>CM048748.1:334947776-336381526 GCA_026315105.1 Locusta migratoria | reverse complement strand
AAAAATATGATTTTTTTGTGTCGTACCTGGGTTAAATTTTACTTGCAGTGACAGCGGTTTAATATGTTAATGTTGGTAACTAAATATTCGTTTTAGGGGGATCATTAATTTACTGATCGGAACAACATTATTTATTTATTTACTTCATCATCAACACAATGAATTATTCCCCTCATTGTACGTGACAGATTTTAAAAAAAGGATTCAATGGCCGTTGCCAACATCAATACACAACACCGCTGTCGTAAGGAAAATCGTAGCCCTTGTGGGAGTGTATTACACCTAAAAAACGCAACATCGCCATCTATTAGTTATTTGGTATACTATGTTACGAACAGCGCCTCTATTGGATCTTTGTTATACTACAATGCAATTCAAGCACAGCGTACACCAGAAACTACAAATTAAGATCTCTCTTCTACCCATGATCCGATTTTAATGAAATGAAGCTTATATGTTGCCCCAAGCTACTCCAGTTGACCTATGAAACACCACGAAAGTCCGTGTAGCATTCTTGGTGATTTGCTGAACTACAACATACTTATAAGCATAGCATACACATAAAACTTCAAATTACGATATCTTTCCTTCCTCTGATCCGATTTTGATGAAACGTAGCCTATGTTACTCTCCAAACTATTCCAAATTTACTTGTGGAAACCCATGAAAGTTCGTGTAGTACTTTTGGAGCTTACCTTAAACAAATAGCCATACACGAAGGCTTTTAAACAAATGGTTAAATTATGATATATTCATTTTCTCTGATCCGATTTTAATTATTGAAGCCTTTATATAACCGCACGATATGCTCAAGTTACGTGTGAAAACCCCATGAAAATTAGTCAAGTAGTTTTGGAGATAAACGTGTTCAAAGAGACAGACAGACATGACGGTTGTAGATAAATAATTTCAAATTACGATATTCTTTTTTTCCGTGATCCGATTTTTATGAAACGAAGTTTATATGTTACCCCGAGTTACGCTCATGTTACTTGTGAAAACCCCAAGAAAATTGGTGAAGTAGTTTTCGAGATAAGAGGTTTTTAATATTTGAACAAACAGACGTATGGCAGTTACTGAAAACACCTAAATTTACGGTACCTTTTTTTTTGCCGTACTCTGAATTTGATAAAACTATGCCTATATGTTGATCCAAACTTTTCACATGTTTCCTGTGAAAACCACATGAAGATTCGTCCAATAGTTTTGAAGATTTATGGGAACAACGATAGGCCTACATTTACAGATTTATTATTAGTATAGATAATATTATGGAAGGAGACTTTCCTGGTGGGAAAAATACGTATAAAATAAAGATTTTTGACTTACCTAAAGTACAGGCTCTTCGATAGAAACATAAAACACACAAACATTCAAGCTTTCACCACCACTGGCAGCTTCTTCAGGAAAAAGAGAAAGGAAGAAGAGGAGAAAGGGAAGGGTACAGGTTTTTAAGGAAGTGGAAAAGGAGTCATTCCAATCCCAGGAGTGGAAGGAATTACCTTAAGGGACAAAAAGGAAGGTAAACAAATACACACACACTCACACATATCCACATGCAAACACACCTAGGCAGACATTTGTAGAAACCAAAGAAGTTGGACAGAGATACCACTTCAGGCAGAGGCTCTGTCCACAGAACCGAAGCAAAGATGTTAAAGATGGTGGGCGGGAATTTGAATTTAGCAGCTGTTGAGACCAGGTGGGCAAAGGGAAGAGAGAATGTGTTGAAGGACAAGGTCCCATCTCCGGAGTTCTGAAAGATTGTTGTTAGTGGGAAGTATCCAGATAACCCGGACGGTGTAATACTGTGCCAAGATGTGCTGGCCGTGCACCAAGGCATGTTTAGCCACAGGGTGATCCTCATTGCCAACAAACACTGTCTGCCTGTGACTGTTCATGCGAATGGACAGTTTGTTGCTGGCCATTCCCACATAGAACGCTTCACAGTGCAGGCATGTCAGTTGGTAAATCACATGGGTGCTATCGCATGTGGCTCTGCCCTTGATCGTGTACACCTTCCGGGTTACGTGACTGGAGTAAGTGGTGGTGGAAGGGTGCTTAGGGCAGGTTTTACAATGGGGGCGGTTACAAGGGTAGGAGCCAGAGGGTAGGGAAGGTGGTTTGGGGTTTTCATAGGGATGGACTAGGAGGTTACGGAGGTTAGGTGGTCGGCGGAAGGACACTCTCGGTGGATTGGGAAGGATGTCGTGAAGGATGGATCTCATTTCGGGGCAGGATTTAAGGAAGTCGTATCCCTGCTGAAGAGCTAAATTCAGAGTCTGCTCCAATCCTGGAAAGTATCCGGTGACAGGAGAAGCACTTCTGGGGTTCTTCTGTGGAAGGTTCTGAATTTGGTGGTATGAGGAAGTGGCTCTGGAAATTTGCTTCTGTACCAGATCAGGAGGATAGCTGCGGGATATGAAAGCTGTTATTAGGTTATTGGTGTACTGGTTCAGGGATTCGGGACTGGAGCAGACTCGTTTGCCACGAAGACCTAAGCTGTAGGGAAGGGAACGTTTGATGTGGAATGGATGGCAGCTGTCATAATGGAGGTACTGTTGTTTGTTGGTTGCTTTGATGTGGACGGATGTGTGAAGTTGGCCATTGGACAGATGGGGGTCGACATCGAGGAAAGTGGCATGGGATTTGGAATAGGACCAGGTGAATTTTATGGGACCAAAGGAGTTGAGGTTGAAGAGGAAATTCTGAAGTTCTTCTTCACTGTGAGTCCAGATCATAAAGATGTCGTCAATGAATCTATACCAAACTTTGGGTTGACAGGCTTGGGTATCCAGGAAGGCTTCCTCTAAGTGTCCCATAAATAAGTTTGCATACGAGGGGGCCATCCTGGTTCCCATGGCTGTTCCCTTTAGTTGATGGTATGTCTAGCTCTCAAAGGTGAAGAAGTTGTGGGTTAGGATGAAGCTGGCTCGGGTATTAAGGAAAGAGGTTTTAGGTAGGGAAGTGGGTGGTCGGCGTGAAAGGAAATACTCCATCTCATCGAGGCCCTGGGCATGTGGGATATTTGTGTATAAGGAAGTGGCATCAATGGTTACAAGGATGGTTTCAGGAGGTAACAGGCTGGGTAAGGATTGCAGGCGATCGAGGACGTGGTTGGCGTCTTTGATGAAGGATGGGAGACTGCAAATGATGGGTTGAAGGTGTTGGTCTATGTAGGCAGAGATTTGTTCTGTGGGGGCTTCGTAACCGGCCACAATCGACCGGCCTGGATGATTAGGTCTGTGAATCTTAGGAAATAGGTAGAAGGTAGGGCTGCAGGGTGTTGGTGGGGTCATGAGTTCGATAGACTCTGGTGAAAGGTTTTGTAGGGGGCCTAAGGATCTGAGAATTCCCTGAATCTCTGCCTGGACATCAGAAATGGGGTCGCCTTGACAGACTTTGTAGGTAGTGTTGTCTGAAAGCTGAAGCAGTCCCTCACCCAAATACTCCCTCCGATCAAGTACCACGCTCGTGGATCCCTTGTCGGCAGGGAGAATCATGATGGAATGGTCAACCTTCAGATCACAGATAGCTCAGGATTCAGCTGCGGTAATGTTGGGAGTAGGATTAAGGTTTTTCAGGAAGGACTGAGAGGCAAGGTTGGAAGTAAGGAATTCTTGGAAGGTTTGAAGGGGGTGATTTTGAGGAAGAGCGGGTGGATCTCGCTGTGATGGAGGACGGAACTGTTCTAGGCAGGGTTCAATTTGAATGATGTCTTGGGGAACTGGATCATCAGGAGTAGGATTATTTTTCTTCGTGGCAAAGTGATATCTCCAGCAAAGACTACGAGTATAGGATAGTAAATCCTTGACAAGGGCTGTTTGGTTGAATATGGAAGTAGGGCTAAAGGTGAGACCTTTGGATAGGATAGAGGTTTCAGTTTGGGAGAGATGTTTAGAGGAGAGGTTGACTACTGAATTGGGATGTTGTGGTTCAGGATTGTGTGGATTAGGATTGTGAGGTTGGGGGGGGGGGGAGTGGAGCTGGAAGTGGGAGATTGAGAAGATGGGAGAGATTGGGTTTCTGTGCAATACGAGGAGCTTGAGGTTTATAGGAGAGGTTGTTGAGGGAGAGTGTATTGTCTTTCCGGAGGTGGGTGACCAGGAGTTTGGATAGTTTTTTGAGGTGGAGGGTGACATGCTGTTCCAATTTGTGGTTGGCCTGTAAAAGGATGTTCTGAACTCTAGGTGTGGATGTGGGAGTGGAAAGGTTGAGGATTTTAATCAGGGATAGGAGTTGACAGGTGTGTTCATTGGTGGAGTTGAGGTATAGGTTAAGGATCAGGCAGGTGAGGACCGTGGATTGTTCTGTTTGGAATTGGTATTAGGCAGGATGAAAGGATGGGTTACAGTCAGAGATGGGAACTTTTAGTGTGAGGCCCTTGGGGGTGATGCCAAATGTTAAACAAGCATGAATGAATAGAATGTATGACCTCAATCTGGCTAGGGCAAAGGCATGCTTGCGGAGGGAAAGTAGATAAAATTTGATGGGGTCAATGTAGGGTGACATGTATAGTGGAAAAAAGAGAAATCTGTACTGAACGGTAATAAATATATATATGTTGACCTCCATCTGTCCAACAGCCAACTTCACACATCTGTCCACATCCAACCAACCAACAAACAGCAGGACCTCCATTATGACAGCTGCCATCCATTCCACATCAAACGTTCCCTTCCCTACAGCTTAGGTCTTTGTGGCAAAAGAGTCTGCTCCAGTCCCGAAACCCTGAACCAGTACACCAATAATCTAATAATAGCTTCCACATCCCGCAGCTATCCTCCTGATCTGGTTCAGAAGCAAATTACAGAGCCACTTCCTAATCCCCCCAAATCCAGAACCTTCCACCGAAGAACGCCAGAAGTGCCCCTTTTGTCACTCGATACTTTCCAGGACTGGACCAGACTGAATGTGGCTCTCCAGCAAGGATACGACTTCCTTAAATCCTGCCCCGAAATGAGATCCATCCTTCCCACTTCACCAAGAGTGTCTTTCCACCGCCCACCTAACCTTCGTAACCTCCTAGTCCATCACTATGAAAACCCCAAACCACATTCCCTACCCTCTGGCTCCTACCCATGCAACTGCCCCCTTTGTAAAACCTGCCCTATGCACCCTTCCACCACCACTTACTCCAGTCCAGTAACCCGGAAGATGTACATGATCAAGGGCAGAGCCACTTGCGATAGCAGCCATGTGATTTACCAACTGACATGCCTGCACTGTGAAGCGTTCTATGTGGGAATGGCCAGCAACAAACTGTCCATTCGCATGAACAGTCACAGGCAGACAGTGTTTGTTGGCAATGAGGATCACCCTGTGGCTAAACATGCCTTGGTGCACGGCCAGCACATCTTGGCACAGTGTTACACCGTCTGGGTTATCTGGATACTTCCCACCAACCTTTCAGAACTCCGGAGATGGGAACTTGCCCTTCAGCTTATTCTCTCCTCCTGTTGCTCACCTGGTCTCAACCTCCGCTAAATTCAAATTCCCGCCCACCAACTTTAGCATCTTTGCCTCAGTTCTGTGGACAGAGCCTCTGCCTCAAGTGGTACCTCTGTCCAACTTCTTTCCTTTTTAAAAATGTCTGTCTAGGTGTGTTTGCGTTTCGATATGTGTGAGTGTGTGTGTATTTGTTTACCTTCCTTTTTTCCCCTAAGGTACGTCCTTCCACTCCTGGGTTTGGAATGACTCCTTTTCCACTTCCTTAAAACCCACATCCTTCCCTTTCTCCTCTCCTTCCTTCCTCTTTTTCCTGAAGAAGCTCCCAGTGGTGGCGAAAGCTTGAATGTTTGTGTGTTTTTTGTTTCTATTGGCGAGCCTGTACTTTGTGTGTGTAAACGATAGGTTTTGCAGCTTAGCTGCTTCATCCGGCAGAAGGGAAGGAGAGGGAAAAGGAAATGATGAGGGTTTTAAGGAAGGGGGTAAGGATATAAAAAAAGGGAGTGATTCCAAATGTCAGACAAGCCTGCATAAAAAGAATGTGGAAGCGTAATTTGGCTAAGGAGGGAATGTACATAAAACTGGATGGGTTTGTTGTAGGGATGTTGTGAAGGAGGCATAATATATGCATGAAGGAGGAGCGGAAAATATGGGCTATGTAACAGGCTGCAAAGAACAAATAAAAAGTAAAAATAAGTACAAATATATTGACTTACCAAAAGGACCGGCTCGTCGAGAGAAACAAATAAAATCACACACAAACACACATACAAGCTTTCGCCACCACTGGCAGCTTCTTCAGGAAAAAGAGGAAAAAAGGGGAGGAAAAGGGAAGGATATGGGTTTTAAGGAAGTGGAAAAGGAGTCATTCCAATCCCAGGAGTGGAAGGACTTACCTTAGGGGAAAAAAAGGAAGGTAAACAAATACACACACACTCAGACATATCGCAACGCAAACACACCTAGACAGACATTTGTGGAAAGCTTTCCAGGCGAAGGGGCACAGGCAGTAATAGCAACAAATAAACACACAGACACACACACACTCAAAAATGCTAGCTTTCGCAGCCTAGCTGCTTCATCAGGCAGAAGGGAAGGAGAGGGAAAAGGAAATGATGAGGGATTTAAGGAAGGGGGTAAGGAGCCATTCCAATCCCGGGACAGGAAAGACTTACCTTGGGGGAAAAAATGGAAGGTAAATAAATGCACATACACCCACACATTTACACAGACACAAGTACACTTAGGCAGACATTAAAATATTTACATACCGGGAGGGAGATGAATGTGGACAGTAATTCCCGTATGAGAAAAGAAAGGATATAGAAAAAGTTTTTAAAAAATTTTTTTTATACTGTGGTCACCTTTATTTGTCAACAACCCCCTTCCTTAAATCCCTCACCATTTCCTTTTCCCTCTCCTTCCCTTCTGCCTGACGAAGCAGCTAGGCTGCAAAAGCTAGCATTTGTATGTATGTGTGTGTGTGTTTATTTGTTACTATCACTGCCTGTGCTCCTTCGCCAGGTGAGTAATCTTCGTCTCTGTGTGTGTGAAAATATAAGTAAAACCAATAACATGACTCTAATGGGACTAGCATGGGAATGTGGGGGTTTTGGGCAGGACATTCTACGTGGGGGAAAAAAACACAAAAATAGAATTTCAAAAACACGTAAAATGAAAACCGAAAACATCCAAAACTCTATACATTGAACTAAATAGATCAATTGCTCTATAAGACACCTCAAATGAAGACACTGATACCAATCAACTCCCTTGAACACAACCAATACAATAAAAATCATTTAAATACTTTAATTACCCTATACTACACCCAAAATTAAGAAAAAGATACATATCTACATCGACATACATACCCTACAGTCCGATTAATGATGGGAATTCTCCACAGTGATGATAAATTATTTTTCAAAAGAGATAGAATGGCTGGCCAGTACTTACCTTTTTGCTGTACCACCGATAGTCACACACTGAAAGAAAAAAAGGATGAAAATAAAACCATCCTCAAGACTTAGGCCCGAATTACCTCCCCCATTCCATTTTTTCTTGCCTTCTCTCTTACCTGAAGAAGAAACCCTGTTCTGGAAGCTTGTTTTATTTTTGTCCTTTTTTTCTTTTTGTGTGCGACTATCGGCGGTACAGCAAAAAGGTAAGTACTGGCCAGCCAATCTATCTCTTTTGAAAAGTAATTTATATCCTACAGTCCACCCAAAGGTACATGGCAGAGGGTACCTAGTACCATTACTTTCCTGTTCCATTCCCATATAGAAAGAGGAGAAAATAAGAAATTGTATGCATCTCCACGAGCACTAATCTCTCTGATCTTCACATGAAATGTAGGTTGGCAGCAGTAGAATCTTTCTGCAGTCTGTTTCAAACTCCAGCCTTATAAAATTTCTTCAACAGTGTTTCTCAGGAAGAACATCACTTCCCCTCCAGTAACTCCCAACTGACTTTCCAAAGCATCTCAGCAACACTCGTGTATTGATCAAACCTAGCCGCTGGCATCTGAATTGCTTCTATGTCTTCCTTTAAACCAATCTCGTGGGGATCCTGATCACTTGAGCAATACTTAAAACAGTGTCATACAAGTGTTTTATATGCAGTCTCCTTTACAAATGAATAATATCTTCCCAAAATTCCCCCAAAAAACCAAAGTTGACCATCTGCCTTCCCCACAACTGTCCTTATGTTTGTTCCATTTCAAATCACTATGTAGCACAATGCCTAGATATTTAACAGATGTGACTCAGTCAAACAGCACACTACTAATGCTGTATTCAAACATTACAAGATTGTTTCTCCTACTCATCTGCATCACCTTAGCTTTTTATAGATTTAGAACCAGCTGACATTCCACACAACACTGAGAAATATGGTCCAAGCCATCCTACATCCTATTACAATCATTCAATGACGACACTTTCCTGTACACCAACAAAATCATCAGCAAATTTGCCACAGATTGCAACTACCACTGCCCATTCATTTATAGGTAGAAAAAATAAGTCTTATCGCATTTTCCTGAGGCAATCCTGACAATACACTAATCTATGATCAACGGTTACCACAAGGACAATGTACTGAGTTCTATTACTTAAGTAGTCTTTGCGCCAGTCACATCTCTGGATACATATTCCATATACTCATATCTTTGTATGAGAGATATGCAGTACGCCTATTGCCCTTCATCCATTTCTTTCAAGATGTCATAAGACCACCCCCACCCAAAACCCATCAACATTAAAATGGTATTGCAGGCCTATTGGCCCTACCTCAAACGAAGACAGCAATACCAATTCAACCTCTCCCCAAGTATAAACAGCCACGGAATAGTATAAAACAGTTAAGTCATTTCAAATGCTGCATTCTAACATAATCTTCTTCACTACAACCAATTTTGTATTTTCACATCCAAAGGCTTCACCTAATCAGAAGCAAACTGTTTGCCTCCCAACCTAACTACTAGACCTCTGGCTACACTAGAGATAAGCCTGCCACCACAACCATTTTTGCACTTTCCACATTCATTGGCTTCAACAACCCACAAGCAAATTGTTGTCTCCAAACCTAACCTACGCCTCGGACTATGCTACAGATCGATCTGTCACAACAACCAATTTCTCATGTTTCACACTCCTTGGCTCCACCAACTCTGAACCTAATTTTTGCCTTCTAACCAACATAGACCTCTGACTATGCTACAATTCAGTCTGTCAACATAACCACTTTCTCGCTTTTCACACTTGTTGGCTTCACCAACTCATATCCAAATTGTTGGCTCCCAAGCTACTTAGAATTGTGGCTACGCTACAGATCAGCCTGTCACAGTTTCTCTGTTTTCACATTCTCTGGCTTTGCAAAAAGCAATACTCACACCACACCACCTACAAGCAGTAGGGTATGTTGCCAACCTTCACAAACAGAAATGATGTTGAAAAATGACCTTTACAGTGATCTGAACCTTACACAAACATCCAGGATTCTTAGGTTTACCAGACGGATAGAAGACAGATGTGTGGGATGCTGTAGGAGTGAGCAGGGAGATGAATTTGGTACAGTACAAAGGTTCTGGGGTCATAAGATTTTAGCAGGACTGTAGGTCATGTTGCACTTTTGGGGTAGGGTAGTCCTGGAAGAACGCATAGGTATAGGAATCATATGACTGACTGAAGCCAACTACCACAAAGTTACTGCATGATTCATCACAATAGTAATGGAACCTTTGTCATCCTCCCTGTAAACACCAGCTCAAACACCCCCTCAAACACCAGTGCTTTCTGAACTGCACACATGGAAGTTATTCCTTCAGCACATTCTACAGTCCCTCAACCACCTTGGCCTCAACCTATGATACTGGTTACAAGTGCAGTTTATATGTATGCAACTGATGCTTGATGTGTTCACATTGGCTATGGTGCAATGAATGGCGGGAAGTGAAGGCAAGAAATGAGACGTTGTGTTTGAACAGCCAATAATATTTTGCGTTTGATGTTTAGTAAATTTGGTGGTTGTTTTAAAATCTGTTCTAGCATTTATATGCAATGTTTTTGGTAATGTAATTGATATTTCATTCATAATCCTCATTAAAATGTGAGTGTGGTGGAATGACATTCCGAACAACCAACCATTCACATGTAGTACTCACGATGACAATTAATTTACTCACCGGACAAGGGTACTTCAACAACCTGTCAATAAGGAGCGGGAAAAGCATTATTATTTATTTCATGGTGAACAGAAAAGATGCATGCTCTTTCAAAACCCATTGAGAGAGAATGAGGTGAGTAGGTCTAATAATTTGTGTCCACCATGAAATAAAAAAATAAAGCTGTTCCTGTTCTATGGTTGGAAAGTTCTTGATGTACCTTTGTCCAGTGAATAGGCCTATATTAATTATCCTTATAAGTACTACATGTTTAGAAAACAAACACTGAAGCTATTTCTTATTGGAAATCCGAATGCAACTCGTGATTGGCTGCATTCAGCTCCCGTCATTCATCACACTGTAGCCAACGTCTACACGTCAAGCACCATTCATGTATGCATAAACTGCACTATAACCTAGATAACTTATCATTCCTATATTACATGTCTAACATTAACCTCTTTCCCATCCATTATTGGGGCCATAACTGAAAACTGGGATACCACCCGCAGCTTAGATCCATGATGTCATCAGCACGTAGGACACCCCGTATATGTAATATCATAATATTTCTGTATTTTAGATGATAAATACTCTCCAGTTACCCTCATAAATTACGGATAACAAAATGTAGGTACCATCGATCACAGGTCTCAACAAAAAAATTCACACCTTCAGCACTCACATGTGAAAAGAAAAACCTCTAACATATACTTTACCATTAGAGGGAAACTACAGATCACTTCTTAAACACAAAATACTAATCTATAATCTGTTCTGTTTGTAAACAAACTATCATCTTTAAATCAGCCACCACACAAATACTCATGCCTTCTACAAACACGCAAGCACCTCAAAACTATCGCGTCATCGGTCAAAGCTGACAGGAGGTATCCCTGTCTTCATGTCTTCCTTTCAACTGTGTATCACCCACTATTCTATTTATCTTTCTTCAATATCTCAATATCCCATAATGAATTATAGATTTCATTATTTATTAAATCATCCCCTCCTTCCCAACACACACCTCTACACTTCCCTTTTATCCTCAACTCCCTCTCCAATTGTATTCTATGCTGCATCTCACATTCCCAGCTATCAGAGCCTTTACAATCCATTATGCAACAGGGAACATTCCATCCCCATCCTTACCTGGTATCCTTCCCCTTCCACTCCCCCCCCCCTCTCACAATCAATATGTTTGTTGCGCTGGAGTGCCTGAAATGGTGGTCATGTGTTAACAGATATGTCTGCGTGATTGTGTGAGTTCATGTATTTCTTTTCCTGATGAAGGCCATGACCGAAAATTTAAGTTACCGCACATGTGAATGTGATTGTCAATTTTTCATATCTGTCAGCAGCTCAGTGATTGTCTTTATGGTTAATTGTTACCTATACTTTATTATTAAAGAAATTTTATAACTGATATAGAAAATCAGTGTGAATATTTACTTCTGTTACTGAAAGTGAACACTCAAGCTGCCTATAGGCCTGACTATTCTCCATTTATGTACCAAATTGTGCAACTGACACTTTTTGCAATTACTGCATACAATAATCTTTTTAGGTGAAAAATCTAGAATTAGTGTTCTTTCTATGTTTGCTCTCACTTCTTTCACATTTACAGGTGTATTTAAAAGTCTACATTTTTTATAATCTAAGAACCAGGAAATAAGTAATGGCAAGCCTAACAATAAATTATTTTCATTGTGCCTGAGGACTATGATAATTCAACTGTGACAGCTGTGTTCATGGAACTAGGCCCTAATCTTCAATTGTTGATAAAATTGATGGAGAATTTGGAGAGAAGGAAAGTAAGTTTGCATTGAGCACTGATTATAACTGGTTTGATTACCTCAAATTCTGAAACTTGATAAGGGTGCCAATTCTGATTGGTTGCTTGCCTCCTCCATGGAAGAAGATTTTTAAAATAAATTGACTTAAAATTAAGAATATTGGCAAAAAGTCCTACTTTTCATATTTTTACAGGATTTAGGATAAATTACAGCAAAATAAATAAATGAAATTGACTACCTAGAGTACAGATTTCATTGTGAATAAATGGAAACTGTGTTAGACTAACCGGTACTTGCAACAGTTTATTTATGAATACATAACTGACGTTAATGTAAACAAGCATATATTGTTATAAAATGCCAGGCAGACAACTTGTAGGGTCAGAAGATATGACATGTTTAGGCTATACGGAGACAAATTCTGTTAGCAGGGCTAAACATAATTTACTAATTATTGGGTGTTCACATCACATTCTTGATGAAAGTGCATAAGATATATAGGCCCATTCAGCACAAAGAAATATTAGGCTATATACAGCTGTAAATAATATAACACTGCACTAATAATGCACTACATATCATTCATGACCTTGCAGATCACAAGAAGCTGCACACACTGCAACCTTCACTGCATAAACAGCTGCTAAACTACTAAATCATTCAAAAAGTGTTTGCCTGCTATTGAACATGTTCTCTTCTTCTTGTAGTTTATAAGTACAAGGATACAAAAAGAGTGGATGGACTGGATTGTATAGTTAAGAGTGCATTTTGGGACGAAGCAAAGTCTGAAATGTGGTGGCACAGTATTTGTTTACTAGGTCACAAAACTGACAATTAATACTTACATTTAATGACACATGCAAAAAAAAGTCTGCATTGTGGAAAATATTAGGAATATTTCTAGGACCTATGAGAAGGGAGAGATGAAATAGTGAAGGCAGCAGAGGACAAAATAGGTAGGAAGGCAAGACCTACAAAAAATCCTTGGATATCACAGGAGATACTAAATTTAATTGATGAAAGGAGAAAATATAAGAATGCAGTAAATAAAAAAGCAAAATGGAGTACAGACGACTAAGAAATGAGATTGACAGGAAGTGCAAAAGGGCTAAGCAGGAGTGGCTAGAAGGCAAATGCAAGGATGTAGAAGAATGTATAAATAGGGGAAAAATAGATAAAGCCTACAGGAAAATAAAAGAAACATTTGGAGATAAGAAAACCAGCTCTATGAATGTCAAGGACTCTGATAGAAAACCAGTTCTCACCAAAGAAGGGAAAGCTGAAAGGTGGAAAGAGTATATAGAGAAGCTCTATGAAGGAAATGAGCTTAACGGCAATATTGTAGAAAGGGGAGAAGAAG
This sequence comes from Locusta migratoria, assembly GCA_026315105.1. Classification (NCBI taxonomy): domain Eukaryota; kingdom Metazoa; phylum Arthropoda; class Insecta; order Orthoptera; family Acrididae; genus Locusta; species Locusta migratoria. Next base: position 336,368,256 of record CM048748.1, on the reverse strand, counting down.
TAGATGAGGATGAAATAGGAGATACTATACTGAGAGATGAATTTGACAGAGCACTGACAGATCTAAGTCGAAACAAGGCTCCTGCAGTAGATAATATTCCCTCAGAAGCTACTGAAGTCTCTGGGAGAACCAGCCATGACAAAATTGTTTTACCTGGTGTGTAAGATGTATGAGACAGGTGAAGTACCCTCTGACTTTAAGAAAAATGTTATAATACCCATTCCAAAGAAAGCAGGTGCAGTCAGGTGTGAAACTACAGAACCATCAGTTTAATAAGTCATGGTTGCAAAATATTAACACGAATTATTTACAGAAGGTTGGAAAAGCTGGTAGGAGCCGACCTCGGGGAAGATCAGTTTGGGTTCAGGAGAAATGTAGGAACTTGGGAGGCAATACTCACTTTACGGCTTATCCTAGAAGATAGATTAAGAAAAGGCAAACCTACATTTCTAGCTTTTGTAGATTTGGAGAAGGCTTTTGAATATGTTGATTGGAATAAACTCTTTCAAGTTCTGAAGCAAGCAGGAGTAAAATATAGGACATGAAAGGAATGCATTGGTTGGAAAGGGTGTTACACAGGGTTGTAGCCTTTCTCCAATGTTATTCAATTTGTACATTGAGCAAGCTATAAAGGAAAGCAAGGAGAAATTTGGAGAAGGAATTAAAGTTCAGGGGGAAGAATTAAAAACATGGTGTTTTGCCGACGACATAGTAATTCTGTCAGATACAGCAAAGGACCTGGAAGAGCAATTGAACGGAATGGACAGTATGCTGAAAGGTGCATATAAGATGAACATTAACAAGAGCAAAACAAGGGTAATGGAGTAAGGAATTAGATTAGGTAACGAAGCAATAAAGAAGGTAGATGAGTTTTGTTACTTGGGCAGTAAAATAACAAATGATGGTCGCAGTACAGAGGATATAAAATGCAGAATGGCAATGGGTAGAAAATCATTCTTGAAAAAGAGAAATTTGTTAACATTGAATATTGATTTAAGCCTAAGAAAGTCCTTTCTGAAGGCATTTGTATGGAGTGTTGCCTTGTATGGGAGTGAGACATGGACGATAAACAGTGCAGACAGGAAGAGGATTGAGGCTTTTGAAATGTGGTGCTACAGAAGAATGCTGAAGATTAGGTGGGTGGATCGCGTAACTAATGAAGAGGCACTGAACAGGGTTGGGGAGAAAAGAAATTTCTGGCATACCTTGACTAAAAGAAGGGATAGATTGGTAGGGCACATTCTTAGACATCAAGGAATTGTGAATTTAGCATTGGAGGGAAGTGTGTGGGGTAAAAACCGCAGAGGAAGACCAAGAGATGGATACAGTAAGCAGATTGAGACAGATGTAGGTTGCCGTTCGTATGTGGAGATGAAGAGGCTTACTCAGGATAGGGTATTGTGGACAGCTGCATCAAACCCATCTCCGGATTGAAGACCACAACAACAACATGAGAAGGGACAGAAAAGCCTAAATGTTAAGTGGGAAAAACAAGGAAACTGATGTAAACCTAAAGGTTACTTCAGTACGAATACTTGCGAAATATCAATTATTAAAATGCTATGTGGTAATTGGACATACGCTATAGCCTACCACAAATACCACAGAATGGCTGTACATTAGTGACAACTCATTTAACAAACATGGACAAATCAGGATTTTACATGCACAGCAGCATTTCAAGATTGCTTACCTTTCTTCAATATTTTAAGCCAAGTTGCAACTATTTTCTTGTGATGTTGTCTATGCTGAAGACACCACGCCGACAGTGTTTGTATACTGTCTTGCGAATCTTTCAGCAGCTGCAGTCTTTTCTCGAATTGGTGTTCATTGAATACCGACATGACGAACTATTACGTGCCACACACGAAACTAATCACACAAACTATAAACATTTTCCGGTACAAACTGATAAGCTCCAGACTATTGATATTTTGTAGTCTTCGCAATCCATAGCAAGATCAACAAACACTATAACAGTCGCTGTTCGCTAAACATTTCTTCTTTCTTTCTGGTATTACATAACTTGTGTTTCAGTTACTACAATAACTGCGACCAATACGCGTACACATAACCTATGTTTACACATATAACCATAAGCTACACTGCAGCTGACACCACAACAAAAATAGCCTTCAAGTTATGAATCGACAAAAATGTTCACTAGAAGATGAAGATTCGCTGAAAATATGATCTGTTCAATGGTCATAATAACCCGTTATTTCAAAACATCACAATCGGAAGTAACGAAACATTCGGTTTATCAACACACAACACATAGTTAATGCCGCCATCTTCGTTTGAAACGCATTCACAACATTAGCACGCAAAGCAACGATCGACCTATTGTCGTTTAGCACAGCCTATTCTGCAGAACAAAATCCTGGCGATTTTGTAGACAAAGATTCGCCAAAGAAACTTCAGTTTAATGTGTTCATGTGCCATTTTTATTATTACACAAAGCCAAAAGATCAGTGAAGACCTCTTCAGTGACTTTTATGTCGTGATGCACTATGGTTTACTCGAAGGTTTTACTTTCCCGTTCAAGCATTTCAGTGCTGTTCAGGTCTTACATATCAGGAGGAAACCAGTCAACACAACAGTATTCATCCGACACTTTAAGGGATCCCAGTAACAACTGTTATGTTGCCTGGGAAACCACTTTTTTTAATCCCCAAATGTAACATAGAGAAATCGTCTGTAAATAAGGTTATACCGACAGAATTCTGCTTTCTGAACACAGCAGCACAAATTACGATATAAGAGAAATTTAACTTATTTTGAACTATAGTTATATTAGGTCCAAACGAATATTAATTAAATAACTCAGAATTTCGTTTTAGTTTCCCTTCCTCTCTAGCCTTCAATGTGTAACAGTAGTCGTGAAATTTTTTAATCATTACAAGAGCCAATCTGCAGCAGGTCTTTTATCATGCGGACGCGTCAGAACATAAGTTTCTGGAAAAATAACTGTTCCCTACTGCTGGACAAAATATTTACTAACAAAATTTGTGCTCTAATAGAAGTGATGGCAAGTAGTGAACTATGATGTATTCCACGCAGAATTGGCAAAATTTATAAAGCTGTAAGTTTGTTAAGTAAAAAAATCGCACTGGCGTGTTTTCGACCCACTTTACATTTGCCTACAATTTAATGATTTTTAACAAACATTTCGGACAAAAATAATGGAGAATTATGGACGACACGATTACGATTCTACTATTGTGATAATGTCTATGCACCTAACACGTAATATTCTCCCGTAATTTTAACAAACACGCAAAATTACTTGATATTTGTGTTTATCTTTGCCAAACGTACTTTTTTTATATTTAAACTATTATTTTAAAATCTCTCCCACATTTTGATTATTTTTTTCCGTTAAAAAATCACCACCTGTCTTGCCTTGGTAGATTGTTCTAAGTTTAATTTCTTTGTCTGTACTGGTTACGATTGGCTGGCAGGAATGTAGCGCACATTTGGCGTTCGGAAATCAATCACGTAATATCCCTTGCCTGAAACTCACTTTTGAAAAACGCTAATTTGCTTTCTGTTTTTGATCATTTTTTTATTATAATGCAAATGTTCTTAATTCAAAGCAATGGCGCACTGAAAATTATCAAAAACGCGTCGTTTTTAGTACAGCGAATTATATCATAATGTATAAAAATGCCATGTTAGCATTTAACATCTGTCATCAATGGTACGAGGATTACGGATTACACTTGCAGCTGTTCGCTGTAGCGTAACGGATGGCGCACTAGTTTTTGATGAACCAACATGTTAGGCGATAGTTCGAAACTTCCCGGGCGCGGTGCGCTCGGTCAGAGGGTTGGCGGTATGCTTGGTTAGAGGGCTCGACATCCTCTATAACGACAAAACTGACAAGGGAACCAGTACAAGTGTAAATAACGGATTTTGATGGGTTCTGGGATATATTGTAGAGGAACACACTCTGAGTATGAGACTACCCGCTTTTCTTAGCGACAGGCCTTGGTTTTGGAGAAAATTGATGTTGAAGTTCACTGCGCAGAGTAAGATGCACAACATTAGCCTCATTACAAGGAAGTGAGCGGGCGCAGCGGTTTAGATCTAAGTAACTAACAGTCATATGTAAGGAACCATACTTTGCCATGTGATCGATCTGTCTCCATACCACATGCCTTGAAGAATACATTCCAGAATTGAAGCATGCGTTATACCTCTCGTCCACATGGGGGTTATTTGGTCTTTCTCCTAGAAATATCACTCAAAAGCATAATTTGGGGAACAAACCGGAGTCATACTACGACATAATTCGCTGATTGTGTGTGAAGTTTTGTGCTCAGTAGCTTGATTTACCCTAAAAAGAGATAGAGGTCAGTCTATTGCGTTTTAAGTTTTTCATACCTCTGCACATTTTTCGAGTTGTTGATTGGGAATATAAGCAATCTAGGAATCTTCTTCTGTTGACAGACCCATTACCTTCAGTGGTGCGTGTAAATGACCCTTGTAAGTTGCTTGTTGACGTCCTACGATATTTTATATTGCTTCTGCGATGTTATCGATGTGAAAAGAGGCATCTGTAGTCGATGATATGATTATCTAAAATACATTACAGTATATATTTTACAAGGTGAAGCTAAACTTGGTTCGGATGGTTAATAATACTGTAGACTTTTGTTACTATGAATAAATTCTGTAAGGTGAGAGTGGTGTATATGTAATATGTAACAAGAGTTGACTAACAATGACAGTGATCTGTCTCTCCATTGTGTGTTTCTATTGGGTTCTCAGAGGTACTTTGTGTGATTGTTAAAGTTTACATCGCCTTCTACCTGGAAAACAAGGTCGACGATTTGTTGGATTCTATGGTTAGTACTGAGCTGTCCAGGCTCCTGTTTCTTTGATTCACCCTGTCCTTGATTTAATTACTGGTGCAAGCACTATTGATCTCTCTGTGCTTGCACCGCTCGTGGCGCTGTTTGATTTATTGTGCGTCGATAGTCTTCTATGGTGGCCGGTCGAGGCAGTTGGAGAGCAGACAGGGTCGAGGTATTTTGATTAAGGAGCCATTTATGGCTGGGCCCAGGTGTGCATTGAAGTTGTTCCCTGGCACTCTGTCCGTCCATGAGGAGCCATGCATACCATGAGCTGAAGAGGTTGATCTGGGGAGGCCTTTCAGTCAAGTTATAACAGCAGCTCAGTGTGGGCTGTTTACTTCGTCTCCCGGTTACGTGGTCGTGTTCCTAGCAGCAGTGCGACACCACGCCGTCTGTCGCCAAGCGTCGGAGCTGTCAACAACTGGTACTCCACACTCATCCCCAGCTGTGCCTCGCGCCGTTCCAGCCGCGTTTCATCTGGGATGTATCAAATGTTTCTGGGCGTTGGTTGACATCCTCCTCCTACACCATCGCAAGAGTGGCTGCACTTATCGTGGAGTAAGAAGTAAATAAGTTAAGTGACTGATACAGTCCTGTTCCGCAAATGTGTGTGTGTGTGTGTGTGTGTGTGTGTGTGTGTGAACTTCTCAGGATCGGTGGTCGTTCCCCAGGGGCTGTCGTTGCCTGTGTCTACATCGTTACTTGTTTATTCATGTTATACCACACCTTTAGTTCAGTTCAATTGAATTATACTTTTCTCTTTGTTCTGAGTAGTAAGTATTCTATATACATTAAATTGGTTAATGTAACTGGGAAATTTATTTGGTTTGTGCCCCTCTGTTGGCTCGCATCTGCATGGGTAGTAGTTGTATAGCTTTGTTTTTCCTTTTTTTATCTTCTTGTTGCAGAAATTTTCCTGCATGAGGCATCGCCACCCAGTGGTTGTAATTTGGCATTCTATCCGTTTGTGTAAGCCCCTTCGTGTCAGAGTTGTAGTTCTTGTTGACCATTGGGCACCTTATTCCTCTCCTTCCTGTTTTAGTTAGCTCATCTGTTTATCAGTGTGGGTGTATTAAATTAAAGAGTAGCCAGCCCCCCTCCCCACCTTAGTGTGAGTTTGATAATTAAACTGAGCTGTTTTATTTAAGTGGCTGGGGTCATTTATAATTAATATATTATTTATAAGGCTTGCCTTTCTTTTAAAATTTTCCATTCTTGTTTAAATTGCTGGGCTCATTGTGTCTTTACATTTTAAAGAGTTGGCCTACTAAATTTGGAGCCTTATTAACTTATCAAAAATTGCTTTTCTCAACTTGACCTCCTGTATCTAAACTACCTTGTTGGGCCTTCAGCCTTTGATTGTAACATCAATGTGTGTACAAATGGAACCTGAACTGAGTGTGCCTGCTTAACTTCACCTACCAACAACACACCGCATCCACAAGCACCCTCTCAAGTACAGTCCTGACTCTAATTAAAGGCTTTAATATTCTATTTTATCAGCTCTGTTTCTTCCTCTACATTCTGATCTAACTTTCAGAGGGTCGATGGGTAAGATAAAGTAAAGCTATTGTGTGTTGTACTTATCTGTGTAGGGTCTGAATGTCTGATCTATAGGTGCGATTTCCTCTTAAATGTAAAGATGAGGTTAGTCGCAAGAGTCGTACAGCCTCACTATGTGTTTTGATTTAATTGTTTCTTCAACTGCAATATTACACAAAAGCATAATTCAACGAACATTCCGTTGTCTTAATAGAAAATCAATAGAAGGTTGTGATGTATATTTCTAAGATTTGTGGGTCTATTTACCTTAAAAATGGATGTAAGTGGCTCTGGTGAGTTTTTTTTTTAAGTTATCATAGCTCTGTACATTTTTCGTCTCCTTCCACTATCTTCACACCACTCCCTCTTACCCCACACCATATCCATCGCTGCCCCCCTCCTCTCTGCATCTATATCATCCATCCTCTTTAATGCCATTTCATTCGCTCATTCTCTATCTCCCCCATCTCTCTGATCCTATTTTTGTTATTGCAATCGGGACCCTGATTGGGAATAGAAGTCAAAATGGATGGGTAAATCAATTGGGAACAGGTTATTAGAGAGATCTTTTGAGCTGCTTTGAGGTTAGTAGGTTTAATGGAGGTACTTTTCATGGTTTTCTTGTACGAACAGATATGATAATCAGTTTAGGCATAAAAGCAACTTTCCTGTTTTATGTTAAAAATGACTGGGAAAAGGAAAACAATACCACACATTTTTACAGCACAGCTTAGCACGTTTTTCTTGCAGCTAGCAGAATAGAAATGCTTTTTATAACATGTTTATATCTTAATGAGAGTTTCTGAATTGAAAACAAAATAATTATAGTATGATCATACTTTAATGACAGATATTCCATATGAAACATGAAGAAATTTGTAATCACCATTCGCTCACAATAATGCTCATGCATGATGCGGATTTGTTTGTCCTTGAATCTATAAAATGAAGGCAAATTAATTATTTATCAGCCTGGTAATACTTTTTGTTGATGGAAGTTGGATTAAAGCCTTCGAAAAAGAAGTTACCTTAAAATTTGGGTTAAAGCCTCGTTATTCGATAATATTCGCCCCAAATGATGTCATCTGAAAGGAAGTGTTGCACTTCTGTATATTATGTAAGGAATGCCTCAACCGAGGATCTTGGCCAGAAACCAATGATGTCAGAGTTTCTGGTGGCAGTGTCAATTCTGGTAATTTTACCTTCCACCCGCATAACATAATCCCGATTGTTCTTCATGAATTCTTAAAGCATTGCAATATTGACAAACATTGTTCATTGTTACGAAGTCAACTGATGCATCCGCTGTGTATCGTATATGAACGTTAAATATTCAGTTCTAATCATCACACATGACTATCTGTTTTGTCGACAATGCAAATTATTTTCTGCGTAAGCTGCAACTGAGTATGTCAAACTATACTGTACCTATTGTTCCAGAGTTATAACGGATCACACTTGAGAATTTCTTTCTCGATTTAGGCTGTGTTCACAGTGGCACCGACAGACTGTCGTCATATGCCGTCGATCGAGTTCGACTGAAAATATCGACCTACAGCATGGTCACACTGCATCTGTCACTTGGTCCGGTTAAAGAAGAAAGTTAGGTTAGGTTTGAATGTATTCTGTGTTTGAAGTATATTAAGATTTCAGTTCCTGGGGGCAATGGATTACACAAATATTTTTATGCTTCGAAATTAGTGCTACACTGTGGCTTTTGTTATTATTAAAGACTTTGAATGCATATGAATGTGCTACACCTGTCTGGAAAGAAGAAACTGGCGAAGATTGTATACTGTCCTCAGTTATTGCTACTCCCAGACAACCTTTACGAATATGTGAGGTACCGGCAAGAGAAGAAATTTCTATTACATACCTGTGATATTTCGTGGTGTTGTTGACAAGCAATATTACAGTTCTGCTGAATTTATTTGAAGTTGTGCAGGCATACATCAGTTAACAAATCCATACTTTAACCCTACCTGCCACACCATGGGCCTCTGAGGCCCAGATGCTCACCCAGGCCTGTCTAATCCCACTCCAACACATCTGGAAAGGATGTGACTCGCATGTAAGCCTCCTCTAGTTAGTTGTCTCTGAGCTAGTGTACAGTACACAACACTTCCACCCCTGTCAGCCCATTGATGAACTGTAGGCTGAAACTGAAAAAACTGCAGAAAGGTAGGAAAATAAGGAGATGGGACCTGGATAAACTGAAGGGACCTGACGATCTTGAGAATCTCAGAGGGCAACAATTGACAGAAACGGGGGAAAATAAAACAGTACAGGAGGAATGAGTAGCATTGAGAGATGAAATAGTGAAGGCAGCAGAGGACAAAATAAGTATGAAGGCAAGACCTACAAAAAATCCTTGGATATGACAGGACATACTAAATTTAATCGATGAAAGGAGAAAATATAAAAATGCAGTAAATGAAACAGGCAAAATGGAGTACTAAGACGACTAAGAAATGAGATTGACAGGAAGTGCAAAATTGCTAAGTAGGAGTGGCTAGAAGGCTGTAACGTACCCGTTATTTTATATATACTTGTGTCTGGACTGTGTATTTTACCATTCTGTCTGACACTGTGCCCGATAACTTGTACACTGAAGGTGCTACTGCAAGCTATTGCGATGCAATATGGCTCCCACACGTTTGTATGTGGAATGACTAGTCTACACAGGCTTTATCCAGTTTGAGTACATATATGGGTTCCCACCACGTGCAAAATAAGCACGCCCAACATCTTTAATGAAACTGAAGAGTCATAATATTGACCCGCACAACGGATAACATTGCAAAGGCATCTGACCTAAGTAATCGGAACCAATATACGTACTCAAATGGAACGGATACGTTACTTTGATATTTATGCTTCAGTGCACCATTGCAGGCCACAGGAAAGACGTTAAGAATGGAATTATTAGTGCTGAATAGGGTCAATGAACATTTAGAAATTGCTTTGACACGCATGTGGGATAAAATCGTTATTTATTTAACCACTAATTCTTTAAGATAAACACTATGAGGCATTAATTTAAATGCTAATTTTTAGTATGCAAGAGAATTTAAGTGCAACCTTTTGTTGCTATCATCTGAATAGGCCTCCTAGCAAGTTTCCAAAAACGACAGGTTAATTTCGTCACTCGCAAGGATGTGGAAGCAAGGAGTTTGCTCTGATTACCCGCTCTGATTTACCACATTCACACAAGTCATGCAAAGAAGAGTTACTGTGTGAGCCATCAAATTTGAATCCGCCCGGCCGTTGCGCGCCAGTGGCAGCAAAGTGGTGTGAACAGACACAAAATATTACCTGTGAATGGGATTTGCATTACCGACCCTCTGATCATTGCTAGAACATGACAGGGATCACAAAACATTACAATGACCGTCTAAGAGGTGAACATACGTGATCAGTGTGGCCCCCACACAAAAACAAGTTACTGAAATTTAATTTAAAATAATTACCACCACGCTGAATAATTACTATAACACTATTGCATGAGCAGGGTAAGCAATTGCAGACTTACTATGTACTGACCACCACGTGGCACAACGTACACCCTGTTAAAATTATGTTAAAATTGACACCTATTGATTGCGTCCCCTAACAACTGGTGGTGAAAGCGTCACCATGAGCAACATTGCTGAATATTCTCACCAAATCAGTACCAAAACCTCCACGACATCAGCGAGCAGTTCTCCTCATGTCCACACCCCGCCAGGCCAGGAACCGATCTTTTTCTCTCCCTAGGCGCCACCCGGGCCAACTGTCCCCTCTTCAAATTCTTCAAATTCGCGAGGGCGGAGCGGCCCGATTGGCTGGACACCGAGGGTCCGTTACTCCACCGCCTTCGCAACCCCTGGCTTGACCAGATCGACCCTCTACTTCAACCCTCAAACAAAACCTTTGTTGCAAGACAGTCCTTGCCATAACTACATGGCCACAACCAAAGATTACAATATTGCCCATGTTACCAACACCGAAAGAAATATTAATACATTCCACTCGCACTCCATAGTACACAAGGATGGGGAAAAGAGGAGAGTGACTTATAACAGGAAAGATATAAAATGTACACCTTCGCCATCTCTGTTTCTACAATTGCTCTTTCAGTTTTCAACACCTGCCGCAAAGTGTTGCAAGCCATTTCCAAGTGAATCAATTCCAATTTCATTCATTAAGTTGAATGAGACATCAGAGCAATGAAACGAAATGACAGTCTCGTTTCAAGGCAAATGCAAGGATGTAGAAGAATGTATAAATAGGGGAAATAGATGCAGCCTACAGGAAAATAAAAGTGATATTTGGAGATAAGAAAAACAGATCTATGAATATCAAGAACACAGGTGGAAAACCTGTTCTCAGCGAAGAAGGGAAAGCTGAAAGGTGGAAAGAGTACATAGAGAGGCTCTACGAAGGAACTGGAATTAGAGGCAAGATTGTAGGAAGGGGAGAAGAAGTAGGTGAGGATGAAATAGGAGATACTATACTGAGAGATGAATTTGACAGAGCACTGAAAGACCTAATTCGAAACAAGGCCCCTGGAGTAGATGACATTTCCTCAGAGCTACTGAAGTCTCTGGGAGAACCAGCCATGACAAAACTGTTTCACCAGGTGTGTAAGATGTATGAGACAGGCGAAGTAAACTCAGACTTTGAGAAAAATGTAATAATCCCCAATGCAAAGAAAGCAGGTGCAGACAGGTGTGAAAATTACAGAACCATCAGTTTAATAAGTCATGGTTGCAAAATATTAACACGGATTATATACAGAAGGATGGAAAAGCTGGTAGAAGCCGACCTCGGGTAAGATCAGTTTGGGTTCAGGAGAAATGTAGGAACATGGGAGGTGGTACTCACCTTATGGCTAACCTTGAAAGATAGATTGAGAAAAGGTAAACCTACATATATAGCTATTGTAGATTTGGAGAAGGTTTTTGACAATGTTGATTGGAGTAAACTCTTTCAAGTTCTGAAGCAAGCAGGAGTAAAATATAGTGAACGTAAGATTATTTACAACTCATACAAAAACCAGACAGTGGTTGTCAGAGTTGAAGGGCAAGAAAGGCATGCAGTTGTTGGGAAGGGAGTAAGACAGGGTTGTAGCCTTTTTCCAATGTTATTCATTTGAACATTAAGCAAGCTATAAAGGAAAGCAAAGAGAAATTTGTAGAAGGAATTAAAGTTCAGGATGAAGAATAAAAAACATTGCATGTTGCCGACGACATAGTAAATGTGTCAGTGGCAGCAAAGGACATGGGAGAGCAGTTGAACGGAATGGACAGTATGCTGAAAGGTACATGTAACATGAACATTACCAAGAGCAAAACTAGGGTGATGGAGTGCAGTCTAGGAAAATCGGGTGTTGCTGAAGGAATTAGATTAGGTAACGAAACAATAAAGGAGTTAGATGAGTTTTGTTACTTGGGCAGTAAAATAACAAATGATGGTCGCAAGTACAGAGGATATAAAATGCAGATAGGCAATGGGTAGAAAAGCGTTCTTGAAAAAGAGAAATTTGTTAAAATCGAATATTGATTTAAGCCTAAGGAAGTCCTTTCTGAACGCATTTGTGCGGACAGTTGCCTTGTATTAGAGTGAAACATGGACGTTAAACAGTGGGGACATGATGAGGATAGAGGATTTTGAAATGTGGTGCTACAGAAGAATGCTGAAGATTATGTGGGTGGATCACATAACTAATTAGGAGGTACTGAACAGAATTGGGGAGAAAAGGAATTTATGGCATACCTTGACTAAAAAACGGGATCGATTGGTAGGACACATTCTTAGACGTCAAGGGATTTAGCGTTGGAGGGAAGTGTGTAAGGGGTAAAAACCGCAGATGAAGACCAAGAGATGAATACAGTAAGCAGATTCAGACAGATGTAGGTTGCCGTTCTTATGTGAAGTTGAAGAGGCTTGCTCGGGATAGGGTACTGTGGAGAGCTGCGTCAAATCAGTCTCTGGACTGAAGACCACAACAACAACAACGAAGCGTTCTTTCAATTTTCCCCAAATTCTGATGTTTCCCGGTAGATTTTCCAAAAAGTTTCTTTCATACAAACCTTGTCCTGAGAATTACGAATAGAACAAAGAAAAGATCAGTCAAATCGGTGAAGCCATTCTCAAGTGATGTGCTTTAATGCATGTGGTAATTCATTTTTATTAATATAGAATAGATTGAGAATCTCCAAGAAAATACTGGTGTACAATAGAGTTTAGTTTTGTTTAAACGCAGAGAAAGAACCATTTTAAACCTCTTCTGGACTGCTTGATTATCGGAATTTGCAAATCTGACCTGTGTCAGATAAATGTTGTAAAGACTTTGAGCATTTCGAAAAGAATTGTTTGCAGTGGTTACTACTGTAACAGGGTATGGTCGTTAGAGAGAGAGAGAATCCCTTTGCTATGTTTAGTTTCAGCAAGATGGGTATACGCAAGAAGAAGTGTATTGCTGTAGCAATTGCTTGATAAAGGAAATAAGAAGTAAAGGTAAACTACCCGAATTCTCGTCTAGAGGAATTGTCGGAAGGCAGTCAACTGGATATTAAAACCATAAAAGCTATACATCGATCTAAGGAAATATTGTTGTGCAATAGGATTTCATTTAGTTTAAACATGTGGAAAGAAAAGACTGCTCATTTGCAAAAATAAATGTAAACTTTAAATTCTATGCAGAAATTCCTTGGAAGTGCGGCCTAGAAGAGGAGAATGTTCTCTGTCTTTCTGTCAGCGTCCCGCCAGGAAGACTGATAACATCGATTGCAGATCTACAGAGTGGTCGGAAATTCCCGTTACAATCTTCTAGGACTTGTAGAGGGTAGTGAGTACATAACATTTTGAATAGGAACTCATGTCCGGAAACGTATCGTTTCCGTACCACGACGGTTTCAATTTAGATGATTATCTCATCCACTACTACTCGAGGAATGTAATGAAATGTCGTCAAAATTACTAAACATTTCCGGGCTATTATGCCGTGGTCTTGTGGATTTATTATGGAAACCCAACGTTTTGTCCCCGACTGCGGAGGACATTTTCAAGGGGAATCGTGGCACTTTTGAATGTCCGATGCACACCCTGGCTCGTTACTGACAGTAAAATTTGCGCTTTTCCTTCTGGCAATGCAGGTTAGCCTTGGAGAACACCTGCAAAAGTTGACCTAGTTTCTCCGCAAGGTCCACTGCAGACGAGGCGCCGACAATGACATCATCCAGATAGTTTGCAGTGCCTGGGACCCGGTTGGTGAGAGGCTCCAAATAACATTGAAAAATGGCGGAGGCACTGTTAATTCCAAACAGAAGGCGGTTGTACCGGAAAAGGCCACACGGGGTATTGATGACCAGGATCTGCTGTGATTTTTCGTCCAACGGTAGCTGCAAATAAGATCGCGCAAATCAATTTTAGCAAAGACAGTATAGCCTGGAAGACGCACTAGGATATCATCTATCGATGGTGCATGATACGTATCAATGACTGAATGCGAGTTTACCGTGACCTTAAAATCACCACAGATGAGCGAGGCTCCATTTGGCTTCTCGACCTAGACTAGACGGGTCAGCTCATCCTGGAGATGGTCATGTAAAGCAATTGGGACTGGGCTGGCCTAAAAAAACACGAGGAACAGCAGTGGGAAGCAGCTCAATATGGTCTTTGAATCCTGTCACTCTGGGTGTGGAATATGAGACCAGCGTTTCGTTTTTTTAGCAATGGCGTGAGTAGCTCCTTGGAGGAAGGTGTCGAGACTGCCCGCACCTCGTTCTTTACTGACAAACCCGGACAACCAAAAATGTCTAAGCCCAAGAGATTTTAGGTGCCAGCCGAGCACACCACCAGAAACTGATCGGGGAAAGTGCAGTTGTAGTAAGCGACTTGTGCCGTTGAGCGTGTTCAAAGGAACGGATGATCGGTAGACAGGTGTCGAGAGACGGATATTGTAACTTCAAGATCTCAGTTCGAGGACCCTCGTCCGGTGAGTGAAATACAACCATATCGCGAATCAATGACGGTGCGTAGGACTGCTTGCAGGCGACGTTGGCGCACCTGAATTTGCAATCACGAGAGAGACCCTGCAGCGTCATAATCCATTCCCGATATGTCTGATCTGGGGACTTTTGACAGCCAAAAAAACCTGGCGAGCGGTAGTACCGTGTATTTGCGCGTCAAATTACTCAGACAAGCTGTTTTTGATGTGGGCATACGAGAGACCTTGAGGCGAATCAAGCGATACACCTGGGGACCTTTTGTTACTAAGAAGAAAGCCCAACGCCAGTTTTCCTCGCGGACTCCGTGGGCTAGGGAATGTTGTTCCAATCGCTCTACATAATTCGGCCATGGTTCCAAACCCCTTTCTAAAGCAGGAAACGCCGGCGGCGACATAAGCAGATTGTTCAATTTTTCGGCAATGGAATGTACTCTATGAGATATGTCTTGCAACACTGGGTAGTGTGGGTGGTGTGCCAAACCTGTGAGCGCTTCCTGTATCTGGAGTAGCGTTTCCGTGAAGAAGTGAAGAAATTCCTCTATGGGAGACGTTATTACTAAGACAATGTTTTATCCTCATCACCAATACTGTAATGTCCTGCGGTGTGCAGGAAAGACAACAACTGATGAAAATGATAAACTTTTAGCCGGCCGCGGTGGCCGAGATGACTGAGGCGCTCCAGTGACGGTCAGCACGGCCACTACGGTCGGGGGTTCGAATCCCCCCTCGGGCATGGATATTTGTGCCGTCCTAGTTCGTAAGTAGTTCATAAGTAGTTTGTAAGTTTAGGGACTGATGACCCCGTAGTTCAGTCCCATAAGCTTAACAAACATTTGAACATTTTTTTTTTTGGAGCGGCCGGTAGCTTGGTATGCACTGGCTGTCCACACACTGTCAGTGCGCTTATGAAGGCGGCATCGGCGGAGGGCTACATCAGATTACTCGGCTGTCATTGGCTGGGCACTGTCAGATGTCTAACCATAAAGTAGTGCCACAGTACAGCGCCGTCTCTTAGGAAGTTTGTCGTTGTCGATCTTTACTGTTTTTGTGTGAGCGCCTAAGAAGTAAAACTAAGCAGCCCGCCTTGTTGCCTATTGTACAGCACTCTACACAGTCAGGTGCTGCCACAGCACATTCAATGGCACATCTTCCAAGAAAGGGTTCAATACAGGTTGTAGGAACACTTAGTATGCGGGACCCGTGAGCTCGGATAGAAGGAGGTATGATCCAATCACATGACTGTCCAGAATATCTGCCCACACGTTAATTTCAAACCTGTATTGAATTCACTGAACATGCGTGGCATGAAGATTTTCGGCCTCCCAGACGTAGCTATTTTGAGCATCACAACACACTCCCTTATGAAACTTCATTCATCTGTGAAGAGAACTCGACGTGGAAAGAGGGGCGTGTCAATGCAACGATGCAGGAACCATGTGCAGAAGGCGGCGAATTGTGGAAAATCTGCTGGACCCATGGTGTGTTCCCTTTGTAAGTGGTACGGATGTAACTGTTGCTCATGGAGGACGTTAAGACTGTTCAGTAACTAACAGCCAATACAAGCGAAATTTTTCGAGAACGCGTTGAAGGGCTATCTTCAGTGAGATGTAATACACCTACTTCAAATCTGGGAGTGCAGCTTCACCATGGAGCACCACAGTGCACTCTTCACGGTGAGTGGTGAAGGTACTCATTTCTCATAGCAGTTGTGTAGCTTGGGTAAACAGTTTGTGCGATGGAGTGTGATGTTGTGGAAAACGTTCGTGATACGGCAGACTAGCAGCTCGTCCGTTACCTACAGCTTCGCCATACACAATGAGCATGTCGGTGTATTCTGCAAACGTGTACTGCACCATGTTTACTCTATTGGTGATGCACAGGTATTGACTCGGTCTCAAAGCAAAGCAAACGATAAATAACATCTGGTCATCATTTGACATAGTATACGTCATCATGTCTACCCTGTTGCATACCATGTCAGGGAACTCTGAGACGATTCTCTGTCCCTAAGCAGACGTCGATGAGTTACACATCTAAACTGAAACTGTTATAAAACGGAAACGATACGTTTCTGTACATGGGATCCTATTCAAAATGTTATGTACTCACTACCTTCTAGAAGTTCTAGAAGTTTGTAATGGGAATTTCAGACCACCCTGTCAGCTCCATTGACACCTCGGTCGCAAGCCACCCCCTTTCTCTCCACATCCCTGCCGACACTGACCATGACTCTTCCTTCCTCCACCAGGCCGTTACTGACGCAGTCAATGCCCACATCCCCACCATGGCTATTTACCCTCAATGTCCTACCCTTCCTCCACAGACCATCCATCTTGTATGCGAATCCCATCGCCTCTACCGCTCCTTCCTCCGGACTCATGACCAGGACACACTCCAATGCCAATGGAAACTGCAAAGACACATTAGAAACCTCTTGTCCATGAAGAAACGCCGAGACTGGCGCCAGACATGCACCCGCCTAAATTCGGTGCTCCGTGTCAACTCCTCCAAGTACTGGTATGCCTTCCGCCGCCTTACTGGCAGTCACTCCTCGCCCCACTACCCACTTCTCCATGGTGACCATCCCTTTCTCGACAATGCCAGTAAGGCAGAAGAACACTTTGCCTCCTACCTGTCTGAAGTATTTGCCATTCCCAACAATCCTAACTTTGACTATACTCTCTTCCCTGATGTCCATGAGTGAACCAACACCTCCTCCCAACCACCCCCCCCCCCCCACTCGCCTCCAGCTTCCAGTACTTGGATCACATTCTTCTCTCAGAATTGAACACCACCGCCCATGACATCCTTGATACTTTTTGCGCAAAATGCAACACCGCACCCAGTCACAACCAGCTGACATACCGACACCTCACCTCCGTACCTGCCCCCCCTCCTTCCATGCAGTCCTGCCATTCCTTTACAACATTGTCCTATTCATTGGCTTTTACCCCGACCTGTGAAAGACCACCCATAGTCTCATGTTCCTCAAACCCGACAAGCCCCCTTCCCACACCTCATCCTATCGTCCCATCAGTCTCACCTCCTTGTTCAGCAAGGTCCTGGAAACCATTCTCTCCCAACGTATTCATTAGCACCTCTGCTGCAACCAGTTCCTCCCTCTCCCCCAATGTGGCTTCCGACCCTCCTTCTCTGCTGATGACCAGCTCCTTCACCTCACCCACCTTCTCTCCGTTCTGCTTAACTCTCATCGCTTCGCTCCACTTGACATTGAAAACGCCTATGACCATGTATGAAATTCCAGACTCCTTTTCAAGCTCCAGTTCCACGCCCTTCCTGTTAATTATATCTGCCTCATCGCTTCCTTCCTCACCCACCACCCCTCCTATGTGACTGTCTGCAACTCTGACACCCGTTTGTTCTACCCCTCCGCCAGGGTGCCTCAAGGCTCCGTCCTTTCTCCTCTCCTTCATCTCATCTACTCCACTGATATGCCACAATCCTAACCTCCTGTCTATCTCCTACAATATGCTGACGAGTTCGCCTCATGGTGTAACTGGTATAGATCTTACCAACCCTTCCTTCGGCCTCTCTGACTTATACCTCACCCTCCACAACTGTTCCATCCGCCACACCCTCTTTCTTAAGTACTACTCCCTCTCCTGGACCCCACACCTCCTCGCTGTTTGTCACAAAGCCCTCTCCCACCTCAATCTCATCAAACTCCTTGCCAGCTGAACGTGGGGCCTCTACCCCTCCACCATCCTGTACACATACCGCTCCCTCATGCATCCTGTCCTCTGCAGTTTCCATCCTGCCCTGGATTTCTGCTTCCCCATCCTACTACAAGACCTTACAAATCCTGGAACGCCATGCCCTCTGCCTCACCTACTACATCCGGTTCCCCTCCCCCATGTGGAGCCTTTATGATCTCATCCCTTTTCCCCATCTACTCCAATACCTCAAGCATATCCAGATCCTTTACATCAACCGCAAAATAGACTCCCACAACACCCTGGTATACCCCATCCTCACCAATCCTGGGCCTCTACCACGCCTATACCACTGTATCCCTCCCTACCTTCACCTCCACACTTTCCACATCCCCAGGGTAACTTCTTCTACCCCCCCCCCCCCCGGATGACGCCCTCTATCCTGACATTTACCCATCCCATCAATCCTGATCCCCTGATGAAGCGCACTCTCTCCCCCTTCCCTCCCCTTCCCTCCCCCCACTTGGCCATTCCCTTCCTGGTCTGGAGTCCCTACGCCTCCTCTCCACCCTCTCCTACCCCCTCCCCTGTGCTTCCCACCCTCCCTCTTCCTACCCCATGGGGTCCTATGCCGCCAGTTTTAACAGTGCATCGTCCAGTGTTGTGTGTCAAATGCTTCAGTGTGTTTTTATCTGTGTCCGTCATTTACAGTGTGGCATCATTTGGTTTTACACAATGTCTCTTAGTGCTCTCCATCTTGTTATGGTGTCGTTATGCATGTTTTTAACATCACCGCGGCTCTTTGTTTCAACTAAATATATACGTTTTTATTCATCTGTCAATACTGCAAGTTCTTCAAGTTGTCTTCGTATCTACATTTTAATTCACCATTGCTTTAACCTCATTTCATGTTTTAAGTCTTTATGCCTATGTTTTATGTGCTCTCGGCTGAAGAGCAGCACTTAATGCAGCTGCCAGCCCACTGGCATGTTTGTACTAGAGTTGAAATTTCAATAAAGGAAAAAAACCTGTATATTTAGACGTATTGGTGTCACAATAGCTTGCTGTACATATAATGGCGTTTGAGTGACAGAGTGGGTTCTCGTCGTCTGTTGTGGATGATCGGTAAAATACTGTGTGTGTAAGCTACAGTGTTCGAAATGTATAGTTTCTATGCAGACGTTATGCTTGAATCATAAGAAGTCCTCGCCGATTTTCGCTATTTCAGTCATTAAATTCGATTTTTTTTATAAACTATATGTCTTCTGCTGTTGTGTTACACATTTGGACATCGAAAGAGTGTGTGTTAAGATGGACACACAAGTTTGTGGTGTTCATTACACTTAAATCCCGTTCATTATCTAACATGCAGTATTTTTTTTTTTTTTTTTTTTTTTTTTTTTTTTAACACGTCTGTCAGCTGTTGCATACATAGTCTTAACAAAGAGTGTGTTTGGTGGTATTGCCACATACCTGTGACAGATGAAATACTTTATTATGTCTTACATGTAACTTTTGCAAAACCACGAGTTGTAATTGTATTAAAATAGCAAACAGAGTGTATCAAAATGTAGTATATAGTTATTTTGCCTGGAGGCCTAACGTGGCGAAGGAGTTCCGAAAACAGAATATTTCTTTTTTTGGGCAGTCCCAAATATATGACTCTGTTTAGAATTGTTTTTAAATAATTTGGACATCGGAAGAGCGTTTGTTAAGATGAACATGAAAGTTCTTTGTTTGATGTGTGGCAATCGTTACCATCACATTCCGTTTACTATCTAACACATACTATTTTTTTAAAACACATCCATCGGCTGTCGAAAGCATCGTCTATCCGAAGAGATATATTTATTTTGCCTCGACACTTAGGTGGCGAAAGACTTCTGAAAGACAGAACAGTTTCTTTTATAGTCCTAAATGTTTGACTTTGGTTAGAATCGTTTTTGAATAATTGTCGATGAACGTACTTAGGTTATACAGCACTTAGAGTACACCTACCCACAGCATTACACCGAATTTATTCATGCTGTGTCTCTATTTACCTGCAAAATTGAGTTCCATAGGAGTTGTACTTAAGCTTAGATGTATTACGTTACTTAAACTGCATGTACCGATTATGAGAAAACGGAATGTTCTAAATGTTAATGCAGAAACATCGGATGTCACTATTAATTTGATATGCAAATTAGGAATTAAAAAAATAATCAGGAGCGGTGGTGGATGTCCTGGGCTGGTAGGGACGTTAGTAGCCCAAGTGATTAGTTGTGGAAGCAGTCAATTTGTTTACAATACTCTTGTGTTAAGTGCAGGTACATGTTTGACGTTATCAGTTTTATTCATAGTAATTGTATTGTTCAAAGTACAGTTATTTGTTATGCAACTTAGGATTAAATAAAATACTTGGCTCATTTTTTCAATGTTGGTGTAGGACAGAGTAACACAATCTGTACATAAATAAAAACAATTGCATACGTTTAGTTCATATGACCATTAAACTGATATGGAAATTAATCGGAGTCAAACCTGTCAGCGGCAGCAGACGGCTGCGGAGGCAAGGTCAGTACTCACGCAAGTGCCTACTTGTTTGTGGGGGCAGCTGTTTACGATATTACTGTGTTAAGTCCAATTAGATGTTCGATGTCAGTTATCCTTAAGTGCGCTATTTTTCGTCATGTCCTTCCAGGAAGGACAGGTGGCGGCATCCTTTGATTAGTGGTTGAGCAAGTGGCCGAGATGGGGCAACGGTATTTGGCCCTCATGACACTAATGTCGAGGGTCGATTCTCTCTGCTCCAGTAACCCCTCTGCTGTACTACTAAAATGATTGGCAAAAATTACTAGCTGAGTAAGGTCATCTACAGGACCATTAAAAGAAATCCGTTAAATTTCAGTTACACGGTAAATCGGGCAAAGCTACAGGTTGTCAATTCTACTAAATACCTAGGAGAAACAATTGATAACAACTTAAATTAGACAGAACACACAGAAAATATTGTAGGGAAGGCGAACCAAAAACTATGTTTCATTGTCAGACACTTAGAAGATGCAGCAGTTCTACTAAAGAAACTACCTACACTACACTTGTGCGTCCTATATTATAATATCGCTGTGCATTCTGGGATCCACACCAGGTGGTACTGATGAGCGAGTTAGAGAAAATGCAGAGAAGGGCAGATCATTTTTTATTATCACGATATACGGGAGAGAGTAGGTGTGATTCACGGGTAGGTGTGGATATTATTTAAAAAAAAGGCGTTATTCGTTTCACAAAATCTATTTGCGAAATTTCTTTCTCCAACTTTATCTTCCGAATGCGAACATATATTATTAGTACCTCCTACACAGGGAGACATGATCAGTAAATTAAAAGAAATCTGATCGAAAACAGAAAGATTTAGTTGTTGCTTTTTACCACGAGCTATCAGAGAATGGAACTACTGAGAAATATCATGAAAGTGGTTTGATGAACCCTCTGCCATGGATTTCAAAGTGACTCGCAGAGTATCCATGTAGATGTAGATTTTTTGGTAGGTACTAAAATCACCAATTGTGGGGATAGACAGTTCGATATTTTCTATATATTTCAAATGGTCGAAATTTTTACGATATGTTCTTAAGATGATATTCTCGAAATTATTTCTATTTTTTATTTATTTATTTATTTTCGTTATTTCTTCTGTTACCAAGATCCAGAGGTTCAGACTGATTGTACTTTCGCCAAAGATCACAAAACCCGATTTTTAGTCGTGAGTCGCATATATCTAAACCAGCGGAAAAATGCTGTTCTCGGACCACAAAAATATGTCCTGACACGCCGAGAGCGTCGCTGCCTAGGCATTGTAGAGGTTCGTTCTTGCGAAACGCGCACTGTTGATTACTGTTGTTTTTGATAAGCCATTTGTGATGAACACTAGAAGGAAGAAGAAATTGTAAAGTTGATATTGTTGGAGGCATTGTTGTATAATAGACAATGGTATTTTTTCCTCTTTTCTCCAATAATCCTTAGCTGTATGTGTGTATGCATTTTCCACTTCTTCTCTTAAACTACTGGACCGATTTCAACCAAACATAGTAAACATGTTCCTTCCTATCAGGCAACAATCGCTGTTAGGGTAAGAAACACCCACGACACACACAACATAATACACATACGACACATATAACACAAACAATGACAGTCGTGAAAAACGGCCACATCACGCGATAATATTCTGAATCTGCTCCCAAATTAATGGGCCAATATCAACCAAATTTGGTACAAATATTCTTTAATGTCAGGAATCATTTGTTATGGTTGCCATAAGCACCTATGATACATGGTTCATATGATATTACGTCATAAGCAATGGAAACTGCCCTATCTTGCGGCGCGTGATAGCTTGATTTTATTCGTCAACTATTTGACCATTAGAGCACTAGCAATAAACTTTGAGCATAATTTCAAATCTTTACGAAACTTTTCTTGCTGACAACCCCGACAAAATGATGAAAGGAAAATGTTTATCGCTTACTACTATTCAAATATTCATGATGTATAATTGCGGCATTTGGCATGAAGTTACAAGTTATTACTTGTACACTGTAAATTGTATTCGCGAGACAATTCACCGACAGTAAACATACATACCACTGAACGTTCGTTCGATACTATATCTCAGTTTGGCATATAGTTAATAAAATATGAAGTCACAAACAATTTGGGTTATGAAAAACTGCATCATCTCGCATGAGGTTTCCATTTATTATGTCTTTACTAATAACACCATTCATCACGTATTTAGCAGACATTAGCCACATATACCACTTAATGCACATTCAAATTTATATCATAGTACGGCCCATATTTCAGGAGATATGTCGTCATAAACAATAAAATTTTCGAATAACCGCTACATCATGTGCTATTTTTTCCACATCTCCTAAAATTTCAACTAAACTTGGTACACATATTGCTTACAATCACTGTGGGTTTAAAAACCACCTACGACACATAGATGATATATGAGGTCGTAAGATTCTTATTTATCGTTAATGTCTTGGACATGTTTGAGACGAAAAACCGTCCCAGGGTATCTAAATCGCCGGCCGCGGTGGCCGAGGGGACTGAGGCGCTCCAGTCACGGTCTGCACGGCCACTACGGTCGGGGGTTCGAATCCCCCCCTCGGGCATGGATATTTGTGCCGTCCTTAGTATAAGGTAGTTGATAAGTAGTTTGTAAGTTTAGGGACTGATGACCCCGTAGTTAAGTCCCATAAGCTTAACAAACATTTGAACATTTGGTATCTGAATTTGTATTTAAATTGATATTTATATCACCTTAACAGGAATGTTCCAATATGTCCATTGCCGAGGTGCTATTCGGCTGCATGGAGAGCCTTGGCAGCAAAAAAAAAAAAAAAAAAAAAAAAAAAAAAAAAAAAGTCCGCCCAGTCAGAGAGCTGAACATCCTCTGTAATAAAAAAGCTGAGCCAAATTCACATCGAACAAGAACGAACAAACACGATCAGCGTCCGCAACGAACGGAACTACCCATGGACGTCTGCCTAGAAAGCATGGAGGTACAAGACAAGTACGATTCCCGGCCGCATCATTACTTTTAATTAATTGCTTCTTACTTATCGTTAACGTAACTTTTAGGTTCGTACAAACTTGTACATCTGTTTGACTGAAATATTGGATTATATTGCGTTTTCTTTTTATGTTGTAATGCACCTCTGTAAAGCTGGCATGAAATTGTTATTCTAGATATTTACTTATATTTTAATGTCAACTATCCCCCGCTTAAGAACCTTTTCATTATTTTATTTTCAATTTGTAATCATAAAATTGTACTATGATATTATTTGGAGCTTGCGATGTTCTTGTAATACCTTATAGGGACGCCCTCTAGTGGGCCAATCACCTACCTGTGTAGCGTTCGCAGCGGCTCGCCACATTTGGTTTGTTTCCATCCATAGGAAGAACTTTGCACCCTACTTCAGTTTTGATGGTGCTTCTCATTTTACTTTTTCTTTATCTGTGGCATTTTGCCTACATATCTATTTCATGCTTTGTATAGTATTCATTGCATTATACCTTTTTTACTTTCTAACGTCACTTTTACATATTGTGCAAACTCTGTAAGATGCATTTTCTGTATTTTTCACCAGGTCATCAGAAGATGGGCAGAGCCTGAAACGCGTCATGAAAAATAAATGTTTTCGAAAACATCCTGCGAATACTTGTTCGCGACCTTCCAGCTTTTTTAAACTCATGGGTATAATTGCATACACTACACTTGTCCGTCATTTTTTTGGAGTATTTCTGCCCAGTGTGGGAGCCTTATCAGTGGGTTTGACGGAGGACATCGAAAGAGTCCAAAGAAGGGCAGCTTGTTTTGTAGTGTCACGATACAGGGGAGGCAGCGTTACGGAAATGATACAGGATCTGGGATGGGAATCATTACAACAACGGCGTTTATCGCTGCGGCGTGGGTTACTTACGAACTTCAATCGCCAACATTCTCCGCCGAATGCGAAAATATATTGTTGACTCCCACTTACATAGGTAGAAATCATCATCAAAATAAAATACGAGAAATCAGAGCTCAAACGGAGAGATTCAGATGTTCTTTCTTCCCGCGCGCTATTTGAGAACGGAATGGGAGACAAGTAGTATAAAGGTGGTTCGATGAACCTTCTGCCAGGCAGTTAAATGTGATTTGCAGAGTAATTTGCAGAGTGATTTGTAGATGTAAACGAGAATTGTATATATCACAATTGCTCGCTCGGGCAATTTTTTTGGGGCCCCGAAAAAAGTGGGGGCCCTAAGCTACAGATTGTTTATCTTATACGTAAACCCTGCACTGCTTACGGGCAGCATGTAATTGTGAGTTTAACAACGCAAAATTCCTGTAATTAACATAACGTAATTTGACTTTTTGTGTTATGCATCCATTTAACTGCTTCTTGCTCTTATTGTCAGAGCGGCCGAACGCATTGAGGCCGTTCCCCGTCGGGGGTTCGAATCCCCCCTCGGGCATGGACGTTTGTGCAATCTTTAGTATAAGGTAGTTCGTAAGTAGTTTGTAAGTTTAGGGACTGATGACCGCGTAGTTAAGTCCCATAAGCTTAACAAACATTAACAACTCATTGTCAGTAATTTACGATAAAAAGAAATAAACGTTGTTTATTGTTTCGTGATTGCTTGGGACACAAATGAGCTATTGTGTATGTTTTACTCATACGTAAATAAAGTTAAAGGATTTAACTATGTACAAAAATTGATTTTCAAGGGATGCTTTTAGGCGGGCACATTCACATGTTTTCAGTAAACAGTTTATCTGATTCGTTTCCTAGACACTAAGAAATATGCACTTCCACCAATTATAAACAGTTTTATTTGAAGCTACATGTTTCGATTTTCCAGTTACTGGAGCAAATTAGAAATTTCAAAGGCATTTTTTCAGACATCAGATACATAGTATCTGCTCGGTGGAACTGTAAAGTTCCTGTCGGTCAACGAAATATCACGACTGGGCATGGCGGCTTTTGCACAATAGGCGATCGCGGACCTGCTAAATTCTCTTTTTTTGGAGGACCCCCAAGACTGGAAGCCCGCGGCGGACGCCCCCTCCGCCCCCCCCCCCCCTAGTCCACCACTGAAGATGTTTTGTGTTGCTGGCATTATCAGGTAAAATCGTCTCCACTTGTCAAATTAATATACTACCATCTAATTACCAATGCACTACTAGTTTCACCCACTATAGTATCATTCTCCAGTTACTATGATTAAAAAAAATGTTACTATGATTAGACCACATTAAACAGTGAAAAGTTTAATAATTTATCAAACCATGTGCGCTGCACGGGAATGGCCACGTGACTGGGGCACAACGTCGTGCAGTACGCCCCATCAGCGGTTCGAGTCCTCCCTCGGGCATGGGTGTGTGTGTGTGTGTGTGTGTTGTCCTTAGAATAAGTTAAAGTAGATTGCAAGACTAGGAACCGATGACCTTAGCAGTTTGGTCTCTTCGGATTACAAACATCTTAGCTTTTTTTGAAACAGTATGTCCTACGTTTTTGTACAGTCACCATTAAGTCATTTGGCTCATTTAAAATGTACAAAATATGTTTCGACCATATTGTACAATTGTTTGAATTTTTAAGTGGTCAGACTTATTCATTCTTATAGTCCAATTATTCCAAAGTTGTAAATATGTAGAGAAACCTGTAGCGCCTGTCTCGTCCTGTGGTTGATTGTGGGAAGAAAGAAACGACATTATGACTTAAATCAATCTGCCTGACTTCCGCTTCCCAACTAACAGGTGACTTACCTGTCAATCTTCTGTTGCTGTGACCTCCTCTCTTCTAGCAGGGGTTTCTATTATTTTGTAAATGAATAAAAATGATAGCAACAGGGGAAGGCTACAGACAAGAAATCGGACAGTTTAACGGTTACTGATTTTTGCTGCAGGACAAGACGTATAATAGAGAGCAAACATTGAAAATAAAGCACAAATCATCGCGCCTGCGCCCGATATGCAGAGACCGATGCGTATTTATTA
This sequence comes from Locusta migratoria, assembly GCA_026315105.1. NCBI lineage: Eukaryota > Metazoa > Arthropoda > Insecta > Orthoptera > Acrididae > Locusta > Locusta migratoria. The sequence goes on along the minus strand of CM048748.1, from coordinate 336,341,640 downwards.
AACTCGCGACCGAATGCAATTACTTCACTTTAATCGGGAATACCTGCTCGGTGGAACTGTGAAGTTCCTGTCTGTCAACGAAATATCACGAGTGGGCATGGCGGCTTTTGCACAATAGGCGATCGCGGACCTGCTAAATTCACTGCTTTTTTAAAATATACTTTTTTTTTAATTTTGTGGTAAATTTAGACTGTTTAATGTGATTGAATCATTGTAATACTTTTATGATCATAGGCATAGGCATTTGAAAATGACGCCCTAGTGCGCAGAAACTAATTGTGCATTGGTAGTTAGATGGAAGTAAATTAAAAAAGTGTTTTTTTTTTCCCCTAAGAAGCGACTGTGGCTTTGTAACATATTTTGTGTGTTTCTATATCAGCTATGTGTGACAATAACTGTAATAAAATTAATTTCATTATACGTGTGTGTGTTTTAAAATTAGTCTCTAAGGACGTTTTCACCCTCTTCAGGCTTGTGCTCCCCCCACCCCCCAGAAAAAAATTCTGTATCCGCCACTGTCCTTCTTCCTCCAAGACATGACAAAGTATTCTTTCAGACCAAAGGAGCTCTCCTCACGAACTACAAAACGAGCAGACCTTCTAACGATTGACAACATTAGATGTTCTTCGCACACCTTTCGTCACTATCGATAAACGCTCGTGATAGCACCAAATACATCTTTTAAAAAAAAATCAACAACACAAAGAACAGTTTGCCAGGAAAGACCTATCTATACATTAACACCTAGTTCTTTCATTTATCAAATCATTCAAAAGTCCATTGCAGCACATTCTAACACAAATCGACCTAATACAATAGCGAAACACTACAGAAATGACACCCTTCTTTCAGTAAATACTACTAACAAACAAGATGTAGTCTTCTAAGGTAATTATTCAAATCAATACTTGAAAAATGCTGGTCTCTAGCGATCAGAGTTAAGTAAATTACAAAGACCAACAGACTTCTAATGACGATTCACAACATACTTGTATCGCAACAACCAATAAACAATTGCATACAACTAACATCCACAACATATAACACCAACCGAGACATGTAATGAACATTTAAGTACCCAACGTAAAAGATCATCGTCCACCAACACATCAAACAGACAATGTTTCGATTTATTAGAATAATTTTAACCATTTTTACAACCATACGACCATACTTCTAACTTAATTTCTCTAGAGCCCAAAGTAACAGAGCAGAATCAGCCATATCGAATGGCACTTGCCTCGAATATACGAGGGTTGTTTTTTAAGTAAGGGCCGTTCGCGTGTATAGTCCCGTAGTTCGTGCGGACGCCGCAACAAGCCACTACGCCACTTGCCGGCATCCTTCCCGTTCACAATGATGCCAGTTGCAGCTCTGTAGCTGACGTGTACGCATCGCTGTGCTACTTTATAATGTTTACGATTATTGAATCGCCCGCCGCGTGTGAGATACGGTCAGTGATACGTTTTTTGACCGCAAGAAGTCTATCAGCTGCAGAAATTCATCGTCAGTTAACAGAAGTTTATGGCTTGAATGCAATGAGTGGAGGTAAAATGCGTCAATGGGTTAGAGAGTTTAAAAATGGCCGTCAAAACGTCCATGACGAAGAACGCTCAGGCCGGCCCTCTGTGATCACTGATGATTTGGTGGCTGCAGTCGAAACAAAGATTTGTGAGGACAGAAGTTTCACAATTTCCACTCTTTCTTTGGAATTTCCACAAGTTTCAAGATAGGTTTTGTACAAAATTGTGCCTGAAAACCTAAACTTTAGGAAACTGTGTTCTCGGTGGGTACCCAGACTCCTCACAGAGGACCACAAAGGGAAGAGATTTGTCACTTCATTGGACTTTTTGATTCGTTATGAGGAAGAAGGGGATGACATGTTGAGTCAAATTGTCACTGGAGATGAAACATGGGTATCCTATATCACTCCTGAAAGCAAGCGACAATCGATGGAATGGCGACACACAACCTCACTTGCCAAGGTCAAAGCCAAACAGACACTGTCAAAGCACAAGATTATGGCAACTGTGTTCTGGGACCGGCGCGGTGTTTTGCTAGTGGACTTTATGCCACGAGGAACGACAATCAACTCAGATGCCTACTGTGCAACTCTAAAGAAGCTCCACAGAGCAATTAAAAACAAAAGGCGTGGCATGCTGACAAAAGAAGTTTTGCTCCTGCATGATAACGTTAGGCCTCACACCTCTCAAAAGACTCGGGATTTGATTGATTCTTTTCGCTGGAAAGTTTTAGACCATGCACCATACAGCCCCGACCTTGCTCCTAGCGATTTTCACCTTTTCCAGTACCTGAAACACCATCTTGGCGGGCAGCGCTTCAATGACGACGATGAAGTGAAAGCAGTCGTGAACTCTTGGCTGTCGGAGTAGGCGGCCGAATTCTTTGAAGAGGGAATTAAAAACTTAGTTGTACGGTATGACAAGTGCTTAAATAAACAAGGCAACTATGTAGAAAAATAGGTAAAAGTGTATAGAATCAGAAAATAAAGGTTTTTTTACAAAAGTATTTGTATCTTTTTTTAAAAATAAAAACGGCCCTTACTTAAAAAACAACCCTAGTATTAAAGTAATTCTAGCCATTTTCTGATCCAACTAGTCTACAACATCCCTTGTAAGAAATCGTAACAACAACCATGCTCAACTAAGTGATTGGATTATCCTTGTAGTCACCCTTAACCAATAATAAGTGGATATATCCATTACACATGATATAATCAAGTTACCACAGACATCCATCTACTAAGCTACCAACAACAGTCATTCCCACTCCTACAGGGGTTAGAGTAAACCTAATGTGTCGTTTTCCATCCCAAATCAAGAGACTTGCACAGAACAGGGTAGTGTGGAGAGCTGCATCAAACCAGTCTGCGGACTGAAGGCCACAACAAGCAAACACAGAGATATGTAAACACTCTGAGGACGAGGTGTAGTCACCAATGGCGATAGAAGACAAAGGTGTCCACACAGGCATTAGATCAGTTATTACGGCTCAACATAATACCGAATCTGAATCCCGCAAGCAATCCTGTAGAAATCAAATATAAATACAACCTGTCCACCATACGCATAGTGAGGATTTAATTTCAGGAGGGGTTTTCAACAAAAGAACATCTTAAAAAATTAAGTGTGTCTTTTAATAACATATGTCAAAATAGACATCCACGGCTGTCGATATGGTTCGAACGAAGAGGTGCACTATTTTGGCTCACAATGGGATAAATCTATTTATAGTAATGACGATTATTTTCGAAATAATGAAAGCAGAAAATTCTGTTTGCGACTGATGTTTATGGATGGTTTCTGCTTCCTGCAGTTATTGGCAAGCTACTTACACACAAGGCAAGTGATTTTGTTTGCTTCTTCCCTCAAACTTAACTTGAGACATAAAGAAAAAGTTTCAGATCGTGATGTAATGAACATCGTTCCAGAACATCCATTAACCGCATACTCAGGACACATTCTTAGCATACTCTTCTTGGCATCAAACACTAGTTTTGTATGTCAGTAATGAAGTATTGAATAAACAGGATAACTCTGAGTACAGAAAAAGCAGTCTAAGATTATAAAAATAACAGCAGAAGGATTGTTAAAAGAAGATAAGGGAAAAAGAAAGAAAATCGGATCATCAGATTGCATACATTAGCCGTTCTTAACAGTTTTGAAAGGCCGTAATTTAACATGAGGATTAAACGGCAATCCATTTTTACACAATTTCTGCCCCTTTGTCATTAACTTCGTTAAAATTTCGGGAGGGGTTTGAATCCCTAAAACCACCCCCATGGCTACGCCCATGCTGTCCACCACACAGTCCATTGGATGCAACTAGCCCACTTTAAGTCATCAAACTATCGGAGATTTATCAAACCCTTTGATTCTCAACAGAATAGCAATAATTTAACACCAAAAGCATCTCTGCTACGCTACCGAGATGCGTCAATTCATAACGTAAACACCACTAACAGACGAGATAAATATACCACAAACCTATCACAGGCATTATATTACGTATCTACATGGTGTTACAAAAAAGTGCGGCCAAGCTTTCAGAAAACATTCCTCACACACAAAGAAAAAAAATATGTTATGTGGAGATGTGTCCGGAAGCGCTTAATTTCCATGTTAGAGCTCATTTTAGTATTTCTCATGTTCTTCCACATACGCTCACTGGAGCACATGATTTCATACGGGATACTCTACCTGTGCTACTAGAACATGTGCCTCTACAGGTACGACACGACATGTGGTTCATGCACGATGGAGCTCCTGTACATTTCAGTCGACGTGTTCGTACGCTTCTCAACAACAGATTTGGAGACCGATGGATTGGTAGAGGCGGAACAATTCCATGGCCTTCACTCTCTCCTGACCTCAACCCTCTTGACTTTCATTTATGGGGGCATTTGAAAGCTCTTGTCTACACAACCCGGTACCAAATGTAGAGACTCTTCATGCTCGTATTGTGGACGGCTGTGATACAATACACCATTCTCCAGGGCTGCACCAGCGCATCAGGGATTCCATACGACGGAGGGTGGATGCATGTATCCTCGCTAACGGAGGACATTTCGAACTTTCCTGTGACAAAGTGTTTGAAGTCACGCTAGTACGTTTTGTTGCTGTGTGATTGCATTCCATGATTAATGTGATTTGAAGAGAAGTAATGAAATGAGGTCTAACATGGAAATAAAGCGTTTACGGACACATGTCCACATAACATATTTTCTTTCTTTGTGTGTGAGGAAAGTTTCCTGTTACATTTTTGTAACACCCTGTGTATGTGCATCTACAATTGTGTAACACCTCTGCTTTACAATGCATCAAATAATAATCCAGTTTTTTAACAATGTATTTTACAGTGGAGGATTTTGACTTTGTAATCTCTAGATCAAAATAAGAGATGATTTGAGCTTTCCAGTAGCCTACTCGACACAACAGCAAACCGAACAAGCACACAAAGCTACTACCCTAGCTATTACATCGCATTTCTTCTTCTGCTAATCATGTGACTGCTTATCTCCACACCAATCATGCAAAGCATTTATTCTGATCGATTCAATCTAGTTACATTCAATTCCCACTATCACTAGTAACCTGCCTTCCTGTATTTTCTCCTAGCTCCATAGACCTGAAAAACCGAAACATTCTTCTCGTTAGGTTTACAACAAACAGCTTTTGTACGTGCAAACTATTACGTAGTGTAGGTAATCACATGTTTGAGTGCTCTTCATCACACATCGATCCTCCTACAGAAGCAGAACCAGATATCATCTACAAAAGACACCTCGTAATGGCGATCTATACACATCAGAGAAAAAGGCTCAGTCCACAGAAGGAAGAATACTAAGATGCTTATACCTCGCTCCCCAGCTACGGGAGCTTACAATACAATAGACCCAAACTCTAACCCTTTTTAGGACAAAACGACCCAGATCGGAGAATTTCACATAACAATCATAGGATTACAACACAACAGATCCAAATCTAACCCTTTTTAGGACAAACGAGCCACATATCAGAGAAATTCACATCAAATCCACCGGATCCTTTCCTAGTAAAACACCTGAATGTTATTAGAAATATGCTTTTTGCGTGATCATTCTATACAAATAACCTTTTAAAACCAAAACCAGCACATTACTGTGCGACTCTTCTGACCCTAACCACATTTTTCTGTACGCCCTACCAACACTCTAGCCCTGTAAAGTAGCGATACATCCTATACGTCTAAGTCTTTACAGCAAAGCACTTTCAACCACAGCTGAATCAAGTTCACAATGTTCAAATGTTTGCAAAGTTATGAGACTTAACTGCGGGGTCATCAGTGCCTAAACTTACAAACTATTTATGAACTAACTTATACTAAAGACAGCACAAACATCAATGCCCGAGGGGGGATTCGAGCGCCCGACGGGGAACAGTCTCGCGCATCGGAACAAAGCGCCTCAATGCCCTCGGCAGCTCCGCCGCGGCACATACAGCTGAATCTCTCGTTGTTCAAGTAGCCAACACATTGACCGAATACCCATTTACAATACTTCGCTACACGAGGATGCGAAATGAATAGGAGGATTCGGTAGATGTCAAAATGCAGCTCAATACTAATTAAATATTGACAGATGCGAATATTTTTTAGCAATCCTCTCAAACAATAGAGGCAGTACCAGTCGTCATAATATGTTCTCCAGCAAACAACATGTAACGATTGTCGGTATAATTTACACGCTGGAAAGGTAAAGTTAAATGTTCAAATGTTTGTAAAGCCTATGGGACTCAACTACGGGGTCATCAGTCCCTAAACTTACAAACTACTTATGAACTACTTACAAACGCACAAATATCCATGCCCGAGGGGGGATCCGAACCCCCGACCGTAGTGGCCGTGCAGACTGTGACTGAAGCGCCTCAGTCCCCTCGGCCACCGCGGCCGGCGAAAGGTAAAGTTAAGATCAGCATTCCGTCTGGATTGTTTACATATCAGCACCTACATCGCAGAAAATGTACAAACCTTCGATAGCGTCCAACACAACAGTCCCACGACTATCCATTTTTAAGATAAATAGACCCTCAGATCAAAGAAACAGACATCATATCCTGTGAATCCTTTCCTAGTACGACACCAGAATGTTCTTCGAATTGTGCTTTTGTGTAATATTTGTAGAAGAAGAACCGTCTAAACCGAAGTCTATCGCGATGTCATACGACTCTTTCAATTAGTCACGTCTTTCAGTTTAAGAGGAATTCACACAGATAGATCAGGCAGTTAAATCCCACACAACAGAACACATCAAACATGTCGACCCACAGATAAGTATAACGCGCAATAGCTTTGCTGTAGCTTATCCATCGACCCTCTGGAAGTCAGCGAAGGGTATCGAGGAAGAAACGGAGATGATAAAAATATTTCATAAAAGCCTTTAGTTCGGGCCAGATACTGTACTAACCACAGAATCGAGCCAATAATCGATTATGTTTTCCAGATAGAAGGCGATGCAAACGTTAACGATCACACAACATACCTACGAGAACCCGATAAAAAAACAGCGGTGAGTTATTCAACTCTTATTACATATATCGTATTTGCCACTCTCACCTTATAGAATTTATACATAATAGGGATTAGTCTATAGTATTATCACTCATCCAGACCAAGTTAGTGATATAATACAAACTATTTTCTATTTTACAGAAGTTAATTATTTTGACGACTGCAGATGCGTCAGCGCATATCGATAACACTGCAGAAGCAGTATACGGTATCTTATGACGTCAGTAGATAACTTGTAAGGGACACCCGCACATACCACTGAAGGGAAAATGTGTCTGTCAAAAGAAAAAGATTCCTAGAATGTTTATAATCGCATCCAGAAACACGAAAATTGTGCAGAGTTACGAAAAACTTAAAATGCAACAGACTAACCTATAGCTCTTTTTAGGGTAATTCATATCACTGATTACTAAACTCGCACCACAACCACCGGATCCTATCCTATTCTCCAAATTAAGCTTCTGAGTGATGTTTCTAGGTGAAATACCAAATAACCCAGAAATGGGCAAGGGGTACAACGCATTCTCCGATTCTAGGTTTATGCTTCGGGGGCGTGTGTTATAGAGACAGATTCATCAAATGGCAAAGTCCTATTCAATCTAAATAACTAACAGTAATATGTATTGAGCCGTACTCTGTCATCTGATCAATCTGCCTTTTGTAATTGTTGCTTTAAAGTAATTGAACTTTATTTAGATTTCGACTACCATGAGAGTGTCTTCATCAGAAATAAAACTAGAACATGTGCCGTTTACTCAAAGAGCGCTCATGTTGTACAAAGTTAGTTGTAAAACATGTTTGCTAGTTATAACTAATAAGAGTCTGAACAGTAGAAAATAACGTAGTGGCTGCCGCTATGAGCTGCCGACGCGTCCGCGGTCAAAGCATCTGTCCCATAAAGCCTTTTTTTTTTAACACGAGCGACTTTCTGCTGTAAATAGATTGCGCCTGCGTGTAAAAAAGCCACCAACCGCACCGCGAGTGCGTCTATGACGTCAATGATCAATATATCGTGCCGATTGCGGAGTTCTAAATATTTTCCATTATTTTCTTTGTGTTCTCATCAAACCGAAAAGGTTGCAGTGGGAGTCTAAAATCCTTTTTTCTCCTAACCTTCACCTACAGAAGAGAATAAATATCTGCAAAAAGAAAGATATTAACTTTTTACATGGAAAAAAGTTGCACTATGCATAAATACGAATGAAATGAATGAAATATATAAACGTGTTTTAATGAAAATTACTTCAACACTGAAACACTCAGATTTATTAGAAGAGAAAATCATTTTGGACGTAATTTAACCGTTACCAAGAAAACAAGACAAGAAAACTAGAAAAAACTAGGTGCTTTTTACTTCATTTTCGGAATTGTTTTATGTGCTACAAATATATTCTCTTCAGCTAATAAATTTAAAAGTTTTGAAATTTTTCGATGATACTTTTGTATTTTGTAGGTCATAAATAGAGTACAGAATTTGACACATGATATTAGACAATAGCCGGCCGCGGTGGCCAAGGGGACTACAGACACCAGACAGTTCTTTTGTGCGTGAGATGTCCAGTGTAATTATTGCGTAATTTAAAGATGTCGTTCCAGCAAATAAATCCCCGTCAAGATCTTGCAAGCAGGAAGATACTTGAAGAAATCCAATTGAAGAAACAGATGCTTCTGAAGCAAGGTGTGGCACCTACTCTTAACTCATCTTCAATCAGTGCCCTGCCTGTTGGAGTAACAAATCCAGCATCGATGACAGCTGAAGCCCATATGCTTTCTCCATCACAGAGAGTTGCTATGCAGCAAGCCAATTCTATATCATTTGGTTTCTTTATAACAGTGTTTGGGGTTTGAAATTGATAGTGATGCTTTAAGCATTTTCTCACAAAACATATTGGAACTTGAACTTACAAATATTGATGTAGTGCAGTGTGATATGGTTGATGGGTTGCCAGTATGTTTGGACAAAAAGTTTGATATTGTTGTTATGAATCCACCATTTGGCACAAAATTCAACGAAGGTTAAGTTTCTTGGACAGGCTGTGAAATTAGCGAGTGAGGCAGTTTATTCGCTTCATAAAACCTCAACAAGGGAATACATCCTAAATAAAGCCAAAAAGCTGTAAAATGAAAGCTGAAGTATTAACAGAGCTACGTTTCAATTTACCAGCTTCATATAAATTTCACAAGAAAGATTGTGTCGATACTGATGTTGATTTCATTAGATTTTCATTTTTACCTTAAAATAAAAGAAACTGTAAAAAAAGGGGGGGGGGGACTGAGACGCTCCATTCACGGTCTGCACGGCCACTACGGTCGGGGGTTCGAATCCCCCCTCGGGCATGGATATTTGTGCCGTCCTTATTGTTAGATAGTTCATAAGTAGTTTGTAAGTTTAGGGACTGATGATCACGTACTTAAGTCCCATAAGCTATACAAACATTTGAAACATCATTTTTATTAGACGATAATAGCAAATACGTATAACCCTTCAGTCTTCAGTAAACTCAATATCATTTCTTTTTCCCACGTAAAAAGTGCCCTGTAACCTCACTTCTTCATTCAGATACGAAATTATGCAGCAGACAGCTCTATAATTTTATTGCTACCGTCTAAACGAAACCAGCAGTCGAAACAAACGAGACTCAGTACGCGAATAACACGCCAGGGGCGCTGCAGTAGACACACTCGGCTCGAGTAGTCAACTGAGACAAGAACGTCCATCGTGTAAAAGGGGCTTCAGAGTGTTCTTGGAACCAAGCAGTAACACCTGTGATCAGCCAGGATGGTTATGTGTGTGTCACCTGTCAGGAGCCCCAGGGCCCAGGTAAAGCTTTGTGTCGTACAGTGAGGAAAGGGTGCACGAGTGGATATTCTGCTCAAAAAGCTCATTTCGACGTTTCATTGAATGATTGGAACGCTGACACTTGTTGATCGCCCAGCATTGAAACAGGCAGCAATTTGCGGCTGGGTTGCACTTCTGTCACGTTGATCGATTCTCTTCGGTCGTCGTTTGTCCCGTACTTGCAGGTTCTCTTTCCGGCTGCAGCTGTGTCGGAGATTTGATATTTCACAGGATTCCCAATGTTCACGGTCCCTCATGAAATGGTGGTACAGAAAAATCACTACTTTGGAGATGCTGTGTCTCATCTCTCGTGCATCGACTATAACACCACGTTCAAAGTCACTTAAATCGTTATAACCTGTCATTGTAGCAGCAGAAACCGATCGAACGTCTACGCCAAACAGGTGTTATACAGATGTTGCCGACCGCGGCGTCGTCCTTGTTTGGATGTTTACATATTTCTGTGTTTGCATGTGTATGCCTCTACTAGTTTCTTTGGCTCTTCATTGTAGAAGACATAGAGAAGATCCAACAGAGAGCAGAATTCGTATTTACAAGCTCATTTAGTAAGCACGAAAGTTGAGAGATGGCAGCCCATCTCTCATCTTTATTAACTGTGTTTATAGTTCGTGTAATGATGTAAAGTGACCAGTACATGCAATTTTCTATTGCTATCGGGTATGCAGTGCAGGGAAGATTTTTGCTGAGGTGAGAAACAGAGCTGACTTTGTCTTGACGGGGGAGAGTGGAACTCCGGTGGAGGCGGCCGTTCCAGCTCTCTCTACCTGCGGCCAGCCCTGGGGGCCGCGCCGTAGGGGTCCCGATAGCTAGGTGCCTCGGTGCTCTGGCCGAGCAGCAGGTTGTAAATGTGTTAGCCTAGTGTCCCAAACCACAGACAAATTCCCTGTGCCACAGACAAATATATACAGACGGGAAACCTCCGTAAGGACCCGGTCCTACGCTCCGGGGTGCGGGGAGGGTTTCCAGCAGTTCCGTAAGATGTCCCATGATGGCGCTGCGGTCAGAAGCAGCTCTTTTAAACTGGCCAGAGCAGGCGGCAGGTAGCGGCTGCCCCCACCACCATCTCCCCTCAAACGCCGGCACGCCGGACACAGCCGTGGCCTCATGGCAGGCGGCACGAGCTCTCCCCTCAGCCTCCCCTCCGCGCTATCCTCTGACGTACGAGAGGCACCCTAAGCCAGCGAACCTCCTGACACCTGCTAGCATCTTACGGAACTACGAGGGGAGCGTAGGACAGTGATTTAGGGTGGGCTGCTTCTCTGTATATGGTTCTCTGTGCTTGTGCCCAAACTGAGGAGGAGGAGGTGGAGTATTGTCTGTGCTTTTAGAACCGCTCCTTCCGATTTGAGAAAAAGATAGCCAGCCCCTCCGCTGAGACAAGCGCCCAGAATCTTGTCTACTAAAAAAGTGGCTGTTTTTTCTAGAAGCTTGGTTTGCGCTTCTACGGTGACGGTTTGGACCGTTCGTAGAGAATCGCGCCAAAAGTGAGTGTGTGGAAGGGTAGCCGACTCTGATTGGCTGATGTTCAAAGCGCCAGCTTTTCGAAATCGGCGTTCGTTTAGTGAAATTTTACTGGCAGGGGTTTGAGAACTCGATGCTGATTGGTTTTCCAAAAAAAAAAAACGGGTTCTCACGGGGTCTCGCGCGGCAGACGCGGTACGTGGACTTCGTGTTTTGCTCCGCTGGAGTACGCACGCGTCTGCTCGCGCCGTGTTCTCTTTGTGGACGGACTCGGAGATTTTGCTTATTGAGCCGATACTTGGACGGGTGAACTTGTATAAGTTTCAGGGTACACACTGAGATCTATAATTGAGCTGAAAGTCCTTGTTTTCGATTTGGATAAGGTCAGTCAGCCAATATAGTGCACTGAGATACTTGTATAAGTTTCAGGGTACACACTGAGATTTGTAATTGAGCTGAAAGTCCTTGTTTTCGATTTGGATAAGGTCAGTCAGCCAATATAGTGCACCGAGGTACTAGTTACGATATACTCAACTTCTGGAGTCATCTAGGCCTTCAGTATTTGTGCGTACTTGTCTACGCTAACTGAAGTGGTCCTGACTTTGCAGAACTGCTTGAGATCGTAGGCGCTATGTACTGCCAAGCACACAGAGGCTCATAGGAGGGAGCACAGCTCCGAGTAACGGAGTGTTTTTATTTCGTGGCCATGGAAATTTTCAGCTTACAGCCGCCCTACCCACGCAACTGGAGCGCAGTACCTTCACACGCAAGTCGTCAGTTTTTTAATGTATGTCAAAGAGCACGCCGGCGACAAATAGTCGTTGCATCAGGTTCTGCATAATAGTGGGATTGTGTATATCAACCCTACACTGATATTCCGGTTCAGTTATTCTGTTACGAATATTGTATCAATTCATTATAGGGGTGTTAAATTCAAGTTTCATAATGGTCAGTGTAACGTCATAATCATCTAGATTATTCTTTCATATTTGATGGTAATTGTAATCTTGGATGTTCAATATAGTTTGTGTTTTGTACTGGATTTTCAATGTTTTTTTTTTTTGTTTTTGTTTTTTTATCAGCTCCTAGCTATCTTATCAAATTTTTGGTGGGGAGAACTTATTAATTTATATTTTATGCCGCTTGCAGGAAGTGGAAGAGAGATTGTCAATTAGTATTGAATCAGTGCCACATTCTATCAATCGAATAATTTTTAATATCATGATTTATTATCACAGTTATTAATTCAGGGTCAGCTGCTCCTGTCTCTCATTCCAATTTAATTCACATTCCCACCGTATATATTTAGTGTCCCCTGGCAGTTTCCATTGCCATAGGTTTTTTTTTTTTTTTTTTTTTTTTTTTTTTTTTTTTTTTTTTTTCAAAACCCCACACACCCGCCACACTTTACGAAGTGTTACAGAGATGATTAGCAAACTCCAGGGGTAGACGCTGCAAGAGAGACGTGTTGTATCATGGTACAGGCTTCCGTCTAAGTTCCTCGAAGAGGCAACTAATATATGGCTTCCTCCTACGTATAACTTACGAAACGACGACAAAGATAAAATTAGAGAGATTATGTACAAAACGGAGACTTCCCTGCAGTCGTTTTTTCCGTGATCCATACGCGACTGGTATAGGAAGAAGTGAGAATGGTAGACGGAGTATACTGTGCCATCCACCTTGAGGTGGCTTGCGGATTATGGATATAGATGTAGACTAATATTATGCCCTGTATTAGTATTCCTAACTTCAAACAAGAGTGCATCTTAGCATGTGATGTGAACAATACAGACGATGTTCGTGTTTTCGTGAAACATGTATCGAAACAGTTAGAAAAGACGGAATATTATTATTCCATCACAGAGTAGGAAATGATAGCATTTATTTTTAGTGTTACATATTTGTGATGTCATTTATATGCACAAACCTCTAAGCTAGTAATAGATAATGCTTATCACAAGTGGTTATCATTAGGATTAGAAGCTTCTTCCAGTAGGTTAACATAGTTCACATTGAAACCAATGGAGTTTACTTATGAATTGAGGTTTAAAGTTGGTAAAAGGTGCACTAAAGTTAACGCGCTGAGGAGAATAATTGGAGCTCAGCAATTTTTAGGAAAAAAAAAAAAACTTCTCAGAATGACAAACGGCACAAACAGTTGAAATAGATTGTAAGAAACAACCTGGCTTACAAATCAGAAATTCCAAATGAAGACAATCCATAGTGTTACCACATCGTTTAGGACAGAAGTATTATGACATATGCATGACCATCTATTAGCAGATCATGGTGGTTTAGAAATCAAATGTTCAAATGTTTGTCAAGTTTAAGGGACTTAACTGTGGGGTCATCAGTCCCTAAACTTACAAACTACTTATGAACTACCTTATACTAAAGATGACACAAACATCCATGCCCTAGTGGGGATTCGAACCCCCGACGGGGAGCGGTCTCGGGCATCTTAGCATAGCGCCTCAATGCGCTTGGCCACTTCGCCGCGGCGTGGTTTAGAACAACACTTGAGCAAGTAGCTCAGAAATATTCGTGAAGGACCTCGTTTCACGTCATTACATAATGGCGTATTCCTTATCTATAGAACAAGTATTAATCTAATATGATCTATTCTGTTGTTGTGGTCATCAATCAGGAGACTGGTTTGATGCAGCTCTGCAACCTACTCTATCCTGAACAAGCCTCTTCATCTCCTCATAATAACGGCACCCTACATCCATTTGAATCTGCTTACTGTATTCATCTCTTGGTCTCCCACTGCCATTTTTACCCCACACACTGACCTCCAATGCTAAATTCGCGATTCCTTGATGTCTAAGAATGTGTCCTACCAATCAATCCCCTCCTTTAGACAAGGTATGCCAGAAATTCTTTTTCTCTCTAATTCTGTTCAGAACCTCTTCATTAGTTACGCGATCCACCCAACTAATCTTCAGCATTCTTATGTAAAACCACACTTCAAAATCCTCTATCCTCTTCCTGTTCGCACTGTTTATCGTCCATGTTTTACTCTCATACAAGGCAACACTCCACACAAATGCCTTCAGAATGGACTTCCTTATGCTTAAATTAATATTCTAAGTTAATAAATTTCTCTTTTTCAAAAATGTTTTTCTTCCCATTGCCATTCTGAATTTTATATCCTCTGTACTGCGACCATCGTGCTATTTTACTGCGCAAGTAACAAAACTCATCTACCACCTTTATTGTTCGTTACCTATTCCTTCAGCGTCGCCTGATTTTCTTAGACTGAATTCCATTACCGTTGTTAAACTCTTGCTAATGTTCATCTTATACGCTCCTTTGAACACACTTCCATTCCGTTCAACTGCTCTTCCAGAATTACAATGTCATCAGCAAAACGCAATGCTCTTATTTCTTCACCCCTGAACTTCAATTCCTTCTCCAAATTTCTGCTTGCTTTCCTTTATAGCTTCCTCAATGTACAAATTGAATAACATTGGTGAAAGGCTACAACCCTCCGTGTAAAATTCTACAAGGTGTCTTCCTCTTTCAGTCCTTTTGCCCAGTCCATATTCAGCTACTATTTTTTCTTCCCTTCCTTTTCCTTCTACCGAATTCCAGTCTCCCATCACAATTAAATTTCCCTCTCACTTAATTGTCTGAATATTTTCCTTTACGTCCTCATACATTTCTTCGATCTCCGCATCATCGGCATATAAACCTGTACCTTTGTGGTCGATGTTGGCTTCGTATCTATCTTGACTACGATAATGCGATCACTGCACTGCTCATAGTAGTTTACCCACTTTCCTATTTTCTTATTCATTATCAGACCTACTCCTGTAATACCCCCAACAGATTTTATATTTATAATCTGTACTCACCTCACCAGAAATAATGTTCCTCTTCCCACCAAATTTCACTAATCCCCACAATATCTAACTTTAACCTATACATTTCTCTTTTTAAATTTTCTAACCTTCCTACCCGATTAAGGGATCTAACATTCCACGCTCCAATCTGTAGAATGCCAATGTTGTCTTTCTTTATGACCACATCCTCCTGAGTAGTCCCCGCCCGGAGATCCGAATGGGGAACTATTTTACCTCCGGAATATTTTACCCGAGAAGATGACATCATCGTATTTTCATACAGTAGAGCTGCATGTCCTCGGAAAAAGTAACGGCTGTAGTTTCACCTTGCTTTCAGCAGTTTGCAGCAACTGTGTAGCAAAGCCACATTAGCTGATATTACAAGGCCATCACAGTCAATCATCCTGACTGTTGCCCCTGTAACTACCGGAAAGGCTGCTGCCCCTCTTCAGGAACCACGCGTCAGTAGCAAAGCCACATTAGCTGATATTACAAGGCCATCACAGTCAATCATCCTGACTGTTGCCCCTGTAACTACCGGAAAGGCTGCTGCCCCTCTTCAGGAACCACGCGTCAGTATGTGAAAGACTAGGTGCTGCATGCACATAAAGTGGATCTTAAAGATGTATTCCATTACGAATTACTAGAAGCATTTAAACCTTAGTTTGGATTTTCTTGGCCAATTTGCTACAACAATAACTGGAAATAAATATATTCTGACAATAATATATGGTTTTTCTAGTTAATAATATTTCACTCTCTCACAATAATTTCGGTGAATAGTTTTGTAACATTAACGTAGCTGAACTTTAAACTACAGTTACCTTACTGTACTTCAAAGTATTCATCTTTCAGTGACGCAACCTCGAGGGGGGGGGGGCAATGGGGCTTCAATAATTTTTAATTTTATAAATTTTTATTGTTTTAATTTTTTAATTTAATTAAACCGTTCGGCACCGGAACTATAATTTGCCAAGCACACGTGAACGTGAAAATGCGTCACCAGCCTGATACCGCCACTGAGAACGTATACTGTTGTTACGGTGAGCGGTTTTAATTTCGCCGCGACTTGCTTTGACGCTGCCGCTGTTGTTACTGCTACGCTGAAGTTACGAGCCGATTGCTCATTTGGGGGGACCCGCTGGTTAGCAGGTCAGCTGCGCCACTGAGTGGAATCTTATGAACAACAATAGTGTTATTTTAGTTCAGTTTTTACACATAGAGTAACATGTTAATTAAACTGTAAAGACCTTTCTCTATGCCTAGTAACATATAATCTGCTTAATTATATTATGAGCTGAATATATACACTCCATTTCCACCTCGTTTAGATTAGATTAATACTTGTTCCATAGATCATGAATACGGCACTTCGTAATGATGTGGAACGTGTCAAGTTAATGAAGGGTGTCTATACAAGATGTTGTTGTCTTCCGTCTGGAGACTGGTTTGATGCAGCTCTCCACCCTACTCTATCCTAACAAGCCTCTTCATCTCCTCATAAGAACGGCACCCTACATCCATTTGAATCTGCTTGCTGTATTCATCTCTTGGTCTTCCTCTGCGGTTTTTACCCCACACACTTCCCTCCAATGCTAAATTCACGATTTCTTGGTGACTAAGACTGTGTCCTACCAATCGATCCTTTCTTTTAGTCAAGGTATGCCAGAATCCTTTTCTCCCCAATTCGGTTCAGCACCTCCTGATTAGTTACGCGATTCACCTGCTTAATCTTCAGCATTCTTATGTAACACCACATTTCAAAAGCCTCTATCCTCTTCCTGCTTGCACTGTTTATTGTCCATGTTTCGTACAAGGCGACACTCCACACAAATGCCTTCAGAAAGGACTTCCTTACACCTAAATTAACATTCGGTGTAGGATGGTAGTTCTCCTTCCAAGGTCCTGAAATATAAATTAGATGTGAATCATTCAGAAACTACACAGTACTATGCCATCATGGTAGGTACTAATAATGTCGGAGTGCGATGTGAGAGATTTGTATCCAAAGATCCGTTGTGTTCTATGTCTTTACTTGCTGTTTTTCAAAAAATGATGAACTGTCAGCCCAGTTATAGACGTCTCTGCTTTTTTATTTAGTTTTATTTTCGGTAATCTCAGCAAACTGTCATACCACTTACTTGCAGAAAATGAATCATGTGGTAAGAATATTCTACCGTCGCAAGTAAATACGACGATAGATGGTGGCATCTATTTATTCACAACCCATACAAAAGTGTTAGATATTTGCTCCTGTTACTATCCTTCAAAATAGTCACCAGCGTTGTGTAGAACCCGTGGCCAGCTCTCTTAGCAGAGCCTGTTCTGTTGGTGGTGTGAATGGAGCGGTCGAGTCTTTTGGAACAGTTCTGAAGCGAATGCCACGAAGTGATTCCTTCATTTTCGGAATCAAATCAAAGTCACAAGGACTTAAGTCCGGTTAGTGAGGTGGTTGGTACATTACTTTCCAGTTCCGTCGACCGAACAGAGCAGTCACAAGGACTTAACTTCAGAACTGTTCCAGAGATTCGACAGGGAATAGATTGCTCCATTCGCACCATCAGCAGAACAGGCTCTGCTAACGGTATGCTATACCTTCCACATCGCTGGCAACGTGTTCTACACAACGCTGGTGACTGCTTTGAAGGACAGTAACAGGTGAAAACATGTAACACTTTACTATAGGTTGTGAATAAATAGTTGCCACTGTTTAAGTTCCAACCCTCATATAACGAATAGTGAGTTCATGTGAGATGTCTCATAGATCTCTTACAGACATGGCAACAACCAATAAACGTCATAAAATGCATTTTTATAAAAACCATCAGCTGTTTATTAAAAACCTTATTCATCTACTAGTTTCGGTCATGGACCATCTTCAAGGATAAAAAGGTGTTAACAGAGAATGGTCTGTTAACACCTTTTTATCCTTGAAGATGGTCCATGACCGAAACTAGTAGATGAATAAGGTTTTTATAAACAGCTGATGGTTTTTATAAAAATGCATTTTATGAAATATATTACGGCTGTTGACTCTCGCCTCACCAAAGCATTCAAAACCAATAAACGGGTGTAAACCAGGTTAGTCCAAGATCTCATGCATAATCAACTTCATGCCCGAAAATACCATGACATATTCAGATTTGCTTTGACATAAAGGATTTGTTGTTGTTGTTGTTGGGTTTTTGAAGGGACTAAACAACGACGGTTATCAGTCCATCATAAAGGATTTGATAGTGTACATGTGGGAAACGCAAAAACGTTAAAAAAAAACCAATGTTTTGACAGAGCACATGGAAAACTGCGTGATTGTAAAACTGTTGCATCTTATGTGAGAAACTGTTATTTTTTCATCATTTTTGGGGAGTAATCACTTTAACATTCGTACGAACACCTAAACTGGGCAAGGTGGCTTATCTCACTCACTCACCAGGCATACGTGGCTGATGCGTCAGTAAGAGATTCCTATCAAATGACGCACATATAGTAACCAATGTTGTATGATGCACCAGACGCGTTTTCTAGTGGAGGATTCGGTTGGCTTGACTTATCATCAAACGTTGTGGCTCCCATTTGAGGCCCACTTCCTTGCGCTTGCTAATAGTGCAGTTGTGCAGCACGGAGGTTACATAACAGAATACAGCAAAAACAAACACACCACAGACTGGACGAGCAGTTCGTAATTTTGTGGAAAAAATAAAGAGCAAAAAGGGGACTTTGAACACTGATCTTCCTTATCACCGTCCAACACCATGACCACAGCGCCATCGACATAACATGTCTTGCAGTTGCGCCATTCATTCCTATTTCGCTTCGTTTTTCACATTTCCACATAACTTCTTCCTGTTTTCGTGCTTGATCCGCGTTCAGTTTTTGATCGGCTATTAACTGCTCCAAATTGCCGTTAAATCTGAGGGTGGGGGCCATGGTGGATTTCTCCCTTGTCAGCATCGCGGATCTTACCAAGTGACATCACTGGTACAAGTTAAGGTGCAGCTTCCAACAAAAAACATTTGCAATTCACGTCAGTCGAGCCGAGCATTAGAGCCAGACCATCAGTTACAGTTTTTCTAAGTGTTTCATCTGAACAGTTAAATAAAGAACTGACTCGTGGAGATAAATCTTGGGGCTACTGGTGACAAACACATCGGAAATTTTCGAGTCAGTGCCGATCAGGAAATCGCTGATTATAAAACTGTTACCGCATCACTTAATACAACTGTAAATAGAATTGTCAAGAGAAGTAGGAAGATCTTTCTGTTTAGCGAGAGTGACAAGATACAGATTTAAGATAAACTGTCTGTTCAACACGAAAATTTCACTCCAAGCAAAGACAAGGTGGAGAAAGTTCAGGAGCATCGTAAATACGTAAAAGGCAGACTTAGAAAACTGCTTCGAAAGAGAACTTCACTGTAAATTTAAACGTATTGGTAGTCAAAACCCCACGAACAAGAAAAATTATATGAAGCAAAAGTCAGTTAAAGGAGGTGTTGGCATGATACGTTCAACGAATTTGAAAGTGCCGCGGTGGAGTGACCAAGCGTCCTAAGGCGCCTTGCTGCGGAGCGCGTGATTGCTCGCCGTTGGCGGTTCGAGTCCTCCCTCGGGATTGGATATGAGTATTGTCCTTAGGTTAGTTTAACTTAGTTTAAGAAGTTTGTAAGTCTAGCCTAGTAACCAAAGAAATTAAGTCCCATAGATTTACAGACATTTGAATTCGAAAGTAAATTTCTTTGTACCGACGTGACAGAAAATCCACAGAAGCTGTTGTCATATATTAAATGAGTAAAGCCGGCCGCGGTGGCCGAGGAGACTGAGGCGCTCCAGTCACGGTCTGCACGGCCACTACGGTCGGGGGTTCGAATCCCCCCTCGGCCATGGATATTTGTGCCGTCTTTAGGATTAGCTAGTTCATAAGTAGTTTGTAAGTTTAGGGACTGATGGCCCCGTAGTTAAGTCCCATAACCCTTACAAACATTCATTCAAATCAGTAAACAGACCGAAATCATATTTCCAGACACTGTGAGAACAATGGCATTTATACAGAGAATGACACACAGAAGACGAAAATACTAACCGTCTTTTTCCAAAATTGTTTCGCTATTTGAGATCACATTCACTACGTTTACATGCAACCCATCTTCTGAAAGACGAAAACAGAATTTCGTAATTCGTTTTGCGCTGTCGTGTTTATAGGTTACAGCCTGAATCGGATTTCCTAGCCCACTCAATATGGTGGCTGAAAAACAGCTGAGAAAATGTCACTCTGTCCATATGTACCGAAAATTCTTAACAAGAAAACACAATCTGACAAGCCAAGAACGCTTCAAAATCGGCTGCGTTTACACGTGCGTGAAAATCGATTGTGGGTCTGGAATACCGCTTTAGAGAAGTGGCTTTAGAGAATCGATTTTGGAGTGTTTACATGACCAACCAAAAGCGGAATTGGGAAATCTGTATACGAAATCCGGTTTTGGGAGCCCATGTAATTGTAGTTACTTCTCTAATTCGTTGTACGAACCATAAAATAGCAGATATCGAAATAAATGATCAAGGGATAAAAAGAATCTAATGAGGTGATGAGAAATTCTTTCCTTTCGGATAGTGTGACAGCGTGGTCAGCTGCAGAGACTTTGGTAGCCTTGATGATCCTACATCTCATTCAGAGGGGAGTTGTGGGTAATACTTTCCAAACTTCACAGAAGCTCTCCTGCGAACCACGCAAGACTAGCGCTCCTGGAAGAAAGGATACGGTGGAGACATGGCTTAGTCACAGCCTAAGGAGAGCTTCTGTGAAGTTTGGAAAGTAGGAGGCGAGGTACTGGCGGAAGTAAAGTTGTGAGGCAGCATCGTGAGTTGTATCGGGATAGCACAGTCGGTAGTGCGCTTGCCCGCAAAAGGCAAAGGTCCCAACTTCGAGTCCCGGTTCCGGCACACAATTTTAATCTGCCAGGAAGTTTCATATCAGCGCACACTCCGCTGCAGAGTGAAAGTTTCATTATGTGTTGTACAACTTGACTAGGTATTCATTGTTTAAGTCCTGTGCGTCTGTAAAATCTGTTGCGAGTATGGTTAGCAGTAAAGAAGTAATAGATTGAAACCTGATGCGTGATAGGGCGATTTTCCATTAACCTTACTGTTTATGTATTAATATCTCATGAACTACGTGTCGTACTGTGATACAATTTCGAAGGTACAAACAGCTGCATATGTGTACAGTGTCTGTAAAATTTCCTTCAAGTATGATATGTATGGTAGAAATTATAAAATGTAACGTCATACCGAATTTCATAGTTTTATGAACAGCGAAAAAGTTGTAAGCGAGAAAAAGTTTAATGAAAGTTATGTTTAAAGTTTGTTGCAAATCGCTAACACTCTCATTCTTATATAGTGTATTTTGAAAGTCTCGTCACATTATGTCATGGTTCCTTGGAACTTCCATTATTTATGACGTTATATCTCCTGCAGTGGTGTATCCGTTGGGGGGGGGGGGGGGGGGCTGTCGAGCTGCGGCCCCCCACACACCCTCCTCGATCCACGCAGACCATGCTGCTGCCCCCCCCCCCAGACACTCCTCCTCGAAACGGGATCAATCCTCCCATTATTAGTAAAGGCGCAAAACTGTATGGGCGACTTTTTTTTTTAGAAATCATGTCAGCTCGGATTGACCTCAGGCCACACCAGACCTTAATCCTTGATACGCCACTGATCTCGCGAATCATCTGTGGTATGTGGTTCTTACCCATACAGTAATTGTTACTTCACGGTAAGGAATATGTGTACCAAAATTTGGGTGAAATCGTTCAAGTGGTTTAGGATGAAACGTGTAACATTGACAGGTAATGCAGCAGTTTTTCGTGCATGTCATTGTTTATGACGTCATATCTGCTGAACTATACTAACGGCGACCGTCTTGATCTGAAGGTCATGTGTGAAAAATTTCATTAAGATTGAAACTGTTGTGTCATGCTCGTAGGAATTGGCTTGGCTGGATGAAACAATGACTGCAAAGGTTTGCAGTCAGTGAATAAATAAAATTTTATCCCATACAAATAGTGCGTGTGGCGCTGACTTTACACCACAACATCCCCCCCCCCCTAAAATGCCGAACCATTGTCGTGTTTGGAGATCGACAACGGGGAAGGAGGCAAGCTCGTAGACGTACTGATGGACCGGAGTCTGTAGCTTCAGAGGACGGCAGACTACTGGCCGGGACCCGCCATCCGGTCTGAGCTCCCGAGGGGACGTCCTCTGGGGAAACCTCCGATGGGCCCACGTCACAGAGTAACATATACAGAGGAGAAGCCCTCCCTAAACCATGAGGCCACGGCTGTGTCCGGCTTGCTGCCGTTTGAGGGGAGGTGGTGGTGGGGACAGCTGCTACCTGCCGCCCGCTCTGGCCAGTTTAAAGAGCTGCTTCTGACCGCAGCGACATCATGGGACATCTTACTGAACTGCTGGAAACCCTCCCTCCCCGCACCCTTGAGCGTAGAACCGGGCCCTTACTGAGGTTTCCCGTCTGTATATTTGTCTGTGCCCACGTCCACGACCTGTGGCCCAGGTGATGTAACGGTGACGTCGTTGGCGACGTCGGCTTCGGATGCTGCGTGGAGTCTTGCTCGATGTCCATAGGGATGTCCAGATGAGGCGGAGGCTGTGAGGGCTCCGTCTCCATGACGTCGGGCCGCGGTGCCGTGTAGATCTGCTGCGGGGCGGCTACCGACGGCGGAGGAGCCCGCTCGGTCTGCGTATGGCGTGAATCTCCCGAGAGAAACGCAGAAGGATCACAGGGTACATGACAAGGGCGAATTTCTTTGCGGTGCGTGCGTACAATGCCATCGGGACCTGAAATTTCAAACATGTGAGCACCGCAATACTGGATTATCTCGCCCTGCTCCCACCGTCTGCGTCTTCCAAAAACTCTGAAAAACACTGGGTTGCGCGGAGCGAAGCGATACTTGCGTATTGGCGGCTGCTGCTCCGGGCGGCGCAGTGGGTGGAGCAGATGGAGCATGGTGCGGAGGCGGCGGCCGTGTAGAAGTTCGACCGGCGATGACCCCTCTCGTGGATACGAGGAGTAGGAGGCGAGGGACAGTTGCAGAGCTGCCTCCTGTGAGTGCTCCGTATGAAGTTTGGACATCTGCTGCTTAAATGTCCGAATGAAACGTTCTGCAGCGCTGTTTGACTGTGGGTGAAATGGTGCACTATTAAGATGCTAAATTCAATTGCGTTCACAAAAGGAGCGAAATTCTTGCGATGTCAACTCAGGGCCGTTATCAGAGACTATCAGTTCAGGGAGACTTTCCAGACAAAAAATTGAAGACAACACCCTAATCGTGCTACTAGAAGTCGTAGAAGACATTGGCTCTGCAAATGGATAACCACTAAAAGCATCAAACACAATAAACCACTTAGTGTTCCAGAATTGCCAAGGTGAATCTGCTTTTGGCCACACAAAAAATTTCTGAGGTGAGACTCGAATGTTCAAATGTTTGTAAATCTATCGGATCAAACTGCGTGGTCATCAGTCCGTAGCTTACAAACTACTTAAACCTAGGTAAACTAACCTACGGTCAAACACACACACCCATGCCCCAGGGAGGACTCGAACCTGCACGGCGAGCAACCGCGCGCTCCGCAGCGAGGCGCTTTAGACCAAGGTGAGACTGACTGGTAGCGCACACTGAACACTGTAACGTCATCTTTTCTATTTGGGCGTCCATACCCTGCCCAATACAGTGTCGTCGTGCCAATTGCTTAGTGCGAACCATTCCCCAATGTTCTTGGTGAAGTAAGTTCAATACTTTGTTCACGGAATCAACACACGTGATTGTCCACTGTCATTGGAAACTGGAATAACACCTCTATGTACTAGCAAAATAGCGATGAACCAGTGAATTTTGAATGTCATGTTGTGAATGAGGCCATTGTGTGCGAATGTAGCGCAGCAAAATTTGTAAATCGGTATCTGTTTCTGTGGCCCGAGCAATTTTCCTATAGTCCAACGGGAAGGATTGCAACAAACGATCTTCCTGTGCATCTATCTGACAACACGACATCTCAGAAGCATGAAAGACTTTATCAAGGCCAACTGGAAGTCGGCAAAGTGTGTCGGCATTTCCATGTCGAGTGGTGGGTCTGTACACAATCTCGTACTGATACTGTGATGAGAGCAGTGCACAACGTTGCAATTTGAGGAAGTTGTTGCAAGTTTTCTCAGGCGCAAATCTCAAGTGTCGCTTAGATAAGTGTGACTTTTTCAAACCGGAACTGCAGTATCCAGGACACGTGATAAACAGTCAAGGTGTGCACCCCATGCAGTCACATCTGCTTGCCATTCGCGACCTGCCAACACCAAAAGACGTGAAAGGATTACTATCAATCTTGGGAAAGTTAACGTACCATATTAGGTTTATTCCAAATGCAGCTCAAATTGCAACCCCTTTGCATCGGCTACGCCGTAAAAATGTTCGTTCTGTTTGGACTGACGAATGCCAACGCGCATTTCAGCAGTTAAAAGATGCATTGCTCAGTGGTCGATGTTTGGTGTACTTTGATCCAGAAAAACCAGTTCTTTTGTAAGTGGACGCGTCACCTCTTTGGTCAAGGAGCAGTGCTGTCACATAGACATGGGGATATGGACCGTCTGATAGCGTTTGAATCAAAACGTTTGACAGACACACACTGCCGCTATTTTTATATTGAGAAGGAAAACAATGACCAACATATGGCGACGAGGAAAACGAAGAACTAGATTGCGACCAAATGTTAATGTCTGAAAGTCCGCTGTGCTATTAATTTTGCTTTCTTACAGGTCTCGGGGGATCCAGTAAATAATCTTTTGATTCTATTGCTGGGATTAGCGTAAATTTCTATATTTTTGCCTTGTTGTTATTGTTGTAGCACAATGTCTAATGCTACTAACCCTGCCACTGCGCCACAGCTTCCTGCGCTCGATGCCCAGCAGCTAATGGAAATGTTTCAGTTTCAGAGCCAACAAATTGCATCCCTACTGCAAACCATGCAACTTCTGGCCGCACCTGTGTCTCAAAATACGCAAGTACCGCTGCACCAGCCACCACCTCCAGTAATTCCACCATTCCGACAGTATGATGAAAAAGAAGAGGATTAGTCGGAATGGCTCCAACAGTTTGTAGCCTACGCCACAGTGCCCCGGATACAAGGTACAGTCAACTTCATTTTCTGTTATCGTGTGCAGCCCTCTCCCACCCCTCCCCCATCCCCAGTGTTCCGTCTTGTGAAAAAACTGTTTTCCACCACGGAGCCTTCTGAACTTTCTTACGATTCTGTGATAGGAGTCCTCATGGCATATTATGAACAGCAAATCAATGTAGTGGTTCCATGGTATCAGTTTTTCAGATGTAGGAAAAATCTGAACCAAACATACAGGTAGTGGATAAGAGATCTTCAAGATCTCACTAGGAAGTGTAAATTTAAATGTTCGTGTGGAGCTTTGTATTCAGATGTAATGTTACGTGATGCAGTTGTCTATAATATTCCTGACAGTAGCCTTAGGGAACAGATTTTAAAAATGTCAGCTCTGTCGTTCCAGATTTTGGATACGCGCGCTGCAGCAGTGGGAAACATAGATTCATTTCCACTGTGTTTTCTAGCTATGTCATGCGCTGGCGAGCGCGAGGTAAACCACCATGTACTTCTGCCTGCCCGTTCTAAGTGTAAACAAGTTGGTAGACGCAGAACCTTGCCTAATAATGAAGTGAATCTTGCCCGCAATGTTTCTCGCGGCACAAACGGCAGAGCTGTCCGTCCCCGTCAGCGAAATGCTATGCTTATGGCAATAAAGGTCACATACAAACAGTCTGCTTACAGCAAAATAAAAGAAATTTGCCCTTCCAGCCCAAACAGTGACAAGACAATACCTATTCACTAAATGCAGTATTTTCCAAACCAGTGGCTGCCCCTTGTAACATCAAGGACACACAAGCAGCACAAGTTGTACATCAGGACAGAAAATGTATGTCAGTTTGCGTGTGAATGACATTTCTGTTAAAGTTTCAGCTTGACTGGGACAAAGGAAACAACAAAAGGCGACGAGGTCACAACAGGAACAAAATTGTAGAATTGTATGGAATACATGCACAGAAACAAACAGGCGGACACACGTTTCATATATAAAGAAGAAGAAGATGATTCGAATACAGACAAATCGTTTTTGTATCTAAGAGTAAATACTCCAAATATGTGAAACAGTCTATTTTTTTTAATTGAAGCTTTAGGGTGGAGTCTTTCTGTAAAATGAAAAGTACCTGTTTTAAAGAGTTGAAAGTGGCGTGATGGTTGTGTAACTACAAAGCAGTCAGACATGTTGACATTTCTGTGCAATATGTCTATTATAGTTATTCTGTGTAAATGAGTCTTGATGTACTTAATGTTCTAAATAAAATGATTTTAAGAGGTATGTGTGAAAAAAATCATCATTATATGATAGCAGAGAAATAAACGTCTCAATATTTTCCAAACATTTTCACTATGAAAATACATTTTTGTTTTCAGGAGGAACACTCATCCAACTATTCTGTAGTTAGATCAAGTTACTATAGTGCTCTTGATCTTGCAAAAGGTGGTGCTGTTTTGCTGATTTTTGCATTATGTTCACAGTGTGGAAACATGTCTACATATAGAAGTTATCACTTATAGCGTAAAGTTTGCGCAATTAGTTTTATTGTAAAATTAATTTCTTAGACTTAAGTTTTCCTATGTAAATTTCCAGCTACGATTATGTCGATGTGTAGATTTGCATGTACACGCTGCTTTCTTTACGCGAAGTACTTAATTCATATATGAAGCTCACTGGCAGATTTCAACTTAAGAGCTTGTCTTCCTATTAGCATTTCTGAAATAGTGGTATCAGACATTGATCCTTTAGTGAAAAGGAAAACAATACGAATTGATATTCCGTGTGTTGTAAGTTTAATAGTTAGATAAAATTACAATAAAATATAAATTTGTCAATTTAAATTTCATCCTAAAACGGCAATTATCATAAGGCTGTAACAGTCGTAAGAAATACCATCTTGGCTGCCTCCTGATCTTTGCGTCATTATAATATTAGAAGAAATTGTGAATTTCATTATCAGCTGTCATTATGCTGAATTTCGTCGTCAGTTCTGTTTACTACAACAGTCGTAACAAATAAATTTGCCATAGAACGCGTTAATGATCCACGCTGAAGCGATGCATGGTTGCTTAATGTTGTGGTGTGAGCGCCAGCCAGCTCGCAGGAGCGGCTGTGCAGAACTGCTGGACTTGTTAGTGTGACTGTACCGGTGAAAAGCAGGTTAGCTCGGCAAGGGCCCCAGTCTCCGTTCAAGTGTCACTCTATGCAACTGTCACTCCTTGCAAGTGCTCCAATCCCCTCTGTTCCTGGTCACCGCGGTGATAAGTCTTTCTGGACCCGCTTCCATTGCTCCAATCGCGGTCTTTCACTGGGCGAGTTTGTGATGATTCTCAAAGTTTTAGGATGGATTCCAGCTTTCATATTCGCTGCAATGCGCGGTAATGATTTCAACTTGGATTCTGGTATTTCTTGGTAGTTAAATTCAGTAGGATGAGTAGGGAGCATTATAGTAGCACGTTTGGCGCTTGTTCCAGATAATTTGCGTTACGGTTCCCTGGTAGCTTGAACGTTTTGCACGCAGTGAATCTGTTTCTTTCTGCTTTTCTCGTCTTCTTGTGTTTCGCGGCTGTATTCAGTGTTCTCTTGAGAATTTGCTGTTCCTGCAGTGTGCGACGTGTGCTCCACATGAGGTATTTGGGATAAAGCCTTTAGCTTGTCGTAAACGTTATGTGGTCTTCAGGCTAGTACTTGTGTAATGTGTTTCTTTTGTTATTTTTATTCTTTTATCCGCTATATACTCTTCCTGTCTGTTTGTGGAATTTCTTCAAACTTGTATATTTCTCGGTTCTCATTCTCTTTAGGCTCTTCTAGCATCGTGTAACCGCCTTCATTAGATTCTTCTAGTGTTTTTACGTATTTCTGCATGCCATATCCTTTTTCTGTATTTTTCGGAGCTTCATACAATAGCTGCCGGCCGCAGTGGCCGAGGGGATTGAGGCGCTTCAGTCACGGTTTGCACGGCCACTACGCTCGGGGGTTCGAATCCCCCCTCAGGCATGGATATTTGTGCTGTCCTTGGTTGTAGGTAGTTCATAAGTAGTTTGTAAGTTTAGGGACTGATGACCCCGTAGTTAAGTCCATTAATCTTAACAAACATTTGAACATTTTCATACAATAGCTACAACCATCATTACTAAGCAAAAGGTCTTGTCAAGAACCGTAAGAGATTCTTGTCCAGTGTAAAATCGGTAAGTAGGTCCAGGCCCTCAATCCAATCATTTGTTAATCTTTCAAGGGGACGATAAAAATAGCAAAAGGAAAGATGATATTTTAAATTGAATATTTAAGATATTATTCACACAGGAGGACCATAAAAACAAACTAAGTTGACCATCGAAGAAACCAACAAATGGAGTACATACTAGTAGTAGTCATCCCCAGTGTAGAGACACATATATCTCGAAACAAATACGTGTGTGGATCTTTCAAGAACCAGTGAATTCTGAGCAATGATTTACGTTTCAGGTACAAGATCAAATGTTACTTATCTTTTATACCCGGGGTTTATCTCCTCGCTGCATTTAGTGTCGGGTGACCGGACATTCGGTATTTTATGGGATCGTCCCTTATTTGGCCCAAGTGTCCCGTTGTCCTGACAACGCTTTTGTAAGTAATCTACAGCGTAACTAAATATAGAACAACTGATGTCATAACTTCGACCATAGATAATGGTAGACTGGGCACGGCATCGTATTCATGGCACCAACATGTCTGCAGCAAAACCATTATTTTGCCAACAGTCACGTTGCAATGTACATATGTGATACAGCTTTGCCTAAGATTAAACAGATCTTTTTGAGAAGGCAAGTAACATTAAATTCCAAGAGAAAGTATTATTAGTTTAAAATAATGACATTTCTTGAAAACTGTCTAGTTGTTTATTATATCCGGCTAATGTTTGCCAACAATCACGTGGTCATATGTTTGAACCACGCCATATGTATAGCCGCTCTGGTGTTTGGCCGGTCTGTTAGTATCTATGGTCGAAGGGTCATAATCAAACAATAAAGAAAATAGGCTTCAAGTCAATAATGTAAACCACAGTTTGTAATTTCTTTGTTTGGCACTACACAACGCTTTGACATGACATATGTAGCATCTGCAACTATAACAATTCAGCGAATAGTAAGTTCATTGCTAGAAGCTGGCATACTGAAAGATACTAATTTATTGAATATTTTAAGTTCATTTCCTAACACGTTAATTAAATATTTCGCGAAAATGACATTCATTTCATCTGCTGAAAGCATTTAAGTGAGATCGTCTCATATATCCTCCTGTTTTCACCCTGCACAACAAAGTTTTAGAACTTTACCGTAGTTTTATGAAAATATTTTGAAGGAAATATGTGAAAATTAGCTTTTTGAGGAAGTGTTAAAAACTGTGAAGCGAGTTGGTAAAAGCTGGTCTCTCATGTTCAACGTTCTTGCATCTGAAGATACCTGAATAATTAGCAGCTCATTGCTGGGTTTGTGCTCTCTCTACCTGAGACTAATGCTGCTGCAGAAACAATTTTGTCCATCACTAATAATTTATGGACTGACGAAAGCAATAGATTGAGTGTGCAAACTTTGAAGGAAATAACTAAATAACATCTCATTATCAGAATACTTCATGTATTGATTTTTATGAAAATCCAGGTAAAAATAGCAAACTGCTGAATGACATACATTCTTCTGCAAAATGTAACTCAGAGAGAAATAAGTAAACTGCGTAAATAATAATATCATCTCTACTTGTCGTTTTGTATTTTATTTGGTTTTTTTGTTGTACGTTAAAAGTCGACCACTGTACGAAACAAGAGCTTTGTTTTATCACTGAAATTAGCAAATAAGGTCCGTATGAACTACTGGTTACTCCACCTTGTTCCCTGGCCCAAACTGAGAACTGGCTCGTTTAAAATTACTTCAATAACAGGAAGTTAATACTATACATAGCAGCTCACATGTTATTACACACAGACATTAATAAGCAAGCCACCACAATTAAAGTTATCTTAGAAAGGTGGCTAAGAAAACACTTATGGCGCAACGGAATTTAGACATAAAAAATTGCATCTGAGCTTGTTCTCAGCACTTGTGAAGAACAATATTAAATAAAAGAGGGAAGGTGCTCTAAAACTACAATTTATAGGCAACTTACGGATTAGCTGAACTTAAACTTGTTTATTCAGATAGAAAACAAGCAAAATGGGGAACCAATTTTGTTAATACAATAAAAATGCTTCTCTTACATGTCCAGTGCCAGCTGTCACCAGTGCCACATCGTTACAGCGCTAAGTATCTGAATTTAATTTGTGTCAAATTTAATTTGCCAGTCTAGTTCATTTTCGTTAGTACTTCTGTTTTAAGAGGTTTATTCCCGCGTACTTGCAGATTTCGTTTGTACTACTGTTTTAATAGTTTATTCTATCGTATTTGATAAATACCGTTGTTTAGTCTTCGTCTTTGACCGGTGTATTTCAAAACAAGTCAGAGACCGTTGCTAAAGCTCGTTATCAGTCAGTCCAGTGCCAGCTGTCACCAGGGCCGCATCGTTAACAGCGCTAAGCTGCCGGACCCAGTTTTGTTGATTTGACAGTGTAGCTACCACTGACCACAGTTAAGTCAGCAGCCAGCCGCCTTCATTAGAGTACTAGGCTTCTTTAAACTTGATTATTTAATTTTCTACTTTCTGAAGTTAATTTTATCGAAAGGATGGATAGGATGTGTGCCTGCTGTGTGCGGACGCAGGAGGAGTTGGCCGCGGTTCGCGAACAGTTGAGCGTGCTGTTGGCTACGGTCAGCCGTCTTCAGGCTGCTGTCTCGGGGTGCAGCGATGGTGGGGAGTCTGGTGCGTCGAGTGGGACACCTCAGGTGTCTCACGCTTCGCTCTCTGTCCCTGCTACCGAGGCACCTTCAGGTGTACCGGACGTCGTCGAGCCGCCTTCTCCGCAAGGGGAGTGGCGGGTTGTACGGCGTTCGCGTCGCTCGAGGCGGAAGACCAATGTGGAGGCTGGACGTCCGTCCGCGCCCGTTCGTTCTGTTGGTGGATGTGTGGCCACTCCTTCAGCAGGGTCCGAGCAGGTGCACGGGGGGAGGGGATTATTAGTTATTGGGAGCTCCAATGTTAGGCGCGTGATGGAGCCCCTTAGGCAGATAGCGTCCAGATCTGGAAGAAATTCCAACGTGCACTCGGTGTGTCTGCCGGGGGGCCTCATCCGAGATGTGGAGGCGGCCTTGCCGGCGGCTATCGAGGGTGCGGGGTGCAGTCGACTGCAAGTCGTGGCTCACGTCGGCACCAATGACGCTTGTCGCTTGGGTTCTGAGGACAACCTCAGGTCCTACGAGCGGCTGGCGGAATTGGTGAAGGCTACTGCCTTCGCACGCGGGGTGCAAGCAGAGCTGTCGATTTGCAGCATTGTTCCCAGGGTTGATCGGGGTCCTTTGGTTTGGAGCCGAGTGGAGGGTCTGAACCAGAGGCTTCGCCGACTCTGTGACAGTCATGGCTGCAGATTTCTGGATCTGCGTTATCGGGTGGGGAATTGTAGGGTGCCCCTAGATAGATCAGGGGTGCACTACACTAAGGAAGCGGCTACTCGGGTAGCAGAGTACTTGTGGAGTGCACATGGTTTTTTTTAGGCTAGGCGCTAACTCTGATGAGCACTCGCCTGTCAGCATTCAAACAGCGAATTCAGGCCACGTTCGGAACAAAAATTCGAACATAAAAATATTAGTCGCGAACTTACAGAGTATTAGAAACAAAGTTCCCGAATTTGCAGCGCTGCATGGAAGTTATTGCGCTCAGATAGTTTTAGGCACCGAAAGCTGGCTAAATGATGATGTGGCCAGTTCAGAAATATTTAGCGAAGCGTGGAATGTATATCGGAAAGATAGATCTGATACAACTGGAGGAGGAGTGTTCATCGTTGTGGACAAAGATATTGTTTCTACGGAGATAGAGGTTGAAAGTAGCTGTGAAGTTATCTGGGCACATATAACAGGTCTAAAAGAAGTAAAGTTAATAGTTGGGTGTTTTACCGGCCCCCCAGTGCTGCTGTAGCAGTTTTAGAATCATTCAAGGAAAGTTTACACCAGGTAGTGCATAGGTATCCGGGCCATGTAATATTAGTCGGAGGTGACTTCAACCTTAAGAGTATAGATTGGGACCTCGCTAGTTATATTTCAGGCGGTACAGACAAGCAGTCTTGCGAGCTACTTTTGGACACATTCTCCGAAAATTGTTTTGAGCAGTTAAACCGGCAACCCACGCGCAATGGAAATATTCTAGACCTTATAGCCACAAACAGGCCTGACCTTATTAACGATGTCTGTGTAGAGACAGGAATTAGTGATCATGATATCGTCATAGCGTCGATGGTGACCAAAGTTCATAAACCAATCAAGAAGGCTAGGAGCGTGTTTTTGTTGGGAAGAGCCGACAAGCAAATGTTACGATCGCACTTAGAAAATGAATGGGCATCGTTTAATTCCGGGACTATGGATGTAGAGGAATTGTGGACTAAATTTAAGTGCATTGTTAATAAAGGGTTAGAGAAATATGTGCCAGTAAAGACGATTAAGGATGGAAAAGATCCACCGTGGTATAATAATAATGTTAGAAAGCTGCTGAGAAAGCAAAGGCTGTTGCACTCTCGATTCAAAAAAGAACACGCAAATGATGACAGGCAAAAGTTGGTAGAGATTCGTGCGTCTATAGAAAGATCGATGCGTGAAGCTTACAATAATTATCACAGCGATACCTTAGCAAAAGATCTTTCCGAGAACCCGAAAAAATTCTGGTCCTATGTAAAATCGATAAGCAGGTCAAAGCCCACTGTCCAGTCACCAGTTGATCATTCCGGGGCAGTAATAGAAGAAAGCAAACGGAAAGCTGAAGTTCTAAATTTAACCTTTAAGAATTCTTTCACGCAGGAGGACCGCACAAATATACCATCATTTGATCAACGTACTAATTCCGAAATGGGGGACATAGCAATAGGTATTTCCGGAGTAGAGAAGCAGCTGAGAGAGCTAAATACGAAAAAGTCTGCTGGTCCGCATGGAATACCAGTTCGGTTTTACAAAGACTATTCTGCGGCGTTGGCCCCCTACTTAGCTTGCATTTATAGCGCATCTTTAATTCAGCGCAAAGTTCCTAGTGATTGGAAAAAAGCGCAGGTGACTCCCGTGTATAAGAAAGGAAAGAGAACTGACCCATACAATTACAGGCCAATATCGTTGACATCAGTTTCATGTAGAATTTTGGAGCATGTTCTCAGTTCGAATATAGTAAATTTCCTTGAAACGGAAAAGCTTCTTTCCATGAATCAGCACGGGTTTAGGAAACATCGTTCATGTGAAACTCAGCTTGCCCTTTTCTCACATGACATCTTGCGAGCCATGGACGAAGGGTAACAGGCGGATTGTGTTTTTCTCGACTTCAAAAAGGCGTTCGACGCGGTGCCACACTGCAGACTGCTAATGAAGATACGAGCTTATGGAATAGGTTCACAGATTTGTGACTGGCTGGAAGACTTCCTAAGTAATAGAACGCAGTACGTTGTTCTCGATGGCGAGTGTTCATCAGAGACGAGTATATCGTCAGGCGTGCCCCAGGGGAGTGTGATAGGACCGCTATTATTTTCTATCTATATAAATGATCTGATGGACAGAGTAAGTTGTAATTTGCGGCTGTTTGCTGATGATGCTGTGGTGTATGGGAGGGTGTCGTCTGTAACTGACTGTAATAGCATACAGGTTGACTTAGACAAAATTTCTAGTTGGTGCGAAGAATGGCAGCTAGCTCTCAATGTAGAAAAATGTAAGGTGATGCGCATGAGTAGAAAAAACAATCCTATAATGTTCGAATACAGCATTAGTAGTGAGCTTCTTGATGCTGTCGCGTCGTTCAAATATCTAGGCGTAACATTGCAGAGAGATATGAAATGGAACGAGCATGTAAGGACAGTTGTGAGTAAGGCAGACAGCCGACTTCGGTTTATTGGGAGAATTTTGGGAAGATGTACTTCACCTGTAAAGGAGACCGCGTATAAAAGGCTTGTACGACCACGTCTTGAGTATTGCTCAAGTATTTGGGATCCGCAGCAGATCGATTTGAAGGAAGACATAGAGGCGGTTCAGAGGCGAGCAGCTAGATTTGTTACCGGTAGGTTCGACCAATGAGCGAGTGTCACGGAAATGCTCCGGCAACTCAATTGGGGATCGCTGGAAGAAAGAGGACGTTCTTTTCGTGAATTTTTGTTAAGTAAATTTAGAGGGCCGGAATTTGAAGCTGAGTGTAGTACGATCTTGCTGCCGCCTACTTACATTTCGCGTAAAGATCACAAAGACAAGATAAGAGAAATTAGGGCTCGTACCGAGGCATATAGGCATTCTTTTTTTCCTCGTTCAATTTGGGAGTGGAATAGGAAAGGAAATGCCTAGTAGTGGTACAGTGTACCCTCCGCCACGCACATTACGGTGAATTGCGGAGTATGTATGTAGATGTAGATTAATGCGGAAGGTGCCCAGCCTAAATTATACATGATTTAACGCTTCTGTGGGGAATGACTCACAAACAACACTCATTCACTCACACACACGCAATGCCACAGCGAAACTCACCAAAATCAGTGTGCTGATACGAGGCAGAAGCAGGTGCCGCTATAGTAGGCGAATTTCAGCAAGTCGGAGGTAGCACAAAACACAATATACAAAAACACGTTGAAGCTGGCTCTGGTCTGTCGTGCCTGTTTTGAGATGGTGCGTGTGTATAGCCAAGTTAAATTACATCTGAATTGGACCGCGAGCAAACACGCTGACGGCGACAAACGGCTACGTTACATGAACGCACTCCACTGAAGGTGAAATGGTTGAAAATCGGATTTATTATACAAAATCACGGTGGATTATTAAGTTGCAGTCTGTTAGAAATCGATCAACGTACAGGTTTTATATGAGAAGTGTCGTGAATTCAGGGGAACTAGCTGCAAACCCCGGAACTCGGACCCACGTGGTTCCGAAAACCGATAAAAAGTGAATAAATTCACTTTCCGAAAAATAAAGAAAATTAACTACAGCATGTAACCCATAGAAATGTTTGAATTACATAAGGAAGCTATTGAAGGAGGTTGTACAAGACTCAGAGAGAGTTACTAACAAAGACAGAGTGCACACTTCAAGTCGAAGAAGAAACAGCAAAATTAAAATATGCAGGGAGAGAAGATCGCGAAATATTAGTGGCAACCAGAAGGATACCCACATAGTCACTTGCCTGATGGGCATGGAACAACCAAGAGTGGAAACTGAAGATTTTGTTCTATGAACCAACCACATGGAACACGTATCACTCACGGAAGGAGATGATGAGAAGATTTTTACATGCATTGTACAAAAATGAACATATCAACTAATAGAAATCGGGCCCCACAAAGCTAGAAAGTATTTACACAGAGTTCATACACCACCACATGATCACAAAAGGTTTTAACATACCAAGCCGTTATCAAACTGCAACTAGAATCACACACACTGCGTTTATCTATTGGAAATCACTGAACTCAAAACGAGACCACATTTCCACACAGCATCGGAGAAAATATTCCAAAAAATGATTCTAAGTTCATGAGTCTCCCTCTCTGGATGACACCACCTTGACGAAGCATTGTCCGTGCGGGTGGAGAGGCTTGCGTATCCGTGTGAAACAGAGGGCTATACCAAAGGTAGAGAACCTACTGCCGGAAAGGCCTCAGCTGATGTATCAGACCAAGCGTGTCCCACAACGTCCCATCTTCCTTATCCTCTCCCAGTCCTTTCCCAATTCCTTTCCCAACCCAAGGTGTGATGCGATCTGTGCCGAGGGGTGCGTGGCACATGGGTGGATGTGTCTCGAATGGAGCCTCAGGGATACCGGGCGACCTCCCTGAGTAAGTAGCTTTGCACCGCGCGGGGTTATCGTGGTGTGGACCATATAAATCCCCAAATCTCGTGGGACTAAGATGAACACAGAGAAAGAAAGTATTTTAAAAGAATCTGAGGAGCAAACTGAGACCTCAGACACTCAGACATCGGGACCGATGGAGTGCACTCCCACTTCTGAATCAGGGTCTAGACCTGAGCAAGAAGTGGGAACTGTAACAGAGGAAGTTGGACCAGATTAGGATTAAGGCCTTGTCTGGGGCTCAGAGGAGGAAACTTCTCAAGGAACAGAAGCAAAAGGAAGGAAAAGAATGGCTTCCTAAGCATAAGTGGAGGGAATCAAAAGGGCTTGAGCCCAAAACCTCCAAAAAGAAACTGCCTCAGGTCGAAGGGGATACACAGACCCCCTAGACGTCAAAGACAGGTGGCAAGAGGGTTAGGGAGGAATCTAAGACTCCCTCCTCTCTGGACAAGTGTGAACTTAAAGGGCTGAGGCAGGAAATAGGGAAACAGACCTATAGTACTGCAGTCTCGGTCTTTAGAATGGTGGTTGTGCAAGAAGGATACCCACTGGTGAGCATCACTTCGCAGCAGGAGGAGCTCGTGCAGATGGCCCTCTTTGAAGAGATTGGGGAGGGGGGGCGCTGTCCAGGACTCAAATTCAGGAGGGTCTATATAGATCGTGGTGCCCTCATTTTTGTCTGCGAGGGGGAGCACTCAGCAGAATGGCTTAAGGACGAGGTGCCCATGATATCCCCGTGGGAGGACGCGAAGCTGCTGGTCAAGACAGCAACCGAACTCCTGAAGACCACAAAGGTATCAATATGGGTACCAAAGATCCTTAAGGATGTCCCTCCAAAGACTCTTTTCGAGAAAATAAGGGTTCAGAACCCAAAAGTCTCGAAAGAGGATTGGAGGGTAATTAACCAAAAGGTCGTTCTGGAAGGACGAACCCTGTTGGTGGAGGTCGGAGAGAAGTCCCTGAAGGCAATGCGAGAGCAAGGCCTGAAACTGTTTTTAGGGTTCTCGCAGGTCGGCGTCAGGGTAATCAAAGACCTTAAAGGCAATAATGGCAGCAAGATGAGGACTGGAAGTGCTGCAGATAAACCTGCAGCACAGTAAAGGGGCCACTGCTGCCCTGAGCCGTTGCCTGGGGAAACAGGAGGTGGACGTGGCCCTGATACAAGAACCCTATTTATACAAAGGGGGTGTATCGGGCCTCTGTGGTACTGGAGGCAAGCTGATTTATGCTAGAAATCTAAAAAACTCCAGAACATGCATTTATGTTAGATATGGAGTACCTTCCATACCAATGATGGATTTTTGTTCCAGGGACTTGGTGACCATCAGGATGTAGCAACGTGAGGAAGGAATCAAGAGGGAAATTGTTTTGGCCTCAGCATACCTTCCTTACGAAGACAGCTCTCCTCCTCCTTTGGAAGTGAGGAGACTGACGGAAGCCTGCCATCGGCAAGGTGACGAACTGTTGGTGGGATGTGATGCTAATGCCCACAATCTATCGTGGGGCAGCAAGGACACCAACAGTAGAGGTGAGCACCTTCTTGAATTTCTCCTATCTAACAACTTGGAGATCCTGAAGAGGGGGGATGAACCTACACTTAGGAATAGTAGAAGGGAAGAAGTAATTGACATAACTTTTGGTTCCATGTTGATGGGAAGTTACGTCAAACAGTGGCATGTGGTCCTGGAGCCATCCTCATCAGATCACATGTATATTAAAATTCAAAGTTGAAATGGGAACCAGACAGACCATGGCCTATAGGAATCCCAGGAAAACAGACTGGGAGACATATAGGAGAGACCTTGACTTCAGCCTATCGGAAATTAAAACTTCGATAAGGAATCCAGCAGAGTTTGAGGAAGTAGCAGAGGCCATAACCTCTGCTATAGTGACCTCATACCAGGACAACTGCTCAGTCATTAAGAAGTGCACAAATAGGAGTGTGCCTTGGTGGAATAATAACCTGGAAATGCAAAGGAAACAGGTACGAAGACTGTTTAACCTTGCGAGGCGCAAAGGACAGTGGGCAAAGTATCGTGAGACCCTTGTCAATTACAACCTTGCCATCAGACAGGCAAAAGAGGCATCCTGGAAGGTATTCTGTGAGGAAGTGGAGGGCACGGCTGCTGAAGCGAGACTTCATAAAATCCTCACTAGGGTACCAACTAATCCAGGAGGAACATTGAGGAAGGAGGATGGGGAGTATACAAAGACAGCACATGAAACGCTGGAACTGCTCCTCAAGACTCACTTTCCTCAATATATTCTGGGGGATAACTCAGACCAGAAAACGATTCCTGAGAGACATCAGTTCTCAGGTATTCATAAAGAGGACTGGGATCTGGCCAAGGAGTGTGTCGATTTTAGTAAGGTCCGATGGGCGGTGGGAACATTTCAACCGTTCAAGTCACCTGGCCCCGATGGAATCTATCCAGCACTCCTGCAACAAGCAGGAGAAAATCTTATTAGATTCCTATGCAGGTTATTCAGGGTTAGACTAGCAGCAGGAATCATTCCCAATGCCTGGAGGGCAGTGAAGGTTGTCTTCATTCCAAAGCCAGGGAGAATTGATCATACCAAGGCCAAGGATATGAGACCAATCAGCCTGTCCTCCTTCATTCTTAAGACATTTTAAAAGCTGGTTAATGTGCATGTTGGAGAAAGGAGGTTAAGTAGGGCTCCTCTACATTCAAACCAACATGCATATCAACCAGGTAAATCATGTGAGACAGCTCTCCACCAACTTGTTGGGAAGGTTGAGAAAGCACTACACTTTCAGGAAATAGCCCTCTGTATCTTCCCGGAGATTGATGGGGCTTTTAGCAACACGACCTTCGATTCCATGGTTAGGGCAGCAGATATGCATGACCTAGGGACCACTATTTGTAGGTGGACTAGGGCCATGCTCAGTGGAAGAAAGGTAGAGGCTACCATGATGAATGAAAAAATGGTAATCAACACCCCTAGGGGTTGCCTACAAGGAGAAGTTCTTTCCCCTTTATTGTGGAATCTAGTGGTGAATCATCTCATTGGAGAATTAAACTCTAGGCAGTATTATTGCCAAGGATACGCAGATGATCTTGTCATAGTAATACTTGGCAAATCTGCTGACACAGTGCAGAATATGGCACAAGGTGCATTAGACATTGTGCAAGACTGGTGCAGAAAACAGGATCTGGGGCTTAGTCCTAAGAAGACTGTTGTTGTACCATTCACAAGGAAACATATCCAACACACAAGTTGGAATCTAAAGCTTTTCCATGAAGTGCTACCTTGAAGGGGACAGTGAAATATCTAGGGGTTACCCTAGATGAGAAACTGACATGGACCCCTCACATTAGGAATATTTGCTCCAAGGCAAAAGGTACTTTAGTAAGTACCAGGAGAGCTTGTGGCAAAAATTGAGGCCTGAGCCCCAAGGGTATGCACTGAATATACACAACAGTGATTAGACCCAGGATCACCTATGGGGCGGTTGTGTGGAGGAAGAAGGTAGAACAGCAGGTTGTTGCTAAGGAGCTTGGTAAGGTGCAGAGACTAGCCTGCTTAGCCATAACAGGCGGAATTAA
Organism: Locusta migratoria; assembly: GCA_026315105.1. NCBI lineage: Eukaryota > Metazoa > Arthropoda > Insecta > Orthoptera > Acrididae > Locusta > Locusta migratoria. The sequence continues at coordinate 336,301,752 of CM048748.1, read as the reverse complement.
CAGCACACCAACTGCTGGGATGGAAACCATGCTGGATATGCCCCCATTACACATTTGGGTCAAGATGGAGGCAGCAGCTGGTGCCTACAGACTCAAAACTGGTAACAACTGTAACTTTTTGGGATATCCAGAATCACACACTAAAATAGTGAGTGAGGTAAATATAGGAAAGGTTGGGGAAATGCCAGCCGACTATATTATAACCCAATACTGCTTCAACAAGCCTTTCAGTACAACAATTGGACGTAGGTAGCAGTGGGAGAAAATACTTCGGTTCACTGAAGGGTCGAAATCAGACCAAGGCGTTGGGGCCGGGGTATACGGGTTGCAGCCAAGACTGGAGAGCGTCATCTCTCTAGGTAAACTGGCCTCAGTATTCCAGGCCGAAATCACTGTCATCAGGGCATGTGTGGAGGAGAATTTGCGTAGGTGCTACAAAAATCGTAGCATCTATATCTATTCAGACAGCCAGGCAGCCCTGAGATCACTGGCAGCTCCTGCAACAAGGCCTAAAATTGTTGCAGAATGTCACAGGGTTCTGGTGGAGCTAGGGGAAAGCAACAGAGTAAACCTATTGTGGGTCCCTGGCCACTCGGGGATCAGTGGCAACGAACATGCCGACAGATTAGCCAGGATGGGGGCAGAGTCAACATTTATTGGACTGGAACCTGTCCTGACAATCACGAAGGCAATGATCAAATTGGAGCTACGTAACTGGCTCAGAATACAGCACGCAGAATATTGGACCAAAGTATTGTTGTGGTGTGTATTGTTCAAATAAAGAACGAACTCCAGCAATTCATTTTCTTAGTATTTAATCACCATAACACTCTCGTTACAACCTTCTCAAAAAACAAATGCCTAATTTCAATCGCACCAACATTACAAACAGAGCTTCCTGGACTCGACTCAACACAACAACAACTACTACTCAATCACTGAACTGAACTGCCGAGTGCCCTCTGGCACCGATATAAATAGATCTTTTAACAACTGTTACTACAAATATACTGTTTATTTTAATGACATTAATCGAATTACTATTGCCAAGCATAACATGATATGATTTTATATACTACAAATATTAGATTACAGAAAGCTGAGATAACATGTAAATATAATTTAACAGTTTCTTTGCACTGAATCTCATAAATACGAATACATACATCAATTAACAATGTGAAATGGTTATTTAACTCTAGCACCGCTGAGAGGGGGTGGCAAAAATTGCCCATGGTATTTGTTTTATTTGTTTAATATATTTAGTTATTGGAGTAAACAAGCAAGAATTTAGGTAGTTGTTAAAAATTTTTAGAGTATATCCTGTCACAGTTTTATAATTTTTGTGAATTATTTCAATCTGCCTATTACATGTAATTTAAGTGCGGGCAGTTTTTGCCCCCACCTTATACATCGGTGAGACAACTTTTCTCATTAAAATATTTCTCAGCATGACAAAAAGAAATTCAGTTTCTGGCTGTTGGTACCACTGTATTACGTTCCCATTGTTTTGAAATAAATCTCAATTGCTGTTTGAGCAGTTCTACATTACTCGCAGTTCTAATAAAATGTCTCGTCAGCATCAGAATTACTGCAGCTGTTCAAGCTGTTGACTTTTATTCAAGAGGAAGATGTCACATCTGTTTGAAGACTAACATTCATTACTTTATTTGTTGTGTATGCATCTGTTATAAGGTTCCTGATAACTATAGAAAGAGTGTTGCAACCTAATAAAAAATTCCTAGTTCATTAAATAATAAAAAATAAATAAACAAAGAAAAATCAATTGTTAAAAAGTGAAAAGAATGTGAGGGCAATTTTTGCTCCCCCCCCCCCCTTAGACATCCATGTGACAGTTTCGAGCTTAGTGGTGCTAGGATTAATTACATAGGTGGATTTCAGTGTTCCTAACATTTCCATAGCGTCGATATACAGGGAATAATTAGTACAAAGTGTCAAAATGGACAATACTGTGGTAAATTCAAACGTATTCGTGAATAACTCCCACACTGCAGCATAATTAAGTAAAAATATAATGATTAATTATGGAACTAGGCTGGTTGGGACATTTGATTCAAGGTATTGATTTGAGAACAGAACAGTTTACACACAGGATTTACCGCAGGTAATTTAGTTTTATTTATTAAAAGATTTGAAAAACAATCATCTCTCAGGGCCGATTTGACTGGGAATGGACACAACTCAGATATGGACGGGGAAAGAGGAGGTAATTTTCTGTCTCACCAACATTGACTTCACGTGGGGGTCAGGCGCTGGATCGGCGCGGTGTGTTGGTGTGTGCGCGTTGGCTAAGGCTCCTCCTGTAAGTACGAGCTGACGCATCCGCCATTTACATTCTTGTGGCTCGTAAGTTAAACACACTGCGATGCTATAGGATTTGCGTCACGGCACTTTAGCATGACATTACAGGTGGTTGTGTTGCTATAAACTGCTGAAATAATTCCAGAGGTGGCTGCAGAACGTTTAGTTTCCTGAGAGATTTTCAGAGAAGAAACAATGGATCATTAAATGTCGGTGCAAAAACTGGGAACCTGAACCGAGCCCACAGTTACGTATTGTAAGTAATATTTAATAGTAAAAATCGTTTGTGATATTTGAACTTACGGTTTTGTTTAGCTTTTCTGAAAGTACTACCCCTTAACAGAGAAGCTGCCTGTAGGAAATTAGCACCCGCAAAATATCATATTACAGTAAAACATCCCAGAACATACTGTTTTTAGAGCACAATATGTGTGTCTTATATAATATATTGAGAAATACACCTCACCAAAACGTTTTGTACTGACATTGCACAAATTGTTAAATTATACTTCTGTTACGTCCTGATATGCTGAAATATGCTATATTTAAACCACTGCACCAAAAAGGGGATACATCTGTCAACAACCATCCAATCTCACTTCTGACAGCCTTATCCAAAATTCTTGAAAAAGTAATATATTCTACGGTAGTTTCACACATAGGTAAAAATAAAGTTCTAACAAAATGTCAGTTCGGTTTTTAAAAAGGCTTTTCCATAGAAAATGGTATATATACTTTCACCAATGAAATATTAAATGCTCTGAATAACCGGACACCACCCGTTGCTTTTTTTTTTTTTTTGGTCTCTCCAAGGCTTTTGATTGTGTAAATCATGAAATTCTTCTAGATAAACTAAAGTATTGTGGTATGAATGGGACAGTGTACAAATGGTTTAAATCATACCTAACAGGAAGAGCACAGAAAGTTGACATAAGTAATTCACATAATATGCAAAAAACAGCTGAGTTCTCAAACTGGGGAGCAATCAAAAATGGGTTGCACAAGGTTCGGACTTGGGCTCTTTGCTGTTCTTAATATATATTAATGACTTGCCATTCTATATTCATGAAGATGCAAAGCTGGTTCTTTTTGCTGATGATACAAATATAGTTATCACACCTGACAGACAAGAACTAACTGATGAAATTGTAAATGACGTCGTTCAGAAAATCATTAAGTGGTTCTCAGCAAATGGACTGTCATTAAATTTTGATAAAACACAATACATAAATTTCCATACAGTAAATGGAATGACACCATCAATAAATATAGACTTTGATTAGAAATCTGTAGCAAAGGTAGAATATTCGAAATTTTTCAGTGTAAGCATTGATGAGGGGTTGAACTAGAAAAAACACATTGAAGATCTGTTGAAACGATTGAGTTCAGCAAATTATGCTATTAGGGTAATTGCAAATGTTGGTGATATACATCTCAGTAAATTAGCTTACGAACCTTACTTTCATTCTCTTCTTTCGTATGGCATCATTTTCTGGGGTTATTCGTCATTGAGTAAAAAAGTATTCATTGCACAAAAGCGTGTGATCAGAATAATTGCCAGAGCCCATCCATGATGATCCTGCAGACACTTATTTAAAGAGCTAGGGACCTTCACAGTAGCTTCTCAGTATATATATTCACTTATGAAATTTTTTATTACCAATCCCACCAAATTCAAAAGCAATAGCAGTGTACATAACTACAACACTAGGAGAAAGAATGATCTTCACTATTCAAGGTTAAATCTAGATTTAGCACAGAAAGGGGTGAATTATGCTGCCACAAAAGTCTTTGGTCACCTACCAAACAGCATCAAAAGCCTGACAGATAGCCAATTAGCATTTAAAAATAAATTAAAAGAATTTCTGCATGTCAACACCTTCTACACTATAAATGAATTTTTAGATATAAATTAGTAAATATGAAAAATACAAAAGAAACAACAACAAAAAAACGAAAAAAATAAAAATAAAATAAAAAAATAATAAAAAGTCATGTAATATTTAGTACAAAGTAATAATTTGTAAAGACACCTTTCATTAGCCTGACATGTTCCACACCATTACAAAGTGTCGTATTCATGATCTATGGATCAAGTACTAATATAATATAATATAATATAATATAATATAATATAATATAATATAATATAATATAATATAATATAATATAATATAATATAATATAATCTTACATTATTGCGAGAAAGTATTATAAACACTAAAATGGAAAATAATAATAAATACATATAATGGGCAAAAAGTTTCGTTACGGCTGTGGCAGCGTACTATGCTGATACAGGCAACTACTGCTGAAAGCTATTTGTGGTATTTCGAAGTTTTAGCATTATAACTTGTAGTATGCAATTTGACATAACAGTATGGTACCTGATATTTTATCACAAAATACACCGCCATTTCAGTTTCTTATTAGTAAATGCCAATATTGACGCTTATCTATAAGAAGCTGTAACATAACTGTCAAAGAATACGGGGAAAATTGTGCTTACGGCTGCGGTGGTGTAGTGTGCTAATGTTGGCAACGAAATGTTTGCTTTATAAGGATAATTAAATTACTGACAAGACAAGGGTACTGTTACATACGAAAACCTTCCAACTTTATAGAAGGAACAGAATTATTTATTTATTTCATGGTCAACACATTCTATACTATTATGTTTTCAAATAGCATTCAAAGGTTGTTGCCAACATCAGCAACGACTCTACGACTGTAAACTTTAGATCCTGTGCACTATTATTATTTTAGTTTTGTGTTTGTAATACATTCTGAAACTTTATCAGTAACATAATTGAAGTACTTTCAGCAATTTGAGTACAAAAATGCGATGTTGTGAATTTGTCACAGCAGACAACAAACACTTACAGCAAGACGGCAAACAAACCTCGCATATTGACAGTCATTATTCAAACAGAAGCCAAGCTCGCTTAAAATTTTTATCTAAATGATCAGTTTCGGCAGAATTAAAAGTTATACGCGATTTTCATCACATAAATATATGTTTCTTGTTCTTTTTTCTGTATTTGGAAAGAAGCAGCAATAAGTAAAGAAAACTATAGATTTTTGTGTCTAATTCACATATCGATGTAAACAAGAGCGAAAAGCAAGCTAAAAGTAGGACGATCTAAGGCTCTATGCCAGGCACTTGTAAAATATTTCACCAAACTAAAATAAAACAGCACTGTTGGTATAAGCTGCGTGCTGTGTTTATCATTCACAGGAATGAAAATGGCGGATGCGCCAGCCTGTGTTTTTAGGAGCTATAGCCTCGGCGGTGGCGTCGGCGGTGGTCGCGGCAGCATCACGCGCCAGCCCTGATCTGCGGATGTGCGACGCGGTGTGTCGCGACCCCCGAGTCGTCAAAGTCCCGCGTCTGACCAGGCGGGAACTGCCTGCATGTGACTTCGCTTCTCCAGCGACGGACCAAGTTTTCTCTTTGGTGGTTTCTCACCAAGTCCCTCCTCGCTCTCCAGCTACAGCTTTTGCTCGAGTTTTGCGTCTATTTGGCTCTGTGATTGGTCGAGTGCCATCCAATAGCTGATCGCCGTTTTTACGACCACGCCTCTTAGTCGCAGGTGGAAATTTTCCGTGGGCCGAGATGAGACTCGCGAACTGCCGTCTTTCCCACGTTTCAAGCGTGTTGCTTTACCTTCTGTATTCCTTCTTGGTTCTAAAAAACAGTAATTTGTGGGCGCCGTCTGTGTTAGGCCTGCCTGCTATGCCATTTATCTCCCTGGTCAGAAACATTGTTTTGGTGGAACCAATTTATCTGTACTGCAGACCAGACTTTCTCCCACACATGTATATATGCACTGCATAGGTTTTCTTGTCTTCTTCCCGTCTGCAGTGGTCCATGGTTTATCTGCGATGCTGTCGCTGTTTTTTGGAAACGACTCCTCTGGTATCTGCAGATAAGGGCTTTTTCTGCACATGCGCTGTTGTGTCAATTTTGTTGTAAGGGCATCTTCTCCCCTGCGTCCGTTGTCGCCATTTATCTGCACGCTGCTAAAGCCCGTTTTAAACGATGAACGAACTTGTAATAGACTGCAAGTTGCGTTAATGGCAGCCGTCTGTCGTTTGAACGGGTGCACTAGTATGATCGCGCTAGTATCGAAGCGCGATAATTATAGTGATAAAGAGATAGGGCCAGTTCTAAATTTGGTACTAGTGGGTTTACTGTGCATGCGCAAGCTAGTAGCTGTCAGCTGTAGTCACCGCTCCAGTTAGTCCGACAGTTCCCTTCGTATTTACGTATATTTTGCGTTTTGTCGAAGTTAATGATCAGAATGCATTCCACAATGTATTTCTAATGGCGGCATTCACACTGTCCGTCACCGGACTGTCACGTTAAGCCTTCTCGTGAAGATTGTTTTAATTGAACAGTCGTCTGCTGACATCGGAAGTTAACCTACTTTCGTCACGCGATTTTCATATTGTAGTCGACGATTACACGGTTTGCACGCAAATGTGTCTTGTTAATATATATTATTATACTTTGGTTTAGCGGTAAATAGCAAATTTTTCATGATGACTTAAATATTTATCTCAATTGAGCGTCCTCCTAAAAGTGAGGTCGTATACCTGAAATCGAAAAATGGTTTATGTTTTGCAGTATTATAACAGAAAAGACTGAATCCAATTGTTCATTTGAATAAGACTGTAATTTGATGACGCAATTTTCATTAAATAGCATTTTAAATGAAAAAGTCAGTCCGAATGAAAGACAAAAATTCGGTTGTGCATGATGTTATTAACAAAGTCAGTGGGCAAATCTTAGTAGATAAAGTAAACAAGGTCTATTTATGCTATTATAAATATTGCTTGATGTGTTCATATATTTATTTTTTTCACTTGAAAATAGATGTCACTGCTTTGAAATGTTGTTTCACTTTCCACCACTTTACCACACTGATTTGACCAAAAACATACACTGCCAATGTTTTCTTTGGCTGTCAATAACATTTAGCGTTGTTTCCTCAATTCCAGTATTAAACTATGACTTCCTACCTAACTTTCAACATCGGGTATTACTGTCCGATTACGTTTATCGTCTAAACACACTGCTACAAGATCTTGCATGAGTTTGTAGTTCAGGGCTATTACGATAGGAGCGTTCAGTAGACTATTATCTATCTTGTTCACTTTCGTTCATTGTTTAAAAAGGGCTTAAAGTCAGGCTGGGGCGGGAGAATTCGGGGCGGCGGCCGGTGGCGAAGTGAAATTTGGGATGCTTCATGGCCTGTTGGCTCCGTCCGGCTCCTCAGGCCAGTGACACGCTCGGCTGGAGTGCTCTAGGCTGGAGGCTGGCGTGGCGTGCGTGAATGCTTCCATCAGCAACGGCTCTGAACAAAAGCGTCCCTGGCCGAAATATTACAATACTTTTGTTATTCACGAAATATTACTTCGTTTCATATAGTTCAGATAGCGTTCTGCTTTATTTATGTATTTTTATTTGTTTCACGGATTTTCGGATTGTTAATACTTTAAAGGACATTTACAGACATGAATCAGTCTCTTTCCCTCTTTCCTATATTCGTTAATTCAGTGTAGATATGTTTAGAATGTTCTGGAAAGCAAGACCTAATTTAACATATTCCTTTACTCACTAACCATCAAAGATCCACTAAATCACTCAGTCTTATCCCTATAAATACTTTATTAATCTGTATACTCGCAGTACATTTTAAACAGTTCATTACAGATAATTGTCAACACACTAAAGATTAAGCAGTTTGTCCACATGTTTGTATTTATCTCTAAGGAGCTGAATGTGATTGTTCCTGGTATCGGCTGATTCATAAGGACAAGGGAACTGGAATCACTACAAAGTCTTGAGGGAATTCCAGTTCTTTTTCACAAAGAGTTCTCCACAGCATTATCCCCTTGCTTAGCTTGCAGTTGTTGCGAATCTTTGATCCAGCGAATGTAAATAAGGGTAGGTTACTTTCCTTTATAAGAAAAGTAAAAGAATGGTTCTGCATAACTACAGACCGATATCATTAACACCAGATTGCTGTAGAATTCTTGAACATATTGTATGTTGGAATACAGTACATTTCCTTGAGACAGAAAAGCTTCAGTCCGGGAAGCATTGCTCATTGTGTGGAGGAGTACCTTGAAGCAGAAGATATCAGGTGAATGGAGTGGCTTGCAATGCTCTTGGTCAACATATCACTGTATGTCTTCAAACCCCTACGACACTTCAGGAGCTACGACTGGCACTGGTGTAAAAATGGGAGGCTATACCCCACAAGCTGCTCTAACACCTGATCCAGACTATGCCAACCCTTGTGCAGCTTGTGTATATGTGCATGGTGATCATATCCCATGTTGATGTTGGGATACATGCGCAGAAAACGTTTTGTAGCACATGAGTTTCAGGACGGTTTTCTCAACTTACAACCAATATATATAGTTGCCATTAAACACTGTCTGACTTAAAGCCTTGTCCCACCACAACCCGTTCTGGAAGTGGGGTCTCAACCCCTCCACCATCCTCTACATCTACAGATCCATCATGCATCCTGTTCTTTGCAGCTTCCATCCCGCTCTCCCTACCTATTACAAAACCTTTCAAATCTTTGAACGCCACGCCCTCCGTCTCGCCTACCGCATCTGCCTCCTTTCCCCCAAGCAGATCCTGTACTACCTCATCTCCTTCCGCCACCTCCTACAGTTTCTCGAAGACATCTAGCTCTTCTACATCACCTGGAAAATAGAAGCCCGCAATCCACTGGTGTACCCCATCCTCACCAATCCTGCGCCTCTGCTATGCCTTCACCATTGCATCCCTCCTTCCACCTGCACACTCTCCTCATCCTATCCCAAGGTAACTTCCACCACCTCCCCCTCCCGGATGATGCCCTCCATCCTGACATCTATCCCTCCTACCAATCCTACCCGGATACAACGCCCCCTCTCCCCTTCCACTCCTCTTCCCACCCACCGCTTCGTTGTCTTACCTCCCCAGAGTCCTTACACTCCCTCCTCACCCCCTCCTACCCCCTTCCTTTCCCTCTGCCCACGCTTCCCACCCTTCCATTCTCCTTTCCCCTGTGGGGTCCTCAGTACAATTGATTTTAAACAAGTGCATCATTCAGTGTCTCTGTGTGTGTGTGTGTGTGTGTGTGTGTGATCAGTGATTCAGTGTTTTTATCAGTGTGTCCAGCAAATATATACGATGTGACAAGTGTCACATCGTGTATTTTAATCATTGCCTCCGTTTATTTCATCATGTCTAGTGGACTGTTCTTGAATGTGTTTGTAACGCCACCGTGGCACAGATTTTAAACTCACTATGTGCTTTCATCATCTGTCTTGTTACTATGTGTCACCAAAAGTTTTCTACTTTAACTCCACTGTCATTGTTTTAAAATCATCTTGTCCATACCACTGCGATCGTTCGGCTCAAATGCGGAGCTGAAGCGGCTGACAGCCTATTACCAGTGCAGGTGGCCTCAAAGCTATTAATAGAAAATTATGGCATTAAAAACATAACTAGAATTCCTACTTTTTTTCTCTAACAGGGTGAAGCACTACCTTTTTAGGAAATTAGTGGTACATAATTAAAAAAATCATAATGCCTATAAACTCTATAAAGGGAGGTCTATGATGCTATTTCCTTGTTGAATAACTGCTGATAGCCACGGTGGAGTAGCCGAGCGGTCTAAAGCACCTCGCAGCGGAGCGCTCGGTTGCTCGCCATGGAGGTTTGAGTCCTCCATGGGGCATGGATGTGTGTGTTTGTCCGTAGGTTAGTTTACCTATGTTTAAGTAGTTTGTAAGCTACGGACTGATGACCACGCAGTTTGGTCCGATAGATTTACAGACATTTGAACGTTTTTTGTAACTGCTGATATGAAGTAAATTAGGACGAAAATAAGTCGTTGTCATGAACCATGCACTGATCCAGCTTAATGATCCAATCGATAGACGTCAACACTGGCTTAGTATAAAAAATATATCCTGTAAAACTTAATCAGAGCTGCAACAGATGGTAGCACTGACTTAGTAACAAAAAACTAATCATTTTGTTCTCTGTCTACACTGATAGCTAACTCATATGTTTTCCACATTTGTGACGCTAGTTTAATGTCACTATATCATTTCCAAGTGCTGACTCCTTCTCATGAGTGTATTAATCTAATCTACAAAGAATCGTGATCGAATTGTGATTTTTGTACCACTATTTTACACTTTCAAATTTTTTCCTGCATGGTTTAAGACCCAGTAATATCCAGAACATCCGTCAATCCAAATGCCATAGTAGTATAGAGTGTATGCAGGAAAAGTGATATTTATGTCCAATAATGTGATTTTATATTCTAAAAAATAAAAACTCTAAAACTGTGATATTAAATCAGTTATCGCAAAGTAATAGTAATTATTGTCCAACATCCCTAAAGTAAGCATTTCCTACCTCTATCCAGACCTAGCAAGCCTAATAAAAATTGAACTTTTGGCAAAAAGAAGTGAAATCTGTCGTTTTCATAGCGGTATGGCTAAGCCTTATTACAATGTTCAAATGTTTGTAAAGTCTATGGGACATAACTACGGGGTCATCAGTCCCTAAACTTACAAACTACTTATGAACTAGTTACGAACTAGGATGGCACAAATATCCATGCCCGAGGGGGGATTCGAACCCCCGACCGTAGTGGCCGTGCAGACCGTGACTGGAGCGCCTTAGTCCCCTCAGCCACCGCGGCCGGCAGCTACAAATCATGATATTGAAAGACTTCACGTATTTTTGCAATTATTTTTTTTTCATACTCTGAGTCAACTAGCAGGTTATTTTCGTGTTGCACATCTTAGCAGGTTGGCGAATAATTTTCACAAGGGACGAAGACCTGGGAGTACTGGGTGTGGCCCTTAGAGGTGAGTCTGAGAAAGTACTTCATTTAGGTTTCGCAGAAATCTCTGGCTCTCTAATAAATCAGACTCTCGCAACTATGCTGGGCACGAGCTAGTGAGGGGATAATAGTACCAGAAGACCGGTGTGTGTGGTCTTTGTCGGCCAGAAACTGTATTGAGGTTGCAGTCTACAGGGCTGAGGAAGCGCACCTTACCTGTACAGGCAGGAGCATTGTCTGCTCATGGGCGTCTCTAGAGCCTCCAGAAAAATCCGACACAGGCAGGGGGTGTTTGGCAACGAGACTGGCTGTGGACAGACGCAGAGACATAGTACGTATGCTGCTGTCTGCATGTCTGCAGCACTCTGGCGGCGGGGGGGGGGGGGGTGGCTGGAGAGGAAGGTCTGGTGAATATTTACTATGCCAAACTCCCAGAAATTCAATTTGTATAGGTTATATAACCGTCTTATGCAACTGTAAATTAGTCTAATTTAGACCAGACGCGTTTCGCTTTATTCTAAAGCATCTTCAGTGGTCAACTGTAATTTTTATTTGATTTTTATTACATTAGATCGATAACAGTTCTCATGAAATAGGATTATTTTGATTCTGAATAAAATGGATTACTAATGTTACTCAGGTATTTTTATATTGTCATCTTCACGTGTCTTTTGTAACACATTGTCACTTGCCATCAGTGTGCATAAGACGGTTACCTAATCTATACACAACTGCGGAGAAAGGAGGTCAAAGACACAAAGAAGAATTCCAGAGTTATTGGTGTCAGTGTCTCAAGTGGTTAGGAGCAACCAGAGGCGTACGTCACTGCCCTTGCTTTTGTCTCAGGCATCCTCCGTGGGAACACTGCAAGTTTTTTTTTTTTTTGGGGGGGGGGGCTCGTGACAACACAGGAATGACGGTGATAGGATCGTCCAGGGCTTGATGACACATATATCCATTATGTGGGGGCACTCCGTGTTTGGCTGCAGCCTGCTTGCTTCGCTTGGACTGGCGTGTTTAGATTTGTGTAGGCTTGGTTACGTCAGTTTTGGTGGCATCGGTGCTTGGGAGAAGTAATTTAGGAGATGGGGTGTCCTGCTCCTGAGTGAGGAAGTCGGACTGGGTGTTCTGCTCTGGTAAGAGTAGAGCGGCGTTGGCATTCTGGTTCCCATCTTAGAAGATGATTTACTTAGAGTTCTGCTCCCAAGTGAATGGAACTGAGGAAATGGAGACTTGCTATTCAGAGAGTGAAACTAATTCGACAAGCTGTTGGAAACTTCTGCTTTCGCCAGCATTATATTGATAGCATTACACGAGTCTTGTCATGGTCTTCACAACTGTATAACACTGTACTCAGGTTAAGGTAATATGCCGCCCGCTCACGCTTTGGTACCACAGGAGATCCTTGAGTTTTGAGTGATAGTGACTACGTTTTGTCGTGGGATTAATCCCCACAATCTTGTCCAAGCTGGTTTTGATAATTTTATTGATTTAATTGGATCTACCCGATTTTTAATTTGACTTGCCAGTGATTTACGTAGGTTATGTTTTATTCTTGTAAAACCTTTCTTAGTTGTTTATTTCAATTTTTTGTTATAAAATTTCCTAAGAGCAATTGACTTGCTATCTATTTTATGCAATCTAAATTAGAGTTTCCGTTGTGATTATACATCCGTTTCTCATTATTTTAGAAGTGGTTTATATATTAATTTGTTGAACTGAGGTACAATTTCATTAATAGATTGCGAGGGATTGTTAATCTTTTCAAAAAATGTTCTAATGTTTGTAAAGCTTATGAGACTTAACTGCAGAGTCACCAGTCCCTAAACTTACAAACTACATATGAACTAACTTATACTAAGCACAACAGAGACATCCATGCCCGAGGGAGGATTCGAACCTCCGACACGGGAGGCCGCTATCCACAATGTGGAACTCCAGACCGCTCGGCTACTCCCGCGCGACTGTTAATCTTTCCTCTCTGAATATTTCACCCCTCCCAAAAATGAAATGTTTGTAAATCTATGGGAATTAACTACTCTGGTCATCAGTCCCTAGGCTTACAAAGTACTTGAACTAACTTATGATAAGGGCAACAAATACTCTCATGCCCGAGGGAGGACTCGAACCTTCGATGCTGAGCAGCGACAGGCTCCGCAGCTAGGCGCCTTGGAACGCAGTATTTCCCCGTGCACAAACCTGATTATCCACTCCAAAATTCTTGGCTTAACCTGACTGTAGAACCTTCTTCCATCTTCTCCACCCACACCATTGCCTTATTTCCTCCACTACCCCCCACCCTACATTTGGCATTTCTTGCCACGGATCTCGTTTCCACGAATCTCCTGTGAAAGGAAAGATTGCGATCCACATGTTACAATTTTGGGCCAAAACATAAAATCAGTAGGAATGGGCTACCCTTGTAATGTGACAAGATCTGCTGTAGTAGACCTCGTCACATTTCCTTGAGTTCTCGTCGCATGATGTTTCTAGTGTCAGAAAATTTGGGGATTAGTTTTCAAGCGTTGTACAAAGTCTGTGCTCGCTCGTGTCTGTATGTGCAGGCACTGACCCAACTTGGCACGTGAGAGCAGAGCATCTAATTGCTGAAGGGAAACTTACTCCATACAATGCCCCAAGGAAGCACATATCATCATAGAATGTCCAGTGGAAGAGAGACAGTTGAATGCTGTTGATTTTCATATTGTAAAGAAATCAGAACAATATAAGCTAGTATAGTGCGCTGAAGCGGTACGGAAGAATATAACATGAAATCAAGAAGACAACATGCGAGAATTTCTATTGAAAGTAGATGACATAGTGCTATCTAATTTACTTCAGTGTCGACCAGCCTGCGGGAGAAGAAGTCAAGATTGCTACACGGCTTACGAAGTCATTAACGTCGACGTTTATCAAGAAATAAAAAAGGTGTAAACAACTTTTATTCTGCCGAGGCCGTTCTAAAGTGCGCTGTGTTTCTGTACTCCGTTGCGACAAAGACATCGTAGTGGTGGGATTAAAGAAAAAAAAATAGCAGAACGGAACACAGCACCCTTCAATGCTGCGCTTAGTTATAAGATAACCTTATTATTCCCTTTCAGGAAATATATGTGTAATGACTTCTGTGTCATAGATTTCAGTTATGTATGTCTGTGACTTCTGTATCATGACGTAAATGTCTGTGCACCCAGTGACTTCTGCGTCACTTCAGATGTTGAATATCAGCGTTGTAAAGAGGCGTTGAAGGGAATTTTGGATGGGTAATTATATTTCTGTGTTATGTATTTGTGTACAAATTTCGCGTTTCGGGGATTTTTCTGCATGTCTTAGTTTGTTTGTCGGAACATTTTATGTCGATTTATGTTTTCGGCCAGTCCTTTGATTGTATGCCGAATGGAATTTTGTAACAGAATGATAGTGTCGCAAATAATATCGTAGTTGTTGACCAGGAGTAATACGAGGCTATTGAATAGTGCAAATAATTACGCCGACGGAGGCAAGATGAATGGTTCTGAGAGCGATTCGTTAGAAGTATATGTTATTGTTTGGTCATGGGGTGAACAACCCTCAGCAATAGCACGTAAATGACCAAATAATAATGGAGAGAGAGAACGTGAATCAATGTGGTATCGAAAAAGGAAAAAGTTTTTCTTTCGCAACACTCCGGGGAGAAAAGAATTTGTTACGCGAAAAGTGATGATGGTACGTCTTATACTGTACACACAGTACAGGAGACAGACACAGCATACAGGGATTCGGATGGTTTCACATCCGAAGGAAACTGCATTGATCTACAGTTAGTTGATCTAACAGTCCTTGCAGCAACAAATAGAGACTGACAAACGTGAAACGAGAAAAGAAATCGCAGAATTAAGTCAACAACAAAAATAACAAATCGCCGAAACTAGGAGGCACATGCGTGAAATGCAGTCTCGAATTCAGGAGTGTAAGAAATTGCAGAGAGAATAGATGCTGTGAAAGACGAAATCTCGGGAATACGTAAACATGTTGAAGAGGTTAGATGAAGCTAAGAAAATGGCTTTTGAAGTCAAGAAAGACGCCCATGTAGCCAGGATGAACGCGATACTCGCGAAGAAAGTAGCAGCGATTACATAATGCGAAGCCGAAAGATCCAGAACGGTAGTTTGCACTGTAAAAAAGGTTGTCAAAACGCTCCAGGAAGAGGGAAATCAAATCGCTTTAAAAGTTAAAAAAAAAAAAAAAAAAAAAAAAAAAAAAAAAAAAAAAAAGTCTCACGTGAGAAAACAAAACAAACTGAGGGAAAAAAAAGAGACAGAGAGAAATCGACGAGGTGAAATAGGAACAGACACGAATCGCAGAATGGCAATACGGGCTGGTGCGTGATGTTCAACATAACATACACAACAGCTATTGCAGAAAATTTGTGAGGGCTCGTTGGGACCCAATTGTTCCGCTACCGCTCGCAATTTTACGCGTGCGATTCTTGCGACATATATTCAATCTATGGAATCCGGAAACAGGGGCGCGACGGAAGAAATGCGATACACACAAGATAGTCGGGAATTTTCCCTGTTAGCCGCTCCGAACAAGCACGATTAGGTACCGAATCAGACACAGTTTATAATTGCTGTGAGGAGGGCAGAAGGTTGCCATAACAAGATACATAGCGCCTGTCTCGCCAAACCCGCGAGCAGAAATTGCCTTAGCTAATCGAATCAGAAAATATTGCCCAGAAGGTTTTGACCTGAAGCACTTATTATCAGTGAAGAACTTTCAGGGTACGAAAAGAATAACAACACTCTGCGCCCGAAATCATTCACCCCGTTTACATGGGCTCCCAAAACCTGATTTCGTAAACCGATTTCCCAATTCCGCTTTCGGATGGTCATGTAAACACTCCAAAATCGATTCTGGAAATCCGCTTTCCTAAAGCGGTTTTCCAGTTCCACAATCGATTTTCGTGCCCATGTAAACGCAACCGTTTTTGAAGCGTTCTTGGCTTGTCAGATTGTGTTTTCTTGTTAAGTATTTTCGGCACATATCGAAATAGTGATATTTTCTAATGTGCAATAAAAGTATAAATATTAGAGTGAACATCGATCTGTGTATTTAAATAAAGAAAAATAGCGATTGTGCTGACTAAATCAGGAATTGAATCAACTGTTTTTCAGCCGCCATGTTAAGTGAGCTAGGAAATCCAAATCAGGCTATGCCATGTAAACACGACAGCGAAAAACGGTTTACGAAAATCGGTTTTCGTCTTCCGGAAGATGTGTTGCATGTAAACGTACTGATTGTGGCCAGTGCGCAACAGACTGGAGTGCATCTGCGGATATATGCAAGGCTCGATAACCGAGCACAAGAGATCGGTGGCTGAAAGCTGCCTATCATATGACCAATTTCGCAGAACCTTTCTGGCCACGTATTGGTCAGAAGAGGTTCAGGGGAAAATTCAAGAAGAAATCATGGGCCAAGATCTTGTAGCTTCGGGCTTCAAGATAGATGTGAAATTGATTGAAGCAATGATGAAAAAGGATCGGTTCCTTGATCGGGAATACGATAACAGAGAGCTAATGAGACTCTCTTTCATCAAGCTATCAGTGGACTATCAACATTCACTGATAGGGAGGCACTAAGGCACTTTGGAAGTATTCATGTGTCTCAGGAAAAACCAACTTCGGTTCTGTAAAAACCAGTGCCTATTGTGGACTCTTCTACATCTGAGCACGTTTTGTGGACGGTATGTGTTGGGCCCGCCCTTAATTATGCACTGAATGAGCACTGAGTACTTGGCAGGATTTCCGAAAATCAGTTGGGTGGCAACCTCCATTGACGACCCGTCTTCTGCCAAAACCCGTCTACTAAGGTACTGTATCATCTGTGTCTGTGTGTTTAGCTGTGGCTGTTTAGGGCAGTTGCGACAAGCCTAACGGGAGTGTAGAACTGTTTTCTTCCGCAAACTATTGGATGGTAGCCGTGATGAAGGGGGCGTGAAATGGTCTGTTCTCCTAGCCTAAGGGCAACTAGTTAAATAAAGAGGGCATTCGTAGATGTTATTTTAAACTAAAGTGGCAGTTATTGGTTCCTATACTCTAAAATTTTCTAAATCACCAAGAATATTTTCTTTAAAGTTGATATATGGCTTTAATTTGGGCAGGAGAGTAGTCGTTTATGACTGGGTTAGGTAAATTAATGAATATACTATGTTATAAAGGTGAGGCCCAAAGTCGCCTAGTTGAAAAATTATTCATAAAATTTACGTAAGCAGCGTAAATCAAATTGTGCTGTTATCATAAACTGTTTCAGAGGCTTAAAGCTGTGGTCAGTTTGAGTATTTATTCCGAAGGTTATGTGCGGCTTTAAACTAGTATGTAGATCAGCCACTTATGGTTTAGTTGTGTAAAATTAGTGTGTATTGTGTTTTGAACTGTTTTGAGGTGCAAGGTCACCTAGCTGAACAATTATTAAGTTTGCGTAAGTAGTGTAAATTAGATCGTGCTGTTATCATAAACCGTTTTTGATGCTTAAAGCTGCGCAGTAAGATTGAGTAATTATTTCTAAGGTTTTAAATTTGTTGCAAAGGTAGCTGCTTATGACTTACTTATGTAAATATAGTGTAAGGTGTCTAACCGTTTGGAGGCTCCAAGCCACCTAGTTGAAAAATTATTCACAAAGTTTATGTATGGATTGCTATTTCTCCCATTTTAGAGTATAAACCAAATTGCACTATTATCATAGACGGTTTCAGCGACTTAAAGCTGTTTAATCAAAATGAGTAATTATTTCTAAGATTTATGTGTGGCCTTATGTTGGTTGAGAAAGTACCTAGACGCTTAGAACTTGTTTCTCTAAGTTAATAAGTGTACTATCTTTAACCGTTTTGAGGCACCAAGCAGTCTGGTTTCCTGAAGTTGGTTGAGTCTATTTGCTCCGCTATTGTTATATGTATATTACTGTTAAGTAACATTGTGTTGTATGTGTGTGTATCCCTTTATCTTCTTTATGTTAAATAAACATGAGTCAAACTGGACGACTCCCAAGGAATCAAACCTATTAAACCCAGCCCTCCTACTCACCAGATCTTTCCTAAGCCCTGTTTGCTCTAAGGCAGAAGCCACCTACTGAAAGACAATCGAAGGGGGCACATCACTTAAGTCATTAAATATATTTATAAGTTATAATGTTTAAACAAATAATCAAAATTAAAAACACAACATGTCCAGGAGGCAGGATCGAACCCAGATCATCTATGTGACAGTCCTACACGCTATTGCCCGAATTGACCAACCTTGCTGCACCCACATTCCTTCAACTAGTATACAACAATTTTATGAGCTTCGCTTAGAACTGTAAGGCCGTTTTCTCGGAACTTTCTGGATAGTACGCTTTAAAACTTCCATGAGAGGACACTCTTGAGGTATACTACTAACCTGTAAAGTCTCATCCTGAATTGAATTTCTGAGACCTGAAGGTCCCCTTGTTAGTGATAACACACAGAAGCTGGCTCATGAATAATGAAAAATTCCTTGTTAAGTGACTCCGAGCTGCTATCTTGTGACATAATAGATATGTACTTGGTATGTCAGTAAATTATTTTTATTCCGTCATTGTATGAAAGGCCAGGCGAGGCATGCAGCTCCCATTTAGGAGCAGCAGCAACCCATCAGTTACCTGAGTTGGTCTTAGCAAATGCTTAAGGCTCTAGTGGTCAATGGCGAACTGCCAGAAATGGGTAAACCCATGATGCTTGGAGATCAGAGGCAACAGGGAATGTTTTAATGGGCGCTATGGCGGATGCTTGAAAAGATGCACATTCTCTTAACTTAGAAATAAATAATAAATCAAAGTGGTATGTTTCCATCAGTTCTGAAGGTACCTATGATGTCAAAAAAATTAGGGGAATCTAATGAATAAAAAATACTTTTAAACCTTAAAAACTATAAAACTTGATGTTCACAGTTTCTGAATGTACAAAATTAAAATTAGGTTTTGTTTTGTTTTAATGGGACAAAACTATGGACGTCATCAGTCCACAATTAAAATTACCAACTTTTGAATGTGCTGTTTGTTTTCAACAAACTATGTCTTAGATGATAGCTTATTGTCTCAAGCTACCATCTTAAAAGCAACACACTTGTACCTATCTACATACGGATTTTTACAGTTGTTATAGTGTGCCATGGTTGCACAGCAGTAGAGTGCCAGACTACACATTCAAAGGTCGCAGGTTCGATCCCCGCCAGGTCCTAGGGTCTTTAAGTTTCATTTTCCACTTCTTTCACCTCTGGCAGTATTGCTCATGTGAAAAATACCGAGTTGCACTGTGGTTCGGAACCCACGTTAAAGTGTAGGGCCCCCTATAACTGGCTGGGTAAGTCAGTTCGAAGGTCGGAGGAAGCCAATGGCATATCAGCTCCAAACAGGACCATGCCTAGTAAAGCACTGTGGTGTTCAAACCAATCTTTAGATTGTTGACTGATTTACCTTTTTATATCAATTTGTTATTGAAATATAGTCAGATCGTCATGTCCTCCACAGTAACTCAGTAATTGCGACCAGCGTGTTATGCCACTGTTGTCCTCATTTTGTGTCATTCTCTAATGAATATTTGTCTATTTTGTCAGTAGTTTCACATAAATATGGTGTAGTATGGGTGGTCAAGCTCATGAAAGCTTGCTTGTTTATTTAATTATTTCCCAAATTATTCGTAATGATTATAAATAGTGCCAATGTGAGTAACTATTTGTAACTTTGCTGTTTAATGCTGTCAAAGCGCTACATTAGTGTGGAAATGGTTGAAGTCAAGTCAAAAGAAATCTTGTATGTTAATAAATCTGTTACTCAGAGACGATGGCGATCTGTCAATGAAAGAAATGCTGTGGCACAAAACTGCTGTGGTCAAGTAAAATAGTTGGACTATTCCTGTGGAAGAGCTCATTGGAGCTGTAAGAACTAGAATTAGGCAATCCGTTCCTGAATAGATTCAAAAAGCCACAAAAGACCAAGGAGGGGGTGATGGATGAATCAAAAAAAAAAAAAAAAAAGAGTGGTATTTCATCTGATCCGAAAAGTCCCTCTAGCGACAGCAATGAGCTGCATTAGCACCCCTTGCCACATGCTTCAGAAGTTTTCTAAACCAACAACACCTACAGACAAGGCCTTACAACAGGCCGTGCCTACGTCACACTTAGAGGCTGCGGCCGCCACGTTACTGGCTGGCTGCTGGCTGGCTACCGCTGCTCAGCGGCTGGCCAGTCAGATGGTGGCTGTGGCCTCTAAGTGTGACGTAGGCACGGCCTGTTGTAAGGCTTTGTCTCTAGGTGTTGTTGCCTAAACCCCTTGCCACATGGTTCAGAAGTTTCCTAAGCTACAAAATAAATGTGGTATAGACCTTGTGCAAGTATAAAACTGCAACAAAAATGAGCGCCTAAACACGTGCAGCGTCTCCATGCTGTGAGGCGAGAATCGGAGAGTCGAGAGTCGGTGAGTCGCACAAGCAGCGCGGTTCAGTGAGTGCGCAGCTCCCAAATCCCACTGGCTCGCTGCTCCACACTACTCCGGCGATCGAGGCGATCCGACCGCCAACTGAGTCGCCGAGTTAACTTGTTCACCGGTTCGCCTCTCCCCACCACTCTCCCGACTCCACTCGCCTGGCGAGCCGCCTGAGTTGTGCGCTGCTCTCCGTTTGCCCCACTCCTCTGGCGACCCGCATGGCACTGGACAAAGCGACTCCACCCATCACATTGTTTTTTCAACTCCTGGCGTTCTGATAAAGCTCGCAGCTCGCTTTCTGGATCCAGCACCTCTTCGTCAGAGTTAGACTCTAGCAGATATTGTTCTTCATGATAATAATGGTGTGTATATCTTGTAATTATTTGTACATATGTGATATAACATGAATACAATTGCCCCAGGAGGAATAATTAATATTCATGGACCTTACAGAAACGATCATCAGAAGCATCAAAAACTGTTATATAGACAAGTGTCGTATTCTCAATAGTTTTCGAGATAAAATGTATTTTTTTAATGTTACAGTTATCTTTCCTTAATAACTCGAAATCCGCAGTCTGTAGCTAAAATGCAGTACTGTACAAAATTAAACTATATAAAATTTCTCCAAAAAAGATCCTAGTCATTTTTTCTCTAATACTTGAAGTTTGCATGAAGAGAGCAAGAGAGACAAAGTTTTGTTCGTGTGCATGCTCTGTTGCTTATATAGGTTTTGTATGCCCATATCACTCAGTTTCCTGACTTGATTGACTAGTGTCCTGTATCAAATTATGCTTCTTCTTTTCATCTACACTATTTTGCGACGTTGAAAACAATGACTGTATACCGAAAAACAAACAAAATAACAATGTGCGTTAATTCAGAAACCATTCAGTTTAGGGAATATGTCATTTGAAATTTTTGCTGCTAGTGAGCTTTCCTGCCATATCCCTGAATGTTGGCCATTTATCCTGTGATGCACTACAAATTACGCTCTTGTATTTATTTATTTAACCTGATCAAATCAGTTCTTTATTGACCTGTCTTAGAAGAGACCAGAGTTTTATATCTATATATACCTGATAGTGAGTCACCTTATAGGGCGATATATTTATGATTCATAAACTGTAAAAAATTACAAATGCTAGAGATCGCTTGAAATTCTTTACTGTTACCAGTTTCGGCAGGTCTTAGCTGAAATCGTCAGATCTTGTGTGTTATTAAAACATCATAAGAAACCATTGGTTTCGTGTCCTTTGATAAAAATAGGTTAAGTATAAAATATCATATAAATAAAACAACACATTTCTTGCAGATATCTATTTATTTGTTCCACATAACTACACAGTGGCGATTGACTGCAAGAAATGGTTATGTTTTACTTATATGCTGTTTTATACATGACATACTGTTTCTCCCAGCAACATTATTTCTGCAAGGACACGAAACCAATAGTTTCTTATGATGTTTTAATAATACACACAATCTGATGATAGCAGCTAAGATCTGTCAAAATCGGTAATAAAGAATTTTAAGCGATCTATGGGATCTGTAATTTTTTTACATTTTATGGTGTAGTTACTAAACTTATTACATCACAATTACTTAAAAATCATATTTTAATAAGATATGTCTTCTTTTCTCTGCATATATTATGCATTTGCTTGTCACGCATTCTTGTTTGATATCATTGGTTTTTGTTGATCTTCCTGAAGATCTTCTGCCCACTGGGTAATAAGCATGATTAATATTGGTATTGTGTCGTTTTCCATTCTTCTGATGAAGTTGTTTCAGTTATTTGTCTGTTCATTAATCAGCACGTACTGTCTATGGTATTGACATGTCTTAGTTATTGATCCTCTCAGCTTATTGGCTTTCTGCTTTTCGGGGAGAGTAGGAGCTTCCTTTGGGGAAGTATAGTTACTTTGTAGCTGAGTTGGTTTGTTAATAAATCGATATAGTTATAATTTAATTTCCAGGAATGGAATGAAAGTCGTACCCCACATTATCTTTTGTGCCTCTAGTACAAGTTTAGGTACAGTGACACACATAACTATCCATATCTAATCAGTTACGCCTGTTACTGGGATATTTAGAGACTGTCATGAATATGATGTTGTGAACAGATATTTAATCTACGATTTACTCTATTTATGGATTTCCTTACAAATATACGTATGACAATGTGACTTCAGGCTGCATTACATGTATGTTCAAGCTGAAGTAGTGTCACATTTGAAGAAGAATTTGATAGCAGAGGGACAGAAAATTTATTCTTATGCTCTTATAAAGCACCGTATTTTGAAAAGTCCATTTCAAATCGGGCTATCTTGCCAAATTTCGGAGTTCTGTAGAGGATGCAAATTAGATACATCTTGTTAAGGGATTTGATATTTAGGAACATATATTCGACTTATTTGCCTTCATTATTGTTGGGTTTGGGTAGCACAGTCGAGTATACATGCCGCTACTCCACCTCTTTGTGTGTTACATCTGTGGTGTCTCAGGACAGTGGAGTCTATTTTCACGAAACTGGAAAGTATGTTTGGCTGTAGGCAAGTGTCGCGTTCGATAGAAGTAGTACTTGGATGTCGACATTATGCAATTTATGGCGGAGTTTGTCAATATAAG
The DNA here is from genome assembly GCA_026315105.1 of Locusta migratoria. NCBI lineage: Eukaryota > Metazoa > Arthropoda > Insecta > Orthoptera > Acrididae > Locusta > Locusta migratoria. The sequence continues at coordinate 336,278,455 of CM048748.1, read as the reverse complement.
TCGAAAGTGACTGAACATGGACTATGCTGCGTTTAGTTGTGAAAGGCGCAAGGATATCGCTAGAAGATATTACGTCTGGCTTAGCTTGTCCACCTGTTGGATAGACAGGTACGTGGCCACCTGCTGGAGGGTGTGAGGCACGAAAGCAAAATAGCGGAGCAGGTAGCAAGTGACGGAAGGGAGGTGGCACCAGTGCAGCCAGGTCAGCAGTCATGTGACAAGGGATATGGAGGTAGGAAAACAAGTCTAGCAAACGACAAGAATAACGTGCGTATAAGAGTAGTACTTGCAAATTAAAAAGAATGGTAACACAATAGTAATGATGTTAGTGATGCTAACAAGTAACGCCAACATTGTCATAAAAAGCTGATGAATAATAAATGAAAGTAAGAGTAAATTAACACAGAAAAAGCTAATCTAAATTAAAGTATTAATAGGAGAAAGTAAATCACCAAGTACAGGAGTAAATTATGGTCAACTATGTTCTATAGTAACAAAACAGACACATATGATGAGATGCCGTATGAGGAGACAAAAGATGCCTCGTAAAACACAACATTTAGAGTTCATATGCAGTGCTTTATACCAACCTTTATCCCAATCATTACCCTGTCATAAATTGTTCACATGTTATATATCCCAAATTCAGATATCACACTGTTAAGATATTTCATCTTTCATCATTGAAATCCTTGGGTATTGTCAGACTTCCTTGCGAGTTTCTTCACCATGAATGTTTCTGACCTTTGACTTTCTTATACAAACTTCACAATTATGCTTCTAGGTTTTGCAGATAACAACGTTCAACATCCCACTCTGTAATGTCTGAATACAGAATGTGATGCATGTATATTTCTGTTCTTACTTGAAGTTGTTACTACTTAAAAAGTCTACCTTAATAGTAAATATTTTAATTTTTCCATCATACTGTTCTGTGCTGCAGGTCTGAAGGGCAATATGTCAGCCACGTCCTCTTCTGCTAGAAGAATTACTAGTGACATATGGTACCATTTTACCAGAATAGAAAAGAAAGGAAAATGCCACTACTGTCAACAGTTAATTTCCATATCAACTTTTGGCTCTACATCAAACCTGAAAAAGCATCTAAAACCGAAGCATCCAACTGAAGCGGTCTGGGTCAGGAAGCCGACCAAGATCTCCATCATCTAACGCTAAAATTCAAGAAATCATTTCTCGTCAATCACCACCAATGACGTCTGCTTCACCTGAGGTGAAGGTTCCCTCCCAGGAAGGATAACAGAGGCTCAGTCTACATCTGGCTTGCCATCGTCATCTGGTTCTGGAGCAAGTCCTAATTTATTTTATTTTCTGATGCAATCACCCTCAACTTGTTTTCATTTACAACAGCTAATAAGTAAATTTATTAATTTTATAAAGCCACTCACATTAAGTAAAGTATGGCATTAGATGCACACCCATTAAAAATGATTTGCAAAGAATACCATCCTTTCTCTATAGTTGAAGAACCAGAGTTTAAAAAATTTATACACTTGCTTTGCCCAAATTATAATTTACCAAGTCGAAAAAATTGTGAAACTCTCTTATGAAGAGGTTTTGTCATCTATTATTTGACAAAATTAAAAACGATTTGGCCACTGCAAAGGCAGGTTGCCTTACATCTGATGGATGGACAAGCATTAACAACATAAGTTTCTATGTGGTTACTGCACATTTCAAATATGAGAACAGCCAGCTTAAAACATACCTCTTAGAATGCTCAGAATTCGAAAACAGACACACTGCAGAAAACATATCAAACTAGGTAAAGTCTGTTACCATCAAGTATGATATTAACTTATAAATTTCTGCCATTATAGCAGACCATGCGTCCAATATCAAATTAGCTGCGACCCTTCTAAAAATTCCGCATATCCCGTGATTTGCACACTCTTTAAGCCTCACCGTGCAACACGCAATTCACAACTCCATAAAAAAACAGTTGACAAGGTCCTAAGAGTGGTTATGTTTTTCAAGAAGAGTCCCTTTGCTTTAAACAAACTTACTAAAATGCAAGAAAATTTTTAAAAAAGATCCACTTAAATTTAAACAAGAAGTCCCAACAAGGTTGAACTCTACATACGAAATGTTGCAAAGATTTGTGCTAAATAAAGATCCCATAATTTCTTGCCTTGCTATTTTAGGTGAAAAGTCAATCACCTTAACTTTGAAAGATTCTGGCTGGGGAATTATACAACAGGCCAGACAGATTTTGAAAGTCTTCAATGAGGTCACAAAAGAGGTATCGTCAGAGAAAACAGTCTCCCTTTCGTAAATGAGAATCTTGCCAAGAGTATTGGAACAGCAACTACATTCTTTTAAGAACAAAAATAAAGAATGTCTTCGAGAAATTGGTTTTGTTATTGATCATTTGTCAAAGGGTTGTCAGAACGGTTTGCTTGGATCCCTGATTTAAAAGGCAAGGATTTTCAGGCGACAAAACATTCCAGGGCTGCTATGTTGCAGAAATGAAAACGATGGCTGTTCACCTAGAAGAAACACTGATGGTTTGTCAATCAGTTTCCACCGAAAGGCGTGAGACTTGTACTCTCTGGGAGGAATTCGATGATACTATTAGTCAGCTCCAAGAGAGTCACAATCCGGAACATGCTGCAGTTGTTGAATTAGACAAATATTTTGCCGAGACAGCAATCCCTTAAAATGGTGGGAAACGCGAAAATTGTTGTATCCAACACTATTCTTAAACTGTTATGCATACCTGCTAGATCCATGCCCTGTGAGCGGATCTTTTCAAAATCAGGACAAATCTGTACCGAGAAAAGAAACTGCCTCATTCAAATAAAATTGGTCAAATTTTATTTATAAACCACAATGTTGATACAGTGTCCCTTCTTGGTAATATTCTATTTTTTGAATAAAAGTATAAAAAGATTTTTAAAAATTTTAAATTATTTTTCGAATTTGTTCACCTGCAAAAATATTTAGAACTAGCTTCTACGCCCGTGCTTCGCAACGGTTGTTATATAGGGACATGTGTGTATCATGCTTCTTTGGGTTCCGGTAGTAGGTCAGGAAACAATCTTTGTTGGATCGCTCTGTCAATACTCAGTTCTCCTAGCCAAATTTAAGTAGAAGTCATTGTCGAAAACTATGAATGTTCATATAAAGATTTTCGTACTAAGAGTGAAATTAATTTAATTCAGTACTGAGGAACAATGGAAATTCAATGTTAGGTTTTGTTCATAAAGTTAAGAATGTCTGTTTGGCGTAAATTTCTGAAAACATGTGTATCATTGAGATGAAGAATACTAATACTAATGACACCACCATGTGTTGGTTCTATGGTGTAGTACTAAACTGTTTATCTCTCATATTAAGTGAATGCTGAAGTATTAGTATGTTGCAGTGTTGCACTCGGGACAATGTAGTTATTCTGTATGCAGTGCTCTCTATTATTGAAAACTCGACGAATGCTGAAAGTCTGGTAATTAAATCAACAGAGCAGTTCAAGTCTGCTTAAATAATACGTCATGCTGGTGTCAATGTGCGATAAAGTACGTCTCTGTAATAGAAGAAGGAATGGCGTCAGCTGATGGTCTGTATAGAACTTTCCATTAAATATAGTATTTCCATTGAATTGTCTTGACTGTGTTAGCAGCATCGTCTATTCTTTCAGCTAATACATGTCCCCACGTCCTTTAGTGATTACTTCCTTAAGCACGAAGTTGAAATCGACCTTGTGTAATAGAACTATATATTCAGAAGTCGGATTATAAGTACAATTGTCTCTGCAAATGAAGACGCCTTTTTCTATCTTAATGCAGTCCGCACCAAAAGTATGAAATTACAAATTGAAATCACCATAGTGTACCGAACAATTATGAAAGCAGAGAGGTATCTGACGAGTTTGTAGCTCACGTGTGTGTACTATTTTTAGTGGCAGCCACAGAGCAGAAATATCTCTGAAGTGACCATTCAGATGCGCAGAACAGATTTTGTGTTCTCAACATTAAGGTGGAAACGGCATGTGATATTGGAAAAATATACTAATCGCTGATTTTATCTTGATCCTTTTTTGTTTGATTACGATGGGTGCCTATGTGTAAATGGCCCATTTAGCGACGCTTCCTCAACTTTCTTGTTGCTTCTGTGACACATTTTATTTAGATATTATTTTATCTTATGTGGTTGCTCTGCGAAAAGGAGGTGGGGCTTCCTTACAGCCAATGCGGTATAAACCAATTGTAAGAGCAAATAAATGTGTGGAAAGAGTGAATTTGTTTCAATATCACGTGCAAATTCCAGCTTAATGTTGAGAAGATGCACAGAACGCAATGCTCACTCCATAGATAATTCTACTCTATGTACAATTTAGTGGCTATACCCGTCGAAAGATGCACTTCTTTTCTTTCCATGACATTGCAAAGCATATGGGAGACAACTAGGCAGAAAAAAAATTTTGTGTCCTAGCTGGATTAAATTTTACTTGCAGTGGCAGCAGTTTAGTTTGGTACCATTAGCAACGAACTATTCGCTTTAGGAGGAGGATTAATTTACTGACCAGAACAGCATAAATTATTTATTTCATCGTGAACATAAAGAAATATTTCCCTCGTTCTATGTGACTGATTTTTGAAAAAGCATTCAGTGGCCGTTGCCAATATTAGCACACAACGCCGTCACCATAAGTAAAATTGTACCCTTGTTGTAGTGTATTCCACCATATTTATGAGAATGAAAAATACGCAGCAACACCATAATTAGTTATTTGGTGTATTAAGTAACTAATGTTGCTTAATTTTGTCGTTTCTTGTACTATGGCGTTTTCGATGCATTCCTAAACATAACGCTCTCAAAATGTAATGGGGATACACCGAAATCAAAAAGGAAAGTACATAAACTCGATTTTCCTTGCAAAGAATTCTTATGTAAATTAGAGCATCGATATTCGTGAAGGAATGTCGTTATATTCTAAATTCAAATGTTCCTTGTCAAAAGAATTAAACATATGTCGTTAAGCTGTGAATATATAAAGTGTAATCAGCAACTCGTTGTTCAGTGTTAGTTCGTAATTGCAGAGATGACATTGCAGCTCTTAATTCAAAATACTTCTGTTACTGACGGAACAGGCACACACGATCATGCATCGTTTCTTTGCAGCACTACAAAACCAACAATTCTTAGTAAATGATTTTGTTTTTATTTTTTGTCGTACCTGGCTTAAATTTTACTTGGAGTGGCAGTGGTTTTTCTATGTTAACATTGGCAACGAAATATTCGCTTTAGGGAGATCATTAAGTTACTGATCATAACAACATTAATTATGTATTTCATTATCAATACAACGAATTATTCCTCCCATTGTACACGACTGATTTTTCAAAACGGATTCAACGGTCGTTGCCAACATCAATACACTACACCGCTGCCATAAGGAAAGTATTAGCCCTTGTTTCAGTGTATGAAGCCTTAGTTACGTGAATAAAAAACGCAGCATAGACAAAGATCTTTGGTCTATGTATACTATGTAAGTAACAGCGCCTCTAGCGGATCTTTGCTATACTACGCTGCAATTCAAGCGTAGCACACACCAGAAACTACAAATTACGATATCTTATCTTCCCCTGATCCGATTTTGATTAAAGGAAGCTTATTTGTTGCACAAGGAACTATCAGTTGGCCTATGAAACCCCATGAATGTTCGTATAGTACTCTTGGAGATTTTCTGTACTACACCATACTTATAAGCATAATATACACAAAAACTTCAAATTACGATATCTTTACTTCTTCTGATCTGATTTTGATGAAATGAAGCCTATGCTACTCTCCAAACTATTCTCAATTTACGTGTGGAAATCCATCACCCCGTTTACATGGGCTCCCAAAACCTGATTTCGTAAACCGATTTTCCAATTCCGCTTTTGGTTGGTCATGTAAACACTCCAAAATCGATTCTGGAAATCCGCTTCTCTAAGGCCGATATTACACTGTAAAAGATCTTTGACAAAGTTCTTTGTCAAAGATTTTATCCAAGATCTTTGACGAAACTGCTTCACAGGAGCACATTACACTATCGTAAAATATTTCGTCATAGTTGCTCGGAATAAGACTCCAAAATAGTAAAGCGTCTGTATTATAGTACGTAATATAATGTTGCTCGGGAATGCGTTCATTGGAAAGAACGAAAAATGGAAACAATTTTAGGTAAAACCGTGAATAGCAAGAGGAAAATACGAAAACTGCTCGCACAAATGTACTCCACAAGCTACACTGCTGGGAAATAATTACCTAAATTGTTTAAGAACGTGTGAGCAAATATTTTAATTCACCCATATATTTATAAATACTTCATTATAATCGATGTTTCAGGGAGCCCTAAAGCTGTGTCAATGGGTGAATTATGAAAAACTGAAATAATTTAACGTGTCATGCTAAACATAACTTCGTTAGATACTTTATGATAATTAAGAAGAGAGAATATTTTCGTAGTTCTTTCATGTTAGGCTTCGTTGTGGAATATGCGCTGCGAAAAACATTTTTATGTTTGCTTCAGTCTAACATTTATTTTGCCCGATTTTCCGAAACATAAAACATCCGTATAAATACCTGGACTTGTGGTTAAATGTCGAAAAGCATCGTGCAAAGCAAGAAAAAATATGGAGCTAACTAGTGCAGTACCTCATTACGCAAATCATGAATCCCTTTCCACTGAAGATCCTCCCATTTATATCCACATACAATATCTATTCCAGCAGGCAGTAAAATTCACTAATCCTACAGTGTAGGCCTAAGATTTCAGGTATTATTCCAGACATGAGTGAACCAAGATGTAAATCACTTTAGGAGGAATTACGAGGTTAGGTTAGAGTAATACAAATAAAAACATTTATTTCACTTATGCATCTCCATATATCCTTTGATCCATATAATTTCATCCCTATCATCAACCTCAGTGAGCCACTTTGAATACAACTGACAGCAGTAGCTTTTTCTTTATACGATTCTAATCCTACATTTTTGGAAATGTGCTTTGTATTAATAAATATTCCGCACACTTCTCACTTTTAAACGATCACTGTGGCAGTAGCGACACAACAAATACACTTTTACGTTAATTTGTAGGTTAAAAGGCGTCAAAGCAACGAAAGACGCATGTATACAATGGCGAACTTTTATCACTACGTTTACATGGAACACATCTTCCGGAAGACGAAAACCGATTTTCGTAAACCGTTTTTCGCTGTCGTGTTTACATGGCACAGCCTGAATCGGATTTCCTAATCCCCTTAAGATGGCGGCTGAAAAACAGCTGATTCAGTCCCCAATTTAGTCAGCATAATCGCTATTTTTCTTTACTTAAATACACAGATTCATGCTCACTCTAATATTAATACTTTTATTTCAAATTAGAAAATATCACTCTGTCCATAAGTGCCGAAAACTCTTACCAAAATAACACAATCTGACAAGCCAAGAACGCTTCAAAAACGGTTGCGTTTACATGGGCACGAAAATCGATTGTGGAACTGGAAAACCGCTTTACAGAAGTGGATTTCCAGAATCGATTTTGGAGTGTTTACATGACCAACCAAAAGCGGAATTGGAAAATCGGTTTACGAAATCCGGTTTTGGGAGCCCATGTAAACGGGGTGTATAAAAGCTAGGCTCTCTCACTAACTTTTATCAATTATCTTTTATAAAAGAAATCTTTTATAAAAGATGACCCATTACACTGTCAAAGATTTGACCAAAGAGCTTTGATAAAAGATCTTTGTCAAACATCTTTTACAGTGTAATACCCGCCTAAAGCGGTTTTCCAGTTCCACAATCGATTTTCGTGCCCATGTAAACGCAACCGTTTTTGAAGCGTTCTCGGCTTGTCAGATTATGGTTTTTTTTTTTTTTATTTTTTATTTTTTTTTTTTTTTTTTTTTGTAAGAATTTTCAGCACACATCAGCAGAGTGATATTTTCTAATGTGAAATAAAGGTATAAATATTAGTGTGAGCATGAATCTATGTATTTAAATAAAGAAAAGTAGCGGTTGTGCTGACTAAATCGGGGACTGAATCAGCTGTTTTTCAGCCGCCATCTTAAGTGGATTAGGAAATCCGATTCAGGCTATGCCATGTAAACACGACAGCGCAAAACGTTTTACGAAAGTCGGTTTTCGTCTTCCGGAAGATGTGTTACATGTAAACGTAGTGCATGAAAGTTCGTGTATTACTTTTGGAGATTACCTTCAACAAATAGACATACAGGATGACTTTTAAACAAATGATTAAATTATGAAAGCTCTATTTTGTCCGATCCGATTTTAATTATTGAAGCCTTTATGTAACCGTACGATACGCGCAAGTTAGGTTTGAAAACCCCATGAAAATTCGTCAAGTAGTTTTGGAGATAAACGTGTTCGAAGAGACAGACAGACATGACGGTCGTAGAGAAAAAATTTCAGTTCACGATATTCTTTTATTCCGTGATCCGATTTTTATGAAACGAAGTCTATATGATGTCCAGCGTTATGCTCAAGTTACCTTTGAAACCCCCATGCAAATTCGTGAAGTAGTTTTGAAGATAAGGTGTTTTTAATACTTGAACAAACAGACATGGCGGTTACTGAAAACACCTAAAATTACGATATCTTCTTTTTCCGTTATCCGATTTTGATAAAATTACGCCTGTATGTTTACCCAACCTTTTCTCATGTCCCCTGTGAAAACCGCATGAAGATTCATCTAGTAGTTTGGAAGATTTAAGGCCAATTCACACTGTCCGTCACGTCAACGTCACGTCACGGAACCGTGACGTCAAGTTGTATTCACACTGTCCGTCCGTGTCCGTCACGTCAATTCGTCCATCTCAATACGCGATGTTGGAAGTGAGGTTGTGAGTGGCGGTCTGTTATGTAGAAAGTCATAGTTTAATACTAGAAAGGGGGAACAACAACGTTAAATGTTATTAACGGCCAAAGCAAACTTTACAGTGTATGTTTTTGGCCAACTTACTGGGAACTGAAACAACATTTCAAAACATCAACATCTATTTTCAAGCGAAAAAATAAACATATGAAGACATCAAACCATATCTGTAAGAGCATAAATAGCGCCTGTATACTTTAACCATTATGATTTGCTCGCTGACATTGTTAATACCGTCGTAAACAACTGAATTTTTGTTTTTCTTTAGAACTGACATTTTCATTTAAAGTGTTATTTAATGAAAAATGCGTAATGAAATTACAATCTTTTTCAAATAAACAGTTTGCTTCAGTCGTTTCTGTTACAATGTTGCGTAATATAAACTATTTTTTGGTTTAAGATATCCGACCTCGATTTTAGGGGGACACTCAATTGACAAAAATATTTAAGTCGTCATGAAACTTTTGAGATTTACCCCTAAAACGAGGTACAACAACAACAACAACAACAACAACACAAAGATGAATAAGACACATTTGCATATAAACAGTGCAATCGTCGACTGCAACATGTAATTCGTGTGATGAAAATAGGTTAACTTCCGATGTTAGCAGACGGCCGTTCCATCAAAACATTCTTCTCGAGAAATCTTCACGGACGTTGACGTGACATGATGGTCCGATAACGGACAGTGTGAAAGCCGCCATTAGAAATACATTGCGGAATGTTCTGACGGACGGTGACGTGACGTGACGTGACGGACAGTGTGAATTGGCCTTTAAGGGAACAGCGACAGCCCTACATTTACAGATTTATTATTAGTATAGATTCTGTTACATCATTTTTAATTTTTAATGTAGCTGTAATCAACAAATTTAATTCTCGACACTACTAAGGACTTACAATAAAATTATTACTGGCATTTCTTATTTCACAATAGCGCCAAATCAGATAAAAAAAGGTGTAGTGACAAAATAGCAATGTGCCATCATCTTAAGTTTTTCATCAGTTGGTGAGTGTTGAGTTCTGAAAAAGAATTAGTTTATTGCAGTGAGTGACTATTTCTGATCAGATCTCTGAAGAGATCTGTGTTGCCCCTATCTAGTAAGAACACTTTGTCTCTCGTTTTGATAGAAGGACCTGCCTGTGTAGCTCAAGCGATTCGTTTCTGACACTATTGGAATCTGTGCAACATATGTGTGCTTTGTCAGGAGTTCAACTTTGCCAAGGGCTAATGAGTGCCAGTTTCAGAAGTTTAACTTGATTTTGCTACCATTCTCATAACATAGTTAACACAGCTGTTCTGATAATTTTATAAGGTTTATTTCTGATTTATTACTTTTGTTTGTGGACAATCACTCCTACTGATCAGTACCAAAACCGACGTGATATCTGGCGTTCCACAGGGTGGTGTTATTGGTCCTCTGTTGTTCCTTATCTGCCTAAACGATCTGGGAAAAAATCTGAGCAGCTCTCTTAGGTTCTTTCAGATGACCCCGTCATTTATCGACTAGTAAAGTCATATGAAGCTCAAAACCAACTGCAGAACAATCTAAATAATATGTCAGTATGTTGTAAAAATTGTCAATTGACTCTAAATAATGAGAGTGTGAAGTAGTCCATATGAGTACGAAAAGAAATCCGTTAAATTTTGTTTACAAGTTAAATCAATCAAATGTGAAGTCTGTAAAGTCCACTAAATACATAGAAATTACTATAACATCAGACTTAAACTGGAAAGAATACATAGATAATGTCATAGGAAAGGGGAACCAGAGACTGTGTTTTATTAGCAGAACACTTAAAAGATGCAACAGAACTACTAAAGAAGAGACTGCATACACCATGCTTATGTGTCTTGATTTGTACTATTTCTGACCAGTGTGGGATCGTTATGAGGTGTGTTTGACAGAGGATATTGAAAGAGTCCAAAGAAGGGCAGCTCGTTTTGCATTGTCATGATACAGAGGAGAAAGCGTCACGAAAATGATACAGGATCTGGGTTGGAAATCATTACAACAACAGCACTTATTGCTGTGGTGTGGGCTACTTACAAAACACCAATCGCCAACATTCTCCTCTGAATGTGAGAATATATTGTTGAATACTACTTACATTGTTAGAAAAGCTCATCACAATAAAATATGAGAAATCAGAACTCGAACAGAGAGATCTGTCTTCTTTCTTCTCGTGCATTATTCGAGAATGGAATGGGAGATAAATAGTATAAAGGTGGTTCGATGAACCCTCTGCCAGGCACTTAAATGATTGTCAGAGTATCCCCTGTAGATGTAGAGTACATGTGTTTCAATAAATATTATTCAGGTGAATAATCTGCCATTGCCTGCATCATTTGAGAACATTTGAATAAAATTTTTATTAATTAATCATTTATCTTTATTTTATATTTCATTATTTTTACGCTGTTATTAAACCTATGCATAGAGTGTTCGACTGACAGTGAGTAAATGTTTTTTTTATTGTAACATATCTTGCTTTTTGTCTTTACTTTTATTGCGACTGACTGTCACTTTCGATTTGCATATTTGTAACAAACAGAAAAACCAGATATGTTATTTTAATAATTAACTCTGATTCTTTGAAATACATAAACAGATCAATGCTTAATATTCAAAATATATAATTAATGAGTGATAAAAAATTTGGGTCACCACTGTGTTTTTGTAAACATAGAAAAGGTAATCTTGACCTATTTGAACAGTGGCATACACCATACTAAGACCAAGATTCAATTAGTTAACTATTTCCCTACTTCTATAATAAAATCTGTCTTATTTTTTAAATGACTCTGATCCCCTCTGATAACAAGAGCAACCATGTATATTTCCCTCCAAAATAATGATTAGGGTAGTTAAATCATGGAATGTAAAAGTCAGTAACTTTACATTATATTTTCAACTCAAAGTTATAACCTACCGTTTTACAATATTAGATACCTAAAGGCCAATTCACACTGTCCGTCACGTCAACGTCACGTCACGGAACCGTCACATCAAGTTGTATTCACACTGTCCGTCCATGTCCGTCACGTCAATTCGTCCATCTCAATATGCGATGTTGAAAGTGAGGTTATGAGTGGCGATCTGTTATGTAGAAAGTCATAGTTTAATACTAGAAAGGGGGAACAAAAATGCTAAATATTATTAATGGCCAAAGAAAACTTTGCAGAGTGTGTGTGTTTGGCCAACTTACTGGGAACTGAAACAACATTTCAAAACATCGACATCTATTTTCAAGCTAAAAAATAAACGTATGAAGACGTCAAACCATACTTGTAAGAGCATAAATAGCGCCTGTATACTTTAACCATTATGATTTGCTCGCTGACATTGTTAATACCGTCGTAAACAACTGAATTTTTGTCTTTCATTAGAACTGACATTTTCATTTAAAGTGTTATTTCATGAAAAATGCGTAATCAAATTACAATCTTATTCAAATAAACAGTTTGCTTCAGTCGTTTCTGTTACAATGTTACGTAACATAAACCATTTTTTGGTTTCAGATATCTGACCTCGATTTTAGGGGGACACTCAATTGACAAAAATATTTAAGTCTTTATGAAACATTTGAGATTTATCCCTAAACGAAGTACAACAACAACACAAAGATGAATAAAACACATTTGCATATAAACATCCGTCGACTGCAACATGTAATTCGCGTGACGAAAATAGGTTAACTTCCGATGTTAGCAGACGTCCGTTCTGTCAAAACATTCTTCTCGAGAAAGCTTGACGGACGTTGACGTGACGTGACGGTCCGGTGACGGACAGTGTGAATGCCGCCATTAGAAATACATTGCGGAATGTTCTGACGGATGGTGACGTGACGTGACGTGACGGACAGTGTGAATTGGCCTTAAGTGTCACTATAAAACAACATAAAATTTAAAAAAAGTAACCTGTCATAAAACTTTATACAAATAAAATTACGATACTAACAAAATTAAATAAATGTCGCTATATATTATGAGTGCTTACCTTACAAAGGAAAAAGGACAGGAACAGACCTACTAAAAATCACAATTCTAATTTGGCAAGAGAAAATTGAAGGCAAACAATCAATTAAAATCTCAACCTAATCTGAGCTAAATTGGCCATGGGGTTGCACAGCTAATATATATATATATATATATATATATATATATATATATATATATATATATATATATATATATATATATATATATATATATATATATATATGTGTGTGTGTGTGTGTGTGTGTGTGTGTGTGTGTGTGTGTGTGTGTGAGCAACGTTGTTCTCACAGCAGCAGCAAGCAGCAGTGTCAATATCAGCAGACAGTAGCCAGTAAGTTGTGAAAAAATCCTGTATGCGACAAATGAATAAATTCCCTCATCTAGCAGAGACGATATTTTCGCTACTTTCGAGCTTCTGTTTCCACGGTTGAAGAACAGTCACAAACGATAGTCCCAAGAATCATCAATAGCTGTGAACAGCTGAATATTTTCAATGTTTAGGAGCAGAATAGGTGATCAGATATGGGTAACAAGGGAGAAGATCCCTCATACCTTTCACAAGATCACTTCGTTCCCCAACCAAATACAAAAATAACGTGTGTGCCTTAATGAAAGCAGCACACTGCAGCAATAATCAGGTCGACACCGAAACGTGTTTCACTAAAATATAGCACAGTGGGCGCAGATGTTGAAACAACCACAAATCTAAGTTCAAGTGCGGTTGCTACCAGCAAACCTGCAACTCAAAAAAAAAAAAAAAAAAAAAAAAGAAACATTAATATACAAATAAAATAAAATAAAATAAAATAAATTCCGCACAACCGTGTCTAAGAGACGAACCTAACTATCCATAACAGTGGCTGTCTGTCGACTCCTCTAACATGACTCTCGACGAAGATACGTACCGTCCTTGACTGTGTGTCTCCATAGACTCCCTCAACACCCATCTCGTGTACTTCTAGGCTGCACACCACCCCATTTGGCGGCCACGCCCTTCACACCTCGGAAGCCAATCATAGACCCTGTGGCATTTGGCACTCCAGACTCTGCCCCCAAAAGTAAATTTCAAATGCGGACTCGTGTAGCCAGACGTTTTCCCGGAAAAATCTCCAAAATTATCACAGCCCGACATCTTGGCACCGATTTTTATTAATATAGGTGCCGGATACGTGCTGTGCCAGACATCCTCTCCTCGCAGGGAACTGCGGTGACCGGCCTTTTATCAAGTCGTAAGCTGAGGCACCCACTGCCGACAATTTAGCACCAAATGTTTGGCTGACTGTTGCCACTCACATATAGAAATATACAGATGCCAGAACCGTTTCTTGCATTTTACAAAAGTCAACCATGATGCTCGCCTGGCCAGTGCCAGACGATCTCATAAAGAAGCAAGTTATTTATCAGAAATTCTGACCGCCCAGACGCACCCATGTAACACACGCAGCCGCATAACACTGCCTGTCATCCCCCACTCAGCGTCCACCGCCCCACGGGTGGCCCAGAGCGTTCGCCTAGGGAGGGACCTTCCGCAAAAAAACTAATGGCTGGCCAGACAATGCCAAATGCCGTCGCTCCCCCTGCATGTGTACCTAGCCTCAATACAAGTCACAGCTTTCTACAGCTCTGAAATCAGCTTGCTTACCACTGCCATGAGTAACCACAGAAAACACAATAAATTGCGTTAATAAGTAATAAAGTAATAAAAATCAAAAGTCAGGACTCTTGACATATTTCGCCTAACCCATAACTGAATGTCGGAACGATAAATTAATATTTAATACTTGCAATAAACCTATCAGCAGACATTAATTAGAGAAAAAGTACACAGGAGAGACGAGAAAATTAGTGAAATAAATTGTTAAGCTGTAAAAAAGTGGCCACAAAATTGTAAAACTGAATAACAGAGTATACATTAAACTATTTTCTTGTAGTTCTACCGGTTACTATGAGACACATGATTGCAGGTAGCAGTGGTGCAGCCATGGGGGCGGGCTAATGGGGTGAAACCCCTCCCCCAGCACCCACGATTTTTTAATTTTATTACTTTTAATGTTTGCATTTTTATTTCTTTAAATAGTTCGAAATTTGAAATAGAATACATATAATAAATCGTAATGTAACTATAATTTGCATGTACAAATGAACATGACAAGGGGTCGCCAACATAATGCCGCCACTGAGAATGTGTGTTGCTGTTACTGTGAGTGGTTTTAATGCTGCCATGACAAATTTTGATGCTGCCAGTATTGTTACTGCTATGCTGGAGTTACGAGCCGATTGATTGCAGATGACGCCGTCTATGCAGATGACGCCGTCATTTACCGTCTAGTAAAATCATCTGAAGATCAAAACCAACTGCAGAACGATCTGAATAAGATATCAGTATGGTGTAAAAATTGGCAATTGACTCTAAATAATGAGAAGTGTGAAGTCGTCCACATGAGTACGAAAAGAAATCCGTTAAACTTTGTTTACAACATAAATCAATCAAATGTGAACGCCGTAAACTCCACAAAATACCTAGGAATCACTATTACTTCAGACTTAAACTGGAAAGAACACGTAGATAATATCGTGGGAAAGGCGAACCAGAGACTGCGTTTTATTGGCAGAATCCTTAAAAGATGCAACAGAACTACAAAAGAAACTGCATACACTACGCTTTTCTGTCCATTTTTGGAGTATTGCTGCCCAGTGTGGGCTCCTTATCAGGTGGGTTTGACGGAGGACATCGAAAGAGTCCAAAGAAGGGCAGCTCGTTTCGTATTGTCACGATACAGGGGAGACAGCGTTACGGAAATGATACAGGATCTGGGATGGGAATCATTACAACAACGGCGCTTATCGCTGAGGCGTGGGTTACTTGCGAAACTCAAATCGCCAACATTCTCCTCCGAATGCGAAAATATATTGTTGACTCCCACTTACATAGGTAGAAATGATCATCAGAATAAAATAAGAGAAATCAGAGCTCGAACAGAGAGATTCAGGTGTTCTTTCTTCCCGCGCGCTATTCGAGAATGGAATGGGAGATAAATAGTATAATTGTGGTTCGATGAACTCTCTGCCAGGCACTTAAATGTGATTTGCAGAGTATCCCATGTAGATGTAGATGTAGATGTAGATCATATGCAGAGACCCGCTGCTTAGCAGGTCAGTGGCAACACTGAATGGAATCTTATGAACAACAATAGTGTTATTTTACTTCAGTTTTTACACATAGAGTCTCACATTAATTAAACTGTAAAGACCTTTCTTTTTGGCTAGTAACATAAAAGCTTCTTAATTATTTTATGAGCTGATTATATACACTCCATTTCCACCACATTGCTCCTCATGCACTTCCAAATTAATGCGAGCCTACTCATTTTATTTCTTGTGCAATTGTTTTCATAGTATAATTGGTTAAATTATAAAAAGTATAAAAATAAGTCATAGATTAATACATTCAACAGGCTTTATGTTTTACAAAAGTTAGCCTCCCCCCCCCCCCCCGAACCAAATCCTGACTGTGCCACTGCAGAACGTATTGGACCCCTGCAACACTGGAGAATGCAGTCATGGTAAAAATGTGATGGTATACAAAATCATTAGGTACAACCAAATTACTGAACCTATAGTGGCCATTTTCACGTTTTGTGGTTAATCAATGAGTATGAGAGGCTTGCTTTGCCGAATTTTGCACCCCAACAGCAAATGAAAAGAGAATCTTTCACAATGCTAACCGATCTGAATCTGATTTGATGGTCGCAAAATGTCAGTTGAAGCATCAAAAAACATCATCTGAAAAAGCTGAGACAGAAACCAATAAACCTTATGGATCAACAGCATTTTTATTTCAGCTAGGTACATGATTTGATAAAGTTCATTGAACTTTTATTTAAAACGAAAGTGAATGAATAAATCACAGATATATGAATTACATTTGTATAACAAGAGAATGCAAATTTATTCCACATGTAATCAACAGATCTTAGTAAACGCCAGCAGACTGCCAAATCAGAACATCAGAACTAGCTATGAAACGTCATTCTCAGCTTAGTTTTATTTCTAAAATGTCACTTTGCTGTGTGCTACAAACCTTGTCAAACATCATGAAGTGATAAATAGTTCACATGTCACTTCCAAATAACAGGTATCTCAGGTTGATATTTTACCATGATAAATGTCCATCATATCAATTTCGTCAGCCCAATACCGACCAGTGATAGTGATACTGAGATTATGGGTTACCATTAATGATGAAAAAGGTCTTATTACACCCACTTCTTAGTGGCCATCATGGCACTGTCATGCCACTGCACGACCACATAAAGGTGTATTCACACTGTCTTTCACAATTTGTTTATCCAAAAATACTCTGTCCCTTTGAAGGTAGTTCATCTGCTGATGCTCTATTAATTGATATCAGTAAAGCCTTTGACTCTGTGAGTCATCAGATCCTGATGAACAAACTGAGATGCTATGGTATTTTAGGCTGTAATGTATTTAGTCAGAAGGGTCTCATTTGTTTGTAATATTGAAGTATACCATACCATATTTGATCGTAGTATTGTGCCCTAATATTCCATGTTCATAATATATAAGCATCTTATGGCGCTTCTGTGAAGTCACTTTGATTGTCATTTGCATTACTAGGGTCTTCTAAAAAACTAAATTAATTAATTATTGAAAGCCATAATAAAAAATAATGTAAACATATATTAACATTGCACTAATTGTTATTTACTTACGATCTTTTGCTTTATTTGTTGTAATATGAAAAACTTATTATTACATTTGTCATAATTTTGTGTATCTTTATGTAAAGCAAGATTCACTTATGTTTCTTGAACAAATTGTTAAATATTAAATATTGCAACTTCCGTGTTCTAGAATGTTCTAGAAAAACTGTTAGATATTAATCCGTGTGGATTGGTGTGAATTGGCGGATTGTAATAACATAGTCTTGGGTCAGTATGTAAATGAGTTGTGAACCAGTCTTAATTTTATATTACTTCTGTGCTTCATCAAGAATGGATAAATATATATGTTAAAAATGAAACGTATCATATTGAAATTTTCCATAAGACGCCCAAGAATCTGACGTCCTATTATTTTCTGATGTATAAATGGCAGGTGAGCTACAAGATCTACGAGACCACTGAACAATCGAAGGTGTTGTATGGAAAAATAATGGTTTTAGTATAATAGTAGTACTATTATTATTCTATAAAAACTATTATACTCTCATAGAATCGTATTTAAACAATAGGAAACAAAAGGTACACTTTAATAATAGGTGCTCTGAATTCCTAGATGTTTCGAGAGGTGTACCTCAAGGCTCTGTCCTAGGACCATAGTTTTCATAATTTACATCAACGATCTACCTACTTCCATGGAATGTAAATCTGTTCTATATGCTGATGACACTACCTTCATTACAAATGGAAATGATGTAGAGAATCTAAAAATATAAAGAAAAGTCAATTTGTTTTAAATATAATGAATTAACCGCAAATCAGACTGAACATGCTATTTTTAGCTTATGCAATAACAACTATGACCCTATGTCAGTTAAACTTCTAGGGGTGCACATGGACTCAAAATTAAATTGAAAACTCCACACTGAATCTTTGTGCACTAAATTGTCAATAATCACATATCTCTTACATAAGCTAAGAGCATGTGTGAGTGAAAAAATGAACCTAGTTCCTACTTTGCCATCGGACACATTGCATACTGGTTTGGGGCAACTCCACTAGTGGTAAAAGAGTTTTTAAATGGTAGAAAAAGGCAATTAGATGTGTAGTGGGTGTGTTCAACAAAAGTATATCCTGTAGGCCACTTTTCAAGAAACTATGTGTCCTTACAGTCCCTTCATTATTTATACACAATTGCCTAGTTTACCCAAAAGAAAACCAAGAGAGCTACCAATTGAGACAGTCACTTTACTGTCACAACACAAGCCAGAAATGAAAGATGGACCAACCTTTCGCTAGGCTAAGCAAGACACAAAACAGCTACAAGTACCTTGATATAAAACTTTTCAACACCCTGCCACCAGAAGCCCACACATGCACATTACAAACTTCTAGAAATATAATACTAAACTGGCTAAAAACCAGACTCTATATACCACTGAGGAATATCTTGACACTGCCAAAGATGACTTAAAATTGTAACCTATATCCATTGCATGTCTGTATGCAGATCTATATTATCTACATTGTTACTATATGTACCATTATTATTATTATTATATAAATAAATAAAATCCAGTGTGGAAAAGTGAATGAGTTACCATCCATGATGTAAACAGTCATGTAATAGTATCAGAACTGACCAACTAGGTATGTTTAATGTTATTAATGAGTAAAGCAAACTTTGAAATGTATGTTTTAGATTCCCTTAGTGTGATAAATTACTGAGGAGGGAAAAAATCAAAATATAGACATTCATTCATATATATATATATATATATATATATATATATATATATATATATATATGGGTTGGTTGTAATTTTGCTCTTTATCCACTTCAAACAAAACGTTAAGTGGTGAACCTCTCCTTCTGAAATTAAGAAAATAATAAACTCTCTCAAGAGTAAAAGTTTAGATGGAATTGGTGGTATTTTCAACAGGGTTATAAAAGCCTGTTCTCAAGAAATAAGTAGGATTCTTAGCCACATGTGTTATAGTTCACTGAAGCAGGCTGTTTTCTCGATAGACTGAAATATGTTATTGTTAAACCACTACACAAGAAAGGGGATATGTCTGATGTCAACAAATAACGCCCAATCTCAGCCTTAACCAAAAGTCTTGAAAAAGTAATGTATTCTAGAGTAGTTTCACACATAGGTAAAAATAAAGTTCTAACAAAATGTCAGTTTGGTTTTCAGAAAGGCTTTTCAACAGAAAATGCTACATATATTTCACCAATGAAATATTAAATTCTCTAAATAACCGGACATCACCCATTGGGATTTTTTGTGATCTCTTCGAGGCTTTCGATTGTGTAAAACATGGAATTTTTCTAGGTAAACTAAAGTATTGTGGTATGAATGGGACAGTGTGCAAATGGTTTAAATCATACCTAACAGGAAGAGCACAGAAAGTTGACATAAGTAATTCACATAATATAAAAAAACAGTTGATTTCTCAAACTGGGGAACAATGAAAAATGGGGTGCCACAAGGTTCGGTCTTGGGCCCTTTGCTGTTCTTAAGATATATTAATGACTTGCCATTCTATATCCATGAAGATGCAGAACTGGTTCTTTTTGCTGATGATACAAGTATAGTTATCACACCTGACAGACAAGATCTAAATGAAAAAATTGTAAATGACGTCTTTCAGAAAATCGTTAGTGGTTCTCAGCAAATGGACTACATTAAATTTTGATAAAACACATACTGTTCCGTACAGTAAATGGAATGACATCATTAAGAAATATAGACTTTGATCAGATATCTGTAGCAAAGGTAGGATATTCAAAAATTTTAGGTGTATGTTTTGATTAGGGGTTGAACTGGAAAAAGCACATTGAAGATCTGCTGAAACGTTTGAGTTCAGCTACTTATGCTATTAAGGTAATTGCAAATTTTGGTGATATACATCTCAGTAAATTAGCTTACTATGCTTATTTTCATTCTCTTCTTTGGTATAGCATCATTTTCTGGGGTTATTCGTCATTGAGTAAAAAAGTATTCATTGCACAAAAGCGTGTGATCAGAATAATTGTCAGAGCCCATCCAAGATCATCCTGCAGACACTTATTTAAAGAGCTAGGGACCTTCACAGTAGCTTCTCAGTATATATATTCACTTATGAATTTTTTTATTACCAATCCCACCGAATTCAAAAGCAATAGCAGTGTACATAACTACAACACTAGGAGAAAGAATGATCTTCACTATTCAAGGTTAAATCTAGCTTTGGCACAGAAAGGGGTGAATTATGCTGCCACAAAAGTCTTTGGTCACCTACCAAACAGAATCAAAAGCCCAACAGATAACCAACTAGCATATAAAAATAAATTAAAACAATTTCTGAATGGCAACTCCTTCAACACTATAGATGAATTTTTAGATATAAATTAGCAAATCTGAAAAAAATTGTGTCATGTAATATTTAGTACAAAGTAATAATTTGTAAAGACACCTTTCATTAACCTGACATGTTCCACATCATTATGATGTGTCGTATTCATGATCTATTGAACAAATATTAATCTAATCTAATCTAATTAAAATACAGATCTGAAAATAAGATTGAAACATGAACA
This sequence comes from Locusta migratoria, assembly GCA_026315105.1. Taxonomy (NCBI): domain Eukaryota; kingdom Metazoa; phylum Arthropoda; class Insecta; order Orthoptera; family Acrididae; genus Locusta; species Locusta migratoria. The sequence continues at coordinate 336,257,280 of CM048748.1, read as the reverse complement.
ATATTTGAGATTGGATTTAGCGGATGAGGAATACAGTATTACTATGTTGTGTCCTTCTCAAGAATGAATATACACAGGACACAATTACTCATAGTTAAAAAGACAATACTAAAATGATTAAATCTTTGTAAAGATACACAATGCACACTGAGCATATTAAAGGCCAATTCACACTGTCCGTCATGTCACGTCATGTCACCATCTGTCAGAAAATTCCGCAATGTGTTTCTAATGGGAGCATGCACACTGTCTGTTGCCGGACCAGCACGTCACGTCAAGCTTTCTCGAGAAGAATGTTTTGACAGAAAGGTCGTCTGCTAACATCAGAAGTTAACCTATTTTCGTCACGCAATTTTCATGTTGTAGACGACGATTGCACGGTTTATATGCAAATGTATCATATTAATCTTAATTTTATTGTTTACTTAGTTTTAGCGGTAAATTCCAAATGTTTCATGATAACTTAATTATTTTTCTCAATTCAGTATCCTCCTAAAATCGAGGTCGGATATCTGAAACCAAAAAAATGATTTATGTTATGTAATATTGTAACTGAAAAAACTGTAGCAAACTGTTTATTTGAATAAGCCTGTAATTTGATGACGCATTTTTCAGTAAATAACATTTTAAATGAAAAATTCAGTTCTAATGAAAGACAAAAATTCAATTGTTAACGACGGAAGTAACAATGCCAGGGGGAAATCGTAATGGATAAAGTAAACTGGCTCTATTTATGTTCTTATAAATATTGTTTGATGTGTTCATATGTTTATTTTTCGCTTGAAAATAGATGTAGATGTTTTGAAATGTTGTTTCAGTTCCCAGCACTTTACCACATTAAGTTGGCCAAAAACATACACTGTCAAGTTTTCTTTGGCCGTCAATAACATTTAGCGTTGTTATTCCCCCAATTCCAGTATTAAACTACGACTTTCTACATAACAGATCGCTAATCATAACCTCACTTTCAACATCATGTATTAGGATGGACTAATTAACATGACAGACAGTGGCCGACAGTGTGAATACAACTTGACGTGATGGTGCTGTGACGTAACGTTGATGTGACAGACAGAGTGAATTGGCCTTAAGACTTGAAAAATCTTTACTAGGAGACAATGTTTGGAAGGAGGTAGGTTATTAGTAATAAGCCTCACATTGTAGTACTGGTCAAAGTGCAGAACATTCATTTAATATATGCTCTTCCAATAAGGCCAATGTACCTGTGGAATTATTCTTTTACATGTGTGCTGCTATTACCATCTATGTACCTCCTTTGTGTAACATTGGTAATGCATGATATGAGATGCCAACTGAGTCTTGCTCTTCTCTCCATTTTGTGCTGATGTATAATATTTATATAACTTTTATATTGTACTACATACCATCCTTTTCCTCCACAGGTACGAAATATATTTAGCACTTTTAGTTGCCATTGTCAAAAAGTTCAAATTTTCGCCAAGAGTTTTAATATTTTATGTAATAACAGGTCTGGCCAAATTCTTTTAATGATTCAGCTAATAATCCATTTTAGTCATCTACTCAAAGACATGTACATGACAATATTTTAGCAGCTTATTAGAAATAAGGTTGCAATGTGAAGTGAGGTCTCAACCATTTTATTAAATAAGCTGTGTATCATCATTGACATATTTTTAGACTTGTCATCTACAGTGACATGTTATAGATAAATTTACAGATGATTCTGTAATCTATTACATTATCCTAAGCTTTTTAATTTGTAGCTGTTTAATTAATGATTGACTTTCCGAATTTTTATCTAAGATGCAAATTCCTATTGTATCTTCATATTGAAAACCTCATATGACCTCAGATATTTGAAAATACTGATACAGTCCTGTGACTGCCTAATTTTAATACCTTAGAAAGCAAATGATTCCAACCACAATTTTGCTTGCATGATAGGAGAAATCATCGTGTTGGCACAGGTAGCCCTACTAAACTTACCTTTCTATTTAATATGTACAAAGTGGCTATCAACTTTATCTGTTATTTTATTTTAAAACTTACACCGCTTTCCTGTTTGAGATGTCTGTCCTTGGTTTTGGTAGAACATTCAATCGGGGAAAAAAATCAAGTTGGCATGTGACCTTAATTTCTGACTAAAACAAAGCTCATCAGTAAAATAAAGATTCGAATACGTATTTAGTGTGGCAAAAAGGTTAACATAAGTTTATAGCAGAAGAAAGTTCCGTCAACAATGACCCCGTGCTGCCTTCACTTGGAAAGTGCCCTGGAATGTTATCTGTGACCATGTCTGACGGACTGATTTCATGACCTTATTTAGCGAAGGGACGATGAGGGTGTTAGCCCCCTGCCCTGAAATTATGTTGTAATGCTTTAGAAGTTAGAATATATGCCATAATTTACAGTTTTTATTGTCTAATGCACCCCTCCCCCATAAACCAAATTCTGACTACGGCCCTGCTTGATTTCATCTACAATTTCACAGATGGGTACTGTTTGTTTGAACATATTGAAAGGTTTCTGCATAAAATTATACATTACGTTAATGATTTTTTCAAATAATCTGCTCTGTATCACTGAATCCGTAGTTTATTACACTGCAACCCATTAAAGTTGCTCATGAGTAGTTGCATACATCGTTGTCGTAATAATCGCATTTGTTGCCACTGTTGAAGTGCGTAGTGCACTTTCTGCACTATTCGACTACGAGTTGCGATTGTCGATTGTTTGCTACAGTCGTTCGGAAGTGTAGTGTGCAGATAATTGTGGTATATTTTAACAATTGTGTTGAAATTTAGTTATTTTGATTGATACTGTTGTTTATGTAATCGAGACTGCCTTGCTTTTGAAGGATATCTTTGTGGAGCTATGAACGCTCGTAAGTATATTTTGGCTGAAGTATTTCGACTCTGAATAGAAATAATATTGTCGTGGCTAATTCGTTTTAGTAGACGGGTCAGCGATAAATTTGCTGTTTGTTTGTATCATTAAATATACGAATTCCGTTTATTTTGTTAATAATTTTCCACGCGGAGGTCTGGTGTTTTATTGGTGGAGTCAAAAATGAATATTGTGAACAGAATTAACGATGAATATAAATAAATAGTCTGTGCAATAGCAATCTCAATTTCGATTATCATATATCCGACTGCATTAGTGGGGAAAACAGAGGAATTCAATTCACTCAATTTGATCCGATTTGCATAGTTTGTAAATGCAGCATCCTCTACGTGCTGAATAGTACTTAATATATCTTATGCCCACATACCGGTATTGTCAACTCCACTACGCTCCTGTCGAGTTGTTAACTGTACTAGCCAGAGACGTTTTGATTATTGTTACTAGAAGTTATTTTTCCCGATTTAAGTAACTGCCATCAGCTGTGAAATTGTAATTTGACTTTGTCAATTATTTATGGACACTGTTTACTTTTTAAAATATGGCTACCTAGTCACTTGAGTCTGTGGTAACAATCCATATATTGCATTTAGCGATGTTCTGTAATTAAGGCTGTATGTAGATCTATACACTGGTCTACACGTGATAAACAAACGTACTTATAACACAGCTGCTTGTCATCGGTCATAAAACGATAAAATGAATCCCATGTATTATTCATTTGCGTCTTAAAACCATGATAGGTGGTTCAGTGTCTTGCACACAAATCCGCATGCGGAGGTTTTGATTTTGGTGTAGCTATATGCTTGTAGGCCAATGCTGGTATGATTGAAAGGAGCATGGTCTATTTCCTTCCCAAGTCTATAATCAATCTTAAGTTTGTGCTCCACCTTAAATGAATTCTACTGGTTTTTAAACCTTTCTGTACCATCTTCAATGTAAAATTCTTGTGGCATAAAATACCAACTTGTAGCAAGATATTCTTGCTGGAGTCTCCTATAGACTTCAGCAGTTTGCCCTACTTAGCAATTGCCCTTATCAGTACTTGTGACTTTGTAACAAGTCTGATATTTTACTGAGTGAGGTAGGACAGTGGAAACATACTGGATTTGCATTCGTGATGAAGGTGGGGTTGACTGAAGCACAGGATGCCACCCGTCGTCTTTGACTCCTGATGTCGCTAGCCACCAACCTAAGCCCCATGCTTCATTAAATGACATTAATCACTTGAAACTTCGATTATTAGTAATGATAATTGCTTGGCAAAACACTGTTGCAATGGAAAGTTGTCTCACTTCGGTCGGGGGTTCGAATCCCCCCTCAGGCATGGATATTTGTGCCGACCTTAGTGTTCCTAGTTCATAAGTAGATTGTAAGTTTAGGGTCTAATGACCCCGTAGTTAAGTCCCATAAGCTATACAAACATTTGAAAGTTGTCTTTTACAAGTATTGTTTTGATTTTAGGAATGTGTTTTCCCTATTGGTCTGTTACCACCAATCATGTTACGGGTCAAAGCAGATGGGTAGTATAAGGTCGTCCGTTAAATTGTATGACGCTTCTCGCCGGGCTGTAGTGGTTATATTGGCACCAATGGTAATGACGGCAACTCAGATGACCAATAAATGTTTTTTTCGTGACAATTTCAATTAAAATGATTTTTTTTTTTTTTTTTTGAATGGACAAGGATACATAAAAGAACCCGTCAACCATAGAGGAGGTAAAGTATTAATTTTGCTGTGAATGAAATGAGCAACAATAACATTTACCCTGTAGCTCGTGAAAAATAATAACGTAATTCTACACTTCATTGTTAATCTGTTGCCAACATATGCACTGGAGCCCGTCGAGAAGCATCGTAAAATTTTACCGGGTCATCAGTATTGCTTGACAGTGGTTCAAATCCACCTTCACCCATCCAGATTTCTAAATCTAAACACCTAAATGTGTTCCATGATTTTCCTAAATTGTTCCAACCAAGGGATGGGGATGTTAAACCCAAGCTTCCTTTCTTTTCTAATATTTTCTCAGCTGGCCTTAAGTTTTTGTCATTTGAATGGAGAAGAATAGTGTCTTCATATAGGCCTAATCCATCTTTATGAATTTGTGTACATTGGGCAAAGTTTCACAGGTTGGAAGTGCAGTAGAAACCCCCTATTGTCTGACACACATTCATTATGTAATTCAGATAGGCCCTATTCAGAATGTAGGCTAGGCACCTTACAGTTTGTTTTTATAATGAAATTGATAAATATGATATGGATGGTGGTATCAAGGTATAGGGGCCTATTATCAGTCAGTCTAAAAGGCCTGTCATACTATGTTCCTCTTTCCAATTAGCTGATTTTGCCAACTATTAGATTGTCAGCTTGAAACTTAACCTATACTTTGATCTGTACCAAAAATCAGACTTTCATTACAGCCAGGATTTCTGATGTCAGGTTTACTGTATCACACAATAGATAGTTCTATTGATTTATTTGATCTATTCAGTTAACTCTTCAGTTCTTGTTACTTTTTGTATTCACTCACTTATCTGTAAGAGATACTTGTTTGATGGTTTATGTAAGAAAAAAGTCAGTTTATGAACTCATAAGGAGAAAATTTTTATTTTCTGTGATAAAAATAATTAGGTTGATGTCGGGATGGTTCCTGTGAAAGGGCACAGTCAGTTTACTTCCCAATCCTCAAAACTGTTTGCCGGCCACGGGGACTGAGGCGCTCCAGTCACGGTCTGCACGGCCACTATGGTCGGGAATTCGAATCCCCCTTCAGGCATGGATATTTGTGCCGTCCTTAGTCTTAGTTAGTTCATAAGTAGTTTGTAAGTTTAGGGACTGATGACCCCATACTTAAGTCCCATAGACTATACAAGCATTTTGAACTCAAAACTGTTTAAACTGTGCGCTATCTCAAATAACCTTCATGTCTATGGGGCATTAAACCTAAGCTTCCATCCTTTTCTGCATAGTAAATGAAATAATCTGGGCAGTATCATTTCAAATAGGCCTAATGCAGTTCAAGAGTGACTGTGAATGTTTTTCAGAATTTGCTAAAGTTCCACATATAGGGCTACCTCTTCAAAATAGCAATATTTTGATTTTCTGATGGTTTCTTATAATACTACGGATCTCTCTAAACCAGAGTAAGAGGCTATTTGTGAAAATATTATAATGAAATAGAGAATAGAAAATTTTTAGTAAAAAGTAATAGAGATCTGAATTTATATTCCACAAATACTTCGTCATTATAAATACATACATTCTTAGATTTTTCAGATCAATTGAAGTCTGTGATACAACCCATCGGTTTTGTACCAATGACTTTATATCTAAGTTACAGGTGATAGTTTGTTTACAATCAGAACTTAAATTGCAGATGACGATTTTGTTTCAGCAGTGATCTGTAGACTCTCTCTTATGGTTAGGTATAGATTAACGGAGAGATATTTCTTTTGGAAGTGAGTCCAAAGGTGCGAATTTTTGGGTCGATACCTATGATCAATGGTGCATTCTGTTACGGTAATCTGTAATTTTTGAGCATAATCACAGATTATTTATTATCTATGACTACGATACATAAGTATTACGATATTACCACGTATGTTTATGTTCATTGATAATGTTTGTTTTGCTGTTTGGTATATCTATGTAGCGTATCTTGTGAGACTCAGATATGACGTCATTGGTCAAAGCCAACTTGTTGTGTTGCGGTCTTCAGTTACGCTGTTTTTTTAATTTAACATGTTGGCTGCCGTGATGACTTCAGGGGCACGCCTGCTGTGGTCCCCGGCGGCTACACGGCAGCCAACATATTAATTAATAATGGGCCATTCCGTGCCAAGTGGTCTAATATCGAGAAAAGTTCCCACATGACCCTCATGGATTTTGATGAAATTTTGTATGAAGATTCACACATGTTCTCAATGAACAGTGGTAAAGTTTCAGTTTCAAAAATTCAATACTTCCGGAGATACAGTCACTTGTTTAAGACCACAGCACAGCTTCCAATAGTGCGTCCTTGAATTTTCAGCAACTTTGAGATGATATATCTCTGGGAGTTTTTGCATGAAAGAAACAAAACTTGGCCATCTTATACAACTTTTAGAGCTCTTTAAAGTAAAATATTAAGAACAGGATTTCTGAGCAATTTTCATATAGAAAATTTGGGGCAAACTTGGGCGAAAAAATTGCTGGTTAAAAAAAGTGCGAACTTTAGTTTTTTATATCTCCAGAAGTAATTGTGGGATGTACATGAAACTTTGCACACCACAACTCACCAACAGAAGGTCTTAGAATATAAAGTTTCATTCTCCTAATGCTTCCCATTATTTCACAAATCTAGGGTAAAGTTGACGATTTTTCAAAAAGTGCTAAAAATGGGTATTTTTAATCAAATTTTTCAAAAAAGTGTTTTCTCCAAACTCCTTTAAACTATGCTCATTAGAAAGAGCATATTCTAAACTATCTAGAAAAGTGGATTTGGTTTTGCAATGCAAGCATATAAGGCCCTAAAAAGTAGCATAATCCTAGAGGCACACTGGAAGTTTGAACCCATTTTTCTGGCACTCAAATTATACCTAAAATCTTTTATTATGTCTAATAAATATTTGTTAATGCCTGGGATAAGTGAAATAAGAAGTCCTGATGAATAGGATGTAGCTAAAGTCCGAATAGTAAAAGAATAAAAATAGAAACAATGTTATTTCTTAACTGTCCCCCCATCCCACATCTCTCTCTCTCTCTCTCTCTCTCTCTCTCTCTCTCTCTCCTCTCTCTCTCTCTCTCTCTCTCTCTCTCTCTCACACACACACACACACACACACACACACACACACACACACACACACAAAACTGAATTTAATTCATAAAATTTATTTCCATAATCATTATCTAATTATTAGTAGCCTGTTTAATGAACAAACACTAGCTTACTGATGGAAAAGAAATGTATAAATGAGTTGCTATGGTTTAACCACTGCTAGTTTCATTTCACCTGAGAAAAGCAGCATCCCCAACCCCACAGGGGCAACAACAGCCACGGGTGGGTTCCTTTACCACAGGATATCCCAAGCGTGATAAGCATTTCTTTGCACAGGTTCCCAAGCCTGATAATAAAATTATTGAAGTGTCCTGGGTAAAATTAGAAGCCACTCATAGTTTGCTTAGTTTCCTCTAACCTATTTCAATTTTTGATAGGGTATGGTGGTTCAATTTCAATCATTTCGGACAAATGTAATTGTAACTGCAAACATATTGAGAAAAGAAATAATTTCAACTATGGCACTTGTTCTTGAATGTTTAATGAATATGTAACACAAATATTAGACAATTACATATGTTGGTATGAACACAAAAAAAGGTTACAGAATTGAGAAAAATCGATAGAAAATGTACCACACTAGGTATGATTATGATCACTTCCTCGTACAATTTTAATCACTGACTTTTTCCACATAAAAAGCACTTTTTCCCTTCGGGCACCAGTGCATACTTCACTGTACCAAACGTTGCACAATAACGAGTTTACAAGCACGTGGAAACTAGAACATTTATAAGAGCACGTTCGACGAAGTAGCTACAAGTACATCTTTACAGGAAAAAATTTATGTCTCCTTAACACAGAGTGTTGTATTCTTGAAAAAGACAGGAGGAGCTGTAGAAACCTGCTACACTGCAACGCCACACAAAGGCAAGTGCTAGCAACAATACGAGACTGAAAACTTATGTTGATCGGAATGGTACCTATATCGAATTTGTACCACCTTACCCTATGCTACAGTAATTTTCTGATGAATATCAAGAGGAATGGTGTATTGTCAGACAGACAAATTTACTGTTGGAGCTGGAATAACTGCACCTTAAATGTTACCTGAAAAACAAAGAGCTTGTTGTCCTAATGGATTTTTTTGAAAATTATTCTTTTATTATTCAGGATGCTGTGCAAAGCTTCCACTGGAAAGCAACAATTCATCCATTTGTTATCTACTTTCATCAAAATGAGAAAGTGGAATCTTTAAGTTTCTGCATTATCAGTTCTTGTTTGTGGCATGACACAGGTACAGTTAACGTTTTTGTCAAGGAGCTCATCAAATATATATAAAAGCACAGTTTGCACAGATATCTCACATGCATAATTTCAGTGATGGCTCCAGTGCTCAAACTTACTCACCTAGACCTGTTTCATTCCTTCTCTGAAAACATTAATCAAATCATATTTGTTTTCCTCAGTAAAGATGAAATGGGGGGGGGGGGGGGGGGGAATTGTCACAAGAAGTGAGGTTTAAACTTGGACAAACTGTAACAGGCACTAGAGAAAATCGTCACTTTTTACCTATTGATGAAACAATAATTCAGGCCAGCAGAGTTTCAAACGATTGATCATCTTTTCTAGCTACAATGGGTCAGAGAACTAAAGAAGGCATATTAATGTCTGCTCTCCAACCTGGACAATATGTTGCATGAATCTAAGAAACTTTTTGCTGGATTGGGAATATCTGTGAGACTTCCACTGAGCAAAGGGGTGCATTAATAAACTTTATGCACCCTCATGGTCCAGCAGATTCATTGTATTGACCACCAATGAGTGACAAATGCTGGGTTCCATCACATCACATTATTGCAGTTATTCCAGCTCTGTCAGTAAATTAGTCTGTGTTGACATTCATCAGGCTTGGAAACCTGTGTAAAGAAACTCACCCATAGCTGTTGATGCTCGAGCGTAGCCCCTATGGTGATGGAGATACTGGTTTCCTCAGGTGAAATGAATCTAGCAGTGGTTAAACCACAACAACTCATTTATATACTTATTTTCCTTCAGTAAGCTGGTGGTGTTCATTAAAAATGCTAATAATAATTAGATAATGATTGTGCAAATAAATTTTACAATTTACATTCATTCTAAATTATAATTGTGTGTGTGTGTGTGTGTGAGAGAGAGAGAGAGAGAGAGAGAGAGAGAGAGAGAGAGAGAGAGAGGTGGGATGGGGGGACAGTTAAGAAATAACATTGTTTCTATTTTTATTCTTTTACTATTCGGACTTTAGCTACATCCTATTCATCAGGAGACTTCTTATTTCACTTATCCCAGGCATTAACAAATATTTATTAGACATAATAAAAGATTTTAGGTATAATTTGAGTGCCAGAAAAATGGGTTCAAACTTCCAGTGCGCCTCTAGGATTATGCTACTTTTTAGGGCCTTATATGCTTGCATTGCAAAACCAAATCCACTTTTCTAGATAGTTTAGAATATGCTCTTTCTAATGAGCATAGTTTAAAGGAGTTTGGAGAAAACACTTTTTTGAAAAATTTGATTAAAAATACCCATTTTTAGCACTTTTTGAAAAATCGTCAACTTTACCCTAGATTTGTGAAATAATGGGAAGCATTAGGAGAATGAAACTTTATATTCTAAGACCTTCTGTTGGTGAGTTGTGGTGTGCAAAGTTTCATGTACATCCCACAATTACTTCTGGAGATATAAAAAACTAAAGTTCGCACTTTTTTTAACCAGCAATTTTTTCGCCCAAGTTTGCCCCAAATTTTCTATATGAAAATTGCTCAGAAATCCTGTTCTTAATATTTTACTTTAAAGAGCTCTAAAAGTTGTATAAGATGGCCAAGTTTTGTTTCTTTCATGCAAAAACTCCCAGAGATATATCATCTCAAAGTTGCTGAAAATTCAAGGACGCACTATTGGAAGCTGTGCTGTGGTCTTAAACAAGTGACTGTATCTCCGGAAGTATTGAATTTTTGAAACTGAAACTTTACCACTGTTCATTGAGAACATGTGTGAATGTTCATACAAAATTTCATGAAAATCCATGAGGGTCATGTGGGAGCCTCTAGACCACTTGGCATGGAATGACCCTAATCTAATTAAAATTGGTAACTTATTGTGAATTTCAACATTAACTTTGAATAGGCCTATATGAATAGTCACAAGATGTTAACTGTCTTGTGAAATTATAAAACTTGAGAGAACTGCTAAATGTCAGTTATGATATTACTGCATGCATGTGAAAATATTTGTGTCTGAGAGTCTGAAATACTTTGGTTGTTTAGAAATTATTTTCACCAAAAGCCCAATTCCTAATGTTCTAAAAGTTTCATGGTACACAAGTTGGCCATTTATGGCACTTAGGGAATGTACAATCGGATAAGGCAATACTTGTCTCCACAAACTCTGAGAAATTTTTAGGTAGATCTAGATCTTCAGAATGAAACTTTCACTCTGCAGCAGAGTGTGTGCTGATATGAAACTTTCTGGCAGATTAAAATAGTATGCCGGAACCGGGACTCGAACTTCACACCTTTGCCTTTCGTGGATCTAGATCTACTCTCAAGGTTTAAAATCATGGACACTCCAATACTTAAATTGATTGTTGATTTTTATTTTAGTAAATGTTATAAAAATGGATATTTCTGAATCAAAATAATCACACCATCATAACTGCATGGGAAAAGCAAATCATAATTTTCTTCAAGCATTTTATAACAAAGTATTTATACCTTTTTTTTTCTTCGTTATATTATTCATGAAGCAGCCATTGAAGTCAAGCATATGCTCTGCTGCTTGCTGTGCCACAGGCTGGTCCACATTGTTTTTGGCCCTGTTTGGAGGTGGCCATTCGTCCTAATGGACAGCTGGTTTGTGGCCATGTCAATGTAGATAGCTGTGCACTGATTGCAGCACAGTTGGTAAATTACATGGCTGCTTTAGTAGGAGGCTCAGCCTCTGATAGGGTAGGATAAGCCTGTGACATTACTAGAATAGTAAGTGCTGAGTGGGTGGATTGGACAGATCTTGCAGCGGGATCTTCCTCAGGAATATGATCCCTATGGCAGTGTGCTGAGTTTCGGGATGGCATAGGGATGGACTAGGATGTTGTGGAGGTTGGGAGGCCAATGGAACACCAATTTAGGAGGCATGGGAAGGATCTTGGGCAGGATATCTCTCATTTCTGGGCAGGAGGACAGAAAATCAAAATTTTGGCGAAGAATCAATTTAGTTGTTAGAGTCCAGGGTAGTACTGTGTGACAAGAGGACCACTCTATTGTGGATGGTTACTGGTGGGAGAGGGGTGGATTTGTGGTATATGGGGATATGGCACGGGAAGTCTCTTTAAGGACTAGGTCTGTGGGGGTAGTTTCTGTCTGCGAAGGCCTTTTTGAGACCTTCAGCATATTGAGGTAGGGAGTTCTTATCACTGACCTGGCTGTAAGGGGGATTTTTTGATGTGGGAGGTATCTAATTTTGATAAGGTATGTACAAATCCAGTAGCATTTCTTACAGCATCAACAACTTCTTCCACCTTCTACATATATCTACATACAAACTCTGCAAGCCAACCAAAGGTGCATGGTGGATGGTATTCAGTATCAGTACTAGTTACTTGCTTTTCTGTTTTACTCTCATATAGAATGAGGAAAAAACGAATGCTTGTATGAATCCGTATGAGCTCTTATCTTTGTGCTCATTAAACAAAATGTAGGTTGGTGGCAGTAGAATTGTTCTGCAGTCTGCCTCGAATTGTGGCCCACTACATTTCTTAAACAGTGTTTCTTGAAAAGAACATTGCCTTCCCTCCATCGACTCACATTTTTGTTCCCAAAGAATTTCAGTAACACTTGCGCATTGTCGAATCTACCAGTTACAAACCTAGCCACCTACCTCTGAATTGCCTCTATGTCCTCCTCTAAACCAATCTTATGGGGATCCCAAAAACTTCAGCAATACTGAAGACAGGTCGTACAAGCTTTTTATATGCAGGTTCCTTTACAGATGAATCACACTTGTTCAAAAAGATTTTGGGTTTGCAGCCGGTCGTCGTAAACTTCATTCCACAATATATCAACTGGACACTTGCCAGTCATCTTCAGGTGAGCCAAGAAGGACCAACGAAGACGCTCTTAGCTCCGCCTTATATAGAGCATGCTGGTAGTATTACTGCGCATGCGTCGAAGACACGGTGGCGGTGATAGGACCACAGCACCCACTGGCAGCACCCTCGCTGGAGGAACTGTAAGGATCAGCTGTCTTCGATGGTGCTGCTCGTTGCAGCTATGAGGGTCTTCTGGTGTCTGCATCTAAAACAAGTCTCGGAACTGATGGGATTCCACATGTTATTCAGCTGGTAGCCATTGTCATGGTTCATCAAATTTTCCGCCATGCGTATTTCAAGATTCTTTTATAATGGAGTCCCAGAAGGATGTTGTTGTGGCCAAAATTGATGTTTTATCGTACTCCATTGTATGTCCATTAGAAATACAATGCTCTCCAACTGCAGACTTGCTGGGTTGCAGAAGGCGAGTGCAACATTGATGTTCCGTACAATGTTCTTCCACAGTGCGTGCTGTCTGTCCTATATCTAGGTCATACCACACTCGCAAGGTATTTAATAAATTCCTGCCTTCCGAAGTAACAAATCATCCTTTACTGATCCCAGCAAGTTAGAAATCTTAGATGGTGGACAGAAAATCAGTTTCACCTGGTAATTATTAAGTAGGGCCTATTCTTCCTATTTTGAAGGAGACATTTCCAACAAATGGAAGAAAAGCTAGCGACTTAGCTGGCGTGTTTTCCTCTTTATCCACTTCCCAGTTCCTGGTTTTAGGTGGGAAGGCCCTGTTAATTAGCCGAGTCGAGTATCTATTATCTCTGAATACCGTCCTTAAATGTGCAAGTTCTTTTGGTAGACTTTCTGCATCCGATACACCATGCGTCCTGTGTACAAGGGTTTTAAGCACACTCATTTTTTTGGGATGGGCGACGGCAACTTGAGGAATGCAAATATCATTGTGCGTGGACTTAACAATAAACAGAATGTCCTACAGAGCCATCACTCTTCTGTTTAACCAAAACATCCAGAAATGGAAGGCAACCATCTTTCTATCATTTCATAGTAAACTGAATGTTTTCATGAATGGAGTTAAGATGATGCAGAAACTCCATTAATTGATCTTCTCCGTGGGGCCACACTTTGAAAGTGTTGTCGACGTATCTCCAAGATACAGTTGGCTTACAAACCACTGATTCATGTGCGCTTTCTTCACTGTCCTCCATAAAAATGTTGGCCATCAAAGGAGACAAGGGGCTGCCCATGGCGACACTGTCAGTTTATTCAAAATATTCTTGGTTAAACACAAAACAGGTTAAAGGAAGGGCATGTCAAAAGAAACCAGTGATGTCCAACTGAAACCGTTTACCAATTAGCGCCAAGGATACCTTTGTAAAAAGAGATACTACGTCAAAACTCACAGAAAGATCTGAACTACTTAGGTGAAGAGCCCCCAGTCTGTTGATAAAATCTGCAGAGTTCTATATATGATGTGTACATTTGCCAACCAAAGGTCTCAGTAAGGAAGCAAGATGTTTTGCTTTCCCAAAATTCTCCCAATAAAGCAAAGTCGGTCATTCGCATTCCACGTGACTGTCCTTATATGCTTGTTTCATTTCATATCGCTGTGCAGCATTATGCCTAAGTATTTAATCGACACAACTCTGTCAAGCAGCATACTAATAACATTACTGGATTGTTAATCTTACCATTTGCCATTCCTCACACCACCTAGAAATGTCGTCTGTCATCCTGATACCTACCAGAGTCATTCAACACCACCACCCTCCTATACACCACAGCATCATCAGCAAACAGCCACAGATTTCAACTCACTCTATCAGTCACATCATTTATAGATACATAAACTTTGTCTTCATTCCTGTACTACAATGTTGACCAAACTCATAAAGCTGATAGCAGTTTTTAAAATGAGATGCTGCACTGTCAGTTACGTAAACATGTTTAGAAAATGTATGGCCGCCAGATACTATGTCATCAATTATCTCATCTGACAGTATTGCATGTTGTGCTCTGTATGTATGAGGTCATAATTGACAACACCAAAACAGAGTAATGGTCCAAGGGAATGAGCACTACATGTGAATATTAATACCTGTGATTTGTGACCTTTGTATCTTTTGAATTTCATTTTGCAAAGCAATGGACCAGTTCTCATCAAAGTCAAAATGAAGAATTAATGTGTCAGTATTCTCTTATGTGGGTGACTGAATTCTCCATATATGATAAGCTATTCCTTTCATGGCCCAATACCTAACCTCTGCAACAAACTTCTCTGGCTCTGTCTTTTTCAAAAACTCTCCTCCCTGCCACAGTGCATAGGTTACATCATTGTCAGTATGCTGAAAGTGCAATGATTCAACAGTCATCATTGCAGACTAGGACATATTCCACACACCTGTAACCAACATTTATCTTGATGCTCTTGACACGTACACAAATGCATCAGGTCCATATGTGTGTGTAATTCTTTCCCATGGCACTGCTTATGCCGAAACAAGGTTCAAATTGGTGCAGTAAATACATATCCAGACTTCCTTCACTGCCTGCCATTTTACCCATTTTGGTTGTAAGGAGTTGAATTTTAAATTTGGGTTTTCCTTTTTCATGCAGTGAAGGCTTTCACGACCGGCTGAAATAATCGCTGTTGTATCTTCCGGGTTATGTGGTCGTGATCGAAGAAACATATCTGCTCCTGACGTTTCGTCCAGAGCTGTGCTGGACATCTTCAGAAGTACTACTGGTAGCGGTGAGTCTTGCCAACTGACTCACCGCTACCAGTAGTACCTCTGAAGATGTCCAGTGCAGCTCTGGACGAAACGTCAGGAGCAGATATGTTTCTTCGACCACGACCACATAACCCGGAAGATACAACAGCGATTTTTTTCCTTTTTCATTTTAGACTTATCCCAAGAGTTACCCTAAGTCACCCTGTCATTTGGGATGACTTTGGGTGGACGTGTATCTTTTGTTGTAAAGCAGTGCCAACTTGAGCTAGGAATCTGCAGAATTTGCAGATTCTTTGGTAGAATTCACAAATTTTTGTGTTACCGCTAATGAAAGTTACAACTGTCTGAATGCTTGTGAAACACAAAATCTGCAGAGAAACTTCTTAAAGAAATTTATAAAACAATTTGATCAGACTGTAAATATTAACTAAGCTTTTTTGTAAAATCCCCATGAACCACATACATTGCTGAGGTGGGGTGGCTTCCGTGCCTCAGTGATGCAGATAGCCGTACTGTAGGTGCAACCAGAGCGGAGGGGTATCTGTGGAGAGACCAGACAAACATGTTGTTCCTAAAGAGGGGCAGCCATCTTTTCAGTAGTTACAGGGGCAACAGTCTGGATGGTTGATTGAACTGGCCTTGTAACATCAGCTAACATGACTGCCATGCAGTTAGTATGAACAGATGGAAGCAAGGAGAAACTACAGTTGTTACTTTTCCCGAGCACACACATCTCTACTGTATGAATACATGATGATGGCGTCTTCTTCGGTAAAATAGTTCCCCATTCAGATCTCCAGGCAGGGACCAGTCACCAGGATGTCATCATCAAGAAAAACAAAACAGGTATTTTACAGGTCAGAGCGTGGAATGTTCTAATCCTTAATCGTGTAGATAAGTTAGAAAATTTGAAAAGAGAAATGGGTACTTTAAAGTTTGATATCATAGGGATTAGTGAAATTTGGTGGCAGGATGATCAGGATTTCTGGTCAGGTGAGAACAGGATCATAAGTACAAAATCAGTTGGTGTTGTTGCAGAAGTAGTAGACACAAAACCAACACAGACCACAATAGTGCAAGTTTATATGCCAACTAGCATGGCCAATGATGAGGATATTGAAGAAATGTATGAGGGGATAACAAAAAATCATTCAGAAAGTGAAGAGAGATGAAAGCTTGATTGTGATGGTGGACTGGAACTCGGTAGTAGGAAAGGGAAGAGAAGGAAATGTAGTATGTGAATGTGGACTGGAAAAGGGGAATGAAAGAGGAGATCTCTTGGTTGAATTTTGTGCAAAGCACAATTTAATGATCACCAACACTGGTTTAATCATCAAGAAAGAAGGCTGTGATAATGGAAGTGACCAGGAGACATTGGGAGGTACCAAATTGACTTTATAATGGTATGGCAAAGGCTTAGAAACCAGGTTTTAAACTGTAAGACATGTCCAGGGGCAGACATAAACTCTGACCATAACTTATTGGTTAAGAACTGCAGATTAAAAAAGAAGAGACTGCAGAAAGGTAGAAAAGTTAGGAGATGGAACCTGGACAAATTGAAGGAATCAGACAGAGGTGGTTGAGAGTTTCAGAGGGAGCATTATGCAAGGATTGGCTGAAATGGTGGAAAGTAATACAGTATAAGAAGAAAGGGTAGC
The DNA here is from genome assembly GCA_026315105.1 of Locusta migratoria. NCBI lineage: Eukaryota > Metazoa > Arthropoda > Insecta > Orthoptera > Acrididae > Locusta > Locusta migratoria. Next base: position 336,240,146 of record CM048748.1, on the reverse strand, counting down.
TCTGAGAAATAGCGTAGTGAAGGCCGCAGAGGGTCATATAGGCAGAACGACAAGACCTAATAGAAATCCCTGGATAACACAGGATATACTGAACTTAATTGATGAGAGGAGAAAATGTAAAAATTCAGCAAGTGAAGCAGGCAAAAGGGAGTGCAAACTTCTGAAAAATTAGATTGACAGGAAGTGCAGACTGACTAAGCAGGAGTGGCTAGAGTACAAATGCAGAACCGTAGAAGAATGTGTAACGAGGAGAAAGATAGATACCGCCTACAGGAAAATGAGAGAAATTTGGAGGCAAGAAAAACAGCTGTATGAATATCAAGAACTCATACGGAAAACCAGTACTAAGCAAAGAGGAGAAAGCTGAACTGTGGAAGGAATATATAGAGGGCCTATACAAAGGAAATAAACATGAAGATATTGTTCTAGAAATGGAAGACGAAGTGGAGGAAGAAGAGATAGGAGATACAATACTGTGAGAAGAATTTGACAGAGCACTGAAGGATTTGAGTCGAAACAAGGTCCCTGAGTAGATGATATTCCGTCTGAACAGCTGATATCGTAAGGAGAGCCAGTCATGCAAAAATTGTTCCACCTTCCAACTTCAAGAAGGATATTGTAATTCCAATTCCAAAGAAAGCAAGTGCAGACAAATATGAAAATTACAGAACTATCAGTTTAATAAGTCATGGTTGCAAAATAGTAACATGAATTATTTACAGACGAATGGAAAAACTTGTGGAATCTGACCTCAGGGAAGATCAGTTTGGATTTAGGAGCAATACATTACGACTTATCTTAGATGATAGGCTAAGGAAAGACAAACCTACGTTTTTAGTGTTTGTAGATTTGAAAAATGTCGACTGGAATACACTCTTTCAAATTCTGAAGGTAGCAGGGGTAAAATATAGGGAGTGAAGAGTTATATTCAACCTATACAAAATCCAGACAGCAGTTATTAGAGTCGATGAGCAAGAAAGGGACACAGAGGTTGGGAAGGGAGTAAGACAGCGTTGTAGCCTTTCGCCATTGTTGTTTAATCTATACATTGAGCAAACTGTGAAGGAATGCAAGGAGAAATTTGGGGAGGGAATTAAAGTTGAGGGAGAAGAAATAAAAACTTTGCGGTTTGCCAATGACATAGTAATTTTGTCAGAAACAGTAAAGGATCTGGAAGAGCAATTGAATGGAATGGACAGTGTCTTGCAAGGAAGATATAAGATGAACATAACAAGAGTAAAACGAAGGTAATGGAGTGTAATGTCAGAAAATCAGGTGATGCCAAAGGAATTACATTAGGTAATGAGACAATAAAAGTACCGTAGTAGATGAATTTTGTTATTTGTGTAGCAAAATAACTTGTGACGGCCGAAGTAGAATAGATATAAAATGCAGAATGGCTATGGGAAGAAAAGCGTTTCTAAAGAAGCGAAACTTGTTAACATCCAATATTAAATTAAATGTTAGGAAGTCCTTTCTGAAAGCATTTGTCTGGAGTATAGCACTGTATGGGAGTGAAATGTGGATATGGAGTTCTGGCAAAAAATGACAGAAGCTTTCGAAATGTGGTGCTGCAGATGAATGATGAAAATTAGATGGGTAGATCATGTAACTAATGAGGAGGTGCTTAACTGAATTGGGGAGAAAAGGAGTTTCTGGCATATCCTGATTAAGAGAAGGGATAGATCGGTAGGACACATTATTAGACATCAAGGAATTGTCAACTTAGCATTAGAAGGAAGTGTGTGGGGTAAAAATCGGGAAGACGGAGGAAGAAATACATTAAGCAGATTCAAAAGGATGTGGGTTGCTGGACGTACTCTCAGATAAAGAAACTCGCACAGGACAGGGTAGCATGGAGAGCTGCATCCAACCAGTCTGCAGACGGAAGACCACAACAACAACAATAACAACAACAACAGCAGCAGCAAATGCCATTCAAAATGCTTTGTTAAAAATTGAAGGAAATATGATAAAAGTTTGTTGGAAAAGTCACAGCTGACCATAAAACGCTACTGTAAATCACACACTTTGGCAAATACTATAGGCCTACTGTTTCTTGGTTAAAACTTACAAAATAGGGTTACAATAGGCAGAAACTGATTGCAGTACATTTATAGAGAGGATTAAAAACTTCCCAAAAACAAAATTTGAAGAAATTCACAAGAGCATCTAATGAAAACATTTTGTGCATCTGAAGTAAAATTCATCTATGTACTATATTGTTTGCAACAACTTCTTTTTGTTTTAAACTAAAAATGAAGTCTCTATAATTCAGATATTTATGGAGAAAAAAAATTAAAGGAACATGGAACTGTTTTGTATTATGGTAGTGTATTATAAATGGTCTGTAGTCTTATTTCATATTCCCAGAGGTTTATGCAGTATTTAAAACTGCACTAAAAGACAGAGGGTATAATAAACATCCTCTTTTGTGAAATTGGGTCCTTGAAAAACTTGAGTGTTGTTGGCAGCACCAACAATACAGGGTGTTGCACAAGAACTAAACATTGTTCAGATTTCATACATACTGCATTTTGAAGAGACACTGTGAAAGTTAGTTTTTTTTACAAACATTCGATGTGCGAACCACGAGTGATGAGACAGACGTCTATACGGTAATCTAATTCTTGCCATACCTCTTCCAACCTGGCACTGTCGACTGTGGTAGTCACTTCCTGTATTGTATTGTCTCCTGGAACTTTGCTACATCACGTGGTAGAGACGGTACATACACCAGATACATCTTTAACATATTTAATGTGTCCCCATAGTAAAAAGTCACTTTGAGTGAGACCTAGTGATCGGGCAGGCCATTTCATGAAACAGTTGTCCCCTTCTGTAGCATGGATGTGGCAACTCCGCTATCAGGTACCCATGAACTTCACGAAGAAAATGGGGTGGAGCCCCATCCTGCTGAAAGATGTACGGAGAGTCGGATTGCATTTGAGTCATCAGCTATGCTGCAACATGTCCAAGTAGGAATATCCAACACGCAGAGAGCTAGCTCCGCACTAAACTCGCCACATTTGTGACTAGCACTATAGGCAAATTACCAAACTATGATGTGGCAGTATACATGACAAAAACTTTAAGGGTTTCTCTTCAAAATTACATGTGTGTGATATCTGTACAATAATTGATTCTTGTAGAATAAATAATTGAAAGTGTTCCCGGATATGTACACCCTGTCCTTTTATTACATGTAAACAGGGCTTGTCCCACTAGTTCGATGGAACACAGAAGCTGAATTAAAGTTTGTGACTTGAAGGAAATCGTGCTTAGAGAATTCCGAGGCGCCTTAATCGCAAGTGATATGGTGGTCTAGCAGTAAGACGTCTGCCTAGCAAACATGGAGGTCAGGGTTCAATTCCCAGTTGCATCACAAATTTTAATTCAGTGCTTCAGATTTATCATTAATCTTTTATCCAAGAGTATGTTTCATGAAGAGTCAACCAATCTATTGCTTCCCCCTATGTATACCTTGCGAAGCGACCACTAGGATAATATTAGAGAGATTAGGGTCCATACGAAGGCATATGGGCAATCATTCTTAAGCGACCATAGGCGGCTCGGAAGAGGAGGAAGTGTCAAAGTACGCAGAATCCCCTTTGCCACACACCATAAGGTGGCTTGCAGAGTATAGCTTTAGATGTATTACAGGAAGTCCAAAGTCACCCCGATGAAATGAAGAGTAGTCAAAAGTCACCCCAGTTTGTACCAAAGTCACTCCCAAAATTTTCAGTGTCATATTTTCTGTGTCATAGGTATTCTTATTAAATTGTATGTAGTAGACCTATGTTACTTATGATTTTATACTGCATGTGGTAAACTAGGTTTACTGTGATTTCACACATTTCTGCCGACATTCAAAAGTTTCTATTTTAGGTCAGCATGTGACCTTTTTTTCCCATGACATAACTTAAATATTCTAAGAGTAATAGGTAATGAGTTATTAGCATAGGATTTTTTTTCCCCCCGAAAAATGCCCAAAAACATTCACGTGGCTCTATGTAAGTACTTGCTGCTTGGAGTAGCTATCTAGTATCAGTATCAGTAATTGTAAATTCTCATTGTAGGTGACTGCACATAATAGCAGTATTTAGGGTTTGAAACCACACATCCAATTTTCTACACTTATAACTATTATCAGGTTCTGCATGAAGTGCATCTACATGAGTCGATTTAGTGTAATTAACTTTAAGGGTGCTCAAAATCTGGATGCTGGTGAGCCAAAAAATGCTAAAGTCTCTCTTTGTTCATACTCTTGTTACCTGTCAAAAGAGAATCGAATTGGTTGGCCATGGCAAAGATTCTTCCCTAGTCAATACTTCTGACTTTTTCAGAAGTGTTTGGTAATATTACTCTCATGTAGTCTTAACTCTTTGCCATGTGAACGGAAATGCATAGTTTCTTCATTTAATGCATAATCGTTGTTTTTTTTTCCCTGCATAGTCTACATGGATAAAATTGTGCATCCTTTTATAGTTTGGAAATGAATAGAACCCCCATATTCTCTGAAGTTTATACACATTTGTAATTTACATAATAATACTTACAGTCTGAGGTATATTGATTACCAGTGTATGTATTCTGAATGTAAAAATATGTTCCATTTAGTGTAAAAGTAGCAACAGGGCATACTACCGATTAGTCTTTTATCACATTCATCCTTTTGTTGGTTTTGCTGTATCACCACCAGATTGTCACCTTGCATCCTAACGTACACCTAGAGCCATACTAAAAAGAAATCTATCATTGCTGCCAGGATTTAAAGTGGGGGGTTTCACTACCATTACAAACACACAAAAAATGCTGAGCTTTCACAACCCTGGGTTGCTTCTTCAGGAAGGAGAGGTAAAAGGAAAGGTTGCGGGTTTAAAGGAGCAGGTGAGGAGTCATTCCAATCCCGGGAGAGGAGAGACTTACCTTTGGGGTAAGCAAACACACCCACCCACACAAATATACACGCACACACACAAAGGCAGACACGCTTGTACGACCACGTCTTGAGTATTGCTCAAGTATTTGGGACCCGCAGCAGATCGGTTTGAAGGAAGACATAGAGGCGGTTCAGAGGCGAGCAGCTAGATTTGTTACCGGTAGGTTCGACCAATGCGCGAGTGTCACGGAAATGCTCCGGCAACTCAATTGGGGATCGCTGGAAGAAAGACGACGTTCTTTTCGTGAATTTCTGTTAAGTAAATTTAGAGGGCCGGAATTTGAAGCTGAGGGTAGTACGATCTTGCTGCCACCTACATACATTTCGCGTAAAGATCACAAAGACAAGATAAGAGAAATTAGGGCTCGTACGGAGGCATATAGGCATTCTTTCTTTCCTCGTTCAATTTGGGAGTGGAATAGGAAAGGAAATGCCTAGTAGTGGTAAGTGTACCCTCCGCCACACACCTTACGGTGAATTGCGGAGTATGTATGTAGATATGTAGATATACAAAATGCAAAGAAGTTTCACAGAGATGTCAATCAAGGCAGAGGCTCTGTCTAGAGATTGGAGGCAAAGATGTTGTAGAATGGTGGGTGGGAATTTAAAACTAACGAAGATTGAGACCAGGTGGGCAACGGGAAGAGAGAATATGTTTAAGGCCAAGTTCCCATCTCCAGAGTTCTGATTGGTGGGTGTCGGTGGGAAGTATCCATATAACAAGGACTGTGTAACACTGTGCCAAGATGTGCTGGCCGTGCACAAAGGCATGCTTAGTCATAGGGTTATCCTCATTACCAACAAACACTATCTGCCTGTGACCATTCATGCGAATGGACAGTTTTTTGCTGGTCATTCCCACATAGAATGCTTCACAGTGCAGGCATGTCAGTTGGTAAATCACGTGGGTGCTGTCACAAGTGGCTCTGCCCTTAATTATGTACACCGTCTGGGCTACATGACTGGAATAAGTGGTGGTGGGAGGATGCATAGGGCAGGTTTTAACCGGGGGCGATTACATGGGTAAGAGCCAGAGGGTGGGGAAGGTGGTTTGGGGATTTCATAGTGATGGACTAGGAGGTTGCAGAGGTTAGGTGGGCAGCGGAAAGACACTCTCAGTGTAGTGGGAAGGATGTCATGAAGGATGGATCTCATTTTGGGATAGGGCTTAAGGAAGTCGTATCCTTCGTGGGGAGCTACATATAGAGTCCGCTCCAATCCTGGAAAGTGACTGGTGACAAGAGGGGCACTTTTAGGGTCCCTCTGTGGGAGGTTCTGGGTTTGGGGGGGGGGGGAGAGGAAGTGGCCCTGGCTGTTTGCTTTTACACCAGATCAGGAGGGTAGTTGCGGGATCTTAACGCTGTCATGAAACTAATTGGTGTACTGGTTCAAGGATTCAGGACTGGAGCAGACTCGTTTGCTATGAAGACTTAAGCTGTAGGGAAGGGATCGTTTGATATGGAATGGATGGCAGCTGTCATAATGGAGGTACTGTTGTTTGTTGCTTGGTTTAATGTGGACATATGTATGAAGCTGGCCATTGGATAAATGGAGGTCAACATCAAGGAAAGTGGCATGGCATTTGGAATAGGGCCAGGCGAATCATGAGCCAAAGGAAGTGAGGTTGGAGTGGAAATTCTGGAGTTCTTCTCCACTGTGAGTCCAGATCATGAAGATGTCATCAATGAATCTATACCAAACTTTGTGTTGACAGGCTTGGGTATCCAGGAAGGCTTCTTCTAAGCATCCCATAAATAAGTTTGCGTACGAGGGGGCCATCCTGGTTCCCGTGGCTGTTCCCTTTAGTTGTTCGTATGTTTGGCCCTCAAAAGTGAAGAAGTTGTGGGTTAGGATGAAGCTGGCTAGGGTATTAAGGAAAGAGGCTTTAGGTAGGGAAGTGGGTGGTTGGCGTGAAAGGAAATACTCCATTGCAGTGAGGCCCTGGGCATGTGAGATATTTGTGTAGGACATAACAGGCTGGGTAAGGATTTCAGGTGATCGAGGGGTTGTTGGTGTCTTTTGAAGGATGGGAGACTGCACATGATGGGTTGAGTTTTGGTGTGTGTAGGCAGAGATTCATTCCATAGGGGCTTCGTAACCAGCCACAATGGGGCGGCCGGGATGATTGGGTTTGTGAATCTTGGGACGTAGTAGAAGGTAGGAGTGCGTGGTGTCTGTGGGGTCATGAGGTTAATGGAGTCAGGTGAAAGGTTTTGTAGGGGGCCTAAGGCTTTGAGGATTCCTTGAAGCTTTGCCTGGACATCAGGAATACGATTGCTTTGACAAACTTTATATGTGGTACTATCGGAAAGCTGACGCAGTCCCTCAGCCACATACTCCCACCGACTAAGTACTGTGGTCTTGGATTCCTTGTCGGCTGGGAGAATGACAATATACGAAGATTATACAGGAAAAATACCTAGCAGGATAAATAGATATATAAAGTAGGTGAAGTTTACTTACCAGGCGAAGGAGCACAGGTATGTGACAGTAACATAAATAAAACACAAACACACATAAAAGCAAACTTTCACAACCATTTATTGCTTCCTCAGGCAAAGAGCAGGGAAGGAGAGGGAAAAGGAAAGAATGTGGATTTAAAGGAGTGGGCAAGGAGTTATTCCAATTCTGGGAGAGGAACGACTTACCTTGGGGGAAAAAGGATAGGTAAACAAAGACACCCACCCACACACATGCACAATGTCATTTTGCATATGTCTGCTTTTGTGTGTGTGTGTGTGTGTGTGTGTGTGTGTGTGTGTGTGTGTGTGTGTTTACCTATCCATTTTCCCCAAAGGTAAGACTTTCCTCTCGCGGGATTGGAATGACACCTCACCTCCTCCTTTAAACTCACATCCTTTCCTATTCCCACTTCTTCCCTGCTCATTACCTGATGAAGCAACATATAGTTGTGAAAGCTTGCATGTACGTGTGTTTGTGTTTTATTCATGTTGCTGTCACATACCTGTGCTCGTTCATCTGGTAAGTAAACTTCATCAACTTTATATAGAAGGAAACTTTCCTGGTGGGAGAAATATGTATAAAAAATAGAAATCGAATAACTTACCCAAAGCACAGGCTCTTAGACAGACACAAAAACACACACTAACATTCAACCTTTCGCAACGATTAGCCACTTCATCAGGAAAATAGGAATGACGGACGGGACAAAAGGGAAGGATTCGGTTTTTAAGGGAGTGGAAGAGGAGGCATTCCAATCCTGGGAGTGGAAGGACTTACCTTAGGGGAAAAAAGGAAGGTAAACAAATACACACACACACACACACACACACACACACACACACACTCCAGATCAATTCTAGTTTGATGTATAATGGGTCTCAACTGTAAATAAATATTGTGGATATATTTTTTTCTGAGAAAGGAACTATTTAATAACCCTTGTTTCTAATATTGCCTTTGGCTATTACGCATCATAATTTTTTAATTCATGTATTCCTAAATAAGTTTCCTGTTGAACTTCCATATTTTCTGCACGCATGCTTTCTGCTTATCTTTGAGAGTCACTTGTTTGACATTGTGTAAGGTAACAATGAACAGAAGCATTTTTATGATGTCATTACATTAGTTGAATTTAGTAGGCATACATGGCAAATAAGATTTTTACAGTACTCATAATAACAATGTAGGTAATTGTACATGCAATGTATTAAAAGGAAAAGCATGATTCACACCAAATTAATGTTCTGTTATATTTATTGATTGAAATATTGTGGTTTCAGAGGCATGGACAGATTTCTTCAAAGAAGCAGGTCTTGGACCTGATGTGGCTGCAGCTTATGGCAATATATTTTTTACAAATAAAATAGAAAGAAGTCACATACCATACCTTAACAGAGAGGTCTTAGGAGAAATGAATATCTCTGTTCTTGGTCACATTCTTATGATTCTGAAACATGCTCGGCTAGTTAGTGATAGGGTAAGCATTTGTCACTGGATTCATTTTTAGAAACAAGAGTTCATATTTTGGTTGACTCATGTAACTCCTTTTTAACACAATAAATATGTCGAACAAGATATTTGAAATCAGTTGTACATTAATAATTTAGTAAACAATAAAGTGGATACCATCCAATTAGTGACACACGGAAATTATTTGTACATTTACTTTTAAAGTGATAGGCCCTTTATCTTTTAGCATTTAAATTTTGTTTTCTAATTTATATTTATTTTCTACCAACAGTTAGTTACTCAGTCTTAGATAAACAAAAGATATTAATGTTTGCAAACATTTCAGTTGCATTTGTTTGTTAGCAACAGGGAAAATTTTAAGATTTATAATCTCATGGTCAATTGTGTTAACTATTATTAATCTTTTGAATTAATCACAATAACAGTTTGCTTTTTAAAATGACAGCCATCAGTGGCACTTAATTTTTCAGATATATGTTAGCCCACTTGTGTGTTCAGTATGAACAAGGTTAAAAGACATCTAAAATGCATTGGCGTTCAGAGTCCTTCAACCTTGTTCATACTTAACATACAAGTGGGCCATCTTTTATCAGAAGAAGGGCCCTAAGTGTCCCAAACCAGAAACTAATTAAGTGCAACAGGTTGCTGGTATTTAAAAGCAAGAAAATAGTGGTTGCTATGATGGACAAAATACAGTTGTTATTATGTAAAAGAGGTTGACTTGTCTACATGGATCTGACACCCTTCTCTCTCTCTCTCTCTCTCTCTCTCTCTCTCTCTCTCTCTCTCTCTCTCTCTCTCTCTCTCTCTCTCTCTGCCCCCCTCACCCCCAAATAGGCCAACTACGAACCATGATATTCAACTTTTTCACTGGGAGTGTGCTTTGATATTTGCCTAGTACATGCACATTCTCCAGCTGTCTCTCTCCTTTCCTCCTCTGACCAGAGGGCACCTGACTTCTTACGAGGTGGGATGTACTGGAATTTTTTTAAATTTAAAAATCATTGTGAAGGACATTCTGTCTCTGATGTCACTGTCAACTACTCCCTAACAATTGCTGTATGTCAAAGAGTGGAAGACAAAATGCTTTTTGATGCAGTAGCCTTCATTATATAAAATGGAAACATGTAGATTTCTTCCCATCACGTATTTTAAGAGGTTAAGAAACAGGAAAGAGTTGATGGGAGAGGATTAGGGTGGGAGATAATTTGGTCCAAGTGGGAAAACAACATTGGGCAAATTTTTACTAATCTTGCTGGCAACTGTTTGAACTTTGGCAGTTGCTGAATAATTTTGTGTAGTGAGAGCTAGTCATCATGATAATCATTTCCAAATACTTGTTGCTGTCTGTATTAGATTTCTGTGAGATATAGTGGCCATGAGAATGCACTTAAAAATAATTTAAATTCCTTGACCACACTTTTTAATTTTTTTAGGGACTACCCCTTATGTGTTTCAACTTTAATCATTTTCAAAGGCATTGCTTTATGTTAAAGATTGTTCCCTGTTTAAAACACTTTGTATTACTGACACTGTATTCTATAAAACTGTCCCCACATCCCCCCACCCCTCTGTGGCAAGTGACAACTCATTTCCAAAGTCGATAGTAGTGCAAGTTCACTACCCCAAGAAAAGGGAGAGGACTTTTGTGCTGACATTATTTTCACATTTAGTTTAAACATGTTTTTCATGATTGGCAAACTGTGTTGCCCTTGTGTTAGTTATAGTGAATACACATTTTTCTCTAGTTATTACAACAAAATTGTTTTGTATCTTTTGACACGCTAAAATTTGAATTTGAAATACTACATTCAAGTTACAAAATAACATTCAAATTGTTGTATATTCATTGGTATCAGATTTATCTCATTAATCGTATAAATCATGAATTGAAGATCTTTTATCTTGGTGGTATGATTTACCTTCTCCAATTATACCTACAGAACATCATTAATTGACATTTAGCGGTGGGCTATTCATGACTGTACCTTATAGTTTAGGGATATATTTTAATAATAAGGTGTCTTCAGCACAATGTTTTTATTGTCCAATGCGTTTCGGAGCTAGAACTCTATCTTCGAGGACTTTATTATTAACAAATTTTGTGTTGCATCTGCTTCAGTTTTTCACTTCCATTTGTCTACTTAAAATTATATATATGATATGATTTACCTTCTCCAAGTATACCTTAAGAACATAAACATGCTAAGTTGTGAAAATGTGCTGTGTAAAATCTGTGCACACGCAGAAGTTTTTTCACCAATGCAGAAGATAATTTTTTGTCGACAAGTTCAAGGGAAAAACTGAAGTAGATGCATCACAAAATATGTTAATAAAGTCCTCAAAAATGTAGTTCTAGATCCGCAACGTGCCAGATAACAAAAACATTGTGACTGAAGACTGCTTGTCATTATCTTAATATACTCAGTACTCAGCTTTATTATTTTGTAAAACATGTGACACCAATCATTGATGAATGCTACCAGCAAACAACTATACTTTGTTTCTCTGAATTTTAAACAAAACCTTTACAAGATTGCCTTGTGAACCAGGATTGTTTAAAAACAAAACCTGTGACTATTTTAAGGCGCTTTATTGAGCTCATCAATCCTTCACATTTTAGGGTGCTTTATCGAGCTTATCAATCCATCACAGAAATACTGAATGAAAAATGATGCATGTGTGAGATTTTCTATATTCATATGTGAAATGGAAGAAGGAATGTTGGAAAACTGAGCCTTTCTTGAAGAGAAATAGCAAAAGAAAATGTGAATTTCACTCTGCAGCACAAAACTTAATGTAGTTCAGCATTGTAGTTTAACTGATGCTGGATATAACATTTGCATAGAAAAGCATGCAATGCAGAAAAGTTTTAATGCTAGTTACAAATAATGCAACCCCAAGTGACAGTTTGAACTGAGTATTTTGGCAGCTCTCAAATATAAAACTAGATTTTCCAGCCACCCATTAGCTCATGACAGTTGTAGAGAAAATGGTATTCAATAGGTGTTAAACATGCAATACCCAGTAATTTGAGAAAAGGATGTTAATGTTACTTCATTGCAACCTTCCATCTGCCCGAGAGTGATTGATATTTGTCGTATTCACACACCTCATTCTCATTCCTTTCTTACACTCTTTGACTTGATTTATTAATTTGCATGTTACATGTCTCCTTGTGACACATTTTAACAATATCTTACTAATCATTTACATGTTTAAATAATTTGTAATGATTTAGTTACCATTGTAATAAAAAAACATTATTTTAACAGGTGAAAAACTCAACTTCTGATGATGCATGTCTTGCTACAACGTCATCTGAAAGTGAGGACCAAATCAGCCTAACTGGGACCAGACAAGAAATTGAAGGTAGTCTGGTCTGTCACTAATGCTCTGTTCTAATGACATTTGAAATACCTGTATTGAAGTATGACACATCTCCCTGGGAGGAGGCGGTGGACAGCTCACTGCTGTTTTATGAGCACATGATTGGCCACCACAGGGCCCCAGCCTTTACAGCACTACTTTCCTTTCTGTATTGCTAGTATATTGTTATACTATACGATCTTGAGCTGACTTAAATGCGTTCTAATTTGCTTGCTTGTATGCAGATGCTCTACTGAAAAGCTCACCGCGATAAGAACCCTGAGTACCTTGTTTGGTCGCACAAAGCGTGGTAACTAACATTTTATCTGCCACGCTTTGGCTGACTTTAGTATGCCCCCAAACATTCTTAATATACACTATATCCCCTTCGTGCACATGATCTGCTCTCCTTTCCCTGTTATACATGTCAGCCTGCCACTTATGGGCTCTCAAGATATTCATTTTTGTGGTCCTTCGCCGCTTCTTTAATTCCTCTGCTTCTATGCGCTCCAGTAACAGATCATTAGGAGACCACAAATTACTCAATGGGTAATTCAACTCATAAACATAAACTGCGCTGGGGTAGTCTTGTGGCTCTCATGGCAGGCTGTGTTAAAAGCCAAACTAAGCCAGTCCAAGCTAGAGTCCCATCACCTTTGTGACTGAGAATGTTAAATGATGAGAGCCGATTTTAAGTTCCTGTTAACTTTCTCAACAAAAGATGGCTGGTGGTAATAGGGTGTAGTGCTGATGGACCAAAACACATAAAGATATTTTCTAAGTGGTGAAGGGTCACTGCGGCCGTAATGTCTCAGCTGGTAATCAGCCATACAAAACGTTTGAATGTGTCGACCACAACAAAAATAAAACGGTTTTCCCGCATAGTCCATGGCAAGAGACCCTTGTAATCAGCAGATATCTTATCCATGGGCCGGAATTCCCTTGATGAATTCAACAACCCCTTCCTCGAATTATTGGCAGGCTTCCATTGCTTGCATTCAAGATAGCTATCTACTAATTCCTTAATCTCAGCACTCATCCCCTTCCACACCACATGATAGCTTATTTTCATTTCGGTTTTCTTAACTCCCAGGTGACTGCCGCACAATGACCGATGGAAGTACTGGAAGACAGCTGGAATGAGACTTCTGGGGAGGCATGCCTTCAGCTGTACCCCACCCCTAGGTTTACAACACAAAATTCCCTTCTTTATAACGTATCCATCCATGCTTTGGCCAGCTTTTATCTGCTGACAGATGGGACCTAATTTCTCATCCATCTCTTGTTCTTGTTTAAGGTCCTTAAATAAGGATGGTATCTCAGCGAAAACAGCAGCCACAGTCTGAGATACCTCCTCCTGCCCCTGAACTGCCTCAAACATCCGACTCAAAAGCGTCAACTCCTTGAACAACGGCCACAGTCTGACATACCTCCTTTTGCCTTGTCAGGAACCACTAATACTGACACATTGCTGATAGCACTCTTTAGTGTCTGGAAGGCCCCCCCCCCCCTCCCCAACGAAACCCTTTCTGATTTCGCCGAAATTGATTAAGTGGTGCTGCTAATTGGGTGAAATTATGAATGTACTTCCTAAAGTAGTTTACCATTCCTGTGAAATGGGCTATCCCTTTCTTATTATGAGGGTGAGTAAACCATATCTCCCGATTTACGCAGGATCTCCTGATTTTTCACTTTTTCTCCTTTCTCCTGATTTTGCCATTATTTCTCCCGATTATTAGCTTTTATCCTGAAACCCAAGATTTGTTTATTGGCTAAGGGGTCAATCCATATGAAGTGGTACAGGGATGGTTGTTTGACCATTTTTAATTATTTTAATTTTTTTATATGTGATTGCCCTATATTTGAGAAGTTCAAAACAGTTTTTTAAAGTAATTTATCTTGCACCTTTACTGAATGGCCGCCATTTTTATTTGTCAGCACGTGCCGATTTTTCAGTCTGGAGGCATTAGCGAAAATTTGAATATCTTGGCACTAGGTTAAGTTACAACATTGCAATTGACATAATTGTTTTTAGAAAAGTGTCCTCTACAACATTGTCTATTACACAAAATACCCTACATTCAAAATTAACCAGTCAAAATGACCTCCAAAGTTTGATATCCAAATTTTCAAAAATCCACTTTTTAGGCCCAATAATAACATACAAGGAGTGACTTATGAGTGTCTATTTTTTTCCTGTAGTTAGATATCATTCACTACTAGCCTCATATAGAGCAAGAACACTTACAAATGTTTCCTTAATTTTTTATGAATTTTTGAAATTTGAAAATTTTGATTTTTTGTAAAGTTTGAGGCTAGTTATCTCAGATGGTACTGAATATAAAAATATGATTTTTGCACAGTTGGTACACCTATATGATTAGCAATGTACTGTAAAAATTTCAACATTGATATCTGAGTGTGAACAAAGAAATGAATTTTTGAAAATGGGGAAATAATTCATATGACACTACACCAGTTATTATGACTGTTGCCTAATTAAATGGTTTATTGTTTCATTGTAATAAAATTTAATTGTGACATAGTGTTAACTAAATATATCACACAATATTCATTTAGTTTATTTATTTTTAATAATACAATATTAAACAACAGGAGCTTTCGGTTGTGTTCTATTGTCATAAAAATGCCCATTTATGTTTAGGTTTATTGAAAATAAAGAATTACATTATTGCTGGGTGTGGCATTGTAGAAGTACATTACTGCTGGGTGTGGCATTATTCTAGTCAGTCTGTTCTGAAACCTCAGTTAGAGTGGATGTACATACTTCAAGAGTGTAGAATGTGTTATGTGCTTTGTTTTGTGTCTAATTTGTAATTAATTTTGAGAGATTAACTGGAATGCAATAACATGGATGAACAGTGTTCTGAAAGATAACAAGTGAAGTGTGTCACAAAACAGTTTATGGTTCAGCTACAAAAAAACTTGAAAAAATGCTATGTAACATCAGAAACGGAAAGGATCATTGTCAGTAAAATTACATCTCTCTCTTTAACGTTGAATGACATAGTAGCATGTGTGTATGATTGACAGTGGTGGCTTGCCAAGGTTGAAACAATAGGTTTGGAAAACAATGACGTTTTTGTGCATTTTTACCACCCTCTTGGCCCAAGAACATTATTCAAGAAATCTAACAGTGACTAATTTTGGATACCAATGAAAAATGTTTTAAGAAAACTTTTAGTGCTTGAACTTACCAAAGCAACTGGGAGGTCTTATTCTACATCACAGAAGCTGTCAGAAAAAATGAGTGTTCTTAACATTCACCACCAGGTTCAGGAATATTCGCATCTCAAAGGATGTTAATTTCTCAATTAATTTATTTTAAATACCGAATGTCAAAATAACAATGCTAATTTCAGTGATGTTTCCACTTTTTGCATATAATTCAGTACCTTGCTTCAATAATAATTGATTATATTCCACCAACATCACACATGAATAGGTAACAGCCATAAGATCAGTTGTATAGTAATGTGAATTATTTCCTCATTTTCAAAAATCCGTATCTTTGTACACACTCAGATATCAATGTTGAAATTTTTACAGCATGTTGCTATCACATAGGTGTACAAACTGTGCAAAAATCATATTTTTATATTCAGTCCCATCTGAGATAACTAGCCTCAAACTTTACAAAAAATGAAAATTTTCAAATTTCAAAAATTCATAAAAAATTTAGGAAACATTTGTAAGTGTTCTTGCTCTATATGAGGCTAGTAGTGAATGATATCTAACTACAGGAAAAAAATAGACACTCATAAGTCACTCCTTGTATGTTATTATTGGGTCTAAAAAGTGGATTTTTGAAAATTTGGATATCAAACTTTGGAGGTCATTTTGACTGGTTAATTTTGAATTTAGGGTATTTTGTGTTATAGACAATGTTGTAGAGGACACTTTTCTAAAAAGAATCATGTCTATTGCAATGTTGTAACTTAACCCAGTGCTGAGATATTCAAATTTTCGCTAATGCCTCCAGACTGAAAAATCGGCACGTGCCGACAAATAAAAATGGCCGCCATTTAGTAAAGGTGCAAGATAAATTACTTTAAAAAACTGTTTTGAACTTCTTAAATATAGGGCAATCACATATAAAAAAATTAGAATATTTAAAAATGGTCAAGCAATCAACTTAATGTTTATTGTACCACTTCATTTGGATTGACCCTAAGGGGTCAAAAGTCCTTTGTTCATTTATCAGTTTTATCTAAATACATATTGAAATTCATAGTAATTAGGAGTTGTATAATGATATATGTAGTGTTTCGATGTTGTGCTCTTTTTGAATGTGATGTTTTGTCATTGTACGTAAGTGAAATCACTTCTGTGGTCTTTTAATCGATGAAAACCTTTTAAGTGGATAGTTAGGAGCATCAGTTTCATATGCGAATTGCAGAAAGCAACTTTCGTGAGTCGCGGTGGAGCGGCCGAACGCATTGAGGCGCTATGTCGCGATGCGCGAGGCCGTTCCCCGTCGGGGGTTCGAATCCCTCCTCGGGCATGGACGTTTGTGCTGTCTTTAGTATAAGCTAGTTCATAAGTAGTTTAGGGACTGATGACCCTGTAGTTAAGTCCCATAAGATCTACAAACATTTGAACATTTTGAAGAACTTTTGTGTAAACGACTATTTTACATGATTAAGTGATTTCAGTTCGGTGGTATGTGTTCCAGTATGCTAAAAAATATAATCACTTTTTTAAGCAGTATTCGGAACATTATTTGCGTTTTGTACTCTCTCGATGTGGTATTTCCACATCGCAAAGTGGAAAAAGCGATGTACTGGAATATGTGCAGAGAAAATAAAAAGTGTGAGAGTAAAAATAAAATATTCAAATTGCTGAGAAAAGTGAAAATGATAATGTGATATATGCTGAGTGCTTATTTACATTTTTTTTAATTTTAGAGTACGGTTTACCAATTAAATGTGATGACCATGTGGGTCACTTGTTCCATTAAATTTTCTGAGGCAGCAGTATAGCACAAACGATACAGCTGTGAACTTTTTTGTTTTAATCAAAAAATGAATAGCTACCTGAACTGTCTACAAATGACGATGTAATCAACATTTAGGTTAATGCAAGTGTTTTTTGTAGCCATTATGTAACACTGCGAGATGATAGGAAAAGGGTAAAATCATTTATCCTAAGTTCAGAGTAAAGTGCGCCGTAGTTTTTGATAGAACATATCTCAAGATTTTTTGAAGTATCTCCCGATTTTTTAAACTGGATGTTCTGTTTTTTACATTTCGAAGATTGGCATGTATGGGAAACTTATGAATCACGCTAGTTCGAGAGTGGTGAATGCTTACCCCTTTGGCCGACACAATGTGCCCCAAAAATGAGATCTCCTTATGAGCCAAGGTGATCTCACTTGGCCTGACGGTCAAGTCTGCTTCTTTCAACCGCATTAAGACTTGTGTAATATGTTTAATATGTTCATCAAATGTGGCACTATAGATGACTATATCATTGAGATAATTATACAAACTTTAAATTTAAGGTCGCCTAGCACCAAATCTAATAGTCGGGAAAGTACAGCCGCCGCGGTAGACAAACCTCCCTGTTGAAGTCATATAAATTATAGTCGGTACAAAAGGCAGTCAAAGGCTTAAGAGTCCTCTGTCAATGGAATCTGGTGATAGGCCTGGTTCAAATCCAGGACGGAGAAATAGGTAGCACCCTTGAACCATATGAAGCAGTTATGCAAGTCCGGAAGGGGTACCGATTCTAATACTACCTTCCGCACAGTAATCAACGACTGGTCTATATCCTGTGCCATTAGGCTTAGGGACAAGAAAGATGTGTGAACCATACGGTGAGACTGACTGGCGGATTACTCCATCTTTGACCATCTGGTCAATGACCTTATGCATTTCTTTCATTCTGGAAGGCGACAACCGATATGGTGATTATCGGACTGGGATGTGATCTGTTAACCTAATTTGGTACTCTTATCTTATTTGAGACCCCCAATTGTTCGGTCAATACCTCTGGGAACTCATTCAGTGTGGTCAACAACTAAGTAGCCTGATGCTTATTCAAGTGAGCTGAATTGAAAAATTATGTTTCTAGCTGAACACTGCACACCAGAAAAATAGGTGAGTCAGTAAATGCGTGCCAAGGATCGGGATTAAATTAAAAAACAGCTCCCGCCATGAACAATCTCACACACATCGGTTGGAAATCAAAAAATCGTACCTCAGCACAACCACTATAGTCAGTCCTTTTAGGACCAAAAACCTCCACGGCCACATTAACTCTCCCACCCTAAGTTTACAACAAAGTTGGCCCACGACTTCTAACTTCTCACCCGATACGGTCTGACAATTCTCATGTACAGTACACAATTGAGGCATGGCGGAAATGACCTGGTGCCTACAATAGTCATAGTCAATGAGATACACACTACTCCCTGAATCAATCAGAGCTTCCGCCCACTCGTTTCCAAGAACGACCTTCAAAAAGGGTAATTGACCACTGTTGACAGTGCAGATCGTACGACATCTGCGAGGCGGCTTGCGAGTGCCCAGTGCAGCCATAGACTGTTGGCGTCAGGAACCCCCAGGCCTACCAAATGGCCTACCACAGTCTCTAATGAGGTGCCGTCACTACCACATTGGTAGCACCAACACTTAGCCCCTTCCTCGCGTACAATTTGACTTGTTTCCCCAACTGTCCTGCACCCTTCAAGCTTGATCTTAGCCTGCCTCTGTACATCCCCTTGTATAACATTTTCAACTCGTACTATCATTTTATCATGATCAAGAAGATCATGGGGTATATCCAAGAATGCTGCATATGAACTCTCTTCCGGACGCATACCCTCAAGAATCATTTCAACGGCTTCTCTCTCCATGACGTCCATGCACAAAGCCAACATAGCAATGTGCGCCCTGTCTAAAAACTCTGGCAGTGTCCGATTATGTCCTTGCACATGGTAACAGTATTCATCTTTTAATATTCATCATCTCCGCTCCCCCACATACTTGGTAAGAATCCTCTTACAGAAACCGTCTAGAGTGACGTTGTTCTTTAGGAGTAGTGTGACGTCGTTCTTTAGGTCTTCAACAACTAGACGGTTGTGCATACCTGTAGTTCAGGGATATATTAGCTGATACACAACTCGATGGGACACTTCCAACGCATCAGCTTGGATCTGTAGCCACACCATTAGCCACAAAACCTTTACTATACTGTTAATATTCACCAAGGAGAGTGTTTTAATATCGTGTAGGAGTGGCAGGAAGGGGTTCTGAAGTTTGGCGAACTGTCCCCATCCCTCCACATGCCGGGGCGGGGGCACCTCTAAGTCGACACGTGAGAGCTGATATTCTTTGCTGAATACTTACTACTTTGGCCAATAACTCATGAATGTCATCCTGCATTTTAGGGTCTTTATGAACAACCCAGTGATATTCTAAGGCCACCAGCCGAGAAACTTGGGCACCGGTAGGAACTGTTCCCTGTAATAATTCGATACTATCCTGAATAATTCCTACTAAGGAAAGGCACGCAGTGCATGCGACACTCACCTCCCCTACGGACTCCTTGCTGAGAACAACAGGCTTATCTAATGTACCCCTCAATCATTGGCACATCTCCGCGACACTGCCTTCCTCTGGTAGGGCACGGAGTCGAAGTTCATATCCCAGCAGTTCTTTACACAAGAACTGTACCCCTTGAACACCACGCATAGCCATATTGCAACCTGTGGACATGCAAGCAAGTTGTAGTACACAAATAGAACAAAACAAATTACAAAACAAACAATAGTCGTATATTAGCTGTTTTATACAAAGCACATGCACATACCCAGATGTAAACTGAAAATCTGCTACCATGAAGTGGCCCTCATTAGGACCCATTAACCGTTGAGTAGGTCAGCTAGGATAGAAGGTACACAGTTATTTAACCCATTTACCAATTACTTTGATGTAGTAAATACTCAAGATCGGTCCACCTTGGTACTAAACGACAACAACGTTTCAGTTTAGAAAAGGTTTAACACAACATTCAAAGGTTTACAATAAAGTCTCGATGTACAACACCTGAACAAATTCACCTAAGACACACCTTTGACTTTACAAGCGTTCAACCCACAGTATTTCATTTTAGAAAAGGGTTTAACACAACTCTCATAATATTAAGATAGAGTCTTGATATCCAGCATCTGGGCACACCTACAAACACCGCTGTTTAACCTTGTCAGCATCCAAATTTAAAACCAAAAACCTTGGCTAGGCTCAAAACACAAGCCAGTTTCTGTCCTTGACGTGCTTAATCCCAGAAGGTATACATACATCTACATCTACATCCATACTCTGCAAGCCACCCGATGGTGTGTGGCGGAGGGTACCTTGAGTACCACTATCTGTTCTCCCTCCTATTCCAGTCACGTATTGTTCGCAGAATGAAAGATTGTTGGTATGCCTCTGTGTGGGCTCGTAATCTCTCTGATTTTATCTTCATGATTTCTTCACGAGATATTTACGAGATATACGTAGGAGGGAGCAATATACTGCTAGACTCCTCGGAGTCGAAACTTCGACAAAAGCCTGTACCTAGTGACAGAGCGTCTTTCCTGCATAGTCTTACACTAGAGTTTATCGATCATCTCCGTAATGCTTTCTCAATTACCAAATGATCCTGTAACAAAGCTCGCTGCTCTCTGTTGGATCTTTTCTACTTCCTCTATCAATCCCACCGGTGAGCAGTATTCAATCTGTGGGCGGACTAGTGTACTGTATCCTTCTTCCTTTGTTTTCGGTCTGCATTTCCTTAGTATTCTTCCAATGACTCTAAGTCTAGCATCTGCATTACCGGCATTTAATTTTATATGGTCGTTCCATTTTAAATCACCCCTAATGGCCTACTCCCAGATAATTTATGGAATTAACTGCTTCCATTTGCTGACCTGCTATAGTGTAGCTAAATGATACAGGATCTTTCTTTCTATGTATTCGCAACCCATTACACTTGTCTACATTGAGATTCAATTGTCATTCCCTGCACCATGCGTCAATCCGATGCAGATCCTCCTGCATTTCAATACAATTTTCCATTGTTAGAACCTCTCTATATACTACAGCATCATCTGCAAAAAGCCTCAGTGAATTTCCGATGTTATCTGCAAGGTCATTTATTATATTGTGAACAGCAATGGACCCAAGACACTCCCCTGTGGCACACCTGACCTCACTGTTACTTCAGAAGACTTCTCTCCATTGAGAATGACATGCTGCATTCTGTTATCTAAGAACTCCTCAATCCAATCACACAATTGGTCTGATAGACCATATACTCTGACTTTGTTCATTAAACGTCTGTGGGGAACTGCCTTGCGGAAGTCAAGAAACACAGCATCTACCTGAGAACCCATGTCTATGGTCCTCTTGAGTCTTGTGGACGAATAGTGCGAGCTGGATTTCACACGATCACCTTTTTTGAAACCCATACTGATTCCTACAGAGCAGATTTCTAGTCTTCAGAAATGTCATTATACTCGAACATAATACATGTTCCAAAATTCTACAACTGACTGACGTTAAGATATATAGGCCTTTGGTCTGCACATCTCTTCGACATCCCTTCTTAAAAATGGGGATGGCCTGCGCCATTTTCTAATCTTTTGGAATGCTACGCTCTTCTAGAGACCTAAGGTACACCACTGCTAGAAGGTGGGCAAGTTCCCTCATATACTCTGTGTAAAAACTAACTGGTATCCCATCTGGTCCTGTGGCCTTTCCTTTTTTGAGCGATTTTAATTGTTTTTCTATCCCTCTGTCAATTATTTTGGTATCTACCATTTTGTAATCTCTGCGGCAATCTAGAGAAGGAACTACAGTCCAATCTTCCTCTGTGAAACAGCTTTGGGAAAAGTCATTTAGTAATTCAGCCTTTAGAGTGTCATCCTCTGTTTCAATGCCATTTTCATCACAGAGTGTCTGGAGATTTTGTTTTGATCCACCTACCGCTTTTACATAAGACCAACATTTCTTAGGATTTTCAGCCAAGTCAGTACATAGAACTTTACTTTCAAACTAGTTAATGCCTCTCGCATAGTCCTCCTCACAACACATTTCACTTCGTTTAATTTTTGTTCGTCTACAAGGCTTTGGCTATGTTTATGTTTGTAGTGAAGTTCCCTTTGCTTCTGTAGCAGTTTTCTAATTCGATTGTTGTACCATGGTGGCTCCTTTCCTTCTCTTATGATCTTGCTTGGTACATGCTCATCTAATGCATATTGTACCATGGCTTTGAACTTTGACCATTGTTCCTCAACACTATCAGTACTTGAGAGAAAACTTCTGTGTTGAGCCGTCAGGTACTGTGAAATCCGCTTTTTGTCACTTTTTCAGAACAAAAATTTTCCTACATTTTTTAATATTTCTATTTATGCCTGAAATTATGCTATAACCACTTTATGATCGCAGATTCCCTGTTCTGCGTTAACTGTCTTGAATAGTACGGGTCTGTTTGACACCAGAAGGTCTAATATGTTGTCGCCACGAGTCGGTTCTGTGTTTAACTGCTCAAGGTAATTTTCAGATAATGCACTCAAAACAATTTCACTGTATTCTTTGTCCCTGCCACCTGTCATAAATGTTTGGGTCTCCTGACTATATCCGGTAAATTAAAATCTCTTCCCAAACCTATAACATGATTAGGAAATCTCCTCGAAATATTTTCCAAATTTTCCTTCAGGTGTTCTGCCACAACAGCTGCTGAGCCAGGAGGCCTATAGAAACATCCAATTACCACGTTCGAGCTTGCTTTAACCATGACCTTCAACCAAATTATTTCACACTTCGGATCTCTGTCTATTTCCTTCGATACTAGTGCACTTTTTAGCGCTATAAACACACCTCCCCCTTCACTGTGCAGCCTATCTCTGCAGTATACATTCCAGTCTCAGTTTAGAATCTCATTACTGTTTACATCTGGTTTCAGTCAACTTTCCGTCCCTAGTATTATGTGGACATTGTGGCCGTTTATTAATGAGAGCAGTTCTGGGACCTTTCTATCGACCCTCCTGCAGTTAACTACTACTATATTGATCTTTTCATTCCCTTTTGTGTTCTGCCTACAGCTACCTTGTTGCGACTCAGGAGGCGTCTTGTCGGGCCTAGGATGGGAATTCTGTAACCTAAGTAAAATGATCCCCATGCAGCTCAATCGGCGAAAGGCTCCATTGTGAACTGCTACTGCAAACTGGGTGTGGGCACAGGCTGCGCAGGTCTCTCCTGGATGCGCCTCCCGCTCCGAAAGATGCTGCAAGTCAATGGCTCTATCATCCTCCAAAATTGCAGATAGCAGTTAGTCCAGCAAGCCTCTCATTTCACTCGTTCGCTCTGTGGCCCATTCATGACCCACTCGGCCACTGCTCTCCTTCCACTCGGCCACTGCTCTCCTTCCAGTCTGCCACTGCTCTCCTTCCACTCCGCCAAAAACCAGCCATTAGCGCGGGATGGAACTGATATGAACGTATCAACAACGATAAATTCTTTTTTTTTTTTTTTTTGAGTGTATAGAAGACAGATTTGGAGATGTCAAGGCACTGAGTATTATGCAATCTGGCACCTTTCTGATCAAAACATCTTTGGCCAGTCAGCTGTTGTTAAAACATGTTAGCAATTATACCTGGTGCCATTTAAGAAGGTGCTTCCGCACATGGAGGCAGAGCGATAGGAGAAGTGAAGAGGGGAGGAGCTACAGCCGAGTGCCAACAGTTGTGCCTGCAGGAGAAACATTGCGTAACTCGTAGCTAGCCATGTGCCTACTGAATGAACATTAGTGGCTATCAGTACGACAATGGAGCGGATGCACAAAATGGTTGAAAATTGGGCCGCCTTCATAGGTGATGCTGACTATAGGAATCATCGTGGTGAATGTCACCTTTCATCAGACCTCAAAAATGACCCAGGTATTATTTTCCATAGGGACCTTCTCCTACATTCTGATGAGGATATTGAGCAGCATTTGTTTCATTCAAATTGTCTAAAGAAGCCCCAAGCGTTGTCACTCGCTCCATCATCCTGGCTTTCAGAGGGGATATCCTCCATGAAAAAGTCAGTGATGTGAAGCTGTATGTCTCGCCTCCTATGTGCTGTCTCTGTTGTCTCCGTTTTGATCACGTGTCCTCGCAATGTGTTATTAACACTGTTTGTGGTGACTAAAGCTGCCTCTCCATACAGTGAGCCCTTTTACCTCACTGCTCAAAGTTTAATCTGTTGTGGTTCTTATGCCCCTTCAATCACTTGATTGCCCAGTGTACAAAAAGGAAAAGAAAACGGAGGAACTCGAAGACTATTGATTGTCTCTCATTATTTGAAGCACGAAAGAAATTTAATTGTCTCCACCCAGTATCACTAACTTTTACATTTACCCCTGTTAAGTCACCTCCGCTCCGCTCCGCTCCGCTCCGCTCGCCTTCTGACGTACCAGGTGATATCGGTTTCTTCCTCTCAATCAGTAAAACTTTTTACTTAATGCCAATGCTCCATCCTTAGTGGCAACAACCACTAATTTGGTGAAATTATCTATTCTGGTTTGTTCAACTTTCATTTAGATTCTTGTACCGCCTCCTTCAGTTGTGCTGCAATGGCATTTATTGTTTCCTTTTGGAACTACAGCATCTCTTTGCCCTCTCTCCTACAGTGGAAGTGTGGCTGTTCAGATCCACCTAGACTCTGCAATAGCAGTACACGATCTGTATTTCCCTCCAATATAGCCTCCTACACTCCCTGCTCTCCATGATGACCTTCAACAGCTTCCTTCCCCCTTTCATTTCCATGGAGATTTCAATGCCCACATCCATTTGTTGGTTGGTGCTGTGGCCACTAACAGGTATGATTATTGAAGCCATGCCAGCAGTCTTCGACCTCTGCATCATTATTGCTTGAGACTGTCTCCACAAGATTAACAGGGCTTATGGTACATTCTTGGTCATTGGCCCATCTGTTTGTAGTCCCGTATTCCTCCCCTCTGTTATATGGTCAATCCACAATGATCTCTGTGACAGTGACACTTTCCAGATTGTCTGGTCTTTCTTCAACATTGCTTGCTGTAACCACTGAGTTGGGCCTTTACCAATATGGATTAGGAAGCCTTTGCCTCTACAGCCACCCTAATCTTCCCACCAAACGCCACAATTGATAAATCCACACAGAGTTTGACCAATGCCATCTTCTCAGCAGCTGCTTCAGTGATTCCTACTTTCTCTGGTTCTGTCCAACAGAAGATGGTCCCCTGGCAGTTCACCGAAATTGCTGTAGCTATTAGTGATTACCCTTGTGCCTTCAAAAGCTACAAACAGTATCCATCTTCCCAATCTTCTTTTGATCTTTGAATGGTTCTATTTTCAGGCCTGCTGTTTTGTCATATGCCAGAAATATTGGTTGGGAATGATATGTTGCTGCCATAGGATTTCATACCTCACTTCTCAGGTATTGGCAAAAAATGGATGCCTTTTTGGCCACCACCCTTTTATAGGTGTGCTGAATATCCATCTGAATGGAGCATTCCTCACTAATTCAAACTCTATTGACAATTATTTCATCCAGGCCGCAGCATGGATCCACTATCTATCTGTATTTCACCTCATCAAACACCACTTAGAACAGCCCCCCTTATCTTTAGTTACTTGCTGCCTGGAGGCTTGAGCACATTGTTTAGAAAGTTGGAATTCACCAGCACCCTATATCTCTGCCCTGGCATGGCTCTCGGATGAGATATTACAGTCAAATGCTTAAATATTTATCATTGGCTAGCCACCATCATATACAAATCCCTTATTAACTGTGTCTGGAGTGATGAGACATTGCCTATCCAATAGTAAAAAAGTATTGGTATCTATGAATGCATAGTTTTGTGGCGAGTTTTGCTGATGAAATTCTCTCGGCTTCCAGCTGGGTCAAGTGGGTTTATATCCATGAGCTTTTGGCTGAGATCTCCTCGGCCATTGTTAAGTGGTGACTGTTGAATCATTGCCGTCGTCATCCTTAAATAGCTGTGAGGCTTCCTGTGAAGTCACTGGTGCTTCGCCACATTGCCATATATACCAATGTTTTGATTGCTTGCCTGCCATGCCAGCTTCAACTATCTGATGCCCGGGTCCCAAGCTGTTCTTAGCTGCAAGCTGCCGTCTTTATTAAGAGTTTTTTCAGATATTTTAATTTTGATTGCCTCTTTTATAATGGTATCCCGGAAAGTATTTGTTCTGGTCATGACTAATGTCCCATCAAACACAATCCCCCCAGGGGGCCCACAGTTCTTTTGTGGGTACGTGTGTGGCGCGCACGGGGCCCCGAGCCGGAGCAGCCTTTCTTCTGCCCCAGGCTGCTTCACTGTCCCTCCCGGTTTATGCCTTCGCCCGGAGACGGGCATATTTCGTGAGCTACTGTGGTTCTTGTTGTGGTTTTTCTTCCTTCGTTCCTTCCCTTCTTACCCTTTGTTTTCTGTCTTTCTCTCCTTGTACTCTCCTGGCTTTCTTCTCCTCATTAGTCTCCGCTTCGGCGTTTGAGACACTTCTTCCTTCTTTCTCTTCATTTCCTATCCTCTTCTTCTTTCCTCCCTGTGCGTGTCTGAAGGCCGACCCACGCATTATCGTGCGTAGCAGGTGACGGGGTAACGCGTAATTCCCCGCCCCGGGTAGACAAGTAGGGCACGTACGTACCCCCTGGTAAAGGCCAGGCCCAGGGAGGGGTGATTACCCGAGCTGGTACCTTCCGAACGTGCCGATTGGTCCCTCCGTCAGTTCTCGGGAGGTGTGACCTGAGGTGTGAACAATCACCTAAGGCGGGTAAGCCCTCGGAGAGGGCCCCCACTAGGAAGGAGCGCGCCATCGGAGACGCCGGTAATCACGGGGGACACTTCCGCGATGACTTCCTTATCTTCTTTCGTGACGTTGACTCACAAACGTAAGTTAGACTCGCCTCAGCCTAAAAAGACTCTGCCTAATGTGCCTAAATTTCTGGTTGTCTCTCGCACCGACGGAAAGGATTTCAATTCTGTCAACCCTTTCGTTATACAGAAAGGTGTAGATGCAATTGCTGGCCCTGTTAAAACCTGTTCACGTCAGCGCAATGGCACATTGTTGCTGGAAGTGGACAGTGCCTTCCAAGCCCAAAAACTTATACGTACTACGTTGTTGCACACGTTTCCCGTTAAGGTAGAAGCACACCGCACACTCAACTCGTCAAGGGGGGTAGTTTTTACGAGATCCCTTGACGGGCTGTCTGATGAAGACATCCAATCGTATATGTCCGATCAGGGTGTGACAGCCGTCCACAGGGTGATGAAAAAGGTCGATACCCAATTGACACCGACTCGTACTGTGTTTTTGACGTTCGACAGAGTTGACCTCCCGTCGAAGGTCAAAGCAGGGTATGAAGTCATCTCTGTCCGACCTTATGTGCCTAACCCAACGCGCTGTTTTCAATGCCACAGGTACAATCATACCCGTGAACATTGCCCAAATGCAGCAAAGTGTGTCACTTGTGGTAGGGACGCCCATGAGGGGGATTGCCCACCTCCGTCCCCTCACTGCCTAAACTGCAACGGTGACCATGCGGCTTCCTCTCGCGACTGTCCTGTATACAAGGATGAGAAGGTAATACAGCAAATCCGGGTTACGGAGAAGGTATCAACATCTGCCGCTCGTAAGTTGTTGGCGAGTCGAAAGCCCACTGTCCTCCCAGCGGGTACATACAGTAAGGTACTCACCTCACCTCGACCTACCAAAGATTCCAGTACCCAGACATGTGATTTCACTTTCTCTGACACAGTTGTGCGATCCGTCAGCCCGAAGATTGCCCGTTCCACGTCCCCGCTTCCTCCTGCTGCTTCTAAGGTACAGTCTTCGTCAACATCTAGTAAACCGCGGGCACCTAAACAAGATGCCCGGACCTTGAAAAAGGAACCCGTCCGCGAGGATTTTCTGCGTTCTCAGGCTTCCCAACCGTCAACTGCCTCTTCCCGCCGTCACTCTTCCAGAAGAGCTGACAAGAAAAAGAGTTCCTCTCCTTCCCCGCCGAGGCGTGACCCATCTGTCGCGCCGTCCAACAGTTGCCGGCCTCGGCCGTCTTCTGTTTCACCGGTACGCTCCGTTTGCCGGGCGCCCGGCCCTTTACCGGCGGTGGAAACTGCCCCTCCTGATCAACTCAGGGAGGTGGCAGGCGCGTCGGTCGAACCTATGGACCACGACCCTTTGCCCCTGGACAGCGATAGCAGTGCTCCCTCGAAATCCGGTCCTCAGCGGCCGTCGAGGTGACCCCGCTCGCTACTTGGTTTTTATCCTTATTTCTTCTCTCATTTTTATCATGGCGCTCCTTCAATGGAACATTCGCGGCATTCGTTCTAATCGGGAGGAGTTAAAATTACTCCTTCGATTGCACTGCCCGCTTCTAGTCTGCCTCCAGGAAACTAAGTTGCGTCCACGTGATCGTGCAGACTTTCCACACTACACCTCTGTGCGGTTCGACCTGCCACCTGTGGAAGGTGTCCCAGCCCATGGAGGGGTTCTGATGCTCCTTCGAGACGACGTCTATTTCCATCCCATTTCCTTGCACACTCACCTACAGGCAGTTGCCGTCCGCATCACCTTATCCACATTTACCTTCTCCCTCTGTAATATATATTCGCCATCGTCATCTGCCCTTACTAGGGCAGATTTGCTAAACCTTGTTGACCAGCTCCCTTCACCTTTCGTGTTGGTAGGCGACTTTAATGCCCACCACCCCCTATGGGGCTCTCCGGCACCTTGTCCGAGAGGCTCCCTTTTGGTGGACATTCTCCACCACCTCGATCTTGTCTGCCTCAACACCGGTGCACCGACCTTCCTTTCTGACACAACACACACTTATTCCCATATAGACCTCGCAATATGCACTCCTCAGCTTGCCGGTCGGTTTGAGTGGTATGCACTTTCTGACACGTACTCGAGTGACCATTTCCCTTGTATCATCCACTTCCTACATCATTCCCCATCTCCACGTCCCACCAGTTGGAACATTTCTAAAGCCGACTGGGGGCTTTATTCTTCCATGGCTGTTTTTCACAATCAGAATTTTCCCAACTGTGACAGTCAGGTCGAATACCTCACAGAGGTTATCCTCACTGCTGCTGAACGTTCCATACCTCGTACATCCTCTTCTCCACGTCGTGTCCAGGTCCCTTGGTGGACTGCAGCCTGCCGCGACGCGCTTCGAGCCCGGCGCCGTGCTTTACGCACCTTCCGCCGCCACCCAACTTTGGAGAATTGCATCAATTACAAACGTATGAGAGCGCAGTGTCGTCGTATCATAAACGACAGCAAGAAAGCTTGCTGGACAGCTTTTACTAGTTCTTTTAACCGTTTTACTCCCTCCACGGTTGTCTGGGGTGGCCTACGCCGTTTGTCCGGCATCAAGGTCCACTCCCCGATTCCTGGCCTGACCGTGGAGAACGCAGTCCTCGTGGACCCAGCTGATGTTTCAAACGCATTGGGTCGTTTCTTTGCGGAGGTTTCGAGCTCTGCCCATTACCACCCTGCCTTTCTCCCTCGCAAACAGGTAGAGGAGGCACGGCCGCCTTCTTTCCGTTCTTATAATCGGGAAAATTATAACGTCGCCTTCACCATGCAGGAGCTAGATCGTGCTCTCGCCCTGTCCCGGTCTTCTGCTCCCGGGCCCGATTCCATTCACATTGAAATGCTGAAGAACCTCTCTCCTGCGAGCAAGTGCTTTCTTCTTAGTACCTACAATCGCATATGGACTGAAGGTCATGTTCCCACAAGTTGGCGTGAAGCCATTGTTGTCCCCATCCCCAAACCAGGGAAGGACAAACACCTTCCTTCCAGTTATCGTCCTATTTCTCTGACGAGCTGCGTCTGTAAGGTGATGGAACGCATGGTTAACGCTCGGTTGGTCTGGCTCCTCGAATCTCGCCGCCTTCTGACTAATATCCAATGCGGTTTTCGTCGACACCGCTCTGCTGCTGACCACCTCGTTACGTTGTCGACCTTCATTATGAACAACTTTCTGAAGAAGCGTCAAACAGTAGCCGTGTTCTTCGACTTGGAGAAGGCATACGATACCTGTTGGAGAGCGGGCATTCTCCGCACGTTGCACACATGGGGCCTTCGGGGCCGCCTTCCTCTTTTCATTCAAGCGTTTATGGCGGATCGCAAGTTCCGGGTGCGGGTGGGCTCTGTTTTGTCAGATACCTTTTGCCAGGAGAATGGGGTACCACAGGGCTCCGTCTTGAGTGTGGCGCTCTTTGCCATTGCAATCAATCCGATCGTAGACTGCCTTTCAGCCGACGTCTCCGGATCTCTTTTTGTTGACGATTTCGCAATTTATTGTAGCGCCCAGCGGACGTGTCTCTTGGAGCGTTCTCTCCAACGCTGTCTTGACCGTCTGTATTCCTGGAGCATCGCAAACGGCTTCCGATTCTCCACTGAGAAAACTGTGTGTATCAATTTCTGGAGATACAAGGAATTTCTTCCACCTTCTCTACGTCTCGGCCCTGTTGCTCTCCCTTTCGTGGAGACTACAAAATTCTTGGGACTCATGTTGGATCGTAAACTTTGCTGGTCCACACACGTGTCCTACCTGGCTGCCCGTTGTGCCCGATCCCTTAACGTTCTTCGTGTCCTCAGTGGCACGTCATGGGGAGCGGATCGTACCGTCCTGCTTCACCTTTACCAGGCCATTGTTCAGTCGAAGCTCGACTATGGAAGCCTTGTATACTCTTCAGCACGGCCGTCTATTCTCCGCCGTCTCAACTCTATCCACCATCGTGGATTACGTTTGGCGACCGGTGCATTTTATACCAGCCCTGTTGAAAGTCTGTATGCCGAGGCTGCTGTATTACCCTTGACCAATCGACGTGACATACTCTTGTGTCGGTACGCATGCCGCCTACGGTCGATGCCCAACCATCCATCTTACAGATTATTTTTTGACGACTCACTCGATCGCCAATATCAGTTGTCTGCGATTGCCTTGCTTCCACCTGGAGTTCGGTTTCGCCGCTTACTACAGCGGCTCGATTTTACCCTTCCTTCCACCCTTCGGTTGAGCGAAAGCCCATTGCCACCGTGGCATCAGGCCCAGGTTCACACACACCTCGAACTTAGTTCGCTCCCCAAGGAGAGCACTCCGGATTTGGTATTCCGCTCGAGGCTTGTCGAACTCCGTTCGCGGTTCGATAATGCCGTATTTATTTACACTGATGGTTCCAAGAGCACTGCCGGTGTCGGATCTGCCTTCGTCGTCGGTGACAACCGTTTCCAATACAAGCTCCCTGACCGGTGCTCAAACTTCACGGCTGAGCTTTTCGCCCTCCACCAGGCCGTTTTGTATACCTGCCGCCACCGCCACCCTTTCTATGCCATATGTTCTGACTCCCTAAGTGCCCTGCAGAGTCTTAAGGACCCTTTCTCGAACCATCCTCTCGTGTATCGGATCCAACGCTCCCTCCAGTTGCTGGCTGATGACAGCTGTCACGTTTCTTTCCTGTGGGTTCCTGGCCATGTGGGTGTGCCCGGGAATGAGGCCGCCGACACAGCAGCCAAGGCAGCAGCTCTTTTGCCTCGCATGGCTACCTTTTGCGTCCCATCGGACGATGTTCAACGGGCTCTTCGCCGGAGTATCATGTCGCAATGGCACAGTGTGTGGCTTTCACTGTACAATAATAAATTGCGAACTGTCAAACCGATCCCGACCGCTTGGATGACATCCTCACGCCCCTCTCGGCGGGAGGAGGTCATCCTGGCTCGGTTGCGGATCGGTCATTGCCGTTTCAGCCACCGTCACTTGCTATCCGCCGAACCTGCACCGCTATGCTCCTGCGGTGAACTGCTGACAGTGCGACATGTTTTACTGACTTGTGTTAATTTTAATCATCTCCGTGTAGCCCTTCACTTTCCGTCTACTCTGGAGGAAATTTTAGCGGATGACACACGAGCAGCTGCTCGAGTTTTGCGTTTTATCAACTTGGCCAACTTATCCAAGGATATTTAACTCTTTTAATTGTCTTTTATCTTTCGTTCTTAGCCTCTTGTTGCTGTTCTGACAGTCTACATTTTTTTAGATCATAGCGAATCTATGTTCTTGGCTGGGCGCTAATGACCATAGCAGTTGTGCGCCCTAAAACCACAAAAAAAAAAAAAAAAAAAAAAAAATCAAACACAATGCAATGTTTATTTTCCAGTGCATGCTCTGCAATTAATAATTTCTCAGCATAACATCTTTCATGTTCATTACAGTGCTGTTCAATATTGCACTCTGTCTGCCCGATGTAAAACTGTCCACACCCATACAATATCTTGTACAATCTTGGTGTTCTAAGGCCTAGATCATCTTTCACAGGTCTCATCAGCTGAGTAATTTTGTAGGAATGTTAGAAGCAGTCAGAATGAAGATGCAGTAGCTCATTACAAACAGTACTGTAAGGTTCTGAAAAATGTCATTAAGAATGCAAAAATTATGTGGTATGCAAAAAGAATAGCAAACTCTCAGGATAAAATTAAAACTATCTGGTCAGTCGTGAAGGAAGTGTCTGGTCAGCAGCAGCAGGTAGAAGATATTACGTCAATGCATAGTAGAAATGTTTCTGTTACTCACAAGTTAGATCTATGTGCAATATTCAATAACCACTTTCTGAATGTAGTAGATGAACTAAACAAAACCCTAGTTTCTACAGGTAATCATATAACATTTTTAGAAAATACATTTCCGAGGCTGTTACCTGAAATGGTCCTTCATGATACTTCCATAGGGGAGATTGAGTCAATAATTAAATCACTAAAGACTAAGGACTCTTGTGGATATGATGGGGTATCTAGCAGAATTATAAAGTACTGTTGTCCATATGTCAGCCAAGTACTAAGCCATATTTGTAATTTTTCCTTTCAGAATGGTCAGTTTCCTGGCATATTAAAGTACTCATTAGTGAAACCACTTTATAAAAAAGGAGAAAGGGATAATGTAGACAACTATAGACCTATTTCTATGCCATCGTTTTTTTTCTAAAGTTATTGAAAAGGCTGTGTATTCAAGATTAATTGATCATTTCAGTTCACGTTATTTGTTGTCAAACTTACAGTTTTGTTTTAGGAGTGGTTTAATGACTGAAAATGCTATATTTTCGTTTCTCTGTGAGGCACTTGATGGGTGAAATAAGAGGCTACGGACATTAGGCGTCTTCTTTGATTTAACAAAAGTGTTTAATTGTGTTGATCGCAAAATATTGTTGCAGAAGTTGGAATATTATGGAATACTGGGAGTAGCTCACGACTGGTTCACCTCTTACTTTAATAATAGGCAACAGAAGGTAATTCTCCGCAGTGTAGAAAATGGCTATGACGTACAATCCCAATGGGGCACAATTAAGTGTGGGGTGCCCAGGGGTCTGTTTTGGGATCGTTGCTGTTTCTTATTTATATAAATGATATGCCTTCGAGTATAACAGGTGCCTGTAAAATATTTTTGTTTGCTGATGATACCAGCTAGGTAGTGAAGGATGTTGCTAGTAATATTGATACATTATCAAATAATGCAGTTCAAGAGATGAGTTCATGGCTTGTAGAAAACAAGTTGATGTTAAATCACAGTAAAACTCAGTTTTTACAATTTCTAACACACAATTTGACGAAAGCTGACATATTGATTACATGTAACGGGCATATGATAAGTGAGACTGAACAGTTCAAATTTCTAGGTATTCATGGAAAGCCCATGTTCAGGATCTTGTTCCAAAACTAAATTCTGCTATATTTACCATTAGAGCAAAATCTGAAATAAGTGATTTTTCAACACGAAAAGTAGTCTATTACGCTTACTTTCACTCACTTATGATGTATGACATTATTTTTTGGGGTAACTCGCCTGATGCAAAAAGGATATTTCTGGCTCAAAAACGGGCAGTTCGAACAATATGTGGTGTAAGTTCACGAACATCACATCGACCCCTTTTCAGTAGTCTGAGAATTTTGACTCTGGCATCACAATACATTTTTTCTTTAATGTCGTTTGTTGTTAATAATATCAGCTTATTCCCACACATTAGTAGCTTCCACTCGGTGAACAATAGACAGAAGTTGAATCTACATTTGCATCACACCACCTTGACACTTGAGCAGAAAGTTCTACAGTATTCTGCAGCATCCATTTTCAATAAGCTGCCACAAGAAAGAAAGAATCTTAGCACTAACCCACACGCTTTCAAATCTAAATTGAAGAGTTACCTCATGGCTCACTCCTTTTATTCTGCCGAGGAACTCCTAGAAAAGTTAAACAATTAAGCTAATTAAATTTTTCTTTATTGATTCTTTTCACTTTGTCTTAAGATTGTTGTGTGGATAGGAGTACTTACAAATATTCTCCATCATATAAAAAATATGACGACGTCATACTATGCTTGAATAAATCGACAACAGAGTTGTCAAATAACTGGGTGAGCAGGTCTATGGAATCTTTGATGGAATCATTTGTGAATAATGATACCACATCAAAGATGACTATGACATCCTCTTCTCCAAGATCCAAGGATTTAATTCTGCAAATGAGTTGGGTCGTATTGTTGACGTGATGCTCACAGTGACCTACATGTGGGGTAAGGAGGGTGGCCAGCCAGATGTTTTGCAAGTCCATACGTCAGCACGCCGATGGTACTCACGGCTGGACGAAGAGGAGTGTTCATTTCATGAACCTTTGCGAGTCCATATAAGGTAGGTTATCTGGTTGCTTGTGGAAGCAGGTTGTTAATGAGTTTCCACCAGTGAAGACTGCTTAAGAAGCTTGGAAGTTTTCTTCTGTATTTGTGATGTTGGGTCCTTCGGGTAATTTCTGATATGTCTCCTCCTACAGCATCTCCTGATTCTTCATGTTATAGGAAGAAGTCATACCTTCTTAAGTGGACTTCGCTAGAAGAAAGTGTCATTAAAAACCACCTTCCACAGGCACCTCAACCACCTATGTTATAAGGACTCACAAAGGATCATAAAATGAACACTCCACTTCGTCCAGCCGTGAGTACCATTGGCTCACCGACTTATGGACTTGCAAAACATCTGTCTACCCTCGTTACTCCACAGGTCAGTCACTGTGAGCATCATGTCAAGAATACCATTGATTTCATCAGCAGAATCAAATCATTGTGTCTTGGAGAAGAGGATATCATGGTCAGCTTTGATGTGGTGTCATTATTCACAAATGTTCCCATCAAAGATTTGATAGACCTATTCACCCAGTTATTCAACAACACTGTTGTGGATTTATTCAAGCATATTCTGACGTTGTAATATTTTTTATATGGTGGAGAATATTTCAACCAGACTGACGGTGCCGCAATGTGAAGCACATTAGCTCCTGTTATTGCCAATCTGTTTTATGGAGTACCTGGAGAACATCGCACTAAACATAGCTCCTGCAAAGCATAGCTGTTTTTATAGTTTTGTTGACAGTACTTTTGTTGTCTGGTTTCATGGACGTGGAAAACTGGGTGAATTCTAGAGCCACATCAACAACAGGCACGAGAAAATTAATTTCACAATGGGGATAGAGAGAGATGGTGCCTTGCCATTCCTTGATGTACTTGTCAGGCATAAAGCAAATGGATGCCTGAGTTATAGTGTCTACCGGAAACCCACCCACACGGACTGGTATCTGCATGCCACAAGCCACAACCTCCCATTGCAAAAACGATCTGTTCTAAGGTCGTTGGTGCACCGAACAGTAGTAGTCTCAGACAACGAACATCTGCAGAAGGACCTGAGCCACTTACAGAAAGTGTTAAAGAAAAA
The DNA here is from genome assembly GCA_026315105.1 of Locusta migratoria. Classification (NCBI taxonomy): domain Eukaryota; kingdom Metazoa; phylum Arthropoda; class Insecta; order Orthoptera; family Acrididae; genus Locusta; species Locusta migratoria. The sequence goes on along the minus strand of CM048748.1, from coordinate 336,204,093 downwards.
TGGCTACAGCAATTACCAGATTACACAAGCCATCCATCTAAAGACACACAAGCAGGAGACAATCGAGGAGGAGCCAAAGAAGCTTGCAGTTTTGCCATTTTGTGGCTCAGTAACGGGAAAGATTAACTGGCTTTTTAAGAGACACGAGTTCGACTCGTTTTCAGGCGTCCTACAAAATTACTTCAGCTGATGAGACCTGTGAAAGATGATCTATGCCTTAGTATGCTAGTTACGTACAAGATACTGTGAGGGTGTGGAGACTTTTACATTGGACAGACGGTGCATAATATTGAACAGTACTATGCTGAACATAAAAGATGTTTCCGTTTCTATTATCCCGAGAACTCACTCAGAAATTGTGGAGCATGCACTGGAAAATAAACATTGCATTGCGTTTGATGAGACACGAGTCATTACCAGAACAAATACTTTCTAGAATAGCGTTATACAAGAAGCAATTGAAATTAAAATATCTGATAGATCTCTCAATAAAGATGACGGCTTGCAGCTGAACACAGCTTGGGACCTGGCCATCAGAGGGTTGAAGCAGATGCGGCAGACGTCCGACCAAAATATTGATATTGATATATATGGCGATGCTGCGGAACACCAGGATGCCATGCAGCTGTATAAGGACAGCGGCAGCATTGACTCGACAGTCACCACTTGACAATGGCTGAGGATAGCTCGTCGATGTCAAATCACTTGACACAGCTGGAAAGCTGAGAGAATTTTGCAAGTATTGGTGTCCCAGTTTTGCAGTTAAGCAAGCATCCTCTCTGTCATCCCACCAGTCTAACATCCTCTGTAAATAACTGAAATGTGAGGCGAGTCTTAGGCTGTTTTGAAGTCTTAAATGTCAGGACCTTCTTGCTTCTAACCAAAGTGGTTTTCTCAAAGGCAGCATGCAGACAATTCAGTGCAACTGGCTTTTTCCCAGTTCCAATATCTTGTTACAGTCTTCAACCTGCATAAAGCTTAGGATACTACATGGCACCTCCTCATCCTTGATGGCCTGTGTGAGTGGTGCCTCCAATGCACATCGGCAGGAGAATGGGGTTCACAGAGTTCTATTTTGAGCACCCTTCTTTTCCTAGTTGCCATCAATAGTCTAGCAGCATCTATGTGGTCTATGGTACCCTCTTTGTGCACCTATGGTGTTAATATATCCATAGGTGCACAAAGAGGATACCACATATGTATTTTGTGGTTGTGGGGGGCTGGTCTTTGACTACTAAATGACATGGCTTCTCCATCTTCCTCAATTTCAATGTGTGTGTTTGTTGAACCTCAATACACTTTGATGCCATATTGACACTACCTGGGACATAACTTTTCTATTCTTGATATGGCTGCAAATCACAGTATTGTCTTGTATGAAGTATGGGAGCCTAATGTACATTTTGGTATCACCTTAAACATTGCAGCAGATTCACTAGTGGTATTAGATTGGCATCTGGATCCTTTTGGGCTAGCCCTTTGATCATCCTCCTATTGGAGCTAGGGATCCCACCATTGACGGCTTGGCACTAGCAACAGCTCATTGCATATGTTGTGTACATTCATTGCTCCCCAGAGCACCCAAAATACTTCCTCTTCTTTACAGATGAGATGATCCACTTCCATGCCTGGGGTTATGAACACAATCTCTCTGGTCCCTCTTTTTCTGATCTACAGGTTCTTCCTGTTTTGTCCCACTAACGAACACCTCAGTAATGCATCTCCTGGCCTCTGTTATCTCTTCTTCTATCACAAGGACTGAAAGACTTGTTCATCCTGAAGACCTCTGATGCCAAATTTTCTCCATTCTCGTTGCATTTTGTGACTCTGAAGTAGCTTACTATCTGAAGGCACAATGGTTGCCAGGTATGCTGCTTTATTTATGTTTGTACAGGAAACACACTACTGTTTCTAGCCAGAGGGATGCACAGTTTGTAGCTATTTCTTGCACTCTTCAGCATAGCTGTTCCTTTTTTCATCTATAGCAACTCCTGAGCAGTTGACAAGCTCTTGATCAATGTTACCCTTGCCTCCCCTTAGTCATGGCTATCCAGGATTTCCTTTATACTATTTGATTATGTGAATGCTCATTAGTTTTTGTCTGGGCCCTGGGTCATGTTGGGATCCAGGGAAATGAACTTGCTGATTGGCTTGTCAAATTAGCTACTGGCAAGTCCTAGAGGCCAGTATTCTGAAACCAGACCTTCGACCTTTATTATATCACAAAGTATTAGGGATCTGGAATAATACTCCCTGACTTCGCTGAACATATCTCAGACTATAAGAGAGACCATGAATTTGTGGAGGTCCTGGATTGGGCTTCCTCCAAAGTCTCCATCTTTTGACGGCTCCATGTCAGACATTTCATGGCTGACTCATGGTCAGTTCCTCCATCTTAAGGACCCCACCTTACTGTTGTCGTGCTTCCTGTTGACAGTGATCGACATTTTGCTGAACTGTCCCAACCTTGTCACCCTGCTGCAGACAGCCCGACTTGCAACCTCTGGTGTTAGCAGCAGATGCCTCAGAGTCTGACTTAGTTTTACATTTTGTTAGTGAAGGGATTCTTTTCTAATCTCTCTGAGTATGGGTGCATCAGCATTATTGGTTTATTGAGGGGTTGGCAGAACACCCTGTTGTCTCCTCTGTACCAACCAGGCCTGAGATATCTGTTTTTGGTGGTGCACCCACCCGTTGCCTTCCCCACTCTTTCCCTCCCCCCCCCCCCCCCCCCCCTGCCAGCCCTTCCTTATGTTTCACTTGGTGGTGCTCTTTTGTCTTCCTTGGCTTTTCTTGCCCTGTCTATGTTATTAGTCTTCTCTGACTGTTCTTGTGCGGCATGCCTCTGGTAAGGGTGGGGATATATCCTCTCGATACTCTACATCTACATAGATACTCTGCAAATCACATTGAAGTGCAAGGCAGAGGTTTCATCGAACCACTTTTAAGATATTTCTCTGCTTCTAGGGGGGGTCTCAGCTGCTCTGAAGATGGAGCACCTTGTTTGCCTTTTTTTCCTTTTCCCTCTTGTTTTGCTTCCATTATGTAGGCTCTGTTGGTATTCGGTAAACCTAGTGGTTTCTTACCTTGAGTCACATATGATGGCACTTGTTTAGTATGTAATCTTGTTGACTAGCCTGTTGTAGCTAGGAGGAACTGAATACTTAGTAGTTTTGCCCCTTTAATCCTTAACCAACCAACCAGTATGATCTTCCAAGGTATACTCTTTGACAAAACACCGGGCCAGGGGCAGCCACTGCAGTGCCCAAGTCTGCGCCAATTGTGTCACAGTGCAATAAAACATGGCCACACCATCTGTCTGCACAATATGGGAACTCTATAGAGTGTGGCAGTTTGTGGAGGAACTCTTGTCTTTACTTAGAGCTGCTCTAGGTTGATAATGACCTTGGTGTAAAGTGTGTGTCTTATTAACGGACGATCTGACAATCGAAAGTACTTGTTAACGAAAAATTTAATCTTCCTTTCCTCTGCATGCTGAAGCCATGAGTGTAATGGACGGACATTTCCACATTGAGACAATCTAATAATAATTATAAAAAAAAAAAAAAAAAAAAAAAAAAAAACCCTCTTTGCCAGATTCCTCTGCAGACTGCTTGCCTTTGAATGCCACAATTGCTAGAGCTCTCAGTGGCCCATTTTGCTGTCAACTGACAGGTAACAGCAATTGTGGTGCTGTGCTACATCACCCTTTCTCTAAAGTGCTGTTCCTACTCATTGCCCTGGACAGTGTAAAATGCTTCAGTGTTGCTGAGTAGTGATCCACAAAACTGTTGATAATTTACATTTAACACTCAGTTGTAATGGAGGCAAATACCTGTATTTATATTAAGAGTACTTTATTGCACTACTATAAATATTTGTGAGTAAAAAAATTAATTTCATAGTTCATGGTCCAAGCAAATTACATCACCAAATTGGTTAACACTTTACCATTTATGGTTTATATCTTGTTGCTTTTCCATTCAGAAGTGATCCTTCATGTAATTTCTTACTGTCATGAATTTGTAGTTTTAGTCCAAGCCACATTTAAGTGTGAAGTAATGTGTTTGAATCATTCTTTGATTCCTTATAATAAATGTGTATGATAAACGGTGTCAATAATACCTTTCAGTGTTGTAAGCTGTATGCTTGACTGTAGGTGAATTTTCTACTGTGTGTGTGTGTGTGTTTTTTTTTTACTGCGACAGTATTCAGTGTGCAAATTCCTCACTTGATACAATATTCTGAATTAATTCTTTAATTGCAGATATCAAACATATATTTTTTTTATAATTAATTATCGGCCACCCCAACATTCATGAAAACTTGGAAAATTATTCTTTTATTGACCTCACTTGATCGAAGGCATTGTGATGTGGTCAAACACATTTATTTTATACGTTCCAGCCAATATCACAATGAGAGGTACCATCAATGAAGACCTAATTTACTCAGTACACCCTTGTGCTTGCCACTCCAAAAGTAAGAATGACTGGGTAATTTGCAATTGAAAGAATATATATACTATAAGTGTAATTTATTTACCGTAAACAATTAATCCTATTACTTGACAAAGCTAACGGAACATTACACATACTTTGAAATAAATGAGATCCAGTATGCAACATTAAAATAAATAAATAAAAATTAAAATTAACAGCATGAAGTTACGTTTGCTATATATTTACATCAACAAATGACTGGCTGAGTCAGAGAAGAACGAACCCTATTCAGAAAGAATAATTACCCAAACTACTACTGCAGATACAGAGACTCAAATAGCAGATGAAGTTTCTCAATGTGTACAAATAACCCCGGTTAAAAAATAAAAAACTCCTTCAAAAGAGCTACATACCTTGCCCTAGCAATTATGTAGGCGACACATTACCAAATATTTGACACAGACAGTAATGGGCAGCAGCAGGTCATGACTGCAGAGTAAAGCTGAAATAAAACATGACTGTCTTCTCATTTTGTTCTGTGAAGCAGAAACAATATTTAAAAAAACAGCCTCTCATTGGTGCTGCTAGATAGACAATAGCTAAACAAATTGTGGGAACAACAATATTAATATGAAGCTGAATGACGTACAGTGCAGACGAAGACGGCAAAGATTATCATTAATGCTAAACTATAATTGCTCTTTGATGATATAATTTCTGTTGTTTATTGTCTTCTATTCTTTGTTCTATAATTGACGTGATTAAAGTGTATTAAGTGCAAGCCGTTATTTTTAATTTTATTTTAATATGATACTAAGAAGCGGCTACAATGTGGTGACCCCAGAGACTGAAGAACACGCACAAGAAGAAGAAAATACGCGGGAGGATGTAAATTCGCCGCAACGTAGAGTGGAACGTAGCAACCAGGTGTTGGATTTAACACAGCTACAAGACACGTTAAGAAATCAAATGCAAGATTTGCGTAACGAGATGAGACGACAACAGAATAATTCGCCCCAACGAATTTCCGAGAGACGCGCGGCAGATTGCGCAGATAGCGGAGAAGATAAAAAGAATTGGTTCAGAACACACATGAAAGTACGCACTCCGCAGTTCCTTCCAGACAAACCGGAGTTATGGTTTTCCATGTTAGAGCTAGCGTTTGTTCATAATGGGATTACGGACGATAACGAGAAGTTTGCAATAGCAGTTAATGGTTTGGACTACAGAGCTGCGACAATAGTTGAAGACGCAATTAAAAGCCCTCCGTCGACGCAACAATATACTCACCTTAAGCAGTTGTTAATAGACAGACTCAGCAAACCTCTAGATCAACGGATACATCAGGTTCTGAGAAACGAACGTCGAGGCGATAGATCTCCGTCAGAATTCTGGCGACAGTTAAGAAGTGTAGTAACAGAGGAAGACCTATCAAATGTTACGCTTCGTTACATTTGGGCGTCACAGCTTCCCTCGGCAGTCAGAGCAGCTGTAGCGGCAGACGACAGTCAAGATATTACCCACATTCTTAGATTAGCCGATAGAGTTTTCTCAACAATCAAGACAACGGATACATTTGCGTCGATGGAAGCAATATCAATGACGGATCACTTTGAAGCAGCAGCAATCAGCAAAGAACGTAAACCGGAGACAAAATCTCATTTCCTGCAGTTAAAGGAACAATTAGATGGACTACAAAAACAATTTGAAAACTGGAAGATAGCGGCGAAGGACACACGCGTACGAGATGGAGGAGAAGAGAAGATCGACCAGTTATGTTGGTACCACCGGAGGTTTGGTGAGCGAGCAGCTAAATGTACACCTCCTTGCAATTACGTACGTTCCGTGCGTAACATGGAAATAATTGTAAGTACAGACATTTCTTTTTTACCTGTGTCCAGACGGCTCTACGTCCAGGACGTAAATACTTCGTGTTATTATCTTGTAGATACTGGATCTGATGTAAGTACCATACCTGTGCAGTCGAGTAGAACAAGTAGGGAACATCCGTTAATTTGTCTCACAGCTGCAAACAAACAGCCGATACAAACGTATGGCAGTTGTGTCAGAGAATTGGACCTAGGATTTAATGCAGTTTGTAAATGGACATTTGTTATAGCTGGAGTGTCAGAGCATATACTAGGAGCAGATTTTCTTTATGCAAATAGCATCAGTGTAGATATTCGGACGGCTCAACTTAGGAAAGGAGAAGAAATTGTATCTGGTTATCTAAAGAACATCGGCACTGAAGGATATAAACCTATTCAAATGATTAACGCAGATAAAAATAAATATCTACCTGTTTCAGTACAAAATTTAGTACCACACAAAACAGTGCATCGCATAAACACAATACCGGGCCCCCCAATTTCTTGCAGACCGAGAAGATTAGCACCAGATAAGTTCATGGATGCAAAAACTGAGTTCAATCGTATGTTAGACACAGGGGTGATAAGGAGATCAGACAGCCCTTGGGCTTCACCTTTACACATGGTTAAAAAGAAAGATGGTAGTTGGAGGTCGTGTGGAGATTACAGAGAATTAAACACACGAACAATTCCCGATCGATACCCGATACCAAATATTCGTGATTTTACGAATGTACTAGCAGGCATGAATTTCTTCAGTGTTATTGACTGTCAAAAAGCGTATCATCAGATACCGGTAGCTGAAGTGGACATACCTAAGACTGCAGTTACAACACCTTTTGGCCTTTTTGAATTTTTACGCATGCCATTCGGACTAAAAAATGCAGCCCAAACATGGCAAAGATTTATCGACGAGGTGTTAAGAGGGTTAAACTTCACTTTTGCATATCTAGATGACATTTTGGTGTTTTCGGCGACCTCAGAACTTCACGAAAAGCATCTTAAGGCCGTCTTTGATAGACTTAAATTATACGCGATCATAGTTAATGAAGATAAGTGCACATTACGAAGAGATAATGTCACATATTTAGGTCATAATCTCTCGGCTGCTGGCATACGTCCATTGGATGAGAAAGTTGACCAAATACAAAAGATGCCCCTACCAAAAGATTTGCGGCAATTACGCAAGTTCCTTGGTGTAATAAATTTTTACCGTCGTCATTTACCAGGGATGGCTGCGTTACAAGCACCGCTCACTGAATTATTAGCAGGTCCAAAGAGTAACAACAACAGGAGACTACAGTGGACGACGGAAATGGAACGAGCGTTCGAACAAATTAAAGCAAATCTCAAGCAAGCTATACTGTTGGCCCACCCTGTGAGAAATGCAAAACTATCTCTAGTAGTAGATGCGAGTCAAGAAGCGATCGGGGGGGGGGGGGGGCACTGCAGCAGCAAGTAAACGGAAATTTACAACCATTAGGTTTTTTTTCAAAGAAACTTACAAAGGCTCAAAGAAACTGGAGCGCGTACGATCGTGAATTGTTGGCACTATACGAATCAATAAAACATTTCCGATCGTACATAGAAGCCAGACCGTTTACTGTGTTCACAGATCATAAACCACTCACGTTTGCTTTCTCTAAACATACAGATGCTTTGTCCCCTAGACAATTTTGCCAGCTGGAGTACATAAGTCAGTTCACGACCAACATATGTCATATTAAAGGAGCAGCAAATGTTGTCGCTGACTATTTTTCACGAATCACCATGATAACAACTACGGTAGATTATCACAGATTAGCAAGAGAACAAATGCAAGATGCACAACTTCATACTTTTCGGCAAAACCCCTCCACAGGTTTGAAACTGGAAGAAGTACAACCTGAAGGTGAACAAATTACAATTTGGTGTGACGTTTCTCAAGGTAAACCTCGGCCTTTTATACCTGAGAGTTTAAGGAAAGAAGTTTTTGACAGTATACATAATCTGGCTCATCCAGGACAAAAAGCAGGTATCAAATTGCTGACTGATCGTTTCGTTTGGCCACAAATCAAAAGAGATTGTAGAAAGTGGACACAGACGTGCCTTGCTTGTCAGCGTTGTAAGGTTGGACGTCATACAAAGAAACCCTTGGGACATTTTGAAGAACCATCTGGTCGTTTCGAACATGTACACATCGATTTAGTTGGTCCGCTACCCATGTCTGAAGGTTATCGTTATCTCCTTACAGTAATTGATCGATTTACATGGTGGGCAGAGGCAATTCCACTACAAGATATTTCGGCAGAAACAGTTAGTCGAAATTTTTTGTCATCATGGATAGCACGATTCGGGTGCCCGGTACGTGTCACCACTGATCAAGGCAGACAATTTGAATCAGAATTGTTCCTTGAACTGGCAAACATTTGTGGGTTCCGGCGTCATTGTACAACTAGCTACCACCCGGAAAGTAATGGAATGGTGGAAAGATGGCACCGGACTTTGAAAAGTGCCTTGATGTGCCACAAAGAAAGTTGGTCAACAGCCTTGCCGCTAGTATTATTGGGCCTTCGCACAGCTTTTAAGCCAGACTTAGGGGCGTCTACTGCTGAACTGGTATACGGGGAAACATTGCGACTCCCTAGTGAATTGTTTGAAGAACGAAAAGAGCGGACTGACCTACCCTACTTCTTAAAAAGACTAAGAGCTCAATTAGCAGAACTAAGGCCCCAGTCACCGATTAAACATAGAAATGACAATACATTCGTACACCGTGATTTGAACGAATGTTCACATGTGATGTTAAGAACTGATGCAGTGAGAGAACCATTACAGCCACCATATACAGGACCATACAAGGTACTACAGCACAATCAGCATACCGGTACAATAAAACTGCAAATACAAAATAAACAAGTTATGGTGTCCATTGACAGAGTGAAACCTGCCCACCTTTTAAAAGAAGAAATGTCAACAGAAGACACACAAGGCAATCAACAACCTTTAGTTGGACAACATCGCCAGAAGATGCTCAAAGGAACAAATAGAAAACAGCAATCAGAACATGACACGCATAGTGAAAGAAATCAAACAGTTCGGTATACAAGAACAGGACGGCAAATTCATTACAAGTTTCCACAAATACCAGGAGCTCCGCTCTACCGGAAGGGGGCTGTGTGGGAACAACAATATTAATATGAAGCTGAATGACGTACAGTGCAGACGAAGACGGCAAAGATTATCATTAATGCTAAACTATAATTGCTTTTTGATGATATAATTTCTGTTGTTTATTGTCTTCTATTCTTTGTTCTATAATTGACGTGATTAAAGTGTATTAAGTGCAAGCCGTTATTTTTAATTTTATTTTAATATGATACTAAGAAGCGGCTACTAAATTTTATCCCGAGCAGATAAGTCATTCATAGTGTACTTGTGAAACAATGTTCGCAAATGCAAATCACCAAGTAAAACTTATGACCAAAATCTTAAAATATGCACGATCTGTAAAGTGCATAAGTCAACTATGGCTGCCAGAAGTGAACCCACAGGACAAAAATCTAAGTTAAGAGAACAGCACAAGTAAACTGCAAAGTCAAGAGGTCCGAACACTTCAGAGCTTTGGCGAATCACAAGGCATTCTGCAGACACTCTCGTAATCATAAAAACAACACGCCTTTCAGATCTCTGTGAATTTTACCCTGAGGAGGAATGTCAGATTGTGTTGCTGTGGCAACAGTCTGGCAGACATCTTGTAGGTCATATGTAAAACGTTGTCCAGTTCTACCAGTAACGGCAAACGAAACTTCTCATGTAGCCGCAGTCGGCCCTGGGTGACTGCTCTCTCCATTCATTGCCCACCGAACGGGACGTCATAGGCACCAGGCCACGACAGGACACACTCCTTCCACAGCCAAGTCGGCAAAGTTTCACAACAGAGAAATACTTCGAAGGCAAAAGACCAAACACCCTAATTTATTGACCCCAACATACCAACTGCCAAGGCTATGTGAGAGAAAACATGCCAGCTGACCACTTGCCATCGCCAGCCTGTCCACTGGACAGCAGATATCAGAAAGAATCTTAGAAAAATTAAATAAGAAACTGATGTAATCGAAGGACATTTCCGTTGACAAAATGCCCACATAGAAACAGAACTGGTAACAAATCTAATAACAAAATAGTGCATCAAAACTACGCTGAACTTCCCCATCTGCTGCGACTCCTCCCCCCCCCCCCCCAAAAAAAAAAACTACATATTACCACTGCATATAGCAGGGTGTCCAGTGATCTTTGAAATCAAGAAGAAACCTCAAATTGTATGTAAAAGGCAGGACTTCTTAAATTTTTAGGTGCCATGTTCATATTGGTATACTACCTGTTCAAACAATGTGTGAGCTTTCAAATAGCATTCCAATATTCTGAGGGGAATCTGAATGCTATGCACATAATATCTGTTGGTGGTCCAATCCTTACATAGTGATTTGTAACAGTTTCATAACCGTTGAGTTCTCACATGAAGTGGGGATCTGAGGAAGCAAACTGGTGCTTCAATCTAAAATTTGGGGATGGACTGGAGAATTCATTGCTGTGAAGTGTGGCAAAATGTATTGCACAAGTGACTATCTATAAGTATTAATAATATAGTAAGGACAGTTTACAACTCACCGCAAAGACGTGGCGACGAGCTGCAACAGGCACATACAAAAGACACACACATACAACACTTTCAGCTATTGGCCATGGCCTTCTTCAGAAAATGGAACACTCTATTTTATGAAGAAGGCCATGGCTTATTAGGTCAATTAATTGCAGATTTTTGACCTATAGGTGCGCAGCGTCGGACTTAGTCTCTGCGCCACTCAAAACTGACGTAGTCGTCTCCCTGCTGCTGTGAATTACTTTCCTGTTGAAGATGCCGCGCTGCAGAAGAAGCCGAAGAACACATGCTGTTGTGTATAAGGCTATCGACAATTTGGACCTTAACAGCGAAACTAATATTGGTGCGTAAGAAATACTTAAAGGACTGTCTGTGTTTCGGGGATGTGTTGTAAACTTTTCCATATTCTCCAAGAGTGTGAATCCGCAACCCAGTAACGGTTGGTTAACAGTGGCTGTGTTGCGATGTAATGGGTCAACAGTGAAAGCATTGTCTGGACTTGAGAGTGCAAAGAGTCAAGATGTAATTGCTTACCATATGTGGAATGTATTTTCTGATGTTAACAAAGACTATGGAAAGTGTTATTTGACATATAACATGCCATTTGTCATAAGGACGAAGAATCCAGGAGAATCAATGACATGGAATCTGTTGCTATATGGTATAAAGGATTTGGTTGTTGTGCAAGTATCAAAATTATCGGTGATGTAACACACTATTATAGCAATTGAATAAATGTGTTTGATGACTAATATGTATTAATTATTTGTGACCCCCCCCCCCTTCCTATCCACAAAATGAAATGATTACCACATAATACTGATCGCTAGCGTCAGCCGAGAACCGCTGTCCCGTACATTGATAACCGGGGGGATCAAGGATGCAACAGTTTGATATAAATCATAATAATCTGTGGAGGGTTCTGAAGGGGGGGGGGGGGTAATTATGTGAATGATGTCTGTATTTTCTTGTGTATTGCATGCCCCAGGGGCTCACGGATGTAACAGTTTGATATAAATCATAATAATATGTGGAGGGTTGTGAAGGGGGGTAATAGTCGTAATAACTCACTACAGGGTGGCCAGCTTGAACACTGGTGAAGAAGGAGGCGGTGAGGGTGGAACTCTGGCAGCATGTGGACGGTGAGACGAGTAAGGTGACTTGCATGTGTCTTATTCGTTGCGGGAGCGTCTTCGAGCGACAGATCCTCAAAGATAGTGGAAACGTAACACACTTGACGCGGCGAGGCAGATGTCCACGGCATGACAGGAAATGAGAGCGGTAGATTCGAAACATGCTGAGACGCGATGGCATTGTAGACCATCACAGCAGGGGCACAGGAATGTGCCGCATAAACAGGCCGTCGCGTGGGTCTGAATGTGTCAGTCATGTGCGAGTGCGGAACCGAATGTTGTGGTTGCGGTCCGACGTACGCGTCGTGGCACACGGCTGCACATAAAAAACATTGTCACAGGACACAGGATTTGAAAATGCAAAGTCACTACAGTGGTAGTTTGAAGCAAAAACACTTTCACTGTTCACACACGGGAAAGGCTGTTGTGAGATACTTGGAGCAACGCATTGTCTGGAATGTTCGTTGCGCACGCAGAAAAAGGTGCGCTCGGAGTGCGACAAAACTGATCCGAATTGCAAGAATAATTTGTAGAAAAACATGATATTGTACAATTAGTAAAGTCACTGTGTCCCGAAGGGAGAATAAAGTTCGATTGTGGTGGCAGAGTAGCACATTGTTGACTGATTATGTGACCTGCGGTTGAAACACCTGTCGGTATCAGCGTAATTTGAGCTGATCGATTATATAAAATAAATAAATTCGACGTGAGGGAATTACTGGTAATACAACTCTTTATTAGACAACAGAAGGAATTAACTGCAAAACAAAAGTTGTCAGAGAGTAAACTGCAGAGAGAGGAACATAAAAAATCATAGAGTATATATCGCGTGTGGAATATACTAGAACACGTAAAAATATACAGCGCTCCTGGCGGCTGGACGCTGAACTAGGATTAACAGTCGCGATTCACTTATTACACCTGCGATAGTAGCATACCTCTGGTGGCCGGTACGAAACTAATTATAAATGCGGTTCACTTGATCCAGTCGCTACACTGTGCTGCACTTTCAACATTGAACTTCGCGCTGACGTGTAGCGGCTGGCAAAACAGAGTGCCACATCAGCCCTCCAGGCGGAAGCGGAGCGTGGTATCAATGAATCGTGCTGGAAAGTGTACCCGACGACCAGAGTGAGTTGTCCATGTCGTAGGCTGTTCCGTGGGTGGCGGCGGTGGTGTTGGTTGTGCATCTTGTGAGTTTTTTACGTGGCTCGAAGACCGGCTTCTTGAACGTCTGCGGTAATGTCTGTTTCTGTTTCCTGTGCCGCTTTGCAATAATGCACTGACTTGCCCACAAAACATGTCTACTTTTGCGGTGAGCGTTTTATAATCTGGGCAGGCGCGATAGCCTCCTGTATGTGGTCTGCTAACTCTGCGACGCGGTCCTATGACATGTTAGTTTGCGATGCCACTATAGCCGTTATTTGCGGCGGTAATCTACTGATCCACAGCGTGCGTAATAAATTGTCAGGCACGATGACTGTATCTACCTGACTGCGCAGATGCCGCAGATATTGCGACATATTGCAATCTTCAATCTCTTCCTGCGTAAGGACTTCACGAATCCGATCTTCTTGTGAGGCTGCGACTCTCCGTATTAATTCAGCCTTGAGTCTTCGGTAGGAATCTTCCGCCGGAGGTGTGATGATGATGTCTTGCATCTCAGCCACGAAACGTTGTTCCAATTGGCTAACTACGAGTGCGAACTTGGTGCTATCTGCCCTAATTCCCGCACAGCAGAAACTTGCTTCCACCTGCGCAAACCATAAGACTGGATTATCAGCCCAAAAAGGTGGCAAGTGGATCGCTAGCCTTGATACTGCACAATCTTTTGCCATCTCGATAAAAAGTCAGTAGCAGTTCGATTCTTCCACGTGAGACGTCGCAGTAGAGCTTGGCGTCTTCTCAAGGAACGTCGACGAGTTGCAACTATAATCCTGACGCATCATTTTCGACGAACGTGCGGAGTTCCGCATCCTCTTGCTGTGCTTGGACCAGTACAGGAAAGTTGATAGGGCTTGTTACACTGTTGACACAAGACAAACAGTCAGCCACTACATTGTTGATACCCGAAATATGCTTTATGTCTGTCGTGAACTGGGCTATAAACTGCAAATGGTTGAACTGCCGAGGAGAGCAGTTGATACTGTTCCGTTTGAATGAAAATGTCAGCGGTTTGTGGTCCGTATATATCGTGAACACACGCATTTCGACTTGAGGGCGGAAGTATTTAACTGCTTCATACATGGCCAGGAGCTTGCTGTCGTAAGCACTCCACTTTCTCACTGATGGTCACAGTTTCTTTGAGAAGTATGCTAGTGGCAAAGTATGCTAGCAAAACAGAGTGCCACACACCATTGTTCAAATTTTGCAAGTCTGAAAAATATACATTTGGATATTTAGAATCACACGGAGGAATGTTCAATTATTCTTTGGCACTAAATAAAGGCGAAACATGATGAAGAACATTGGGCGTTGCAAAGTCAGTCGTTACAATATGTGACTGCACTTGTAGGAAGCGAAGTGGTGAAAAAAACTTGCGAAAAATATTGTGGCAAGGTCGAAGATGAAGTACTCGTTGTACCATGCAGATTAGGCACTCGTGGAACACGTAGAGCGTTGAAGTGAAATCCGGGTGAAGTCTGGAATGCCAAAGTCATTGTGGCCGTTGATTGTTGGCTGGTGGCATGTCGTATTTTTGGCAAAAAAACGGGGGAAAGTTGCAAATTTCACTTGTGCGGTCAAATGAACATAAAAAGAAACTCTGGGTACCAGTATTGGGATCGAGAGGGGTTTGAGCCCCAGAAATACGACATATATGAGCTAGAAATGCCCTTTATTGTTGATCGCTTGAAGTACAGACCCAGACTGACTATGTGGTCGACAGAGCTCAGGGAAGCTAGTTCGAAAGATATTGGCCCAAAGATACATTAGTGTATATATATCAATCTGAACCACACCGTCACAGCATAAATCTGGTGGTATTTTGTATGGTGGTGTTTTATGTGAACATTACATTCTAGATTCTCTGCTCGTTATTGACATACATGGACAGCTAGGCAACTAAAGTCTTATTAAGATGGTCAGTAAGTCCGGTAGTTTGAGGATTGTAGGTGGTCAAAAACCTGTAATGTTGCACTGACTGTTTCTCTCTTCCACAAGTTTCAATTGAAAAACTTTTCCTCTATCTTCAATTATAGAGCTTGTTGTTCCATGTTTTAGTACAATGTCCTCTATGATTAACTTGGCTACTTCATGTGCCTTGGCTATTTTCACAACTTTTACAATGGGTATTGGGTTAAATAATTGGTACAAACAATAATCCACTTATTGTCTCCAAGTCGGAAATCGTCCGACTAGGTCATTGTGTCATACTGGCAAAATTGGTATGAGATGACTGGCCTCAGGAGCAGCATGGGATTTCCACAGAATCTCTTAATGTAAGTGTTAAGGAATCACTGGCAGCCACCTCTTTCCAAAAAAGTTGAAATATTTTTTGCACTAGTCCATTAATTATCTTAAATTTGCCTTTATTTTTCTCTGGTTGATTCAAGGCATATATAATCTGTGATTTCTTTCGGTTTGTCAGAAAGATCAAGGAGTGCAGTAAGACAATCACTATCTTCATCATTCTATTGGTGTTTTCTTCCATTCTTGCACAGTACAGAATGTCTTACTCTTGAAGAAACAGCGCCCACCTGGCAAGTTGTCCTGATGTTTCCTTAAGACATGTTAACCGGCGTGGCAAATGATGATCTGTAATGACTGTGAATGTCCTACCATAGAGATACTATAAAAAGTTGCAGGTGGCTCAGACAACAGCAAAACAAACTCATTCTGTAATCAGGTAGTTTCTCTCAGCTTTCTTGTCTCCTGGAGAAATATGTATTACCTTCTTTTGTCCATTTAAGATTTGCACCCAAGCAGTACCATGTACATATCCATAATATCTGTATGCAACTCTGTAGATTCTCTCTTGTCATACAGACCAAGTACAGGAGTTCTTTGCAAGATATTGAAAGAATCCTTTTGAGATTTGCCCTAAGTAAATTTAACATTAGCTTTTAACAGCTCCTGGAGGAGTCTGTCTTTTATACAGAACTCATTAATGACTCGCCGGTAATAAGAACACATGCCCAGGAAGCTTACCATGTTACTAGTATTTTTAGGAATAGAAAATTCCATTACAGAACTCACCTTCTCTGAGTCAGGCTGCACACCTTTGTTTGACACAAGATGTCTAGTTATTTAGATTTCCTTTGCTCCAGACAGACACTTTTGTGGATTAATTCTTATCCTACTTTGTTTGAGCTGTAAGAACAGTTCCCAGTCTCTTTATGTGTTCTCCAAAAGTTTCAGACAATATTATAAAGTCATCTAAGTAACTAAGACACATTGTCCACTTGAGATGTCATAAAAGATTATTCTTCATCAGCTCGAAAGTTGCAAGTGCCGTACACAGACTGAATGGCTGTACTTTAAATTCGTACAGCCCCTCTTTGGCAACCAAACCTCTTTTATAACGATCAGCCTCATTTACCTCTATATGCCAGTATCTTGTGTTCAGGTCCATGATTGGGAAATAACTGATCTCCCATCAGACATAGTCTCTCAAGGGGCTAAGCATTAATTTGCTGGGTACAGGTTTGGCAAACCTGGGGGCCCTAAGTTGGGGACTGCATCGTGCAAGCAGTCCTCCATACCATAAGCTGTGCCTCAGCGACCACCATACGACACGACAGTGGAATATTGTATCTACAAAGTCCAGGTTTCTTGACTTATGTGCCTGGGTTACGAGGATGGTCAAAACCTTGTGTATGGACCATTTTCCACTAGTTGCTTGGAAGATGAAAATGAAACAAGTAAAACAAAATGCTGATGGTTGAATGGCCAGTGGTGTCTTAGTGTGGTATGGTTGAATTTAAGGCACCATGGGAGAAACTTGGGGCCAGAAATCAAGGTGAGGTGTATGTCCCTCGCTACCAGAACAGATGGGGAATCATTTATGTCAATGAAACCTTTGTTTGTTGTTGAAAACTTGGGAGGACAAGTTTAGAGAGGTGGGGGGTATGTCCAGAATGAGATCTGGGTCAGTCCTAATGATGACATCATCCCCCAGTCACGGGCATTGCTTGCCTGTGACGAGCTTGGTGATGTTCCTGTTTCAGTAACACCTCACAAGAACATAAATATGGTCCAAGGTATGATTTTCCATAGAGATCCTCTGTTGCAATCTGACGAACTTCAGATGAACCTAGAGGGGCAAGTTGGACATTTCATCTGGTGCATCTATAGGGGTCTGAAGGACAAAAGGTTTGTTACCAGTGTCTTCATCTTGGCTTTTGAGGGTGATTCGTTGCCTGAGAAATGTCACGATCTTCTGGTGTAATGTTTCCCCCAATGGAGAAGTAGATACCAGCTAGTGGCTGAAAGAGCCACCAATTGCTGGTCATAGGGTTTTGAGAGCATACTTAGCCCCTGAGACTGAATTGGCGATGCCCTCCCAATAAGAGAAACCAAATGAACAGTGAGACATAACAAAAAAGTAAAGGAACTCCAAGAAGAAAGAGATCTCGGTGGTTCCCACACCACAATGCCATACATCTGCATCAGAGAATGAGGTGAGATTCTAGTGTTCCACAAGGACCGTAATCTCATAGGACCCTCAGAAACAATAGTTGTATATATGACAGTCTCTCAGGCAGTGTCAGCAAGTGATCCTGAAATATAACAAGCTGTCCTCAGAGCCTTTAAACCTTCACAAAACGTTGATAACCTTAGCCTCAAGTGGAATTGCAGCAGTTTTTTCCATCACCTGGCTGATTTACGACAACTTATAAGCATAATACCTGTTTTTTGCATTGTCCTCCAGGCAATTTGGACCTCAGCTCTTCATGGCTACCTCGGATATTACAAAAGTCGTAGTGTGTATTGTGTTGAAAATAGTGATAATATAAATGAGGGTGGTAGCTTATCTATCAAGTCATTCCATTCTTGCTCTTGCCTCATTACTAGGTAAAAAGACAGAAAAAAATATTCCTCCTTTGAACTTTAATAAGTGTTTGGGTAGAGTCATAGTGAACCTAGGGTTAAGATGGCTAATTCTCAAGAATTGTCTTTGGTTTTAGGGGCAAAAACTCGCTATAGTATGTAGTAACTGAAATGTTCAACATTAGTATTTTTTACGAGCAGAGAGTTACTCCGATGATGCACCCAAAGAATTGTTGTTGTTGCGGTCTTCAGTCTGGAGACTAGTTTGATGCACTCTCCACCCTACTCTATCCTGAACAAGCCTCTTCATCTCCTTGTAAGAATGGCAGCATACATCGATTTGAATCTGCTTACTGTATTCATCTCTGTCTCATTCTGCAATTTTCACCCCACACTTCCCTCCAATGCTAAATTCACAACTCCTTGATGTTTAAGACTGTCTTATCAATCCATCCCTTCTTTTAGTTAAGGTATACCAGAACTTCCTTTTCTCCCCAATTCTGATCAGCACCTCCTCATTAGTTACACTATCCACCGACCTAATTTTCAGCATTCTTCTGTAGCACCACGTTTCAGAAGCCTCTATCCTCTTCTTATTCGCACTGTTTATCATCCATGTTTCGCTCCCACACAAGGCAACACTCAACACAAAAGCCTCCAGAAAGGACTTCCTTACGCTTAAATTAATATTTGATGTTAACATATTTCTTTTCCAAAAATGCTTTTCTTTCCATTGCCATTCTGCATGTTATATCCTCTGTATTTGTGACCATTATATGTTATTTTACTGCCCAAGTAGCAAAACTCACCTACCACCTTTATTGATTCATTACCTACTCTAATTCCTTCAGTATCACCTGTTTTTCTAAGACTGCATTCCATTATACTTGTTTCGCTCTTGTTAATGTTCATTTTATATGCTCCTTTCAACACACTGTCCATTCCGTTCAATTGCTCCTCCAGATCCTTTGCTGTCTCTGACAGAATTACAATCTTATCAGCAAAGTGCAGTTTTTTAGTTCTTCACCCTAAAATTTAATTCCTTCTCCAATTTTCTTCTTGCTTCTCTTTATAGCTTGCTCGATGTACAAATTGAATAACATTGGAGCAGAGGTTCCAACCATTACGATTTAATCATAATTGTTACGAAAAATGATTAAAATTACGAGTTTACAATTGGAGTGGTTTGAATTCAGATTTTCAGGTTTATATAACAAATTGATGTTATTATTTTTCCGGTGGTGAAACTAGGTTCCTTTCGAGTTCGTTTGTGTGATGGCATCGACAAAAAGAAACTAGTTATAAGCAACACCTTCTAGCGTGTCCTTGTGGAAATCACCAGTGTTGAGAGTAACTTCTACAAACTCAAAAACTGGATAATATGGCTATCGAGATGAATCTACATAGGCGTGCCATTGTGGAAACTAGCAGCAGCCACGTGCAGAAACGGCTGATATATCCAAAAGGAAATTGGTTCCTTTTGCCGGTGTTTTGACTCTGACAATACAAGAGTAACAATACAAGAGCTGAAAGGTTCAAAGAAAACCTGAGTCTAATTACAAAAACGTACCCGACTCGCACGATAATAGTAGGCGGTGATTTTAATTTACCCTGTTGGCAAAATTATATTCTCAAATCAGGAGGTACGCATAAAACATCGTGCGAAATTCTACTCAACACATTCTCTGAGAATTACTTTGAACAATTAGTTCATGAGCCAACTAGAATTGTAAATGATTGTGAAAACACACTAGATTTCTTACCAACAAATAATCCTGAGCTCATAACGAGCATCAAAATGTATACAGGTATAAGTGAACATAGAGCAGTCGTAGTGAGATTGAATACAGAAAGTCCCAAAGCTAGCAAAAATAAACGAAAAGTATATTTGTTCAGAAAAGCAGATAGAAGTAAAATACATTGCTTCTTGAAGGATAGCTTCCACTCATTTCTAACACTAAACATAGGTATAGACCAGATGCGGCTCAAATTCAAAGAAGTGGTATCGACAGCAATTGACAGTCTTATACCAAATAAGTTAATAAAAGAAGGAGGTGATCCCCCTTGGTACACACAACATGTCAGGGATCTGATGCAAAAGCAATGGAAAAGGCATGCTCAATTTAAACGAACACAAAATTACCATGACTGGCTATCCTACACAGAAGCTCGAAATTTAGTAAGGACTTCAATGTGAGATGCCTACAATACTTATCACAACGAAACTCTTTCTCAAAATTTGACTGAAAACCCAAAGAGATTTTGGTCATTTGTTAAATATACTAGGGGCAAAACACAAACAATACCCTCACTATCCGATAGTAATGGCGATCCTGCCGATGACAGCTCTACTAAAGCAGAGTTACTATACATAGCTTTTAGAAACTCATTCACCAAAGAAGACGAAACCAATATTCCAGATTTTGAATTATGAACAGAGACTGTAATGAGTAACATAGAAGTAGATATTGTCGGAGTAGTGCAGCAACTAAAATCACTTAACAAGAACAAGTCCTCTGCTCCAGACTGTATACCCATTAGATTTCTATCTGATTATACTAAAATGATAGCTCCTTACTTAACAGCCATATACAACCGCTCTCTCAAAGAAGGATCTGTACCAAAAGATTGGAAAGTTGCACAGGTCACACCTATATTCAAGAAAGGCAGTAGGAGTAACTCACTAAACTACAGGCCTATTTCATTGACATCAATTGGCAGCAGGATTTTGGAGCATGTCCTGTATTCAAATATTATGAATTATCTCGAACAGAATGAACTATTGACCCAAAATCAATACAGATTTAGAAAATATCGTTCATGCGAAACACAACTAGCTCTTTATTCACACGAATTGATGTGTGCTATCGACAAGGGTTCGCAAATAGTTCCGTATTTCTTGATTTCCAGAAAGCTTTTGACACCGTACCTCACAAACGGCTTTTAATCAAATTGCTTGGTTATGCTATTTCACCCAAATTCGCGACTGGATAGGGGATTTCCTGTCAGAGAGGACACAGTTCGTAGTAATCGATGGTAAGGCATCGACTAAAACAGAGGTGATATCAGGCGTTCCACAGGGTAGTATTATTGGTCCTCTGCTGTTCCTTATTTACATAAACAATTTGGGGAAAAAATCTAAGTAGCTCTCTTAGGTTTTTTGCAGATGACGCTGTCATTTACAGTCTAGTAAAATCATCTGAAGATCAAAACCAACTGCAGAACGATTTGAATAAGATATCAGTATGTTGTAAGAATTGGCAGTTGACTCTAAATAATGAGAAGTGTGAAGTTGTCCACATGAGTACGAAAAGAAATCCGTTAAACTTTGTTTACATGATAAATCAATCAAACATGAAGGCCGTAAACTCCAAAAAATATCTAGGAATTACTATTACTTCAGACTTAAACTGGAAAGAACACACAAATAATGTCATGGGAAAGGCGAACCAGAGACTGCAGTTTATTGTCAGAACCCTTAAAAGGTGCAACAGAACTACAAAAGAAACTGCATACACTACGCTTTTCTGTCCATTTTTGGAGTATTGCTGCCCAGTGTGGGCTCCTTATCAGGTGGGTTTGACAGAGGACATCGAAAGAGTCCAAAGAAGGGCAGCTCGTTTCGTATTGTCACGATACAGGGGAGACAGCGTTATGGAAATGATACAGGATCTGGGATGGGAATCATTACGATGACGACGCTTATAGCTGCGGGATGGGTTACTTTCGAAACTCCAATCGCCAACATTCTCCTCCGAATGTGAAAATATATTGTTGACTCCCACTTACATAGGTAGAAATGATCATCAGAATAAAATACGAGAAATCAGAGCTTGTACGGAGAGATTCAGGTGTTCTTCCTTCCCTCACGCTACTTAAAGAAACTTAAATGTGATTTTCAGAGTATCCAATGTAGATGTAGAAAATGAAGACCAGCACATCTGTGGAATACTTTTTAGCTCAGTTTCCAACTGTCTTCTACTGAGATTGAAGGACTAGAAAAATAGTTCATTATTTTTCAATTTTATCCTTTGCAAGATGTACTTCATGAACGGGCAGATATCAAGTAGAGTAAAATTTCCCAATTGCAGGATTCCTTGAGTAAAACACATTTTGCATGATTGTCCAAAGTGATTATGACAACTCTGTTGGTGTCCCAAACTAATGCAGCCACATTGAGCATAAAAACAAATAATTCCATCTCTTAACACTTCAACATTATTTCAAGAAACAGGGAGAATGATTACATTAGGCCTAGTAACATGCTGAAAGAAGAGGATGTCAATGGAGACATCAAAATTTGACCTTTTTAAAAACTTTCATAAACTGCATTCTCACCGAAATATCTTAACCTGAAGTCTTACTCTATCTTATGACTTTACATCATCTTGTGTTTGTGTGCAATTTTTAATGAGTAGATTCTTTTAAATATAGATATGTCGCCTATACAAATAAATATTAATCTGGACATCACAAAATCTAAGATTTCTTTTTTTCTTCTGAGGAAGAAAATAATTAGCTATTAAGTTTTCCTCATCCGCATCAACGCCCATTCCTACTCCAACCTTACAGAAACTGTATTCACAATAAATATTTTTTGTTAAGTTTATGGGGTTTCACTGCTTGGTCGACAGTCCGTAAACTTACAAATTATTTATGAACTAACTTATACTAAAGACAGCACAAGCATCCATACCCGAGGGGGGGATTCGAACCCCTGACTGTGAATGGCCTTGCGCATCGGATCATAGCGCCTCAATGCGGTCGGTGACTCTGCCGCGCGGCTACACAATTTTAATGATTCCTTTTTTTATTCAATTACTCCCCTTGGACCAGTTCTACCCCCCGCCCCCCTCTCTGCTCATACATATTAGGTCACATTACTATTTGCCATACTCAAAAGTTGGAACCTCTGTTGGAAAAAGGCTACAACTCTGTCTTACTCCCGTCCCAACCTCTGCATCCCTTTCATGCCCTTCAAATCTGATAATTGCTGGTTTTTGTACAAGTTGTAAATAACCCTTCGTTCCTTGTATTTTTCTTTGCTGACTTCAGAATTTGAAAGAGTGCATTCCAATCAACATTGTCAAAAGCTTTCTCCAAATCTACAAAATTAGAAATGTAGGTTTGCCTCTCCTTAATCTATCTTCTAAGATAAGTCGTAAAGTGAGTATTGCATCGCATCTCCCTACATTTCTTCTGAATCTAAACTGGCCTTCCCCAAGGTTAGCTTTTACCATCTTTTACATCCTTCTGTAAATAATTCGTGTTAAAATTTTGCAATCATTACTTATTAAACTGGTGATTCTCTAATTTTCACACCTGCTTTCTTTGGAATGGGCATTATTAAATTTTTCTTAAAGTCCGAGGGTATTTCTCCTGTCTCATACATCTTACGCACCAGGTGAAATAGTTTCGTCATGACTGGCTCTCCCAGAGACTTCAGTAGTTCTGAGAGAATGTCATCGATCCGGGGGCCTTGTTTTGACTAAGGTCTTTCAGCGCTCTGCCAAATTCTTCTCTCAGTATAGTTTCTCCTATTTCATCTTCATCTACCTCTTCCCTTCCTACATATTGTCTCCAAATTTATTTCCTTTCTACAGCCACTTTATACTCTTTTCACCTTTCAGCTTTCCCTTCTTTGTGGAGAACTGGTTTTCCATCTGAGTTCTATATATTCATACAGCTGCTTTTATTGTCTCCAAATGTTTTCCCCTATTTATATCCCCCACGAGGCTCACAGTTCTTTTGTGAATATGTGCGTGGTGAGCACAGGGCCCCTTCTTTAGTTCCTGGACTGCATTTTCTTTCCCTCTCCCCTCCATCCCTACCATCAAACCCCTCCCTATTGGGGGACTGATAATGTTCGCAGTTTAGTCCTCCTATCCCCCTAACCAAACAACCCAACCCTATTTATACATTCTTTTACAGACTTGCATTTGCCTTATTGCCACTCCTGCTTTGCTGTTTTGTATTTCCTGTCAATCTCATTTCTTAGCCACCTGTACTCCATTTTTCCTGTTTCATTTTCTGCATTATTATATTTTCTCCTTTCACTAATTAAATTTAGTATTTTCTATGATATCCAAGGATTTTTTGTAGATCTTGCCTTTCTACCTATTTTATCCTCTGCTGCCTTCACTATTTCGTCTCTCAATGTTACACATCCTTCTTCTACTGTTTTATTTTTTCCAGTTTCTGTCAATTGTTGCCTAAAGCTCCCTCTGAAATTCTCAAGAACTTTAGGTTTCTTTAATTTATGCAGGTCCCATCTCATTATTTTCATACCTTTCTGTAGTTTTCTTCAGTTTCAGCTCGCAGTTCATTACCAATAAGATATGGTCAGAGTCTATATCTGCCCCTGCGTATGTCTTACTGTTTAAAACCTGGTTCCAAAATCTATCTGGTATCTCCTGGTCTCTTCCACATAAACAACCTTCTTTCGTGAATCTTAAACCATGTGTTTGTTATGATTAAATCATGTTCTGTGCAAAATTCTACCAAGCGGCTTCCTCTTTCATTCCTTTTGCCCGGTCCATATTCATCTACTATTTTTCCTTCCCTTCCTTTTCCTACTACCAAATTCCAGTCTCCCATCACAATTAAGTTTTCCTCTCCTTAATTGTCTGAATAATTTCCTTTACCTCCTCATACATATTTTCGATCTTCTCATCATTGGTAGAGCTGGTAGGCATATAAACTTGTACTACTGTGCTCGGTGTTGGCTTTGTATCTATCTTGACTATGATAATGCGATCACTGTGCTGCTCATAGTAGTTTACCCACATTCCTGTTTTCTTATTCATTATCAGACATACTCCTGTAATTCCCCGACTGATTTTTCCTTTATAATCATGTACTCACCTGATCAGATATCCTGTTCCTCTTTCCACTGAACTTTACTAATCCCCACTATATTTAACTTCAGACTATCAATTTCTTTTTCTAAATTTTCTAACTTCCCTGCATGATTAAGTGATCTAACATTCCAATCTCCGATACGTAGAATGCCAGTGTTGTCTTTCCTGATGATCACACCCTCTTGAGTAGTCTCCGCCCAGAGATCTGAGTGGGGGGCTATTTTACCTCTGGAATATTTTACCCGAGAGGATGCCATCATTATATATTCATACAGTAGAGCTGCATGTCCTCCGGGAAAGTAATGGCTGTAGTTCCCCCTTGCTTTCAGCCGTTTGCAGTAGCTGTGTGGCAAAGCCACATTAGCTGATGTTAACAAGGCCAGCTCAGTCAATCATCCAGACTGTTGCCCCTGTAACTACTGCTGCCCCTCTTCAGGAACCACATGTTTGTCTGGCCTCTACACACATACCCCTCCACAATGATTACACCTACGGTACGGCTATTTTAATTTTTGAGGCACTCAAGCCACCCCATCTTATCAATGTCTGTGTTCGTGGGGGGGGGGGGGGGGTGAATCCAAAGAATTAGGGGGAAGAATAATGTGGACATTAGAGAAGGGAGATTATTAAAAAAGTAAATGGGACCACCAAAATATCTCACATGATTTATTTGCCTTAAAATAAGCTCTTGGCAGACTCCAGAAAAAGGAGCTAAGAATTTGCTTTTGTCGGGAGTGCACTCAAAGCATTCGTTGAATTTTGTGTTCTGTATATAGCAATTTGATAGCTTGGTTTTTTTGACGTCATTCTTGTGTGTGGATATTCATGGTGATAAGTTCCATTGTGAAAGATAATAAAATATTTATGTAAATGAATTATTGGTAAAAAGATTATAATACAATTTGTCATCCTTGTATTTTATATCATGATATGTGAAAACTCATCAGACTTCATAATTTACTTCACAATCAATTTACTTGTCAATTTTTATAGGTTCTACACCAGAAAGTGATAGCCAATCTGAGGCACAGCAGTGCCAGTTGGAGTCAAGTGGCGGATCACAATCTCTGAAACATTCATTATCTTCCAATAAGCACAGTTGTGAAATGGAGGACAGTGAGTTGGCTGAAGCACCTGTGGGCAAAGAAAGTAATAAGGAATCCACTGAGGAAGCAGTGAAGTGTGCAGATGAGGTGTGTACTGTATGATTTTTCATGTATTTATCTCACCTAAACAGAAGGACCAAAAGTGAAGAAGAATTATTTTTGAAATTCACAATACCAATTTTGTTTACTGACTGATGAAATGTCATAGCTGACGGTGATGTCTGGTTCATTTCATCCTTGCTAAAAGAAACATGCTCCTCACCACAAAGATGTGGCGACGAGCTGCGACAGGCACATACAAAAGACACACACATACAACAATTTCAGCTATCAGCCATGGCCTTCTTCAGAAAATAGAACATTCATGCAATCACAGGCACACAACACAGTCAAACAACCATCACCTCCGGCTGCTGCACTTCGAACCACACTCTGCGGCGTGTAAATCGGGGATGGGGATAGGGAGGTTGCATCACGGTGGTGGGGATGGGTACAGCATGGCCTAGATGGGAATAACGAGATGCAGCTTAGGATTGGAGTGGGGAGGTGAGTGAGGGGAGAAAAATAAAATAAAAAATAATAAACAAAATAAATGTAGATTTAAATAAAAAATAAAGAAAAAATGCGCACGCCTGAGTGTGTGTGTGTGTGGGGGGGGGGGGGGGGGCCTCGTGTGTACGTGCAGTGTGCGTGCATTTTATTATTTATTTTTATTTAAATCTATATTTATTTTATTTTAATATTTTTATTTTATTTTTCTCCCCTCACCTGACTCCCCACTCCATTCCTAAGCTGCATATTGTTATTCCCATCTAGAGAGTGCTGTACCCATCCGCACCAGCGTGACACAACCGTCCTATTCCCTCTCCCCTCCTCTCTCTTATTGACATGCTGCGGAGTGTGGTTTGAAGTGTGGCAGCCAGAGGTAATGGTTGTATGACTGTGTTATGTGCCTGTGTGATTGCGTGAATGTTCTATTTTCTGAAGAAGGCTATGGCCGATAGCTGAAAGTGTTGTATGTGTGTGTCTTTTGTATGTGCCTGTCGCAGCTCGTTGCCACGTCTTTGCGGTGAGTTTTAAACCATCCTTATTACTATATTATTAATTGCAACCTGGACTTTCCATTATTAGACCTGCTCCTCATTTGTACAATACTGTTTGTCAATGCTTAAGGCCATATCCATCTCAATTCAGGCAGCAAAATGAGAATTAGCCGGTTCATAGCCCCCGATTTTCCTCAAATTGGGATATGTTGTTCTAGAAGCAAAATTGAGACACATGTATTTTTTCATTTTGCCCAAAAAATTTTTTGAGCACAGTTACAGGGGGTCAAAGTTTCGTCTAGGTCACACGTAATTTCTTCTGCGGCTAGCTCAAAATTACTATAAAGTGCAATATTTCAGGAAGTAATAGGAATATTTCAGATCTGTTTTCAGTTTCTGAAAGTTAAAAATGTCAGGAATCTATTGGATTAAAGATTGTTCTTCTATTAGTGACAGGTATCTTGCTAAAAAATAATTTCAAAATCGCAACATTTAACTTTATGGTCTTTTTTCTTGAAAACCCCAGCATTAAAAATTCTGAAATTTTGTAGCAAGGAGGAGACATACATAGAGTATAAAACCACCAAAGGAGTTTTCAGGATCTTACCTACTTTTTATTTTATTTCAAATTTACTGTTTGGCTCGCTTTTCATAACCATTACACTAAAGTACATAACTTTTTCACAGAAAACTAGGCTTATTGTAAAACAGATAACATAAGAAAACACCATTTTTAAGCCTACTTTCAGAAATAATTGTGAAGAGAGAAAATCCTTTCCACATCCTCAGTGTCTTCCCTAGAGATCGCGTGTAGGCGCCCAGAGGAACCTTGTGTACTGCCACGAGACAAGTTGTGATTGGTTGCAATGTACTTCAATCACCTCCTACACCATCACATTGTCCTTTTCCATGACCTGTTGAAGTGAAAATCCATTTTTTGTGTACTGAAACCTTGGTAAGTTCAAACAACTTATATCTGTTTTTAAAGTGTGATGCTGCACTATCACTCGAGATGGTGATTCATTCAATTTGGCCTTCTTCTTTCATCATTTCTCCTATATCTGTGAATGCAAGAAGAGCGTTGGCAGAGTCACGTGAGTGGTCATCTGACACCATACCAAAACTTCTAGTTGTACCATTTTTGCACAAAAATGTTCCTGCGACACATTTTCATAGTGTTGTTCCAGGTGTGCAGCTACATCATCAACTTTAACAAATGGTGAACCACTTCCTTTTTTCTGATACTGAACTTTTTTATGCCTTTTTAGATAATCTGCACACCTAATTCTGTCACCAGAAAACAAACTAGGCATTATACACTGCTTTTTCCTGTCTGCAAGTGACTAAATATCTACAAGTGCACTGGCTTGAAAATCTACCCCGCATGCCAAAAAGTAGACTCAAATATTTTCACACTCAAGTCCTACAATGGTCAAACACTCCTTCCTATTTGTTTGTCTGGTAAACAATACTGTGGCCATGAAAATAAGAAGAAACAAATTACCAGAATGAAAATTTGGAATTCCTATCCATACTTTTCTGAGGAAATGCACCGAATAGTAATTATGTAATAAAATGAAAAGTAGGTAAGATCCTGAAAACTCCTTTGGCAGTTTTATACTCTTTGTATGTCTCCTCCTTGCTACAAAATTTCAGAATTTTTGATGCTGGGGTTTTGAGAAAAAAGACTATAAAGTTAAATTTTGCGATTTTGAAATTATTTTTTAGCAAGATACCTGTCACTAATAGAAGAACAATCTTTAATCCAATAGATTCCTGACATTTTTAACTTTCAGAAACTGAAAACAGATCTGAAATATTCCTATTAGTTCCTGAAATATTGCACTTTATAGTAATTTTGAGCTTGCTGCAGAAGAAATTACGTGTGACCTAGACAAAACTTTGACCCCCTGTAACTCTGGCCAAAAATTTTTTTTGGGCAAAATGAAAAAATACATGTGTCTTAATTTTGCTCCTAGAATAACATATCCAAATTTGAGGAAAATCGGAGATGATGAACAAGCTTACCCTGCCTGTCTGGAGATGGATTGGGCCTTAAGATAAGTTGCACATAATCAAATCACTTGGTGGAAAGCCCCATTTCAACTGTATCTACAAAAATTGCTGTGCCTGATGTTAGTTACTAGTACATGTGTAGGATATTCAACATGGATTAGAGTAAGTAAGCAGAAGAAAGTCATAACATGAAACAAAATCCTGTTGTTGTCGGTGATCTAGATCCAATGAGAAGAATTCTGTGTTTTTTTGTAAAAAAGTTGTGTAGTAGAAACAAGTCATTAGTGTTTCTGACATAGGAAATATTGTCTTATCATCCCCCTCCCTCCCTCCCCCTCCCCTCCCCTCTCCCCCTTCCCCCACTCTCTCTCTCTCTCTCTCTCTCTCTCTCTCTCTCTCTTATATACTGTATATCCCTTCCTGCTTGTTACCCATCTGAGACCTAATGTCCATTAAAATGGACATAATTTTTTGCTCTGCTGTCAAAGATTCTGCATAGTCTTTCAGAGAACCAATGATGCATTTGAACGGACAGAACAGCCACCTACAGTTGGATCCATGAACGGTGGGGCAGGTTGCCCTCGTTTACACAACAGCATCTTTACCGCTTTCAAGCGACAGTTGAAGTACGAATATATAAGTGCTTTGTGCTTGAAGAAACCTTATAATCCACAAATAATGGGTCTTGCTTGATTAGGTAGAATTTATTACATGCCAGCACCATCAACAATGACAGCTTTTTTGCAAATAGACCAAAATACAGTGAATAATTTACTACAATGAAGTTTAATTTTCGCAATGCGTACAACGGCCGCAGCAGAGTGTTCAGAACATTACTGCTGCTGACGAATGCATGACATATACATTTAGACCAAGCTTAAACTTGACTGCTGATGTTCGTGTTCCAACTATAGCACTAGAAATGGTCACTGTGACCACCTGACACACAATAATTTGTGTATGACACGTTAGCATGGCAGATAGGCATCTTTCTTTCTTTCTTTCTTTCTTTCTTTACATTCACATACTGCAGCTAATTTATGTTGGAAGTGACCCAGCTGAAAAATAGTACGAGGTTTAACAACATTGACTGCACCAAAAGAACCAAAATAAAGTGACAAGGCTGTCCGGCTTTCCTTTAACATCATAGAACAATCTTTCAATATCATCTGAAATAAAATTATTATAACCTAATATTTTTTAAAGTTTCTAATCTGTGCACTGTAGTTACCCAAAAGTGAGCCGAATGCAAATGTAAGCCGCACTCCAGAAATGAGACACGGTGGGATTTGGGGGGCGGGGAGGGGGGAGTTTTATGCAGTTGTAAGCTGCACTTTGAACCAAATTTGGCCCCTACCTCTCACTTATTTGCGAGACACTTGGAATTACTATTACATCACAAACACTGTCAGTAGTGAGAATTTAAGATATGTATCAAAATATTTCGAATATACACTTAAGTTAAATGTGAGCGGTGCTTCACATGCTATCTCACTGTGCTACATACACTGCACCATGCTGACTATCTACGTTATTACTAGAACTGGCACAACACAGTTCGCAGTAGGCGTAATTTTCGAGAATGTTTGCCTATAGAATGCATGGACCCAATATACTAAACATATGATTGTAAATATACTGCCATCACAAGGTGATTTCAGAGGTCGTGGTTAGGCAGGAACATATGAGTACAGCTTAAATTGTTGCAAGTTAACAAGCTGCACTCATAGATTCCTGCCTAACCATATCCTATAAAATGATGCCACATTCGTAAAAATCAGAACATTCACTTCTTCACTCATGACAATTTGTGTTTTACTTTCAGGTTCCTGCCTAACCACATCCTTTAAAATCATGAGATTCATAACAATCTTGCTTGTTCGATACCTATTGTTTCGATGCCTATAGTTTCAATAAGAACTGCTTCAATATATATCGTTTGGAGGCTGCCGCCATGCTATGTAACACATCTTCAAAATTACCGAAATTAGTCATTTTTACTTACTTCATTTGTTAACAGTATGGCTTTTTTTCTGCTAGATCACTTGTAGTGTATGCTACATGAAATAGTGCTATTTTTCTCTAACCGTAATAGAGACAAAACTAGAACTATGCTTTTGTCAATATACAATTTGTAGCAGTCAAATAAGATATATTTTCAAACATTCGTCCTCTTCCAACAATTTGCACACACTAATTGTTGTGGAATCTCACTATTTGAACATTTCTTGTGAAGTTTTAAAGAAGCAACTGCAAAAGTCTTTTCTTGTCATTTGGAACTAACCCAAATTTCTGATAAAATTGGACTGAAATCTAAAAGGTACACAATGACGAAACATTTTTCCATTTCAAAGAATTGGTGGCACTAACAACAATATTGTCACTCATTACTATCCATAAGTTAAAAATATCTAACATGTTTCCACGAGAACACAGTAA
Source organism: Locusta migratoria (assembly GCA_026315105.1). Lineage (NCBI taxonomy): Eukaryota > Metazoa > Arthropoda > Insecta > Orthoptera > Acrididae > Locusta > Locusta migratoria. Next base: position 336,172,553 of record CM048748.1, on the reverse strand, counting down.
ACACAGTAGGAGCACGTTTGATTTATAACAGTACGTTTCTTTGAGTCCGCACATTCGATAGCAGACATTCTTGGAAATTGCCCAGTTCAGATTTTTTTCTCTTAATGTGATCGGTGAAATGGTAATTGTGATTTATTACTTAATTAAAAAAAACTACTAAAACAACGGCTACTGTGGCAAAATAATATTTCCAGCTGCACCTAGTGGCATTTTTCAGAACTTCGGCTAGCATCTAGTCACATTTTTCAGAACTTCAGTAGGCGTTATACCCAAAAACCGTGTAAAAACAATTTTTACCCGAATATAAGCCACAGGCACATTTTTGGACCGCAAAAATTGGAAAATGACTGCGGCTTACATTTGGGTAACGATGTCACCAAAACCCAGTGACCATTGTAATGTATGCTTATGAAAATTGCAGTTAAAAGTAAAACATATAAAAAAATTTTGCAAATTCTGTTTAATTATCTTCTGTTCAACAGGTATACATAATTTGTTTCAAAACATTCAGTTTCTGCCAGGTCTTTGGTGAGAGAGGTTAAACTCCCTCTCCGGCCCCCTACCAACTAAACTTCCCCTACAAATCGGGCACCACGTACCACAATGTTACGTGCCCCCCACCACACATCCCCCTCCCCTCCATATTGTACTCACTGCCACATCTCTCTCCCTTGCCTGGGTTCTCACCATCACCATTTCCTTCCCCACCCCGCCCCACCTGAACTTTACTCCACACCATCTACAAAGCCTATCCACCCCTCCTCCCATTGTTGTCCACCCTATTTTACTATGCTTGGACTTGCCTGGCTCTGCAGGGATTGTCTCCCCCCCCCCCCCCCCCCCCCACGCTCACAAACACACACACACACACACACACACACACACACACACACACACACACACACTTGTTCCCTGCCCTTCTGTGTCCCGCTTGTCCTTTTCAGCCACCTCCCACTCCCCCCCCCTTCCCCTTGATGATCGCACTCTTTTCTACTGTTCTTGTCACCATTTTAGTACTCTCCTGTTTCTCTAATCATTTCCTCTTTCCTTGTCATTCCCTCCCTTTGCTTGTCTCCCACTCCTTCTCTCCGTACACCTCATGATCAGTTTCTTACCTCCTGTGGTCCGCTCTTTTTTCCCCATTTCTATGTTGTGACTGCACATGGCATGCACTGAAGCCATCATGAAAAACTTTGCTTAGAATTAACATGCAAATAAAAAAAATCATATATTATCAAAACATTGTTAAGTCTGAGACACAGAAAATAACTTTGATTTCTTTATGTGATAATTTTCAGGTGTCACAGTCAGAGAAATCTGAGCTTAGTTCTCAGCCTGTTCCTGCAGAGAAAGTTAATTCTGAGGAACCATCAGACTCTTCGAACTTGGATGGAGTAGGAGAAAAAGAAAAAGATGATGCACCTGAACAACTCTCTTCATTGTTACCAACCCCACCCATGCCACATAACTGGTTGGATCCATCCAGAAAACATTTTGAGTCAGGTAGTAATATATTAGGACTGATATTCCTGACCACATCTCTGCCTTAAAACTCATTTAATGTGTTAACATTAAGTTACACGTGTGTAAATTTAAGCCAAGATTAGTTTATCAAGTAAAAGCTCTACAAAACAAAGCGGAACTTTGCTGTGCTTAGAAAGACAGAGTTGCTTTATGTAAAAGGGCATATTATCTTGGATTGTAAGCTTAGTTTTAGAACCATCATTTCTAACAAGCCATGAAATTTTACAGATGATGATGATAGAGCTGCAGCTCATGAAGGGCAGGATGAGAGCAATCCAGATGATGCAGAAAGGCAGCAGGAAAATACAAGCAACATATTGGCTTACTCCCAAGAAAGTGAACCTGAGAGGCCTACAATATTGCCAGAAAAGATATGTTCACCTCTACTGCCAACACCTGTAATGCCAGAAAACTGGTTGGACCCATCAAGATCATCAACCGACAGTAACTTCACAGCATATTCTGACAGAAGCCAAGCAACCCCATTTTTTCAAAGTGAATGTGTTGCTGATTTACCAGCTACTTCATTTCTTCCAGAAGCTAATATGAATTCAAATATGAATATGAATCTATATGATCATTTTATTCCATCATCAGATACAACAAATACAGATCCACTCTGTCCTCAAGCCTCATTGTTCCCCAGTGGTAAGATTAACTGCACAAGTTTTGTCTAGCATGTAAGAACTATGTAATGTATGATGAATTGAGAGATTATACCTGACTGTAAATTAGGCTTAGTGTTTTTATTAATGAGATTCAAGATAAAAATCATGATGTGATTAAAGTGAGATACATTGTTAGTCCCTTTAGGCAGGCCTCATTGGTTAATAATGAGTTTTTATCTTTCAAATAATTTACAGTAAATGATGTTGATGAAACAGGTATTACTTCACAAATCAAGCTGGTAACTTGGCCATAGTGGCAGTATTGTCATTTAACACCCAAGAAAAAAAAGACAGCTCATGGCACTTCGCTGGCAGAATTCTTAAAACTACTTTCCCAAGTGATATAACTGTTTTCTACAGTGACTGTTGATTCATGGTCAGCTTGTTGCATGTGAGAATAGTGACTGAATCTGTTCTGGTTGATTTTATTATTTTGTCAGTTTCCTGGTCTGTTCAAACTTTGTGAAATTAACATGTGGGTAACTGAACTAACCTTATGTTGAAAGGCATGCACCAGGCAAGGTGACACATGTCATTTATAAATAGCAAAAGTGTCAGCTGGCTTTTTATTTTATTTATTTATTTTTCAGTTAGAGGGTGAATTATTTGTGTTAATACTATGGATATCATGCCTTGCAAGATACCAGACCAGATATTTTAGGTCTAGATGGTATTATATGATGGCAGTAGGTAGGTAATCATTATGTTAAAAAAAAACACACACACACATACACATTTGGTGCTCCTTAGTTAATGCCAAAAGCTTGACGTAATTAATTTTTTCCCATTATATTGCTTCATGGCAGTCTCAAGTTTTCTTCTTATGGTCGTAAAGGTCCCCAGAATGAAACATTGCATTTAGTCAATGAAATATTGTATTGTTGTTTTCCAATACTCAGTGGACAGTCACTTTTCAATATTTATTCACTGTATGAAGAAGTGACTTCTTTTATCCTACACTTTTAAAATCTATGGATTTCACACTTATCACACAAGGGGGGGGGGGGGTGTCACAATATTTGGAACGCGGGTATACTGCAAACTTTGTACACTCATAGTAGTCTATGAGGACAACAAAAAGTGTAAGCAGTAGCACGTACTTGTCAAGCTTCTCAAGCTTTATTGAGAAAATCACAAGATAATTTCGGTCTGTCAGCAAATAAGTACCATATGTACCAGTGCGTGGCCTTTTTTTGCCACGAAACGGTGGCAGCCGAGTGGTTAGCATCTGAGCCCCGTACACGTTGGTTGCTGGATCGAGTCTTGTTCATCACTTTTTTCTTTCTTTCTTTCTTCGACACAGTCATTTTCATTACTATTTATATTACAATTGATATAACGGGAAAAAATATGTGTACATGGACTTATATTAAATTTACAATTTTATTTGGCAGTCTACAAAGTTTTCTTATCACAAATAATACAATGTTCATAACTACAGACTAGTAAATGACCAAAAGCATAAAGTGATACTGACGTGAAAATGTTTACTTGTCTACGATTTGAGAAATCCCTTATTCCTAGAAGGAGCCTGAAACTACTTGTTACCTGCATGTTTTGATTGCCACAGACGGCTTTCAAAAGATGTCCAACTAATCGTCGCTTTCGACATTACAAGTTGCAGGATGGTATTTTTCATAAAAACATGGGAAACATAAGCGGCACCAGGTGTATTGAGTAAATGCTATGTTTCAGCATATGCAAGATCTTTTGAGGTTTTACATGAAAAAACGAACCTCGCTAACATTTTTAGAAACCACTGATTCATCCGATAATTCATAACGCAGCATTTTCTTAAATATCAGCGCTGATAATTGGTCATACAGTATCGGGTGTATTTTAATAGTGTCTTCACGAGAAGCAATTTCTCTTTTTCTTTCATTTAAATAAGAACAATTTTGAAGACGCATAATGAAGTACATCTGAATACACGTATTTTCCCATTATATCAATTGTAATATAAATAGTAATGTATATGACTGTGTTGGGGAAAAAAAGGCGACAATCATGACTCAATCCAGCAACCAATGACCAGCGAGTATGGGGCTTAGATGCTAACCACTCGGCTGCCACCACTTTGTGGTAAAACTGTCCACGCACAGGTACATATAGTACATATTTGACGACCAACCGAAATTATCTCGCAATTTTCTCAATAACGCTTGAGAAGTATGTGCTACTGCTTACACATTTTGTTGTCCTCATGGAGTACTACGAATGTACGAAGTTTGCAGTAAAGCCACATTCCAAACGTCATGGCCTCCCCTTGTCAGATCTTCATTGCTAGCATGTTAAGTCAATTTCATTGTTACAAAAGCTGTGAAGTTTTTGTAAAGATGGTGTTCCTTGTATTTCCCCCCAATATCTCAAAAATTTGTGTCTAATAGTACATTTATTTAATTATTCGATTAATATTGGAAATTCTCCACAGAGATGATAAATTATTATTCAAAAGAGATAATTGGCTGGCCAGTACTTACATTAGTTCTGTACTTCCGAGAGTCACACAAAAACACAAAAATGGAAACAAAAAAATAGGACACAAGCTTTCGGAACTGTGTTCCTTCTTCAGATACAGAGAAGGGAGGAAAAGGAAAAAAGGAATGGGAAAGGAAGGGAAAGGTAATTCACGACCTAGGTCATGGGGATGATGTTATGATTGTGGCATGGCTCAGTACTACTACACAGTATCTCTGACTTCCACAATCCTAACATCATCCCCATGACCTAGGTCGTGAATTACCTTTCCCTTACTTTCCCATTCCTTTTTTCCTTTACCTCCCTTCTCTCCACCTGAAGAAGGAACACAGTTCCGAAAGCTTGTGTCCTATTCTTGAGTACATTTATTTACACTGACTTTGAAAATGGCATTGGATAGACACTTAATATTATGTGGGTTGTCCTTTGGCCCTGCAGAATGCAGTGAGATGCCATGGGAGTGAGTTAACAAGCTCCTGTTACTCCTCTTGAACAAATGGCACCAAGTTGTTAGCAGAGTTTCAACCAATGTTCCTGGAACCATTCCAGGCTTGGAAGCAATGTGGCACAAGCATATTCAACTTGAAACATGCAGTACATCAGAGGGTTGGAAGGCCAAAAATGGGTGGAGATGATCCCCAAGCTGTTCAATGTAGTGCAAGCTGCTCAAATCCCTTCCAGAACACTTAGGGGCCCCATGCCATACCAGGAAACTGTACTCTAGATCATAAGAGATACCACCATCTTGGATCACACCTTATTGGCAGGTGGGAGCCATAAATCCTTGGTCTGCACCATACAGGGTGCATCCATTACAGTTGTGATTTGTTTAATTGTATTACGTTCCACCATTGTTCCATTTTATATCCTTGATGATAGGTGAGAAATACAAGCCATTAAGCCTTCTGAAGTTGTGTTAACAGGATCACCAATGTACAGTGCCAGCTCCCATACCCCATGAAACCCATAATCTTATAGCTTGTCCACTGTCCTGTGTTGAATTGGACCATGATATGTTGCATTGTTGGCTATTTTTCACAGTTGACAGTCTGTCTCAGTTGCCGCCAGTCGCTTCATCTGTTGCGGTTTGTGATACCATCATTTAACTAGTGATGATACTCCCAGGATTTGTTTGACTATGTGAATCCCATTTTTTATACCACTGTCGAAATTTTAATTCCTATCCGACAGACACCATTACATACACTTTTTGATTGGTGTAAATTTGTTGCATGTTACACAAATCACTAGAACAGTCATGTCTCAACTCTCTTACAAAACTGCATCTGGCACAAAGTAGTGTGCTGCGCAAACAACACCTTTACTTATGCGCCCCATGATATTTGATAAGTCAGTGTATATGTTAAACCTAGAACCTTGCCATTACTATCCAAAATTGCTTTTACTAATCCCATGATGAACTGTTGAGCTATTATGATATTAGCTTTACTATTGTGGCAGTAGAAGTTTGGCAAGATGGTGCGACACAGCAAGAACATAATAAAATTGGTCAGCATTGTGTTCCTTCTCTGTAACTTGCTCACCAACTTTTTAATTATCAGGATTTTCTTGCACATTTCATAATCTATCACATATTTCTCTTACCTATTGTCAGCAAATTTAATAGTGTTAATGATAAGCTATTTTCTGAATTTGCGATTACATAATAGCGCATTCTACTTTGCTCGGGATTAGGGTGTAGTAATATGTCCAAGGTAGATCCGCCTACGGCTTGGTTACCTCTTAGTTTTGCTGAGTGAGAGTACCAAAAATGTGTTTAGTAAAGGAAAAGCATTTTTGGAATTAAATGTTAGATAAATTATAGTACCAGTTACTAATAGGTATAAAGTGTGATTTATATTTGTATTAAATTATTGATTAAATGGCCTAAATTAGTTAAAAAGCATTTGATACATGGCATAATTTTAAAGAATTGTGAAATAATTCTTTCATATGACTTGCATATTTTAATCTGAATGTCTTCCTGGCTACCTTCTGTTCAACATTTGTCATTTACTGTTATTTCCTCTATATTTACATCACTTTTCCCAGAGTTTGTTAGTGTGGAGTGTATAATTATATTCATCCCTAGGTATGCATTTTCCTAAATGGAGAAGGTCATAAATGTTGATAATTTACTGTATGATTAGTCCAGAGAACAATCTTTACCAACACTATTTGAAATTCAGTATTTCATTTAATGTACAGCACTTTTATGTTTGCTTACAATGCAAAGCTCAGAATTTTTCAGGCACATGTGCTTAAATTGTTTACGGAGGTCAGGGAATTTCGCATTGGGAAACTTGTGGCAATCCTATTTCAAAAACAGCAATAATATCAGACACAATAGAAAGCATGAGGCTTACATGTGTATGTGCCCTAAGTACTTTGTAGTATGCCATGTAATATGATCTCTGTGAGGATACATGTATTAATGCACTAAAATGAACCACTCTATATTTGGATAATGGTTGTATTTCATAATTGTCTTAATATCTCATGAAATTCTTAAACATACACGAAGTTCTTAAATTGCTTGGTCCGTCACTAGATGCAACAAAATAAAACTCTCAGTGAAGACATCAAGATAACAATATTGTAAATTAGACTTTTTTTAACTGGAAAATCATTCACTAATCATTTACCACAATTGTAATAATCAAGCCAGTTGAACAGACTTTCAGAAAAAAATTAATTTTTGGCAATTCAGAACAAAACTGCTCAATGCATTGTCATTTATTATCTACAAAATTTTTGTTATGTTTCAGTTGTTTAACTGTGGGTGAAAGCAAACAGGGCATTCAGAAACTGTTGCTCTTGCTAGTTGCAAAAATGTGTGCTGTAATTGGATCTTTTACTCTAATTAATTAGTTGTGGCTTATTTGTATCCAAATGATGGCTGGTATTTATTGGAAAATTATTTTTTGTTTGTTCATACAGTGGGATGAGATCTAATAATTACTAAAACTAGAAACTTTTCTGATGAATGTATTGATATGTGAACATATACATATTTTAACGTGTTTCATCATTAGGCCTATTATTATTACTATTGAAGGAGATTTACACTACTGCTTCAGTGCCAATCACTGCATGTGAATATACTGACACAACAGCCACTAAATTAATGAAAAGGTGCGAATGAACTCCTTTCAGGTTGTGATATCATGAATAGTCATCTTTAAACTGAATTTACTGTACAGTTTCCAAAGCACATGAAAGCAGTGCGGTACTCCTTCAAACCAAAGACATATCTGTAGTTCTGTGTGTTTTTACAGCCACAAACATCTTTATGTATAATTAAGTAAAGAAAGTTTGTCTTACCAGGCGAAAAGGCACTGGTTCATTGAGACACACATAAATAAAAAAAAAAAAAAAAAAAAACACACACACACACACACACAACTTTTGTGTGTATGTGTATGTTTTTATTTATGTGTGTCTCAATGAACTGGTGCTTTTTCGTGTGTGTGTGTGTGTGTGTGTGTGTGTGTGTGTGTGTGTGCGGGCGTGTGTGTGTTTATTTATGTGTGTCTCAACGAATTGGTGCCTTTTCCCCTGTATTTATGTATAATTAGTTATTTGCGTGTTTCACAGATAATTAAAATTTTTGACTAATATGTGAAATGATCTACTTTATAACACTTCCAGTAAAAAAAATGACATATTGAGGAACATTAACATTAATCTTAAGCGTCAGTTTTTAAAAGGAACATTCATTTTATAAAATGATAGAATTACACATCAGTGCTTATCATCTGGTGGTGAAATTGCAATACTACCAATAATCAGATTTAAGAATGGGATTTTGAATTATGTTTTTGTTTCACTTGCTTATGTAACTTCCATTTTGGAGCCTGCCCTTCCTTTCTACTTACTTCAGTCCTTATCTTTCCAACCCAAGAAAAGAAGGAATAGTTTCTGAAGCTAAGAACAGTTCATTTTTATGCAGCAATCCTCCTCCCCCCTTTCCTGCGTCACTTTTTAAAATATGCTTTTGGAACTTACATGGAGTTGTCAAGGAGATGTGAATAAAAGCCACATTTATTTTTGGTGAAAGTCACATCTATTTTTGGCAAAATTTGATCTTATTTCTTTCTAATGATTAGACACAAGAATTGGATAGGTTTAGAGATTACTTGCATAAAGACGAAGCCTTAACGCTTTGAAAATGTTAAGGGAAAAAGGTGATTGGTGAAACTGTATTCATCTTGTGATGCATTTAAGCTTTCTACAACTGATCATTCCATTGAGAAGTAACAGTATTTTCCCGCAGTAAAACAGAATGTGTCACTAATTTATTTCTCAACCTTATTTTTCTTTCCCTGTCAAATACGGTAATTACAAAATATACATTAATTTTGTCCTTATCTGGGCATTTGTAACCGTGTGCTGCACCAGACAGAAAATAGGTAAGGACAACCTCCGGATGTCAGTAAGTCAGATCGGTACCAAACATTGTATATTGATAAAGTATCAACCAAAACTTCAATATAATTCATGTTATGGGTTGTCGTCCAGGAAATCGTGCATAAATAATAACTAGTAACACCTAACCTATGGAGTAGAGGAAAAAGCATAAGTGTGAGAGCCTATCATGCTGGGCCCCTGTGGGCGAGTTGGCAGAGCATTAGTTTGTTATACTGGGGGTCCTGGGTTCAAGTGCTACTCGTGGTTTTTTATAAACCATGTATTTAAATACTGTTAAAAAATTGCCAGCTATTGTATCCAGCAGGTTACCCCTTTTTTCAGCTCTACAAACTGTTTTTGACATTAGAACTTTTCTTGATGACTTAAATATTTTGGTTATATTATCACAATTTTTTAAAGAATAACAGTATTTAAAAATAGGAGAATATATTTTAATGTAGGCTAAAGAAAAGTCTTTGCGTTTGCAGTGGTATTGTAAATACATAAAGTCTTTGCTACAAGAGAAATTTTTATTTAAAAAAATCACGAAAAAATTGAAGGTTGACATTTTTTAAAAGTATTTGTAAGGAACAAAATATTTATAAATATATAGAAAAGTATATAACTCAAGGTTAAAATGCAACAAAATTGAGTTTTCGCAATATTTTTCAAAGTTTAGTTTATTATATACATTTTGGTACAAGTTCAAGTTTTACATTTTGTTTTCCATCAGTGATACAGACTTGTAATACAAACACATTTCTTTTAACATTCTCATATTTTTTTACATGCAATCAAATGGTAGTAAGGCTCATTTATGCTCTGCATTATCAGGTTTTTTCTGTGCCGAATCTGTGACTGCTGCGGTTCACATTCTCTTATTTCTCCCTGCCCCCTCCCACTCAGCGTCCTTCTGTTGCGCTCCCCACCACCCCCCTCCCGAAATAAGTGCCATTTTTACAAACATCTGGACAAGTGGTGTAAAAATAGACAAAATACAATTCATCTTCAAACAAAAGAAATTTTACTTATGACAGTGGTAGCGTAGTATGCTAATGTTGGCAATGAAATGTTCGATTTCGAGGATAATTGACTGACCGGACAAGGGTTCATAATAGAACCTATCGAGAATACAGCAGGAACAGCATTAATTACTTATTTTGTTGTTAACACAAAATATTATTCCACTTATTCTATGTGATTGGCTTTTCGAAGACCATTCATAGATCGTTACAAACATCAGCACATTACGCCGGTGCTTTCGAAAATAAAATGGTTAAAATGGACAGAACCAAGATGATGATAAAAATGAGGATCCAAAAAAACGAAGTGTTTGTGTAAATCTAGTCACAGTGATTATAGGCCTGAGAGAAATCCAACATCAAGTCCAAAAGTAGTAATCCAAGTTACAACGAAACAGTAATGATAACAATTACAGCACAGTCAAAGAATATAACGACAAAACTACTCACCTTTGATGCTGTTTAAAGAACTTGTTAAAACTCAGTTACGTCAGCCAAAGATGCGCAATACGTCTAATTTACAAACTACCATCTTGGCCTTTGATAATGTAAAATAATCTCAAATTGTATTCTAGAAACATTTCAGCAAAGAAATGCATCGAAATTCAAAAACAATCATATCAACTTTAATTACCATAATATCTTAATAACTTAACACAGAGAGAGAAATAAGCCTGCCAACAGATCCTGATCAGAAATCGAATTAGGCCTACTGTTAATATGTGCGTCTAACAATGTGTGGCACTATATTATTACAGTACATATTACAAAATAATAAAATAGCCATCACATTTGGATATGGAACATTTCTACATTAAATATATCACTGACTTATGATGCTTCTTACCCAGATACAGCGTAATTTTGTTGAAAACCGGCGATTTCGCGTTAATTAAGAAAAAAAAAAGAGGAATTTGCGTTATTTCCTTAAAAACTGCCAATTTCGCATTATTTTCTTAAAAACTGCCAAATTCACGTTATCGTTAGAAACGAATTTTTCCTGTCCCTACTTATTGTATTTTATAGCATGTGATGTCGTTAGTTTGCTTTTGTTTTATTTATTTGAAAGTAGCAAACATACAGGGTTCATTTGTAGTTTCACCTAATAAATAAATACAATTGGAAAATAAGAATAAAGGAACAATTGCATCACTCGTGCAGTAGTATTAATAGTAACAACAATAACAATAATAATGATAATAATAAAAATTATGAGCATAATTACAGTAATATTTCTAGTAATAATAAAAAAAATAATGAGTACAAAACGATCAATCACGAACACAAACACCACCAGACACAGTGTCGTTCATTCAGGTATGAAGGTTTCACACTAGTGGTTGTATACAAAGAAGTTTGTGAAGGAAATTACTTTAGAGCACCAAGCACATCAGGAACACACTGCCCTGTGTAACAATTTCCAACGTACTACAGTAAAAATGAATGTTATGAGCAGGACTTGAACCCAATACCCTCAATCTAGCACTCTATCATCTTACTGACGGGAGCCCAATGTGATATGTGCTCGCAGTTATGCTATTCCTCTACTCCGTAGGTCAGTTATAGTTTATCCATGTTCTCTTTGACGATAGCACATATCATGAATTAGATCGTATTTTTTGGGTGATACTCTATCGATATATAGTGTTTGGTACCAATTTGACATCTGGAGGTCTGGGTGTTGGCATAGTAATACGGTAAATAAACCTCTAATGTAGTAATTTAACCAAATAATGCTTCATTCACAATTTAAGCAATGAATTTTGGACCATTTGAAATATGCTGATAGTTTTAGTTTTCCAGTCATTATTGTTAGATGGCTGTGAGCGTAAACAAACTATAATTTTTACCTCCACAGGGGAGAAGAATGTTGTGAAGAAACATGACAAGCTTTCCTCAGACAGGGGTAAAGCCTGTACCTGTGTTCAGTGTTACATGGTCGCAGGGATTGCCAATTTCTTCTGAAATTGAGAGGGTTCTTCAGCAATATCTGTGACGAAAAGGTTTCACCCAACACTCATTTAAAAATAAGAAACATAAACAACAAACAAGGGAATTGTTACTGCACAATTTCTTGGTAACATTGGCCATTGCCAATCACTGTATTGTAAAAAGGAACTTTTGGCCTTACCTTTAGGTTAGTTCGTTGCAACCACAGTTCAAAACAATTCCACAAGAAACTGCCCATTAAAAGATTTGCGCTTTTATATAAATTTTTGAATATTACCTTCGAGAAAGATTCACACTTTTTTTGGTCCAGAATGCTAGGTCCTAGGCCAGTAGGCCTCTGCATCTTATACAGACCATTTTGCTGCCCACATTTGGTACCAGAGAATCTAATGCACTGATCCACCATTGCATTGATACACTTTCTAATTTGCAAACATGCTTTTACATTCATATCTTTCCATATTCGTCTTAGCTAGATGATTTAAAATACCAGTAATTGAAAATGTAACTAATTTAAAACTATTTTCTCTGTATATTAAAATCAATAGCTGCTTTTTAGTCATGCTAAAACTCAGAAATGGCTTGTCCAATTTCAGTAATACTTTCTCTGCTTGTTTTATTTATTATATATAATATATATTCAGAAGTAGTTTATAATAATAATAAAACTGGAAAGAGTCAGCTGAAACATTGAAATCAATAATTTTGTATGGGATCTCTTCTTCTGCTCATTCATTTTAGGCACAACCATACCATTCATTCAATTACAATAAGATTTTACACACTTGACCTTCAAAACAAGAGGACTGTCTACATAACATTGACAAAATGTACAATTTTATTCAGTTTTTGATGAAATTTTTAACACTTCACCTTCAAACAATAGGAACATCACTGCCTACATAATATTTTGTGCAGTCTGTGGCTGGGATACCTTCAACACCATTTCACCAGTCGCAATGAATGTTAACAGATATATGTCAATAATAAAATGTAGATAACAATTCACTGTGAAGACAAACACTGAGTTGCAGGCAGTCACATAAAACAGACAATCACATTCACACAACTTAAATTTTCGGTAATGGCCTTCATCACAAAAAATAACACATACATTCACACACTCAGATGTAACTCAAGTTCACATGACCACCGTAACTCAAGTTCACATGACCTGACCACCATCGGGTGTCAACAAGAAAGATAAGCCCGAGCACATATGCCAGGTCACATGATCAGACTAGTGCTGAGCTAACTTGATCAGTAGGTGACTGGTTGGCTGAAAGGGCACAGACCAATATTTCCTAAGCCAGTAAGCTACATATTTGCATTTATCAGAAAATGCAAATTTTTCATCATCTTATTTACTACCTACAAGATCGATGCGCGAAGCATACAATAATTATCACAGCCATACCTTAGCAAAAGATCTTTCCAAGAACCCGAAAAAATTCTGGTCCTATGTAAAATCGATAAGCGGGTCAAAGCCCACTGTCCAGTCACTCGTTGATCATTCCGGGACAGTAATAGAAGAAAGCAAACAGAAAGCTGAAGTTCTAAATTTAACCTTCAAGAAATCTTTCACGCAGGAGGACTGCACAAATGTACCATCATTTGATCAATGTACTAATTCCGAAATGGGGGACATAGCAATAGGTATTTCCGGTGTAGAGAAGCAGCTGAGAGAGCTAAATACGAAAAAGTCTGCTGGTCCGCATGGAATACCAGTTCGGTTTTACAAAGACTATTCTGCAGCGTTGGCCCTCTACTTAGCTTGCATTTATCGCGAATCTTTAATTCAGCACAAACTTCCTAGTGATTGGAAAAAAGCGCAGGTGACTACCGTTTATAAGAAAGGCAAGAGAACTGACCCATACAATTACAGGCCAATATCGTTGACATCAGTTTCATGTAGAACTTTGGAGTATATTCTCAGTTTGAATATAGTAACTTTCCTTGAAACGGAAAAGCTTCTTTCCGTGAATCAGCACGGGTTTAGGAAACATCATTCATGTGAAACTCAGCTTGCCCTTTTCTCACATGACATCTTGCGAGCCATGGACAAAGAGCAAGAGGCGGATTGTGTTTTTCTCGACTTCAAAAAGGCGTTCGACGCGGTGCCACACTGCAGACTGCTAACGAAGATACAAGCTTATGAAATAGGTTCACAGATTTGTGACTGACTTCCTAAGTAATAGAACCCAGTACGTTGTTCTCGACGGCGAGTGTTCATCAGAGACGAGTGTATCGTCAGGCATGCCCCAGGGGAGTGTGATAGGACGCTATTATTTTCTATCTATATAAATGATCTGATGGACAGAGTAAGTTGTAATTTGCGGCTGTTTGCTGATGATGCTGTGGTGTATGGGAAGGTGTCGTCTGTAACTGACTGTAATAGCATACAGGATGACTTAGACAAAATTTCTAGTTGGTGCGAAGATTGGCAGCTAGCTCTCAATGTAGTAAAATGTAAGGTGATGCGCATGAGTAGGAAGAACAATCCCATAATATTCGAATACAGCATTAGTAGTGAGCTTCTTGATGCTGTCGCGTTATTCAAATATCTAGGCGTAACATTGCAGAGCAATATGAAATGGATCGAACATGTAAGGACAGTTGTGAATAAGGCGGACAGCCGACTTCGGTTTATTGGGAGAATTTTGGGAAGATGTACTTCACCTGTAAAGGAGGCCAGGTATAAAACCCTTGTACGACCACGTCTTGAGTATTGCTCAAGTGTTTGGGACCCGCAGGAGATCAGTTTAAAGGAAGACATAGAGGCAGTTCAGAGACAAGCAGCTAGATTTGTTACCAGTAGGTTCGACCAATGCACGAGTGTCACGGTAATGCTCCGGAAACTCAATTGGGGCTCGCTGGAAGAAAGACGACGTTCTTTTCGTGACTTTCTGTTAATTGAGGGCCGGAATTTGAAGCTGAGTGTAGTATGATCTTGCTGCCGCCTACTTACATTTCGCGTAGTGATCACAAAGACAAGATAAGAGAAATTAGGGCTCGTACGGAGGCATATAGGCATTCTTTTTTTCCTCGTTCAATTTGGGAATGGAATAGGAAAGGAAATGCCTAGTAGTGGTACTGTGTACCCTCCGCCACACACCTTACAGTGAATTGCGGAGTATGTATGTAGATGTAGATGTAGATTCTTCAGATCACTGATTGCATAGTCAAGGATTAACATTGCTTACAGTAGGCTGCAAAGGATTGGATTTAATACCCAGTCTAGCTATCCTATTCTGTATGTCTGTTTTTGGCAAACTCGTGCCAGGGTGAAGCTTCAGGTAAAGCTATAGTCTTTCACACATCCATTTCTAACTAAACATATTTCTTTAGGAGGGCTACCAGGCTGTCTCTTATATCAGATCCGGGTTTCACAAAAGTCACATAAGGTGCACAAAAGTGTACATCTACATACATACTCCGCAATCCACTGTAGAGTTCATGGCGGAGGGTACACTGTACCACTACTAGGCATTTCCTTTCCTATTCCACTCCCAAATACAATGAGGAAAAAAAGAATGCCTATATGCCTGCGTATGAGCCCTAATTTCTCTTATTTTGTCTTTGTGATCACTACGCGACATGTAAGTAGGCGGCAGCAAGATCGTGCTACACTCAGTTTCAAATTCCGGCCCCCTAAATTTCCTCAACAGAATTTCATGAAAAGAATGTCTTCTTTCCTCCAATGATCCCCAATTGAGTTTCCGGAGCATTTCCGTGACACTCGTGCATTGGTCGAACATACCAGTAACAAACCTAGCTGCTCGCCTCTGAACTGCTTCTATGTCTTCCTTTAAACTGATCTGCTGCGGGTCCCAAACACTTGAGCAATAATCAAGACGTAGTCGTATAAGCGTTTTATACATGGTCTCCTTTACAGGTGAAGTACATGTTCCCAAAATTCTCCCAATAAACCGAAGTCGGCTGTCCGCCTTACTTGCAAGTGTCCTTACTTGTTCGATCCATTTCATATTGCTCTGCAATGTTACACCTAGATATTTGAATGGTGCGGCAACATCAAGAAGCTCACTACTAATGCTGTATTCGAACATTATGGGATTGTTCTTCCTACTCAAGCGCATCACCTTACATTTTTCTACATTGAGAGCTAGCTGCCATTCTTCGCACCAACTAGAAATTTTGTCTCAAGTCATCCTGTATGCTATTGCAATCAGTTAAAGATGATACCCTCCCATACACCACAGCATCATCAGCAAACAGCCGCAAATTACAACTTACTCTGTCCATCAGATCATTTATATAAAAAATAGAAAAGAGATGACTTACCAAAAGGACCGGCTCGTCGATAGAAACAAATAAAATCACACACCAACACACATACAAGCTTTCGCCACCACTGGCAGCTTCTTCAGGAAAAAGAGGAAATAAGGGGAGGAAAAAGGGAAGGATATGGGTGTTAAGGAAGTGGAAAAGGAGTCATTCCAATCCCAGGAGTGGAAGGACTTGCCTTAGGTGGAAAAAAGGAAGGCAAACAAGTACCCACACACTCAGACATATTTTTCCCCCTAAGGTAAGTCCTTCCACTCCTGGGATTGGAATGACTCCTTTTCCACTTCCTTAATACCCACATCCTTCCCTTTTTCCTCCCCTTATTTCCTCTTTTTCCTGAAGAAGCTGCCAGTGGTGGCGAAAGCTTGTATGTGTGTTTGTGTGTGATTTTATTTGTTTCTATCCACGAGCCGGTCCTTTTGGTAAGTCATCTCTTTTCTATTTTTTTTTTTGTTTATTTTTTTTTTTTTTTTTTGTTTATCCCACCGGGAAAGTTTCCCTCTATAATTTTCAGATCATTTATATAGATAGAAAATAATAGCGGTCCTATCACAGTCCCCTGGGGCACGCCTGACGATACACTCGTCTCTGATGAACACTCGCCGTCGAGAACAACGTACTGGGTTCTATTACTTAGGAAGTCAGTCACAAATCTGTGAACCTATTTCATAAGCTTGTATCTTCGTTAGCAGTCTGCAGTGTGGCACCGTGTCGAACACCTTTTTGAAGTCGAGAAAAACACAATCCGCCTGTTGCCCTTCGTCCATGGCTCGCAAGATGTCATGTGAGAAAAGGGCAAGCTGAGTTTCACATGAATGATGTTTCCTAAACCCGTGCTGATTCACGGAAAGAAGCTTTTCCGTTTCAAGGAAAGTTACTATATTCGAACTGAGAATATGCTCCAAAATTCTATATGAAACTGATGTCAACGATATTGGCCTGTAATTGTGTGGATCAGTTCTCTTGCCTTTCTTATAAACGGTAGTCACCTGTGGTTTTTTCCAATCACTAGGAACTTTGCACTGAATTAAAGATTCGCGATAAATGCAAGCTAAGGAAGGGGCCAATGCCACAGAATACTCTTTGTAAAACCGAACTGTTATTCCATCCGGACCAGCAGACTTTTTTGTATTTAGCTCTCTCAGCTGCTTCTCTACACCAGAAATACCTATTAATATGTTCTCCATTTCGGAATTAGTACGTTGATCAAATGATGGTACATTTGTGCGGTCCTCCTGCGTGAAAGATTTCTTAAAGGTTAAATTTAGAACTTCAGCTTTCTGTTTGCTTTCTTCTATTACTGCCCTGGAATGATCAACGAGTGACTGGACAGTGGGCTTTGACCCGCTTATCGATTTTACATGAAAAATGTGTAAATGTGGATCTGATTAGAAAGAAGTGTAACAGCCTAATGGGGTGACTATTATTTGGAGTGTGAAGGCTGATGCTCTGATTGGAATCTATGTTCCACTGTGTTGTTTAGTAAAGAGCATTAAGTTTGAAGAGAAAGCTAAGGGAATGTGTAAATTGATAAGAGTCTAGAGAAGACAAAGTGTATTGAAATATCTTCTCTTTCTGTATGTATCCAGGGTACTTTTGCATAAGATTGTGAAATAGGGTCAAATAATCAGTTTCACAAGGGCATTGAATTTATTACCACTTCTAGACACAACAAGCTTTTTAGACTTAGTAAGATAACTTCAATACAAACAGCAGTTGAAAGTTTTTGTATAACATTTTTTTCCAGTTCAAAGGGAGGAGCTGTTTGAGATATGCTGATGCATGCTTTCAAGTACTTGCAGCTATGTGCTTACTGTCCATTTATTATTGCTCTGTACTCTTTGCTAAGCTGTTAATATTTTTACCATTTAGGATTAAAAATTGTAGGGATTCTTAATATTTTGGAACTAGTGGCCAACCAGGACTGTTTGGGTTCTTTGTGAATTGACCTTTAATCCTATATTTTATGCCCATTTTAAAGTGCATTCAGGTTAGTATTGAAATTCTTGATAGCTACCTTCAAATTTACTGATTTTGCACTTAGATGTAATTGGAGATAACTAACATAAATGTGATATTTACAGTAGGGCAGAATGATGATGACACATAACTGGTATAGATGGAAAGAGTGTAAAACCTAATACAATAAAACTTGCTCAAAACGGAATCGCCTGGGACTAAAATAATTTTCCGAATTGGACAAGTTTCTGGATTAAACAAAACTCACTAGGTTACGCAAAATTTGTCAATACTATGTCTACCTTGGTGTGTTAGCGTGTGTATGTGTGCGCTTGTTTACCTTTCCTTTTTTCCTCGTAAGGTAAGTCCTTCCACTTCGGGATTGGAATGACTCCTCTTCCACTCCCTTAAAACCCGCATCTTCCCTTTTTTTCCTACTTCCTTCCTCTTTCCCTGAAGAAGCGGACAACGGTTGCGAAATCTTGTATCGTGTGTTTGCGTGTGTTTTTATTTGTGTTTTTGTGTCTGTCTATGAGTCTGTCCTTTGGGTAGGTTATTTGATTTCTATTTTTTATACATAATTATGCAAATATTTATATACCTTCACGGAGGCAATGTAGATATTGTCTGCTGTATCTTGTGTAACGGAACATTAGGCTATAATACTTGTCGATAAATAACACAGCATTACTATATTTTTACTCAAACTTTAAATTCGTTTATTCTCCTGTGTACAAACATATCATTCACAAGTTTATTCACCACATATCAAGGAGAGAAACCTGCTTTAAATTCCTGTTCACAATAGTTTTTTTTGTCTACACAATTTTTGCATTATGCAGAAGTTCCAACAACTTTGTAGAATTTGTGTGTGCTGCAAATTGCATAACATCGTTTATGCATACAATGGCTTCTTCAGGCGTATTTATTTTCTAGGGACATTGTTTTGTTCCTCATCTTCTTCCTTTGTCTCCTCTTGAGCATCCTCTGTGTTGTGGATTTCTATTAAATTTGTTGCTGAACTGAAAGTGGAGTGAGTAGACAGTAAGTCATCACTGCGAATGTAATCATCTGCAGTACATGAAATCTTTCGAATTATAATTAATTCAGCAATTGCTGCTGCATTTTCACTAGCTTCGATGGTCACTGAAACATCTTGTTCTTGCTCTCCAAACCTTGCTTTATTGAAGTACTTGGTGACAGTTTCAGGCTTTATTTCCTTTACTGCTAAGCCTATCCAATTTACTGCATCCCAGGACGGAAACTAACCGTGCAAGAGCAGATGCACTTTCGGCTTCTTCAACACCAAGAATGAGTGATTACATGAGTAATCGTCTGTAATGAGACTTGAATGTGTAAATCACCCCCTGATCCATTGGTTGTGTGAGGCTGGTTAAACTTGTCGGGAACCAAGCCAGTTTAACGTTCGATAATTTTACCTATGAGTGACAGGTTGCATTGTCTAGGAGTAGGACAACTTGGTGATTTTCTTTAATTATTTTTGCATTGAAAGAGCCTAGCCATTCTTTCATAAGACCACTCACCATCCATGCATACATATTACTTCCCCATGTGACTGGAAGCTTACCGACATCAATGTTTTTGAAACAACGCGGTTTTGCCGCTTTTCCAATCACCAGTGGCTTCTCCATTTCACCTAACAAATTTCCATACAGCAGCACAGTGAGTCTCTCCTTGGACATTTTCTCACCGGTGCACTTTGCACCTCGAATTGTTAGTGATTTTGAAGGAAGTGCGCGATAAAACAGTCCTGTTTCTTCGGCATTGTACACATCTTTCGGGTCATAATTTTCAATTAAGGTGGATAGTTTTGTCTTCCATTCGGTTGTTGCACTTTCCTGCACATCCTTAGCTTCCTCACATACATCATTCCACCTGAAGTTGGGCCTAGCTTTGAAACTTTCCAGCCATCCCGTGGATTTCTTAAATTCCGTATTTCCAAGCTCTTGAGCCTCACTCTGCAACATGGGTCCAGATAAAGGCAGGTTTTTTTGCCCTTGTACTGACGAACCATTCCCACACTATTTCATTAATTTCTTCATTTCCAGTCTTCTTCGCCTTTCTTTTCATCTATCCATATCCTTTCATCGCATATCTTGTCCTTGTTTCTTAATGTCTCATAAATCTGTGTTTTACCGCACTTAAAACATAGCATAATTTTACACACAGAGAGTATATCTTTCTCACTCACCTCGATTACCTTCATCTTTTCGTTGAGTGTTAACGACAGATACCGCTTGTTCAACTTGATGTACCTTATCACTTAAAGTGGTACTGGTCATGTGAAACTGACAGAACATGTGAGTAAAACCACTGTTTAATGGGACAATCCTGACCTCTTTCACTGCACACATTGCAGCAGTGTTCGTAGGTGTTCAACAATGGTCCTGTATGAGCCAGCGTGCATCAATAATGATGGAAAATGGGAAAGCAGACGAACAGAGCGCTCACTTTCCTTTGACGTACTGTATCAACACCGCCGGTGACTCACACATTGTTGCATAGAGCGACGCCGTTTGATGTCCACACCTGCCAGGCCTCTTTTTCGTGGTTTTGTGCATCGCTAATCAATGAATTTATATGTAATATCTTGTAAGGTTGTCAACAAGTAATGTAAACTGTAAAACTGCTGTAATGTTTGAGGTCTTTTCCATATTATACAGAGAATTCTTTTAAGTAACATCTACAATTTGCTTTCCGTTTCTGCGTTAGACAAGTTTTGCTTTATACAAAATATTAGCATATAAAATTATATTGAATGTGTTGGGACTGAAATTTATATACAGATTGAGCAGATTTCCGAATTATACACGTGCCGCTGTGGCCAAGTTTTACTGTATTGGACTGTCAGGTACAGCTGATTCAGTTCAGCCATAATTAACCGAAGTAAAGGAAAAGGGAGGAAGGTAACGAAACTGTGTCAGACAGCTGTTTGTTCTGGTAAGCAATGAACATCTAATATGGACAGATTCATAATTATTTTATTCTGTAATTATTTTTAAAATGTTTGAAATTTTTGGACAAATAGATTCAAACCTCTCTTTATACCCCACACTTTGTCAAGTTAGCTGACTCATCTTCAAGTCCATCATACAGTTTTCTCCAGCACATTTTGAAGAGTTTCTACTTTCATATTAGTGCAAACTTGTGCACACCCATAGACTATGTTTTACATACAAGGTGCATTCCATAAGTAATGTGACCAATTTTTTTCTGATACAACTGTATACCACAGTGTTTTGTAACCGGCTGGGCTAAGTGGAAGGGGTGTTAACTTCAAAATGCTCTTTCTCATTCGGCTATGAGCTGCCAGAGAGTCAACCCCGTTTTGCGTTTATGTAACAAGTCACAATTGATCATTCTGTAGAGCAACAGTACGCCATCAAATTTTGCATTAAACATAGGACGTCTGCCACCAAAAGATTTCCATTACTTCAGCGTGCCTTTGGGACTGCTTGCTTGTCCAAATCACAAGTTTTCCGATGGCACAAGTCATACATGGAGGGCTGAAATGAGATCACCTACAAACTTCACAGTGGACGGCCATTAACTTCACGAGTCGACAAAAATGTGACACATGTGCACGATTGTTTGAACTCTGACAGACGACTGAGCCTTCAGTTGATAGCACAAATTCTAAACATGGCAAAAACAACTGTTTTCCGCATTGTGAACGAAGATTTGAACTAGAGAAAGGTGTGTGTGCCAAACTTGCCCCAAAAGTGTTGACTGGCGAACACAAGCACATGTGAGTGTTTTGGTGCTGAAAAATGTTGAAAATGTGTGAAAATGATACCCATTTTTTAAACTCACTAATCACTAGTTATGAGTTGTGAAATTTTGAGTATGAACCTGAGACAAAAAGGCGGAGTTCAGAGTGGCACACCCTATTGTCGTCCCGTTCCAAGACCGCATGCATGCGCAAGTCCATGGTGCAAACCATCCTCATTGTCTTCATTGACATCAGAGGCATTGTCCATCATGAATTCATACCTACTGGGACTACTGTAAATTCTGCTTTCTACTTGGAAGTGCTCGAAAGACTGAAAAGGAGGGTCTCGCGCTGCCAATGCGACATGAAGGGCACATGGAAACTTAACCACACAATGCGCTGATTCACAGTGCCTTCATTGTCATTGAGTTCCTGGCCAGGACCGACACCCCATTGGTTCCCCAGCCTCCCTACAGTTCTGGCCTCTGGCCTGGCTCCCTCTGACTTTTGTTGTTTCCTCAGTTAAAAGGAGTCATGAAAGGAAAACATTGGGACACAATTGAGAGCATCCAGGCATATGTTACATCAGATCTAAAGGACATTTTGCGGAAGGCCGTCCAGGCATGGAAGCACCGCCTCCAGAAGTGTGTTGATGCAAGAGGGCGCTATGTTGAAAATGTTTGATTATTTTTACGAATATATTCAATGAATGATTTTTTATGAATTTGGTCGCATTTCTTATGGAGCACACCTTGTATTTATTGCCTTGAGTTCATGTTTCCATTTTGCATGTCATTGCCTTGCAGAGATGTTATCAAAAATAGCCCGTGGTATTGCCATTTAAAGTTTGGTGTCACACTGTGATCGAGTGGCTGAATTAGACAACAATAGTTGAGTAAAGGAAATTCACATAAATATCCCCCTTCTACTTTTAACTCACAAGAATGCATAGTGCATTTTCAGTTTCAATTAGTAAGATAGCCAATTTTAAGCATACCTTTTAATACCTTATGGGGGGGGGGGAGCCATACTTTGGATAAATTTCTCACTAAACCATTTGTCATAAAATTCATGAGACATCCAAGAAATTTGGTAGGCTGTTAAAAAGAACTGGTAGTGCATTTTCGGCAACGTCGTAAAGGCTCTAGGTTTTATCAACTGCCCCATACATATTGGGACAGTCATATATATACCAGAAGCATTTGATATCAAGAGAACAGAGTTCTTTATTTCATTTGGGGTCTTACAGCAAAAGTTCCTTCAGAGGAAGTTCAGGATTTTGTAAGCAACATCTTTGTTAACTCTTGTAAATTTGGTACTTACTGAAGCATTAAGTGTAATCTTCAAACCCTGTTTTGAAAAAGACCAACTGTATCTGAATGTGCAAGTAACTTTGCAGCATGTACTTTCAAATGCAGAATGCCCTCCTCCCCTTCACACACACACACACACACACACACACACACACACACACACACACACACACACCTTTCTGAATTTTTATGGTAACAAGGATATCTGTTGATGTGAGTTTGACTTTGTTAGTCAAAGGTGCACATGAGAATTGGCTCTTATGACAAGCTTCAGGTAGTCTAATAAAAGCAGATGTTGTGCTGTGATATTCCAGAAATGTGTTTTGCATATATCTAGCAGGTTGTTTGTAAGTAAAGTTACTTTGTTAGCTGGTTGTGCACCATATATTGTAAGGTCTTTCAGTGTTTAATTGTCTTGGTCATTATTCAAACAGCAATCAGACTACCTTGTTTTCTCTGATAATAAAGGTTATGTGAAACAGTTTTAATTTTGTTTAGAGAAGAACGTTCCTAAATGCAGATTCCTCATTGGGATCAAATATGAACGTAGAGAAATGAAAACAATCATATGCAGATTTTTCTTTCTTCAGACATCCAACACGTATGCCAAGGTTTTCATTCTGTTGTTTGCACTGTATTTTCAAAGGCCAGACTGCCACAAAGAAAAGGGAGGGCAAAGTTGCTGGAAACTGTTGTTCCATTTTCCAATTGGTTAATGATCCAAAATTTAATTACTGACTTTGTAGGAGAATGAGAAACTCATTAAATTCTTTCCCCGAATTTGTTAGAACCTGGAAGGAATAGAAACCACAGTTAAAAACCAGTAAACCATGGATATTGGAAACAATTGAAGGGCTACAGAGTTCTGCCATAAAGGGCACACAAAATACACTCTTCTGTCATGATATGGGGGGGGGGGGGGGGGTGAGTCTTACAGAGAATCTCTAAAATTTTAATAAAAAGGGAAGTGAAAAACATAAATACAAGAGAAGTTGAAAATTTTTTTTTTTTACGTTCAACACCAGCATTGGATTTCCTCAATTTACTTTTTGTAGTTACGGAAAATAGTTTTGAATGAATTTATTCTACAACACTACCTTACAGGGAAAAATGGCCAAAGTGCTACAGGATGAATGAAGCTAGCATCTTGGGAAACTTCTGGAGACTCAAATATTGCTACTCGCTTTGGAGGACATGTGTACAAAACTGAACATTTCTTTCACATTGAAATATATTCTCTCACCATGGTGTGATTTTACATTGCAACCTATGTAAAGTGCCACTTGTATTTGCTGTTCTGTCAGTAGCAATATCTCTGCATTAGTTGATATCTAGTGAAAAATGGTTGGGTTGTGCATAGCAGCTATTAGATACTCTTTTTCTCTGCAATGATAAATTTAGTTGTTAAGTGCATACTTACGGCAGCTAGACCTTTATTTCTGATATCCATTTTTAATCTATCAGACAATGACTGCACTTCTACCCCTTTGATTTCAAGAAAAAGAGATATTTGGTCTTTAAAGCCAAAGAAATCATCAAGAATTTTTGCCCCAACAAAGCCAATGAACTGAGCTATCTACCAATTGCATATCTTGCAGGTATCCTTTGAAATTACAATAATTTATGCCGCAACAGTGCACAAAATACACAATTTACAGCTTCATGCAGTGAAGGCTTTCACGACCGGCTGAAATAATTGCTGTTGAATCTTTCGGGTTATGTGGTCGTGGTCAAAGAAACGTATCTGCTCCTAACGTTTCGTCCAGAGCTGCGCTGGGCACCTTCAGAGGTGCTACTGGTAGCGGCAAGACTCACCGCTACCAGTAGCACCTCTGAAGATGTTCAGCGCAGCTCTGGACGAAACGTCAGGAGCAGATATATTTCTTCGACCACAACCACATAACCTGAAAGATTCAACAGCAGTAATTTACAGCTTATTTCATGACAGCACTTACTTCCACTCCTTCAGCAGACAGTGATTTTTTTGTGAATGGTGCATTGAACAGTCAAACCAGCTTTCCCGAAATACGCTTTCATTTCTTTTCTTTATCTACTTCATTAAGGCTGTCTACTAGCTCTCTTCATGCTTCGCTTTCAACCTGCTCATAATGCTTTGCATAAAGACAGGTATAATGACGCTTTTTTAGATTTCTTAGCAGAATTAAATACATTGTGGCTTGCAAGTCAAGGTGAATGTTTAACCATCTCAATAAATAGAAATGCACCTTCCTCGCTAGGCTTACCCTTAGCTGTCACTGAACACAGGCTGCATCAGTTACGATTTCATGCTGCTAGGGGACAGTGAGTTTGCTTCGCTTTCCCCCCAACCCCAGGAGTGCCAGTTTTTGATGTCACTTGGGGCAAATGATTTTCCCCCTGCGTGTGATTTAGACATTTTCAAGACACTTTTATGTGTGTTAGATAAAGTTTACATCACTTTTGTATGCTTTCCAGATTCTTCTTTTATAATTTGCCTTGCATTTTAGATCATTTTGATATTCGTAAATGAATTTGCAATAGGGACAATTGTCCCCACTGGCACTCTACCCACCAGCAAACGGACTCCAAGCCACTGCAGTGACTTCAAAGTTATGGAACATGCAGCCACTAGGGTTGTGCTTATGATGATATGACCTAAGAGTATGCATAATTTTAAGTTTTGAATTTTTACCCTGTTTTTAAAACGCATGTAGTGGGGGCTGTTTGTCATGGACTGAGTGGTGTTTTAGGTTAGAGGACCTAAGTAACATACAGAAAGGGTTTCAATCTCAAATTGTACAGGTCAAAGATAGGAAAAACAGATCTAAAAACGATTGGCCTGACAGTTATCAATTGTTGTAGCTGTGGGGAGAAAGTACCAAAGCTCCAAGCACTAATAGGAAGTACTAAAACTCAAATTATTATAGGTAGTGATAGATTGAATAAAACAGGTGGTGGCATTGGTTTATCTTGTAGTGAAATTGAACTAGATACTGTGAGTTGGTATGGGTAGAGGTTATACCTGACAACCATGATAAATTAATAATTGGTTCTTTTTACCAACAGCCTGACTCAGACATTTTGATTGCAGAAATGTTCAAAGAAAGCTTGGATCAAATTTCAAAAACGTTCCCAAATCATACAATTGTAATTTGTGCAGACTTTAACTTACCCTTTATATTTTGGCAAAAATACATGTTTAAAACTGGAGGCAAGCATAAGACTTTATTCAAAAAAGAACATAAAAATTTGATTTACACATTCCTGAGTGAGAATCTCCAGTCTTGCGAAACCAACAATGTGAATGTAGACCAGATGTGGCTTACATATAAAAGTAACAACCACCACCATTGACTGATTTATACCAAACAAATTAACAGAAGAGGGAGCTGAAGAAGTTCAATTTTAGAACATATATTTTCCTCAAATATTATGAACTAATAGTCAACAAGGATTCAGAAAGTATTATATTGTGATGACTCACATGATGTGATGAGTGCTATTGACAAGGTATGTCAAATAGAGTCCTTGTTTCTGGATTTTAGGAAGGCTTTTGACACAGTATCTCACAAGTGTCTTCTAATCAAATTGCTTGCTTAAGTAATATCACCACAGTTGAGTGATTGGATTTGTTATTTCCTGTTAGAAAGTACACAGTACATTGTAATTGACGGAAAGTCATCGAGTAAAACAGAAGTGATATCTGGCATTCCCCAGGGAAGTATTATAGTTCCTTATTTTTATAAGCAATTTCAGAGACATGAGTAACACTCTTAGACTGTTCGCGGATGATGCTGTCGGTTAGTTACCAGAAGATCAAAAGCAACTGAAAAATTATTTAAATAAGATATCACATGGTATGAAAATTGGCAATTGACCCTTAATAATGAGAAATATGAAGTCGTCAATATCACTTCTAAAAGAAATCCATCAAATTTATTTACACAAAAAAATCACTAAATTCAACTAATTACCTTGGAGAAACAATTATGAACAACTTAAATTGGAAAGAACACATTAAAAATATTGTAGGGAAGGCGAAACAAAGGCTATGTTTCCTTGGCAGAACACTTAGAAGTTGCAACTGTTCTACTAAAGAAACTGCCCTCACATTACTTGTGCATCCTATTTTGGAATATTGCTGCGTATTGTGGAATCCACATCAGGTGGAACGGACGGACAATTTAGAGAAAGTTCAGAGAAGAGCAGCTCATTTAGTATTATTGCATTGCGGGGGAGAGAATGTCAGGGAAATGATGCACAAGTTGGAATGGAAATCATTAAAAGAAAGGTGACAGACACATTAAAAAGACACTCATAAACACACAGCTTAAGCATTTTGGCCAGATATAACACCTTCCATACATTGACATAAAAAAAATAGCTTTTTAGTAAGATGTAATTTTTTATGTCTGCCTTTCTATAGCTCATCAAGAAGTCTCTATGGTGAGTAGCAACCTAATTGTTCAAGTGATGTATAAAAATTAACAAATTCATCTTGTACCTTGAGGAAGCTAGTGCATGAAAACAGTGGGGTTGTCCAATGAGACTTCAGGTAAATGGGGCCTTAAAAACCACTTATGAACGAAGAATATTATGAATGTATAGAGTTGTGGCATGGCCTTGAGAAAGCCACCATCATGTTGTAAATTCCCAAGTGAACAACACAGATGCTAAAAGTGCTCACACAGCCACATGTAGAGTACACCCAATATGACCTGTATTCATATCTGCCACATGGAGCGCATGAGATCGTCCTAGCTCACACAAGCCACTGAGTAACCACAGCACATACCATTGAAGGAAGGCTAAGAATGCGAAGGAAATTAAGTTACTAACTTCCACTCCTCATCCCCACCATGTCTTACAAAGCAACCAAACACAAACAAAACCAAAACTGTATTACTAAAAGAAAAGCTTATGACTTCTGAAATGCAAAACAATCACCAGAAAATAATAATAAAACATTGTTAAATAGACAGAGAACAGTAATTCCAGAAATTAATCACAAAGATAATAAAGATGCCAAAAATACAGAAAACAGTAATAACAAAATCAAAAACTATGAGAATTATGTGTATGTGACTTTAAAGCACTACGATGGATACATAAACTCAGCAAATTGCATGGTTATGGAGCACAATATCAGAGGTAACAGTGAAAGCACTGTGACTGGTAAACACATTACCTATATAAGTGACCGCATATTTGGTAAAACATAAAAAGGAAATTAAAAAATTGCACTGAGTAAATAATAATAATAATAATAATACTGGTGGACTTTGTAAAGCCTGTAGATAATTGTTAAGTACTCATATATGGCAGAGTCCTTTATGCTACTGCTTCGTTTAGTGGATACACGTCATACAGGAAACAATAGGAATAAAATCATTTTTACATAACTTTGTGCCGGCCGCGGTGGCCGAGGGCACTGCAGAGCATCTGTCACGGTCAGCACGGCCAATACGGTTAGAGGTTCGAATCACCCCTTGTGCCGTTCTTAGTGTTAGCTTGTTAGCTAGTTCATAAGTAGTTTGTAAGTTTAGGGACTGATGGCCTTGTAGGTAAGTCCCATAAGCTATACAAACATTTGAACATAACTTTGTTGTGATTAACAACTGAAATCTTTTGTCATTCTTGGTTTTGTTGTCTCTGCGTCTTTTTTAAATTGATAGACATTTTAACCTGCTACTTTATTTGCATAACACAAAATAAATTATGCAAAGAAAAAATTAATTAACATAACTTTTGTGTCATTAAAACAATGCACTATTAATTAGTTACTCCTGGATGCACTCTTGATTGAAGCAAATGATGCACGTTTTCGGTTGTCCTGGGCAGTCATTGCAGAATGTTGTAATGTTCTTGGTTTTGTTGTCTGCTGTTTCTTTGCCTTCCAGTAGCAAATCTGCAGTTCCACCGAAATTTTCTTGCTAGTTCCTCTATTTTTCCCAAAGTGTGGGTATTGTTTTATGATGGAGGACTGTCACAGGCAGCATATCCACATAATTGCAACGCAATGGACTCCTTGAAAATCCTAAGTGACTCTCCTTTTACCATCCAGTTAAAAATTATGACTTCCTTATCATTCTCCACATATTTCCCCCTTTTTAAACTTTTCTTGGCAATACCCTTAGGAAGTCTTGCTCTATATATCTTTTTAATAACTTATGCGCCAGAGAAATGTTAGTATTAAAGTTGTCAGCATAAAGAATGTGACCCTCAAGAAGGGGCTCACATATTTTATTGTGATAGCCTCTGGATAACCTATCCCTTGTAGTTTATCGCCTTTCCCTTGATAGATTCGAAAAGCTAAAGTGTAGCCTTTCTCTGTGCAAATTCTCTACACTTTTACACCATACTTGTGGGCCTTTTTAGGGATATACTACCTAAAAAAAAGCAATCTTCCTCTCCAAGGAATCGAATTCATCAGTTATCACATCTCTTCCAGGTGTTAAAGCATTTGGAAAGCTACTTTGCAGGTGTTCAACTAACACCTGGAAATCCTGTCATTTATGTTTTTGGGCACATCATTATCAACAAAATGCCAGCAAGACAATAACACTAGAAATCGATCATGAGGCATAGTGGCTCTTATAACTTTGTTTGCAGTGAGTTGCAAACTATCCTCATTATGTTGTTAAATTCCAAGCTGGACTTTCCATGGGTTTTTCAATATGCTATACAGTAATGACCTGAAAGTTGCTTTGGATGCTTAGATGAATTATGAATTACTGTTTGGGTGCAATCAGTTGCAAGCTATGTTTTGAACCTGCCTGTTACATATAGCTTGCCCGTTAAAGAGTTTCATGCGTTTCATCATCTTTCAATACTACCATCAAGTATTACAATGGTATCATCATTGTATCATTAACACACTATCATTCTTTTATTATATTGTTGACTGCCCCTGGCCACAGCAGAACTGTATGTTGTGGCAGTTATTGGCCACACGACTGTCATCATGTTTAACAAACAAATGTTTCCAATTATGCTAGCTATTGGTGAACCCATTGCTAATCCTGTAAGTTCTCATATATATTTCTCTAAGACTGAAGTGATTACACTCGCAAAGAATCACAAATGATATGTGCAACAAAATTAAAAGGGCATATTTTCTAAACTTCCTAATTAACTCCCATTGTGACACAGAAGTTTTAAATTCGGCTCAGAGGTGCTGACACATTTACTCTGAAATGGTGCAAAATCTTGGCACCTTGAAACCTGCCCTTTCGGATGGCAATGTTTGTGGAAAAAAATGCCGAAGTTCAGAATTTCATGCAAGGTTTGAGGTGGGTTATTTCACATTGGTACCAAATTTTACCGCAAATCTATCAAATGTTGCTGTTTCCAACAGAAATGAGTGGGTGGAACTGGGAGCATTTTAGGGGGACACTTCGACATTTTATTTACCCATGTTTTAATGTCAATCAAGCTTTTTTACATGGTGGTTTTCCTACTTAATGTAACAATTTCATGCCTCATCTCCACTGATTCACCCCCATTGCTGGATGAGATTATTAATTTTTCTATATGCCTTATGCGATTTTCGTGTAAACAGTTATGGTAACTTCTACTAGTGGTTACAGTCTATGTAATAACTTTATTAACACTTGAAAACTCAATTGTACACAACAGGTGTTTTGACTCATCGTTTAAAGTCAACTGATATGCTTCGCTGAGTGCAGGCGAGCCCCGGTTCACGTAGGTGGCACTGTCTAATTACTGTAGCGCCCCTATATCATTTTGCGCGCGTTATTCGCGGCGGTAGTTTTAAATTTACGACGCACTATCACAACGCTTTTCCCCCTTTGGGAAATTCACTTCACATTACAGAGGTGTTGTACAGTGCGGAGACATCCATCGGATCTTGATGTAATCTCTGCACTTAGCGTTTAGTCACCTACTGGCATGTACATAGATTAAGCTACAATACTAAAATAGAACAGAAGAAGGGCACTCAAGTGCCTGAAACTAGTCGTCACAAATAAATTATTAGAAGCAACTGGTTGCTGCATTTTGTGGGTTAATAATGTTGTTTAGTGTCATGCTTTGCCTAAATATGAGATTAACATTAATGCTTTTATTTAAATAGAGCAACTTTGAAATTACAACTGCAGCCAATTGTTAATTACAAGGATAAACAGTCCAAGTAACAGTTGAGCATTTCCCATCACAAAAATATAATTTTATGTAGGCATACTCGACATTTATTTATGTTAAATGTTAGTTGCAACTGCCAGCATGAAGTATTGATCTTCTGCGGATCCTCTTGTAATTTTCTACAATTTTCGGGAGTTCTCACATCTTTGTATATAACCTCATGATTCGCAAAAAGGCTCATCGAACTTCCAACCTGATCGTCTACCTCATTTGTATGTATTGTGAAAAGTAATGTATCTGTAATATTCCATTGGGCAATTCCTGAAATTATTTTTACATGTGAATACTTCTCTTTGGTGAAAATGACATGCTGTGTTCTCTTTGCTTGAAATTGTTCAGTCACACAGTTGACCTGATTTTCTTTACTCTCATATTTTGTTGACTACATGACAGTACAGAACTGTATCCAGAATTACCCAGAAATCAATGAAGATTGAATCTACCTGTGCATCTATGTCCAGTGCTTTCTTAGTCTTGTGGATAAACAGATTTCTCTAGATTTCACGCATCACTGTTTTAAAAACCCATGTTGATTCCTACAGAAGAGATTTTCATCTTTGAAAATGTCATAATATACAAGCATTAAAGATGTCTCAAAATTCTACAACAGACCAACATCAAGATAGAGACCTACAGCCTCCCCCCCCCCCTCCCCCACACTAATTGTTAGGAACACTTTGCTCCTCCACAGATCTACATTACACTGCTACAAGAATTCCAAATATAATGCATAAAATCAAATTGATATCCTATCAGGTCCAGTGGCCTTTACATTGTTCAGTGATTTCAGTTGCTTCTCTATATCTTGGTTACTTATTTAGGTATGTCATTCTGTCTTTCAAGCAAAGCGCTGTAAAGAAGGCACTTACATGTGATCCTTCCCTTTCATGCAGTTAGGGGCATACCTGCTAACTTTCATGGTTTATCCATAAAATTTACGGAAATTGCAGCATTTTATGGATGGACAGTTTATTGTACAACTTCGCGGACAAAAATTTGAAAACTTAACATTCAGTAATCCCCAATTCCCATACAATCACTTGCTTGTGTTGGTCGAAGATGTGTCTACAATAGTCCATAACTTATTATTTAGTATGATTGGTACTTTTAAGAGTGTCATCATTGGAATTGAATTTAAAGTCAGGATAACAGTTCTCCCTTCTTAGGTGTCGACAGGCTCTGCTTCACTAATTGAAATAAGTGATAATGAGTTAGTTATTGGCATGTAGACATAGAAATTAGTGATTGATCTCCAGGATACAAATAAATCCCTATTTCTTTTCGTCAGTGATAAAGTACTTTTGTATGCACTACCTGTAACTACATCATCAACGAGTTTGCACTCTAGATTAGACAAAATTGAAGAGCACAGTTTTCTTTTAGTCATTATTTATTGGAAGAGCTTCCTGTTATGTTATGTAAGGAAGAGAATAAAACTCAGATGTGGTGGTGAATGACCTGTAGAGGCAGTTCACAGCGCTTCAGGTAGATGACATTTTGTTTGGAAATCAAGATACTGAAAGTGATTCCAGTTGGACACAAATAAGAAGAATTTGTGGAGCCTATGGACTTCTCTAAAAATTTTGTTATATTTAAGTAGTGCCTTCTGTTCACACCACACCCCACATCAATGCAAGATGTGTATGTGTTTTCAATCTTGTGAAGAAAAATACAACAAAGTTTAAATCACCAATATTTCTGTTTTGAAGACCAATACTTCCGATACATGTTACAACTAAACGTTTTGTAAAGAAGGAAGCCAAGAAGGCCATAACTGTGGCTTTAAAGATGAACTAGTGTGAGATTAGCAGTGTGTGTTATACAGGGTCAGGCAAAAAATCTCCCTCAGTTTAATAGGTTGTTACAGAAAAACTAAATATGATAGAGAAAAATTAGTTTTATTTTTGAAAAATACATACGTTTCCATTTTTGGATTATTTGATTTTAAACATTATATTTGCTAAATGACATCCTCCATTGTTGATTCACTGACGAAGTCTATTCCAAAAGTTCTCCATACATTTTTGTGTCATTTCTCTTGGAATGGCTGCCACTTCTTGGATAATGGCGTCTGTAAGTGCTTGAAGTGTTGTGGGACGTTGTTTGTGCACTAGAGCCTTTGTGTCCCCAAAGAAAAAAATCACAAGGCGATAAGTCAGGCTACCTAGAGGGCCACGTGATGTCTCCTTGCAAAGGGACAAGATGACCAGGAAATAATTCGTGCAACATTTCCGTAGAATGTCGAGAGGTGTACGATGTTGCTACGTCTTGCTGGAACCACACTTCTTGCTCTCCATGATCTAGAATTAACTGGTTTAGCCTAGGATGGAGGAAGGTATCTAACATGTGACAATAACTGTTTGAATTAACTGTTACCGTGTGGACATCTTCTTCGAAAAAACATGGTCTCCAAACAAAACATTCGGTGCACCAAACTGTCATATGAGGGCTGTGGAGTGGTTGCTGATGAATTTCACGAGGGTGTTCTGCAGCTCAATAGCGGAATTCTGTTTGTTTACAGTTCTTGATAAGTGGCAATGGGCCTCATCCGAAGAAATAAACAAAGTGTCAGGTGGAATGTTTTGAAGAACACACTCATATACACAAACGCAAACACACCTAGGCAGACATACTGTAGAAAGCAAAAGCTCTTACCCACTCCCTTAAAACTTCATTACCTCATTATTTCCTTTTCCCTATCCCTTCCTTTCTGCCTGAAGAAGCAGCTAGGCTGCGAAAGCTAGTATATATGGCTTTTCACAAATGTCTGTCTAGGTGTGTTTGCGTTTCGATATGGCTGAGTGTGTGTGTGTATTTGTTTACCTTCCTTTTTTTCCCCTAAGGTAAGTCCTTCCACTCCTGGGATTGGAATGACTCCTTTTCCACTTCCTTAAAACCCATATCCTTCCCTTTTCCTCCCCTTTTTTCCTCTTTTTCCTGAAGAAGCTGCTAGTGGTGGCGAAAGCTTGTATGTGTGTTTGTGTGTGATTTTGTTTCTCTCGACGAGCCGGTCCTTTTTGTAAGACATCTCTTTTCTATTTATATATATATATATATATATATATATATATATATATATATATATATATATATATATATATTATAGAGGAAAAATTCCTAACAGGAAAATATACGTAAAAAATCGATGAAGTACACTTACCAGGCGAAGGGGCGCGGGCAGTGATAGCAACAGATAAACACACAGACAGACACACACACACACAAACGCAAGCTTTCGCAGCTTAGCTGCTTCGTCAGGCAGAAGGGAAGGAGAGGGAAAAGAAATGATGAGGGTTTCAAGGGAGTGGATAAGGAGTCATTCCAATCCCGGGACACGACCCTTGGGGCACGACCAGCACATCTTGGCACAGTGTTACACCGTCCGGGTTATCTGGATACTTCCCACCGACACCAATCCTTCAGAACTCCAGCATATTCTCTCTTCCCATTGCCCACCTGGTCTCAACCTCCGCTAAATTCGAGTTCCCACCCACCATCTTAACATCTTTGCCTTGGTTCTCTGGACAGAGCCTCTGCCTCAAGTGGCATCTCTGTCTTACTACTAACTTCTTTGCTTTCTACAGTTCTACAGTATGTCTGCCTAAGTGTATTTGCGTCTGTGTAAATGTGTGGGTGTGTGTGTATTTGTTTACCCTCCTTTTTTCCCCCCAAGGTAAGTCTTTCCTGTCCCGGGATTGGAATGACTCCTTCTCCACTCCCTTGAAACCCTCATCATTTCCTTTTCCCTTTCCTTCCCTTCTGCCTGACGAAGCAGCTACGCTGCGAAAGCTTGCATTTGTGTGTGTGTCTGTCTGTGTATTTAAGAGCTCAGGTACACAGACAGAAACACAAATAAAACCACACACAAATGCTGAGCTTTCGCAACCCTGCATTGCTTCTTCAGAAAAAGAGCAGGGAAGGAGAGGGAAAAGGAAAGGATATGGGTTTTAAGGAAGTGGGTGAGGAGTCATTCCAGTCCCGGGAGACGAAAGACTTACCTTAGGGGGAAAAAGGATAAACAAACACACACACACACACACACACACATACACACACACCAAGGCTGATATATGTAAAAAGCTAAAACACACACAAACACAAAAATTCAAGCCTTTGCAACCGTTTGTTGCTTCATCTGGAAAAGAGGAAGGAAAGAGGAGAAAAAGGGAAGGATGTAGGTTTCAAGAGAGTGAACGAGGAGTTATTCCAATCCCGGGAGTGGAAGGACATACCTTAGGGGGAAAAAGGAAAGGTGAACAAACACACACACACACACACACACACACACACACACACACACACGCAAACTCACCAATGCAGACATTTATAAAAACCAAAAAAGCATATATAAAATCTAGTGTTCACTAAATAAATAAGGCAGATTCTACTGACTCAGTCATTGTCAACACCAAATCCTCTGCTGGAATATATGTTTAGGTGTACAATGCATATTGGTTCAACTGAACCATACTGAGCTAAGAACATTCTTGGGAAATTCACAAAGTTGCCCCTAAACATAACACAATGCAAGATAATAAAATGAAAGTAAGCAAAATAAAGAAGCCTTTGCCTTTTAGGGACAGACTGTGAAGATCATTATTATGTTGAAGGTAGCGGCATTGACTTCTTACACTAGATCTTGAACATGATGCTTCCAATAAAGTCTTCCATCTACCCTCACTCCCAACAAGCAGGGTAGCACAATGGTAAGACATAGACTCGCATTTGGGAGAAGACAGTGGTTCAAATTCAATTCTGGCCATCGAGATTTAGGTTTTCCATGATATCCCTAAGTCACTTCAGGCAAATGGGCAAATGTCAGGATGGTCCCTTTGAAAGGGCATGAGGTCCATATGAAATCACGCAGTTGACATAACATTACATCCTAAACTTTTTTTCCCCGATAATTTAAAATGGTTGACTTCGCATTAGGACAAACTTTATGTTCTAATACAAGGATTGTGCCAAAATTTTTTATGCATCCACAACACACTATACAAATTTCAGAAAAAGACTGGTACAAATTCCAAAGCCATTGTAAAGTCTAGTAAGCTGCTATATCAGAGGAATAACCTGTTAGCTGTGGAACAAAAATTTTAGATTCAGCACTGTGTAAAATTGTCAAACATATTTCTCTGCACCCATAGGTCCTCTAATGTGTCCCTCTACTTCCTATACAGAGTGAGATGATGTGGTGGTTACAATAATACACTCACATTTGGAAAGATATTGGTCCAAATTCATGTTGAGCCAGATATAAATGATTCATTGTTTCCATAAATTGCGTCAGGAAATCACCAGAATGATTTCTGTGAAAAGGGTGCTTGTACTGTCTAGAAGTTGACATTGTATGTGTCATTTTTTAAAGTGCGTGTGCAATACTTTTGTTGTGTACACTACCTGCTTCCACCACTTCTTTGTGCTCAGTTGGACAGTACTTGTTTTACTATTTCTGTCATTTCATTGTTTGATTCAGAAATGTGTGTGCACTGTACTTACTTTTGTAACAGATACAATAAAGGTCTCCCCACCCACCCACCCACCCACCCACCCAGAACCAAAAAATATTCCACTTCAAAAAATTAAATAGAATATACAGAGAAAGGAACGGTTAAAGGGGAGAGAGAATGATATCACGAGCTCAACTGAAAACATAGGAGGAAGGGAGAAATTAAGGAAAGATGTTTATCTACATTTTGTTTGCATGATTTACATTGTCCTTTAAGTTTCTGCAACACTGTATCTTTAAATTTTTAGAATTCAAATAGATGTCAAACTAAAAATGTCTGTGTACAAGCAGCCTAAGGTCAATATAATTCTCACTATTTCAAAAATTCCTTATAATTGTTTGACAAAAGCATTCATTTTATTTTCATAAGCTTAAAACATTGTACTGTTATCCAAAACAGAAGTGGAACAAATTAAGGTACACACAAAATTTTGCATGTCTTTTAGCCACAGCAATGAAGTTATGAAGGTGACAGTGTTTGTGACAATAACTAATAATTTGCAATGATAATGTTTGTAAATGTATGGTAAATAGAACCCATAAGATCATAATATTTACCAGTTTCTTACCTTCAAGAATATATTACTCAATAAAAGTTTCATTTCAGGAAATGAGTATTACTTTATAAGCATTGATCAGTTAGTTAATTATACAAGAGTTGTTCAATAAATAATGTCCACTTTTTTACATAGCCTTACACATGTTCTTTGCCTTTACACTAGTGTTGCGTAAGATCACGTATTTCCTGTTGGTAAAATCCTTTGTTCTTTGCTCATAGTCACGTTTTTATTGCATAAATTGTAGTCTCGCCATCATCATCATCAAAGATGGTCTCTTATAGAAAATTATTAAGTGGCCCAAACAGACAAATGGCCAAGAGTTGCTGTGTTTTGACTGCACGGTGGATGAAGCAGTGTTAATGCAATTTCGTGATGTGCTTCTGGGTTCTGAGACTTGAGTGTGAGAATGCAATGTTATGTTGGAGCAAGATTTCTTTTGGTTTCTTTACAGGTGGTATGCAATAAGCATCTGAAGTAATTGTTGACACTTGGCAATATATCCACAAGAATGACAGCATCAATATCTGAAAAGACTGTCACCACAACTTTATTGTCAGAAGGAGCTGCCTTTAATTTATTTATTTTGATGGGTGCAGGAGTTGCCACTCCATCATAAGCTATTTGCTTTCTATACATGTTAAAAGGAACAGTCAAGCAGTTAAAAATCTTATAAAGTAATTGTATGGTTAACAACTGATTAAAAGTCCCTTTCGCCGCTTCAGCTGTTTTATTGTGGTCCTTTTAGGATATTACAACCAGTTTCTTGTTTTATAGACACATCATTAGGTGATTCTAATACCTACAATTATTTCAAAATTAATGAGGACGAATGTTCTATATCCTCATGCTATGTTAAAAATCTTCTAAAAGCACTAAAATAGTATGTTTAAAGGCAAAATTATTAAAAAACTTATTTATAAAGTGATATGAAAAGTAAGTTATTATTATTATTATTGTTGTTGTTGTTTTTTGAAATCATGAAGATTTAAGCATTTATTTACAAAACTTACTGAGAGTTCTAGTTTCTCATAAAAAACTGATACCATTTGTTCCAAGGTTCAAAGCAGGGGCATCGTATGCAATATTTGCTTTCTGTTCAGAATGACACTCAGGTTTCATCACTTAAATCTATGGCAGAAAGTGGTACCTATGGACTTAAAAACTACTACAGCATTTTAGATGAGCTTGCTTTTCTTTTAATCTTGCGAACTGTTGGGAGCAAATCTTTGATTTTAAAGAGTCTCAACCATTGCACATGCATTCCTGCTGCTCATGGATTGTTGTAGAGCCAGTTGTAATGTACTGGCCAGTACAATAATGGCACTCACATGAGTCACTGTATTAGCAGTGGCTGAACATGGTTGATCTTGGAGCTGAGTTTCTTGCAATTCCTGAACTCAATCCCTCACCCATCAGTATTCATACCAATCACATCATTACTTTACATTGGATAAAAATATTTTATGGATTCTCACCATAGTTTCATACTCTGCTACCAAGAATTATAGCAAGTTGATTTTGATGGTTCACATCCAAGACACCATTTTCTTGATTCTCTGCGAAGACACCATTTTGATGGTTCACTGTGGAACTGCCATCTAATGTAATAGTTAAAAGCTTTGAACATTTGCAGAGAAAATATGGAATTTGACTCAACTAAAAGAATGTTTTCCT
This sequence comes from Locusta migratoria, assembly GCA_026315105.1. NCBI lineage: Eukaryota > Metazoa > Arthropoda > Insecta > Orthoptera > Acrididae > Locusta > Locusta migratoria. Next base: position 336,133,306 of record CM048748.1, on the reverse strand, counting down.
ATATCTATCAATATCTGTAAAAAATGTGGTCATTAACTTTGAACAACTCTTATATATGTTAAGTGTGGTCATTTTTGTAATGCAGTCTTTTAGTGGATGTTGTACTGTATATGTCTTATTGTTTCAGATAATATGCAGTCACAGAATTCTTCAACATTTGACCCCTATGCTGAATATAATGATCAGACTATGCCAGACAGAAACTTCAAGGCAAAAAGTAATGTGAGTAGACAAACTTCATGGGATATATTTTCAAAACAACTGTCATATAAATGACTTTCTTAAATATAGTGTAATAAACACTCTTATATTGTTGAGTGATAGGGTAGTATTAGTTATCGATCATTACAAAGTGATGACTTGTGTAATATTTCCTTTACATTTATGTTAGGTTTAATTATGTAACCCCCATCAACCTAGAAACCATTAGACTTTGTACTTACTGCAGCATTATTTTGTACTTACTGCAGCATTCAACTTGTATTAGTAGTGTGTTGCCCATAGTATGGATTTTACATTAACCCATTTTCCATACAGTTGACTGAGTAAATTTGTTCATAGTAAGCACAACATTTAACACTCTGCAGTGTCATTCCTAGTAAAGTTTTTGCCGTTACCTGGTTGTAAATCGATGGTTCTTGCTGTTATTGTTGGCAATTGCTCTCACTAGCAGCTGGCTGAAAAGTCATGGGTCAAAAATTAATTCACTACAAATAATGAAGGCAACCCACAGAATTGCAGTTCTTTGACACTGTTAATTATTCATAAATACCCAGTTGTCCCCATTTATGACCAGCTTACAAGTCTCATTAAATATATCCATTAAGACCAAGTTCTTGGTGGCAATTGCTCTTGATAGCAGCTAGCTAAAACGTCATGGGGGGGGGGGGGGGGACTAATTCACCAAAAATAACAAAGGCAACACACACACAATTGCAGTTCTTTGACACTGTTAATTAATCATAAATACCCAGTTGTCTTCATTTCTGGCCAGCTTACAAGTCTCATTAAATATATCCATTAAGATCAAATATGCACATTCCTCACGTCAGTAACATTAATTTACAAAGTTCATGTGTGGAATACAAAAGTTCGAGGTGTACGTCTTAATGTTACATGAATAATTACTTGGTCATTCATGATACCAGTAGAAATACTTTCCATACTTGTAACACTGACAAACTCTTACATAATTCTTCAAAATTAAAGTTCAAACTGGCATGCATTGGAACTCAGATCGCGGCCGAAACAATACTCTTGAACTGTCATGATTATGTCAGGCAATGGACGAAACAATACTCTGAACTGACGTAGATTGTGCTTCAGGTGGAGGATGAAACAATACACTATTACATGCCGCAAATGCATCCTATTGATATCTTTTAAACAATGATATTAAAAATTGCATATTGTTAATTATGCACATTAATTTTATTATAATGGAAAAGTAAACAATTACATGCAACTGGCTATAGTAAAAAATAGCATAAATAATACTGATTAAAATAATAAACAAATCTCAGTTCAATGAATAGTATTTCATTTTCATATTTAATAAAATAGGTTTATCAACAATACTTTTGCAATTAACGGTAATTATACAGAAACTACAGAGGGCAAAACTTTCCTAACATTACATGTGAAACATAGTAAGAGAAAAGAATTTACTTAGTTTTATCAGAATATTAATTAGCACATTATCTGAACTCTTAACAATATACCTCTGACATGAACTAATTAATATTTGCTAATTAAATAAGCTTCTGTGACACCAAATAATGGAAAATGCCTTCAGCTAGTCATGTTAGAAAAATAGAATAACAAAAGTTTTGGAAAAGAAAATGATAATAGACTAATTACATACACATCTATTATTATGTAACAGTGGTATCGGGAGGTTCAGTAATGCAAGCAGATGGGAATAAATCCCAACATGCTTCACACAAGTTTTGTGTTAGTAGAAATTCATGTCTGAAATTTCTGGTATTCTTTCAGGTTTTAGGAAAGGCTTGATAAAATGATTGTAAAGCAAACATATTTTATGCCACATACAATGGTTATCAAACCACAGTTTTGTCTTTCAGGTAGTTATTGACCTGTAATTTTCACAGTTCTTTAGTATATCTAACATGCTCCTCCATGAAAATCATCATGCCCTGAAATGAAATACATCCACAAATCTTAAAATTCGTGTTCCACGACTCACCCAACCTTGATAAATATTGTAGTTCGTCTCTATGCCACACCATTCTCAAACCCATACCACAGGGATCATATCCCTGTGTAAGCTGCTGATGCAATATCTGCCGGTTCCACCCACCAAGACTTTCCTTTTCCAGTCCCGACACAGGGACAGGGCGGACCATCTGTGAAAGCAGTCACACGATTAACCAATTCTGCTGCAATCATTACACAGCTTATACATTAGTATGACTACCAATCAGCTGTTCATCAAAATGAATATCTCTTATTTCTGGGCCTGAAGATAGAAAATCTAAATCTTGGTGAAGGATGCAGTTCGGTTATATGAGTCCAGGGTAATGCTGGGTGACAAGGGGAGTGCTGTTTTGTGGATGGTTACTGGTGGTAGAGGGAGGTTTTCGGCTGTGTGGGGATATGGCACGGCAGATCTGTTTCCCGAATAGGTGTGTGGGGTAATTTCTGACCGTGAAGGCCTTTGCGAGTCCTTCAGCATACTGAGAAAGGGTGTTCTCGTCACTGCAAATATGCCATCCATGAGTGGCCAGGCTGTAAGGAAGGGATTTTTTTAATGTAGAAGGGATGGCAACTGTCAAAGTGTTGTACTGTTGGCACTGGCAGGTTTAATATGGATGGAAGTGTGTATGGAGTCATCAGTGTGGTGGTTAACATGCAGGATGGTGAAGTGGATGGGGGGGGGGGGGGAGTTGATGTTGAGGATAAGGTCTCCTGGCCCAGTCCAGATCATGAAAATATCATCAATAAATCTGAAGCAGACCAGAGTTTTGGGGCTTGAGATGCTAGGAAGAATTCCTCCAGACGGCCCATAAACAGGTTGGTATAGGGAGGGTGCCATGTGGATGCCCATGTCTGTCCACAGTTTTGATGGTAAATTTTCCCCTCTTAGAAAAAGTAGTTATTTGTAAGGATAGCATTGGTGAGGCTTATGAGGAATGAGGTATCAGGCTTCAATTAAGAGGGACGTTGGGAGAGGTAGAGTTCGACAGCAGCAATTCGATTGGCATGTAGGATGTTGGTGTCTAGGGCGGTGGCATCAACTGTGTCAAGTAAGGATGCAGGAGGAAGAGGGGTTATGGTGGAGAATCGTTGAAGGAAATGGTGTGGTATCCTTGATATGGAAGGATAGATTTTGCACAATTGATTGAAGGTGTTGGTCTATGAAGGCTGAATGGCCACCGCTAAACTGTGGCCATACACAATGTAGACCACCCTGTGGCACAACATGCAGTGGAACATGTGCTTGATTTCAATTGCTGATTCAAATTCCCAGACCATCTGGATCCCCCTACCCACCAACAACTTTTCTGAAGAGCACAGATGGGAGTTATCCATACAGTACATTCTCTGATTCTCAACCTATGATAACTCCCCTTTTCTCCACACCCAAAAGTTCCATTCCCTTTATCCTACATCTCCTATTTTGTGTGTGTGTGCGCGCAGCGCGCGCGTGCCTGCGCGTGAGTGTTTGTGTGTGTGTGTGTGTGTGTGTGTGTGTGTGTGTGTACACTCTTTTGTTTCTTTTGTTTCCTATTGCTTTTCTCCCTTCATCTGCCTTGCTATTCCATTCCTAAGCTGCATATCGTTCCACACATCTAATACCTACATGCTTCACAAGGCAGTGCTGTATCCATCCCTACCACCGTTACACAACCGTCATATCACCGCGAGTCTTCTGACAGCACATGTGGTGGAGTGGTTAGCATTGTAGATCAATGTGCTTGCGGTCCCCAGTTCAGATCCTGCCACGGGCAGAAAAAAATTGTTTCTTTGTATTTACTATTTCTGGAATGTTCTACATGTTTCTTATGTTTGATGTACTTGTAATTTCCAGAATTTTCTTTCTATGTATATATAGTAGAGCACTCCAAGCAGGAGGCAGTCTGTGCTGAGTGTACGCTTATGTTAGTAATAAATGTGTGCTAAGTCTAAAGTGAGTATTGTGCTTTATTAACGACCAGCCAGGATGGTGAGCTCAATGTCATTGAAAAAGTTTCATGCTCTGCTGTTACTGCCAACAACACACTAGAGGACACTATTATGGCATTGCATATAGGGTCCGGTCTGATGCAGGAGCAACGTCAGCAGGTGTTAACCATACTACACCAATTTTCAGGTGTATTCCAGGCCAGGCAGGAGAAGAGCCAGATGAAATGGCCTACGGTAAAACACCGTATCAATACTGGGGATCATCAACCAATTAGCCAGCTGAAAGACTAATTCGGGAAGAAGTGGAGATGATGTTACACGATGACATTATTCAACCTTCAGAGTGCCCTTGGTCGTCTCTAATGGTTCTCGTGAAGAAAAAGGATGGCACATGGTGTTTCTGTGTCGACTATCGGCGACTGAACAAAATCACAAAGAAAGATGTCTACCCACTGCCGCGCATTGATGACACCTTAGACTGTTTGCAAGGAACTGCATACTTCTCAACCAAGGACATGCAGGCAGGTTATTGGCAAATGGAGGTTGACGAAACTGACAGGGAGAAGGCAGCTTTCATTACACCTGACAGCCTCTATGAATTCAAAGTGCTGGTGTTTGGACTATGTAATGCTCTGGCCTCATTTGAACACATGATGCACACCTTGCTTTGACACCTTAAATGGAAGACATGTCTTTGTTATCTAGATGACATTGTCATTTTCTTAAGGACATTTGTGGTACATCTAAACTGTCTGTCAACTGTGTTGAAGTATGTTCAGACAGCAGGACTCCACCTCAACCCAAAGAAGTGCCTGTTCATTGCCAAAAAGATAAAAATCCTGGGGCACCTAGTGAACGGAGATGGTGTTTGTCCTGATCCAGATAAAGTAAGGGCAGTCACAGAATTTCCAACTCCTCAGAACATCCATGATGTGAGAAGGTTCCTCAGGCTGTGCTCATACTACTGACATTTCATAAAAGGTTTTTGTAACAAGACAAGTCCTTTGCAAGAACTTCTGCAGGAAGACGCCAAGTTTTAGTGCAATGAGACGAAAGAATGAGCTTTCCGGGTACTTAAGAATGTTCTAACTTCCGCACCAGTTCTAGCCTTATACGATGAGAATGCGAAAACTGGACATCACACTTCAGGAAAGTCCTGAAACAGTGATCAAGAGTTCTCTCAAAGTCAGAGATAAACTACAACTGAGAAGGAATGTCTCGCCATTATCTGGGCTATCAACAAGTTCTGGCCGATTTATTCTGTAAACCATTCACCATTGTGACAGACCACCATTCTTTATGTTGGCTGACCAGTTTGAAGGATCCATCAGGTCGACTAGCAATATGAGCACTAAGACTCCTACAGTTCATTGAAGACTCCTAGAGTTCGTTGTTACAATGGTATTCAAAAATGGGCACAAACAGAAGGACATAAACTACCTTTCGAGGAATCCATTAGCTGAACACGAGAGCATGGATGAAATTTCACCCCTCAGTAAGTTAGGTGTCATTACAGCTGAACAGAGGGAAGATGTGGCATTATTAGAAACCTTACAGGCCTTGAGAAAAGAGAACCGACCAAAGGAGAGTTATAAATGGTACAGTGTATAAGAGCAACTACGATTCACTGACTACTGGTTGTAGCCCCAAATGGCTACTGGTTGTTCCAGCTCATCTCCGACCAGCTATTCTCAAGTATTTCCACGATTCTCCAATATCCAGTCGTCTGGGATTTGTAAAGACCCTAGAGAGAATTAGATGCTGGTATTACAGACAAGGGCTCTACTGATCTGTCAAGCACTATGAAGACTGTTATGGGAATGAAGCCACGACATGAGGTTCTGACTCCGGTCATTGTCACTGCAAGGAATGCATGCCGGCAGAAGGAAAGGATTCTCCTGAACTGCCATACAGAGGATCCATGGCAAGATCCAGGACTGTTGCTATTTAGGCAATTTTGAAGTTAGAACTACAAATTTTGGGATTTGGATTCAGGGTTTTAATTTAAAAGACACGTGTTTCGGTATTTTTATAAATTCGACCAGTGAGGGGGTCAAAACGGGATGCAAAAATTGATTTTCAAAAACATGTTGCTGTTAACTCAAATTTCAAGGTAGAACTATGAAACATAGTATATGGAATCTTGATCAGGATTAAAAAGACAAAGAGTTTTGGTATTTTTGGAAATTCAACAACTAAGAGGGTAAAATAGGGGATTAAAAATTCTTTTCAAAAACACTTTGTTGACAAGACAATTTTGAAGCTAGAGCTGCAAAAATTGGTATTTGTATTGTTAATGTTGGAAATTCTCCATAGAGATGATAGATTATTTTTCACAAAAGATAGGTTAGCTGGTCAGTACTTACCTTTTTGCTGTACCGCCAATAGTTACACACAGAAATAAAATAGAACGAACATAAAAAAAGATTATGGAAGTGTGTTCCTTCTTCAAGTAAAAGAGTAGGGGGAAAAAAGAAGACAAAAGGAATGGGAACAGAAGGGGAAGGTAATTCACGACCTAGGTCATGAGGATGGTGTTAGAGGATTAAAAACCAACCTCTTGACCTAGGTCATGAATTACCTTCCCCTTTCTTGCCCATTCTTTTTTTCCCTTCTCTTTTATCTGAAGAAGGAACACAGATCTGTAAGCTTGTTTTTGTTCTTTTTTCTTTCTGTGTGTAACTATTGGTGGTACAGCAAAAAGGTAAGTACTGGCCAACCAATCTATCTCTTTTGAAAAATAATCTATTTGTATGGTTTGTTATAATTAAAAAAAAATTACATGTTTCGGTATTTTTGGAAATTCAACCACCAAGGGGGTTAAATTGGAGAGGGGCTGTTTTTCGAAAATCTTTTGCTATTAAGGTAATTTTGAATCTGTTTTCTTGGTCAGAATTAAAAAGACACATATTTTGGTATTTTCAGAAAATTAATCATTTATGGAGTGAAATAGGGGATGAAACATTTTTTGAAAATACGTTGCTACTAAGCCAATTCTTAACCCAGAATTACAAAAAATTATATTTGCATACTTGGTTGGAATTTAAAAGACACATGTTGGGGTATTTTTCGAAATTCAATTATTAAGGGGTGCCATAGGGGGTTACAAGAAGTAAATCAAAAGTTCAAATGTTTGTAAATCTTAAGAGACTTAACTATGGGGTCATCAGTCCCTAAGGCTTACAAACTAATGAAACTAACTTATGCTAAGGACAGCACAAACACCCATGCTCGAGGGACAAATCGAATCCTGGATGGCGAACAACAGGGCGCACTGCAGCATTGTGCCTCAATAAGCATGACCATTCTGCCGTGGCTACAAGTAGTATCACAACATTTTATCATGCTAGTACTTAAGCTATATCTATGAAAATTTATATTAAGAGGGAGAAACAACTGGTGCAGACCAACCAGCCTACGCATACAGAACAGCGGGCTTTAAGCTAAGATATATATGTAGTGGAGCACTCCAAGTGGGAGAGAATCTGTACTAAGTGTAAGGTGCTTTATTAATGACCAGCCTTCGAATTCCAGACCACCTGCAGTTTTTAACATGTCAATATCCTCCTCCCCTCCCCTCCCCTTCCCTAATATAGCTCGTGCAAGAAGTTATGGCGTTTGCGCTATGGGCTATGGATTGTTCAGTTTGGAATTGGAATAAGGCAGGATGAAAGGATGGGTTATAGCCAGGAAAGAGAACTAACGAAAAGTTCCCTTCTTTGGCTGTAACCCATCCTTTCATCCTGCCTTATTCCAATTCCAAACTGAACAATCCACAGCCCTCACCTGCTCAATCCTTAACCTGTACATTAATTCAGCCAATGATCACACCTGTCAACTCCCATCCCTAATGAAAATCCTCAATCTTTCTCCTCCTACATCCACACTTGCGGTTCAGAACATCCTCCTACAGGCCAACTGTAAATTAGAACAGCATGCCACCCTCCACCTCAAAAAAACTATTCAATCTCCTAGTTACCCACCTCCGGAATGGCAATACACTCTCCCTCAGCCACCTCTCCTACAAACCTCAACTTCCTCTCATTGCCCACAAACCCAGTCTCTCCCATCTGCTCAAACTCCCACTTCCAGCTCTACTCCCCCCCCCCCCAAAAAAAAAAAAAAAAAAAAAAATCTCAATATGCTAATCCACACAATCCGGAACCACAACATCCCAATTCAGTAATCAACCTCTCTCACAGTCTGAAACCTCTGTCCTTTCCAAAGGCCTCACCTTTAGCCCTACTCCCAAATTCAACCAAGCAGCCCTACTCAAAGATTTACTGACCTATACCCATAGTCTTTGCTGGAGATGTCACTTTGCCACAAATAAAAATAATCCTAATCCCACAACTCCTAACGATCCATCTCCCCAAGACACCATCCAGATTGAACCCTGCCTAGAACAGTTCCGTCCTCCGCCACAGCGAGACCCACTTCCTCTTACTCAAAATCACCCTCTTCAAAACTTCCAGGAATTTCTCACTTCCAGCCTTGTCTCTCAGTCTTTCCTGAAAAAACTGAATCCAACTCCCAACATCACCACAGCTGAAGCCCAACCTATGCGTGATCTGAAGATGGACCAGTTGGATCCGCAACCGTGGTACTTGACCGGTGGGAGTATGTGGCTGAGGGACTGTGTCAGCTTTCCGACAGTACCGCATACAAAGTTGGTCAAGACAATCCCATTCCTGACGTCCAGCCTGAGTTCCAAGGAATTCTCAGCGCCTTAGGCCCACTACAAAGCCTTCCACCTTACTCCATTAACCTCATGACCCCACCGACACCCCGCACACCCGCCTTCTACCTACTTCCAAGATGACAAACCCAAACATCCCGGGTGCCCCATTGTGGCCGGTTACGAAGCCCCTTCGGAATGAATCTCAGCCTACATAAACCAACACCTTCAACGCATTATGTGTAGTCTCTCATCCTTCATCAAAGATACCAACCACTTTCTCGATTGCCTGCAATCATTACCCAGCCTGTTACCTCCGGAAACCATCCTTGTAACCATTGATGCACTTCCCATTACACAAATATCCCACTTCCCATTACACAAATATCCTGCATGCCCAGGGCCTCGCTGTGATGGAGGATTTCCTTTCACGCCGACCACCTGCAACCCTACCTAAAACCTCATTCCTTATTACCCTAACCAACTTCATCCTAATCCATAACTTCTTCACTTTTGAGGGCCAGACATACCAACAACTAAAGGGAACACCCATGGGAACCAGGATGGCTCCCTCGTATGCCAATCTATTTATGGGACAAAGTTTGGTATAGATTTATTGATGACATCTTCGTGATCTGGACTCACAGTGAAGAAGAACTTCAGAATTTCCTATCCAACCTCAACTCCTTTGGTCCCATCAAATTCACCTGGTCCTATTTCAAATCCCATGCCACTTTCCTCAATGTTGACATCAATCAGTCCAATGGCCAGCTTCACACATCCGTCCACATCAAATGTTCCCTTCCCTACAGCTTAGGTCTTTGTGGGAAAAGAGTCTGCTCCAGTCCTGAATCCCTGAACCAGTACACCAATAACCTAATAACAGCTTTCACATCCCGCAACAATCCTCCTGATCTGGTTCAGAAGCAAATTACCAGAGCCACTTGCGATAGCACCCACATGATTTACCAACTGACATGCCTGCACTTTGAAGCGTTCTATGAAATCCACTACTTTGGGGGCTGAACTAAAATATATGAATATTGAATATCAGCACACAGTACGAGCATTCCATGACCTTGAGTTTCTTTTCAACTTACAAAAAATGTACTCCACAATGGATGTTTTGGCTAATAATTAATAAAAGAGTAGAGATGAGCATATTGTTTAACTTACCCAAAGCACAGGCTCATAGACCGATACACAAATAAAAACACAAACACAAAAATTCAAGCTTTTCATTTCTTGCTTCATTAGAAAAACAGAAAGGAAGGAGGGAAAATGGGAAAATTTAGGTTTTAAGGGAGTGGATTAGGAATCATTCCAATCGCGGGAGTGGAAGCACTTACCTTAGGGGAAAAATGAGAGGTAAACAATCACACACACACACACACACACACACACACACACACTCATACACATGCAAACACACCAAGGCAGACATTTGTAAAAAGCAAAGAAGTTGGACAGATATTCCAGTGGAAGAGGCTCTGTCCAGAGAACAAAGGCAAAGATGTTATTGAATGGTGGGCGGGAATTTGAATTTGGCAGAGGCTGAAACCAGGTGAGGAACGGGAAGAGAGAATATGCTGAAGGGCAAGTTCCCATCTCCCGAGTTCTGAAAGGTTGGTGTCGGTGGCAAGTACCCAGATATCCTGGACGGTGTAACACTGTGCCAAGATGCACTGGCCGTGCACCAAAGCATGCTTAGTAAAAGGGTGATCCTCATTAGCAACGAACACTCTCTGCCTGTGACCATTCATGAGAATGGACAATTTATTGCTGGTCATTCCCACATAGAATGCTTCATCTATTTTATATATATATAAGGTAAGTCCTTCCACTCTTGGGATTGGAGTGGCTCCTTTTCCACTTCCTTGAAACCCGTATCCTTCCCTTTTTCCTCCCCTTTTTTCCTCTTCTTCCTGAGGAAGCTGCCAGTGGTGGCGAAAGCTTGTGTGAGTGTTTGTGTGTGATTTTATTTGTTTCTGTCGACGAGCCGGTCCTTTTGATAAGTCATCTCTTTTCTATATATATATATACACGGGTAACTTACCAAAAGGACCGGCTCGTCGATAGGCACAAATAAATAAAATCACACACCAACACACATACTGTTGCGTCTAATGAATGGGTGACACCATTGATAGTCATTGTCAAACCCTCTGGCAAACTCCGAATTTGCATTTGCAGAGGGTCTGTCCAGAGACTGGAGGCAAAGATGTTGTAGAATGGTGGGTGACGATTTGAAATTAACGGACATTGAGATCTGGTGGGCAACAGGAAGAGAGAATATGCTGAAGGGCAAGTTCCCATCTCTGGAGTTCTGAAAGGTTGGTGTCGGTAGGAAGTATCCAGATAACCTGGACGGTGTAACACTGTGCCAAGATGTGCTTGCTGTGCACCAAGGCACGCTTAGCAAAAGGGTGATTTTCATTACCAACAAACACTGACTGCCTGTATCCGTTCATGCAAATGGACAGTTTGTTGCTGGTCATTCCCACATAGAAGGCTTCACAGTGCAGACATGTCAGGTGGTAAATTATGTGGGTGCTGTCGCAAGTAGCTCTGCCCTTAATCATGTACAACTTCCAGCTTACAGGACTAGAATAAGTGGTGGTGGGAGGGTGCGTAGGGCAGGTTTTATAGTGGGGTTGGTTACATGGACAGGAGCTGGAGGGTAGGGAAAGTGGTTTGGGGATTCCATAGATATGAACTAAGAGGTTACGAAGGTTAGGTGGGTGCCGGAAAGATACTCTTGGTGGAGTTGGAAGGATGTCATGGATGATGGATCTCTTTTCGGGGCAGGATTTAAGGAAATCGTATCCCTGCTGGAGAGCCATATTCAGAGTCCACTCAGAGTCCAGGAAAGTATCCGGTGACAAGAGGGGCACTTTCAGGTCCCTCTGTAATAGAGATTGTTTAACTTCCAGGCGAAAAAGCACAGGTTCGTTGATAGACACACACACAAATGCTAAGCTTTCACAACTCAAGATTGCTTCATCAAAAAAAAAGAGAAAGGAGAGGAGGAAAAGAAAGGATGTCGGTTTCAAGGGAGTGGATGAGGAGTCATTCCAATCCTGGGAGAGGGAAGACTTACCTTTGGGGGGAAAAGATAGGTAAACACACACACACACACACACACACACACACACACACACACACACACAAAGGAGAAACATTAAATTGGGGGGGAAATTTGTCAAATGCTATGCTGTTGTAGTTAAACTTACTGTAGGACAGAAACGAAAACTCCACATTTTTACGGTATTTCACAGTCTATTATTTGTTGCAGTGAAGTTTAGCAAAATAGTTGAGTAGTGTTTATTAATCAATGTATAGCTTATGTCCATCCAAATGTTTTTTAAAGCATCATGTCAAAATGTGAAGTCATTTGGTCAAGAACTGTTTGAGATTTTTCGCAACAGTATTATATAGTATCATCGTCGTTGTCATCATCATCATCATCATCATGAAGTCATCTTTGTTAGCAAAACTTATGTTGTAATGTTTTACTTTACAGCCAGTGTGGAATAAACAGGTGAGGCAGGCACAGCCATACTACAGACCTCAGCCTCAGTCAGCATATGGGGCTAGCAATTGTAAGTAACACTTCCTATAACAAATAAAGACCTCTTACAGTATTAGTGTATCACAGAACTAAAATTTAATCTTTTGTCATTCATGTCACAATTTTAGAAAACATATATTTTAATTATAATCTCCAATCCAAAATTTTGATAGTAATTACCATAGAACTCCAGCTGCCTAAATGAGTCGGGATCTGATCTGACCCAGATAATCAGTTATCTGTTTTAATTTTGACAGTAACAAAACATTAAAACTGAATAAATAAGTAGCACTTAATTGTAATGTTAAAAAGTCCTTTGTGTTCGCGTGTTCGTTGCCTCAATAGTTGCAACTGTCCCGACAATGTGAGTACACATTAATCGAGCCTGTGGTCGCAGTGATACTGTTTTGCAATTGATAACGTGAATGTTGACTATAATAACAAAGAATCGAGACTCCTTGGTGATAATTTTTTTCATGTGTTACTGCTATGTAATGCGTGTATGATGTTTTGACTATTTAAGTCTAGAACTATAGGTATAATCTGACTGCCTGTGTTGTCCTTGTAGGAGGATAAAAGAGACTATTTCTTCTTTCAGAAACACATTAGGGTCATAAATTATTTCACAAAATCATGCAGCTTCGTGAGTTCTTTTTTATGTGTGTATGAGTACAGTATAAAATAATGCAAAGATGTGGTAACATAAAACCTGTGAAATATGGGATACAATAAGACCACTAAGCACTGTCAAAGGAATTTGAGCTCTCCCGACAATACTTGTAGCTATAGTTTTTCTTGTCTGAGTGTTACTGTAAGGGGCTGTTGTATGATACTAGTCATCATTTACATAAAAGGTATAAAATCTTTGGACGACTATTTGCAATCTTCCGCCTGTCTCAGAGACTGCCAGTGTCATGACTCTGCGCAGTTTACATGATGTGTTACTAATAAATGCTCTCTGAGAGTGAAAACCTCGTACATGTATACCTAGCTTAATTTCCACAGAAGAAAGGCTGAAGAAGACAACTTATTGCTTACATAGTGTGGGCACCACACTTAACAGTATAGTGGACTTCTAGTGATGTGAGCATCTTTGAAATCACCAGGAAAGTGATGCAATTACCAGAAAAAAATAGGCAATATGGCCAATTTTTGTAAGAACGTTTTACACTGTACAATGTTTTAATGTATTCAAGGGGTGAATATCTGACTGTAGACAAGTTAGTTTAATGAATTAAAGATAAGTTGGATTTTAATGGCATTTGATGCTCATTACTAAGTAAATTAAAGGAAACTGACTTTCACTATCATGAAATGAACAATGGGAGAAAATTCCTTATGGAGAGAATTTATATTGTGACTGCAAAAACTGGTAAGAGGAATCCATTAATTGGGGACATATTGCCTCTATTATAATTCTGTAACTGTGAGAGTGTGCATCACATCTTACATTTCACAAAATTGTTCACTTTTATCTTCTTACTTGCAAAATCATCAATGCGTCATAATTGCTAAAATTGGTGGAAATATAATATCAATGTGAATATGCTTGTTACATCTAAGATAAAGTTTGCAAGCCACAGAATATACAACTTTTTTAAGAATGTCGATAAGGATAGAAAACAATTCACCATAAAGAGGCTTGATGAGCTGCTGATTGGCACAAAAATAGACAATCACATTCACACAACTTTAATTTTCTGCCATGGCCTTCATCAGAAAAAGAAACACGTACATTCACACGATTTTATTTTATTGCTCTATACCATTAATTTTGCTTGACACACTCTCTCATTGCTATGCACTTTAATGAATAATACATTTAAACCTTCCTTATGACTTACACCATCCATTGGTGAAAACTCCATGAAAATCCATTCAGTAGTGTTTTACATTATAGAGGACAGGCAGACAGTTTTAGGTGGCAGGATGATATAGAAGGTTTCGCAAACTGAGCAAGTACAAACTATTTACACAAGCAGTTCGCCAGAGTGAGGTATAATGTGTCATGTGATTTACAGATAGAATTATTTACAGATGCATTATGTTAATGTCACTCTGGAGTAACACAGAGTACATTACCTATATTTTCACTCAGGCATATTTCACACATCAATGGAAGCTTTTTTACTTAGTACTACATACGTATTTACTTGACCAGAGTGCCTGACAGGGTTTGGTGAGTCCTTTTTATAGAGATAAATTGTGATTTTAAATGTATGGTCATTGCTTTTACATTCACTTGAATACGGCATTTTCACTTTCAGAATCAAAACCATGTCACTTTGTGCCAATTTTCTGAGTATACTGAAATATCACAGACATCTTCAGTCTGCACAGAACCAATATTAAATGGTTCATTTATGTGAATACAATATTATATTTGCTTTCTGTGTACATTAATGCATGAAGCAACAACATGTTAATGACAGTAAAAATGAAATATTTATTGACACCTTGTCAAAACTGAAATATTTATTGACACCTTATCAAACATTCCAGTTGCTCTCTGCCACAAGTTAAAAAGAGCACTTCTTATCTTAGAAACACCAACAGGCAAGCCTAAGTGGATACACCGGTACATGCTAGATTTCTGAAGTTAAACACTGTTGGGCTGCTCTAGTAATTGAAGGGGACTCCGTCCAGGTCTTCTGAACACCATTGACAAGTGGGATGCACTTAAGCCTTGGGAGGCCATTTGAGAAGCTACTCGATTGAAAAGTAGCAACTCCGGTTACAGAAACAGACATAATGGTCTGGAGTGTGGGGTGCTGACCACATCCCCCTCCATACCACATTAATTGATACCTTTGGGCGGAGGAAGACATGTCAGCTGGTCGGTACATATTGGGCATGTTGAGATGTGAAGGGCAGAGTTTGGAAATGTTACTATTGATGCTGTTTCATTCACTAAAACTAATCACATATTGAAGATGAAAAACTCTTATCTTTGAAGCTGCAGAGACAGTATCAAAATCAGTAAACCAGAAATGATTTGTAATCCCAGAAAATAAGACAAATTGCTCAAAATGTCTGGCTAAATGTAAAATTAAATTACAAGGAGAATATTTTTACTGGCTGCACAGCATATTCATTAGAATAGTGAAACACTGTCACAGCCACAGTGTCCTGTCAGCTGACATTCGACAGCAGGTAAGGAAAGACAAACTGGCAACATCACTAAGTATACGCCCTCTACACAGAATTCTTCACTCAGATGCCTTGCTACCTGCACACAGCCACAGTAAAGCAAAGTAATGTGGACATCACTCTGTACATTTAGTGTAGTTCTAAATTCTAATCAGAATTATGGTGTTTTTAACTATCAGGAATTTCTGGAAAAAATTCTTGCAGCTACAGCACTAATCTGACTTCAAATTTCCTTCAAAATATGATATAACCAGTCTGTAGTCTGATTAAAATTGCTTTGTAATTGCTTTGTGAGATAGAACAATAGATGCATGCAGTTACAGGTATTGAACTTTTTTTCTTTCCTTCTTTAAATAACAGTCAAGTTGCACATAAGATGGATTTATTACTGATGACTGGTTCAATCATATTTTTATCCAGTAGCTCTGATTGACAGGTGGAAGTATTGGTCAGTATAGATTCTGGTTTGTACCTAACATGCCACACACTCGTGCAATGGTCTTAAACAACCAGATTTATGTATTGAATCTTTAGGTAAGACATGCCTGCTTCCTATAATCAAGCTCTGGGGAGATTTGGCCATCTATAACATTACCCTTGCAGGTTGGATAACTGTGAATGAATCTCACATTATCCTCGACAACGAACTGTTTACTATGACTAACATTTTGCTAACAATCACTGCCATATTCTGGAATGATAATGCACCCACGAACTGCCACAAAGGTTTAGGCATTAGAAATTTCTCAAACACCTCCCCTGTACAGCAAAATGGCAAGTGTTCAACATAATTGAACCATTTTAGAGCAGTATATGAGGACAAAATCTACTGCTCCAACATTGTTGAAGTAATTTATGGATTGTTTGGTACAATAATAGACACATTCTCTTGGAAACTATAAAGACACTTTAAAAATCTGTTCCTTGAAAAATTGTAGCTTATTTCAAACTCAGTGATAGGAAAACTCCTTACAAATAAATAATTATTGTGTCTTTCTTAGGTTTCATATTATTTTGTGCAGCTCCAGTATATTTGAATCATGTTGGATATTGTTTATGCAATCACTAGAATTTCCGTCAGAATTTAATAAACTAATACATATTTAAATAAGATTTGGTTATCTGGACTAGAGGCTGTCAAACGCGGCCTTGCTCCCACTTCTTCCTGCCAGCGAGTATGCCTGGCGAGACCACCACACTTGGGAGTCGGCCGTGCTGGGAAAGCAGTATCGGGAACAAGGTGTCTTGGTACTCCCGGCAGGCATGTAGGACAGCCGACAGCAGTGCACATGCGCACGGCCAGCCCACCACATCACACCATAATTATTGCGCCCGTCCGGCACACGCATACATTAAGGCTGCGGTCTCACTGCCGGCTGGGCCAAGGCTGAAGAAAGTAGGAAAATCAAAGTTCTGATTTTCACAATGAAAAAATTTTTGATGGTATATAAGACCAATCCACAATGTTTTATCAGTCAAGTTTTTCCTTACAAGCTTTGCCTTATCCATATATGTCTACTTTTCATTCTACCCGAGTTTTTAGTTTCGTAATGCTCCGCACTTGATCTTGATGAAAGTATGCGGTTACAAATCTGGTTTTTGGACTCATAATAGTACATCATCTTAGCTTTTGAATAAGTCATTCGCCTTTTCATAATTCATAACAAGTTGTTTTCAAATGATGCTATTTGTCAAGTGCATGCGCTTGATTTACAAAAAGTGTATTGAAAAAGTTCTATAGCAAGCAGTTTAGTGTTCTCTGCATTTTAGACCATACATTAGAGGGAGTGAAATGGAGCTAAAAGAACGGAGAAGTTTTCGAAATGGTAGTCACACTGATATCTACCTCCTTTCACAAGTAATTGCGAGTGATCTGAGTGGTGTCATGCCGCAACTGCAAGCCTACAAACTCGGCGTGTGTTGAGCGTAGCATGAAGCACTGCAGTGCTGAAAAAATTATTTGCTGGCCACGTATGTTGGTCTCTCATGATGCGTTAATAATTCATAACCATAAAATAACTGGACACAAATTTTTCTTGGGTGGTGACAGATCACAATAGACAATGAATGATCTACTATGGTTTTACGTAAGTTAATACTTCACTTAATAAGACCTATACAACTAGTTTGTTGTCCACATCATCAATTGATGTAATACATATTTTGAGTTTGAAACTACAAGAAAAGAATAAATCAATGTAAACTGCGAATTTGCTGTTGATGGACTGAAATAAATTTTTTTGATATTCTACTTAATGACTTTCTAGTTGGAGATGATAAATGGAAGAAACCCAAAAATATACTTACATTTATTGATACCTCTACACCTAAAATGACTATTACACTATTTAGCCTTCTTTTAATTTTTGCTTTTGTAGCTCTTCGAAAATGTTGTGCCACAAGGTGAAACAACTTGTGTACAGTGTTTCAGATAAAAGCGCTACCCCTCACACACAAGACTAAAGTAGGAATGAACTAAGTAAAAAGGAATACAGAACAGTAAAATTAAGGACATTTAGTTACCTCCTTATAAGGGATACTGCAACTTCTAACCATGGATAGAGGAGCAGGACTGTTTGAGCTGCGCCCTTCAGGTGCAGTTGAAAAATGCTGAAGAGGAACTAGGTAGGTTGAGCTGTGGAAAGGGGGCTGGGGAATGGGAACTGGCAGTTGGGAAGAAGGTAGCTAGGAGAAGGTATTCAGATAGCTTTACATTGCAAGTTGCAAATAGGTTTGACTAGCTGTCAGAGTTGAGTGGAGATGAACCTCCTGTAGCTGTAGGTGTAGGAAGTATGCAGCAGACTTCAGCTGTTAGGAAGCCGAAATCTGTAGAGAGGTCTCTTAGGAAGAAGAAGGTTCTGCTGCTAGGCAGTTCTCATGGCAGAGGTGTTGGCCAACAGTTGCAGGAAGTACTTGGGAGTGAGTACCAGGTCACCAGCATAGTGAAGCCTAGTGCAGGGTTAGCTCAGGTCACTTGTAACATAGGGGACTTACGTAGGAATTTCTCGAAAGAGGATCATGTAGTTATAGTGGGTGGGGCCAGAAATAGTCTTGATAGGGACGGGTAATATGATATAGGTGGTGATCTGGAAAGGATAGCAACTCAAACTGGTGGCACGAATGTGCATTTCGTGTGGCTGTTTCAGCGCCATGATAGGCCTTGTCTTAATACAGCTGTCAGGCGTGTTAACATGGGGCTTGAGAAGGCGCTGATGACGGAGGGCATGGATCACATTGCAGTGGTGCCAGTTGAGACTATCCAAAGGACATATTTTACTAGGCACTAGGTATGGGAAGGGGAGGTTAGCAAAGCTCATAGGTGACAGTGTAGTAGGGGGTGGGGGTTGTCACTCATGGAAAAATTCCTGTAGTAGTTGGTGTTAGGGCTGCACCTTTTTTAGACTGAAGACGGCTGATAGGTATTCCTGCTTAAAGGAAGTCCCTCTAAGAAAGGAACCACCTTTGACAAAGTCTAATAATATAAGTAATAAGGGAATTACTGTTTTTCATCAAAATATACAGGGTATCAGAGATAAAGTTAATGAACTGCTTATTGATACTGATTCTGACATTATTGGTATTTCAGAGCACTTTTTAAGTGATGTGACAATTCAGAGACTTCCTTTGCCAGGATACAGGTTAGCTGCCTTCTACTCTAGGAGTTCCTTGCAGTGTGGGGGAGTGGCCATGTATGTAAAAAAGATTTGTAATCGGAGTCAATCGATTTTTCTAAACACTGCACAGAAAAGATATTTGAATGTTGTGCAGGAGTTGTTATTGTTAATGGAACTAAACTAGTAATAGTTGTTATTTATAGGTCCCCCTGACTCAGATTTTAAAATGTTTCTGCCCAAGCTGGAATTGGTTCTGGGTTCACTGTATAGGAAGTATAAAAATTTAACTGTGTGTGGAGATTTCGACATTAATTGTGTAGGTGATAGCTCAAGGAAAAGTCAGATCTATTTAATTCCTATAACATGATGCAAACAGTATTTTTTCCAACGAGAGTGCAAGGAAATAGCAGTTCTACCATTGACAATATTTTTGTTTATTCTTCATTATTAGAGGGGCACTCTGTCAGCAGAATAGTAAATGGCCTATCAGACCACGATGCCCAACTTTAATTCTAAAAAGTATTTGTTCTCAAACAAATATTAAACATAAATATCAACTACTCAGAAAAGTTAATCCAGTTGCAATTGAGACCTTTTTAAGCCTAATTAAGGAACAAGAATGGCAGGATGTTTATAGTGCTGATAATGCAGATGATATATATAATGCTTTTCTGAACACATTTTTTATGCTGTTTGAAAGTTGCTTTCTGCTAGAATGCTCAAAACAGGGTACTTCCAGTAACAGACAGCCAGGATGGCTGACAAAGGGGATAGGAGTATCATGTAGAACAAAGCAGAAATTTATCAAAACGTTAGAAGCAGCCAGAATGAAGATGCAGTAGCTCATTACAAACAGTACTGTAAGGTTCTGAAAAATGTCATTAAGAATGCAAAAAAGTATGTGGTATGCAAAAGGAATAGCAAACTCTCGGGATAAAATTAAAATTATCTGGTCAGTCGTGAAGGAAGTGTTTGGTCAGCAGCGGCACTGTTACTGACAAGTTATATATTTGTGCAATATTCAATAATCACTTTCTGAATATAGTAGGGAACTAAACAAAACCCTAGTTTCTACAGGTAATCATAAAACATTTTTAGAAAATGCCTTTCTGAGGCTGTTACCTGAAATGGTCCTTCATGATACTTCCATAGGTGAGATTGAGTCAATAATTAAATCACTAAAGGCTAAGGACTCTTGTGGATATGATGGGGTATCTCGCAGAATTCTAAAGTACTGTTTTCCATGTTAGCCCAGTACTAGGCCATATTTGTAATTTTTCATTTCCGAATGGTGAGTTTCCTGACAGATTAAAGTACTCAGTAGTGAAACCACTTTATAAAAAAGGAGAAAGGGATAATGCAGACAACTATAGACCTATTTCTATGCCATCGGTTTTTTCTAAAGTTATTGAAAGGGCTGTATATTCAAGATTAATTGATCATTTCAGTTCACATAATTTATTGTCAAATGTACAGTTTGGTTTTAGAAGTGGTTTAACAACTGAAAATGCTATATTTTCGTTTCTCTGTGAGGCACTTGATGGGTTAAATAAGAGGCTAAAGACGTTAGGCATCTTCTTTGATTCAACAAAAGCGTTTGATTGTGTTGGTCACAAAATATTGTTGCAGAAGTTGGAATATTATGGAATTCTGGGAGTTGCTCACAACTGGTTCACCTCTTACTTTAATAATAGACAACAAAAGGTAATTCTCCGCAGTGTAGAAAATGGCTATGACGTACAATCCCAATGGGGCACAATTAAGTATGGGATGCCCCAAGGGTCTGTTTTGGGACCATTGCTGTTTCTTGTTTATATATATGATATGCCTTCGAGTATAACAGGTGACTAAAATATTTTTGTTTGCTGATGATACCAGCTTGGTAGTGAAGGATGTTGCTCGTAATATTGACACAATAACAAATAATGCAGTTCAAGAGATAAGTTCATAGCTTCTAGAAAACAAGTTGATGTTAAATCACAGTAAAACTCAGTTTTTACAATTTCTAACACATAATTTGACGAAAGCAGACATTTTTATTACACATAATGGGCATGGTGATAAATGAGACTGAACAGTTCAAATTTCTAGGTGTTCATATAGACAGTAAGCTGTCATGGAAAGCCCATGTTCAGGATATTGTTCCAAAACTAAATTCTGCTATATTTACCATTAGAACAATATCTGAAATAAGTGATTTTTCAACACGAAAAGTAGTCTATTACGCTTCCTTTTACTCACTCATGACGTATGGCATTGTTTTTTGGGATAACTTGCCTGATGCAAAAAGGATATTTCTGGCTCAAAAACAGGCAGTTTGAGCAATATGTGGTGTAAGTTCGTGAACGTCATGTGGACGCTTTTTCAGTAGTCTGTGAATTTTGACTCTGGCGTCACAATACGTTTTTTCTTAAATGTCGTTTGTTGTTAATAATATCAGCTTATTCCCACGAGTTAGTAGCTTTCACTCGGTGAATACTAGATAGAAGTTGAATCTACATTTGCATCACACCACTTTAACACTTGTGCAGAAAGGGGTACAGTATTCTGTGGCATCCATTTTCAATAAGCCTCCACAAGAACTAAAGAATCTTAGCACTAATCCACACGCTTTCAATCTAAATTGAAGAGTTACCTCATGGCTCACTCCTTTTATTGTGTCGAGGAACTCCTAGAAAAGTTAAACAATTAAGCTAATTCATTTTTTTCTTTATTGATTCTTTTCACTTTGTCTTAAGATTGTCGTGTGCAAAGGACTACTTAAAAATTTTCTATTACCATTCTTGTGTAACAATTAATGTATTGACTTGTTCCATGACCATGGAGTCTCACTCCTCAATTGGGACCTATGGAACAGAAAAAAACCAATAAAATAAGAAAATAAAAATGGGGGTATGTGAGGTGTGAAGGTTTTATGTGGGACACGCTGTACTACGTTTCAATTCATTTCCACTTTCAAAGAGTTCTACGCGATTCTCAGAATTTTTGTTTATTTTGTTAGGAAGCTGTCTGATGAGAACTGCTTTTCTTTGAACATTTCGTGAATCACCTGATGACAATTTTGTCTCCATGGTACTTTCATTTTGATTTTTCTTCTTTAAATTAAAGAAAAATGCACAGATTTAGTTTAGCCTCTGGCACTGCAGATCAGTAAAGGATGAGAAGCAGGTGTTATTTTGTTTTATATTGTGATTTGTTTTTTTTTTTTTTTTTTTTTCCTTCTTGGTGGGCTTGTGGCCAGCAACAAGGGATAGTCACCCACTGTCATTGGAAGAGCGAAGGAAACTCAGGGGTGACCAATACTTTTTCACTGCCTTCTGGTTCGAGCCCGCCAACTGTTAATTGATTTTGTAATTTTATCACTATTGTTCCACCCCCAAGAACCACAGACATTGCCGAGGTGGGGTGGCTTGCGTGCCTCAACGATACAGATAGCCGTACCGTAGGTGCAACCACAGCGGAGGGGTATCTGTGGAGAGGCCAGACAAACGTGTGGTTCCTGAAGAGGGGCAGCAGCCTTTTCAGTAGTTACAGGGGCAACAGTCTGGATGATTGACTGAGCTGGCCTTGTAACATCAGCTAATGTGGCTTTGCCACACAGCTACTGCGAACGGCTGAAAGCAAGGGGAAACTACAGCCGTTACCTTTCCCGAGGACATGCAGCTCTACTGTATGAACATATGATGATGGCATCCTCTCGGGTAAAATATTCCGGAGGTAAAATAGTCCCCCATTCGGATCTCCGGGCGGGGACTGCTCAGGAGGATGTGATCATCAGGAAAGACAATACTGGCATTCTACGGGTCGGAGCGTGGAATGTTAGATCCCTTAATCGAGTAGGAAAATTAGAAAATTTAAAAAGGGAAATGGATAGGTTGAAATTAGATATAGTGGGGATTAGTGAAGTTCGGTGGCAGGATGAACAGGATTTCTGGTCAGGTGAGTACAGGATTATAAATTCAAAATCAATTGGGGGTATCACAGGAGTAGGATTGATAATGAATAAGAAAATAGGAATGCGGGTAAACTACTATGACCAGCACAGTGATCGCATTATCATTGTCAAGATAGATACGAAGCCAACACCGACAACAGTAGTACAGGTTTATATGCCAACAAGCTCTGCCGATGATGAGGAAATCGAAGAAATATATGAGGAGCTAAAGGAAATTATTCAGACAATTAAGGGAGAGGAAAACTTAATTGTTATGGGTGACTGGAATTCGGTAGTAGGACAAGGAAGGGAAGGGAGGATAGTAGGTGAATATGGTCTGGGCAAAAGGAATGAAAGAGGAAGCCGCCTGGTAGAATTTTGCACAGAACATAATTTAGTTATAACAAACACTTGGTTCAAGAATCACAAAAGAAGGTTGTATACGTGGAAGAGACCAGGAGACACCGGAAGATACCAGATAGATTTTATAATGGTAAGACATAGATTTCGGAACCAGGTTCTACAGTGTAGGACATACCCAGGGGCAGATATTGACTCTGACCATAACTTGTTGGTTATGAACTGTAGGCTGAAACTAAAGAAACTACAAAAAGGTAGGAAAATAAAGAGATGGGACCTGGATAAATTGAAGGAACCTGAGGTTCTTAAACAGTAGAGGAGGAATGGGTAAAATTGAGAGATGAAATAGTGAAGGTAGCAGAGGACAAAAATAGGTAGGAAGGAAAGACCTGCAAAAAATCCTTGGATATCACAGGAGATACTAAATTTAATCGATGAAAGGAGAAAATATAAAAATGCAGTAAATGAAACAGGCAAAATGGAGTACAGACGACTAAGAAATGAGATTGACAGGAAGTGCAAAATGGCTAAGCAGGAGTGGCTAGAAGGCAAATGCAAGGATGTAGAAGAATATATAAATAGGGGAAAAATAGATACAGCCTACAGGAAAATAAAAGAAACATTTGGAGATAAGAAAAACAGCTCTATGAATATAAAGGACACTGATGGAAAACCAGTTCTCAGCAAAGAAGGGAAAGCTGAAAGGTGGAAAGAGTATATAGAGGGGCTCTACAAAGGAAGTGAACTTCGAGACAATATTGTAGGAAGGGAAGAGGATGTAGATGAAGATGAAATAGGAGATACTGTACTGAGAGAAGAATTTGACAGAGCCCTGAAAGACCTAAGTCGAAACAAGGCCCCTGGAGTAGATGATATTCCCTCAGAGCTACTGAAGTCTCTGGGAGAACCAGCCATGACAAAATTGTTTCAACTGGTGTGTAAGATGTATGAGACAGGTGAAATACCCTCTGACTTTAAGAAAAATGTTATAATCCCCATCCCTAAGAAAGCAGGTGCAGACAGGTGTGAAAACTACAGAACCATCAGTTTAATAAGTCATGGTTGCAAAATATTAACGCGAATTATCTACAGGAGAATGGAAAAGCTGGTAGAAGCTGCCCTCGGGGAAGATCAGTTTGGGTTTAGGAGAAATGTAGGAACTCGGGAGGCAATACTCGCTTTACGGCTTATCCTAGAAGATAGATTAAGAAAAGGCAAACCTACATTTCTAGCTTTTGTAGATTTGGAGAAGGCTTTTGACAATGTTGATTGGAATAAACTCTTTCAAGTTCTGAAGCAAGCAGGAGTAAAATATAGGGAACGTAAGGTTATTTACAACTTGTACAAGAACCAGACAGCGGTTGTCAGAGTTGAAGGGCATGAAAGGGATGCAGTGGTTGGAAAGGGAGTAAGACAGGGTTGTAGCCTTTCTCCGATGTTATTCAATTTGTACATTGAGCAAGCTATAAAGGAAAGCAAGGAGAAATTTGGAGAAGGAATTAAAGTTCAGGGGGAAGAATTAAAAACATTGCGTTTTGCCGACGACATTGTAATTCTGTCAGATACAGCAAAGGACGTGGAAGAGCAATTGAACGGAATGGACAGTGTGCTGAAAGGTGCATATAAGATGAACATTAACAAGAGCAAAACTAGGGTAATGGAGTGCAGTGTAAGAAAATCAGGTGATGCTGAAGGAAATAGATTGGGAAATGAGGCAATAAAGGAGGTAGATGAGTTTTGTTACTTGGGCAGTAAAATAACAAATGATGGTCGCAGTACAGAGGATATAAAATGCAGAATGGCAATGGGTAGAAAAGCGTTCTTGAAAAAGAGAAATTTGTTAACATCGAATATTGATTTAAGTCTAAGGAAGTCCTTTCTGAAGGCATTTGTATGGAGTGTTGCCTTGTATGGGAGTGAGACGTGGACGATAAACAGTGCGGACAGGAAGAGGATTGAGGCTTTTGAAATATGGTGCTACAGAAGAATGCTGAAGATTAGGTGGGTGGATCACGTAACTAATGAGGAGGTACTGAACAGAATTGGGGAGAAAAGGAATTTCTGGTATACCTTGACTAAAAGAAGGGATAGATTGGTAGGACACATTCTTAGACATCGAGGAATTGTGAATTTAGCGTTGGAGGGAAGTGTATGGGGAAAAAATCGCAGGGGAAGACCAAGAGATGGATACAGTAAGCAGATTCAGACAGATGTAGGTTGTCGCTCTTATGTGGAGATGAAGAGGCTTGCTCAGGATAGGGTATTGTGGAGAGCTGCATCAAACCAGTCTCCGGACTGAAGACCACAACAACAACATCACTATTGTTTGCACACTGTAGTGACTCACAGAATTATAAGCACATTAGAAATGTGTTGTATGGACTCGTCCTATTAATTTCACCCAATCTCTGACGTCCACACTCCCGAAACACCACCTTCATGACCTAGGTCGTGAACCACCTTTCCATTCTGTTCCCATCCTTTATTCTTCCCTTCTCTCCCACCTGACGAAGGAACTCTGTTCCGAAAGCTTGTCCCTTTGTCCCCTTTTTTTCTGTTTTTTCATTTTGTGTTACTATCGGCGGTACAGCACAATGGTAAGTACTGGCCAGCCATTCTATCTCATTTGAACAATATTTATTATCTCTGAGGAGAATTTTCATCATTATTTGAAAATAATATCATGCAGAGAAGCTTCAGCTGAAAGCAGGCTGGAGACGTGTGATACTTGTGCTGCACAAGCAACACCGTACCCCAATCGGCTCATACCAGCGCTAACTCGCACTGGGAAAATTAAACATATCGAATGTTCATGTAAGGAAAGATTCTCCTAAATGTTTGTCTAAATTCGTGGGAGGAGTCCATTACCACCTATTTCTAATGTGCATAAAATTCGACGAGTCACTGCAGTGGGAGAACAATAGTAATAAAATAACAAAATCAGTGAACTGTTAGCTGGCTTGTTGAAGTGGACGGCAATCGATCTTTTGCTGACAGTGGGTGGATTCTTTTTGCTGGGGACAAGTCCTCCTCCTCCCTCCCGAAAAATAATAATGATAATAATAATAATAATAAAAATAAAATGTTACACACACTTCTCATCCTTTACTAACCTGTTCCACAGTGTCTGAGGCTTAACTAAACCATTGTATGTAGAAAATTCAAAAGTACCATCTTGCAGACAAAGAAAATTGTCTTCAAATGATTCAGCAAAATGTTTGTAGAAACGTTGTCCTCCCAGACAAGTTCCTAAAAGCAACCTAGTTCGTCCTTACTTTAATCTCAGACGTGAAGGTACCACATTTATGTGCGACAGGCTGTTTACAACTATTTTCATCTTGTAGTACCACATTTTCTGAAAGCTCCAAAAGCGAAAATTTTCAAAAAGGTATATATTGTGTATTGGGAGAAGATGCATATATAAATATAATGTTTTGGGCTTCATCATCATCTTCAACTAAAATGACGTTAACTGTAATGTTAGAAAATTTTATTTCAGTCTATCAACGGCAAAGTCGCAGTTTACATTAATTTGATCTTCTCTTATAGTTCCAAACAATAAATACGTATTCCATGAATTTTATGATGTGGTCAAAAAACCAGAAGTATGCCACTCCTAAAGTCAAGTATGATTTGCTGTAAAACCGTAGCAGATCGTTGCCCATTGAAATCGGTCACCTCGAAAGAAAAATTAGTTCATAATTGTTTTATGGTTATGGATCATTAACACATCACGAGGGACTATTAAATGTAGCCAGCAATTGAAATTTTTCGGCCCTGCTGTGCTTCACGCTAAGCTCAACACAGGCTGAGTTCGTAGGCTTGCAACTGCGGCATGATGCCATTCAGATAAATCGCAATTACTTTTGAAAGGAGGTAGATATCAGTGCGACTACCATTTCAAAAACTTTTTTCTCTTTTAACTCCATTTCACTCACTTTAATATATTATCTAAAATGCAGAGAACAGTGAGCTGCCCGCTATCTAACTTTTTCAGTACACGATTTGTAAAATCAATTACACATCCTTGGCAAATAGCGTCATTTGAAACGACAGTTAGGAATTATGGGAAGGTGAATGTTTTATTCGAAAGCTAAGATGTTTTACTACAATGTGTCCAAAAATCAGATTTTTTAACCAAATGAGGAGTGTTACAGAACTAAAAACTCACACGAAATAAAAAGTACAGTTTTTATTTTTACACACGCTAGGCAAAGCTTGTAAGGAAAAAATAATGTGCTCTTGTATACTGTCAACAATTTTTACAACGTGAAAATCAAAAATATTTATTTTCCCCCTTTTTTCATATCGGCCTGGCGCACAATGTGAACACGCAGGCCGGCGGCGTGCGCTGACTAGCCTGAGGCAGCTCAGCTCAGTCTGGCCGGCGTGATGTGAACGCAGGAGTACCGTGACTCGCCCTGCCCTGAAGCATCTTTTTCTCGGCAGTGTGACATTATCGTTCCTTCTCTACCCACCGTCAGCCAGCGGGAACAAGCCGCGAGCACGGCGGGAAGCTAGCGGGAGTGGTGGCCGTTTTGACTGGCTCTAATCTGGACATCCACAATAGAGAGGCATTGTTATTGTGCTTCAGTTGTGTACTCAACTGAAGTGAATTTTTTCTGCAATAAATGTGATTCAAGGTTATTTTCCACTCATATTTGTTCTCCCTCATTTTTTATTATTAATTCTCTCCAATTTTTTACATTATTGTGTCAGTATTACAAGTGCTTGGTTCATAGCAGTCTCTGACAATCTTCCTGTATTTGCTAGCACAATTTTTTATTTGCATTACCCTTAACTTGGGCCCATATGAATTCCATGGTCTTTAAATATTAATAATCCGATGGCAGTCCGAAGACCCTATGGCCACATGTTTTTGTCAGTTCATCTTCAACATACAGAGGTGAAGGCGTCATATCTAGCAATTCAGCCTTTCTACAGCTGTATGGGAACATTTTCTTTTGGTTTCCTAATTGTTGGGCCTGCAGCATCATATATGTCGTAGAAAGACATTGCAATAAAGTTCCGGATTGCTGCTTATATTTTATTTAACAGTGCTACAGCTGTTTCGACAGTTTGTCATTCTCAAGCGCGTCTACAATGTTTGGGCGTTATATGTTGACATCTGGCGTAACTGTTGCATGAACTATATGGAAATATACACGTTTTTAGTTGTTGTATACGGTTTTTAGCTGTCAGGTATTATGCAGCTTTTTATGCTAAAACGTTAAAGAAAACATTTTTTTTAATTTTTTATTTCGTAATTGACAACAGCTTTGCCAAAGATTTTTACATATATATGAAAACATCTTTGGCAAAGCTGTTGTCAATTACGAAAAAAAAAAAATAAATAAATAAAAGTTTTCTTTAACGTTTTAGCGTAAAAAGCTGCATAATACCTGACAGCTAAAAACCTTATACAACAACTAAATATGTGTATATGTCCATATAGTTCATGCAACAGTTATGCCAGATGTCAACATATAACGTCCAAACATTGTAGACGCGCTTGAGAGTGACAAACTGTCGAAACAGCTGTAGCACTATAAAATAAAATGTAAGCAGCAATCCGGAACTTTATTGCAATGTTTTCTTTTGGCGTTGTAGCCAATGCATAATGTCTTTTGTAGTGCCTTTAAGGAATTGTCTGATTATACAAGGGGATGTTTATAGTTATTACTGAAGGTTTGTTGATGTAGTTTGTTTATATCAGTAAAAACTTTATTATAATTCACAAATTCTATATGATTTAGCTGTGGCAAATTTCCAATTTATTTTAATGCATTGATCAACTACCAAAACCAAAGGCTAATGATTTATATAAATTCTCAGATTTTTACAGCCATGCACATCTAACTGAAATGAGAGCCATTAATTTTATCACCTTATTACTGCGAGAACACAGTTTTCTCAAAGAAAAATAACAGTAAGTTTAAAAAAGTTTTGAATTCACCATTGCATTAGGAGCTCATTGCATTACTTCTGATTACTTACAGAGGTCATTTTGTTTCATTCAGACTTGTTGCAGTTCTTTGTAACTGTAATGACAACCTGGATTGTGGATCTCAAATTACATAACAAAAACAGAAAAGAATCAATATTATGACTGTATTTTCTGTGGAGCAACATATGACCTAAAGTTTACTGAACATGAAATATAAATCAAGAACAAGCTGCGACAGACAGATAAAAAAGACACACACATACAACACTTTCAGTTATCGGCCATGGCCCTCTTCAGAAAATAAAACATTCACACAGGCACACAACACAATCACACAACCATCAGCTTTCGGAAGTGCGGCAGCCGGAGCTGACGGTTGTGTGACTGTTTTGTGCCTTTGTGATTGTGTAAATGTTCTATTTTCTGAAGAAGGTCATGGCTAATAGCTGAAAGTGTTTTGTGTGTGTGTGTGTGTGTGTGTGTGTGTGTGTGTCGTGTTTATGTGCCTCTCGCAGCTCGTCGTCACGTCTGCGCTGAGTTGTAAACTGTCCTTATTACTATATTATTAATTCCAACCTGGACATTCCATTATTAAATATAAAGCAAGCAAATTTTTCACAGCAGGCATCTGAAGAAAGAAGAAGGAAGATTGGAGTTGTAGCATCCTGCTAGCAATGTGGCCATTAGAGACACTGAGCACACACTATTATTATTACTATTATCATTATTTTGTTAAGGGTGAGTAAGGAAATTGGCCATGCCCCATCCTGGCATTTGCCTGGAGAAATTTTGGGAAAATCACAGTAAACCTAAATGTAGATGGCCTGAGGTAGTTTCAAACTGCCACCTACAGAATGTGAGTCTAGTGTGCTAACCACTGTGCCACCTCACCCTGCAAGCAGTGTGGATTAACTGTTGTAGGTTTCTTCATTCCTCAACATCTTTATATCTGTGACCACTAATGACAAGTTATGACGTGAGACTCTAAAATTGGATAGAACTGAAGTTTCTAAACAAATACTTTCATTATGATAGCGTGATACAGATTTTGAATCTTACATTCTTCTTTTTAATATTTTTATGCATAAATTAAAATGTTTGCCAAAGAAGTAACTTCTGCAACATATGTAGTTTTGGCATATATGCATAAAAATATTGTTATAATGGTACATCAGAAGGTACTGCAGTCAAGTAAGCAAAACTACTTCTATAATCATTTCACCGAAAATATTTACATACTGTAAACACACTGAGGTGCGTGACCAGGGGCGGACAAAACAGGGTCGCTCACTCAATTTCGCTACATCCATTTCAGGTGTAAGGTTGTTGTGTGTTTTGTTATATACAGGGTGGCCACCGAACCTTGAATTTGCCAAAACTGGGGGAAAACCTAGAATTTCAGCCAGAAACCGAGGATTTTTAACCCATGAGATCTCGCGGCTTTACGATCATTTGCATGTATAGCCTATTGCTCAGATTACACGACCAGTTCGAAATGTACTTAATAAATGTAAACAAGTAATTCCTGTAGTTTTAGTAAGAAAAACCTTAAAGTTTAATATTTAAAAGTAACAAAATGCCAGTAGTTTTAAAATTACGGTGACCTAAATTCTCTCAGATCGCTAGTGCCCGCGGGTTAAATAATATTCATTGCTTCATTTTTGTGTACAAAAACATTTTCAAGCTGCTATCGATCTTTGTTTTCGAGATATTTAATTTTGAAATCAGGGAGCCCTTTTCTGGACACCCTGTATGTATTGAGTTCTTAATTACTAGTTCACGAGATGTGACTGTATTTTAATGTATCAGGAAGTCTAGTATAAATGAACGGTCTATGTTGCATAAATGAATGCAATTCACATTAAAACTTACAGTATCCTCCAACTACTTGAACTCAACTTGGTCCATTATACAGGGTGTAAATTTTAAGTTGACAAACGGGAATAACTCGGAAAAACAGTAGATATTAAAAAATGGTTTTCACCAGCATGTGCGGATGGCAGAGGCTTAGGAAATAATACTCAACCTGAACCGTTTCCACCGTTAGTGGGGGATGGGGAGTGTTAAGTGTAAAATTTTAGATGGGAACCCCGATTTTTTATTGCAGATTCAGATCCTAAGGCCCACATCATGCGTAAAATGCAGTTTATGTGGCAGCAGCTAACTGTCGCACTCGCTTGGTTAGGAATGGCAGAGCAGCCAATCAGGAGTCACGATGCCGTGGCCAATAGGAAACAGCATTACAATTGTCCAATGTAAACAAATCGAAGCGGTGTATGCAAAAGTTCTTGACGATCAATAAGTTACAGTTGCTATCAGTATGGATGCCACTTGATCACTGTTTTGAACATATCATAAAATAAATAAAACATACTATACCTGCTCTATGGTTGACAGGTTCTTATATGTACCCTTGTCCGGTCAGTAAAACTAATTGTGGTAATTTCCAAGAATGCTTGCAATCGAGATAGCTCGGACTGAATCTCGAGCGCACAACTGTAAATCGATGGAGTGTTTCTGACCAGAGATTCGGACGCTACGCGCCCTTACATACTAAAAATAAAAACTTCTTGTTTAACCTTCACTTTAGATGATCACCGTTTCATACAGATCATAAAATAAATAAAACATGCTATACCTGCTGTATGTTTGACTGCTGTGGTGTATTAATAATAGGTCACTTATGGGGGTAATACCACAATTATCTAAAAATCCCTTATAAATGGAAAATCAATTACAATCACACAAACGCCGCACCGAAATCGTTGAATAAACTTTGAAATTGACGCCAAATTTACTCGTCGTGAAACATGCAATCTTATTGGCTGGCATAACTCTACTCCTGATTGGCTGCTCTGCCGTTCCTAACCTACCGAGAGCGATGGCCAGCTGCTGCTGCATAAACTGCACTTTAACCCACATCATGTATGGTCTGGTTGAGATATATATGACAGATGGTGCTGTAATAGTAAGAAATAGTCATACTGGTGAAGAAATGTACTAAACAGGAAATAAAATAAATGAAAACCATATTCATTATACTTCAGAATGCTACCAAATGTTCCCCAATTGATCCTTCCCTCTCCCCGCAGTGGACAGGGCAGTCTTCCAAAGTGATACCTTAGTCCAGATTGCCCTTGTCTGAATACCAGTTATAAATTGCCGACAAAACATTTAATTGAACTAGCCGGGAAGAAATGTACATCTGGTATCATTTGGTTGGGTTCTGAAGCATCATCAATATGATTAACCTTTTGCTTTCCTGGGTGGTACATTTCTTCAGCAGTATGGCAAATAATTCTTACCATTATAGTGCAATGTGTTGCCAATTGAAAGAAAAAAAATTCAACCAAACTACACATAATTTGGTCTGTAGAATCTGAATCTGCAATTAACAATGGGAGTGTCCATTTAAAATTTTACACTAGCCACCCACACAGCTCCCAAATGGTGGAGACAGTTCAAGTTTAGTATCATTTCCTAAGCCTCTGCCGGCCGTTCGTAATGGTGAAAACTGTTGTTGAATATATACTTTTTTTTCTCTTCTAGTTATTCTGGTTTGTACACCCTGTACATTGTGTCAGTGTCAAATCTAGGGCAGGGGGGGGGTGTCTATGGGGCTGCAGATTCCCCAAAACCATGAGATGAGGAAAACCTCATAATATGAGCTGGTTCTTTTTCAATCAGTTTGAGGTACTATGCCACAATTTTTATGAGCTCTGCCTGCTCCCCAACACAAATCCTGGATTCGCCTCTACTTGGTGTATATTACAACGTGACATGGTTCAACTTGGATGACATGTTTTTTAAAAATATGTAACTAGTTTCTTTACGGTATAGTTGTTCGCTAACCCCTTTGAGCAGAATTAAGTTTCATGAAAACCTGGAAAATAATTATTTTTAACCTGGAAAAAACCTTGAATTTGAAAATGAAGATTTGGTGGTCACCCTGATATAGCAGTGCTATTAGAAGCTAAACATTTAAAATTCATTTCTTTTAATACTTTATAAAAAATGATTTTCTCCGAAAATTTCCAAAATCTGCATCTTCGCTTACCACAACAAGCGCTTTGTCAGGGGTTGGAAATGTCTAACGAAAAATTTTTCTTTGTATCACATTTCAGTCAAAGTCATCAATACGTTCTGAAAGCTTTCAAAAAGTGTGTGGCTTTTTATTGACTTTTTTCATAACAATATCAGTCATTGGCTGTTCTGGACACAACAGTTGTGTTTTATACACACTCTAGGAATCATGTTGTGTTTCTCTAAGGAACTTTATTACTTCTACCTTGAAAGCTTTTGGTTCGTTTCAGATTGAAAGATGATATAATGAGTCTCACATCCACACCTCAGTCCATATTAAACCCACTAACAAACAACAATACCTCCACTTTGACAGCTGCCATCCCTTCCATATTAAACGATCCCTTCCCTACAGCCTGGGCATCCGTGGGAAACGTATCTGTTCCAGTTCCGAATCCCTCACCAGCTACAACAACAATCTATCCAATGCTTTCCTCTCCCGCAACTACCCTAAAGACCTCGTCCACAAACAGATCTCCCGAGCTGTCCATTCCTCTCCCTCCAAAAACAATGTTCCTAACCCCAGACCACCCAGAAGCACTCCCTTAGTCACCCAGTACCATCCTGGCCTGGAATGCCTCAACAAATTCCTCAAACAGGGCTATGACTTTCTCAAGTCATGCCCTGAAATGAGACCATCACTCCAAACTGTTCTTCCCACACCACCCAGAGTAGCCTTCCGCCGTCCTCCCAACCTCCGCAACATCCTTGTCCAACCTTACAACATCCCAAAACCACCCTCCCTACCTAATGGTTCCTACCCCTGCAACCGATCCCGCTGCAAAACCTGTCCAATGCATCCTCCCACTACCACATACTCCAGCCCCACCACAGGAAAAACCTACCCTATTCAAGGCAGGGCCACATGTGAGACAACACATGTCATATACCAGCTGACATGTGTCCACTGTTCAGCCTTTTATGTTGGTATGACTACCAACAAATTGGCTGAGCGGATGAATTCGCATAGACGGACTGTTCGCTAGGGGACACCCAATATCCTGTGGCAGAACATGCCCTCCAGCATAACTCCAGGGACCTGGGCACGTGTTACACCACACGTGCCATTTGGATAGTACCAACCAACACCAGTCCCTCAGAGCTACGGAGGTGGGAACTTGCCCTCCAACATATCCTCTCCTCCCGCCACCCCCCTGGTCTAAATCTACGCTAACCCCTCCCCTTCCTTCATCCTCAGCTCACCTATTCATTATCAGTTCCTTACCTCTCTCTCTCTCTCTCTCTCTCTCTCTCTCTCTCTCTCTCTCTCTCTCTCTCTCTCTCTCTCTCTACCGCCCTCTCGCTCTCTCTGTCATTCTCTCTATCTCTCTCCATATGTGTGTGTGTGTGTGTGTGTGTGTGTGTGTCCATCCATATTTCCCTGTTTATGAAAAACGTTTTAGACACCCCCTCCCCGCCCCTACTACACCCCTCAGCATCATTAATTTCACTCTCTTCTCTTCTCTTTACTACTTGATCTTTCCTCTTTAGTTATATTTATCCTCTCTGGCTTGGCTCAGTACATACATGCAGTATCTCTGACGTCCACACTCCCGAAACACCACCTTCATGACCTAGGTCGTGAACCACCTTTCCCTTCTGTTCCCATCCTTTATTCTTCCCTTCTCTCCCACCTGACGAAGGAACTCTGTTCCGAAAGCTTGTCCCTTTGTCCCCTTTTTTCTGTTTTTTCATTTTGTGTTACTATCGGCGGTACAGCACAATGGTAAGTACTGGCCAGCCATTCTATCTCATTTCAACAATATTTATTATCTCTGAGGAGAATTTTCATCATTAATCGGATATAATGAGTTACTCTTATGTGATACCAATAAGAGAAAAAGTGGCACACAGACTATGAATGCTGATTGTTATTGTAAACACTAATCTTACGTTACTATTCAGCAACAGGTCCTTTAAGATGAAGTTGACAGTTAACACCTATTATCACTGCTATACAGCAACACACACGGCGACCTTACACCTGAAACGGATGCAGCGAAATTGAGCGAGCATCCCTGTTTTGTCCACCCCTGGTCATGCACTTCAGTGTGTTTACAGTACATCTCTCTTTTTGGTGAAAGAAATATAGTCCTGTTAATGAAGACAAAAGGGGGGGGGGGCGGAGGGAGGTCAAAAAGGGTGAAAATTCATGTACAGTAGTTGCAGATTTTTGTACTTTGGTAAGATGAATGTCCATGAACAAAATACCAAATATCATCATGACTATTGGGTATGAATATGCAAGTGCGTTTCAAGGTCACTTATTATGTTTTTCTTAAATAACTCAAAAACCATGGTTTACAGTGGAAATGTTTTCCAATATAAATTTAAACTACTTTAAATCAGCTAGTTATCATATTTGAATTTATCATATCTAGATTCAGTAGAACCATATGAATGGGTAAATTGTGTTGTGGTGGTGTGATGTACTGGAGGAGGAGGAGGAGGAAGAGAAGTGGGGGAGGGATAGCTGTGTGAGAAAACAGCTCACCGATTGTAGTCATACACTTCTCTCCTTTGTATATTGGCAAACTGAAGACTGTGCAGGTAATTCCACACATCTGTGTGTCACAAGTGAAAACTACTGGGTGTTTAACTTATTACTGCAACACTTCCATAGATTTCCTTGAGTCACTGATGACATGCACACTGACACTCCCAGGGGTTGTTTATTTTCCATGAAGTACATTAACACTACGTTGTATGCAGGTAAGAGCTACTAATAATACTAACACAAAAAGTGAACGTGGACAGATTTTAAAAAATGAACATGGACAGCTTTTGTGTAAACCTCTGAGCACTGTTTTATAACGTAAGTGGGGATATTGATTCTTTGCCATCCTATGCTGAGTGCTGCTTTCTTTGAGTTTCATCCTATGGTCCCGCAACCATCCTGCCCTCAACCTCAGATGCCCTAACATCCTACATTCCATGCCCCATAGTCCCCCCTCCCCCTCACATTATACATTTCCTTCTGATTCATGCAAGAACACACACACACTTTTTAAATGTGCAATGTAGACGACGATCCACTTTGGTGATGCAAATTTTAATCATTTCACAATGTTCTTTTTCTTATATTACATTTCACAAGTAACTCTTTATTTTATGTGAGACCCAAACGA
This sequence comes from Locusta migratoria, assembly GCA_026315105.1. Taxonomy (NCBI): domain Eukaryota; kingdom Metazoa; phylum Arthropoda; class Insecta; order Orthoptera; family Acrididae; genus Locusta; species Locusta migratoria. Next base: position 336,096,695 of record CM048748.1, on the reverse strand, counting down.
TTTGTACATGTTTCGTTAAATTTTATCTTATTTGTATACAAACAAGGATTTTACAGATTTTAACAATCTTTGTAACTCTTTGCAGTAAATGCAGGAGAACATTGTAAAATAATAATAATAATAATAATAATAATAATAATAATTTCTGAAGATGATGACATAGTTCATCAAAACCAGCAAATAAACTAGCGATCTTGGCTGGTGAGTGGTGTTTTATACTTATACAATGTTCAGTGACTTCAAAGTATAACAAAACAGTACTCCTCAAGTAGAGAAGAAACTGATGTGGTCCATAGAAAGGTATTCCTCCATCCAGTATTGGAGTATTCCTATGCATTGTGGGATCCCCACCAAATGGGACTGACAAAAGACAAAGAGAAGGTCCAGAGAAGAGCAGCTTGTTTGGTAACATCATGATATAGAGACGAGAGAGTAACAGAAATGAATCAGGAGTTAGGGTGGAAATCATTAAAAGAATGGCATTATTCATTGGGGTAAGATTTATTTGCGATATTTCTTTCACTAACTTTCTCTTCAGAATTCAAACATATTTTGTTAGCACCCACCTACATAGGAAGACATGATCATCATAATAACATAAGAGAAATCAATTTGAAAACAGAAAGATTGTTATTCCTTTTACCCATGCACTATTAGAGAATGGAACAGTTAAGAAATACCTTAAAAAAGCAGTTCGATGAACTCTCTGCCATGCACTTAAATATTATTTTCAGAGTATTTATGTAGATGTAGATGATTTTAGTGTGCAAAATCTCAAAAAGTAGATCTATATCAGACATCCCAAATACTCCACAAAAAAGCTGAAGTAAGAGCATTATTGCAACCTCCAGCTTCGAGGTATGTAACACTGTCCCACTTGTCAGGATTGTCAAGAATGCTGTCAAAAAGTAAAATAAGGTATTTTGTTCTGTTACTATTTTGATAAGCATTCTGGTATAGATCCAGCATATGGGACCACAGTTTTGGAAATCCTTTTTTAACTGGCCTGTCAAGTGCAGCAATTCTCTATGTGGAGTTAGAGAAAAAGGTTGCAAAACTATTTAGTGTCGTAACAAACATGTTGCATTCCTTTATAGAGGACAGAGATTGAGAAAGCACTAAGCCTAACCTGTGAGCAAGACAGTGTATGAAAATTGTTTCATGGTATTTGCCCTTTGTCTTCTGAAGGCCATACAAGTCTCTGCCCACCTGAGTCGCTTCATCATAAAATTGTTCTACTAGTCTTGAACAACATTCATCTACTGTAAACAATATTATGGAAAAGATAGATTGTAATTGATTGTAAAGTGCAGACACCAGGTGGGTGGATAAGACTGCAAGATCCAGCTTAGATAGGCAGTGGGGGAGAGAGGGGAGGCAGACTAGGGGAGAAGCAGAGAAGGTAAAAGAGTGGCAAAGAATTAGTGTTAAGGGATGTGAATTGGGTTAAATTGATAGACTTGGAGGGGGGCAGACTGTCCAGATGGAGGTGGGAGGACCATCAGTTGTGGGCGGTATAATTTTGGGATCAAAGAATGTGTAGTAATGATAACTTCCATTTGAGCAGTACAAAAAAAGTGGTGTTGCAGAAGCCATTGAAATCAAAGATATTATCAACTGTCTGTTGTAACCATTTTAGTCCCCCTTGCTCTTGATCAAAGTTTGGAAGTGGCCATTGGTAATAGTACAAGTGTAAAACATTGTGCAATGATCACAGCACAACTAGTAAATGACATGGCTGATTTCAGAGTAGGCCTGGCTCCAGATGGGCCTGTGGCAGGTCTGGAATAGGAAGTGCAAGCTTCTTGTCTTCTACAGGGATATGATCCCTGTAGGAAGGGGTTGGGATTGGGAGTGGTAGAGGAGTGGACTAGGATGTTTTGGAGGTTGGGCGATATAACAGGAACCATTTTAAGAGAGGTGAGAAGGATCATTGGTATGATGTACCTCATTTCAGGATATCGAAGCCCTGGTGAAGGGTATGGTTAAGTTGCATCTGTCTGGACTGACATTGGATTACAAAAGGAACACTCATTTGTGGCTGGTTATTGAGGGTTGTGGGAGCACCCAGACCCTGCCTAGCTGATCTTTACATTTTACTGCGTCCTGCGACACTCATCATCCAGAGCTGAAACAACCCCAAACACTGTTGTTAACCTTTCCAACAAAATCTCTGTCCCACAGAAGTTTCAGTCCAATAAAGGCCTCACCTTCAGCATCTAAATTGAACCATGTTGAACTTATCAAAGATCTATTATCCTTCAATATAAACATGTCTTTGCCACCAATCCTTCCAGCCATAGCCACCCAATTGCAACATTGAGCCTGCCTCTATCATTTCATACCACCTTCCTGTGATACTCCACCTCCTACAACAACCACTACCCACCCCCCTTCCATGACTTTCGTACCAACCTTCCCCGATTACTTTCCTAAGAACACTAACCTTTCAACAGAAGGAAGAATATTCATAGCCTCAAAACAGATTCTTACCTAATCATCTTCTCTGCAGATCGAGGTTCCATCACTGACTATTTGGCAGAAGCCCTATGTCAGTTTTCTGACTCTTTCACCGAACCTCCAATTTCTGCCGAAATCCTTAGGCTTTCCCCTTAGTCCATCTCCCTCGTCACCCCATCAACACTTTGCATATCCACCTTCTACATTCTCCCTAACATCCACAAATGATAGTTGTGGATGCCCAATTGAAGTTACCAATTGGCCATCCTCAACAGTGATAAAAGTAAGAAAAAGAATTGTTTCAAACATGCTAATATGTTTGTGATGCACATTATTTCAACTTCACAAAAATGCCAGTGGATGGATAATAAGATTTTCGTAAATGCGACATAAAGTCACTGAGGAGGTAGGCGACCATGATGAAATGACTAGGTAGTACTGCTGTGAAGCTGGTTAGGTCGCAAGCTATTTATTATTGGTCACACTTGATGTACAGCGTAATCATAGCGTGATGTACACGCTGTACATCAAGTGTGACCAATAATAAATAGCTTGCGACCTAACCAGCTTCACAGCAGTACTACCTAGTCAATAAGATTTTCACTGTATGGTTTATGAAATTTTTGTATTGTCAGTTACCAAATGGAAAAGAGGAAACATTGCTGCTACTGGACAATTCACCAACACACCAGGTTTTTGACAAAATAACATTCACCATGTGATATCCACCACCATGAACCACAGACATTGCCGAGGTGGGTGGCTTGTGCGTTTCAACGATATAAATAGCAATACTGTAGGTGCAACCACAGCAGAGGGGTATCTGTGGAGGGGCCAGACAAATGTGTCGCTCCTGAAGAGGGGCAGCAACCTTTTCAGTAGTTACAGTGGCAACAGTCTGGATGATTGACTGAGCTGGCCTTGTTAACATCAGCTAATGTGCCTTTGCACACATCTACTGCAAACGACTGAAAGCAAGAAGAAACTACAGCCATTACTTTTCCGGAGGACATGGCATACTCTCGGGTAAAATATTCCAGAGGTAAAATAGTCCCCCATTCGGATCTCTGGGCGGGGACTACTCAGTAGGGTGTCATCATCAGGAGTGACAACACTGGTATTCAACGGATCGATCATGGAATGTTAGATCCCTAAATTGGGTAGGGAGGTTAGAAAATTTAAAAAGAGAAATGGATAGGTTGAAGCTAGATATAGTGGGAATAGTGAAGTTTGGTGGAAATTGGAACAGGATGTCTGGCCATGTCAGTACAGGATTATAAATACAGAATCAGTTTGGGATATTACAGGAGTAGGTCTGATAATTAATAAGAAAATAGGGAAGCGGGCAAACTACTATTAGCAGTGCAGTGATCGCATTATCATAGTCAGGATAGATATGAAGCCAACACCGACCACAGTACTGATGATGAGGAGATCGAAGATATGTATGAGGAGGTAAAGAAAATTATTCAGACAATTTAAAGGAGAGGAAAACTTAATTGTGATGGAAGACTGGAATTCCGTAGTAGGAAAAGAAAGGGAAGGAAAGATAGTCGATGAATATGGACTGGGAAAAGGAATGAAAGAGGAAGCCACCTAGTAGGATTTTTCACGGAACACAATTTAATCATAGCAAACACCTTGTTTAAGAATTACAGAAAAAGGTTGTACACATGGAAGAGACCAGGAAACACAGGAAGGTATCAGATAGATTTAAGATTTCGGAATCAGGTTTTAAACTGTAAGACTTATCCAGGGGTTGATATAGACTCTGACCATATCTTAGTGGTCATGAATTGTAGGCTGAAACTGAAAAAACTGCAGAAAGGTTGGAATATTAGGAAGTGTGACCTGGATAAATTGAATAAACCTGAAGTTCTTAAGAATTTCAGATGCAGCTTTAGGCTACAATTGAAAGAATCAGGGGGAAATAAAACAGTTGAAGAGGAATGGGTAGCATTGAGAGATGAAATAGTGGAGGCAGCAGTGGACAAAATAGATCAAAAATCCTTGGATATCACAGGAATTACTAAATTTAATTGATGAAAGGGGAAGACATAAAATGCATTAAATGAAGTAGATAAAATGGAGTACAGATGACAAAGAAATGAGATTGACAAGAAGTGTAAAATAGCTAATCAGGAGTGGCTAGAAGGCAAATGCAAGTCTGTAGAAGAATGTATAACTAGGGGGAAAATAGATACCACCTACTGGAAAATAAAAGAGACATTTGGAGACAAAAGAAGCAGCTGGATGACTATAAAGAACTCAGATGGAAAACAGTACTCAGCAAAGATGGAAAAGGTGGAAAGAATATATAGAGGGGTTCTATAAGGGAAATGAACTTAGCGGCTTTATTTTAGGAAGGGAAGAGGAAGTAGATGAAATAGGAGGTGCTACACTTAGAGATGAATTTGACAGATTTTGAAAGACCTAAGTTGAAACAAGACCCCTGGAGTGGACGTCATTCCCTCAGAACTACTGAAGTCTCTGGGAGAGCCAGCCATGACAAAACTATTTCACCTGCTACGTATGATGTATGAGACAGGAGAAATACCCTCAGACTTTAAGAAAAACATAATAATCCCCATTCCAAAGAAAGCAAGTGCAGACAGGTGTGAAAATTACAGAACCATCAGTTTGATGAGTCATGGTTGCAAAATACTAACACAAATTATTTACAGAAGGATGGAAAAGCTGGTAGAAGCCGACCTTGGGGAAGATCAGTTTGGATTCAGGAGAAATATAGCAACACGGGAGGAAATACTCACCTTACAGCTTATCTTAGAAGATAGATTAAGGAAAGGCAAACCCAGAGGTTACAACCATTATGATTTAATTGTAATCGCTGAGAAAATTGTCTAAAATTACGAGTTTACAATTGGAGTGGTCCGAATTCCGATTTGCAGTTATAAATAACAAATCCGTGTCATTTGTTCTGCATCGTCAAAACTCGGTTCCTTTCAAGTTCGTTTGTGTGATGTTATTGACAAAAATAAACTGGCTATGAGCAACACCTTCTAGTACGTTCTTGTGGAAATCACCATTATACTGACAGAAACTTCTACGAACTCGAAAACGGCGTAATTGTGATGCGGGATGAATCTACAAAGGCACGCCATTGTGGAATCTAGCAGCAGCCAATGAAAATGTGGCATGTCACTTGACTCGCAGCTGTGCCCCCACTAGAAAATCCATCAAATGTGTGGACAATAATAAACAATTCTCATAATATATCCTAGTTCGTAAATCTGTGTTCATAAGTTATTGTTTTCATTTTGTTTTTTATTGCATCGAATCTATTGATACAGTGATTTTGCGTGCATGATTTGTTGTACCAGGGTGTGTGATGAACGTTTCTTATTTGTAAAATATAGTTCTATGAGTAAATCACCAATAAATTTTATCTGTATTAAGAATTTTGACTAACTCTTAGCACTTCAACATAAAGTTCATTATTAGTTCAAAAAATTAAAATGATATCTTAAAAAAAAGGGCCATCTGTTAGCATTTACTGTAAAGCAGTCGAGTGATGCCAAGAAAGTGATAGGTTGTACAATTCAGACTTGAAGAGCTCCACTGTCATTTCACGTTCTCCCCCCCCCCCCCCCCCCCCAGTGCTGGAACTTTCACGAACATTTAAAAAAAATTAAGTATACTACTTTATCGGAAGCCCACACACACAGACCGGTATCTGCACAGGGACACCACCACCATCCGCATTATCGTCAGCATTCCAATCAACATCTGAGCCAGTGCTGGAGGAGAATCCAACACAGGCGTGCCTGATGCCCCTCGCAAAACCAGTAGTACAGTGGGATGGAGAGGTACAGGATTGTTGAAATGCAGCCATTGTCCCTTTCGCCAGTCACTTGTATGGTACAGAGTGGAGAACAACCAAGCCATGTGGCCCACCCCCCTCCCCCCTGTTGGACAACTCTCACCTCTATGTACACTACTGTGACTTCAAAAATTGAATATCAACCCAACTGATTATAATAAGTAAATAGGGTGCAAAAGATTGCACATGTGCTGATCTGTCACTGCAACTGTTATAAATATATCATATATGATTGAGGATTGGACATTTTCAGTTGTTCTAAAAAAATATTGAAAAATTGCTGAGGCACAATCCATTCCAAATGGAAACTGTGTACACAATTAGAAGACACTTTTACTCTTCATTTGGCAGAATAAGAATAAGGTAAATCTAATTCAGAAAAAAATTGCCCGCCAGAGAGTTGAGCCACCAGCTCATATAGGCAAGGAAAAGATTAAGTGTCAATAACAGATTAAGGATTAACAGTGACTTCATAGTAGCTGCAGAGTTATAGCTTACTTGTCCTTTTTTTTACACTCAATAGGAGACTAGAACATTCATTTAATATAATATTTTAACAACTCTTAGCATTGCAAGTAATCCTTCCAAAAAAGTGATGAGAATTCTTTGCTCTGTGCATCTGCCGACTGGTACAAAACCTGCTCTGAGACAAGGTACTGCATTTGTTGAAGTGCGTGTATTGAATGAAATTACAAGTGGACAAGGGGGAAGGCAGTGACATTTATGAGTTGACAGACCTATTTAGACTTTTGTACTTGTTACGCAGCAACTGGTAAGTTACAATAATCAACAGTTGTTTATGGAACACACAGTTGATATCAGTGTTCTTGACCATGTCTATGGAATGTAGCTGCAAATGATATGTGGGTGCACTATGTCCCCTCTTATTGACATTTGTGACAGGTTGCTCAGTGTTTAGGACATGCAGCCCTATTGTGTTCCATAAAACAATGAGAACAGGATGGCTGGACGCTATCCTGCCAAGGCTGGGCACTGTTAAGTAGTTCTGTTAACAAACTGTTTGCACATTAAAGTGCGTATTGACGCTTTCTGTTGTCTGTAGCCAATTAGATAGTGATGTCATGAACAATGGAATCGGCATACGAATAGTAATGAGTGTCTGTAACAAACTTATCATTTGTAGCTAAAGCTGTGTAATTCAGTTGGCCATGATATGTAAGAGTGGTCTGGTTTTTTTTCAACACTGATAAAATATTATACGAGCCATGGCAACACGTGTGTGTCAACAGTGATAATTTTACAACCTGCACATTTAATCAAGTGATACTGATTCCTGAAGTGAAGCTAGCTGACACAACTGTTAATAGATAATAGAAGAGATTGAAGACAGAAAAAAAACCTTACAAATGTTTGTTTTCGTGCCACTAAAAGCAAGAAAATGCCTCCCAGTCTTTGGCTGCATCATTATAAGTTGGAAACAGCAGGGGGTAATTTAATATGTGGAACCCTCCTGAGACAATTCAGTAACAGTTGTTTTGAGAGTCTACTGTTTCTTTATGAGAACTCTCAGATATGCTTCCATTCATGAGAACTGACAGACGAACAATAGAAACTGAGCACACGAAAAAGAACACGACACTCATCCCCAGTTGTGTCATAATGTAGGTAAAAAAATCTGCAGGAAGATAGCAAACACCATATTACTGTACACACCAATTGTGTAATGACCTGCAACAGATAACATGGCAAGTGATAACTCTGAGAATTGAGATATAACTTAGAACAGTTGCATAGAACTGTCCACTAGCCAATGTGACAGAGGTTGAGTTGTAGGCAAAGCTCTCTACTACCTCAGGTGGTTGGCTGTGAAATATTCAGCATAGCAATGGTTTCAAATGACGAGCAACAGTTCCCTACTGCGATTTCATTCAACTGGTTTGCTATGAAGGATTACAGCATAAGTTACCCCTTGATTCAGGTGTTATACTTCTAGATGTGCTACACACACTTTCTTTCTTTTAAATGTTATACTGTTCAGTCAGCTTCAAGCGTGTGTATGCGTGTCGATAATACAGGCCAATATTACTTCCATAACACATCTGCCATGCAAGGGAACAGATTCTTTTGCCACCTTTGCTCAAAAAGGTTGTAATCACCATGGTGCTCATACTAATGAAATGTGTTAAATTTGGTTGAAATTGCTACACCCAAACCTCTGGGTCAAATAAAACCAAATTTGGCAAAAAAAGAGTACATTTCATTAGGGTTTAATAACCTACTGAAAGTGTGGTTATCAGAGTCAGAACACAGATCCAGATTGTTTTGATAAGGATGGGAAAGGAAGTCGGCCATGCCCTTTCTAGGGAACCATCCTAGCAATTGCCTGAAACCTAAATTTGGATGACCAGGGGTGGATTTGAACTGTTGTCATCCTGAATGTGACTCCAGTGTGCTAACCTCTGCACTACCTTACTTGATATCTGGGAGAATGTTAAGATTGATAGTTGAGTATATGGACAGAGACAAAGGGCAGAAAGGGGTGAAAGAAGATAGGAAAGAAGGGGAGATTAGCAAGAAGAGAGGGAGTAGTAAATGTTTCGAAATGCTGGGAAGGAATACATGGACAGAAAGAGGGTGGATGGAAAGAGAGTGTAGACAGGAGGAATGCAAAGGAGGAGGTGGTGGGTAGAGGAGTGGAGTAGGGGGGAGGTGGGCAGAGTGGTGGGAAGGAAAAGGTGGGTAGAGAAGGGTTAAGGGGAGGAAGAGTTTGGAAGAGGAGGCAAGGAAGAGATGGCTCAAAAGGGGTGGAAAGAAGAGATGTTTTAATAATCTATATATTTTTTACATTCCTTGTAACATGGAATATGTTAGTCCTAGAGAAAAAAAAATTAATAGGAAATTTTATGTTGGAAATTCAGTGCAGACAAATTTTTTACTAGGATGTTTTTTATCAAAAGCTTTTTACTAACTTACATTGTCGATGTATAATATCCGTCTGTGAGAGAAGATAAGAGACCATAGAAAGTTCTGGAAGATAGGGCATGCCAACAAGTACAAGTTACAAAATAACTTGCTGGTTTAAAACCGTCTAATTCCACCCCTGGATTTCGTAACCACCTCAAATCTGTTAACAAGTGATTCTTCAAGGTTTTGCAGGTATTTGACATCTAGTTTTAACCACTTGCTAAGGATGTGATGGGCAATTCAACCAAATGTTCATGGTTCTTCTTCTGTTAATGTCCAACAAATTTTCTGTGGAATTCAAGTCATGCCAGTTGAGATCCAATATGGTTGGAGGATTATTCAGAAAATCACCCACATATTCATTGCTTGCATTTTCAGTTCTGTCAATGACAGGTTGGGATGACATTCATTCACTGCTCTCACCTGTTCTTGTTGAGTTTCAATACAAAAGCAATCAAGTGTATTTCTGGTCACTCTCTTGCAGGATCTTTTCTAACCAAAATTTTGATGTCCTGATTCATAGTCTAGTGTGTGTCACCACTGACTGTAGACATGTTAAACAGTTTTCCACAAGCCACCAATTCAACTACTTCACCACTGTATGGGCATGGGAACAGCCGAACATGATTGTTCCAATTAGCCACTCTTGTCATGCCTTATTGATGTGACAGCTACTGTGGGAGGTAACAGCAACTAGCACACAAATATGAATGTGGTCATGGAAGTAAAACTAGAGCATACATTCTCATTAATTGAAAAAGTTTGACTGTGCAAAATCAAATATTCAACTTCTTAAGACTTAAATATGGGCAGTTGTTTACACAGTTACAAAGTTAACGTACGAAACATTGTGACTTCTGCTTGTTGCTACTCTTGAGTACTGTGGCGAACAGGCAGAGCAACCAGTACTTGCAGCTGGTTAAATCAGTGTTTCAGACGACACTGTCCTCCATGTCGGCCATGGGTGTGGCTGTGTGACTTCTTGCAATTGGTGCTTGTTGTGGCACCTAATTCTTATTCTGATGATGGTGCTCTGGTTGATGTTTAGTTGATACAATACGAATGCTTGCTCTTCTCCCCCTCCAGGAAGGAGCATTCTTACAACAATGGGGAGAAAATTGTAATATGTTGGTCCAAAACACTGTAATATATTATTTTATTTATTTATTCACTAGATATTTCATGGCGTAAATGTTGCTGTCAGGTGTCTTTGGTATTTAGAGGCTTTAACTGACTATTTATGATGTGTTATTTTATATTTCATTTACGAATTTTAGTCAGTTACCTGTCATTACCTCAGACATTGCCAGATAACTGACTAAAATTCGTAAATGAAATATAAAAAAATACCTCATAAATGAATTATTCTTTAAAAGAGATTGAGTGGCTGACCAGTACTTATCATAGTGCTGTACTGCCGATATTCACATAAAGAATAAAGGACGAAAAAATAAGATGCCTCCGGAACAGGGTTCCTTAATCATGTAGGAAAGAAGGGAAGACAAAAGGAATAGGGAACAAGGGGAAAGTTATTCACAACCTAGGCCACCAAAAACACCTGACAATGTCACTTACGCCGAAAGATAGCCAGGGAATAAATAAATAAATTAATATATTATATGTAAAAAAATAGATGAAGTCTACTTACCAGGCGAAGGAGCACAGGCAGTTATAGTAACAAATAAACACACAAACACACACACACACACACACACAATCGCTAGCTTTCGCAGCCTAGCTGCTTCGTCAGGCAGAAGGGAAGGAGAGGAAAAAGGAAATGATGAGGGTTTTAAGGGAGTGGGTAAGGAGTCATTCCAATCCCGGGACAGGAAAGACTCACCTTGGGGGAGAAAAAGGAGGGTAAACAAATACACACCCACACATTTACACAGACACAAGTACACCCAGGCAGACATACTGTAGAAATACTGTGTGTATTTGTGTACCCTCCTTTTCCTCCCCCAAGGTAAGTCTTTCCTGTCCCGGGATTGGAATGACTCCTTACCCACTCCCTTAAAACCCTCATCATTTCCTTTTCCCTCTCCTTCCCTTCTGCCTGACGAAGCAGCTAGGCTGCGAAAGTTAGCGATTGTGTGTGTGTGTGTGTGTGTGTGTGTGTGTGTGTGTTTATTTGTTACTATCACTGCCTGTGCTCCTTCGCCTGGTAAGTAGACTTCATCTATTTTATATATATATATATATATATATATATATATATATATATATATATATTTTTTTTTTTTTTTTTTTTTTTTTTTTTTTTTTTTTTTTTCCTGTTAGGAATTTCTTCAAATGTTCAAGTGTTTGTTAAGCTTAAGGGACTTAACTACGGGGCCATCAGTCCCTAAACTTACAAACTACTTATGAACTACCTATGACTAAGGACGGCACAAATATCCATGCCCGAGGGGGGATTCGAACCCCCGACCGTAGTGGCCGTGCAGACCTTGACTGAAGGGTCTCAGTCCCCTTGGCCACCGCGGCTGGCAGAATTTTTTCCTCTATAATATTCGTATCATAATATATTACAGTGTTTTGGATCAACCTATTGCAATTATGTCAATTTACAACATCTATAACACTATGGGCTCAAGATATAATAAAATGGGGAGCAAGGCAGGAACCTGGGCATCTTGAGGAGCCAGGACCCACAATTGGGACTGATGTTGAGCCTCCGGCCATGTTCTGACATCTGTCCTGAGCTTCAAGGGAAACATCAGTGTGAAATACCAACAAAGAACACATGTCCACTTCCTGAGTCAGTTTCATAGATAGCGATGTTGACAATATTGACGTTTGCAGCTCCAACAGTTCCTCCACAGACAGTGCCATCAGACAGGAATCTGAGAACAGAAATTCTGCAGACTATTGCAACTAACAAGCAAGCATTTGATTCTGATTGCGGTGCAACAACCCAGGTAGATGTTGAACGAGAAACATAAAAACAACCAAATGTAGAATAACAGTACTACATTCCCAGCACCTGAAGTGGCCAAAAATTCTGAAATGAAGAGGATCATTAGGTGCATAGGTGTTGTAGGAGATGCTGTGCGGTGAAGTGGGAAAAGCATCTGGAACAGCGTATGGTGGCATCTGCCATGTAGAAGCTCTGCAGGCGATGGACTGATGCAGGAGTGAGAGCATTACATTGACAGGGACAAGCAGAGCTTGCTCCCTTTTGTGGGAGGCATGTTGGATTTTTATCTGTTGATTAAATGTATGTACAAAATATTCAGCTACTCCGTTGGATTCCAGATGAAATGCCACACTAGTGAAATGAGTGACATTATTTGTTGCACAAAACTGTTCAAACTTCCTACCAGTAAACTGTGGTTTATTGTCAGAAACCAACACTTCAGGCATGCCCTGTAATTAAAAAAAAATGGATGTAAATGCCTTAATGGTGCTACCGGACGTAGTCGAAGACATGGGCGCCACAAATGGATAATTGCTGAAAGAGTCTAACTCATTGCCACGGAGACTGAGATATCGGCAAAGGTGAAAATTTTTGTGGTGCCAAGACTGATTTTCCATGCAAACGTGACATTGTGACTCCATATGTTTAATGTGGCCATCCATGCCTGGACACATGCAGTGTCGACAGCTAACTGTTACAGTTCCCCAATGCCTTTACTGGAGAATCAAAAAACATATTTTTGCAGAACTTTTGCAATGAGCACACAAGACTGGTCACTGTAATTTTGCAATACAATCACACTGTGCTGAATGGCGTCGAGCAAAAGAAATAGGAATTTGTTTCAAAGTATAATATTCTTCCGATAGTTGAGGGGAAGAGACTGTACGTTTAATTATCCTGTACATCACTGTGACAACATGACACTTTGGTGGCATCAGATTCTGACTTAGGGCTGTCAGGAAGGTGAGAAAGCATGTCAGCATTCCTATGCTATGATGTGGGCCAGTGCAATATTTCATACTGATACTGAGACAAGAACAAGGTCCAATGTTGCAATTTCTGAGCAGTGTATGTAGGAACAGGTTTGGATGGATGAAATAGTGACTGAAGCGGCTTGTGGCCCATCACCAGGTAAAACTCTCACCCAAACGGATACTACTCATGCCATAAACAATAGCAAGAGCCTCTTTCGTGATCTGTCAGTAATTACACTGTGTCTTTGTCAACAACGTGGAAGCAAAAGCAATCGGCCTATTCTATGAACCAGTTCTGTACGAGAGCACAGCTTCAATTCTATAAGAAGAAGCATTTGCAGCCAAAACTACCGAACATCAGTATCCTGTAATTCCTTGAGTTTTTGTGCAACTTTGTCACAGACAGAACCCAGAAACTTAGTTTGCGCATAAACTTTCAGTGTCACATGCACCACAAAATTATTTGCCTTGCTAGACCTTTAGAAAATAAGTCTAGAAAGTAAGCAATTGAGAAACACTGTCCTTTGGATCAAAAACAGAAAGTTAAAGCACATTGTCCTGAATATGAAAGCCAAATAAATCAAAACAATCTAAACCAAAAATATTTCTACAGTCTCGTGCAAGCAAAATTTTAAATATTACTGTCCTGGTGCGAGACTACAGTTTGGAACGCAAGCAACAGCAATGTTTCATCCTTTATACACAGTAAGTTGCTTTTTATCAATCTTGGTGAGCCTACCAGTTCATAAGTGGCACAATTGAACAAAGTAACAGAAGCACTAGTGTCTAATTGAAGACACACTTGCATCTGGCAGTGTCTAATGTCACAAACAGTTTATTTGATTGTCTCTGTACTGCACTGAGGAGGCTCGAAGGCACATCCTGTTTGCGTGTATCACTCAGCTCTGCTGTTGGCTTTGAAGAAACAGTCTGCATGGTACGAGTAGTCGCTTGGGCCTACGAAAGCAAGAGGCATTGGGGTTCTACGTGTGTTGCAAGCACACAGACATGACCAGACTTCCTGCAAGAAAAGCAAGATGTGTTCCGTGAAGGTCAGTTCTGTATTTTATACTTGAAACAGCAACAGGGGCACGATTTCACACAAAGTGAGTCTAATTTACTCTTTACGCAACATGGTGGCTGTGTACTACATGTCAGCCAGCTACTTGGCTGTACCTGGTAATCCTGTCTGCAATACAGCAATTAGGTGCTGCCTCAAAGTTTTCCATGGCTTTGCCACAGGAGTCCTGATGTTCAATAATTTGTAACACTTTGTGCAAAGTTGGATCTGCATATTTGAGAATCTGGCACATCACATGTAATTTTTGTCATGGATCGCAGCGTCTGTATAATACAGTCCACAGACAGACTGAAACCAACACTGAAGTTCAGTGACTCACTGAAAGTGTGTCTGATTAGGCTGCTTATGCAACCGAAAAACCTTATAACAAACAGCAGCTACTTGCACTTCATTCTCATAGTATTTAGTAAGAGTACTAATTAATTTATAAAACTGAAGCAACTCTGGATGCGAAATTCAAAACAATTTCTGCATAAGCCTATAAATTGGGATGTCAACTGTTGCCAAGAAATAATGTAATTATACAGTATGTTGATGCATTGAGTTTCAAAAAGGGCACCACTCGTTGAAGTTGTCCTGTTGCTCTTTGAATGTTTGGAACAGTGGGATGTTTGTAGGTTCTGCCGCAGTTGGTACTGGTGTAGGCGGTGTGGTTGACGTAGCAGCATCTTGAGTGATGATGAGCTTCTGTATGGCCAGTAGGAGCTGGTTCTTTGCTTTTTCTAAAACTGAATAAACTGCATTAGATCAAAGTCAGCAGCCACCAGAGGCAATTGTGCATTTAGTGAGGGAGGCATGGTGGTCATGGCTGCAGGATACGATAAAACAAGCAAGCACAATTGTGGCATAGCACCTCTCTGAAAAATAGCGAGTGAAAAGTTAGTTGGTGAGCTCGGTGGTGCAAAATGTTAGCAAAGTGAAGGCTGCTTAACTCCACTATAACATACAAATGTTGAGTCACCTTATTGCCATATGATATGTTGGCTACTGGGAGAAGTAACAGCAGCCGAAGCATAGATATAGATGCAGACATGGAAGCAAAGCTAGAATATGTATTCGCATCAACAGAATAAGTTTATTAGCTATAAGACTTAAAGGCAGACAGTTGTCTTCACAGTTACAATGTTCACATTACAAGCATTGCTACTTCTTCTTGCTGCTGTTCTTGAGTAACACGGCTGACAAACTGGGCAACCGCACATGCAGCCTGTTTAAACCAGTGTTGCAGAGGGTGCTGCCCTCCTCATCGGCCATAGGTGTGGCTGCACAACTTCTTGCAGTTGGTGCATGTTGCGGCGCCTTCTAATTCTCGTTCTGGCAGTGCTGCACTGGTCAGTGTTTAAGTACAGTACCCGCTGTTAATAAAGGTTGTTTCACTGAAATAGTAAATATAGTAACAAAAAAATCATATTGCATTAAAAGCACAATTTCATTCTAGTCTGAAGAAGATTCCTTTGTAAGCTGAAAACCAGTTAATCAAATAAAAATAAAATTTTAGAACACACACAAAATTATGCTTTTAATTCAATTTCATAATTATGTTCCAAGAACTGACAGAAGAATCAGTAAAAAGTCCTCATTAGCCTTTGCTTTATGTTTGTTTGGGTTACAAACTAACAACTTACCTCTGTACTTAAGAAACATATGACATACTGTATTTACTTGGCTATAGTACACCACCAACTATAGTACCCCCCTTTAATTTTTGACATCAAAATATTAAACTTAAAAAATCTCAAATTTGTGAGTTTCTTAGGTAAGTGAAGTTCAGCAGCAGTAATTTACAGAAAATTTGACAATATTGCCTGCTGATTACTTCTGGAACATTGGTATTTTTACAACATAATGCTAACGTAAGCTGACTACCCCACCCCATTTTCCTACATTTAGTGTTGAATTCAGATTTATACTGTGAATACCAGTGATGGGAGAATTAGCTTTACAGCATCGTTTAAATTAAGAGCTGTCGAATTAGCAATGTATAATTGAATAAATCAGTTGTGTGTGCTCATAAATACAAAGTTTATTAAAATAGGTATTTCATATATAGTGTGATAAAATGATTAATAAATGTAGCCATCCTGAACCAACCGAATGCAATACTGAATTTATGACGTTTGCGCCTATGGTACCCTCCCCAATTTCAGAAGTAAAAAGAATTGAAAAAATGACAGATACTATAGTGTGTAAATATGGTTTTTATTGCAATTTGTTTCACTGATTTTCGTTGCCTTGATCTTGTTCATGCAGTATGTGTGAAGTTGAGCATGTGGTTCAGTTGCTGAACCATTTGTATAGGCTTCACAAACCGTGAGTGCTTACATAATGAGGTGACTAATTTTTTGTCAAGTGAACTGAAATAAGTGTCATATTCAACCCATAATTTACTAACAGAAACTCTCTTTGAGTTGAGTACAGGTAAAAGCTTTTCCGTTGACATATATTTAGTGAAATAATTTACTCTGTAGCACAATTGTCAACTTTGCTCAGATTTAATTCTCATGTTACAAATTTCAAGTTTTTCACAAATTGTATCATATTTCCTATTTCGTGACCACAGAATGTTTTCTTTTATAGATACTCCACAACTGAATGAACGGCCTGCTTATCAAAGTAATGTGCCTGGAACATTAAACATGAGTTCTGGCTATATGTACAATACACAATCTACAAATGAAAGGAGAGAGGTAAGTGCTCTTTT
Source organism: Locusta migratoria (assembly GCA_026315105.1). NCBI lineage: Eukaryota > Metazoa > Arthropoda > Insecta > Orthoptera > Acrididae > Locusta > Locusta migratoria. The sequence continues at coordinate 336,079,796 of CM048748.1, read as the reverse complement.
ATTACAGCGATATCTTTCTCTTCAGTTTTCTTAGTTTTTTCCTTGTACTGGTTAAGGGTTGCTGAGTCTATAGAGACTAAACAGAGTAGTTCTCATATGAAATAAGTTATTAAACTGTCAGCATAGGGACTGTGCATCTGAATGAAAACATTCAGCATGTAGTGTTGCTGGCATCACACACGTTGGGCAGTCTTCATGAATGTGCACAGCAATATAAAGCATGTCAGATATTCTGAATCTGAGTTTGAATGCTCACCAATGAGATGCGAGAACATCACATGAAGGCCATCTTAAAGCGATGGCTGTCAGTAGAAGCACGTATTTGGTGGGTTATAAATTAGCTCATATGGTTATATGCCTTTTAAAAGCAAGCCAAAGCAATTGAGTAAACTGAGGATATCTCAAAAAACTTTCATTGTAGGTACTATTTGTTGTAATAAAACTAGTGGAAATACCTTATTAGTGCTTAAAGAATTTTTGTGCTGTGAAGATTTGGTGTTTTAAGGCAAAGGCACATTTTGAAGCTCCATTATCTTAATATAATTTATAGTAATCACATGGAAGTTAATAACACATGTGTTGCTATGGTCTTTAGTCCAAAGATTGGTTTGAAGCAGCTCTCCTCACTACTCTATTCTACACAAGCCCCTTCTTCTCTGAATAAGAATGGCAACATATATGCCTTTTAACCAGCTTACTGTATTTGCCCTCAGTCTCCCTCTGCAATTTGTAGCCTCACCCCCTTACACACACACACACACACACACACACACACACACACACACACACACCTCCAATGCCAAATTAACAATTGCTTCATATCTCATTGTGTGTTCTATGAGTGGATCCCTTCTTTAATCAAGATGTCTCAGAAATTTCTTTTCTCCCCCATTTTGTTCAGTACCCCCTCATTAGTTATGCAATCTATCCATTTAATATTCAAAATTCTCCTTTAGCACCAAATTTCAAAAGTCAATCATTTGTTTGTCTTAATATCTTAGTATCCACGTTTCACTTCTCTACAAATCTGTACTCCAGAAAATGCCTCCAAACAATACTTCATAACATGCCTCTTCTTCAGAAATGCTTTTCTTCCCATAGCCATTCTACATTTTATATCTTCTCTTCTTTGGTCATCATAAGTTAGTTTGCTACCCCAAATAACAAAACTCATCTATTAATACTATTATTATTGTCTCATTACATAACCTACTAATTTAAATAGATGACATTCTATTACCCTCATTTTGCACTTTCCAATATTCATCTTGCATGCTCCTTTGAAGCACTGTCTATTTCATTCCATTATTTTTCCAGATCCTTTGCTGTCTCTGACAGGATTACAATGTCATTGGCAAACGGCTAAGTTTTTATTTCTTTTCTCTGAATTTTAATTCCTTCTAAAAATTTCTCCTTGCTTTCCTTTACAGCTTGTGCCTTGACAAATTAAATAACATTGGGGAAAGGCAACAATCAATCTGTCCATTTGACGCCCACTGCTGCCTGGTTTTTGTACAAGTTGTATATAACTTTTTTTTCTGTACTTCATCCCTGATACCTTCAGAATTTGGGAGAGTTCATTCCAGTCAAAACTGTCAAAGCTTTCTCCAAATCTACAAATGCTAAAAGCATAGGTTTGCCTTCCTTAACCCTCCTACTACCAGAATTTTTTTGTTACACTCAGTACCATTGGGGTCAATATGACCCCAAGTAATTAACATGGGATATATTGGCAGTATTTAATTTATTTTAATGAACTGACACAAAAGCATACATTATTGATTGAAACCAGGTGAAGTAGATATATAAGCACTTACAGATCTTGTCTCAACACTTGATCTTATAGATCCTTACGTGTAAAACAAAGCAACTCTTTACATTTAAAACACAGAATGTCTGAATGGTGTTTACAGACAAATGAAAAGCATCTTCTGCACGTTTCTGGATGTTTTGTATCCACTGAACGTTCGCACAGGTAGCACCGTCCACGTTTTACGCCCGTATGCACTCCTGCTGAAGGAGGACGAGGCAGAGAAGCTTTGCTGCGCTGACTTCTGTTTTTCTGTACTAGACTTGTTCCCAGTTCCAGAAGAAATTCTCTTCTTTTGTAGTTGGTTCTTTATTCCAGTCAGGATTTAAGTTCAACCAAATTATGAAAGCATTCAGGGCACTAATATCCAAAATATTATAAAAAATCATCATGGGCCATCTTTTTATCATACGTTTTGTGGTGTAGGTTCTGACTAACTTGTCCATAGTGTCTACACCTGATTTTGTTGCATTATAGTCTAGGATTATAATAGGTTTCGCTGCTTTGCCGTCACCTATTTCCTCCCTGAAATGCATAGTACTCAGCAATATCACTATCTTACCCTTTTTTGGGCAATAGGAGACTATCGTAGCTGATTCCTGGAATGAACCTGCAGTTCTTCCCCTTGCTTCGATAAATTCTGCAGGTAGTTCACTTCGACTTTTTCTCAGTGTTCCTAGCAGAGTCATTTGTTTTCGTTCTAGTTCCTTTGCCAACTCCAAACTTGTAAAGAAATTATCTGTTATGATATTTCTACCACTTCCAGATAAATGTTCTTTCAGTTCTGACACAACTGTTTTCCCTTGAGTTATTTCTCTATGCTGGCCTTCGCCCTTTCCTGTGTACACCTACAGGTGTGTGACATAGTAATTAGCGCTGTCACATGCAGCCCAAATCTTTATACCATACTTTCCAGGTTTTGAGGGGATGTATTGGTGAAATGGACACCTACCCCTGAAAGTTACCAGTTGTTCATCAACTGTAATATTCTCATGTGGTTCGTATGCATCATGCAATGTGCTTACCCACTGCTCAATAAAACCCTTTTAGGAGCCAATTTATCAGGGCTACGATTCTGCTGCCGGTACTGAGCATCATCAACCCGAATACAGCGTGATATTTCTGTAAAGCGGTTCCTAGGCATAGAACTATTGAAAATAGGTCGGCCATGCTCTTCGTTCCATAAATTCACTATGCCCTCATTGTGACCTTTGTACACCCCTGCAAGAATAAGCAGGCCAAGAAAGCATTCACATTCTTCTCTATCAATATCTGTCCATTTGTTACCGAAAGTAATGTTACCCTCTTTGTTGGTCCACTTCAAAATAATCTGGAAAATGCTGGGCTTCATAAATAATTCAAATGCTGACTGCACAGTATTTACGTTCCTTACAATATGTCTCGTGGTACCTGGAGCAGTCTTCAATATATTTCGTGCTGTATGTCTCCCATGTAATCTAACAGGATTTTTTCCCCATGTTTCATTTCCATTTCTCGACCTGAAATAATAGGATTACTTACATATTTTTCTTCTTCTTCTTCTTCTTCTTCTTCTTCTTCTTATTATTATTATTATTATTATTAGTAGTAGTAGTAGTAATAGTAGTATCGGTTTTTGCAGACGTATGGCAGATTATTTATACTTACTTGAAAACATTCTGATCTGATATGCCATCAGCTTCAGGAGTTTACAAATCTCCAACGTCTTCATCGGAATCTTCAGTTGATTCACTGCCTCCAGAAAAAATAACACCATCAATCTCTTCGTCGTCATCAGACGCTGTATCTCCTAATTCCTCTTCTTCATTTAAAACTGCTTGTATTTCAGCACTACTCAGGCGTTTTCTAGACATAATGTAGTTCTTGCACACACTGAGACAAAACACTAGCAACAACTGAGGCGACACACAACAACTGCTGAGGCAAGAAACGACAACAATGGGTATAAATTAGAAGTGGAAATGTTAGTTTCATTGTTGCAGGTGTTTCCAATAACATCTGATCAACGTAATATTCGCTGTTCTGTTTTCATAATGTTACATTCAAGAAACAAAACAAAAAAATTTTGATTGGGGTCATGATGACCCCAGTGGTACTCAGTGCATAGGCCATGAATACATTTTAATATGTTGTAAATGGAAAACTGAATAATATGTCATTGCATACAAGCAAGTTAGAGAGACAAAGTCATAAATTTTGAAAATAATCTCATTGAAAATAAGGGGGATATATATTTCAAATTTGCTTATGGGGTCATATTGACCCCAGTGGTAGTAGGAGGGTTAACCATCTAAGATATGTTGTAAAGTGAGTAACGCCTCGTGTGTTTCTGTATTTCTCCTAAATCCAAACTGGTCTTTCCCAATGTCAGAATCTACCAGTTTCTCCAGTTATTTGCTAATGATTCTTGTTACTATTTTGCAGCCATGACTTACTAAACTGATAGTTCTGTAATATTCACAATTTCTGCACTTGCTTTCTTTGGAAATGGAATTATTATATTCTTCTTGAAATCTGAGGGAATTTTCCCTGCCTCATACATCTTGCACAGAAGGTGGAACACTTTGTTCATGGTTAGCTATTCCAAAGATATCAGCAGTTTATGGGAATATCGTCTACTCCAGGTGCCTTTTGACTCAAATCTTTCAGTGTTTTATCAAATTCTTCTCGCAGCAATTTGTTTTGATGCGATCATATAACTGTTTGTCTAATTATGGAGACAAATCACGCACCAGTTGTCAAATAAAACTGGAGTAAGATTTGCCTCAATGATATTCTTGCACTATTTTATCTCATATCTCATCTTCAACTTAGTTCCTCTACCATATCTGCAATAGTACTTTCAAATTAATTTTCCTTGTTTAGCCACACCATATATTTATGTCACCTTTCAGCTTTCCCTTCTTTGCTTAGTAACAATGGGTTTTACTAAAAAGTGAGACTGATTCATTGATGTTTGTTTTATTTGAAGGCTGCTCTAAATTACTATTGCACTATTTCGCATGTTATTTTTCTAAGTCACAGCACTTATTGACTGCACATGCAGATTCACAGTTTAGCCTTATTTTCATTTTGTAATTTTGTTCACAACTTGCTAAAGATAGTAGCACTGAAGGTGGTGACAGACAATGATAAAAATTACACAAAGGAGTAATGAGCATGAATTATTCAACCTATGCTACTATCTTGGAGAATACCAGTTGTTAGGAAAATTTCCATTGTGAACTTCAAGGACTTATAAAGGGGATTCTGATAGGATCCCATGATCATGTTATCCAGTGATGCTATGAGTACTTCTCCATCTTTGACATTGTGAAACAAATATCTTCCACTGCAAGCTTTTTGCATCTGCTGTGGACGTCATACTGTCCACTTTGTACAACAGTCAGTATTGTCAGTACAAAAAAGAAAGTGCTACATTCGCACATAGTGCAGTTTCAAGGGCATTTCTCATTTTCAAATTTTTGTGCACATGAACGCGTACACCCAGTAGCATTACAGCACACCTACCAACACTGTGCTCTATTCTGCTCTGCTTCGTAGTTGCCAGCACCGTGCAATTGCCACACTGCAAGGTGGGTCCATAACTTTATGCAGTATGCACAGGAATAATATGCCAGCAAACCTTAATAACCTTTAATAAGTGTAAGGATGTGCAAATTCATTGCCTTTTATTTGAAGAATAGATCAGTTGAGTGGCACATTGTTTGATCATTGCTGTTTAAAGTATGTAAGTTACATGTCTTTGATATCTTTGTGCTCATATGATCTTGCCTGCTTTGTTTTTAAAGAATTTTGTTCAGAAAGAGACTGTATTTTCCTCTGTCCTTTCATATTCTAGATATTGATGAGTGTGATTCACCAAATTCCTTCATAATGCTGATGTTTGATTTACCCATTTTCCAATCGCATTATTATGTTTAAGCGATGCTTGCATTGACTAACCTGACATATGTCAAGTGGGGTTTGTTCTCAGGAGAGGCAAGGCTTGGAGAAATACATGCTGTGTGTCACTGTTCTGTACGTTTGCAGTGCAGATAATACAGATCTGTGTTTTGAGCTTTCACAGATGTAATTTCCATTTAAATCTGTTAATTATTTAAATTGACATGTTGCTTAATTACAAAAAAAAAAAAAAAAAAAAAAAAAAAAAAATGAAAATATTGCAACAAAATAGGGACAGCCTCAGGTGACAGCACAGCTTTTTTACAAAGTAGACAATTTACAAATGTCAAGAGTTTGAAAATAAGCAAACATTTTGAAGTAATCACTCTTAGTCCTAGCACACTATATGTCCTTCAGCATACACTTGTCGACTGACACGGCTGTCACGTCGGCCATTTGACGGGGCCCGCCAGCAGACGGCGCGCAGCTCGCGTCAGCTGTTAGGCCGACCGTGCCCTCCTGTGGCACGACCGGGAACTACTACGGCCGGGCCTGCGCCTGCCACGGAACCCAGTGATGGCGCGCGCGATATGAATGGCTCTTAGGCCATAACATCCCTCCCCCCTTGGGGTGAGGAGCCGGACCCCTGAACAGCGGTGCAGAGGTCTGGCTGCTGGGACTCTTCCACCTCCATCCGATCGTCCAGCGGCTCCATCCACTCCCTAGCCGGAACCACCTCATACGGGCGGAACCCCTTCGAGCGACGAGGGGTTCGCCCATGCGAGCGCTGTCTTGCTGCTCCCAGCACTGGCGAAGGCGGCGGGTCCTCCATTCCTCCCTCCTGTGGCTCCTCCATTGGAAACTCGGGGCCTCCGTCGGCAGGCTGCAAGGTGCCCCCTCTGCCGGCGACCGTAGCTGTCCACTCCTTGTAGCTGGCTGCTGGGACTGCGGCGGGGGAGCGGACCCCGGACCCCGACGGTGACGGGAAATTCCCTTGCCCCCCCGCCAATGCCCGCAAAGCGAAAGTCGGTAGAGAACTGTCCCCTGATGGCACCCGCAACAGAGGGGGGCTGGACCTGGACGAGGAGGAAGGGACCGTAGGTGTTTGAGGAGGGTGGCGGACCCGCAGCTGATCATGGTGGCGGGTGAGGACCCCGGTAGGAGAACGGACCTCACAGAGACTTCGGCCACGCTCCTGAACGACCACGGCCGGGACCCAACGAGGATGGTGGCCGTAGCCTCGAGCCCAGACAGCCAAGCCTGGGAGAAAACGTGACCGAGGACGAAGAAGAGGTGTGGGAGGGCCTGGATGCACGAGGGATAACAGTGTCCTATGAGGGCGGCTGTGCTCTGAGGGGGCTCTGCTGACCTGCCGGAGTGGACCGATAAGATCGAAGGAGGGCATCCTCCACTGAAAGATGTGCCACATACTTGCGCATTTGTGTCTTGAAAATGCGGACGAATCTCTCCGCTGCCCCATTGGACTGCGGGTGGAAAGGTGGGGCCAGGACATGTTGGACCCCATGGGTAGAACAAAAATTGTGAAAGTGTTGTGAAGTAAACTGTGGCCCGTTATCTGTCACCAGTGCGGCCGGGAGACCCTCAATAGAAAATATCTTTAACACGTAACGTGTGGTAACTTCCGCAGACGTGGAGGTCAGGCGAACAACAAATGGGAAGTTGGAGTATGCGTCAAGGACGCAAAGCCAGTAGCTATCTAAGAAGGGCCCCGCAAAATCGACATGGAGTCGTTCCCGAGGTGCAGACGGAGTGGGCCATGGAGAGAGAGATGCGCGAGGAGCCGCTTCTTGGGATGCACAAGAAGAGCATCCTGCAATGAGGCAAGTGATGTCCCCATCTATACCCGGCCAATATACATGTCGGCGGGCCAGCATCTTCGTGCGAGAGACGCCCCAGTGGTCCCGATGGAGAAGATCGAGAATCTGGACACAGGACACAGGAACCACCACTCGATGGGAGCCGTCTTCCGTGGACAGAAGTAAAACACCCCCGTAGGTGCTAAGGCGGTGCCGAATAGCATAATAATTGCGGAGAGGGTCTGATGCCCGACCCGGAGGACGCTCTGACCAGCCTTGCCTCACCCGTTTAAGGACGACCCGGAGGACTGGGTCAGCAGCGGTAGCCTCCGCGATCCGTGAGCTATTGATAGGAAAACCGGAGACTACATCTTTAGCCGACTCGTCAACTGCAAAACACAAAAGCTCTTCAGCATCGAAGACTGGATCAGGGCCTACCGGGAGGTGCGATAGGGCGTCGGCATTGGCGTGATGAGACGTCGAGCGATACTGTATCTCGTAATGGAAACGAGTGAGGTACAAGGCCCAGCGTTGAAGACGATGGGCTGCCTTGTCCGGAAGAGCCGCTGACGGGTGGAACAACGACACTAACGGGCAGTGGTCCATGTAAAGCGTGAACTTTGACCCATAGAGATAAACGTAAAATTTTTTTAAAGCAAAAACGATGGCTAGGGCCTCCTTGTCCACCTGGGAATACCGGCGCTGCGCATCCGTAAGAGTTTTAGATGCAAACGCCAACGGGTGCTCTGACCCATCGGGAAACCGATGTGCCAGCACCGCCCCCACACCATGCTGGGAGGCGTCCGCTGCCACCACAAGTGGGACCCCCGGGATGTATGCAGTGAGGCACGGAGCTTCCAGGAGGGCCCTTTTCAGTGACTGAAAAGCTCGCTCGCACACAGGAGACCAGTGGAACGGGACGCCTTTACGCAGCAGTTGATGCAGGGGGTAAGCCACTGTGGCTGCCTGCCGGAGGAAGCGATGATAATAGGCGATCTTGCCCAGGAATACTTGAAGTTCGTGAACGGAAGAAGGACGGGGAAGATCTGCGACCGCCCGCACGTGCTCTGCCACGGGACGTACCCCCGACCTGGATACCTCATAGCCCAAGTACTCGATAGACGGTTGGAAGAAGGAAGATTTCTGGAAATTACAGCGGAAGCCAGCCCCCTCCAGAACGGAAAACAATGAACGGAGGTTGGCAATATGGTCAGCAGCTATGGATCCCGTCACCACAATATCATCCATGTAGTTCACGCAACAGGGGACCAGCGCTAGCAACTGCTCCAAAAAACGCTGAAAGATTGCTGGGGCACTGGCCACCCCGAATGGCAATCTCTGATATTGATATAGGCCAAAAGGCGTAGAAATCACCAGCGCCTGTTTGGAGGCATCGTCTAAAGGCAACTGGAGATAAGCCTCTGCCAGGTCTATTTTCGAAAAATACTGGCCCCCTGACAACCGATCTATCAATTTCGCTGGGCGAGGCATGGGAAAAGAATCAATGACGGATTGAGAATTTACAGTTTTCTTAAAGTCGCCACATAAACGCAGGGCACCCGAGGGCTTGCGTATGACAACTAGAGGGGAGGCCCACTTGCTTGCTGTGACAGGACGCAAAATACCTTCCGCCGTCAGGCGATCTAATTTCGATTTAACAGCACCACGGAGGGCGATCGGGAGAGGCCGAGCCCGACAGAAGACGGGGCGAGCCGTATTTTTAAGTCTAATAGTGGCCCGAAAATTCGTAGCACACCCAAGACCCGGCGCAAATAGGCACGAGAACTCCGCGCGAAGCTGCTTGAGACTCTCGTACGGAATTTGATTGGAAACCAAGCAGACAGAATCGGTAATAGAAAAGCTAAAAGCGTGGAAAGTGTCGAGGCCGAAAATATTCGTAGCCGTTGCACTGTTTACTACCACAAACGGTACCGCGTGGCTAACGTTCTGATATGTAGCTTCGGCGACAAACGACCCCAATAGTGGAATAGGGTGGCCGCCGTAGCCAACCAAGGCGCGAGGCGCCGAACTTAAAAGTGGGGGAGCCTAATGCTTGATGAGTTGCAGCACTTAGAAGCGATGTCGTTGCGCCTGTGTCCACTTGAAGCGTAACCGTTTTCTGCAGAATGCGGAGGTCTATAAACAACTTCGGCGGCTGAACGCCGACGGGAACAACCTTATTAATATCCATGGGCAATGCGCCAAAATCGCGAGGAGGAGAGGTCCTTTTGCGGCCCTTAGCCGAGGAGCGGCACACTCGGGCGAGGTGTCTGAACTTGCCACAACGATTACACGTGGCCCGCCTGTGCGGGCACGATTCCCGAGAATGGGACGCCCCGCACGAAAGACATGACATCGGCTCGCTCTCTGAAACGGGCGACGCGCGCCGCCGTTCCCCCCGCCCATACGACACAGGTGAGCGCCGCGGCGTCCGAAGGGAGGGAGGGGAGGGCGACGCAACAACAGCCACCGAAGAAACCGGGGCCGAATCGGCAACTGAGGATACCTCCCTCCAAGCGGAAAGTAGACTCCCCACAGCCTCAGAAACTTCAAATGCGCACGCAATACGCAAAACCTCCGCTAATGAGGGATCGTCCGACTGAAGATCCTGCTTGCGAACGTCCAGGTCGGGAGCAAAACAAACCAAAACATCGTGGACCATAGAGTCCGCATACGAATCACCGTGCGGTTCGGACCGAAACAGACAACGACGGGCTAGCCCCTGCAGTTCCGTGGCCCACGCGCGGTATGACTGATCCAGCTGTTTCCGCGAACGGTAGAAAGATATGCGGGCCGACACCACGTGAGAGTGGCGGCGAAAATACGCCGCAAAAAGAGAACAGATATCCTGAAAGGACAGGGATGCCTGCGTCTGAAGCGGCGCTAAATCGCCCAGCAAACGAAAAAGACGAGGCGAGAGCCACAAAAGGAAATAAGCTTTTTGCTTACCTTCATCACACACCTGGAAGGCTACGAAGTGTTGGCGTAAACGCTGTTCGTAGTCGGACCAATCCTCGGCAAAGTCGTCAAATGGAGGAAACGGAGGAACGGGTACAGAAGACCGCAACCCGACCTGTTGTGTCACAGCCCTAGTCAATGTGTCAATAGCCGCCGTGAGAGAAACATTCTGTTGAGCCAAAATTTCCGGTAACGACTGAAGATTCGTCAGCAACGCACTAAGGTGTTCTGCCATGACTGCGGCAGGAAGACCACGCTACCATAATCCTCGTCGCCACTGAAGTTATCACTCTTAGTCCTAGCACGCTATATGTCCTTCAGCGTACACTTGTCGACTGACACGGCTGTCACGTCGGCCGTTTGACGGGGCCCGCCAGCAGACGGCGCGCAGCTTGCATCAGCTGTTAGGCCGACCATGCCCTCCTGTGGCACGGCCGGGAACTACTACGGCCGGGCCCGCCCCTGCCACGGAACCCAGTGACGGCGCGCGCGATATGAATGGCCCTTAGGCCATAACACATTTAAACCTAAGGGACCAAACCAAACTGCTAAGGTCGTCATCCTGAGACTTACAAACTAGTCAAACTAACTTAGCCTAAAAGCAACATGCACACTCATACCCAAGGGAGGACTCGGACCGTGTGGCCATTTCTGCCTTGCTGAAAATAAGCGTCCCATTGTTGCTGCAAATTCCCAATTGGATACCAAAAATAAGCATAAGACATTATAGCCGATATTTTTCCAAAAATATGTTGTTTTATACAATATGTTGTAATGAGTGTTGTGTATGTAACAATAAGACAAAATATTTGTTTTTGAGAACATTGTGGATTAACTGTGATCTTATGAGTAATTATTAACTCTTGTAACAAGGCAGTCTAGATCGCAATTCCTTTATTTCCCTGGTAACCAGTTTCGGTCACTTAGATGGCTATCTTCAGACCACAACTGCAATGATATATACCACTAGAGGGAGAAATTATTTCTAAAGTGAGTTTTTATAATAAGAATGAAATATACCCATAATGTTGGCCACTGGTTGTTTTCAGTTAGAGCCTTCCTAACAGTTTAATGTTGACTGCTGTAGAAGTAGGTGAAGTCATAGGTGTCAGCCAATTGGGTATAAGTTCTAATGGAAGTTATACAACAATGGATTTCAATATGCAACAAACCCAATTATTTTATAGAAAGGTTAATCAGGTTGAAAAATGTAAAAAGTCTTAAAAGTACATTATTATATGGTCATATAAAAGACATATGTAGCATTTAGAAACATAGAAAACCTTGTGGTGGGTTTTGTCATAACTTGAAAAACAGAAATCGAAGGTACTGTTTTACAATCATCAGATTATAAATTAAAATATTATTGTCATTGTGTCAAAACTAAAATAAACAAGCACTAGATTTCAGAGATAGACATTTCTTTGAACTATTCAATGATCTCCTGTAGAGTGGTTACTCTTTTGTCCCATCCCCCAATTTTATTTTTCAGTTTAAAACAAAGGTCATTTTAGCTAATGACTTTGGCTCTCATTGTCATATATTTTAACCAAATTAGTTTATATTACTTATAATATCGTGAGGACAGTTTACAACTCACCGCAAAGACGTGGCGACGAGCTGTGACGGGCACATACAAAAGACACACACATACAACACATTCAGCTATCGGCCATGGCCTTCTTCAGAAAAAAGAACACTCACACAATCAGACAGGCACACAACACAGTCATACAACCATCACCTCCGCTTGCCGCACTTCAAATCACACTCTGCAGCAAATCGGGGACGGGAGGGGAGGGGAGGGGAGAGTGGGTAGGAAGGTTACGACACGGTGGTGGGGATGGGTTAGATGGGAATAATGAGATGCAACTTAGGAATGGAGTGGGGAGGCAGGTGAGGGGAGAAAATAAAATAAAATAAAGTAAAATAAATATATATAGAAAATGTGTGCACACTGCAAGTACACAAGACCACACACACACACACACACACACACACACGCACGCACGCACGCACGCACGCACGCACGCACGCACGCACACGCGCGCGCGCGCGCGCGTAACCATCCACAAAAGAGCGCTCCCCTTGTCACCCAGTACTACCCTGGTCTCGAACAACTAAATTCCATCCTTCACCAAGGTTTTGATTTTCTATCCTCGTGCCCAGAACTGACAGACATCCTGCTCAATATCCTTCCCACCCCTCCTAAAGTGGTGTTCCGTCGCCCTCCCAATGTTCACAACATCCGAGTTCATCCTTATGCCACCCCGAAACCCAGCTCACTGCCACAGGGATCATATCCTTGTGGAAGACCCCGCTGCAAGACTTGTCCAATCCACCCACCCAGCACTTCGTATTCCAGTCCTGTCACAGGCTTATCCTACCCTATCAGAGGCCGGGTCACTTGTGAAAGCAGCCACATAAGTTACCAACTGTACTGCAAACACTGTACAGCTTTCTATATTGGCATGACCATCAACCAGCTATCCATTAGGATGAATGGCCACCGCCAAACTGTGGCCAAAACAAGGTGGAACACCCTGTGGCACAGCATGCAGCGGACCAAAAATCTTGATTTCAATGGCTGCTTCACAACCCGGGCCATCTGGATCCTCCCATCCACCACCAGCTTTTCTGAACTGCACAGATGGGAGTTATCCCTACAATACATTCTCCGATCCCGAAATCAACCAGGCCACAACCTACAATAACTTCCCTATGTTTTCTCCATACCTTACAGTTCCTACCTCTCTATCCCAAACCTCGCCTATTTTGAGTGGTGTGTGTATGTGCGATCGTGTGTGTGTGCGTGCGCGCAGAGCGTGATTCAAAGTGCGGCAGTCGGAGGTGATGGTTTCATGACTGTGTTGTGTGCCTGTGTGATTGCGTGAGTGTTCTATTTTCTGAAGAAGGCCATGGCCGATAGCTGAATGTGTTGTATGTGTGTGTCTTTTGTATGTGCCTGTCACAGCTCGTCACCACGTCTTTGTGGTGAGTTGTAAACTGTCCTCACTATATTATTAATTCCAACCTGGACTTTCCATTTTTATAATTACTTATATATCTTATAAGTTAGGCAAATATTTTATTTTATCTGGCTCTTATTTTTAAGGCAAGGGCCCTGAGAACCAAACACTTTATCAAAAAGGATTTTATTACAGTTGTAATTCATTCATATGTAGCAGCATACTGGTGCTTGTTTATTTTAGTTTTGACATTATGACAACAATAGTTCAATTTAAAATCTGACAGTGGTAAAATAGTACCTCCAATTTCTGTTTTCAAATTATAACAAAACCCATCACAAGGTTTTTATGTTTCCATATGCTACATATGTCTTTTATATATATATATATATATATATATATATATATATATATATATATATATATATATATATATATGTAGCATATGGAAACATAAAAACCTTGTGATGGGTTTTGTTATAATTTGAAAACAGAAATTGGAGGTACTATTTTACCACTGTCACATATATATATATATGGTAAGTCTTTCCTGTCCCGGGATTGGAATGGCTCCTTACCCCCTTCCTTAAAACCCTCATCATTTCCTTTTCCCTCTCCTTCCCTTCTGCCTGATGAAGCAGCTAGGCTGCGAAAGCTAGCATTTTTGTGTGTGTGTGTCTGTGTCTGTGTGTTTATTTGTTACTATTACTGCCTGTGCCCTTTCGCCTGGTAAGTGTACTTCACTATTTTTACGTATATATATATATATATATATATATATATATATATATATATATATATATATATTTACATTTTTCGACCTTATTAACCATTCAATATAATAATTTGCTTTGTTGCATATTGAAATCCATTGCTGTATAACTTCCATTAGAACTTATACCCAGTTAGCCAACATTTGAATTAGAGGATGGAGATTCCAATATTTAAAGGATGACTGCACCTACTTCTACAGCAATCAACATAAAACCATTAGGCAGCTCCAGCTAAAAACAACCAGTGAACAACATTATGGGTATATTTTATTCTTATTTTAAATACTACATCTACATACATACTCTGCAATCCACCATAGTGTGTGGCGGAGGATACACTATACCACTACTAGGCATTTCCTTTCCTATTCCACTCTCAAATAGAACGAGGAAAAAAATAATGCCTATTTGCCTCCATACGAGCCCTAATTTCTCTTATCTTGTCTTTGTGATCACTGCGCGAAATGTAAGTAGGCGACAGCAAGATCGTACTACACTCAACTTCAAATTCCGGCCCTCTAAATTTCCGCAACAGATTTTCACCAAAAGAACGTCGTCTTTCCTTCAACGATCCACAATTGAGTTGCCGGAGCATTTCCGTGACACTCGCACATTGGTCGAACCTACAAGTAACAAACCTAGCTGCTTGCCTCTGAACTGCTTCTATGTCTTCCTTTAAACTTATCTGCTGCAGGTCCCAAACACTTGAGCAAAACTCAAGACGTGGTCATACAAGTGTTTTATAGGCCGTCTCCTTTACAGATGAGATACATCTTCCCAGAATTCTCCCAATAAACTGAAGTCGGCTGTCTGCCTTACTCACAACTGTCCTTACAAGTTCATTCCATTTCATATCACTCTGCAATGTTACGCCTAGATATTTGAACGACGCGACAACATCAAGAAGCTCACTACTAACGCTGTATTCGAACATTATGGGATTGTTCTTCCTACTCATGCACATCACCTTACATTTTTCTACATTGAGAGCTAGCTGCCATTCTTCGCAGCAACTAGAAATTTTGTCTAAGTCATCTTGTACGCTATTACAGTCAGTTAAAGTTGATACCCTCCCATACACCACAGCATCATCAGCAAACAGACGCAAATTACAACTTACTCTGTCCGTCAGATCACTTATCTCTATAATATTATATTATATATCATTACAGTTGTGATCTGAAGATGCTCATGTAAGTGACCGAACCTGGTTACCAAGGAAATAAAGGAATAGTGATCTAGACTACATTGTTACATGAATTAAAAATATTTGTGATGTGATCGGGGAAAAAGGAAGAAAGGCTTCTCTGAGATTTGATCCTACACACACTAAAGCTATCGGTACAGTAAATGAACACCCTCCCACCTATCAATCTCTTCTTTCCAGGGCAACAATCATTTAACACTACAATTGTTGAAGAACAAGTATTGCTTGTATAAACTGCTCATAAGGACTTAAAAAATATGACAATTGTTTTTTCTTAGCTGAAAACTATAAACACCCAGGTGTCAATTAAAGGAATTACAAATAAATACATCCATTTTCAGTACTTCAGCTATGACCATTTGTCTGTCTGTTTAATGATTTGACTATTACAAATGGAATTTTTGAAAGAATGAGGAACCTAGAAAAGCCTACAATGGCACAATTCGCAGAGAATAAAGGGTAAAAAATATTACCTATACAGAGCTAAATAAAATTGGAAAAAAAGACAAATGATTCTATTTAAATTCTATCTATCATCCTTGATGTTGGTAAACTGTCAGCCTATCCCATTCAGCCCCTGAGGCATATGTGAAATCTTGTCATTGTAGTAAATGTACTGATATCATATTTAAACCGTCTCTATGAGCCGCAATAACGGATTTCATAGGAAATATACCATAAATTAAGTTACTATGGGTATCTATACATTTGCCAGTTTAAACAACTGGTTGAATTTCCAAACCTGCTAGAGTTGGGAACACTGGTATGCACAATGCTCTATTCTTGAACTAAATTATTAAGGTTGGGCCCTCTTTTTGCCTCCCATTGTACATCATAAGGAGTAAACAAAAGATTAAAACTAGGCTGAAGTGGTTGTGGTAAACTAAACACTGTTTTCAATTGAGTTATAATTTAGGTAAATTTATGTTCTACCACAAATCACTAGTTTTCGCACATTTTGAAAGTCCCTTCACTGTGCAAAGCCTTCTTGAGTGTGTGTAAGCCTAACCAGGAATTGGTAGATAATGACATAGGTGGTGTACAGATTTACTGTCCTAAACTTTCCATCCAGCAATATTAAGCCACCACCTCTTATATTGTACTCGTGAGCTAACACATACAAATACCTCCTCATAGCATTTTACAATTCTAAAAAAATATACTAAGTTGTTGTGTTGGTACGTTCCTCAAAATAAAGTGCGGGATTCCAATTATGACACATTTATTGCTGACGGCACTGTAATATGGAAATAAAAATTACACTTCACCGTAACAATCATATGTAAGTAAAATTATGGAGCCTGATCACTGCATGACAGACTCAGATTAGGTCCTGTCACCAACAGGCTTGACTCACTTGCAGACTTCGTATATAGGAGAGTAAGATGACAGCAACTAGCTTCCAAATTTTTTTCATCCCCTTATTTTAGACGTGGCGCCTACATTAATACTTCAACGAAACCATTAGAGTTTTGTTTCGAGCTACAGATTTTGTAGTGAAACTTTTTTTTTCAAGTGATGTCAAACTGATCATCTTACCCCCATTTGCAGGAAATATTAATGTAGGTGGGGGAATTAGACGAAGGAAAACACAATTGGATGAACATAAAAACATTTTATTTTAAACACAGAAGTGGCTCTCATAGGCTTTGTGCTTTTTATCTGCAACAGTGAGCTTGGTACCAGTAACTTGTGCCATTTACAACAGGAAGAACAAGCATACAAAGTCCCTAATTTACCACACTCGTTGCTGATTTCACAAACTTCTTCTCTAACGAAATCATGATCATTGTATTCAGTGTAGTTGACTGTTATTGAAGAACCTTCCAAACAGAGTGCCTCATCACATTTGTTTTGTTGTTTCTTCTCCCCTTAGCCCAATATTTGTCATTCAGTTTTCTGGTCTTTTCTTTTATATTTCGTTTCGTTCCGTTTGGCTTCTGTTTGTGATGTGCAGTGAGAGCAACTATTTCTTCTGTTTCCTTTTCGAAGTTGTATACACTACTGTATCATTCTTAATGTCCTGTACAGCAATGGTCATTGATTCCTGTGGCCATTGCTGCCTGATGATCTTTCATTTATACTTTTACACACATTCAATATGGCCAACTAGTATGAATAGCTCATTAAAATGATATACAAATTGTTTGGGTAAGATGGCAAGTCATCATGTGCACCCAGTAAATTTGTGAACTTACTTCTCTCTCTCTCTCTCTCTCTCTCTCTCTCTCTCTCTCTCTCTCTCTCTCTGTACTTTAAAGAAACAGCATGGATTATAGTTTACAAAAAAAATGAAACCAGGATGGAAAAATTTACCACACACATTCTAGTAGCTATTTCGAAGCACTGAAATATTACAGCTAACGTTTCTAAATGTAAATGGTAGTGTCTTAGTGCTAAATGATGACGGTTGGCTTTAGGATATATTGTAGTGCACATGGAGTGCTAATTGCTAGCAAGACAAGACCTTCATTTGCTGCTCATTAAATTAATGATTTGGCATGTCAAACTCCTTGTCATTTTGCCCTACCTTCCTGTAAGTCCTACAATTTCATTGGCTGTTTGTATCTCTTGATTAACATTATCATTTCTTATTCATTATTACAATAATCATATTTAAGTGAAATAAAATTGTTGTTATGTAGCGCTGATGACTAATGGAATACATTCCTGTCAGTAAAACATCTTCAGTCAGTGCTGCAGAAAGTATTAAAAAAAAAGTCACAGTTCCTACTAACAATAAATTTACACAGACTCAACAGTAAAAGCTATGTTCCACATGATGGATGTTTCCTAAATCCATATTGAATATTAAAAAAGCTCCTCTCTTTCAAGGAAAAGCATTAATAAAAGTTTTCAGCGTAACAATATGCTAACCCGTGCCACTAAATACAATACCAAATAAGTTAAATTGTTATAAACACAGTATAAGAATATCAATATGAGATGTTTGTATTAATATTGTGCAAAACAACAAAATATAATTTTATGCACGAGGAAAGACTCCTAGTAGCTAACGGGCACGTTGTCAACTGAGGTAAAGTGTTATTGTAGACTGAATCCATCCCGAGTGTGATCTGACTTCATCTGAAGTTAACGAAAGCTTTGGCCAAGCCAAAGATTAGGCTGATTTCTCTCTGAAACAGAAACTGCGACCAAAACCACTAATTTGGCTAAAACCTAAACCGAATAATTGATTGCTTCTTAATTTATGTGTTACCAGACTCTCGGAGATGTTTGATGAGGTTCCAATTTGTTGTTCGTAATATGTAGTTTTTGCTTGACTTACATTTCTTATATCTTTTGTGCAGTCTCTTTATAGTGCTCATGATCTCTGGGACGATCCATTTTATTATTATGTTTTGGGCATTATCTTTCTGCATACCTTCCAACAAGCTACATTTATATGTAGTGACTTTTAGGTATAATTGAAAGCTTTTCAGCTTTCTTTCATGTCTTTGTCATACACAGCTTTCCATTCTTCTGATGTAAGTAACATGTTCCTGTTTTGAGATTTCCACCATTTGTCAGCCTTTGCTCTATGGCTGTTGTTCCAGCTTCAGTTTTCTTGTTTGTACCTCAATGGACTCATCATAAATGACTGTGTTTATCATTTGTACTTTCAGTTAATTTATAGGTATGTTTGTACAAACATGATCTATAAATGATTCATTTCTTCTTGTTGGGGTGTTCACATGTAGCTTCATGTAGAGCTTAGACATTGATATTCCTAACAGTAGACATTAGACATTTTCTCCCTTGAAAATTTAAATTGCCATTGCTTCAAAACTTTTCTGTATGGTTTGTGTTTGGCCATTGACTACATTCACTTATTCTGTTATCAACATACTATGTCTATGTTCACTTCTACTAAAGTTTGACAATATTATAATCCTGTAAATTTGATTTCATTTTCAGTTAGTCAATGTTTAGTCATTTTGAAGATATCTGGTACCACAGCAGCCAATAATAGTTTTATCTTCTCTATTTTATGTGAAGCATGCTGAACATTTTGTTGTAATATTCAGAAATTAAAATAATGGTACATTAGTTTTTAAGGTTTGATTTCATTTTCTATTTGCAGCATAAGCATACACATGAATCACTCACTCTGTGGTGTAACATTGATGGAGAGATTCATTGTCCTGTAAAAACATCACTCTTTTCCTGTTAATGTGTTGTTTACTAACCTGAATTTTTATTTTTGTTTATTTCTGCCAAGAGCTTGTGATTTTTTTGTCCTTGGTGGGGAATGGCCTCTGTAGCAAGGAAATGCATGTTCAGTTTACTGTTTACTATTTCTTGGATAAGTTCTTTCCTAATCTTTTGAGATGTAGACAAAGGTATGTGAGGAATTTTCTTCCTATGCAGCTTATGTCAATGTATGCTACATTTTCAAACTTGATGCATCTATTTTGCATATCTTTATTTGGTTTATTGACGTCTTTATTAGCTCATAACCAGATTAAAACTGTGTGCCATACTGGGATTCGAACTTCGGCATTTGAATTTCGTAGGAAAGCACTACACTTAGTAAGCTGCCTAGGCATGCTTCATGGCTTGTCCTTACAGCTTTACTTTTTCAAATGCTTCGCCTCCTACATTCCAAACTTCACAGAAGTTCTCCGGCATACCTTACAGGACTAGCACTCCTGTAACAATGGATATTGTGGAGACATGTCCTAGCCACAGACTATCGGATGTTTTCAGAATGATATTTTCACTCTTAGTGAAATGTGCATTGATATGAAACATCCTGGAAGATTAAAACTGTACACCAGACTGGGATTGAAACCCAGGACCTTTTCATTTTATAGGAAGGCACTCTACAAACTAAGCTACCCTGGCATGTTACATGGCCTTTTCTCGCAGCTTTATTTCCACTAGCACCTTGCCTCATACCTTCCAAACTTCGTTTGCTGAAGAACTTCTGTGAAGTTTGGAAGGTAGACAGTGAAGTACTGACAGTAGTAAAGTTGTGAGAACAGGTTGTGGGGTGTGCCAGTGTAGCTCAGGAGGTGGAGCACTTGCCCGCGAAAGGCAAAGGTGCTAAATTTGATTCCTTGTCTGGCACACAGTTTTAATCTATTAGGAAGTATCATATCGACACACACACACTGCTGCAGAGTGAAAATATCATTCTGAACACAGGACCACTCTGGTAGATTGTGGTGGAGTTTCTCAGGTTGTCGTGTCTTCTATTGAGTGGTATCACTAGTCCTTAGTTTCATCTCTTATATCAGTGTTTGTTCCCATTAGGAACATTAAGAAATCCTTCTTGAAGTTTTTGCCACATCAGATTTGTATAACTTACTATCTGAAATTTAGCACCTGGTTTCTTTGTGGTGGTTACTCTGTGTATTGTCTAAATTGTGGTTGAGCCACTAAATTCCTTTGTTGACTGTCTACAGGCAGACTTAATCTATGAGTTCCTGATGGCCAGTAGTCTGTAGAATTGCTTTCCAAGCACCATTCACTCATTTGTTGCTTGATTCGTGGTACATTCTTTTGAGGAATGATAATTTCTATACTCTTCTGATTTTTGTGTCTGTCTGTAGGTATTTTGTGCATTTTCTTTTTTATGCTGTGCATTTGAGTTTTTGTGTAACTATAATTTTCTTGGCACTTCTAGTATCTCACTTTCAGAATATCTGTATCACCTAACAACAGTTATAATTTCATCTTTCAATGACACTGCTAATGTTAAACACACATTTTCTTGTTATAAACTGTCAGAACAAAACTATTGAAAATCATCACCAATTACTTTTAAACATAATTTGGAGTATTTTTAATTTGTTCAAAAGTTACATTTAACACACTGATTTCCTTTGATTACATGGTGCACTATTTAGTTTATTCTTTTTCTTGAGTGATGTAACACTATTCTCTACATCAAGTGCCATTAAATATTTAATTACTCTAATGTTGAAAATATTTCTGTTACTGAGTTAAACATTTCTAAAGTTGTACTAGCAAGGTCTTAGCAATTTGTGCTTTTGTATGTTCTATCTGATAATAAAGGTAAACTGTAGTTGCTTCAATGTAATTCTGCTTTTGACAAAAATACACAGTGTATACAATTTTTAAATTTCACAAGTGAATAAATCTTTCCATTAATTATTCAACATTTAGAGTAATGCTGAGAGAACAAGATGATTTCTCTCCAATGATTCTGCCTATATGTGTTAGTGGTGCCTTGATTCCTTTTAATAGCTCTAAGATGTGAATAAAAATTCAATACTTTAGCTAATTATGTTAAAAAAGTTAATCAATAGCTCTGTAAAATAATTTAGTTCGTTCCATATATGCCTAACCCCTTCCCCTCATTTATTTCTTTTCTGTGTTCTTTTTCTATATTTTCATTATGACACCTCCCACACTGATCAATTATAATTCGTAACTCATGTCATTGAGCGGTATGTCGGAATGTAAATAGCTGTAATGCAATGTTCTGTAGCAAAAAGTAATGTGAAAATATTTCTTGGAGGTATCCTAAATTGTAGAACAAATTCTTTAAAAGCAGTATTACCTCATAGTCTTGTTAATTGTCTCTTACAGGTACAACAGTGGAAGTACTGATATACTGAATGAGGGTGCCTTATCAGAGATTCTAGAGAATCTGCTAAATAGAAGATCCATCCATTGTGATAATACTGGTGATGTGGTGCAAGTTGTTAGCAGGAAATTGTGTTTCTATGACTGAAGTGACTATTTTAGATAGAGTGTGAAATATCATAGATATTTTTTGTGAAATATGTAAGATAATATGTTTAGAAGACTCATCAATCATCGATACACACTCTGAAAGTGTTTTGTGTGATAAAGTTTATTGTACTGATTGGTATCAGCTGACAAAGTGTTTTCTGTGATAGGCATCAGTATACAATTGTATATGAAAATGCCAAATGCTCATAAAACAAAATTTTTATGATATTACAGCTATGTAATTATTTAAGACGTTTGTGCTGTATTTGTATTATAAATATTTGTGATTTGTTCAGTAATAAGAAAAAACAGGCAGTTACTGTGGAGTTCTGATCAATTGTATTTGATTTTTCTTCGTCCCTTATTTCTTGAGTTAACTATACCAATAAATTTAAAGCTATGTAAAGTTCCTTTCCATTTATCCTTGATTTGTGGCTGATAATGTACCTGACAATATTTTCCTTCAAGGCACTGATAGTGGTACTATTGGCTAAAATATGTTAATAATCATGAAACTCTCATTGGATCATTTGTTAATGTTGAGATATTGATTGTTGGAATGTTAACTAAAATTTACATACACAAAAAATGTAATGATGTATATAAAGCTGTCTCCAAATGAGTGGATTGAAAATGAAAGAAACAAATAATAAAGACAACTGGAACAGCTGTATTTGCTTACTTAATGACATTACTTTTGTAGTGCTGACATCAAAATATTAATTTGCTACTCTTTTAGGTAAGGTAAGACATAGATCCACTCACATGAACCACAAACATTGCTGAGGTGGGGTGGCTTGCGTGCCTCAACGATACAGGTAGCCGTACCGTAGGTGCAACCACAGCGGAGGGGTATCTGTGGAGAGGCCAGACAAACATGTGGTTCCTGAAGTGGGGCAGCAGCCTTTTCAGTAGTTACAGGGGCAACAGTCTGGATAATTGACTGAGCTGGCCTTGTAACATCAGCTAATGTGGCTTTGCCACACAGCTACTGTGAACGGCTGAAAGCAAGGGGAAACTACAGCTGTTACCTTTCCCGAGGACATGCAGCTCTACTGTATGAACATATGATAATGGCATCCTCTCAGGTAAAATAGTCCCCCATTCGGATCTCCGGGCGGGGACTACTCAGGAGGATGTGATCATCAGGAAAGACAATACTGGCATTCTACGGCTCGGAGCGTGGAATGTTAGATCCCTTAATCGAGTAGGAAAATTAGAAAATTTAAAAAGGGAAATGGATAGGTTGAAGTTAGATATAGTGGGGATTAGTGAAGTTTGGTGGCAGGATGAACAGGATTTCTGGTCATGTGAGTACAGGATTATAAATACAAAATCAATTGGGGGTATCACAGGAGTAGGATTGATAATGAATAAGAAAATAAGAATGCGGGTAAACTACTATGATCAGCACAGTGATCACATTATCATTGTCAAGATAGATACGAAGCCAACACCAACAACAGTAGTACAGGTTTATATGCCAATTAGCTCTGCCGATGATGAGGAAATCGAAGAAATATATGAGGAGCTAAAGGAAATTATTCAGACAATTAAGGGAGAGGAAAACTTAATTGTTATGGGAGACTGGAATTCGGTAGTAGGACAAGTAAGGGAAGGCAGGGTAGTAGGTGAATATGGTCTGGGCAAAAGGAATGAAAGAGGAAGCCGCCTGGTAGAATTTTGCACAGAACATAATTTAGTTATAACAAACACCTGGTTCAAGAATCACAAAAGAAGGTTGTATACGTGGAAGAGACCAGGAGACACCGGAAGATACCAGATAGATTTTGTAATGGTAAGAGATAGATTTCGGAACCAGGTTCTACAGTGTAAGTCATACCCATGGGCAGATATTTGTTGGTTATGAACTGTAGGCTGACCTGGATAAATTGAAGGAACCTGATGTTCTTAAGAATTTCAGAGGGAGCTTTAGGCAACAATTGACAGAAACAGGGAAAAATAAAACAGTAGAGGAGGAATGGGTAAAATTGAGAGATGAAATAGTGAAGGTAGCAGAGGACAAAATAGGTAGGAAGGCAAGACCTACAAAAAATCCTTGGATATCACAGGAGATACTAAATTTAATCGATGAAAGGAGAAAATATAAAAAAAATGCAGTAAATGAAACAAGCAAAATGGAGTACAGACGACTAAGAAATGAGATTGTCAGGAAGTGCAAAATGGCTAAGCAGGAGTGGCTAGAAGGCCAATGCAAGGATGTAGAAGAATGTATAACTAGGGGAAAAATAGATGCAGCCTACAGGAAAATAAAAGAAACATTTGGAGATAAGAAAAACAGCTCTATGAATATCAAGGACACTGATGGAAAACCAGTTCTCAGCAAAGAAGGGAAAGCTGAAAGGTGGAAAGAGTATATAGAGGGGCTCTACAAAGGAAATGAACTTCGAGACAATATTGTAGGAAGGGAAGAGGATGTAGATGAAGATGAAATAGGAGATACTGTGCTGAGAGAAGAATTTGACAGAGCCCTGAAATACCTAAGTCGAAACAAGGCCCCTGGAGTAGATGATATTCCCTCAGAGCTCCTGAAGTCTCTGGGAGAACCAGTCATGACAAACCTGTTTCACCTGGTGAGTAAAATGTATGAAACGGGCGATGTACCCTCAGACTTTAAGAAAAATGTTATAATCCCCATCCCTAAGAAAGCAGGTGCAGACAGGTGTGAAAACTACAGAACCATCAGTTTAATAAGTCATGGTTGCAAAATATTAACGCGAATTATATACAGAAGGATGGAAAAGCTGGTAGAAGCCGACCTCGGGGAAGATCAGTTTGGGTTCAGGAGAAATGTAGGAACACGGGAAGCAATACTCACTTTACGGCTTATCCTAGAAGATAGATTAAGAAAAGGCAAACCTACATTTCTAGCTTTTGTAGATTTGGAGAAGCTTTTGACAATGTTGATTGGAATAAACTCTTTCAAGTTCTGAAGCAAGCAGGAGTAAAATATAGGGAACGTAAGGTTATTTACAACTTGTACAAAAACCAGACAGCGGTTGTCAGAGTTGAAGGGCATGAAAGGGATGCAGTGGTTGGGAAGGGAGTAAGACAGGGTTGTAGTCTTTCTCCATTGTTGTTCAATTTGTACATTGAGCAAGCTATAAAGGAAAGCAAGGAGAAATTTGGTGAAGGAATTAAAGATCTAGGGGAAGAATTAAAAACATTGTGTTTTGCCGACGACATAGTAATTCTGTCAGATACAGCAAAGGACGTGGAAGAGCAATTGAACGGAATGGACAGTGTGCTGAAAGGTGCATATAAGATGAACATTAACAAGAGCAAAACTAGGGTAATGGAGTGCAGTGTAAGAAAATCAGGTGATGCTGAAGGAATTAGATTAGGTAACGAAGCAATAAAGGAGGTAGATGAGTTTCGTTACTTGGGCAGTAAAATAACAAATGATGGTCGCAGTACAGAGGATATAAAATGCAGAATGGCAATGGGTAGCAAAGCGTTCTTGAAAAAGATAAATTTGTTAACATCGAATATTGATTTAAACCTAAGGAAGTCCTTTCTGTAGGCATTTGTATGGAGTGTTGCCTTGTATGGGAGTGAGACATGGACGATAAACAGTGCGGACAGGAAGAGGATTGAGGCTTTTGAAATATGGTGCTACAGAAGAACGCTGAAGATTAGGTGGGTGGATTGCGTAACTAATGAGGAGGTACTGAACAGAATTGGGGAGAAAAGGAATTTCTGGCATACCTTGACTAAAAGGAGGGATAGATTGGTAGGACACATTCTTAAACATCAAGGAATTGTGAATTCAGTGTTGGAGGAAAGTGTATCCTGTGCAAAGAAAAGTGTTCCAGAAGCTTAAAATCATATTATTAAGTCCTTTTCATTCCTTCTGAAGTGGTCTTTAAGGTTACCTTGAAATTTATTTTGGTTTTTCTATGTTGAATATAATGTTACAATCAAATTTAGTGTTATCATCTGTTAAACAGTCGGGCCCAGTGGATAGCATTGGGAAATGAAAGAGTGAAGGACGCAGAGGACAAAATAGGTAGAAAGGCAAGACCTACAATAAATCCTTGGATATCACAGGAAATACTAAATTTAATTGATGAAAGGAGAAAGTATAAAAATGCAGTAAATGAAACAGGCAAAATGAATTACAGACGACTAAGAAATGAGATTGACAAGAAGTGTAAAATAGCTAATCAGGAGTGGCTAGAAGACAAAATGCAAGTCCATAGAAGAATGTATAAATAGGGGAAAATAGATACTGCCTACAGGAAAATAAAAGAAACATTTGGAGAAAAGAAAAGCAGCTGTATGACTATAAAGAACTCAGATGGAAAACTAGTTCTCAGCAAAGAAGGGAAAGCTGAAAGGTGGAAAGAGTATATAGAGGGACTCTACAAAGGAAATGAACTGAGAGACAATGTTGTAGGAAGGGAAGAGGAAATAGATTATGATGAAATAGGAGATACTATACTGAGAGAAGAATTTGACAGAGCTCTGAAAGACCTAAGTTGAAATAAGGCCTCTGGAGTAGACGATATTCCCTCAGAACTACTGAAGTCTCCGGGAGAGCCAGCCATGACAAAACTATTTCACCTGGTGTGTAAGGTGTATGAGACAGGGAAAATACCCTCAGACTTTAAGAAAAATGTATTAATTCCCATTCCAAAGAAACCAGGTGCAGACAGCTGTGGAAATTACAGAACCATAAGTTTAATAAATCATGGTTGCAAAATTTTAACACGAATTATTTACATAAGGATGGAAAAGTTGGTAGAAGACGAGTTTGGATTCAGGAGAAATGTAGGAACACGGGGGGCAATCCTCAGTGTACAGCTTATCTTAGCAGATAGATTAAGGAAAGGCAAACCTACATTTCTAGCTTTAGTAGATTTGGAGAAAGCTTTTGACAATGTTGATTGGAATACACTCTTTCAAATTCTGAAATCAGCAGGAGTAAAATATAGGGAATGGAAGGTTATTTACAACTTGTACAAAAACCAGACAGCAGTTATCAGATTTGAAGGGCATGAAAGGAATGCAGAGGTTCGGAAGGGTGTAAGACAGGGTTGTAGTCTTTCCCCAATGTTATTCAATTTGTACATTAAGCAAGCAATAAAGGGAAGCAAGGAGAAATTTGGAGAAAGTATAAAAGTTCAGGGTGAAGAAACAGAAACATTATGTTTTGCTGATGACATTGTAATTCTGTCAGAGACAGCAAAGGACCTGGAGGAGCCATTGAAGAGATTGGAGAGTGTGTTGAAAGGAGTATATAAGATGAACATTAACAAGAGCAAAACAAGGGTAATGGAATGCAGTCTTAGAAAATGAGGCAATGCTGAAGGAATTAAATTAGGTAACAAATCAGTAAAGGTGGTAAATGAGTTTTGTTACTTGGGCAGTAAAATAAAGGATATTAAATGCAGAATGGCAATGGGAAGAAAAGTGTTTTTGAAAAAGAGAATTTTGCTAACTTCGAATATTAATTTAAGCATAAGAAAGTCCTTTCTGAAGGCATTTGTGCGGATTGTTGCCTTGTATTGGAGTGAAACATGCACAGTCAGGAAGAGGGTAGAGGCTTTGGAAATTTGGTGTTACAGAAGAATGCTGAAGATTAGGTGGGTGGATCGTGTAACTAATGAGGAGGTACTGAACAGAATTGTGGAGAAAAGGAATTTCTGGTGTACCTTGACTAAAATAAGGGATCGATTGGTAGGATACATTCTTAGACATAAGGAATTGTGAATTCAGTGTTGGAGGAAAGTGTATCCTGTGCAAAGAAAAGTGTTCCAGAAGCTTAAAATCATATTATTAAGTCCTTTTTATTCCTTCTGAAGTGGTCTTTAAGGTTACCTTGAAATTTATTTTGGTTTTTCTATGTTGAATATAATGTTACAATCAAATTTAGTGTTATCATCTGTTAAACAGTCGGGTCCAGTGGTCTTG
Source organism: Locusta migratoria (assembly GCA_026315105.1). Lineage (NCBI taxonomy): Eukaryota > Metazoa > Arthropoda > Insecta > Orthoptera > Acrididae > Locusta > Locusta migratoria. The sequence goes on along the minus strand of CM048748.1, from coordinate 336,051,732 downwards.
GGGTAAAGCACTTGACTGGAAATCGAAGGGTCGTGGGTTCGAAACCTGGTCGGACCTTGGATTTTTTCAGTCTGCACTTTAACCCATCCTTCACCTCTCAATGATATGAGGAATCACCAGAAATGACACGTGGTTCGGATTCCACGTTAAAGCTGTAGGTCCCCTTTCCCCAGTTGGAAAACTGGGGTAGGTTACAGACATGCAAGTCGCCGAAGTGCCATCCAATTGAATGACTTGCACCAGGCCAATGAGCTACACAAAATTATTATCATCATCTATTAAACAAACAAAACAAAATGTCAGCAATATTCTAAACAGAATTTACTGTTTCCGCTACTGTTATGTGCAGTGAAAAATTGGTTTTGACTTGATGAGAGTGAAGCATATTTTACGATCACTACTAGGTAACGTTAATCACAAAAGTAACTTTACTAGTCATTAAATCATTTATAAAAAGTTAACTTTGTTACTTAAAAGTTAATCATTAATGTTACTTAATAGTTAATCATTAAGGCTAGTATACACAACCCAATTTATTGGACAAAGTTGATACGTCCAATTGGACGTAGTGTAATAGCGTAATTTTGTCCGATGACTCAGTGTAATGCGTTCCTTTGTCCAATCTCGCCTTTCAGTGAATTTCTTTTATCAAATCTACTGTGTGGCCTTAGATTTGTTTGTGTTGTTTTTTCTGCAGTGGGAAATGTAACCACTTGGAGTGTTAGCACCACTGATGGCTTGGAGTGGTGGCACCATGCGTATGTTTGTTAGCAATTCAGCATGACCACAGGGAAGTTTTCGTGATGCTTTACCTCTGCAGCTAAGTTGATAAGAGATGTATGAAGTGGAGGAGGCACATTATAACATGTGACATGTGGATTATAAAAACATATTAAAATAATGGAGAGTTATGAAAATATTGCCACAAAGTACGGCCTGGAAGCACTTTCCATTACATAAAAAAGAAGATAAATGGATTGTGTACAAGTTATGCCAATGAAAAATCAAAAGTAAGTAATTACAGAAATATTTATTTCACTATATATGTAAATAATATTAACAAAAACGTAATACCGCATACAAATTTTGGTTTATTGCAGATTTTTAAAAGTATGCCAACTAGAGTCAGTGCATAAGCTATGTACCAGACTCATGTTTTCTGGTTCCCATTAGTTAAATTTCTACACCAATCATCTACTGCTGATGAAAGTGTGTCAAATATAGGGAGCCGTAGCTAAAAAAGTGTGAGTGGCAGAGGAAAACCCACCTTCGACCAAATTTTTTAGTTCAGTATACTTGTTTAGGCCTATACTTCATTATGAAATGTGGTCGTCTTGCCAGCTAACTTTCACTGCACCATTATAAAATGTGTTAAACCTGTATTTAACCACTCTCCTATGTATTGCATGTGCAGAGGCTGCTTGGCACCCTACATGTAGCATTTGCTGTAGGTCCTCAGTGTCACTTTCTCTGAAGAGAGTTTTATGGCAGTAAGAATAACCTTGAAGTGACTACCAAAAATCCCAAAAGTTCTTTCTATTAGTCTCCTTCCTCATGATAGCCTGTATTTGAAAATCTTCTGTTCTTTAGTAATTCCCTTCAAGTGATATGGCTTCATGATGAGGTAGGTGAATGGAAAGGTATCATCAGCCAGAACAACTATTGGAGTTATTATATTAGTTGTGCCTAATTTTCTGCCTTCAGGAATGTAGAGAATGGTTTTGTCAAAAGACTTTCCCAGAGCTTGGTTTTTGCAGACTTGTGCATCACTAATATGACCATTTGTTCCTGCATCCACATATAAGGATCTGTAATTTGCATCTATAAGAGCGAACAAAATTATGGTATTGAATGATGTGTAACTACAAAATTGGTAGCCACAAGCATGTGGACACTTGATACGGATGTACTTCCCATCCATTGCTCCTCTTGCATTGTAAGTGTTCCATTATCCCTCAAAATCCTCTCTGGTTTTGGGTACCTGTAAACAAAAGTATAGAATAACAGTAATAATTGTCATTTGGTTATTACAGCAAGTGACTGTTTCAAAAACACAACTCACAATCTAAACAGAATAATAGGCATGTTATTAATTCTGTAATACTATATTAGAGTAGCAAATTCTTTTATATTGTAGAATGATAGGTGACTAACCAGTCACGCAGTACCTGCTTCAATCCTTCTTCAAGTACAACTTTTACAGATTGTGGAATGCTTATTAAATAAACTGTACCTCCAAGAGTTCATAGCTGTAATGAGAATCTGTGGTATGGAGTATTAGGGTGGCCAATTCTCCCATCTTTCAGCACTTTTTTTCTTAACTGTCCTGTCTCCATTATTGTCCTCCTGTTTCTCCCATACATTTCCTCATCACTGTTATAACCCAAATTTCGCGAGGTACTATCAATAGTTGAAATTCACTTAACTACGATGAAAACTTTTCTTACAATAATCAATACCAGTCTCAATTACAATTTGTGCTTCTATGACCATTGAAATGCACGGGGCTCTGAGTGAGTGTCTCTTTCTTGCTCAATGCTTGCCAACTCGAGGATGCACTAGTGGTGTACCGGTCAGCAGTTAACTTTTTTATACCATAACAATGTACGGATGTAATGACAAGACTTTGATGTTTAAACCAAAGCTGAGTGGCTAAATACGGTTCTTCATGTTTCTACTCATTGGCTTTCCTTAACTTCTGCTGTGGAAAAATAATCCACAACTGGTTACCCATTAAAAATTATTGTAAGTTTGTGAATTACTGTCCATGAATGTTAGCAAAGGTGTGAGTGATAAAGGTCCAGAAAAGGATTGAGTTACTAAAGCATATCTAAGTTTTTTGTAATGTAGGTGCTTTACTTGTTAAATCTGGAAAAACCTTTGAGACTTGAAACGTCTACATAAAAGAGTGCTATGAAGTGACAAACGATGTATGTAATAACAGTCAACAAAGGATTAAAGACAGTATTTGGAACTTCCTCTGAAATCATTATTGAACAGCTTAAGTCGATTCATGGAAAAAGCGTCAGAGATGATTTCATTAACTTCAACCATTGCTTAAATAATTATATAACAAAAAACTGATAATTCAAATGCAAATCTAGAGCTTAGCTGTGAAAGGAGACTTAGTTAAGGAATAAATATGCTATGCAGCAGCAGTTAGTATATCCAACTCTTTCTATAGGTTTTCTCATACTGTTCTTGTATTTACTCCATGAATTTACTGCGCTCAAAAGATTTCTCGCAGGTGTACAGCTGCCCTAAAATCTCTATTTATATAAAAGCGAAAGGACACTCATTCACTCACTTACTCACCCACTTTCTGACTAAACATGAAATCTCGAAAACTACTTCACCTGCGAAGCTGAAATTTGACCGGAATATAGTTTATAGGTAGAAGACGTTAAATAAGAAAGGATTTTGCGATAGGACTAGTAGTTCAGGAGATATGAAGTCACAAACAATGAAAACTTCCCCGTCATATGGCATGTGATGGCGTGAATTCATCAGTCCACTAACTGTAGAGGAGAGCACTTAGTGACTTGCAACAAACTTTAAACATAATTTGAAACCTTAGGAAACATTTTCTTGCTGACAACCCCAGCAAAATGATGAAGGTAAAAAGTTTGTCACGTACTTCTTTTTAAGCATTCACGTAGTAGAGTTTACAGCATTCGGCATGACACTGCAATTTATTAATTATACACTATTAATTGTATTAGTGAGAAATGTTACAGACAGTCACACAGTTCATGAGATATGGAGTCATAAACAATGAGACGCGTGAAAAACTGATGCGTTAAGCGACAGTGCTGCTCATTTTCTCCAAAAATACTGGACCAATTACAACCACATTTGGTACACATATTCCTTATGTGAGATAACAATAATTGCTGTAAGGGTAAGAACCACATTCGACACATAGTTCGGGAGGTATAAAGTCATAAACAATAAGAGTTGCAAGAAACTGCCACATAAGGCGATCAGACTTTATAAATACACTATATGACAATGAGAGTACTTAACAGCTTGCAACAAACTCCAGACATAATTTCAAACCTTTATTAAACTTTTTCTTGCTGGCAATCACTTCAAAATAGTGTTCATGAATCAAAACTACGGCATTCGGTATGGCGTAGTTTATAATTTCTACACAACAAATTGTAGTCACAGGAAATTTTACATATAGTATACACACATACAGATGAATGTACTTTGGAAATTGCATCTCAGTACGTCATGTAGTTCAAGAGATGTAAGAACGACAACAGTGATGTTATGGAAAACTGCCCATCATGCATCAGGTTTTATTCTATTACTTCTATACAACTAACTCTGTTTGCAATTGATTTTACTGACATACAGCACTTACACAAGTGAATATAAAACTTCAAAATTACACAATTGTACAACATATAAGTTTATAAATATGAGATCATATATACTGCGACGGATAAAAACCTGTCACATTATGCACTACGTATTCCAGTCAGCTTAAGGAAATTCCTAGAAAGCTGACAATAGTGTTGACAACTTTGAGCTCTGAAAAGCGCAGAGGTGCAGGCAATAACAATAGACTTGTATAGAGTTATAAGGAAAGAAAGAGAATGAAACAAGAGTACATCCAATGAATACCCATTATTTATGACAAATCTGGCTTTTAACTTCAAGAGACTACAGTTTCCAGTGAGACTTCTATTACGATTAATAAACCACGGGGCAATCTATTCATTATTGTGGAATGGATCTGACATGCCCAAGTTTCTCACACGGACAACTTCGTCACTTGCTCAGGGATGGCCTTACCAAAGAAATGATTCATATTAAATCCTGGACAAGTAAAAAATATTGTTTATAGTAAAGTTGTGAATTAAATAAATGTACGAGTGTTACTTATCATTTGTATTTTGATTACTATTTTGTTTGTTTGGATATTGTACTTAAAATTTTGTACATTATGCAAGACAGCCTTATTTGTTATATACTCTCCAATAAATATAACAAGAAAAAAGGAGATCGAGAGGGACAGAGAAGGGCTAAGAGAAGTAATAACTCAAGGCTTGAATGAATAAATAAATAAATACCTGGGCAACACCAAGTTTTCAACTAGTATTATGTATGTGTATACTTAAGTAAAGAATGACTGATTTTTTTGTTTCCACATCCCCATTGTCATCAGTTCCAAGAAAATATGTATAGTTATGCAATTGTAATTTACTGTGATCGAAAGTTGTTCACCCTTTTTGGTACCAATGTAAAGTTGCCCTATGTTTTGCTTCTTCCTCTTTGTATAAATAAAACCAAAGAAGTTCATGCTTAAATATATTGCTGTCAAGAGTGTTTGCTCACTAAACAGTAGTTTAGATGAAGAAGGAACCTAACAGCTTTATTCTGCATTATATCATACTCAATATGATGAAAGGTCAATTGTATTTGTAACATGAGTTTTAAGTCTGCTGAAATCATTACTACTATGAAAAACTAGTCTCAAACTTAGTTTTTAACTAATGACTCATTTCTATTCCTGTAGCAAGAAATAGATACTCTAGATGAGGGTGAAATCGCCCACAGTGAGCCACTGCCTCAGCCTCCGAGAAAGAAAGAAACACCAACTGATATTCTTCTGGAGGCTACCAAACCTATGGCAGTAATAACGTACATGGAAAAAAAAGTCATAATATCTTTGCACTGCTTATGGTAATCATATAGCTACCGAGCTAAAGGACTTGAGTAATGCAGGCCGTGAAGGTTTCACCTGCAAAACAATGACACAAATAAATTGTTTGTTGTTGGTGAAGTGGGATTTATTAAAAACACTATTACAACTGTCCAACTTTGCCACTGGACTCCTCCAGGCTGCAGTAGTTGAGGCAGGAACAGAGGAGGATGACAGGTTATAGCACTGTATTTTGTTTAGGTTTGACCCTTTTTTCCCCTCAATAAAAATATTTCTTACTGGCAAAATAATTTACTAAACATTTATTTACCTTCAAATATTCCTTTTTCAACTCTTCATAACTAGCATCACACGTTTCATGTATTATTGTAGATATGTGCACTGCGGATGTGAGTACTACACTACAAACTGGAATAGCTTTCTTCTGTTGTAAGAAAGAGCAGCTTAACAGTAAGTCTGTCTTCTGCAGATACGGAATTTCTTAGGTGAGTGTTCTGTCATACCACTTTTCTGAGCACATGTATTATCATCCTCAACTTGTAGCTCACATAAATAAATTTTGCTGTATGCTGTTTTTCCTCTCCTCTTGAAACCCATGGCTTCACCCATGTATGTTTTTTTCTGCCCCTCTTTCTAATATAGACTTAATACAACTCTGGTGCACACTACTGTATTACATAGCAACAAATCCTCGTCCACCATTCTGAAGAAACTTTGATCATATAATGGATGACAGTATAATAGCTCCTTTTGGCATCAAGCCAAAGATCTTTCTCAAGGAAATATGAACAATATTTCATCTAATTTCTTAGTCCAATAAATTGTATAGTGTAATACCACCCTAACTCATAATAGTAAAACTGTATTTTGATGGGTAGAAAATAGTAAGTGTAAGTTACTGAAATGTATTACTTTTGATTAATACATTTGGGACGACACTGTGCAGCGTTCTATGTGGGAATGACCAGCAACAAACGGACACAGGCAGACAGTATTTGTTGGTAATGAGGATTACCCTATGGCTAAGCATGGCATGGCACACAGCCAGCACATCTTGGCACAGTGTTACAACAACCGGGTTATCTGGATACTTCCCACCGACACCGCCTTTCAGAGATGGGACCTTGCTCTTCAGCATATTCTCAATTCCTGTTGCCCACCTGATCTCAACCTCCGCTAAATTCAAATTCCCGCCCACCATTCTATAACATCTTTGCCTCTGTTCTTTGGACAGAGTCTCTGCCTCAACTGGCATCTAACTGCTTTTTACAAATGCCTGCCTTGGTGTGCATGCTTGTATATATGTGTGGGTGTGTTTGTTTACCTGTCCTTTTTCCCCTAAGGTTAGTCCTTCCACTCTCAGGATTGGAATGACTCCCTTAAAACCCGCGACCTTCCCTTTTTCCCCCTCCTTTTTTTTCTTTTTCCTGATGAAGCAGCTTGAATTTTTGTGTTTGTGTGTGTTTTCATTTGTGTATCTGTCTACAAGCCTGTGCTTTGGTAACTTAAATGATCTCTATTTTTCATACATATTTTTCCTACCAGGAATGTTTCCCTCTGTAATATTATATATTCACTGTGGAAGATAAAAATAATTTTCTGATGTACATTATTTATTGGATGTGGTTATTTCACAATTTTTGTATTCTACAAAATAAATAAGTAACAAAATAAAAATTTGTAAATGTAATTATGTATTTTTTCAAGTAGAGATGGGCTACCTGTGCCTTACTTTTCATAATCTTATTGAAGCATGCCTGTTATTGCTTTTTGTGAAGTGCTTTGTCTATATGGATACACAAACCAATTCATGGGGGTATGTTATGGTACATGGCCCCCCCTGTTTTGACTATACCTATCACTGTAAGAATAAATTTTGACTTTCATCATTTGCAATATACATATATAATATGCATTTCTATCACTGTAATACTTATTCTAATCACTGTAATACTTATTCTGTAACACTTACTTACATGATTATTGTATTTCTTTTGGTCAATACTATGGTTTTTCCTCGTAATTAGATGTAACACATTTTCATAATTATGTATACATATCTGCAGGTTATTGGTAACTTTGTTCTAATATCTTGTATTAGTACTACTTCACATTTGTTTAATTTCACTATACAACTTTTTCCATTCTGTAAATCTGTAATATTCTGGACATTTGTATATTCATGTATTTTATTTTGTTTACAATGTTTTGCTAGTGACATGTCAAAGACAGATTACATGACATGCCAAAGATAAATTATAAGTGCAAAATGCACATTAACCTCCTTGCTGAGGTAGATGTTTTGTATCTATGAGCAAAGGGTAGTAATCTTTTGGTTATATAAGTGAGAGCTTGGCTCTAAAAGAATTAATCATTAGTCATTGTTGGCTTACACTTTGGAATTATGTTTTTCCATTGGAATTGTGATATATATATATATATATATATATATATATATATATATATATATATATATATATATATATATTATTTTTTTTTTTTTTTTTTTGGTAGTATCGATGTATTTCAGTTGTGAAGTTAAAATGGGAAATAAGTCACATGTTCCCTTTTGAAGCTCAGCACGTATTTAAATGCAAAAATTCCTAGTGATCTTCTTTTTTGAATGTGTGACAGCTTTGTTGTGTTCTGTTGAAAGTGTGTCACCCACCAAAGCAACCCCCAAGAAGTATGGGGAGGTACTCTTTCACTGTGTAACTTAAGTCTGATATGACTGGTGTGCCTCTTCACGACATCGGTAGAATTCCACTCAAGAAGTTCTGGTGTGTATACTCTTGCAATAGTACAGAGACAGCAACTGACACAGTTGATCAAATGTAAGGGGTGTAGAGTCCTTCAAGGGAGGAAGTTGACATAACAATTGATAAACTCTTGACAAAAAACAAGAAAGAAAAAGCATGTCACAAAGGTATACATCTGTGATGCCAGAAGCTTCAAAATGCTGTCTCAATCACTTTTCATAAGCCTTCCACTGCTAAGCAGTCTCCTTGTAAGAAGGAAGCAACAATGGGTAAGTGACGGGAAGGCATTTGTGACACGTTAAATGCAAGAAACAATGTGGCTAAAGCTAAGGACTGTAATACCAGAGTCCAATCTTCCCATGCTGTGGCAATACTCGATGAAACAAAGGTTGAACAAATCGTGCTTCAAGATCAGTGGATCACTCTTAAAGAGCTCTGAATTGTTGTTACTGAGATTTCTGAAAGCACCATTCACGGGACATTGATTGGAGAGTTTCAGGTGTGTACAAGGTGGGTGCCAGGAATGCTAACAGGAGATCACAAGAGGCAACATGCTGTAAGTTCCCACTAATTTCTTCAACGCTATGTCTTTATGAATCCTCGGACAACAATCAATGGCAACTGGTATTGTCAGACATTAAGATAATCAGACGGGCAACTCGGAACTGAAGAAGAGGAATGTTGAGCAATGGCATCAGCCTTCTCCACCCCCACACTGCCCGTGAAACGGATCTGCCACATCAGTTTGGATGGGACATCATTAACCAACCAACTGTTGCAGTCAAGGCCCTCAAACCACTAGCAATCGTCCTTGGCATGCCTATCAGGATGGCAACACTTGTGCTGCTGAGGGAATGAGAGAGAGAGCCAGTCTTACTCAGGCACAATATTTATTATTCAACCCTCATACAGTCAGGCTCTCCACCCTGTATTGGGGGCTGCAAGCCCCAGCCCTCAGTGCCATGGAGTCAGTAGATGAGACGTTCATTGTTAGCGCCTTCCCGGACACTGCATTACAGTGACCCCTGGTCCTTTGAGTGGTGTAGTCAGTAGCCGAGGTGTTTGTCGTTAGAGCATGCCCAGATACCACACTCGCCCAGTGCCGAGTCTTAACACATTCGCTGCCGTTCATGCTCTGGCGCGTGTAAACGTTACTTGAGTCAGGTGCCACTCACGCTGTGGCGTGTGCTGCGACCTAGCATCCTATTATGAGTTGTTGTAAACTGGCATCGTCTAATAAAGCTGTATACTCTGGTAGGCACTCAGGGAAGAGTATAAGTGATATGCACACGTATGTGGTTCCAGATTTCTGCGTTTGCATTACTGGCTACGGGCCACATATGCTTCTCATGATGTTATGATAGATTTATTGGATTCTTATATAAACAAGCAAGCAAGCTTTTGATTTTATTTTAATTTTATTTCGATTATTTACCAGTTTATAAAAAAAAAAAACTTCTTAGTTTTGATATTATTCATACTTATATTGCTAATGATATAGAAATAAGCACATGTTTTATGAAATACCTTGTATGTACTGTTTATATTGTTCATTTGTTGTTTTCACAAAAATACAAATGCAAATAAAAAACCATATACAAAAACTGAAAACTAAAACCAAAAACATTCAGTGGCTCAAAACTATGAAAAGATACTGTCAAAATACGATCACGCGCCAGAGCGTGAAGTGGCACCTAGCATCATCGCGCCAGAGTGTGAATGGCAGTGAACGTGTTAAAGTACTGACCACCCAGCCAGTGGGTGATGGCCTACTAGACCTGCGTTGATGCCCATGTTGCGGAGGACTGGCAGCTCCCAGTCACAGGTTGCACTGTCATCTTGGCACGTTGTGAGCTGGATCCGTAGAAGCTGGAACAGTATCCCAAGACCATTTCCTGCTGCAGCCAGGAGGTCAGGTATGGACTAGTGCTTGTCGTCCATGCTCCAGACCGACTCTGCTTGTAGCATCGGTTCATTCACTATTTATACTAAAAAGGGGGGGGGGGGATCATTGCTGCCTGGCTGTAGGATAGCACTGCTCAGCCGTAATTGCCACTTGTCAGCAATATGGTTACTTCACTGTGCCACTCTCTTTCCCGCACATGCACAGCGTGCTTCGCCTCCCAGCTTTCCTGATGCAACCACCCGGCCCCTGCCAGTACTTGTCGCTGGCTCAGCACTGTCTGCTCCATTGCTTATTCTGAAAGGTTGTGACTCCAGCCACTCGTGGATGTTTACCAGACACCAGCACGCTGATGACCACACACTCTGTTACGAGACTCATTGTGTCTCTCTCTCTCACTTGGCCAACTGCTAATTCGTGGGTGCAATACAACCTATAGTCCGGACTTAGCACCCAATGACTACCACTTATTTCCCCAAGTTGAAAAAACACATGGCAGCAAGACACTTAAGTGATGATGTGGACGTGAAAGATGAGGTCCAACACTTCTTCAAGTGTATGACTTAGGTTTAGCCCTTTCCACTCTGAAATTATTTTTCATTGTAACGTGACGCTTCTGTTTACACTTACTTTCAACATTGCTGCTGCGGTCTGTTGGCGTAAAATTGCACAAGAAATGTGTGCATGCAAGTTGCACATTCATTTCAGGCCAGTTGTAAGCAAAGCAGAAGCAACATGTTGGCATACAAAATTAAAAAACCAAACTAGCAAGATCGTATGGGCTTGGGTGGAAAGGGATACAAAATCTGCCACAGCGTTAAAAAAATGCATCAATCAAAATGATGATTACATGGCAAAATAGATAAATGTTTAAATGTACCATTTGTTGTCAATAAATGTATAATTCAAATTTTAAAAAAAATATGGAGACCTCTCTTTTGGGTTTACCCTTGTACATTATAGTAGACTCTTATAACTGCACATAATGAGTTGGTCTGAGCCACTCCACACTCTTGCCTCAATAGGGATCTACATTAGATGTACTATGTATTTTAGGCTCAGAGTGCTCACCTAGAGGCAGCTGCCATAAGCACACAAGCGGCACACACAATTTTAAAATTAACCATAGTCTGTTCAGCATATTAAAGCAAGCTGTTTTAAGATTGGGTTAATGCAGTTTGTGCTTACTCTAACTATATTTAACAAAGCAGGTTGCAAGTAAAATCATTGTTTTGAATAAGAGGTTATTTTCTCAGTTGTGTTAAATAGCTGATTTTTATATCCCCTTAATTTTTACTTGAGTTCATTGGTAGTTTAAAAAAAGAACACTGTTACTGCTTGCTAAATGGTTTAGGAAGAAATAAAAACATTACATTTTGTAGCTGACATTGCAATTCTGTCAGAGACAGACAAGGACCTGTAAGAGCAGTTGAATGGAATGGACAGTGTGTTGAAGAGAGCGTATAAAATAAACATTAACAAAAGCAAAACAAAGGTGATGGAATGCAGTCTTAGAAAATCAGGTAATTCTGAAGGAATTAGATTAGGCAATAAAACAATAAAGGTGGTAGATGAGTATACTTACTTGGGCAGTAAAATAACATATGATGGTTGCAGTACAGAGGATATAAAATGCAGAATGGCAATAGAAAGAAAAGCTTTTCTAAAAATGAGAAATTTGCTAACATCAAATAATAATTTAAGTGTAAGAAAGTCTTTTCTCAAAGCATTTGTGTGGAGTGTTGCCTTGTACGGGAGTGGAAGTTGGATGATAAATAGTTCAGACAGGAGGATAGAGGCTTTTGAAATGTATGTTACAGAAGAATGCTGAACATTAGGTGGGTAGGTCGTGTAACCAATTAAGAGGTACTGAACAGAATTGGGGAGCAAAGGAATTTTTAGCATACCTTGACTAAAAGAAGAGATTGATTGGTAGGACGCATTCTTAGACTTGGAGGAAACGTAAATTTAGCATTTGAGGGAAGTGTGCAGTGCAAAAATCACAGAGGGAGACCAAGAGACGCCTATAGTAAGCAGATTCAAATGGATGTGGGTTGCCGTTCTTATGAGGAGATAAAGAGGCTTGCTCAGGATAGAGTGGTGTGTGGAGCTGGACTGAAGACCATAAAAACAACAAACAATGATGTCTTTTTATTATCACACAATTTTTTTCAATCTCCTCATTATTGACAGAGATAGTTGGCATGGGGGGGTTTTGGCTTCGTGTCAGTCTCAGCTAGGATATTATGTTCACCAAGCTGTTCATATTACCTTACCTGCAGCCTTATTTTCTTATTCATTATTAGACATACTCCTGCATTACCTCCATCTGATTTTGTATTATAACCCTGTACTCACTCGACCAGAAATCCTGTTCATCTGTCTACCAAACTTCACTAATCTCCACAGTATCTAATTTCAAACTATCAATAGCCCTAAAATTTTCTAACCTGCCCTATGATTAAATAATAGAGCATTCCATGTTCCAAATCATTGAAAGTCTCTTGCATTTGTCCTGGTAATGATATCATCCTGAGTAGTCCCCAAGAGGAGGTTCGAATAGGGGACTATTTTTCCTTGTAGAATATTTTACCCAAGCAGATGCCATCATAATATATTGCCGCGTTGAAATGGAATCAGTCTTGACTTCGAAGGCAGGGTTGTCAACTGAACACAGCTCTTATACTGAAAGCAGATTTATTGTGTAATAAAATATACTCGAAGCACTGACTGCCTCTCAGGCAGAGTGCTCTGCTATTTATACACAGACAGAATGTACCAGAAATTAGAAGAATAGTTAACATAAGAAACATGTAGAATTACAAGTGAACATAAGAATCATGCAGAACATCCTGGAAATGTTTTTTACAAAGAAATAAATTTTTGCCACTGGACGGGATTGAATCAGCGACCTTTAGTACCACATTCGGTGACACTATCCCTTACGCCATGCCGGCAGTTGGTTAACTTGGATTCTTGCGGCATTGCTCCCTCTCCTGAAAAAACAGCTACCCGCTGTTAGGTTCCCTTTGGAGCCAGCTGAAATGTCCTGGATCTTGATCTTGTCATGGGTTCTCTGTATGGCTGTTCTGGAGAATCCTTCCCTTCTTCACAATTACCAACGACAGACATTCGCGTTGTGCCTTCATCAGTATCATTACCGTCCTTAGAGTCCTTGAACAAGGAGCCATTTTTGCCTATCTGCTCCTCAGGATCATAGTAAGGCTTCATGCGCAACGACGGCTCATAATCCTGAACTTCGTATGTGACGTCTGACAGGCAACGTATGACACGATACGGATCAAAGTATTGCTTCAATAACTTTTCTTTACAGGGGTAAAGATCCTTACCAAATCTCCTGGGCTATACACAACAGGTCGGTGCTTGTTGCTATACCGCTGACGGTCCTTCTCTTGAGTGTCCAGTGTCCGTAGGCTAGCCAGCTGTCTTGCTTCTTCAGCTTCTTTCAGATAGTCATCCTGAGTGTCACCTGGTTGGAATGGGAACAGTGTATCCATTGTTATCTCAGTTTCACGGCCATAGAGCAGGAAAAACGGCGGTATTATAAGCAAATGTTACAACTGGCAGTATTGTATCCCAAACCTTCTGCTCAACATCAACGTATATCGTTAGCATATCTGCTAATGTCTTGTTAAAATGTTCTGTAAGACCATTTGTCTGAGGATGGTATGCAGTTGTCATTCTTTGGACAATGTCGCAACGTGACATTTCCTCTGATACTTGTTTTGACTTTTCCACAATGATCAGATATCATCACACATGGTGCTCCATGCTTCAAAATAATGTCTTCTACAAGGAATTTTGTGATCTTTGGAGCTTTTGCGGTCGGCACAGTTTAGTGACAGCGTAGCATGTGAGGTAGTCAGTGCAGACTATTATCCATCGCTTACCAGTTGTCATCTTCGGGAACCTCCCTAAAAGATCGATCCGAACTCGGTGGAATGGAGCTGCTGCAAGTGGAATTGGTACAAGATGCCCTGGAGTTAATTGCAGCACATGCTTCAGTTGCTGGCACTCTTTACAGTGACACACAATGCTTGACAGATTGGTAGAGACCTTTCCAGTAACACCTGCATCTGATTCTGTCTAGGGTCTCCACGAATCCCAGGTGACCAGATATTGGAGCATTGTGGAAATATTTGAGAATAGCTGGCTGGAGATGAGTTGGAATGATCAGTAGCCATCTGGGGCCCAGTGGATCATAGTTGCTATTATACAATATCCCCTTTATAAGTTTGAACTCTCCATTGGTCCAGTCTCCTTTCTCCAAGGCCTCTATGGTTTTTAATAGTGCTGGATCTTCCCTCTGTTCAGCTGTAACATCACCTAGTTCAGTGAGGGCTGAAATTTCATTCATTCTGTTGTGTTCCACTTATGGATTCCTCAAAGTCAGTCAGCATCCTCGTGTTTGTGCCCGTTCTTGAATACCACTGTGATGTCGTACTCTTGGAGTCTTAGTTCCCATCTTGCTAGTCGACCTGATGGATCCTTCAAGCTAGTCAGCCAACACAAAGAATGGTGGTCTGTCACGACGGTGAATGGTTTGCCGAATAAATGTGGCTGGAACTTGTTGATAGCACAGATAACTGCGAGACATTCTTTCTCAGTTGTAGAGTAGTTTATCTCGGACTTTGAGAGTACTCTTGATGCATAGGCTATCACATTTTCAGCCCCTTCCTGAACTTGTACAAGCACTGCACCAATCCCATAACCACTGTGTAAAGTTCAGTTTCTGCATTCTCGTCGTACAAGGCTAGAACTTGTAGTAATACATTAATGATTTTTTTTTTAAATAACTTGTGCGATGCTTGTCGCTGACTTCTGCCTTCTATCTGCCAGCGTATTGATAAACATATGACATCTGTCATGTTCAACTTTTTTGCAATAAGCTGAAGGAAGAGAACGGAACTGTTCGTCACTTAATTTCTTCTCCTCATGTGTTAGGACGTGTTCCAGGATTTTGTCTAATTAATGTAAGTGTGAGCTTAGTTTTTTTATTAATTTCAATAAATCCCCAAAGTTAATTTGAAATATCTTACTTACTTACAATCTCTTCTCCATTCTCACTAATTTTAAAGTTATTTATTTTGAGCAGATCCAGTACTTCATAAAGTGATGAATGGGTGTTGTTGCGATTGTAACAGAACATTCTCTGTGTAACTTTAAATCTTCGCGATGTTTATGAAGTCCGATAATTTTGCAATTTTTGGTGACTATCATGAGTAATTTTCAACACGGTCATAGAACAATAGTAAATGAAATGCACAATCCCAGCATCAATTTATCAAAGTAATATTTCAGTCATCTCAGCTAGAATCACTACAGAATATGACCGAAATATTAGTACCAGCTCTCAATAAGGTAAATTTAGGTTCCGCCGACTTCTTCTGTAATGTTGCTTTCTGGTGTTGTATTTGCTACCGAAATCACGACCGCTACCATTTAATGGCTGAATCCAATAATTTTGTTTAAATTGTCCCTTCCTTGTCGAAATTGCTCAGTAATTTCATTTAAAAATATTTAACTACCTGGTAAAATTTCATTTGCGGTCCCCAACCTTAACTTTAATAAGCAAAACCCATTTTCATATGAAAGCAGCGTTACAAACTGGTACGGAAGTTAGAGCCTCCTTAAGTGCCCAGAAAGCTCTTTCTTTTGTCTCATCCTCTGCAGAAGTTCTTGCAATGGACATGCCTTGTTACAAAATCCTTTTATGAAATGTTGGTAGTATGAGAAGAGCCTGAGAAAACGTCTCACATCAGGAATGTGCTGAGGAGTTGGAAATTCTGTGACTGCCCTTACTTTATCTGGATTAGGACGGACACCATCTCCGTTGACTAGGTGCCCGAGGATTTTTATTTCTATGGCGCTGAACAGACACTCGTTTGGATTGAGGCAGGAGTCCTGCAGTCTGAACACACTTCAACACAGTTGACAGGCATATCATCTAAATAGCAAAGACACATTGTACACTAAGGTGTCAAAGCAAGTTGTCCATCATGGGTTCGAATGTGGTCGGAGGATTACTTAATCCAAATGGCATTACTTTGAATTCATAGTGGCTGTCAGGTGTAATAAAAGCTGTTTTCTCCCTGTCAGCTTCGTCAACCTTGATTTGCCAGTAACCTGTCTGCATGTCCATAGTTGAAAAGTAGCTTCTTTCAAGCAGCCTAAGGTGTTGTCAATGCGCAGCTGTGGGAAGACATCTTTCTTTGTTTTTTTTGTTCAGCCACCGATAGTCGACACAGAATCGCCAAGTGCCATTCTTCTTCTTTACGAGGACCACCGGAGATGACCAAAGACTCTCCAAAGGTTGAATAAGGTCAATGTGCAACATCTTCTCCACTTCCTCCCAAATTATCTATCTTTCAGCTGCCGACACTCTATACGAACGTTGGCTAATTAGTGGATGATCCCCAGTATTGATATGGTGCCTTATTGTGGGCCGTTTCGTCTGACTTTTCTCCTGCTGGGATGTGAATGCACCCGGAAATTGGCGTAGCATAGCTAACACCTGCTGGAGTTGTTCCTTGGTCAGTCCGGGCCCTATTGGTAGTACCACAGTTGTTTCCTCCAGCGTGTTACCTGTACTAATAGCAGAGCATGGGTCTTCATTGATGATGTTGAGCTCACCATTCTGGATTGGTTTAGCTGTCCGAATACACATTCCTTTGGGGATGAGTTGTGACTGCTCATGAAAGTTAGCGATCCAAATCTCTCCTCAACCACCAGTAATGCTTATGACAGCCGCTGGTATGTAAATTTTTTTGGAGAGCCTAATAAACGTTTTACTATCGACAAGAACTTCACAGTTTGTGAGTGGAACTCTTCTCATTGTCAACGGCTAGATCATCACATTGTCAACGGCAAATAACTTCCCAGAATATTCTGTATTACGTGTACCCGTCGGAACGACTTCCTCAATTTGCAGCTCAGATCTTCCATAGTCAGTGATAGCTTGGGATTCCTGAAGGAAATCCCATCCGAGGATGACATTATGACTACCTTCTGTTAAAACAACAAATTCAAATGGCTGGGTCCGGTTGTTGATGGTTACTCTTGTGACACAAGTTCCTGCTGGCTGGATGTACTTTCCATTTGCGACCTCCAGCACAGTTGCCCCCGTATCACAGAAAATTATCTTCTTTAGTGTGTGGCAGTAATTATCCAACAATTCAGAGAAAGAATCAACCAATGCCCAGACAGGTTGGCTGTCGACTATGATGTCAATGAGATTTCCCGACATCTTAGCGACTGTCGTCCATGGAGCATTTTCATCTGCGGTGGCCTCACCTAATTTTCCTGGGCGTGGTGGCTAGGGGAGCGGCTGGTACCTCTGTATGGTGACGGTGAATGGCAGCGATGCATCGGGGAGTGACCTCGTCTAGGGTACATCGATGGGCTTCTTCCCATAGGTCAACTAAACTCATCAGCGGGTGATTGCCTGGAATAGAACTGCTCTGATGCCTGACGTCTTGTGGCAAAATAATCGTTGAATACTCGCCTTCTCACTCTGCAGTAGTGTACGACATGTCCAGGTCGCCCACAGTGGAAACACAATGGTGTGTTGTCTTCTGTCCTCCAGACATGTTCTTCTGCGGGGCATCATGGTTGCTGGGGGAGTTGGTTGTGGCCACGTCGGCCGGTTCATAGGCTGCCATTTGGCGACTGCAGCGTAAGTCATAGCAGAGCGATACCATTCTTTAAGTCGGGTGTGACTGGAAGGGCAGACAGGAGCTAATGTCTGAAATACCTCTTCTCAGCGGCGTCGGCTCCCTCGTGACTTACAGGGCTTACATCCATGGCCATAATCTGATGCTTGCTCGGTCTAATAGTCCCAGCTGCCATAAACTGTTGTAATCCTTCTCTCACAGTTTGTCTTATGAGAGAATCGAAGTCATGCTAGACTTCCACAATAGCCATAGGGACTGCATTGGGGAGTCTGTCATACTTCTTTTGTCCAACTCTCCTTTGCTGGCGTCACTTGATGAACTCTTCCGTCGTAGTGACGTCTTTTATCAGAAGAGCTTGGTACATGTCTTTTTCAATACCCTTCATCAAGTGCATGATTTTGTCAGGCTCAGTCAGATTCGGATTGACTATCTTACACAGGGCCAAAACATTATGTAAGACTCTGTCGGCTCACTATGACGTTGGGCCCGGTTCTTCAGTTGTTCCTCCGCCGAGTGGATTTGTCACTGGTGGTCTCCAAATGTCTTCTTAAGTTCCATCTGTAATGTTTCCCAGTCATTCAGCATCTCTTTGTTGTTTTCAAACCATTGCTGGGCTGTTCCATTCAGGTAGAAATAAATGATGGTCAAGCACATTGAATGGTCCCACCTGTTGTACTTGGCAACTTGGTCGAACCCTTTTAGCCATTTGTTGGGGTCATGTCTCGCATCTCCAGAGAACACTGACGGGTGTCTGATATGCAGCTGGCTTACCACTGGTTTCATGTCCATGGTTCTTCTGATGATAAGGACTTTCGGAAGGATGTACTGCCCTCCGTGGGTATCGGGGCTACTACCGCAACAGGACCCTTTACAACAAGGTGTCTGGCGGTGTCTGCCTGTATGTCCTGGATGCTGTCCCCAGTGCCCCGGTGCCACTCAACACCACTCTTGAGGCAGTGGCTGTCAGAATCCGGGCAACGCAGGAATTAACTGTCTGCAGCTGGTACCTTCCTCCGGATGAGGCTGTGTCTCTCAACAACCTTACTGCTCTGGTCTCCCAACTTCCCACACCTTTCCTCCTTTTGGGGGACTTCAACGCCCACCACCCTTTGTGGGGTGGACTCCAGACCACAGGCCGCAGTAGGGATATTGAGACATTATTGGCGCAAGAAGACCTTTGCCTCCTGCTTTTTAGCGTGGCACAGGGCGCGTATTCAGCGATCGACCTCTCCGTCTGCAGCCCCAGCCTTCGACCACACCTCGGTTGGCGTGTGCATGAGGACCTATGTGGCAGCAACCACTTCCCAATCTTTGTGTCACTCCTGCAGTACCAAGCTGCAGACTGCTTACCCCGTTGGTGCCTCCATAGGGCTGACTGGCATGTTTATGCTTCAGCCGCTGCCATCGCTGCACCACAGCCAGATGACATTGACAATGAAGTCTAGCAGGTAACTGAAAGTATTGTCATGGCCGCTGAGGTAGCAGTTCCACAAACCACCGGTTCCACTAGGCATAGGTCCGTGCCTTGGTGGACATGGGAGATTGCTGAGGCTATCTGGGAATGTTGGCGAGCGCTCCAGCGCCATCAATTCATCCTTCCATGGAGAATTTGGTTGCTTTTAAATGGCTCCGTGCGCGTGCTTGACGACTCATACAGCAGAGCAAGCAGGATTCCTGGGAGTGGTATGTAGTCAGTATTGGTTCCCGCACCTCCCTGACTCAGGTATGGACGCATGTCCGCCGCGTCTTTGGATACCGCCCGCTGACAGGAATCCCATCCCTCACCATCTAGGGGTGCGCTGCATGCTCCCGACAGCTATCGCCGAGTATATGGCAGAGCACTACACACAATGCTCTGCGACTGCCACGTACAGTGCTGACTTCCGCTCTCTAAAAGAGAGGGCCGGGCGGAAACTGTTATCCTTCCGCACTCGTCGTCGGGAACTATATAATGACCCATTTAATGAGTGGGAGTTCCGAACTGCCCTTGCTGCATGCCCAGATACCACTCCAGGACCCAATAGGATTCACAGCCAATTTCTTCGACACCTTTCACCAGAGTTTCAGCACCGTATTCTCGCCCTGTTTAACCATCTATGGGCAGAGGGGGTTTTCCCATCGCAATGTGGGAAAGCACTATCATCCGGTGCTGAAACCTGGTGCAGATCCCCAGGTGGCTGACAATTACCGTCCCATCAGCCTCACCAACGTCTCTGCAAGCTCTTCGAACGTATGGTGAGTCGACGGCTTATGTGGATCCTTGAAGAGCGTGGACTCCTTGCCCTACAACAGGAGGGCTTTCGCCAGGGCCATTCTACCATTGACAATCTCGTGTCACTGGAGACCGCCATTCGCACTGCCTTCGGTAGGCGTGAGCATTTAATTGCTGTATTTTTCGACCTTCGTAAGGCGTATGATACTACCTGGCGCACCATATATTGACTACTCTGCATGACTGGGGCCTATGTGGCACCCTTCCTATTTTTATTCGCAATTCCTCTCCCACCAATCGTTTCGGGTGAGGGTTGGGGCATCATTTAGCTCCCCCCGTATTCAAGAGAACGGTGTCCCACAGGGCTCCGTCCTCAGCGTTCCATTGTTTTTAGTGGCGATAAACGGTCTTGTTGTGGCTGTGGGGTCATCAGTCAGCTGCTCCCTGCTCGCCAATGACTTCTGCCTGTATTTCAGCTCTGTTAGCATCGGCGTAGCTGAATGACGGCTGCAGGGTGCCATCCGAAAGGCCCACTCATGGGCCTCTACTCACGGATTTCAGTTCTCCGCACGGAAAACCCGCGTGATGCACTTCTGTCGCCATTGGATAGTTCACCCTGACCCAGAGCTCTACCTGGGTGGTGAACTACTTCAGGTCGAGGAAACACATCACTTCCTGGGCATGGTCTTCGATGCCCAGCTGACTTGGGTGCCACACCTACGTTGGCTGAGACAGAAGTGTTGGCAGCATTTAAATGTTCTCAGATGCCTCAGCCATACTGGTTGGGGAGCAGCTCGTCCCACCCTTCTTCAGCTCTACAAGTTCCTTATTCTGTCGCAGCTTTATTACGGGAGCTTGGTTTACGACTTGGCAGCCCTTTCTGCCTTGCGGGTCCTAGACCCCGTTCACCACACAGGTGTGCGTCTCGCAACAGGGGCTTTTCGCACCAGTCCCGTAACGAGCCTTCTAGCTAGAGCTGGTGTTCCCCCTCTGCGGTATTGCCAGCAACGTTTGTTGGTGAGTTACATTGCTCGGGTTCATGCTTCACCCCACCATCTGAACCACGGGCTTCTCTTCCCGCTTTCTGCACTCCCTTCCCCGTAACTCTGCAGTGACTCTCTGAGTGGTTTACAGGCCCTTGACCAGTTTCTACCCAAACACACTGTGGTGCGAGCAATTCAAGATGCTGTCTTCGCCCTTAGCATGTCAGGCTGTTCTGTCATTTTTGTCTGGACGCCAGGGCATATAGGTATACCGGGCAATGAACGTGTTGATCAGCTGGCCAAGCAGGCCACCACTTCGTGGTCCCTGGATATTGGCCTCCCAGTTTCCGACCTCCAAACCCAGTTGACCCGCCAGGTCTTAGGGCAGATTCCACTGAACCAAATAAGCTCCATGCTGTCAAGACATCTACCGCTGCATGGAAGACGTCCCTGAGGGCTTCTCGCAGGGAGTCTGTTGTCCTTTGACGACTCTGTATAGGCCATTCTTGGCTTACGCATGGTCACCTCCTGCGTTGCGAGGACCCTCCTCAGTGTCAATGTGGTGCGCCTTTGACAGTCACCCACATCTTACTTGAATGCCACAATTTAGCCGCAGCGCGACGATGTTTTAATCTCCCAGACACTTTGCAGCTAGCATTAGCTGACAATACCTCCACGGTTGACTGTGTTTTAAATTTTATGCGTGAGTGTGGATTTTACAAGTCCATTTAAAGTTTGTGTTTGTCTGTCATTGCTCTGTCCTCGACCTGCTTAAGTCTGTTAGGTAGGTGGTTTTAACGTGTCCCAGAGTGGCTGGATGTGTTGCTTATATCCCTGTGACCACCCAGCAAAAGCACTCTTGTACTGTCTCAGCTGTTTTATCCCTTCTTCATTTTTAATCGTATCCTTTCTTTATATTAGTCTGTATGTTTTAAACTTTGACTTGTTAACGCATTTACTTCGGATCGCTTAACAAAATGTTTTACCTCTTTGACTGGAACAAGGGACTAATAACCATCGCTGTTTAGTCCCTTCCAAAACCCAACAACAACAACAACAACAACAACAGCTCTGTCCCCTTTCTTTATATTAGTCTGTACGTTTTAAACTTTGACTTGTTATTGCATTTACTTCGGATCGCTTAACAAAATGTTTTATCTCTTTGACTGGAACAAGAGACTAATAACCGTCGCTGTTTAGTCCCTTCCAAAACCCAACAACAGCTCTGTCCACAGAACCGAGGCAAAGATGTTAAAGATGGTGGGCGGGAATTTGAATTTAGTGGTGGTTGAGACCAGGTGGGCAACGGGAGGAGAGATAAACTGAAGGGCAAGTTCCCATCTCCTGAGTTCTGAAAGGTTGGTGTCGGTGGGAAGTATCCAGATAACCTGGACGGTGTAACACGGCATCAAGATGTGCTGGCCGTGCACCAAGGCATGTTTAGCCACAGGGTGGCAAACACTGTCTGCCTGTGACCGTTCATGTGAATGGACAGTTTGTTGCTGGTCATTCCCACATAGAACGCTCCACAGTGCAGGCATGTCAGTTGGTAAATCATGTGGGTGCTATTGCAAGTGGCTCTGCCCTTCATCGTGTACACCTTCCGGGTTACTGGACTGGAGTAAGTGGTGGTGGAAGGGTGCATAGGGCAGGTTTTACAACAGTGGCAGTTGCATGGGTAGGAGTCAGAGGGTAGGGAAGGTGGTTTGGAGAGTTCATAGGGATGGACTCGGAGGTTGCGAAGGTTAGGTGGGCGGCGGAAAGACACTCTCGGGTTGAGTGGGAAGGATGTCATGAAGGATGGATCTCATTTCAGGGCAGGATTTAAGGAAGTCGTATCCTTGCTGGAGAGCCACATTCAGAGTCCGCTCCAGTCCCAGGAAGTATCTGGTGACAAGAGGGGCACTTTTTGGGTTCTTCGGTGAAAGGTTCTGGATTTGGTGGGGATAAGGAAGTGGCTCTGGTAATTTGCTTCTGAACCAGATCAGAAGGATAGCTGCGGGATGTGAAAGCTGTTATTAGGTTATTGGTGTACAGGTTCAGGGATTCAGGACTGGAGCAGACTCGTTTGCCTTGAAGACCTAAGCTGTAGGGAAGGGAACGTTTAATGTGGAATGGATGGCAGCTGTCATAATGGAGGTAATGTTGTTTGTTAATTGGTTTGATGTGGACGGATGTGTGAAGTTGGCCGTTCGACAGATGGAGGTTGACATCGAGGAAAGTGGCATGGTATTTGGTATAGGACCAGGTGAATTTGTTGGGACCAAAGGAGTTTAGGTTGGAGAGGAAATTCTGGAGTTCTTCTTCACTGTGAGTCCAGATCATGAAAATGTCATTAATGAATCTGTACCAAACTTTGGGTTGACAGGCTTGGGTATCCAGGAAGGCTTCCTCTAAGCATCCCATAAATAAGTTTGCATACGAGGGGGGCATCCTGGTTCCCATGGCTGTTCCCTTTAGTTGTTGGTATGTCTGACCCTCAAAAGTGAAGAAGTTGTGGGTTAGGATGAAGCTGGCTAGGGTAATAAGGAAAGAGGTTTTAGGTATGGTTGCAGGTGGTCGGCATGAAAGGAAGTACTCCATCGCAGCGAGGCCCTGGGCATGCGGGATGTTTGTGTATAAGGTAGTAGCATCAGTAGTTACAAGGATGATTTCCGGAGGTAACAGGTTAGGTACTGTGGGACTAAGGTGATGCTTCTGGGTTAGGAATTTTGTTACTGTAATGAAGGAAATGGACTGCTTAGGAGATCTGTTTGTGGACTAGATCTGTAGGGTAGTTGTGGAAGAAGAAAGCATGAGACTAGTTGTTGATGTAGGTGGTGTGGGATTAGTTATTGGAGATATATTTGTCACAGATGCCTAGGCTGTAGGTAGGAAAGGTATAGTTTGATATGACATCTATCAAAGTGGAGTGGGTTTAATATGGACCACAGTGTGGATGTGGAACTCAACAAGGTGAAGATAACATCTACAAAGGTGGCTTGGGCTCTTTATTATTCCCAATGTTTTGTCACTGATCATTTTGAACTTGATGGACTGTGTCAAGATTACATGTTAAACTATAATAACACTATACTGGAATAATAATTAACATTATTATTTCTACACCTGTAGTGTTCAGAATATTGTAACACTGTGTTCCAAGTCAAGTAATCACTGTTCTATCACTGTAGTGCATTGGAGGTTCTTTTAAGTATCTTAGTACTTTCGTTTTGAACTGCTCCATTGGCAAGGACTGAACACTATTCAGAAGCATATCTTGGGTCTTGGACATTCGACACCTTTGCTCGTCTATATAGTCCTTATTCTTGAGAATAACTAGGTGAATTTCAGGTTAGAGAAGGAGTTCGGTTCTTCAAGGAAGTTCAGAAGACTTTCTCCACTGTGATTTTAGACCACGAAGATGTCATTTATGTATATATACCAGGCCATGGGACGCAACTGCTGCATTTAAAGGAATGCCTCTTCCAATTAGCCCATGAAAAAGTTGGCATAGAAAGGGGTCACCTATAACTGTCACCATGATTTGTTAGTTGGCCTGGTCCTCAAGGATAAAGTAATAAATTGTGGGAGAGGATGAAATTGACAAGTGTGACAAGGAATGATGTTTCTGGGAGGCTTTTGGGTGGTGGTGGGAAGGTAGTGTTCTAGGGCGTAAAGACCATGAGTGTGGGGGGATGTTGTTGAAGATGAATGTGGCATCTATGGTGACAAGGAAGCTTTAAGGTGGGAGTGGCATAGGAATGGATTTCAGACATTTCAGAAAGTGGTTTGTGTCCTTAATGTATGGGTATGGGAGGTTGTGAGTTATTGGTTGGATGTATTGGTCTGCCAGAGCTGGGATACATTCTATTTGGGGCTTTGAAGCCTGCTATAATGGAATGCCCAGGATGGTTCTCTGTATGCATTTTAGAAAGCAGGTATATGGTTTGGTATGTGATTCAGGTGGTGGTAATGCTGAGCCCTCTTACCAATGCCCAGGGCGGCTGATTATTTGCGGTGGCATATTTTTTTAATTTTTATGTAGTTTCAAGAGGGTTAAATTAAACAAGAGTTCATTATGATAATTCACTATTGAAATTGATAGTAGCAACAGTATATTATACCGAATAATGGAAAGTCTAGTTTGGAATTCAAAAATATAATAAGGGCAGTTTACAAAACATTGCAAAGACATTTGACAGGCACATGAAGAACGGCACACACATACAACAGTTAAACTTTTGACCATTGGCTTTCTTCAGAATAGAGAGCATTCACATGGACACACTTCACAGTCTCACAGATGTCATCTTTGGCTGCCTCACTTCGAATCAGGCTCTGCAGTGAAGAAATAGGAGGAGAGACAAGGAAAACGGGTTTCAGGAAGGTTGCAAAACAGTGGTGGAGATGGATACAGCCCAGCATTATGGAGCATGTGCATACTACATGGGTGGAACAAGTTGAAGCTTAGGAATGGAGTGGCCACTAGAAGAGTATCACCACTAGAAGACCAAAGAATTGACCACTATTGAGTACAGTTTTTCTCAAAGTACCAAAATATAGCTAAAGTAGTGAAGGCATGTTTGTCTGTAAGTCATGGTAGTGCAGATGTAGAGAGGGGTTTTCCTTTATCTGGCCAATTTCTGGCAGAAGATAGGGCTGCAATGTGTTCCAGAACACTAGATACAAAGTTGACTATTTTGTTGTGTATGAAGAAGTATGGGAACAAACCACAGCTTGTACCAATTACCATTGAGCTTCTCAAACAAGCAAGGTGTGCTAGTCATAATTACAAGCCACACTTGCAAAAGAAAAAGGAAGATGCGTCCGCAGAAGAGGAAAGGAAAAAAAAAAAAAAAAAAAAAAAAAAAAAAAAAAAAAAAAAAAAAAAAAAATTTAAGAGGAAGAGAAAAAGGCTGAAGAACGGGCAAAGAAGAAACTACAAAAAGAGAAAGTTGGGATTGAGGAAATGGAGAAGGACGTTCAGAAGAAAAAGAGGGAAGAATCTGTGAAAAGGAAAGCAGAACAAGACCTATGATCAGAAACAACTAAACAGATTAAAACTGCCATTAAACATAATGATATGGCCAAAGTACATGTAGTTCTGTATGAGCCTGGGAAATGCGAAGCTCTTCCTAGTTCCTGTATGTTTGAGAAAGGGGTAGTCTGGTTCACTCTGACCAATTCATCATATTCTCTTCAAGAAGAGACTCGTGGTCTTCCAGGCATTGGACATCTGCTTACCTCACCATTATCTCTGAATCATCTGCTTCATCTCCTTGTTGTGGAAGCATCAACAAATGATGTCCTGCCTCAGAGGCACTAACACCACTATCAAAGAGAGCAATTATCAGCTCATGAACTTTCACATCAGCCATTTCGTAGTAGACCTATGGCATATGCTAATCAGCTGATACGTTTCTCTTAGATGAAAACTACAGGGACACCCTGTGGTGGTCGAAGTAATTACAAACATAATACATCCATTTTCAATATTATTGCTATGAACATGTGTCTGTCTGATTAAAGATTAGATTATTATAAAAAAGAATGTTCTAAAACCATATAGAAGCCTACTACTGCACGATTTTTAGCGAATTAGTATTTAAAATATTACCTGCAGGAGGTCTCAAAAAATAAAAAATAAATTGACTCCAGTGCGATTCAAATGAGCACCAATGGCATTCATAAACCATCAGCCAATCAACTCACCAAATGAAACATATGGGAAGCAGTTCATTGTAGTAAATATACCCATGTGGAATTCTTATGCCTCAACTGTTTCTTCATGCTCAAATAATGTTTTCCTAAATACATACTATGTGAGTTAAAGTGCAATGAATCTTAACTATTGTATTGCTTCTATTTGACAATGTAAACAGAAAGCTGAAGCTGCACAGACTACTGGAGTTGGCAACACCCGCACTTATGAGCTTGGACTTGTGCAACTCTGTTCTTGAACTTTAAAATTTACAGACCAGGTAATCTATTTGTTCCCCATTGTACATGCTCAATAAGCCTATGCTGTATCCATCCCCACCACCATCATGCAACTTTCCTGTCCCCCCTCCCCTCACCTTCCTCTTATTCCCTCACCCCAGAGTGTGATTTGGAGCGCAGCAGTGAGAGATGACGATTTTGTGAGTGTGAAGTGTGCCTATGTGAATATTCTCTATTCTGAAGAAGGCCAATGGCTGATAGCTTAAGTTGTGTGTGTGTGTGTGTGTGTGTGTGTGTGTGTGTGTGTGTTTTGTACCTGTCGCAACTTGTCTAATGTCTTTGTAGTGAGTGTATTATATTGAATATAATAATGGAAAGTCCGGGTTGGAATTAAACAATATAATAAGGACAGTTTACTACTCACTGCAAAGACGTGATGACTCACTGTGACAGGCATATAAAAAGAAACCCACATACAAACTTAATCTATAGGCCATGGATCAGAAAATAGAATGTTCATGCAATCACACAACAGTCACACAAACATCATTTCTGGCTGCCGCACTCCGATTGGGATCTGAGTGTGGCAGCTGGAGGTGATGGTTGTGTGACTGTGTTGTGTGCCTGTGAGATTACATGAATGTTCTATTTTCTGAAGAAAACCATGGCTGATAGATTAAGTGTTGTATGTGTGTGTCCTTCTTATGTGCCTATCGCAGGTCATCGTCTCGTCTTTGCGGTGAGTTGTAAACTGTCCTTGTTGTATTGTTTATATTGAACATAAATACGAGGCGCATCCAGAAAGTAAGTTCCGTTTGGTAATAAAATGAAATTGTACACAGATACAGAAGAAATTTTTATTGCACAAAATTCTACAACTCTTAAATTACTTTTCCACATAACTGCCTAAATTTTGCAGGCATTTGTCATAGCCTGGCACCAGATTTTGTATACCTTCTTCATAGAAATCTGCCACCTGTGTCTTCAACCAGTTGGAAACAGTTTCTTTCAGCTTGTCGTCATTGGTGAAGTGATGACCGCCAAGGAAAGACTTGAGATGTAAGAACAGATGAAAGTCACTAGGAGCGAGGTCAGGGCTGTACGGAGGATGGTCAAACATGTCCCAGCCAAATCCCTGTAGTAGGTTTTTTGTCACATTTGCAGTGTGTGGTCGTGCGTTGTCGTGAAGCAAAACAACACCTTTTGACAGCAGTCCCCAGCGCTTATTCTGAAATGCGCGGCGCAATTTCCGAAGTGTCTCGCAATAAGCATCTGCTTTGATTGTTTGACCATGCGGTAAGAAGTCAATGAGTAGGATGCCTTTCCAGTGCCAGAACACTATGCACATCATTTTCCAAGGTGTCATGATTTGCTTTGGCTTTACCTTTGGTGGGGATGAAGTGTGCCTCCATTCCATTGATTGCCGCTTACTCTCAGGGGTGTCGTAAGAAACCCACGTTTCATCCCCTGTGACTATCCGTCTCAGAAATTCTTTGCCGCTTTCAGCATAATGGGTCAAAAACTCAAGTGCACTACCCATCCATTGTGTTTTGTGTTGCTCAGTGAGTATCTTTGGTACCCAACGTGAGCAAAGTTTACGGAATTTCAGTTGTTTGGTAACAATTTCATGCATCAGTGATCGTGAAATTTGGGCGAAGTCCATAGCGAGAGCACCAATTGTAAACCTATGGTTTTCCTGGATCTTGTCATCAATCATATGAACCAGTTCTTCTGTAACCAAAGGTGGACGCCCACTTCGTTCTTCATTGTGCACATCACTACGCCCGCCATTGAACTGTCGGACCCATCTTCTCGCCTTCGAATCACTCATCGCATTTGGTCCGTAAACATCGCAAATTTTCAAATTTCACTGGGTTTCACTTTCCTCGCATTCAGAAACCGAATCACCGACCTGATTTCACAGGTGGCGAGATTTTCAATCAACACCAACATTTCAAACTAGCACAACAAAGCGTATGTAACTGACAGCGATCTCCAAATGGCGCACATTCTTCTCTTTGACACACATCGTCTACAGTGCATGTGCAGAACTGCAATTGCAGCACTGCAGCGGAGATAAATTGAAACAGAACTTACTTTCTGGACGCACCTCATATTTAACTATTGATATCCTGGCACTTAGAACAGCCTTGCTTCTGCTTTTTTGTGTTAATTATGTACTGCTATGAAAATAAGCTGCATTAGAAGACAAGGTGTATTTATTTTATCATGGCTGCACCTCAGTGATCATCTGCATGATGAGTTCTAACTTACCCCCATTATATTGTTGATATTCCAACCTGGACCTTCCATTGTTTCAATTATATTGAATGAATTATGATTCAGTATTTGTTAGCTATTGTTTCCATCTGTTAATAAATATTGCAATTAAATTTAGATTTATGGTACTGAGATCTTTATTCTTGCCATTCATTTATGCTGTGTGCTTGGTTAATAGTGATTCTCCTAATTTCTTAAACAAGTTTCTAGTAACAGTGCTTGAAAATCTTCTAATCTACAAAGGTGATTTTAGATTTTGGGAATTTTTTAAAAGAACTGGTCTGCTGCGTTTGTTAAACTCTGTTATTGAAGGACGCACAACCAGTTTCACAACTTAAAGTTGCTTCCTCAGGTGTGATATGTTTACAAATAAATGAGAACTGTCACAATTTAAAGCACTGTTAACATCAATATAAGGTTATAATAGTCTTTGTCTACTTACACTAAATCATTACAAAGAACTGGTGAAGCTCATTCCCTATCATTTGATTTCGGGCTTCTAATATTTATATGTGGCGATATTTAATGCCATCTCCGTATCTAAAATGCAGTAAGAAGGAAAAATTAACAAATTAGATAATGGAGTTCAACTACATAAATATATTATTTCTAAAAATAAACAATCTCAATCTAGTCGTGTCTGAAGGGTTAAAACTGTAATCAGGAAATTGTTGTCTTTACCTCCTTTGAAGATGATCTGGGGAGGCACTTGGTGTTAATGGTCTCTGCCTGACCACTGGTCATGGACCGCAGCGCAAACAAATGCTTGTCCATTGTCACATTACTGGCCATGTAGCACCTCGATTTAAATGATGTGCAATGGTCATAGATTTTTATAATACACAGTTGAAAAATAGACTCAAATGTTTACATTTATAAGGGTTGGTTTTTATTATTATTATTATTTTAACGAGCGTACAACTCTGGTTCTCATGCCTAGCAACAGTGAGAAAGATATTAATTATCATAGGTTCCCTTACTATGGTAACTTTTCCAATAAAATAGGCAAACAGTTAGCTGCAAAAGGTATTACACCAGCATGTTTTGCCCCTAGAAAAATGGGAAAAAGTTTAGATACAGAGGACTCAAAAAAGTGAGTTTTTCAAGGATCCTGGTGTATACAGAATTTCTTGTGATGGCTACTCTTCTTCTTATATTGGCCAAACATGGAGAAGTTTTGAAATAAGATTTAAGGGACATGTCAGTACTTCCAGTGCTAGATCCGCTTTTAGTGTGCATTGGCAGGATACGAGACATACAGTCTCGGATATCGCCAACAACCTAAAAGTACTACATCAGGGAAAAAAAGGGGGGGGGGATAGATTAAATATCCTAGAAGAGATTGAAATATTTAGGGCCCTAAAGAGATCTACTGAAAACTCCCTTAACTCCGAGACTGATGTATGCCATGGAAATGCCCTGGCAAATTTTGATTATTTACAAGATTAAAATATCTGACTCTTTCCGTTTGTGCTCTGATTTCTCATATTTTATTCTGATGATCATTTCTACCTATGTATGCGAGAGTCAACAATATATTTTCGCTTTCAGAGGAGAATGTTGGTGATTGGAGTTTTGACTGATGTATGCCATGGAAATACCCTTGCTAATTTTGATTATTTACAAGATTAAAATATCTGACTCTTTCCGTTTGAGCTCTGATTTCTCATATTTTATTCTGATGATCATTTCTACCTATGTATGCAGGAGTCAACAATATATTTTCGCTTTCGGAGGAGAATGTTGGTGATTGGAGTTTTGTAAGTAGACGACGCCACAGTGATAAGCGCCGTTGTTGTAATGATTCCCATCCCAGGTCCCGTATCATTTCCGTGACAATTTGCTGTGTGTGGTGTGAAGACGATTTGCATCCCTACCACCTTCAGAGGGTTCAAGCACTTAAGCCAGATGATTTTCCTCCTCTAATGGAATTCTGCAAGTGGTTTTTGCAAAAAGTGTGCCAGTTTACCAGAATTTCTGGACTGTGTACTTTTTATGGATGAAGAATCCTTTACACGAGAGGATATGTTCAACAGCCACAATCAACGTGTGTGGGCAAGGGAATATCCACATGCCACGTTTATTCATGACCAAGATCATTTCGCTGTCAACTTTTAGGCTGGCTTGATGGACGATAATCTTGTGGGCCCATACATGTTGCCTCGGCGACTTTTTATGAGAGACTCTGCCAGAGTTACTGGAACTTGTTTCACTCGATGCACGACAGCAAATGAGGCACCAAAACAATGGTCCATCTGCGCACCTTGCACATGCAATGCGAATGCATTTGGATGAAATCTTTGGTGAGAACTGGGTAGGGCGCAGTGAGCAGGTGGCATGGCCTGCACGTTCCCCTGACTTGTCGCCCATTGATTTCTTCTTCTGAGGCCACCTGAAATCTGTTTTCACAAAATACCCTTTAAGACTGATGAACAGCCGAGAGTGCGAATTATGGCAGTATACACTTTGCCAAGAGCATTTGAAAGAGTGCAACAATCACTGCAGCATCGATGCACAGCATGCATTCAAGCAGGAGGCATTTATGCTGCCACCTCGCTTCTCGCCTCTTGCTATGCGCTGCTGGCACATCACAACTGAAATGTTCAAATGTTTGTTAAGCTTATGGGACTTAACTTTGGGGAAATCAATCCATTTCTGGTACTAACCACAAACAGTATTGAAGTTAGCACACCATCTCAACAACTGAGCAAATACGAAGATGGGATAGAAAACGTAGCTCTTAATACATAACTTTCGTTTTGAAAGGTAATTCCATGAAAATGAAAAGTGGAGTGGATTAAAACCTTAACAATGCACAATTAGTCTAAGACAATAGCAGTAACAGTTAAAAATTTATAAATGTAAACATTTGATTCTATTTTTCAACTGTGTATTATAAAAATGTACAGCCATACCTATGTATGTAGGAGTCAACAATATATTTTCACATTTGGAGGAGAATGTTGGTGATTGGAGTTTCATAAGTAGACCACGCCGCAGCGATAAGCACCATTGTCGTAATGATTCCCATCCCAGGTCCTGTATCATTTCCATGATGCTGTCTCCTCTGTATCATGATGATACAAAATGAGCTGCCCTTATTTGAACTCTTCCGAAGTCCCCCGTCAAACCCACCTGATAAGGATCCCACACTGGGCAGCAATACTCCAAAAAAGGATGGACAAATGTACTGTATGCAGTTTCTTTAGTAGTTCTGTTGCATCTTTTAAGGGTTCCGCCAATTAACCGCAGTCTCTGGTTCGCCTTTCCCACGACATTATATACGTGTTCTTTCCAGTTTAAGTCTGAAGTAATAGTAATTCCTAGATATTTTTTGGAGTTTACGGCCTTCATGTTTGATTGATTTATCTTGTAAACAAAGTTTAACAGATTTCTTTTCGTACTCATGTGGACGACTTCACACTTCGCATTATTTAGAGTCAATTGCCAATTTTTACACCATAGTGATATCTTATTTAGATAGTTCTGCAGTTGGTTTTGATCTTCAGACGATTTTACTAGACAGTAAATGACGGCGTTATCTGCAAACAACCTAAGAGAGCTACTTAGATTTTTTCCCCAAATTGTTTTTGTAAATAACGAAAAGCAAAGGACCAATGACACTACCCTGTAGGACGCCCAATATCACCTCTATTTTAGTCGATGCCCTACTATCGGTTACTGCAAACTGTGTCCTCTCCGACAGGAAATCCCCTATTCAGGCACAAATTTGGGGCGATATACCATAAGTACGCAATTTGATTAAAAGCTGTTTGTGAGGTACGGTATTAAAAGCCTTCTGGAAATCAAGAAATACGGAATCAATTTCAGAACTATTGTTGATAGCACTTATCACTTCGTGTGAGTAAAGAGCTAGTTGTGTTTCACATGTATGATATTTTCTAAATCCGTGTTGACTTTGGGTCAATAGATCATTCTGTTCGAGATGATTCATAATATTTGAATACAGGATA
Organism: Locusta migratoria; assembly: GCA_026315105.1. Classification (NCBI taxonomy): domain Eukaryota; kingdom Metazoa; phylum Arthropoda; class Insecta; order Orthoptera; family Acrididae; genus Locusta; species Locusta migratoria. Next base: position 336,018,328 of record CM048748.1, on the reverse strand, counting down.
TGTCCAAAATTGTGCTACAAATTGATGTCAATGAAATAGGCCTGTATTTTAGTGAGTTACTCACTGGCTTTCTTGAATATAAGTGTGACCTGTGCAACTTTCCAATCTTTTCGTACAGATCCTTCTTTGAGAGAGCGGTTGTATATGGCTGTTAAGTAAGGAGCTATTCTTCAGCATAATTGTCTGTAATAATGGTTGTTTAACTGTATAAGTGTGAATTAAATAAGAAATACAGCACCTTCTTATTAAAATGGCATTTAAAAAAAATAATAATTCAGGTATATAGTGTTTAGGTGATTAATAAAATGAAAGGCAATCAAGTGTATTGAGAGCCACTTGAAAGTCTGAGAACAGTAAGTGTAGGGAAATAATCTTCAGCTACCAGCTCCATAACAGCATTATTTTGATCCCTGGTTTTCTTTAGGAATTTAAGAATCTTGTAAGATGTCATATAATATAGATTCTTTACTACACACCTACTCTACTGCAGTAACATAATTTAGAATAGTTGTATTCATTCATAACTGAGGCTTCATGGCAACACCCAAAGAATAATGAGCTAGAATTTCAAACTAAAGTTTATGATAGTGGGATAATTAACTCAGATGGGCATCCAGAAATGCTGTCTATGAATCACAGAATGAATTTCTGAATAGAAAATAACTTCTAAAAATGTACTCTGTGCTTTATTCTCACCATTTTTTGACATCACTGTGGACTTATGCATTGGGTGTTCATGTTCTCCTTTAAAACTGAAAACATAAGATACAGAGTAATTTGAGTGTAACTTCTATTGTCTACATTATATGTAGCTGACTCGTTTCAGAGTAAGCAAAATAATTATTTGAGTCTTAAAATAGGTTTCAGTTAAAACTGTAATGGTTGCAAGCTGCATTAATTCATGCATTGTAATTTTCAGTAAGACACCAGTCTTTATTCAAGGCCGGAAGCCTTATAACATTTTAATAAATGCTACACATTAATGTACAATAAATATGTAAATAAATAAATTTAATAAACAGTACTTTTATTTCATCAGCTGCAGTACTGAACTCTTAAATTTTCTGTGTGATAAAAATAACAGTTCCATTATTGTTATATATATATATTATTTTATGTTTCAGCAGTTTTCCTGTATAATTTACATCAAAAAATTTCTCATAGAAAACAACTGAATTATACATTTACATTTTTAAACATGTTGATGATGTAAAATAAAGTAACAAAATTAGAATTTATTTATTTCTTGATGAAGAATAGTTTAGAGCTATTAAATTAATTTTTTTCTAATAGAAGTGGAACTTCACTTGGAAAAAAGAAGAGGTTTGAGGCCAAAGCAAATACTGTAAAGCTAGAATAATATCCCAAGCATTGTAACTGCAAGTTGAGCTCTTACAATACACACTGATGCTTCACCTTTTAATTGAACTTTCTAATAACCATTGCAGAATTTACTAAACTTGACATGTTGACAGCTGGTATGAGCACATTTATAAAGGCTCTGAATTCCCAATATAACATAAGTACATTTTTCTTTTCATTTAATCTGTTGTTAAAGCAGCTGTTTCCTCTTAACAAGCTTGATGATGTTTACGGAGTAAAATTGATAACTCTCCAGTTAACTTCCTTATCTTTCCAAAAATCAAAATAATAATATGTAGTGGTAAATGCTTGTCAAATTTGGAATCTTTTAAGTACTACTTCTGAGTCTTGACCTGATGCAGTCACACAGTGATTAAGACATTAGCTCAGAACTGAGTATAGTTGGGGGTACATCACTAATTCAACCACCCTGAGTTGTGTGTTCTATATTATACAGGATAAATGCTGAGATTGCTTCTTTGACGGCTTCTTTGACAAAGGCTGTAGTTTTGTTCCTATTCTTATCCATTCTAAGCTTGTGTTCTTCCTCAAGCTATCTTATCATTGCTAGGATAAAATCCAATCTTTTTAGATAAGTGAACTTCTTAACTTTGTTTCTGGCAAAAAAAAAAAATAAATAAATAAATAAATAAAAAAAAAAAAAATAAAAATAATAATAATAATAATAATAATAATAATAATAATAATAATAATAATTTGAAGATGCTTATGAAATAAATGTTTTCAAGGTTGCCCACAATGTTTTGTGATTGTGAAAAGTCATATCAAGACCAAATCCATTTTCCATTACTTTAGAGCATCTTCATATGTCATTCATTTTTTTTTTTTTTTTTAACTGGTTTGTGCTTCTCCTCGTTCTTCTATACATATGTTGCACAATTTCGTACACAGTGTAAATTCAGTATTTCAGTGTCATGATACATGTCTAAGAGAATTAGGAGCGCACACAAAAAAATCACAGAAGATTCTTCGAAATAAAGAGGAACACATTTGGTCTTAAGAGATCTTGTATAACAATCACAAAAGACAGCAATTAACTTATATTACATGCATATAAACTGTTTGTTAAATATTATTGTTTTGCCAGTTGCTGTACAAGGCACACCACGGATGAGACAATATTTTATAAGAGGTAAATATGGTACCAAAAGCTCTGGCAGAATGTCAAGAATTTAGGAGAAAAGACAATAGCCTACCAAATAACAGAAGGTATGAGCCATCGCCTTTTCTTGTAAATTAAACAGACAAAAGGTAGTTGGCTATAAAAGTAAATTACTCCTTATAATAAAATGAATCATAGGAGGAAACACCCTTACAGTGGCAATAATTATACAAGTAGACAAATTGTCCACTGCTTGGTAATAACATTATGTTCATCAGAAAAAAGTAGGTCACTCATGCTGGGAGGAGAGTGGGGAGCTACAATACATCATCCGCAACTCATGAAAATGCCCCCCCCCCCCCCCACACACACACAAAAGTAACTAATAAGGGGATCCTGTCAATTGAAGATCAATTGCATAGAAATTTATGTTCAAGTACCTAATTGCTGTCTCATCTATGCTTTGTCAGGACCGTGATCACTGATTGAAGAATAACATTTTGTATATAAAGTAAAGATGTATATTCACAATAACTGTTATTTATGAAGTAAATGAAATATGTGTAGTTCTCAGCAGATGGTTGGGGCAGAAGCTATTCAAAGTAACTTCACAATTTAATTAAAGAATTTATCATAGAACTGAAAATATTTGTACCAAAATTGTAAAAGCTGTTTCTTGGAGAAATGTGAGAAATTTTAGAGAATGAAATACATTTGTGAAAATGATATTACTTTCTTTCTACATTATTAGTACACCAGCCCTGTCATGTTTTTTTAAAAAGTACAATAAGTGTTACTATCAGAAGATTTTCCTTTTTATGTCTAACTTTCCATCAACATTATGTTTTAATCAACAACAGCTGGAAAGCCATATGGCTCAATTCTTTGTATGTCTTCTTTGGGAGTTAATTTTGCAATACTATGATGTCTATGTCTATGTTTTGTAAAAATATGTTTTCTATTCAGATATCTGGTGATGGGATAAGCTGTTTTTCTCATTACTTCACAATGGATTTTGATTTTCCACATACTTGTTATTGTAAATGATTATTGTACTGCATATGTATAAGTGCCAGAGGTGGCTGGGTTCATTTCTTTGAGTGCCAGATGTTGATACTGGCACTGCACCCTCCCTCCCCACCCCTGCTCAGTGCATCAATGATTTTGTGCCTCCACCCCTCACTTGGCATCCAATGATTGCCCCCCTCCCCCTCTAGATATATATTTTCGCTAAAAGATCTGTGAATGTACCTCAGCTTGTTTGCGGTTGCTTGAACTCTAGCTGAGGCATAAGACTACCAAGCTTCTTTATTTCACACTTTTCTTCCAAGCTTAAAGCAGAGTAATTTGTTTCTAAAAGATACTGAACACTGTTCACTTTTCTTTGATAATAAACACCAAGAATGTATGAAAATGCACGTGAACACTAAAACACAATAAGTAACTGATTTACAATGTTAAGTGGTTGTAACAAATGAATCTGTTATGATAAAGAGATAAGCTACCTTCAGGTCACATGACACTATAATCAGCACCCTTTCCTAACCTTGCACATGTGCAAAGGCTACTCCCATCCACCCCTTTTCAAAGAGTTAAATATTTGGTGCAACAAAGGGTATAAATGTCATTGACTCTCAAATGTCACATTTGCTAAAATGTCGAAAGATATGTGGCAAGTAACAATACAAAAGTCATTGTTGTTCTCATGTCTTTTAAAAAGAATATTTGGTAAAAGAGAATTGCTTGCAGTCAGTTTTGAACCCACTATTTTTGATGGCACTGTGCAATTCCACTAAGAACACAGCTATTCTTGCTAGGTGGAGAGTAGTGACTTCATTATTATTCATGACTAGATCTTCTGAAGGCTCTTACAGTTGACACGACTTTAATTTACAGTTTCATTTTACCAAATATGACGTGTTTTTGATAAATATTCAATGCAACAAAAACAAATATAAAGGGTAGATGTTGCCTTCATGCAAGATTTGCACATGCCCAAGGCAAGGTGCGCAGTAGCTCCATTGCCTTGCTTCAGGACCATACATGTGTAACCACAAGAGCTCGAGTAGCCAGGATCTGATGTCTCTACCAGCTCCAACACCAATGTTAAAAGTGGAGTTTCCCCTTGTCCCTCCCTGCCACAGGAGTGCCCACATGCTGCCTTCAAGTGGTTCAGAAGATAATTTGAACTTCAGCCGTGCATGCGGATTGCAACGCTGTGGCCACTGTCACGGAGACTGCACTACGACTCGTATAAGTGCTGTCTCCGCGAGGTAAAACATTTCTCATGTGATAAAAATACTTTGAATGTGCATATAAAATGATCTGATAGAAGAACAAAACAAAAAATGATAGTTTAAAAACATTTTTATTTAATTTATTTATTTTCTTGTTTTTCACAACAAGCTTTTCTTTGAGGGTTCAATGAGCCACATGGATGTGCCGCCACTGATAAGTGCCCTGAATGTTCTTCACCTTTCACTTTAGAGAACCTAATGTTTGGCATCCTAACTGCTGTTGACATAGCCCACTTTTGGGCCAAATGTATATAATGTTTCTGTTTGTTGTTTATTGTTCATATTTTATGTATGTAATTAATTTCTGTCTTCTACCTTTTATACTCCTATACTTCTGACACAAATAAAAAAAAATGTACTGCTTGCATTTTAGTTTCCTGATAGCAATAACTTGAGAATAGCTGTTAAGGTTTTGCTCTGAGACTGTTGTTTAAAGTGGATTACAATGAACCTTTGGTCACCTAGAGGCACTATAAGATGGACTATGTCATATAGAACCTGTTTGGAGAAGGTGAACAAAATCACAGAAATATATGAAATAAGATGAAGAAAATCTGTAGTAACATAACAGAATTATTATTATCAGTCTAGACACAGAAACCATAAAAAAAGAGCAGCTCCAAAAGTGGTCAGATTTTTCTCTCTTAATAAAACTGTGTACAAAATATATGAAGATACATGTAAGGTTTGTAGATCGAAGGACATTTGATACAGCATACAGAAAGCAAACAAATAGTAATGTAACAGATTTTCAAACACTAAATCTGTTGTACCCTCCTAATTGCAGTATTCTGAAAGGCTATCCTGCCTTATTCTTATCAAGTTGGAGGGGAAACCTGTGATGGAAAAGACAGAGTAAGTGTGTACTGTCAGGCAGGTGTTATCAGCCATATTGAACTTTTTCTATTTTATTTGTCTTAAGTTCTTATAAGAAATGTGGTGCTGACCCAGTCACAGAAAATATTGTGTTAATCTCCAAGCAAAAATTCAGTTACATGGTAGTGTATTAAAGTGAAAGCTGTTGGTGTCGTTAAGTAATGATTATTTTTGGACAGTGAAAGGGTCTACTTTGTTAGCTATCTGTTTGTATTAAAGAACACTCCAGTGAACAAGACAGAGAAAATGTACCTCAAGAGAGAGTGTGCTTTACAGTAACTGAATAAAACAACTAATTATAAATGGATAATAAAATATGGGTGGGACGGTAATAGAGGTGTCCCCTTATTGACCCATGTAGCCCTGCATATTTCATTTTGTCTTTGTCACCTATATTTGTCAGTAGCTGCATCAGTAAACCAATTTAGTCTTTAATCAAATTAATCATAAATAAAACTGGCGAATAAAATGATGTAGTAGAGAGCAATCTTACATTTCACTATCAAGATTTCACTCTCCTGTGGTTTCCCTAAATTGTTTAGAAAATGTTTAGGTATCATCCCTACATGCCTAGGAAGACCTAACAATACTAACCAGCCATTGTGTCATCCCCATCCTGAAGGGATCTGATGGGAACCAATGTATCCATGGTGGCACAGCTGTTAGCCTGATCTGAGTACAAATGACATCACAGTTTCTTTCCAGCCTCCCTTTGAGCAACAACGCACTTGACTCCAGCTGTCATGTATTCAAAAAATGATTACGAGATGGATGGCAATATTTTATAACAGTTGTTCACTCTCTGCAGGTGCAGGTGCCATATCGTCTGTTTTCAGGTGTTTGTCAAATTCTATTGCATATCTCGTACTGAATATTCTTCAGACTTCTTGAAAAGTGATTTACTGAGGCTGACTAATGTGAACCATTTCTTGAAGATGTTATAAAACTTTTACAGACATGACGTTGTTTAGAGGGAAACAAGATACAAGCTGACCCTTTGTCTTGTTAATAATTGGAAGAAGGGGAATCTCTGATGAAGACCCATTGTGGCAAAGATTAACTTGTCCATATTTGTTTTACAAGCACTGCTTGTGATAACCTGACGTTGAGAACATTTCAAGAAATTAATCTTCTCATCATGTAAAAAAACAAAAGAACAGTTCTCTTTCATAATATTATACTGGAACAGATTAAAAAAGTCATTGGTAACCATTTCAGTATCTGCCTATTCAAGTTTTGATAGCAATTATAGTCTTTCATTGAGAAAATAAAAGATAATCTTTTTTCAACTGGTCCATTCTGAGGGGTAACCTAAAGGATTCAGAAAGACTTGCACAACAAAGCAATAAGCAGTAGACAGACTGAAATGTTTTGTTAGTGAAGTCTACACACACTTGCTTCAAAGGAACCTTGTGCAGCTGTTTTTATGTATGGTTTGCTTTCAGTTCATTTTCAACATTATGCAATGTAATAAGAATCATATAAAATTAGTTTGTTATTTGCAGGAAACAACTGCTATAATTAATTTTCCATGTCAATTAATATCAGATCTGTATTATGGAATTCTAGATTTCAGTAAATAAGTGTCATTTACATAATAAGTATATATATTCGACAGAGGAGAAATCTAGCCATTGATCTCTCTACTATCTGGATGTCGAACTTAAGAGGTCTGGTGTGCCAGCCATAGATATTAATACTCTTGTTTCCTGTCAAATTACAGCATGGTTGCTATGATATATTATAAGAAAATGAAAAGAAAATATGTATGTTTCTATTCCCCTTCCACAGCAGCCTCTTACATCACAAATTGGCATAAATCTCAAATAAAGAGGTAAGCAAGCAATTGTTTGTCATGTAATAAGTAATAGAAATATGTTTGAAACAGTTGTAGTACATGCCAGCTGTCAACATTATTAGTTAACATAAAATCATGCTTTACAGTACAAGAAAATTGTACAAAACTCTTATGGAGTAGCAAAACAGAATAATAGTAGATGTGAGTTTGGAGTAATTTTCTACATCTGTGAGAGTAAAGACTATGCTGTTTCCTGATGATATATTTCCATGCTTCAGATGTTCATAATTTAAACCACCAACAACTGGTGTACATGAGCATATGGTAATATTAGTAGTATGTCATAATTGGTTATTTTTAGGAGACCTCACATTGATTTATAATGGCATCTACAGATGCTGTGTATTACTTTGGATGTATGAAAAGGTGCAGGATGATTTGCAAATGTCAGTTCATATACATCTGTCTGGTGGCTATAAGTGTGTAATACTCCAATCCTTCTTTCCACACCTTGTCAATGTTTACTGACAGATTACCTGTTGGCCATACAACTGAAAAGCAGCAACTTTTGCTACCCAAGTTTTTGATCTGTCCAAGCATTGAAAATTATTGATGTGGTAAATACATTACATGACTTTTCCAATTTACACATTTGTGCAGGTTTGCACACTAAGCTGCACTAGATGCTAAATATTGTATAAACTTAAATTTCTTTCTCAGTATTTGTTTGGTTTATTTTATCTGAACAGGGAAGTACAAAACATACAAAAATAAATAAAAATCTCTTTCTCTGTTGTCGTGCTGTTTGCAGAATAGGGCTTAAACATCACAGATATTTAAGACAGAACACTAAAGTTTTCATAATTTCTTATGTAACAAAATTCACCATGTACAAAACACTTCACTTAGAACTACTCAGGCTTATCAAACTGACAGTCAAGCTAGAATCATATTGCCCTAGGCCTCTAGTACTGTTGAAATTTTTAAACTCGGTACAAATATTTGAAGATAGTTAAATAAATTATTTTAAAAATTTATACACTCATTTAAATAAATGTGGTGACTGATTCATTTGTAACTAAACTAAGGTGCTCACTGTTCTTCTTGTCCAAGTATTCTTCATATGTAGCATTTTACATCACTCTCTAACTGCAGACTCAATTACTTTTTGGCCTATATTTTCACTTACAAATGCAATGTACAAGTCACTTAGATTATTCAAGTATCAAAACCTAGTTCATGGTAAAAAGAATGAACACAGTTCTTTGTTCACCAACTACTAACTTTATCTATATTTAACTTTGGCTTTTTCATTTTTGTTTGTTTTTTACAAATTTAGACAGTCTCTTAAGGCATATCACTCCATCACCATGCTTCTGTGTAACGCACATCGTATTCTTGTAAAGCCGGAAGCTTCTGTTTTAATCTCTCAAAAGTCTGTGCACTGAGCTTGGTGCTATTGAGATTTAGTTTACGAAGATTTGTCATGGCTGCAAAAATAAAAATGATTTCATTATGCCAGCACATATGTTATGATGTGTTTATAAATATTCTATGGCCTATAAATTAGGTACTTTCATGTAGCTACACTAGACTTTACTATTATTACTGGACAATTACTACCATTTCAACAACTACAAGAATATACTATTCTAATTTCCAATATTAAAATGATGCTTAGTAAAAATAAATAATTTACTGTGCCCAGTAAGTCAATGGTAATTACTGAAGTCTCAGATTCAATAACTGAGCATAATCAAAGTAAAGAAGACAGCAGGATTGCCATATTAACAAGTTGAAGAAAACTCATACGACATGTATAGATCGTGTTGTTAAGATATTCTTTTTCAGTCAGAAATTTAGTAATGGGGACAGTAGGAAAATATAAAACTAAGTCTTCATTATAAGGAATAATGGGGGAAAACAGTTACTCAAAATCTGTTTGAAATTTATTCAATCTTGCAGAGGAAGTTAGAGTTAATGACAAAATGAGGCATCATAGTAATTTTTATTTTCTTTATTTTTGTGTAAGGTATCATTAGACTTGGGTTAGAGGAAGTGTTGGGCAATAGTAAATCTTTCAGGCCCCTCTTGAACTTATCTTTATTTGCAGCTAAATTTTTATGATTGGTGAAAAATGGAACAATTTAGGTGTTCTTTCTTCCCGCAGCTATTAGAGAATGGAATGGTAGAGAAAGGTTACGAAAGTGTTTAATGAACCCTCTGCCTAGAACTATACTCAACATGCTATTTATTACAATACTAGTATCATTAAAAAATGAACTCTGTATCTGACAGTTTAATTGATGAGAGATCATTAATGTACACAAGAAAAAGTAATGGCCCTAAGATGAATCATTGTTGGACATCATTGAATTTTTTTTTTTGGGGGGGGGGGATTAGTACTTTTGACCAACCTGAGGGGGCTTTTCAAAACAATTTACAATACATGAAATAAAAATCAATAAATCAATGTTTACTTTGTATATAAATTTATCTTCCAAATCCAGGACCTAATATGTCGGGATGGGGGGGGGGGGGATTGGTCACAGTTTGGGGGGTGGGCACGTCTGACTTGAACCATTTTGCAGAATTGCCCATGACACCATAGAATTCTAATTAACTTAAAATGCCTTTGACAAATCACAAAAAATACCTGATGCTTGTAATTTCTTATCTAATAAATTAAGTACATTCTCACTGTGTCAGATTCAGATTCTTTACTGCTATTAACCCCATATAGTAGAATAAGCTTTTATAGTATATTCATTTGCCATGTTCAAATTAGGCTTACATGGTTAAGTATGGTACTTTGTTATAAAACATTAATTATAATGTTCACAATACATGGAAAAATAAAATATTTTTGTAGTAGTAGTAGTGGTAGTAGTAGTACAGTATTATCTTATCAAAGAACTCTTTTATATTAAAAGCATGAGTTCTTTGACAGGCAGTCATATAATTTCAGTTTGAATTTTGCAAATGGCAGGGATTGACTAGCAAGAGGAACTTTTAAAAGAATTCTGAGGGTATTCATTTTATGGGAGATCTCCTGTGTCTTGGGATGTTAATTTTCGCCTTATTTCTAGTACCGTGTGTGTGAACTGTTTCTCTGATAACACATTAATTAATGTTGTCCTTGACAAAGAGAGAGAGAGCACATGCACACACTTGTTAGAATCTTAACCCTTTTAAAAAGAGTGTGACAGTGTTCTATGGAACCAGCATGACATATTATATGGACAATTCTTTTTTGGACTTGCAGAATATTATTATCTGTGCTTTTTAAATGAAAGCTGCTTGCAGTCAAAGCAGTCAATGGCATTTTGAGATAATATTATTAGTATGATTAATATGAGGAGAATGTTTCTATAGAGTAGGCCATGTGATGTATCTACATCTACATAGATACTCTGCAAATGACATTTAAGCACCTGGCAGAGGGTTCATTAACCACTTTCATAACCTTTCTCTACCATTCCGTTCTCTAATAGTGTGCGGAAAGAAAGAACACCTAAATTGTTCAATTTTTGATCTGATTTCTTTTATTTTATTTGGATGGTCATGTCTCCCTATGTAGGTGTGTGCTAGCGACATATTTTCACATTCAGAAGTAAAAGTTGGTGATTAAAATTTCGCAAATAGATCTTCCTGCAATGAATAATGTTGTTCTTTTAATGATTTCCACCTCAAATCGTGCAACATTTCTAAGACGCTTTCCCCCCTGTAATGTGATAAAACAAAACGAGCTGCCCTTCCTGAACCTTCTCAATGTCTTCTGTCAGTCCCACCTGGTGAGAGTCCCACACTCCAGGAGAGGACACACAAGTGTGATGTAGGCTGTGTCTTTGGTGGAGTCGTTGCATCTTCAAAGCGTTCTGCCAATGAAATGTAACCTTTGGTTTGCCTTCCCCACAATATTTTCTGTGTTCTCTCCAGTCTAAGTTCTTCATAATTGTAGCTCCTAAGTATTTGGTAGAATTTACAACCTTAAGGTTTGACTGATTTATCATGTAATTGAAGTTCAGTGGATTTCTTTTAGTGGTCATATGTATTACTTCACACTTTTCATTATTTAGTGTTAATTGCCAATTTTCACACCATGCAGAAATTTTGTCTAAATTGCTTTGCAGTTGCTTTAGATCCTCTGTTGACTTCACTAACCGATAAATGACAGCATCATCCATGAACATTCTAAGAGAACTGTTCAGATTTTCTCCTAAATTGTTTATAAACACAGGGAAGAGTAGGGGACCTATAACACTTCCCTGGGGAATGCCAGATACCACTTCTGTTTTACTCGATGACTTACCATCAGTTACTACAAACTGTGTCCTTTCTGATAGGAAATTGTGAATCCAGTCACACAATTGGGGCGATATACCATAAGCATGTTATTTCATGAGATCAGATTAGTTCAAAATACAATATGTATATCTAATAGTTTGAGAACTTAATTTTCTATTTTTCGATAGTCCTAACACTAGCTTTTGGGTTTTGCCTGGATTACATAGACGTTTATCAGGTGCAAACCAGTTTAGTATTGAATCAAGAGCTTTTTGCATATCCTTATCAAGGGTTGGGATGTTGTTATGTGGAATAATTAAAGTAGCATCATCGGCATAACAGATTATAGATTGTGATACATAATGGGTCAGGTCATTGGTAATTACAATGTACAAGAAGGGACCAAGAATGGAACCCTGTGGGACACCTGTATTATTGTTTACTAAATGGGATTGTCTATTTATGTAAATATCTTTCTCGATATTGGAACCCTTCAGAAATCCAAACTGTATTCTGGGCAATGTTTTTTTGTGGTCTGGTTATTGAGAAGCAGCCTGAACATTACATTGTCAAGAATGCTGGCAAAAATAAATTGGTCTGCAGTCTGCTGGTATACAATAGAGGTTTAATATCTGCATGTTTTAGTCATTAAGGAAATGTTCCAGTTGTAATAGACTCATTACACAAATAAATTAAAATTGTAGTAAACTCCCAATAATTTGATATTTAACCATAACCACTAGAATTCTCTGATTTTAAAGATTTTATTACAGAAGATCTGAAATATTTTTCTTAATATAATAATGGAAACTCCAGACTGGAATTCAACAATATAATAAAGACAGTTTACAACACACTGCAAAGATAAAGATGAGCAGTGACAGGCACATAAAAAAGACTCATACATACAGCACTCATGCTCTTGGCCATGGGCTTCTTCAGAATAAAAGCATTCACACAAGCTGAACTCTGAATCATGCTCTGCAATGAGGGAATAGGAGAGGGGTGGGGAGGAGAGGAGAGGGGGGGGGGGACAGGAAATTTGCGTCACATTTTGTGGGGATGGATACAAAACACTGTTATGGAGTCTGTATGTACTACAAGGATGAAACAAGATGCAGCTCAGGAGTGGAGTTAGGAGGTGGGGGAGAGGACACCACCCAATCAGAGGCCAAGTCACCTGTGAAACCAGCCATTTAATCACTGCACAGCTTTCTATATTGGCATGACCACTAACCAGCTGTCCATTAGGATGAATGGCCACTGCCAAACTGTGGCGCAACATGCAGTAGAGTATATGCTTGATTTCAATGGCTGCTTCAAAAGCCAGGCCATCTCGATCCTTCCACCCACCACCAAGTTTTCTGAACTATACAGATTTGTTTTACTTTCCTCCCATCCTTTACCTCCCCACTCCACTCCACTCTCATTCCACCCATGTAATACATAATTCTCCATAGGACTGTGCTCCATCCATCCCCACCACTTGTGACTCAATCTTTCTGTCCCTCCTTCCTCTCCCCTCCCCTATACCCTCACCGCAGAGTGTGATTCGGAGTGTGCCAGCTGGAGATTATGGTTGTGTGATGTGAAGTGTCCCTGTGTGATTGTGTGAATGCTCTTTATTCTGAATAAGGCCATGGCTGATAGGTTAAATGTTGTACATGTGTGTCAGTTTTATGTGCCTGTCATAGCTTGTCAATATGTCTCTGTGGTGAATTGTAAACTGTCCTCATTATATAATACAGGATGCTCATAATTAAACTTTCAAAATACAGTAAAAGTGACATTACTGGTCAGAATGCCATAAAATTGCAATGGAATATTATTGGAAAGTGGGAAAACGAATGGCAGAAGAAAAATTGTCAATAGATGGGACTGCAAGTGGCAGAATATGTAAATGAAAACACATGTCATGTGCATGATCCATTGAAGTTGGTATAAACATGCTGGATACATGTCTTTTCCTCATTTCGTGTGTAACGTTCAACACAACTGCCACAATTGAAGACTGCACTCTGCTTGTAGAGCTGTTTTTCAAGATTGATGATTGTGCACAAGTCACTCTGTAGAAGTTCTGGAGACTGAAGGGTTAGAAAAAAGGTGTTCGTCCAATGACTTCCATGGGTCTGGAGAAAATTATTCAGAAATTTGAAAAGACAGGCTTCTTTGGTGTGCAACCTGATAGAGTGAGGAAATGAATTGATGCGAGATCAGTGCAAGAAGTGGCCACAGCAATGCAGGAGGAGTTGAGTGGTGATGTGAAAATGTTTAGTGTATGATGAATTGCCCGAATATTGGACAAACCTGTGAGCACAGTGCGTAAAATCCTATGAATAATCGTTCTTTGCTGTCCATTCAAAATTACCCATGTGCATGAGTTGCTTCCTGCTGGCCAGCCAGAAGAGAGACTTTTGCTTAAGAATTTCTTGCTTGTATGGAAGTGGACAATTAATCCTTTCACTCCCACATTATGAATTCAGCTTAGGAAGAATTAAAATTCATTGTTTTCTGTATTAATACAGTGAACTAAATATAAAAATGTGTGTTTTAAAATTTTTGATCGAATTATAGTTTTTTTATGTCATGTATTTCATGCACAACACAGGTCTTTTACTACTTGGGGCATTATTTTTTGATAGGTATAACTGCCAGATCAATAATGCTAGCATAATCTTCACTACAGCACCAAAGACTAGACAATTCACTGCTGAAATAAAATAATATGACCCACACTCATAGCTGTATACAGGCGGCAATGTGACACAACCTCCAAGATGGATAAATTAATGCCTCAGAAATGGCTACATGCCACCACAAGCAGCAAAATATCATACTAGAAGCATGTTATTCATCACCAACCATGCAACTTTAAAGACGATACACTAAATACGGTATAAATCAACTTTTAATATGTTGTTGTCTAGGAAAACACTGGGAATGAAAAGGTTAACGGTGATGAAAGGTTTGTGGACAGATGAAGCCACTACCTTCTGACAGGATATGTCAATACACAGAATTTTCGGCCATGGGCCACAGAAAATCCACTTACAAATCCACTTACTTCTTCATCCTGAAATAATTTATCATAGATGTAGCATTCAGTGGGAACAGACAAGTCTTGTTAAACAAATAATAGTTATGAAGCAAAGATACTAATGTAGGTGCACCTAGCCAGGTATACTGCCAGCAAGCTGGAACAACAAGGTCATACTGTTTCAGAGGAAAGCTTCTCCTACATGACAAGACATCTGGATATTTTTGAGAAAACAAAGATATTGGGCAGCCACTGCATCAGAACAGAGAATGAGGAGCTGTGGCCTAATGGAATGAGGTCCTTGTGATTGGTTGCAAATAAGCTGAGTGAGTTAGGCAAAAGTTCTGACAGTGGATAGCTGTTAGAGTAGTCTCAAACAGGCTTTAGGAAAGCAGCAAGGCAACCAGGAATGGCTGTGTACAGAGTGGTTTGCTAATAAGACTAATAGTTGATTCTGAATCATAGGCGGAACGGTGGTAGACAGCCATCGACTCTGTGGAAAGACTTGTCAAACTCATTGGGTGCTACACATAATGAGATAAGGGAAGTTACTGCTTGGGATGTGATAGAAGAAAGATTTTGGTGTCCGATGTGGGGCACTGGCAAACATGAGGTACTACAGGTATTTGGAAGGTAGGGCACTGAAGTAGATTGCTGCAAGCAACTGTAGCAAATAGCAGGAAGTTGTGGCAACTCACAACTTTCAGCAACATAGACGTCAGTCCCACAGTATGATATTTACAAAAAGGGCAACATAGAGCAGCACAAAGCAAAACCACAAAGCACAGGGGTGCTTGACCAGTCACAAATTCATGCTGAGGATCTGAAGCAGCCAAGGCAGCTATCAGGATGAGACCAGCTGCGACATCGTCTCCAAAGGCAAAGGCAGAGCCCAGCTGAGCAAGGAGCATTGTAACTGATTATGACATGCAGCCATTCCGTTAGCAGTAACAGCCTGGGCCGAGGTCCGGTTTTATCAACATCCACTGTCGCACGTACGTGCCTGTGAGTCAGCACCACATTACCAACATATCGAAGAAACAACGGTACTTGCACTAGCTATAATTATATATCTAAGTTGTTAACTATAGGTAGTTAAAGATGAGTCCCCCCCAGTAAAGTAAGTTCCACGAGAAATGCACAAATCAGTGCTAAGGAAGCATTAGGGATTATAGGGAAATTACGGGTGAAACACAATCGAGGTTGCAAGTACGGGAGAAAACAGGTACATGGGAAGAAATAAGGCATGTGTTGGAAGAAAATTATGCCAGTAAAAGGACTATAGATTATTATGCCTCTCGCATGTTTCAAGCAAGACAAGGCCAGAGGAAACCAATTTCATTATGGGCAAACAAGATTGAAGAAATGCAGTGAGACTTTTGGGAAGCAGTACTTAGGGTTACAACTAGGGAAAACCAGAAAGGAGCAATTGAGCTTGTAGGCTCTTTCAGAAAAGCATGTTTTATACAAGGTCTAAGCAATGATAGAATACAGATGATAGTTAGAAGTCAAGGGGATGAAATCGGACTAGCAGCAGCAGTTAAACTGGCACTACAAGAGAAAAGTGCCTTAGTATCAATGAGAGAAAGGGGGGTTACCCCTCGAGAAAGGACAGTTCATGTAAATCAATAAGATCTCCAAGGGTAAATAAAGAAATAAGATGTTTCACATGTGGTTTACATGGGCATATAGCTGCTAAATGTAGGAAAAATAGGAAGAGTGTAAGAGTCTGTGCACTGATAGCAAAAGAGTTCACAAACTTATACCAGAGTAAGAAGAGGTGCAACATGTTTTAAATGTAAGAGAACAGGGCATTATGCTAAGAACTGTCATGAGGGACCATGGCATACTTGGAAGAAAGGAAGCACAACAGGGAAAGTTGTTCAGGGAAATTGAGGAGTGACAAGGCTGAGCGGTTGGGCATTCTCACGAGCATTGTGTGAGCAATAGACTGCACCACAGAAAATGATGTGTTACATGTATATTGTTTAGAGTTAGGAAAAAATATGAAGTTAACAGATACATGGGCACAGTTGTCCTTGTTAAAGAGAGCTAGTAGTCCAGTAAACAGTGCAGATGGAATAAAGGAAGCAAAAAGGCATCAACTGAAAGGTGTCACCAGATAAGCAGTGAGTACATTGAGTACAATAGAATTAAACCTAAGTGTAAAAGATGTAGGCAAAGTCAGGCACAAGTTTCCTGGGTTAGACATTCCACATGACAGATTAAGTGGTAGAGATTTTCCTAAAAGACACAAAGTAAAGTTAGTTTATGCAGGGAACATATTCAGAGTAAGAGGCAAAGATATACCTTTAACAGTGGAAGAGGAACCAGTGGAATACGAGTTCAAGGCCAATCAGGAACCTGAAAGGAAATAGGACCTCGAGAGGAAAAGATAATGATGTTAAGAGTGAACAGAAAACTGGAACAACAGAACCTGCACTTTTTCAGGGATTTATTTATTAATAATTAGACCCTGAAATGAGAGAGACCCTATCTTATGCAGGACACTTACAACCCCTTGAAAAGTGTTCCTCCATCATCCACCCAACCTCCACATCCTAGTCATCCCTATACCACTTCCAATTCCAACATCTGATGTAAGAACGGCTGAATCCATCAACTCAGCACTTCCTATCCTTGTCCTGCCACAGTCTTATCCTACCGAATCAGAGGCTAGACCAACTGTGAAAACATCCATTTGATTCACCAACTCTGGTGCTATCACTGCAGAGCTTTTTATATTGGTGTAACTAACAAAGGGCTGTCTATTAGAATGAATGGCCTCTGCCAAACTGCAGTCAAAATCAGAGTGGATCACTCTGTAACTCAGCATGAAGCTGAGCATAATATGCTTTTCAGGGGATGCTTTACAACCTGGATGATCTGGATCCTCCCTTCCACCACCAGTTCTTCTGAACTGCATTGATGCAAGTATGGTCTCAGAGCCATCCTAGCCCAGAACTCATATTTTGAGTCAGCCCTCCCCTTCCTGTCCTACTCTCCTCCCAATTCAGTCCCTAAAAACTTCGTGCCACCTTTCTCCCTCCTCCCCCCTCCCCCTCTTCTCTGTACATCCCTTTCCACTCCCCCTTCCTCTTTTTTACTACATTAAAAGCTGCATCCCATGTTCCCACCTATCAGTACCTTTATCACCAGTCACTGCAGAACATCCTCCTCCTTTCCTCATTCACTGTTGAAGTTGTGGTGGTGATAGCCATAATTGACTCTGACAGACAGTTTATCTTTATGATGATCTTTGGGTGAGCTGCCTCTCGGCTGCCATCATCAATTGGTATTAGTCTGTATTTGCGCTTTGTACTGAAAGTAATAAAAGTGTTGTTGTACAGACAAGTGTGTTTTCTGGGACTTCAACCCCATGATAAAACGACAATGTATTACTTGGGTTATAACAGTTGAGCTGAAGGTACCTGTGCCTCCACAATTTTGATGACTTGTTACTTTTACTCCTTAAATTATTTACATTCCCCTAGGACTTTGCTTTACAAGTATAATTCTCAGGTAGGAATTTAAATCTGTTAGTAATTTGAATGACCTCAGACACTTTGAAGAGAAATTACTTACAGCAAAGAGCAGATATTCCTTTGTCTGATACTTGGGTTTCACAGAGGTTTAGTACTTGTAATTTGTGTAAATGTTCTGATATCATCAGCAGCCCTGAGTCACCAAACTGTTTGAGAAAGAAAACAATGTTAATTTAATAATATAATGATACCAAATGAAATTAAATTCTACTTTGTTTGAAATACACAAAAAATTGTCAAATCACTTATTTTGTAGAAACGTGTGAACCAGAATGTATTAATTTTCCTTCTTATTATTGTGGAGTTTTTATCAATTATTTTTATACAGTACTTTTAATCATCTGGATCATGAGCCAAAACACCTTTTTTTTCCAAAGTGCAAAATTGCATTTTTTTCTAAATTTTATAAATATTGCTGAAAATGTGAACTATTTAATTTTACATAAAATTGCAAATAATCAATGAAAATTTCACTGCATGAATTCAGTTCAAGTTATGTTAATGACATCATATTTGATACATATCATTATCTGGTATCGTACTGAGTATTGTTAACTGCATTTGCTATGCAAATGTTCCTTAACATAATGTGCATTCTTTGATATGACGTATCGCTTGTTGGAAACTGTATCTGATTGCCTGGTGCATTCAGACTTATTCTTATTTTTGGTTTAATTTATTAATATGATAGTGAGATTCAGATCAAGAAAAGAACTTTCATCATAATGATGAAAGGTACTTATGTGCACTTCTGTTGAGAAAATGCTAATGACAACAGGTGTTGAAAGACAAGTTACTATCACAGACATCAATTCAGTGGTGAAACAAGCAGCAGAAAATGACAAAGAACAATTTATTTTATCTTAAGCTTTCATTGAACCTTACATTCCACTAGATCATACAAAGCTGTGAAAGGTGATTGACAAATATGAAGTGTGTAATTGAAATTACTGCAGTAATTGTCCTAGTGTCATAAAAATAGTCAGACATGGCTTTATGTTATGTAAGTGAAAGCTGCTAGGAGGGAAGACAATAAATCATCATAAAGATGAAAGGTACTTATGTGCACTTCTGTTGAGAAAATGCTAATGACAACAGGTGTTGAAAGACAAGTTACTATCACAGACATCAATTCAGTGGTGAAACAAGCAGCAGAAAATGACAAAGAACAATTTATTTTATCTTAAGCTTTCATTGAACCTTACATTCCACTGGATCATACAAAGCTGTGAAAGGTGATTGACAAATACGAAGTGTGTAATTGAAATTACTGCAGTAATTGTCCTAGTGTCATAAAAATAGTCAGACATGGCTTTATGTTATGTAAGTGAAAGCTGCTAGGAGGGAAGACAATACTTTTGCGCTTGCCTAAAACCTTCAATTCAACTTCATAAATTATCTCAGATTAATAGTAAGAATAAGATTGAGAAAAATTATGACTTTTCTGTGCTGCTAACTGTAAAGTGCCAAGAATTTTAAATCACCACATGATTGCTATGTTGGCAATGAGAAGCCTCACATAATTTTTTTTCATAATCCCACTTACTGTATTTACATGGGATTTCAAATCAAATATGCTTTCCTAATTATTATTCTGATACTAGCCATGGCAAAATATAAAGAGTACTGAACTGAAACCTATTAACATTGCTGAAAAGTGGAAGTAAAATTTACCAAAATTATTGACAAAATGAAAAAAAAAAAAAAAAAAAAAAAAAAACAACAACAACCAAAACAGCTTTTTAAAAATGCCAAAAAGGCAAAAATTTTCACCACAAACAGGTGCCCCTAGTCATGAGTACAAGTAAGAAACACTGCTTATTTGTTACAGCTGTTGTACAAGACTCACCTGTGTGGCCCAGAGGTTAAGATATCTGAGTGCTGGCAGCTTGATTAACTGTTCAGCGCAGGCACTTGTCACATGTGTAAATGCCAAACTTAGGCATTCCAGGTTTCCAAACGAGCCACAACTCAACAGTTGAGCTATGTCAGCGTCTGTTGACCTACTTGGTAGTGTTAGCTTTCTTGGCCCACCTTTTTGTTGCTGAAAATATTATCATTTATTTAATACTTCATTAGTGTAAATGTATTTATTGAATATAATACCATACCTGTTTTTTATGGCTGTACTATGATCCAAAAATAGCTTTATTTGTCAATAATAAGAGGACAGATGACATGTAGAATAGTCAATCACATTCCACAGCTTAAATATTTTAGGCATGCCTTCATCAGAAAAAGGTACACATACATTCACACAATCTCTCAGACAAAACTCATGCACACATGACTGCCATCTTTGTTCACTCCAACAGAACTATTATCTTGATAGTGAGTGAGGAGAGGAGAGAAGAGGGGAAGATGCCAAATGCCAGGTAAGGGTAGTGATAGAATGTTCCACACCGCGTGCTAGATTGTAAAGGCTCTTATAGGTAGGAATGTGAGCTGCAGCAAAAGGAAGGAGCAGGTGAGTGAAAATGGGTAGTTGTGGAGTTGATTATTGTGTGTGTGTGCGTGTGTGTGTGTGTGTGTGTGTGTGTGTGTGTGTGTGTGTGTGTGTGTTTGTGTTTAAGAAAATGAATACTTAAA
Organism: Locusta migratoria; assembly: GCA_026315105.1. Lineage (NCBI taxonomy): Eukaryota > Metazoa > Arthropoda > Insecta > Orthoptera > Acrididae > Locusta > Locusta migratoria. The sequence goes on along the minus strand of CM048748.1, from coordinate 335,997,414 downwards.
AAAACTAATTAAGAACACTAAAATATATGGCACATAGAAGACAGACTTGAATATTGGAGGAAGATACAGGATAACGTGGAGGGGGTTTTGTAGGGGGAAGGGCTCTTAGGCATGGGTTGTAGGAATGATATAATAAGTTTTCTTACGTTGAGATCAATATGGATGTGGGACCATAGGATGTGTTGTACTGACCTCTGCACAGTTCAGATGGGCTGGTGGTGGATGGGAGTATCCAGATGGCCCAAGTTGTAAATCAGTCATTGGAATCAAGCATGTTGAGTTCAGCTGCATGCTGCTCTACAGTGTGGTCCATCTTACTGTTGTCCACAGTTTGAAGATGGCCTTTTATCTGGATGGATAGCTGGTTGATAGTTATACCAACATAAAAGGCTGTGCTATGGTGGCTGCAGAGGTGGTAAATCACATGGTTGCTTTCACAGGTAGCGTGGCCTCTGACGTGATTGGTTAAGTGTCTAACACGACTGGAATATGAAGTACTGGGTAGGCGAATTAGGCAGGTCTTGTAACAGCGATGATCCTTGTGGTAAGAGGTTGGGCTTGGAGTTTCATGGGGATGGATTATGATGTGGAGGTTGGGCAAGTAATGAAACAGCACTTTGAGGGGTTGGAAGGGTCCTGAGTATGATAGGATATCCATTGTTTCAGGGCCTGATATAGACAATCAAAGCCCTGACAAATGATGTGGTTCAGTTGTCCTAGTATGGGTGTGATATTAGCGAACAAGGGGGTTGATCTTCTGTGAGTGGTTATTAAGGGTGGAGGAAGGATTGGTGGTGTGTGGGATATAGCATATTGTTGCAGACTAGGTCTGGGGGGATGCTTTTCTGTGATACCTTCAGCTTTCAGCTATTAGGAAAGGGTATTCTCATCACCACAAATCTATCATTCATGAATGGCAAGGCAGTACAGGAGGGATTTTGGATGTGGAGTGAATGGCAGGTTGTCACTGTGCAGATACTGCTCATTGTTGGTGGATTTAATTTGAACAAAGGAGTGGCTGGAACTATCAGTGAAGGGGAGGATGATGTCCAGGAACGTGGTATTCCAGGTTGGGGAGATCTAAATGAAATGAATGGGAGAAAAGGAGCCAAGGTTATAAAGGAATAGGAATAGGGTGTCCTGACCATGAGTCCAAATCATGGATACATTATCAATGTACCTAAATCAGACCATGCGTTTTTGGAGGCTAGGAAGGTTTCCTCCATTAGGCCCCATAAATAGATTGGCATAGAAGGATGCAATATGTATGTCCCTGGTTATGCCATGAATTTGATTGTATACTTTTTGTTCAAAGAAAAGGTAGTTTTTTGCTAGGATGTGATGATTGTGTGAATGTATATGTATCTTTTTTTTATGAAGGCTGTGGCCACAACTAAAGTTGTGTGAATGTGACTGTCTATTCCACAAGCCTGTCTGTGGCTCAGTGATATCTTTATTGTGAGTTGCTACCTATCCTCTATTATTGACATTCCACCCTGGAATTACTATTATTTGATATTTATTTATTTATCCATTTACTGTTCATGATATGGGATATTACAGTAGTGGTCAAAGAAGCATGCACCTTTTTGCTAGACTAACATTTAAATACACATACACAGTAAAGGATATAATGTACCAACCTTGCAAGGAATATTACATCACATTATGGGTCAAACAGTGGGATTAAAGAATGGCCAGGAACAAATTTCTTTTCATAAAATTTATGAGTAGGCAATGTATAAAATATAGTACTCAGAGTTTGTCACTTCTGTTATAAACAATAGTTCTAGCCCAATAGGTCGTGGAGTTCAACTGAAGTTGGACGACAGATGCAAGCACAAACTTCAGTGCTACTTCAGCTGTATGCCACAGTTAATCATCGACGAAAAATATTTACAATGGGTTAAAGATTTTTAGAATTAGCTGAATAGGGCAACAGTCCTTAAAACCCTCTCTTTTCTTGGATTAGGTGATTTAAACTATTTTGTGTTCTCCTTTCAAGCATTATATTTTCATATTCATACCATCTGTTATATTTAATCTATTTTCTTGAGATTCACACAGATATATTGTTAAATTCTCATCAATTTTATGCCAGGCAAAGGGACGTAACATAATGAACATTAAGTTCTCTATTGCAAATGTATAGTACTTGAAGGAAAATGTAGATGCAGTTTAACATTAAAGGCTGCCAATAACTGTGATGGCTACAATTACATCATTGCATTGGAAAAAGAACTATTATATAAATCCATTTATTCTTACCATTGTGAGAGGAAGCATTGTGGGAAGGACTTCAAGTTCAAGTGGTACTCAGTTCATCAATAATCTAATGCTCTTTCATAAATAAGACTTTCAATACAGTATTTGATGGATGTCATAAGAAATGGTGTATTTAAAATCTAATAAACTGAAAACCATTACACAAAATATAGCTACTACCAGAGGTTTTTTTTTTTTTTTTTTTTTTTTTGAAATTTTTAGTTCATGAATGATGCATATTCAGGTGCAAATTAGTTTAATTTGATTTATGGTATACAATATTTCTTGTTCCTCTATTATTAAAATTGTGTCCATCACAATTATTGGCAATCTGATATGCTGAACTGCAAATTTGTTATCCTTAACCACAAATTTGCAATAGAGAACCTAATGTTTGTCACATTACAAACCTCTGCCTCACGTGAAATTGATGAGAATTTAGCTCTCTGACAGAGTAGATTTCGCAGCTAAAATGAAGACTTAACATTGTGTAAGTTACCAATAATGTAATGTGGTAATAACTGAATGAGCACTGAAATTATACTATGAATCCCAAACAAAATGATATATATTGTTGAAACGAGATAGAATGGCTGGCCAGTACTTACCATTGTGCTGTACCGCCGATAGTAACACAAAATGAAAAAACAGAAAACGACCTAGGTCGTGAACCACCTTTCCCTTCTGTTCCCATCCTTTATTCTTCCCTTCTCTCCCACCTGACGAAGGAACTCTGTTCCGAAAGCTTGTCCCTTTTTCCCCTTTTTTCTGTTTTTTCATTTTGTGTTACTATCGGCGGTACAGCACAATGGTAAGTACTGGCCAGCCATTCTATCTCATTTCAACAATATTTATCATCTCTGAGGAGAATTTTCATCATTAATCAAACAAAATGATATTTAGTTCCCAACATTGTGGTCCATCTACAGTATTAGTACTTACTAATTCTCGCAAATGTTTTTGGCGCTGACAAAGAGCAGCATAGTGCAGTCGCCCCGAAGCAGTACTTTGCAAAGTAGTGACAGCTTGCATTCTTTGGTCCTCAGTCTCCAACAACTGCCACTCAAGCATAAGGCAAAGTGCCTCCTGGGCAGGACCCTGGTCACGCAAGGCCAAAAGTAGGCATGCTTCCAGTTGCTTTGCTAATTGTGAAATGAACCTTTTTCGACGGCAGCAGCACTGGAGCAATGTCTTCAACTGCAATGGCACACAGACAGTTCAGTTACAAATAGAGCATTTATTTTGGAAATGATTTAGAAATTTCAGAATTTTAATGTAAGGAAAGCAATGAAAAATACATTGCAGCAGAAAAAGAAATTTTATTTCAGATTTACTCCTTACCATGAGGCACCACAGCTCGCCCTCATCAGTACAATCTTTGTTTGAAGGGCAATAGATATGAAACCAGCCCTCTTTACCCTCTCGAATCCCAAGAACCATTTGATGAACTTCACATCGAGTATCTGTCCCGATCCTTTTGATGACTGGCATAAAATTCCTACAATTATTTTAAAAATTTGTTATTTTCCATAGGGTCAAGAATACAATTAAAATAATTGTGAATATTGCTGTCAGCATTGCACATGCTAAGTGGTAGAGTAAGTGAGTAATTACATAGAGTCTATCAATAGAACACACTGGAGGTATAAGAAAAACTGAATGTATACCATACTTTCCATTGGTATATAATACATATTCAATAAATTTCATTATTGTGAGCACAATGAATGCCTCATCTATCTGAAAATCTACATGACATAATAGATGAGCTTTACTAGAGAGACATGTAGTTCAGTCCCAAATATTGGCTAAAATAAGTTTTATTTTTGCTTTTGTATTACAGCATGACATTTTCTTCAATACCATTGTACAAAATGATCAAAAGATACTAATTTTCTTCCATTGGCCAAAGTAATTTTCTGGGATAAGTAGTATTTACCTTACCTGGCAAATGGTTCATATTTCAAGGCTTCGTCAGGAAAAGGGATTGGCTGCAGAAGTTGTGCCAGGCCAGGTCTCCAGTCATCATATTCAGAGCTGTTAAATAAATGGAACCATAAATTATTGCTTGCTTGGAAAACATATCCAGGATTCAGTATTTGATAATATATGAATACTATGCTTTGACAGTAAACTTTAAAGTGCACTGTTGAAACAGATGATGAAAAAGTTTCATGGTGGGGTTGGTGGTGGTAGCCCTTTATTAATTGAAATGGGGATGTAGGTAACTGGCATTACTTTTATAACAATAGAATTTAAAGTTTTGAACCTTAATTCAGCCAACAGAGAAATTCAATAAACATAGCTGGGCCACCTATCAATGGGAGACAATTAAGTACACAAAGAGCAGATGATTTGTATCTTAAATGTAGGAATAAAAAACATAAATTTTATCTTCTATGATTTATTGTAGGGGTCTGCATGTAGGGCAAGATTCTACACCAGCAATGGCCATGTGATGAACAGAGCACTCAGGTAAGCAGGAGTTTATTGAATACGTGACATGAAGCCTTTGGAAGCAATAGATCAAGCTAATGTTTTATCATATAGAGAACTGAAAGTAAAATAGGGATTTATTTGGCCTGATTTTTCTGTCTTTTAAGACTGACCTTAGATGGATAGCTTGAAGCCTCAAAAGTACATGTGAAGGGCTGGAAAACTAACAAGACAGATAAAGGGTGGCAGGAATGTTAAGAGGGACACAGGTTTAACAAGGTTTCAAAATTCCAAAAACAGTTATAAGTACACATGTCATTAATACATTCAATTTTTTACATGAATCAAACAGACTCTGACGTACTTACACAGCAAGAAAGATGGCAAGGCAACAGGTAAGTTGTTGATCATCATCTGGTTGTATTAAATCATTACGACGAGCCTCAAAGTGAGCAAACACTGCAGCCAGGCACACTGACACAAGGTTAGGTAGCACACGAGGATGTGGACAGCCAGAGTTTGCCCCATGTACACTGTAACACATGGCAATGGCAAAAGCACAGATTACTCTCTTCATAAGAGAAAGAAACTGAAAATAAAACATAGGAAAAATAGTTTTTGTTGATATTATTTCTCTTTGTATTATGTAATCAATAAATGGCACGAGTAAAGAATTTGGGAGTAGTTTGATAAATTAAAAAAAAAAAAAAAAAAAAGAAAAGAAAAGAAAAGAAAAAAGAGGAAAGAAACTGTTTGTTTTTCCTAAACAGCTCGACTTACTTCTCAATGCAGCCTTCTTTGTGTAAGCCTTCTGCCAATAGTTATTTGTATCTTGGGAGGCTGTCACTTATCAAGCAATAACTTGAGAATATAAAATTTTAATTTTTTTAGCACCAAGAACGCCAAAAATCACTTGGCATTAAAAAATTTTTAAAGTTGAAAGTATAGGCCTCAGTGTTATTTATCTATAGAATAGTCTTTTTCATTTTGGTACCATTGGTGAAATGTTCTGTGCACAACAGAACACAGTATTAATATGTTTGAATATGCCATGTACTGTACAAAATTATGATTATTCAGACATCCATATCTTGGAGTTCTGTCAATCACAGAAAAAAAAAAAAAATGAGTAAAGTGGTTTGGTAGCCCTAGTGATCATTTGTGCACCTATCAGAAGGATTAGCATATTGTATAGCTATCTTGGAGTGGAGGGATCAAAATTTTAACATTAGCCTACACACTTAATGCAGCCCAGCTAAAGTTATAAAATCTTTTTTTCTTTTACATTAAATGTGGTTTAGGATGGGCTTTGTATGGTTCATAAAAAAAAACATTTGTTTATGGGCAGTTCCAGTGAAAACAAGAAAAACCGAGATGTTTATGTGCCATAACTGTGAACTGTGAGGATGGCCCCTTCTACATTTCATATTGACTAAAACTCATTGAAATTTTTAATGTATGTTCGTAAGATGATATTCTCAAGCTAATTTTTTAATTTCTTTATCCATTACCTAAATCCCAAAGTTTAATGTTACCCTGCATATGTACAAAGTAACCACAAACTGTTTTTATTCGTGCTTGCTGCATGGATTGTAAATATCTGAATAAGTAGCCTTACCATAAGGATCAAATGTTACCAATAAATACTGTGGACATTAATCTAGAAATACTATTTTCCTGTTTTTGAAAATCTTTATCCAGAGAGAGACGACGTTCCGGCTACTACGAAACTTGCCACCTAGTTCTAAGGAATATACTTGGCGAAAAAAATTGCTTTTTCACATCTTGAAATTTCCACTTGCTGAAAGATTAATTTTGTTTGTGTTATTTGTTACAATTATTGAGCTACTTCAAATCATGTAAAGTAGGTACTACAAAATATTTTAAATATTTTACTGAGGTAAAATGCATGATGATTTTGGAAATGGTTGGTTTCTCATATACAGTAGCATATGAAAAATAGGGAGCACAACAATATCTCTTTCACTTTCAATTATATGGATTTCATATCCAGCGGGCGAATTCTTACAGTTTACCCATTTTTAAATAAATAAATAAATTTTGGACGTGGTAGGCCTACAGTCTGATAAGTTTTCTCAATAAATGACAATTTTTTGTCATTTTCCATACATGTGTTGAAGCAAATAAAAAAGTTTCAAATCTTTACAGAGTCATATAATTTGTCTTGGGTAAGCAAAATACTCTATGTCAGCAAGGAAAAGGGAACAGGCTAAAAACTGCTCCTGTCAGAGCACGAATAGCATGTTCCTCTTTGAAAGACTATGACCATAACGAATAGAAAGTAGAATATTTATGCTCTGACAGGTAAGTGGGGAACTAGCTACCTCAAACCTCATTCCACCTTCCTCACCAAAAATGCAAACATACACTTTTTCATGTTGAAAGAGAATAGCAGAAAGAGACGGTGGAAGATAGAGGAGTCAGGGGCGGATCCAGGACAGCCTGCAGAGGGGGGGGGGGGGGGGGGGGGTGGGAGGGGGCAGTGAAAGAATTCTCATTGTCAGCTAAATTCTGGCTCAGTAGAAAGACTCTAGTACTGGCCACCCCTTTTTACCCCATGCCCAATCAAACAAAAGTTCACAGTTTTGAAAATTCAGTGCAGTGATAGCACACAAGCTAAATATAAATAATAATAATAATAATAAATAAATAAAAATAAAAGAGATGCTGGATGGGGGGGGGCAAACTACCCCCTTCGATCTGCCTATGGGGCCAATGCGAGATTGTGGGCTATCAAAGCTATCACTGAAGCCCATACCTAAGGCAAACCAGAAATTAAGAACCAATATTAACAAAAATGGCAATAGAAGCAAGTTTCCGTCATGAAGAATTAGCGCGTAGTGTGGAATACGTCTTGTTCTCTTCATTTCAACAGTGGGAGAACAGAGCTTCGGATGCTCACTGCCGCAGCCTTCGTTGTGGTGAGGGGAAGGGAAATCCCTCGCCGCAACACAAGCACTAGTGCTTCCAAAATGTGCCGAATGTACATGACTCGCTCTTAGTGAACTCTGCATCAGTTTAAAGCAACAAAGAGCGTATTTTTGTGTGTTTGCTACTTTGCTAATTCTTCAAAACGGATGGGCAATATGTAATTAAACAGTAACTGAACAGACTATTCTCGCAGCTGAAATACGAAGACAAGTTGGTGATTTTAATACTGATAAGACCTACTCCAGCTCTTCAGCACTGGCAGTGTGAGCTGAAGGGAAAAAAAAAGAACTCTTACAAAAGGTACTTTAATAATTATGATAAGTACGTGTCGCTTTTAGGTTCATGTGAACCAAACAAACTTTATTGCTGGCCATGCTTATTGTTTGCAACTGAGAAAATACCTTGGAATACCACCGGTTTTGCAAATCTGCTGTATTTAATCACAGCTCTGGATAAACATAAGAGATCAACTTTGAAATCTTCATTGGGAACCCCTATTTCTACTGCATATTTGGATTCTTCGTGCATAAATATGTAACTTTTGATAAGTAAAAATTTTATCCTTTCATGGTAGATAGCACTGTAATAGGCAAAACTAAAAATGTGGAAATTGTTGAGAAACGGTAATACCTCAAAGAAATACACATCAGATAAGGAAAATCAGAGCACAGTTTTTCATGTCTCTGTTAATGCTATCTCGTGACATATCCCACAATTGAATGAAACACAAACTATGATCATGCTATCAGTCTGTGGCCAGACAGTTCGTATTCAATGATTCGGACTGTACCCACCTCTACGCCACTGTTTCCCAATGTTAACCATTGTAGAGAGAGTAGATATCATTTCCTGGTACTGTGAGGCCCACAGAAATGCTGAAGAAGCTCGTCACAGGTTTGCTACACTTTAATTTTTGCCGATTACAGAGCCATTTATAAATCTCAAATGATTCATGATGACTTAAATAAAATGTTCAAATGTTTGTAAAGCTTATGGGACTTAACTACGGGGTCATCAGTCCCTAAACTTACAAACTACTTATGAACTACTTACGAACTAGGACGACACAAATATCCATGCCCGAGGGGGGATTCGAACCCCCGACCGTAGTGGCCGTGCAGACCGTGACTGAAGCGCCTCAGTCCCCTCGGCCACCGCACGACTTAAATATTTTTGTCAATTGAGTGTCCCCTAAAATCGAGGTCGGATATCTGAAACCAAAAAATGGTTTATGTTACGTAACATTTTAACAGAAACGACTGAATAAGATTGTAATTTGATTACGCATTTTTCATTAAATAAGACTTTAAATGAAAAAGTCAGTGCTAATGAAAGACAAAAATTCAGTTGTTTACGACGGTATTAACAATGTCAGCGAGCAAATCGTAATGGGTAAAGTATACAGGCGCTATTTATGCTCTTATGGTTTGATGTCTTCATATGTTTATTTTTTCGCTTGAAAATAGATGTTGATGTTTTGAAATGTTGTTTCAGTTCCCAGTAAGTTCGCCAAAAACACTCACACTAAAGTTTTCTTGGCGGTTAATAACATTTAGCGTTGTCGTTCCCTCTTTCTAGTATTAAACTATGACTTTCTACATAACAGATCGCCACTCAACCTCACTTTCAACATCGCGTATTGAGATGGACGAATTGACGTGACGGACACGGACGGACAGTCTGAATACAAATTGACGTGACGGTTCCGTGACGTGACGGACATTGTGAATTGGCCTTTAGAATCTCAAAATCTTTGGGCATTCATTTAAAAAAGATAACATTAGTGTCCCTAGATATCTTCTGTTTCCGAATCCACAACATTATGCCTGCACTACGTCAGCTGACGTTTGTACGTAACTTCTACATAGCTACGAGACATGTTCTATTCAAGTGTCAGTTGCTGACTCGTAATTACAACAAATCATATAAAGAACAATTCGTTCTGACGGATCTTCAGTGCGCCGTTGCTTTGAAATGGCAGATGTCTATAGTATGGAAACTATTTAACCACATATAAGACGTTTCCAGTCATTTATTCCAACGAATAGTACTTCTTATGACCGGTTTTCGAGAGGTTCTGAATTTATTCTGTTACTTTTACTTGCTTTGAAATGACATGTACTCATAAGACCTAAGTTACATTCATAAAACCCATAAAATACGAGCTTCTATTGACGGCCAATACGGCGTCTTCACCTCTCTACCGAAAATAACTGCCTCCCTCCCCCGGATAACCACGTGCTGTGATGTCGGTGGCGTTCTCCCACCTTATTGGTAATCAAATGTTCAAATATTTGTAAGTTAGAGCTTATGGGACTTAACTACGGGGTCATCAGTCCTTAAACTTACTAACTACTTATGAACTAGCTAATACTAAGGACGGCAAATATATCCATGCCCGAGGCCCGAGGGTGGATTTGAACCCCGTAGTGACCGTGCAGAACGTGACTGGCGCGCCGCAGACCGCTCGGCCACCGCGGCCGGCTATTGGTGATCGTTCAGACGTATGTTCAGAATTTCTAGCATGATTTTTAATACTGCCACACACGTTGGAAAAGGCTCACAAACGTGGATTCACACGACGATACGCCAGAAACTAGCCACGTTGGCCACACTCGTTTAGATGTTCAAATGTTTGTAAATCTATCGGACCAAACTGCGTGGTCATCAGTCCGTAGCTTACAAACTAGTTAAACCTAGATAAATTAACCTAAGGACAAACACACACACCCATGCCCCAGGGAGGACTCGACCCTCCACGGCGAGCAACCGCGCGCTCCACAGCGAGACGCTTTAGACCGCTCAGCTACTCCACCGCGGCACACTCGTTTAGATACACGCTCCGTGTGCCAATGGCTTAAGGCTCCGTTGTAAACGTGGTCATTCCAGCGTACGTTTTTGGAATGAGGAACGGAATCGGCCGTGCTTTTTGAAAGAAAACATCCCGGAAATTCCGTGGATCGATTTTAGGTAAATCACAGAAAACGCAAATCTGGGTAACTGGTGATGGGTCAGAACCAACGTCGTCCAGAATGAGAATTCAGAGTGCTAACCGCTGTCCGGAATACGAGTCCAGTGTGAAAAGCACTGCCCAAACTCTATTTGTGGCACCACTGAGTGAACGAAGGAATTGGTAACGTCTATTAAATGTTTCCAGTTTGGTAACTGGGCGTTGTTTGCTCGAGATTACGTGATGCTTCGCTACTGAGCGGTTTATCATCCTTGGGTTAAGCCAGGTTACTGTAAGATGTGTGCTTATATCACAAGCAAAAAATAATATACATATATTTACCAAGGATATCACCTGTTGGCATTAGGCAAAGACATAAACGTCCGTGCAGTACGGATGTAGAGATGTCAGTAGACGATGCTGTTCTGAGTATTCTGCATACACTTTAAAATAAATTAAAGCTATCCTGTTAGGATCTTAGTTACCACACCTTTTGTAATCGTGAGAGATTCAAAACTAAAACCACGAATATTGGTGGCGAGTAACGAAATATCTGTGTCGGCACACACTTGGAAATCGTGACATATTCGAAACTAAGCATCAAAATATTGGGGAGAAGCAAGAAATATCAGCCTAACCATACCCTCGGAAATAAACAGCCCAATCTTGATCATTGATATTCGTTTCATTTACCAGCAATTTAAACGTTACTCATAGGTTTGTCTCTAACCATACTCTGGGAAATCGCAACATATTTTGAACAAAGGCCAAATATTTAGGAGAAGGAAGAACAAAAATGCCATTGCTGGTCGTTCCACTTGCAGCAACAATTTCATTCTCCATTTTTCTCACATAGAAATCACATAATCGATGTTACAAATTCCTCAGACACCACTCTCTTATAAGTAACATCGAGTACAAACTCCTATTATATGAATAAGAAAATCCCACAGTGTGTTGTGGATAACAAACTTCCACATGTGTTACAAACTTTAAGATTGAATACACATGAAATGAGCTTCGAATGCAGTACCCTTAGCTTGGTAGTCTACAATACTAACCACGACGCTACAATTCCCCACCAGTCGCCTTTCTTGTGTCTAATTGTTACTCATATGTTTTTCCACTATTTATATGATTTTATTTACATTTACTTATAATAAATTGAGCCAAAGTTGATTTTGTGATTGATATTTAATGCGCTGTTGCCCTGAAACGGTTTGGTGCGAGTTTTAAAACAAAAACTGTGAGATATACGGCAAATCAAGATGGCGTCATGGAAGGAACAAGTGAGTGTCGTTTTGACGTCTCTTTCCAGATCGTCGCCCATTGGCTAATGTCACACAGGGCCGGTTCGTCCATATAGGTAAACTAGGCAATTGCCTAGGGCGTTAAATATAGGGGGGTGGAAATTTATCGTGCGCGGCGAATCTTCGTGCGCTCGCGGTGCGGTTTACTTTGCTGTTGCGCTGCGGTTTCAGGAGCGATGAATTCCCGGTTACTAGACACTGACAGCGCAACAGGCAAGATTCAAGACGCAAGTCAATGTTACAGGCATTCCCACTGACTTTTCAGAAGTTTGCTAGTACGCGTTTAATGAATAGACGAGTAGCAGTTTGCAACAAATCATCTCGTGATCAAAGCTGGCGTGCCGACCATCATGTCAGCTGGGGCGCCCTCGTGACCCCACGCAGTCCGCCGCTTTGCAGTCTGTAGTATACAATAGGCGCTAATGACTCGCCACAGGGCGGCATAAGACCACACACGTCATCAGTGGTAAAAAAAGAGTAGAATGTTTAGAGCCCCAAATAACACATTTGTAAATAAACTACAATATATATATATATATATATATATATATATATATATATATATATATATATATATATATATTTTTTTTTTTTTTTTTTTTTTTAACTTAAGCCCCCGTGTATATCACTGCTGCCATCAGGTTATCAGTTTCTTGGTAAACAAAATATCCCCTTCTTTTTGTTCATAATGACTGTATAAATAATTATTCTTAGGTGCAATCATGGTTTTGGGATGCACAAAGACATTGAAGAGAGAGACTATGTCTCATCAAGTGAAGCAAGAGAGCGCTTTCCCAACTGTCGAAACTATACGTCCACAGACTACAGGAATGAAACAGGACGAAGCGTTTCAGTTTAGCTATAGTAACGTGAGGGATATGAGCTACCCGCACCGCAGTCATCTGAGCGCACTTTGCTACAGTAAGTAGACAATGTCTGTTACACCACTGTTGTGGCCCTTTTTTCGCGGAAAACCCTAATTTAGTTACTGCACTAAGAGTGTTGCTTACTATTCCTGTGTCTACAGCCAGTGGTCAGCGCAGCTTCTCGAAATTAAAACTCATAAAAACACATCTGCGATCCACAGTGACTCAAGAAAGACTTCTGCGTTTGGAAACTTTGCCAGCTGAACGAGAATCGTCACATATTTTGCAAATCCAAGGCAATAAAAAAGAATTTCGTGCAACTCTTTGTATAATGAAGCTTATAACCGTATCAATTATTGTAAACTATCAACCGAAACCTTTTTGAAAGGCAAAATGTAAAAATGATGAAAAAGTAACATTGTAGTATAAAAGTGTGTCGGCCGCGGTGGCCGAGCACACTGCGACGCGCCAGTCACCGTCTGCACGGCCACTACGGTCGGGGATTCGAATCCCACCTCGGGCAAGGATATTTGTGCTGTCCTTAATATTAGCTAGTTCATAAGTAGTTTGTAAGTTTAGGGACTGATGACCCCGTAGTTAAGTCCCATAAGCTCTACAAACATTTGAACATGTGTTACTAAAGTACTAAGCTCTACAAACATTTTATGAAAGTGTTTGATGTGTCCCATTTCAATGGCGTAATATCTTTATGTAATGTATATGTTGTGATTATGTAATTGAATAAAAAAGAACAATATATATTTTAATTGATGTTTTATTGCGATTTTATTAATGGGGCGCCATTAAAATAATTTGCCTAGGATTCCGAGCTTGTTTGGGCCGGCCCTGATGTCACAGCTAATTTCACTGGAGGGAAAGAAATTTCTGGTTGGAATATCCTTACTGGAAGACAGAACTAGTTCAGTTTTGGTCAATAAACGCGTGCTTGAGACGAGCCAAACGCGACTTTCCAATTGGGCAACGTCAGAGGGCGGAGGGGACTTCCTCGAGCGAGTCGACCGCCGCTATCTCAAACGCAGGAGTAAGACACTAGTTTGCTCTTAGACGTGTTCGCTGCGCACGGCCACCGAAGCGGAGCCGCCAGCCGACAAGACGCGAGCAGGATTTCCTCCTTCCTCAATGCCCCCAGTTCTCGGCGCCTGCAGGCGACTATCAGGCCACTCCACGGCGTAAATGGAGCGCGAGGGGTACCAATAGGCTCCACTTGGCGCGCGAACGTTTCTGTTCCCGTAAGCTAAGGATCGTAATTGAGACTTAGTGGCTTAGAAGCAATATGTTAGAATGTCACACACTATTTTAAGTACCTCTTGTTTGAATCCACAGTTTTGGTATGCACTTCGTCTCATAGAAAAATAAATACGAGGGTTGGGGCAAAAGTCATGGCAAGCGTTTTTATTTTCGTAAATGTGTGAACGGATCACAAAAGTATGTGATATATATATATGTGGTGTCTGGACATGTCCGAAAGATGAGACGCCACTTTTGATCCTGCAGTTATTATCTACTCATATTCAGGGAATGTATGACATTAACTGCGAATGGGTAAAGCTAAAAATGTGTACCCAGCCGAGATTCAAACCAGGCTCTCCTGCTTTCTAGGCAGTTGAGCTGACCCCTACACCACTGGGGACACAGCGATCATCACACCTGCACGGAATTATTCAAGCACGCCTCCCGTCAGATACAAACTTGCAACTTTACCCTGCCCACTAGAACAGACGCCACACACACACACACACACACACACACACACACACACCAATATATATATATATATATATATATATATATATATATATATATATATATATATATATATATCACACACACATATATATATAACTTATACAATTTGCCAATGACGGGCAATGATCCTTTCTTCAGTGCGGAGGCACACCTAGCCCTTACTCTCACGGGAATCAGTACTAAGTTACTACGAGTTCTAGTGGGCAGAGTAAAGTTGCAAATTTGTATCTGTCGGAAGGCGTGCTTGAGTAATTCCGTGCAGGTGTGATGATCGCTGTGTCCCCCAGTGGTGTACGGGTCGCGCAACTGCCTAGAAAGCAGAGACCCGGGTTTAAATCCTGGCTGGGTAGACATTTTCAACTTCACTCATTCGCAGTTAATGTCATACATTCCGTGAATACAAAAGTGTATGTCGTGTGGAAGTTCTGCAGGCATAGTGTGTATGCAGGACAACAGATGGCTCTGTGATGGTAATGGCAGAAGGGCAGCGAGGGCTGTGAAATCAGTCAGTTGGTAAGCGTCGTGTTGATGGAAGTAACCCGTGTTGGGCAGCGCGCTTACATAACAGCCGTTCTCCGAGGGAGGAACTCGATGGAATGTCAAAGTAAATTTGTGGAAGCCCTTGGGATTAATGCCATACCGTACAGTAGCACGGTGGGTAAGAAAGGACGTGTGTCAACCAGTGATGATCACCGTTCGGGAACTGACACGTTAGTCCGGAGTGGCGATATGCTGGATCACCGACGAGGCAGAAATTCCGCCAGAATCCTTCCCAGTCACATGGATAGTGATCGTCACGTATGACGTCGAGGGTGTTATTGTTTGCCACTGTGACCGCACAGTATTACAGGGACTTGCTGGTGCGACAGGTACGGCGCGGCGTGGCGTTCGGGAGTAACGTCCGGATCTTGTGGACAGTGCAATAATCCTGCACGACAATGCAAGACCACATACAGCAGTGTGTGTAGGGATGGGAAGAATTGGAACACCCAGCATACTCTCCCGACATTTCGCCTTGTGACTTTGATCTCATTCCGGCGCGGCGGATTAACCGCGCGTGCTAGAGCGCCGTGTTGCGGTGCGTGCGGTCGTCCGCCGTCGGGAGTTCGAATCCCCCCTCTGGCATGGATGTTTGTGTCGTCTTTAGTATAAGGTAGTTCATAAGTAGTTTGTAAGTTTAGGGACTGATGACCCCGCAGTTAAGTCCCTTAAACTTTACAAACATATGAACATCTTTGATCTCATTCCAAAGATTAAGGAACTACTTACTACTTTTGCAAAATGAGAGGACATTGTTAATGCTGTGCGCGAACAGGTGACCCCATTCAGATATGGTACGGCAAATGATGAGGCAGATGGTATTCAACACCTCCTACATCGTTAGCAGCGTGTGGTGACAGTAGCAGAAGGCTCCTTTGAGGGTCCGTAGACCCAGGTTTGTCATGCCAATTGTATGTGTACTGTGTTGTCATTCACCCGGCTGCGGCCGAGCGGTCTGCAGCGCACCAGTCACAGTCTGCACGGCCGCTACGGTCAGGGGTTCGAATCCCTCCTCGGGCATGGATGTTTGTGTCGTCTTTAGTATAAGACAGTTCATAAGTAGGTTGTAAGTTTAGGAACTGATGACCCCGTAGTTAAGTCCCTTAAGCTTAACAAACATTTGAACATTTGTTGTCATTCTTTTGCACCGTGAAAGCCATATTGCCCTGTATACTGCCGCAATAAATTAGTGTGTTACTATATTTCAGTGCTATTCATTATCCACACACGTAATTAACATTGAGTTCGATAGATTTACAAACACTTGAACATTTTTTGTACTTAACACCTTGTCCTTCCGACTGTATATGTCACATTTTCCAACAGGAGAAAAGAAAAAAAATTGTTCTCATGACTTTTGCCCCGACCCTCATTAAAAAAAATAATAATAAAAGAAATGTATGGGGGAAAAGGTCCTGTCACACTACAAGGCGTATCCTCTCCAAAGTCAACTCCACAAACAGTTAAATAAAAAAATCACTAGATATTTGCTCATAAGCAGTCTATAGTTGTACGACACATAACGTCATGTCGTATAATATGTTACAAGGCATTTCTGATGTCATACAATAGGAGAGACAGAGCGAGGTGACGCTGTTGTAACACACTGGACTCGCATTGGGTAGGACAGTGGTTCAAATCCACCTCCGGCCATTCAGATTTAGGTTTTCCGTGATTTCCCTAAATTACTCCAGGCGAATGCCGGGATGGTTCCTTTCAAAGGGCACCGCCGATTTTCTTCCCCATCCTTACCCAATCAATCCGAGCGAAAGCTCCGCCTCTAATGACCACGCTGTCGACGGAGCGTTAAACTCTAATCTTCCTTCCTCCAAAAGGAGAGAACATGTCATTGAAGTTTTGGGTGAATGCATCCCCACTCATCGATACTTTGTGTTACAGATGCAGCGCCATAGAAAGCGCATTGTGTCGAGACTTACAGTCAACCCTTAAGTCAATATTTTTTGCCATAAAAATTTTGCAAGATGCCAGGTAAGTCAAAAAGCTTGTTACCCACCTTTACGTCTTTGAATCTGACCTTGACATTTTCGCCTTTTATTGTGCTGGGATAAGAACAGTTTTCATTCCGGTTCTCAATTTTTATTTATTTATTTATACTTAATTTACTGTCGTAGTCGACAGGTATTGTGAAATAAAAGATCTTCAACATTTCTTCACGCTAAATGAAATAAACGTCTTATCTACAATTATTTTACTGTACTTTATTAGAAGCTTACAACAATTAAAGTAGAAACAAAGAAACGATAATTAACTGACAAAATTTAACTCCACCCTTTTAACTCCACAATTGTCTGGATGTCCAAAAAGTCTCGGCATGTACTAAATTTACCTGGACTTCAAGCAGTCATATCTCGACAAGAGATAAAAGAAAGTTGGTTGTGACATGAATTTGAATAACTTTGCGCAAAGTTTACACCTATTCGTACAAGTTTAAAGGAAAGAAAAGACGTGTTTCAACTACAACCCAGAAAAACTACTCCTCTCATTTTTTCACGTAAATTCCAAACGACCCACATATAAACGACGCCATTATCTGGTCATTAATTTCAACCTAATTGACATATTTTGCAAAAAGAATTAATCGACTCTCACAATCAGACTCGGCGCCAGCTCTGGTTCGTTGTTCGAACTTTGCTTATGTGCTGAAAACATACTTGGTGTCAATTATTGAACTATATGAAACAAATCGTAAATCAGTAAATAAGTTACAAAGTAAGGCGTGCACACACTTTATTCGACATATATACGTCTCTACCGCTCCCTGGACTTACGTTATGACATGTTCGATATGCTTGCCTTCCTATTTTGCAGCTGAGTTAGGCACTCTGTCAACTATAAGTCAACTTAGACCACTTTGGCAAACCATGCACCCAGTAGCTGGAAGAAAGCACAGATTACACCCGTTCGCAAGAAGGATCGAACATGTCATTCACAAATTACCGTCTAGTATCCTTCACATACTAGTTGTAGCACCTTCGTGTCTGGAACTTGCACTAAGTTTTCGTAGATTTTTCTTTTGAAGACGATTGAGTGACAACACTTCGAATCACATCGCCAAAACAGATGTATGCAAGCTTTGTAGAAAATTTTGATCAACCGTTCCAAATGTATTATAATCTGGTCACCTATGAAAGTTACGGATGTTGCTTTTCACAACTTCTGTGCCAAACACTGTTACGAAGTTAATGGATGTTACCATTCACTGACTGCCAAACTTCCAGTCCTCTCGCTAACTTTCCGTCCGGTATGTTTTGTAATTGTTGCTATACTTAAATAATTCCAACCATTCAACAAGCTTGGCAAGCCAGTATACCACTTCTTCTTTTTCATTTTTTTACAAGGGTCTGCTTTTTCCTGACATGGCGACACCACAGACAACTTTGACCACTACTTTGAGTACGATGATGTTTGTCAGGGCGTACATGCCGAGAAATTTGGCTGATTTTCGGAAGCGGCACCAAGACAGTACCCTACGACTGACGGCTAAAGTGCCTGAGCAGAACTTACCTGGCAACAAACCTGTTGATGGCGTCTTCACAGGCGTTCTGCGAGTACAGCGCGCGGAGGTAGTCCTGCACCAGCTTCCTCATGTGTGGAGATTTACCGAAATCCTGTAAAAGGACCAAGTATGTTAATGGGGACACTTTTAAACGAAACACTGTAAGGTAAACAATGATCCCATTCGAGGTTAACTACAAATTCATACACAGAATTAACCTCATTAGTGAAAAAATCATCAAAGTACAGTATGGAGCCAAAATTCAGAATTATTTTATTGAACAGTGTCACAAATGTTTATATTTCTAGCAAGGAATGTAACAAATATGTTAATAAATGCGTTTAATGAGTTTATCTACTGCAGATCAGAAGAAAAGTACGCAAAACCGCCAAAAAACAAAGTGCATATGACACAAATGAGACGATTAAGCAATATCTCATATATTAAGTTGGTGCTGCAAGGTCTGATTTTTTTTTTCTTTTTTTTCGGAAGGTAAGGCTTATTAATTTCAGAAGATCCAGTAAAAAATCAGAAGGGGAAAATAGAGAGGGATAAAGCCTACTCATTTATTTCAGAAACAGGGAAGCGAAACTAAGACAAACTCTTATAATCAACTTAATCTTTATTATTTATTCATACTCAGTTTATGTTAGCAAGATTGTCTCAAAGATGGTGTTGTATGTTGCGTCTTACAGACATATATTACCAGACTGTCAAACTTGTCGCTGTGAGTGAAGCCTTTGCATCACGTCAAAAAGTTTCCATGTGGTACTACATTTTTCTGATCTTCTGACAAGAAATGACATTGTAAGCTTACTAGTTCGTTTAAACATTCTTTTTATTTGAGCTAATACTTCCGTAATAGTTCAATTTAACACATACATTGAAGAGTTGCGTTATGAGAAGAACATATTCGTACAGTTACAGAAGATTGTATTTATCACACTCAGAAGATTCATGTTATCCAAGTCAGATAGCTATTTTATAATGTGCATACTACTGGATGAGAAGTCGAAGTTGAATTAAATTGGTAACTGATTAATAAAAAGCGCAAATGAATGCAACTGTATATAGAGCCTATCTTCCGTTTGTACTACGAAAAATTACTGCCATATAAAACACACGAATTGACAATTACGTGAAAACTCTAAAGACAGTGTAGTTACGTCAGTTCATTTTTACGACTGTAAGTACACATACGACTGTAATTAGCCGCGGCGGAGTGGCCGAGTGCTTTGAGGCGCTATGCTCCGATGCGCGGGGCCGTTCCCCATCGGGGGTTCGAATCCTCCCTCGGACATGGATGTTTGTGCTGTCTTTAGTGTAAGATAGTTTATAAGTAGTTTGTAAGTTTAGGGACTGATGACCCCGCAGTTAAGTCCCATAAGCTTAACAAACATGTCAACACTTTTTGACTGTAATTGTACACACGGCTGCTCACACGTTTATTAGGATAGAAATAAGACTGCGAGACTTCAGTAACACCACTCATACTGTATATGGCATTGCCAGTCTGGTAATATTATGTCTGTGCTGCGTCTCCTTGACTCTGCGCTTTTCGTGGCTTTGCTCGTCCTTGCACCAAAATACATTGTAGCAGTACAGCTGTAGTAATTGTTAATGCAATGTTTCGTTACAATAGAACCAGTGGCGCAGACAGGTGGTAAGGGGGTGTGGGATATAAGTCTGCAAACCCCGTTTATTTTTTAATTTTTGATAAATTTAGAAATCATACACTGTTTGGGGGCGTGAAGACACTCGACCCCCCAGCCGAAAATACTGGTTTCGCTACTGAATGTGTTATGTAGCAGTATATAGAATCGGCGAACAAAGTTCGGAAAAATTTCCGATGATTCATTCGAAATTTCGTATTTTCTGGAATAATTCAAACTTGGAATATCTTCAGTTCTTTCCTTAGATCTGACAACACTGTATTAAGTTCCAAACAATTGATACAATCAACGCTAGCTCTCATCACGTCACAGATACAGGACTTTCGAACTCCTGTGAACTCGAGGAAATAAATTTGTGTGTGGAACACACATGTCCCGTTGGCCAAGAAAGGGTTAAAGAGTCAAAGCTCTACGAAAAATACCTTTTAGGCTGCCGGCTGTCTGGTTTCTCGCTACAACTGCCGGCGAAAACGTACAAAGAATGCGTGTGTCTCTTTGACATTCTGAGAGAACATCTATTGTTAGTCAGTCTTTTCTCATTCTCTGAACATCATGATATCGTACGTGCACGGATGTTTCCTATTCACACCGCAGTACTTCCACTTGGTGGGACTACTATCAACTGAGTTCCGCTAGAAGCGATACTACAGTTTTTTGTTTGAAATTGTATTGCCACCTGCCGCTCCCTTAATCGCAGCGTCATTTTCACGCCAGAGCGATCACTACACAACAGTAGAAAAAAATGTTCAAATGTTTGTAAATCTATCGGACCAAACTGCGTGGTCATCAGTCCGTAGCTTACAATCTACTTAAACTAAGGGAAACTAACCTAAGGACAAACACACACACACACGCACACACACACACACACACACACACACACACACACACACACACACACACACATATGCCCCAGGGAGGACTCGAACGTCCGACGGCGAACAACCGCACGCTCCGCAGCGGGGCGCCTTAGACCGCTCGGCTACTCCACCGCGGCTCAACGGTAGAAGCTCACCATACAGAAGAACGGGCTTGTTTACTACAGTTTTTTCAATAGTTTTTGTACAAGGGAATCTTAAAGTCATTTTGATGTGATTTGATGTAGCAGCAGTATTAAAAATCCATTTATGCACATTTCAACAGTGTACCACGTAATGTTATAACGACACGTAAAGTCACGTTTTACACAAAGTGCTCTAGAGACTTGATGTAGCAGCAGTATTAAAAATCCATTTATGCACATTTCAACAGTGTACCACGTAATGTTATAATGACACGTGAAATCACGTTTTACACAAAGTGCTCTAGAGACTGTTATACTTTTATACTGTAGTATGTTATGTAATTTGTTACTACGATATAAGGTGGTAATATTTTACCATCATACTGTTACAGTGCAAAATTCTGACAGAGAAACTAGTTAAAACCTTAGATTGCTCAAGCGATCCCCAGCTAAGCTAGGCGGAAGCAGGTCATCGCCTAGTCGTAAAAGCGGCGCCAGTCGTTCGTAACGACAGCAGATGCTGCGTCGGCGAACTGAAAGCCTACAGTTAGCAGGCAGTCTGTTGAGTGCGACAGACGACCAGCAGAGAGAGAGAAGGTCAACCCGTCAGCTTGTAAATATTTCATAAATACACGTAACTCGGTCACAAGAGTGAATAAGACCGAGGATACGTTAGCGGTTAAAGTGCTCATTGAGTGAACGCTGCACTCAGAAGTAGGACACATTCGGTCGTTACAAAACGTCCCTTACGTCGTAGCTTCAGATGATTTCTGTACATAAACGTCCGCCTTTAGAAGTGTAGTCACTTGATCTTTGGGATCGAAGATGCTTAGGAGAGCAGTCGTCGATCCGATGGTCTAATCTATGTATTCAGCTTATGTCTCAGACAAAGCAGTACAGACTAATAGCCACTAGTCGCAACTAGGAGATGGAGTCCGGAGACAACTACTACGCTTCGAACTGACCATCGTCCGGTGAGATGGTGAACCGCTGTCTACAGTCTTCACAACGTTGCATATAGTTGCTGCCTGATGCCAGCTCAGTCTTCATTGGTTGATTTCCTAAAGGGCTATGATCCTGCTGACGCGCTAGCACTCTGGGGTTAGCCCTGTCAGCGGTATCAAGAGGTCAACTGTCACCACGGCGTCCGACTCCAGAGGTTCCGAGCATGGCCCTACAAGCAGCTGCCTAGACAGGAGGAGGGACCAAGGACTCCACCTGGCAGTCTCTGCTTCGAACCCCAGACGTCGCGGCGCGGGCACATCCGTTGCTTGGTTGGCTGTTTGGGACAGGGGGACGAAACTGCTAAGGTTATCGGTTCCCAGGTGCAGTGGGGAAGGATTGGGGATAGGAAAGGAGGGGAAGGGCAATGCAGTCCATGAAGGAAAGAAGGAAGAAAGACTGCATTAACTCGGGGCCCCGTGCTCGCCACACACGTACCCACGAAAGAACCGTGAGCCCCTTGCGAAGGATGGGGGGGGGGGGGGGGCACATCCGTCCGAACCGTATAGCAGCCGGCCCATAGCTAACGCGGCAGAAAGCGACGTCACCTGCTGATCTAGATCCTGTCGAGCTAGCGCCTACACCACGGAATCTTGTATTCAGTCAAATAAACTTCTAAACTCTAATACTGTTTTACTAGCGTCCTTTGGAACACCATCAAGTTCCACACCTCATTCTGACACTAAGCTGAGAACCTCCCGCTCGGCCCCAGCAAAACATGTAATATACGAGCGGTTCATTTTAACATGTGATTTGATTTGAGATCGAGGCTACGATAGGTCATCGTACAACCGTTCATTTATTGGTGATGGTAGCCACGGACTACCAGAGTTACCAACAGAACAGCATGCTTTAAAATTAATTGCAGCTGTGCGAAGATAACTTTCACGCATAGGTCCAACGTGGCAACGCCGGGAGACAGCTCTAGCCCTCCTCTTTCCCGTCCGACGCTAGATGGTGAGAAGTTCTTATGTAGCCCTGCGGAGAACTGTTGACCGGCGGCAACGCTTACAACCCTGGAGATGTTACCAGCATAAAGTCACCCTCATTATAACGAAGGTATGAGCGAAGGTGACGAATGGGAGACGTCAAGTATGAACCGCTGCTCTTTCTCTCGGCTCACATACCACTTCCACATACATCACCAACTCAAAACGCAGAGAAAAATAATTCGATTGGCGGATGCTTTGGTGCAGGAGGATCAGTATTATGTTCAACAAAATTCCAAACTGAGTATCAGGTGTAGAGAGTTGGCTTTCAGCTTCAGGCAGTCTGTGACGGAGAGGATTGCTTTCAAGCAGATCACATGCTATAGCGACGGGAGGTTTACTGGAAAATGCCTTTCGGCGGGAAGGCGATTTGTGTGTGTTGGAAGTGAGCAGATCTACGTTTCTGTGTTCCTTTGTGGAGTCTGAGGCATAGGGAAATGTTTCTTTACGACCGCAAACTTGAGTTGGTTTCCGTTCTGGTTTATGAGTTACTAGCTTAAACACGCGGCTCCGCTCGCGTGTTGGTTGATTATGATAGATAATGCGCGAAACGACAAATCAATTTTTGTAAAGAGATGTATTAAAAGAAATTTCTTTTTTACTGCTTTATTTATTTATTCCTATATTTCCTTATTCTTATGCTTATCCTTACAGAGAAAGAGATGAATACATTGAAGCACGCATAGACCAAAGATATGGTCTGTGGCACCACCTTTCGCTGTATGTAAGTCCTTGCTATAGAGTCGCAAATGTCATCGCTGGCCTTCAGTCCGAATTTCTTTTATAATTTGACGACTTTCAACCACCATATCTTCCACACCGTTATAGCTATCGGCATGGAACTGCTATGATGTACAACGGGAGACTTCGGACAACAATTACACACAGACCATTCGTTTGCGTTCTGTAGTTTTCGCTGCAGAGCGAAATATTAACACACACACACACACACACACACACACACACACACACACACACGTAGAATTTTATATATATACCGATAACTTTACACCCCAATATACTCCATCCTTTTATCATTATAAATCCTCAAGCAACAATGCAACCAATAAAAACATTTTCAAAGAGTACATATAATTTTCAAGAGTAATTATTGTTCCGCATTTCGAGTTATATTCTTCAAATTACTAAATATCTATCAAATCGTGCCTAAAACCTTCTTCAGGTATAAATTAGTAACTGTACAACTATTTAAGTCTCTGCGTCATGTCGTACGGACGTGATAAGCGTACACCGAACAGACATTCACATTTATAGATATAGATATGGAAGTAGTTTTGGATTTAGGAATTTGTGGACAGATTATTACGTCCTTTACTGAGTCAGAATTTACAGTTACGCAAAGTACGAGGAGCGTCAAAAAAATAAGTTTTCCTTTTTATTTTTATCTTTTTTTAACAAAGACAACATACTTACATGAAAAACACACCAATCAATTTACTTGAAGATGTCTTGTAAACACACGAAAAATTTTTCCAAGAGGCAATTGTGCTCTGTATCATGAATGGTATATAATCTACAGTTCTTAATTTTTCCTCGATATGGCGAAAGTTCGACCTATTCATTTTGTTGCTCTCACCATCGTGATTACGGTACTACAGTGTAGCTGCCTCGCTATTCTAAGTTAGTCTAAAGACCTGTATAGAAAAAGTAACGCCAACTCAGCGGCGGTCGCCATTGTTGGTCCATGCGGCTGGCGAGATCCAATAGCGTAGCATAGGGCCGCTGCACTAAAACCAGTTTATAGTCACTTCACGACGGAAGTGAAAGTGCAGATTACATCCTAATGATATATATAGTGAAGCACGGTTTTGTATCAATGAATGTTAGAGATACAGAAACAAGCAGTCAACACGACAGAATTTCTAATCCGTCTGCTAGAGCAAGTTCGTAGACTCAGGCTTTCATTTGCTTGCTAGCAGGAATGAAGTCATAAAAAAGTCTGTTAAAACGAATATTCAATAGTTTCATTAAATATTGAAACTTCATGGCAGATTAAAATTGTGTGCCGTAATCGGGACTCGAACCTGGGACCTTTTCCTTTCACGGGTAAGCGCTCTATCGACTGAGCTATCCCGACACGGCTGACGATGGCGCCTCACAACTTTACTTCCGCCAGTACCTCTCCTCCTACTTTCCAAACTTCACAGAAGCTCTCCTGCAAACCATGAAAGACTAGCACTCCTGGAAGAAAGGATATGGTGGAGACATGGCTTAGCCACAGCCTAAGGGATGTTTCCAGAATGAAACTTTCACTCTGCAGCGGAGTGTGCGCTGAAATGAAACTTCCTGGCAGATTAAAATTGTGCGCCGGAACCGGGACTCGAGCCTGGGACCTTTGCCTTTCGAGGGCAAGCGCTCTACCACTGAGCTATCCCGACACGACTCACGGCCCCAGGTTCGAGTCCCGGTCCCGGTACACAATTTTAATCTGCCAGGAAGTTTCATATCAGAGCACACTCTGCTGCAGAGTGAAAGTTTCATTCTAGAAACATCCCTCAGGCTGTGGCTAAGCCATGTTTCCGCCATATCCTTCCTTCCAGAAATGCTAGTCTTGCATGGTTCACAGGAGAGCTTCTGTGTAGTTTGGAAATTAGGAGGCGAGGTACAGGCGTAAGTAAAGTTGTGAGGCGGCATCGTGAGTCGTGTCGGGATAGCTCAGTCGGTAGAGCGCTTGCCCGCGAAAGGCAAAAGTTTCAGGTTCGAGTCCCGGTTCCGGCACACAATTTTAATCTGTCAGGAAGTTTCATATCAGCGCACACTTCGCTGCAGAGTGAAAGTTTCATTCTGGAAACATCCTTAAATATTGTTAACATTTTTTAAAGCATGAGTTGTTACCTTGAAATAATTTGCGTTAGAATAACCTTTACGGAACTGTAGGCTTATGATATAAACGACAGTGAAAATCGTAATGACAGGTGTAGATCATGATGATGTTAAGGTTTATGTTATGTATTACTAATAAATTAATAAACAGACTATATTGAAAAAGCAAATAATTATTTCATTCTAATGACATCTGAATTAGCATCACGTTTACAATATTTACGATCTCATTTTGCATTTCTCATGCTCTTGTATTATAATAACTTTTTTTCGAGCTAGCCGAAGCCGATTATGTTACTTCAAAAGTTTGTACCATGAATTGCACTGGAAGCATCTGTTTGATATGAACCTTAGTTAAACTGCAGAATGTGAAATATCAAGGCGTAATAATAAGAGTATTACAGAGATGTGGAGACTTTGCCCATACAGTTTAGCTGATTCATAAGAGAATGTATGCTAATACATCCTGCGACATTCCGTATTGTTTTCTCCTTGTGGGAGAGCTACAACAAATGGCATGACGCAAAGGCATTTTTCCTGGGAGAGTAATAAGAGTGAGCAAAAGGTCGTATTACCGGCAGGTGTACTAGCTGTTTGTCAAACACAATTTTTTGGAAATTGTCTTACGAAGAAATCTGATTAAATAAAAGTTGCCATTGGTCATGATGTGTTATTTTATTGTCATGTCACATATCTCGCGTGTAAAAAAAGTATATAATTAAATAAAATGAAAAAAATTAGAAGCAGGTAGCTGAGATCGAACCCACACTCAGTTTTTCTTGTGTTCAAGAAGCAAGAACAGTCTCGATTACACTATAAAAGCGGGGTTTTTATGAGACACGTACAAGGAATTACTTCGTAATGTAAAATGGTTTTTGTAGGTGTGTTATTAAATGAGAAAATAGAATTCTACAGTTGTTTATTGTGCAAAAGACGAAATACAGATATTGTATTAATCATCAGGTAGACGTGAATGGAGTGTATCTCAGACACATAAATACAAACTACATCGCTCAGTGTGCCACAGCAATTTAAATACGAAGATGCCGTGTGTAGGCTTGGATTCTGTATCTTAAGACTATTTATTAAAATCGTGAGTTAATAGAAAACGAAATTTTATGACACACACACTTTGTTTAGAAAATGTTCAAATGTTTGTAATTCTATCGGGCCAAACTGCGTGGTCATCAGTCCGTAGCTTACAAACTACTTAAACCTAGGTAAACTAACCTAAGGACAACACACACACACACACACCCATTACCCAGGGAGGACTCGAACTTCCACGGCGAGCAACCGCGCGCTCCGCAGCGAGACGCTTTAGACCGTTCGGCTACTCCACCGCGGCACTTCGTTTAGAGACATATACCTTAAATCAGTGCATTTCTGCAATACAGTTAATAGCTAGGTTGGCCCAGGAAGGCTACCGAGTACCAAGTGGCGCGCAACTGAGCAATAGTACTAAGGAGACCACATGGATATCGGATGTTAGAATTTTTTGATACTTATGGTACGTGAAGTTCAGAACTTAAATAACAATCAGCCAAAGTCATTTGACACATCTGTCAAAACTTCTCGAGAATATTGACTTTGAAATTTTGCAGGTGCATGTAAGTACCAATAATTAAAACTGTTGCAGCATCTGTCGATGTAGCTCAAGTGAACACCTTGCCGTCAGGCAAAACGATGGTTGAGTTGGTTAGCTGCTTGGAAAACCATTAGTAGCTATTGAGAAGACTTCCCAAAAACAGCGTCAAAGCTCTTTACAAACTGTACAATCAAAGACTACCTTCGTCAACTGATACTGAAGCCAATACTGTAAAGAATGTAACTTATGTGTTTTTGATTGTAACCATCAATTATTAAAGACTTTTTGTAAAATATAATAAATTACGATTAAACGAAAGAAACGTGCATTTTTCGTAAAAATTATCATTAGAAATTAAAATTCGGTAAGTATTGGAACACAATGGAAGAAAAAATCTGTCACGGCAGGATTCGAACCATCGAACCTACGGTTGCTAGACCATAGCGCTATCACCTGACCTGCACCGGGAGATGATGCAGCTCTTTTAATTACTGGTACTTACAAATACTCACGAAACTTCAAAGGCGCCTCGCTGCGGAGCGCGCGGTTGCTCGCCAACGGATGTTCGTGTCCTCCATGGTGTGTGTGTGTGTGTGTTTTGTCGTTAGGTTAGTTTACCTTACTTTAAGTAGTTTGTAAGCTACGGACTGATGAAAAATGTTCAAATGTTTGTTAAGCTTATGGGACTTAACTAAGGGGTCATCAGTCCCTAAACTTACAAACTACTTATGAACTACCTTATACTAAAGACGGCACAAATATTCATGCCCGAGGGGGGATTCGAACCCCCGATCGTAGTCACGGACTGATGACCACGCAGTTTGGTCCGATAGATTTACAAACATTTGAAACTTCAAAGTCGATTTTCTCGAGAATTTTTGAGAGTTGGCTTTGGCTGATTGTTATTTAAGTTCTGAACTTCACGTACCATAAATATCAAAAAACCCTAAAATCTGATACCCATGTGATCTCCTTATAAAACGTGATTATCGGCAACCCATACATAAAAGTCTGTCGCTACTTTCTATAAGCAGGGCTTGAGTCACGTGGCCTATTGTCAGGCGCAGTAAGCTGAACGTGTCGCGTGAAGCTTGCCAGGCTTACTGGGACCCAAACTGTTCTGGGATTGAGGGAACCCAATCGGCCGCTCTATCAACACCACCTAGATTAGAATACAATGCCTCACAACAGCCCGCGTCATGTCACACCGACCAGGCCGCGACCGCCAGCTCACTGGCTAGCCGGTACGAGGAAGTCGGTTGTGCCCCAGCGGCCAGCATTCGCGGCCTCTGGGTGTGACGTGGGCACGGCCTGTTGTGAGGCCTTATTTCTAGGTGGTGTTGGCTCTACCCGCTGTGCTTGAGCACACGTGCACTCTCGTTAGGGCACCTGCATATAGACGGGCATGCGCATCAACTTCTGCTGTAGCTGCAGCTCCCGCCGCCATTTTTGTTCCAAGCGGTGATAGCGTGAGCTTGTGGAAGGCGGAATTTTTCCGCTGTTATTGCTTTGAAATATCGCTTGTTTCATTTCTAAAAGACATGCCAAGAAGAAAATATATAGTTGGATTAAAAATTTATCTCGTTATAATAAATTATTGTAATATGATATGACAAATCTTTATATATAAAAGGAAGTGTCTCGATTGGCTGATTGACTGACTGACTGACTGACTGACTCACTCACTCATCATCGCCCAGCCCAAACCACTGAAGATAGAAACTTAAAATTTGTGGAGGGTGTTGATCTTACACTGTAGGCGTCATTTAAGAAGCGATTTTTTGATATTCCGTCCGTAAGGGCGTGAAATAGGGGATGAAACGTTTTATTGAAAATACGTAGCTATTTAGGGAATTTGGAAGCTAGAACTACAAAATTTCGGATTTTAATTCAGGGTTCGAATTTAAAAGACACGTGTTTCGGCATTTTTTGAAATTCGACAAATAAGGGGGTAAAATAGGTGACGCAAAATTTTGATTTTCAAAAATATGTTGCTGTTAACTCGGATTTTAAGTTACAACTACGAAACTTCGGATTGGTCATGTTTTTTAGTATTTTTGGAAATTCAACAACTGAGAGGGTTAAATAGAGAATCAAAAATTCTTTTTGAAAACACGTTGCTATTGATACAATTTTGAAGCTAGAGCTGCAAAAATTGTAATTTGTATTTTGGTTAGACGTTAAAAAATACATGTTTCGGTATTTTTGGAAATTCAACCATCAACGGGGTTAATCTGGAGAGGGGGTGATTTTCGAATATATGTTGCTATTTAGGCAGTTTTGAAGTTAGAACTACAAATTTTCGGATTTGGATTCGGGGTTCGAATTTAAAAGATAAGTGTTTCGGCATTTTTTTGAAATTCAACCAATGAGGGGGTAAAATAGAGGACACAAAAATTTGATTGTCAAAAATATGTTGCTGTTAACTCAAATTTCAAGCTATAACTACGAAACTTAAGATAATGATTCTTCATCAGGATTAAAAAGAAACAACTGATGCAGACGAACCGGCCTACGCATGCGAAGCATCGGCGGTTCAGCTAGTCGTTAAATATGTTATCTGGTGTTTGCCCACCTGGGAGTGTATTGTGAGTAACTTTTAAGCATTCGCCAGCTCAATTTTAAGAGATACCAGATGCACTACCAGATCTGCGCTTTAGTTTAGTTTGATACATTCTGGGCGCAAAAATCAAGCAAATGTATCGATTGTCATCCAAGACGAAGGTAAAACATTTTCACAAGTTATAGTTTCAAAATACTTTTCAGCTAATGGAATTTTAACAGCTATCAAAGGCTTTAATAAATTTCTGTCTCTGCTAAAATTGGTCAATTTTACTTACGACTTCGGCGGCGTAGAGTGCTAATGCTAGCAACGACCTTTGAATGATCTTTTAAAACTTGAACAGCTAGAATGAGAGAAAATAGTTTTTCGTGTTTACAACTTCTTGTATGTACTCTTGTCCGGCCAGTAAATTAATTATCTTCGTAAAGCGAACATTTTGTTGCAAACATTAGGAAACTACGCCGCCGATTCAATAACTAAAATTAGTATCGCAGTAGCTTCAAACATCGCTCCGAGCCATTATAACTAGTAAAAAACAGTGTGCATCATTTAAAAGTAATTAGTAATGTTATTGTCAAAATGTTGGTATTGTTTGTTATCGCCAATGTGTATATAAAAAAAAGTCTGTAATAGTAGGTCGTAGCTTCGGAACCTTCGCTAAAAAGGACACGTATCGAAACCTGTCGTTTACAACGTGTAGATATTGTGCATAACTACAAATGAATTAAACCACCTCCCAGAGTTTTTAAGACCTTCTCACGATGACAGTTTATTAACCGTATTTTACGCCTTTCAGGATCCATTGCAAAAGAAAAAACACGAAAACCATTTCCTTAACCATTAGAACAATTCGGAGCTGCACAGCCCACCAAGCTGAAAGCGTACTGACTGCCATATTCTACAGTTGAGATTCAAACCGAAGGATCAAAAATGACGGATGCGTATGTCCGTCTATATACAGGTGCCCTAACTCTCGTGTTTACTTTTATCCATTATGTGTTGGAACCTGCGACTGTGTCTTGAAATAGATTTCAGAAATAACTGGAACCAGTCGCCTTTTTTTCCTTCTTAATGAAGATTTATTAAACCATGACAGGTTTCAAGCTGCCTGGCAGCTCATCATCAGATGGTGTATACATTTAGTGCAAATTACATTTGTATCTGTGGCAGGGCAGAAAATGAGAAAAAGTAAACACTAATTGTGTGGTATGTTACACTGATTAAATACAAGTTCGTCTTCAAGATGTTACCTACAGTTATGAGTTTCACATTCAGTTTGACCTTGTGTTCTCCGCTTTTGGATAGCATTTCACAACTCTGCCCTTCCATCAGTACACCACAGCAACTGCCACGACATTCAAGCAGTTAAATTAAACAACACTTCACACACATTACTACTGCACAGCCACTGCCATGTGTTTCTACTTGTAAACAAACCAAAGAGTATGTTTATACCACAGGCGACTGGTTGCAGTTATTTCTGAAGCCTATCTCGTGTTTACGTCACGTCAGGCTGGGTTGCAGCGGTGCTAGGGGCAGGCAGACTATAAGTGTCGTGCTGTGTGGAGGCGGCGCATGCGCGGCAGCGGCTGCGGCTGCGGCGGGCGTGGCCATCAGAACGGGGAGACAGACCACGTTGTGCTTGAGGATGCGGCGCACGACGGGCGTGAGGTGGTCGGAGACGGCGGGCGAGCGCGGGTGCAGGTGGCAGTGCTGCGAGAAGAAGCGGCACAGCTGCGCCGGCGGCGGCAGGTTCTCCAGCAGCGGCGACAGCGTCGACAGCAGCGCCTCGCGGCCCCACCGGCTCTCCCACGACTCCTCGTCCTGCCGGCACCAACACCACACCAGGCACTTACCAACTATCACATTAAACTGCGCGCTACACTTACTAGGGGGAAACACAGTCTAACAAAAATGTTCAAATGTTCGTTAAGCTTAAGGGACTTAACTACGGGGTCATCAAGTCCCTAAACTTACAAACTACTTATGAACTACCTACAACTAAGGACGGCACAAATATCCATGCCCGAGGGGGGATTCGAACCCCCGACCGTAGTGGCCGTGCAGACCGTGACTAAAGCGCCTCAGTCCCCTCGGCCACCGCGGCCGGCACAGTCTAACATATACAGACGCGACACTCACTGCTGTAAAAGTTGTTATCACTTGACAGATTCTACGACACTAGCGCTCCTAGCGGTGGGCAAGCCGCCGAAGTAGTGATGTTTGTTTATAATTATTTTTGTACGTAATTAACGAAATAGTTATTATAATTTTTGTGTTACAAGCATTAGTAAACTATCAGGAGACATACATAATACGGAAATTAATGTAAAAAGATCAGAATTTAACTGATTTAGTGGTGTAAATAACAACTTCGTCTTTAACGAATACTTACGAATATGTCTGTATTTCAAACTTATTCCGCTGAAAGTAAGTAGATTATAAACACAAAAGAATAATAAATTTCTATTATGGTCTTTTCTTACTATGGCAGGCAGTTTTTTGACGTATATCAACTCGGTGTGGAGTCTAGTGATTCATACATTTTTTTACGCCTTACTCGTGTTTCTTATACGCGCATATTCTTTTAATTGTAATTACTTTAGCCTGAAAAGCCAAAGTTTTGAAGATTATTGCCGTTTGTGGTTCAGCTGTAGCAACAATTGTGGAATAGGGTTCTTCTTTGTTGGAAAACAGTTTAATTGCTTTTGTTGTTTTATTGCCTCGTCTGTGACGTTTCTCCGTCAGTTACAGCTGTGGTGGTTGATTTGGTATGTTAAACGCTACAGTAATTGCATTCTGTGCACATTTTCTACGTTCCACCTTCACCGATTTCACTCGAATTATAGTGAAGAAACCTTAACGTTCCTGAGTAGAAAAGCGACGTCATTCTGCCGAAAGGCAGTCTTATGATATTTCCTAGCCATTTTCTATTTTTAACAGAAAATGAAATTATTCAGTAGAAGCCTGTATGTTACAAGATAATTGCAAATAAACTATCCTGCAATTTACCGTTTCGTACTTTGTTCAAATGTTTGTAGAACTTATGGGACTTAAGTACTGGGTCATCAGTCCCTAAGCTTACGAACTACTTATGAACTAGCTAAGACTAAGGACGTCACAAATATCCATGCCCGAGGGGGGATTCGAACCCCCGGCGGTAGTGGCCGTGCAGACCGTGAC
The DNA here is from genome assembly GCA_026315105.1 of Locusta migratoria. Taxonomy (NCBI): domain Eukaryota; kingdom Metazoa; phylum Arthropoda; class Insecta; order Orthoptera; family Acrididae; genus Locusta; species Locusta migratoria. Next base: position 335,963,966 of record CM048748.1, on the reverse strand, counting down.
TGGAGCGCCTCAGTCTCCTCGGCCACCACGGCCGGCTTCGTACTTTGTCAGGGGCGTTAGGAAACTAAAAAAAAAAGAAGAAATGTGGAGCTATTTTTAAGTTATTATCTATTTTAATGGCATTACATTAGTTTTCCAATGTAAAAGTATGTTAAAATCTATACAAAATGTATTATTCGCACTCTTCCAATATCGTCTTCAGAAATGTAGCTTGCGGGCCGCTTGGAGCGCTACTGTCGCAGTGTATAACAAAAATATGCCGAAGTGTCGTGACAGTATATGTTAGACTGGGGGGGGAACCGTGACCATAACTAGTCTGGTCAGTTTCAAAATCCAAACAACCAACCGACACTTCTTAGCTCTGCCAACTTCATCTGTGAATACTTATACATGTATACCACAATCTAACACATACAGTCACGACACTCACATTCATTTTTTTATATGCCACCACAGCAGCGCTCCAAGCGGCTGGCAAGGCACATTTCTGCATACTATATCGGATTAGTATAAATATCGTCTTTTAAATTGATTTTTAACATACTTTTTTTACAATGGGGAAGGTACTTAGTGCCATAAAAATAGGTAATAACCAGAAAATAACTCTACCCATGTCTTTTTTAAGTTTCCTAAGAACCAATGGAAAGTATGAAACAGTACTTTGCAGGACAGTTTATTTAACATTAATTGAAATCTACGACTTTTTAATCAAAAATTTCAGTTTCTATTAAGAGCAAAAATTGCTAATAAACAACAGAAGACCCAACCATCTACAGAAGGACGTCGATTTTCTACTCAGAAACCTCAGGATTTCCTCACTAAAATTCCAGCAAAATCAGTAAGTGTTGAACATAAGAAACTTATATGGAATGCATTATTTAATGTACCACATCAGCCACTACATCTGTAGCTGAAGGAAAATCCTCACAAACGTGTCAATAAAACATCGAAAGCAAAAACACAATTTCACAATTGTTACTACATTTGAAACACAAATGGCAACAATCTTCAAGATATTCGTTTTATAATCAAAAGTAATTATAGTAAAAACTATATGGGTTTATAACAAAGACAAGTGAAGTGTAAAAATGGTCCAATCATATCGAATGTTTAAACGTCAAAGAAAGTTCCTGTCACATAGGAACAGACCAAAACAGGAATTAATGTTTGTCATGTGCTTATATTCTCTCAGCTTCCTGTTTGCCCGTTTTGAACGAAGGTGGAATGCGCTAACTTGGAACATTCGGACAGACCAAAATACTTGGGTGTCGTGATGGATGGATCACTGACGTACAAATATCACTGCGAAAAGACCTGCCAAAAAGTTGTTCCCAGGAACAATATCTTAGGAAACTGACGAACAGTAAATAGGGAGCAAGTCCGACTGTATTACGAACAACTGCTCAAGCACTCTGCTTCTCCACGGCGGAATATGCATGCCCTGTATGGCCCCGATCCACACATGCCAAAAAAAGTCACCACAGCCCTAAATGAAACATGCAGGCTAACAACAGGATGCATGAAATCCGCACCACTTGTGAAAATATATAAAGCAGCAGGATTCTCATCTCCTGAATGCCGAAGAACTGCTCATGAATACACAGAAAAATTCAAACAGACCTTCGACTAGCGCCACCCACTGCGTGGTTCCTCCTGCGGACATGGCAGACTTAAATCCCACAGGAGATTCCTCGCCAGTGAGCTGAATGAACCCCCGAAGGACTACCCTGTTTCAAATGCCAAAAAAATGTTTGTATAGCTTATGGGGTCATCAGTCCCTAAACTTACAAACTACTTATGAACTAACTAACACTAAGGACGGCACAAATACCCATGCACGAGGAGGGATTCGAACCCCCGACCCTAGTGGCCGTGCACACCGTGACTGGAACGCCTCAGTCCTCTCGGCCACCGCGGCCGGCGCTTTAAATGCCCAGCGGCAGCACAACAAGCTGGAAGATCTGGAGAACACTGAATTGCATCAGAACAGGCGTAGCACCAGTCAAAGCAAATCATCAGGTAAGGAGACAACAAATGCGACTGCGGTGAAGTTCAAGATGTGGAACATCTTTTACAGTTTATTAATAAAGAACAGTCTAGAATGCACTAATTTATTTCATTCAACTAGTTTCAGTCTTATTTAGACCATCTTCAGGAATTTGTCTCCATCGATGTTGTGGAGTTGGCAGGAAGCTGGGAGCCTTCCAGTGCGTCACTGAGAGCAGTGAGGCTAATTGAATGAAATAAATTAGTGTATTCTACACTGTTATTTATTAATAAATTAAAATAGAGTTGACCCAAAAATAGAGAAACGAAAATGTTTCCAAAAATATGTGATCTTTTACAGTGTCCAATCTGCCCCACGAGGTGTACCCTTGATGAACTATGGCTTGAGAAGAGAGAAGCCTTTGAATTTGCCCGATACTGGACTGAAAGATTTTGAAACATACAAAATATACACATATCCGGAACTACTTCCTCATGAAGAAGTTGTTGTTTATATCACTGAATCTGGAAACTGCGGTTGTTTTTATATTTATTTCACGATTATTTATGTCTCTCGAAATTTTACTAATGTTTGGAACTCAAAAATTACAGAAACTGCTTGGTTAATTACGCAGAAAAGTAATTAAGAACAAACATTACTCCTACGGAGCCTTGCCCACCGCTAGGAGCGCTAGCGTCGTTGCAGCTGTCAGTTGGTAACAACTTTCACAGCAGTGAGTATCGTGTCTCTGTATGTTAGATTGTGTTTATACTACTATATAAAGACAACATTGTCACCAAAAATCCAGAAAAGTAATGCACTGATTTACTCCAAATTTTTAACACGTAGTATGGACATGTTAAAAGGTTTTCCTGACTATACTTCACCGAATATATATATATATATATATATATATATATATATATATATATATATATATATATATATATATATATATAAGAAAGTCGTGTTAGTTACACTATTTATAACTAAAGAACGTCTGAACCGATTTGGCTCAAAATTGGTGGGGAGGTAGCTTAGAAGCAGGAGACGGACACAGGAAGGTTTTTAGATACCTATTTATTTAATATTTTATGTATGACACATCTATCTATATTGATAAAATGAATTGCCGCATGTATGAATACGCATTACTTGATAATGGCTTCACCAATTTGGCTGATCTTTTCTTTGTTGCCGGCCGCGGTGGCCGAGGGGACTAAGGCGCTCCATGGTCACGGTCTACACGGCCACTACGGTCAGGGGTTCGAATCCCCCCTCGGGCATGGATATTTGTGCCGTCCTAGTTCGTAAGTAGTTCATAAGTACTTTGTAAGTTTAGGGACTGATGACCCCGTAGTTAAGTCCCATAGACTATACAAACACTTGAACATTTTTTCTTTGTTTTGTTTGTAATTCTCAGGACAAGGTTTGTATGAAAGAAAAGTTTTGGAAAATCTACCGGATAATATTAGAATTTGAGAATAACTGAATGTACGCTTCCAGCTCGGATCATTTTCTAGATTCTCCAACAATCAGCTTATTCATTCGCTACTCGCCTAGCGACCAAATACGCTGTAACGGAGCAGACAAATACCTCAAGGAGGTTAGAAGAAAGGGAGGGCATTGTTTGAAGCCAAGGATTAACTGGTATGGAGGGTTTAATTTTAAATCCGCTACACAGACCTAGCAGGAAATGTTGGCAACAGCCGTTGATTGCGGGAAACTGCGTTACGTCGCTGTTAGGCAATCGGGTGATAGTATACAATATCCAATTATATTTGCCAATTTCTTAACAGTACTACGTTTATCGTTCATGGAAACACTATTCATTGTTTTCGTACTTATATGAAAAATGAAAACTAACTATGAGGATTGGAACTTAAATAGTGGCAACACTGGTGTGGAGACACTACGCAATGGAATCTACGATTGTCGCTGATAGCACACGTTGTTGACATACCTACATTACGTCCGAGCAAACGGACTCGTCCGTCCCACTCACTGGCGAGCGCAGAGTCGAGGGAAACACAGTCACTTGTGAGTGGCTGGTCTAACGTAACGTTCCTTTACGGCAGACCGTTAATGCACAGCATTACTGTTCCTTTTTGAAGTACCACCTACGACCAGCTTTGCGAAAGAAGCGGCACCACTTTCTGCGCAACCCACCCACCATTTTGCGTTTTGCGCGGGCGCATACAGCGCAAGCTGTGGCTTCTCTGATCGGTCGATGGGACTAGGAAGTACTGTACCATCCACCATACTCCCCGCACTTAAGTCCTTGTGACTTTGATTCCGAAGATGAAAGAACCACTTGGAGACTCCTTCTTTCATCTGGTGATGGTGTCACGTTTCCCTATTGCTGACTACGTAGAATAGTAGCGTAAGTACCAAATTATAGATTCGTTTAATTATACCAAATGAAAATTTTCGTAGAAACGAACGTTTCTTTCTGAATGACTATGGTAGGATTTGCAGTATTTGATTATTCTGATAGCAGTGCAACAGCTTCGCATGGCTAAGTATATTCAGTCGTTACGTTTCGCATTGCGCTGGAAGTTACAGTAGAGTCTGTTCATTTTCTAAAGAGCCAAGGCGACTATTAGCTAGTCAATACTTCGATGTAACTCTAAATATTATGTATGAGTTCCTTTCGATATTCGCTTTTTTCTTATCCCTGCCAAGCACTATTGTGAGTTTCTCATAGCTATATTGTTTCACTGTTTCGAGGTATTTCGCTGTATTGTGATTTGAGATTTAGCTTTTAGTTTCTCACTTTAAAGATAAGTAAATGTTAGTTGCTTTGCAGTAGAAAGTATTTAAAATCCTTGATAGCAGCTGTAAATGAATGTGCAAGCTGACGACATTTCCATATTTAAGCGGTAACAGGCAAAAACCATGGGCAATGTTTTTATGAATAAAACGAAACTTGTAAATCAAAAATGTAAGAATTTACAGTAGTAGCAAAGTTGCTTTTAGCTCCTTCAATAACATAAATATCGGAAGTTGCTTCTCACATTTCAGTATTTTTCAATGTTACCTACATAAGAACCGCAGTCATTAAAGACAAAAAATTATAAATGAACTTCGGTGTCACAGTAAATATTTTTTTCTCAAAAGTTTCCTAAACATTTAAAGTGGAGAGGTTGGCTACAAATTTACTAACCGTTCGAGTTCCTCGATGTAACCGAATAAAACAGTCTCTAACATTACCTTGAGGCCAAAAATCGGTAATTCCATTCGATAAGATATGCATAATCGGATAATGGAACATCGGATTTGGTCAGGAAAGACGTCTATAAGGTAAACTCAGAACGTAAAACCTAATGTAAATCCAAAATTTGATTCAAATTGCTCTAGTCGTTTCCGAGATATACGAAGTAACTGTCACACGAAACGTCTTGTGTACGTATACAGGGTGAGGCATTTAAAACTGTTTTTCGGAATATTTTGAAAAATATAAATCAGATTTTAAAAAGTTGTAATAAAAGTAAGTTATTGCCTCGAAGAGGACCATCCATTAACATCAAGATTGACCCCCGTTGAGTGAAACTGAAATCTTAAATTTGATCCCCTATTTTGCATTGCAAATTTGGATTCACTGTGAAACATTTTTTCACTTCATGATAGATGGCGCTGTAATTAGCGACAGTAATAATGAGCAGAAAATTGTTGAAAGACTTTAATATCTAGAACAAATAGATAGCGGACCCTTTCTTTAAGTTTAACACCTCCAGTTTCAGTAAACAGACAATACTGCGAAAAGACATTGCAGAAGGAAGTTTTCTATCAATGTACAGATTAGCGTACCTCTGACGAGCTTCTTGAACGTTTCTATGAGCCTCAAAATACGAGGAAAGGTTATTTGTAATCTCTGCAGCCGTTAACGTCGCGGAACACAAGCGTAGAGAGTATCATTGACGTACAATAAGTAATTATTTCGTATGGCTCATTGGCTCGATGCAAGTCTTTCAATTGGACGCCACTTCGGCGACTTGCGTGTCCCTAGTCTATCCCAGTTATCCAACCGGGCAAAGGGGACCTACAGCTTAACGTGGAATCCGAACCATGTGTCGTTTCTGGCGACTCTTCACATCGTTGAGAGGTGAAGGATGGGTTAAAGCGCAAACTCAGCCCGACCGAGTTTCGTACCGGCGACCTCTTGGTTTGCAGTCGAACTCTTTACTGCTAGACCACCAGGCCCGATTTAAGTTATATACTTCTAGTATCTTCTATTACACATTTTCTAAAGTAGCATTTGCTCTTCTTCGGTGTTCAAGCTATTTCCTTACACAACTTCGTCAAAATCGTTTTGGCGGTTTAGTCATGAAAGAGTAACAGAGTTACTCTGGCATTTATAACATCAGTATGGATTTCTGATGAATCGCAGACTGAAGAAAACTCCGAGATCCGATTTGGTTTCGAACCTGTTACCCTTCGGTTTCCATTCGAGCGCTTTACCCAGAGACACTAAAGTACAATGAACAGTCTTGTCATAGACTGAGAGTCTGTGCTTCATTCGATTGTGGGAGGTGTCACATGTTATTATAAAAAATTATAAAAAATATCCAAAACTGCACTTCGATTTTCCTAATCTGATGCGTACTTGGGATATTACAATTTTTCAACAATTTTTATTTTTGTCGATTACTGCACAATCTATCATAAAACAAAAAAAAGTTTCATAGAAAAGTCAAAATTTTTCACAGAGAATCCAAATTTGCAATAAAAATAGGGGTTCCTATATAAGATTTGAAAGTGACCTCCCTCCCGCCCCGGGAGTGGTGCAGGGGTCAAGATTTATGTTAATGCATGTCGCTCTTGCAGGTGAATTACTTCTATTGCACCTATTTTTGCCGGCCGCGGTGGCCGATACCCTTATTGCCCCACTATCAGCTTGTCGATAATTGGCTGAATAGAACCGCGATTCGTTATGGGCTGGATCTCAAACAGCCCGCTCCAAAAGAATAGTACGCCGAGGAGACTACAGCGCGCCAGTCACGATCTGCACAGCCACTACGGTCGGGGGTTCGAATCTCCCCCCCCCCTCGGGCATGGATAATTCCGCAGCCCTTAGTGTAAGTTATTTCGTAAGTAATTTATAGGTTTAGGGACTGATGATCCCCTTGGTTAATTCCCATAAGCTATACAAACATTTGAACATTTTTTGCACCTATTTTTAAATCCGATTTCTATTTTTCCACATATTACAATTGTAAGAGCCTCACCCTGTATATGTTCGGGGGTTTTGTTTTATGCAAAATCGTAAAGTAATGTAACGAAGAATATAGAAACCGCATGAGTTCCTTGTTATAACCAAAGATAATCGTTAGCGCCGTATCTAAATACACGAAATATACGAGGGTTGGAGTGGCTGGGATGTGGAAGTTACAGTATACCGTTAGCACAGCCTGTTCTGTCGATGGTGCGAATTGAGCGGTCTACTGCCTGTCGAATCTCTGGAATAGTTCTGAAGCGAATGGCACTCAGTGGTTCATTCATCTTGGGAATTAAAGTTACAAGGACTTAAGTCCTGGGAGTATGGTGGATGATACATTACTTCCCAGTCCCATCGACCGAACTGAACAGCCACAGCTTGGACTGTATGCTTTTTTTTTTTTTTTTTTTTTTTTTTTTTTTTTTTTTTTTTTGTGGTTTTAGGGCGCACAACTTCTACGGTCATTAGCGCCCAGACAAGAACAGAGATTCGCTAGATCTAAAAAAAAATGGTAACTGCCAGTTAGAACATCAAGAAGAGGCTAAAAACGAAAGATAAAAGACAATTAAAAGGGTTAAATATCCTTTGATAAGTTGGCCAAGTTGATAAAACGCAAAACTCGAGCAGCTGCTCGTGTGTCATCAGCTAAAATTTCCTCCAGAGTAGACGGAAAGTGAAGGGCTACACGGAGATGATTAAAATTTACACAAGACAGTAAAACATGTCGCACTGTCAGCAGTTCACCGCAGGAGTACAGCGGTGCAGGGTCGGCGGATAGCAAGTGACGGTGGCTGAAACGGCAGTGACCGATCCGCAACCGGGCCAGGATGACCTCCTCCCGCCGAGAGGGGCGTGAGGAGGTCCTCCAAGCGGTCGGGATCGGTTTTACAGTTCTCAATTTATTGTTGTACAGTGAAAACCACGCACTGTGCCATGACGACACGATACTACGGCGAAGAGCCCGTTGAACATCGTCCGATGGGACGCAACAGGTAGCCATGCGAGGCAAAAGAGCTGCGAACTTGGCTGCTATGTCGGCGGTCTGATTCCCGGGCACACCCACGTGGCCAGGGACCCACAGGAAAGAAACGTGACAGCTGTCATCTGCTAGCAACTGGAGGGAGCGTTGGATCCGATACACGAGAGGATGGTTCGAGAAAGGGTCCTTAAGACTCTGCAGAGCACTAAGGGAGTCCGAACATATGCCATAGAAAGGTTGGCGATGGCGGCAGGTATACAAAACAGCCGTGGAAGAATAAAGCCCCCAGTCAGCTTTAGAAATGTTCCAACTGGTGGGACGAGGAGATGGGGAATGATGCAGGAAGTGGATGATACAAGGGAAATGGTCACTCGAGTACGTGTCAGAAAGTGCATACCACTCAAACCGACCGGCAAGCTGAGGAGTGCATATCGCAAGGTCTATGTGGGAGTAAGTATGAGTTGTGTCAGAAAGGAAGGTCGGTGCACCTGTGTTGAGACAGACAAGATTGAGGTGTTGGAGAAGGTCCACCAAAAGGGAGCCTCTCGGACAAGATGCCGGAGAGCCCCATAGGGGGTGGTGGGCATTAAAGTCGCCTACCAACACGAAAGGTGAAGGGAGCTGGTCGACGAGGTGTAGCACATCTGCCCTAGTAAGGGCAGATGACGATGGCGAATAGATATTACAGAGGGAAAAGGTAAATGTGGATAGAGTTATGCGGACGGCAACTGCCTGTAGGTGAGTATGCAATGTAATGGGATGGTAATAGACGTCGTCGCGAATAAACATCAGAACCTCTCCATGGGCTGGGGTACCTTCCACAGGTGGCAGATCGAAACGCACAGAGGTGTAGTGGGGAAAGTCTGCACGGTCACTTGAACGCAACTTAGTTTCTTGGAGACAGACTAGAAGCGGGCAGTGCAATCGAAGGAGTAGTTTTAACTCCTCCCGATTGGAAGGAATGCCGCGAATATTCCATTGAAGGAGCGCCATGATAAAAAATGAGATAAGAAATGAGGATAAAAACGAACAAGCAAGCGGGGTCACCTCGACGGTCACTGAGGACCGGATTTCGAGGGAGCACTGCTATCGCTGTCTAGGGGCAAAGGGTCGTGGTCCATAGGTTCAACCGACGCGCCTGCCACCTCCTTGAGTTGATCAGGAGGAGCAGTTTCCACCGCCGGTAAAGGGCCGGGTGCCCGACAGACGGAGCGTCCCGGTGAAACAGAAGACGGCCGAGGCCGGCAACTGTTGGGCGGCGTGACGGATGGGTCACGCCTCGGCGGGGAAGGAGGGGAACTCTTTTGCTTGTTGGCTCTTCTGGAAGAGTGACGGTGAGAAGAGGCAGTTGACGGTTGGGAAGCCTGAGAGCGCAGAAAATCCTCACGGACGGGTTCCTTGTTCGAAGTCCGGGCATCTTGTTTAGGTGCCCGCGGTTTACCAGAGGTTGACGAAGACTGTACTTTAGAAGCAGCAGGAGGAAGCGGGGACGTGGAACGGGCAATCTTCGGGCTGGCGGATCGCACAACTGTGTCAGCGAAGGTAAAATCACACGTCTGGGTACTTGAATACTTAGTAGGTCGAGTGGAGGTGAGGACCTTACTGTATGTGCCCGCTGGGAGGACAGCGGGCTTTCGACTCGCCAACAACTTTCGAGCGGCAGATGTTGATACATTTCCGTAGCCCGAATTTGCTGGATGACCTTTTCATCCTTGTATACAGGGCAGTCTCGAGAGGAAGCCGCATGGTCACCGTTGCAGTTAAGGCAGTGAGGGGACGGAGGTGGGTAATCCCCCTCATGGGCGTCCCTACCACAAGTGACACATTTTGCTGCATTTGGGCAAGATTGACGTGTATGGTTGTACCTGTGGCATTGGAAACAGCGCGTTGGGTTTGTTATATAAGGGCGGACAGAGATAACTTCGTACCCTGCTTTGACCTTCGACGGGAGTTCAACTCTGTCGAACGTCAAAAACACAGTACGAGTCGGTGTCAGCTGGTTATCTACCTTTTTCAAAACCCTATGCACGGCTGTGACACCCTGATCGGACATGTAGGTTTGTATATCTTCGTCAGACAACCCGTCAAGGGATCTCGTGAAGACTACCCCCCGTGACGAGTTGAGTGTGCGATGCGCTTCTACCTTGACAGGAAACGTGTGTAACATTGTAATCCGGATTAGTTTCTGAGCTTGGAAGGCACTGTCCGCTTCCAGCAACAATGTGCCATTGCGCTGGCGCGAACAGGTTTTAACAGGGCCAGCAATTGCATCAACACCTTTCTGTATAACGAAAGGATTGACAGAATTGAAATCTTTACCGTCGGTGCGAGAGACAACAAGAAATTTCGGTAGATTAGGCAGAGTCTTCTTTTCCTGAGGCGAATCCATCTTTCGTTTCTGGGTCAACGTCACTGAAGAAGAGAAGGAAGTCATCGCGGAAGTGTCCCCCGTGATTACCGGCGTCTCCGATGGCGCGCTCCTTCCTAGTGGGGGCCCTCTCCGAGGGCTTACCCGTCTTAGGTGATTGTTCACACCTCAGGTCACACCTCCCGAGAACTGACGGAGGGACCAATCGGCATGTTCGGAAGGTACCAGCTCGGGTAATCACCCCTCCCTGGGCCTGGCCTTTACCAGGGGGTACGTACGTGCCCTACTTGTCTACCCGGGGCGGGGAATTACGCGTTACCCCCGTCACCTGCTACGCATGATAATGCTTGGGTCGGCCTTCAGACACGCACAGGGAGGAAAGAAGAAGAATAGAGGAAGTGAAGAGAAAGAAGGAAAGAAGTGTCTCAAACGCCGAGGCGGAGACTAATGAGGAGAAGAAGGCTAGGAGAGTACAAGGAGAGAAAGACAGAAACAATGGGTAAGAAAGGAAGGAACCAAGGAATAAGAGAAACGACAACAAGAAACCACCTTAACTTGTGAAATACGCCCGTCTCCGGGCGAAGGCATAAACCGGGAGGGAAAGTGAAGCATCCTGGGGCAGAAGAAAGGCTGCTCCGGCTCGGGGCCCCATGCGCGCCACACACGTACCCACAAAAGAACTGTGGGCCCCCTGGGGGGGGGGGGACTGTATGCGCCCACACACTGTCGTGCAAAATGATGGGCGGGTTGGCAGAAAGTGTTGCCGCTTCTAACGCAAATCTGGTCGCAGGTGCTGCCCCAAAAACGAACAGTAATACTGAGCATTGATGGTCTGCCGTGGAGGAAGGTAATGCGTTACGATAACACCGTCACAGACGTACACGAGAATCACCGTAACTTTCACATTACTGGGGCTCTGACACACCTTCGATTTTCGCGCCGACACATTGGTCGGATTGGCGCTTGAAGCCCCTGCCCGGTGGATGTCTGCCAGTTTTCCGACCTTCGTTGAAGGCTTTTACACAACGTACCACTGTTCTGTACTGCAATTCCGATTCCCCGCACGCCTCTTTAAGACTTGATGACACTGTCGTGCTGTACTACCTCTAAAAATGTTCAAATATTTGTAATTCTATGGGACAAAATTACTTTGGTCATAAGTCGCTAGACTTACAAACTACTTAAACTAAGTTGAACTAACCTATGGATAACGGACACATCCGTGCCCGAGAGACGATTCGAACTCTAGACGCGGGAGGCTGCGCAATCCGTACTGTGGCGCTCCAGACTGCTTTCGGCTATTCCCGCGCGGCTGTACTACCTCTGGCAAATTCAATCTTGATCCAACTCTGTTGTTTCTGAACATAGTGACACCGTTACGTTAGAACGCCCACTCACAAGTGACTGTGTTTCTCTCGATTGTGTGCACGCTGGTGACGTGAGACGGGCGAGACCATCTGCTCGGTGGTAAGGTAGGTACCGGGTGATCGAAAACTCAGTATAAATGTGAAAACTTAATAAATCACGGAATAATGTAGACAGAGAGGTAAAAATTGACACACATGCTTGGAATGACATGTTATCGGCCTTTTTTCTTCTAGGAATTGCGTGATTCTGGTTTTGTTACTGCTACCGTGACGGGTGAGAGGTACACCGATATGTTACAGAATCGTAGAAAGGCTGATTAACAGCTGCTGGGACGTACGATTTTTATACAGGATGGTGCTCCGCCCCATATTGCTAGACGCGTGAAAGACCTCTTGCGCACGTCCTTTGGTGATGATCATGTGCCCAGACCGCAGTCCGTGCGATTATTGGCTTTGGGGTTACCTCAAGTCGCAAGTGTATCGTGATCGACCGACATCTCTACGGATGCTGAAAGACAACATCCGACGCCAATGCCTCACCCGTGCTTTACAGTGCTGTTCACAACATTATTCCTCGACTACAGCTATTGTTGAGGAATGATGGTGAACATATTGACTATTTCCTGTAAAGAACATCATCTTTGCTTTGTCTTAATTTGCTATGCTAATTATTGCTTTTCTGATCAGATAAAGCGCCATCTGTCGGACATGTTTTGAACTTTCTTTTGTTCTAATAAAACCACATGTCATTCCAAGCATGTTTGTCAATTTTTACCTCTCTATCTACATTATTCCATGATTTATTAAGTTTTCAAATTTATACTGACTTTTTGATCACCTGGTATATCAACAGCGTGTGCTATCAGCGACAACAGTGGATTCCCTTGCATATTGGCTCCACAGCAGTGTTGCCCCTATTTAAGTTCCAACCATTGTACATACGACAAATGCTCGTATAATATGAAGAGATGACTCGCCCATCACATTGTCTCCATACACCTCCTTTAATTGGCGATGAATTTCACAAGATCGAACGTTTCTATCATTAAGAAATTTAATCTCGGCCCTCACTCCTCAACTGGCGGGGTTCTCAATTTGTTTAAACATTATAAACGATCACAGACACAAGACACAGCGTCACGCAACCCCGCACGCAGCAGGCACACATGGCACTGACGCGGTCTGACGCTGCCCAGTGGCTACACGAGTCGTCAGCGCGTAATGCGGCGTTACCGGCTACCATTTTCCGGATGGCCCTCGTAGCAGTTGCTCTACGAATGACACGTATCTCGTATATTTAAACGTGCAAATCTTTTCTACATATTTCGTTTATCCCGAGAACAGCTCTAACGATTTGTATCAAGTTTTGTATGTATATCAAGTTTTGCTTATTTACTTTATCCGTGTACGCTTCACTCATGAAAAAACGTGATTTTCCAAACATATTATGTATTTATTTGTCGTATGTATAATGGTTGTAACTGCTGTGGAGCCACTATGTTGACATAAGTAATTCATATAATATATACAAAAAAAAAAAAAAAGAAGCTGATTCTTCAAACTGGGGAACAATAAAAAATGGGGTGCCACAAGGTTCGGTCTTGGGCCCTTTGCTGTTCTTAAGATATATTAATGACTATCCATTCTATATCCATGAAGATGCAGAGCCGATTCTTTTTGCTGATGACACAAGTATAGTTATCACATCTGACAGACAAGAGCTAACTGAAGAAATTGTAAACGACGTTTTTCAGAAAATCATTAAGCGCTGATGGCGTGATGGCCGTAATATATTCAGGATAAATAAACAAATAAGTAAATAAAATAATCATCCCTCCCTTAAAAGGTTAGAAACAACGTTACAGATCGAGGCTGAGCATGCCACAGGCATTTGAAGTGCATTCAGGACGTCGGTGGATTGGACGAGTGACCTAGGACACGGCGCCCTTGGGCCGCAGTGTCATTAAACCGGCCGCGGCTGGAACCACACGGGGGCGGCGGCGCGCCCTGAATAGCGGCGCAGATTGCGTTAGCCGGCCGGAGTGGCGTCAGCGGCGCGATAAACGCCATTCACTTAACGCGTGCATTGACGGCGTAATTCGGCGATTCAGCCGCCGCCGGGGCGCCTGCCGCGCCGCTGTACCGCAAGACAAAGGCAAAGTGCTGGCCCAGGCGTCGCTACCAGCCGCCAGGCGATAGGGGTGGCTGCTGTCTGTTCACTTTATAAAGAGCCGTGCTGAGCCAGACAATCGAGTCGCTGTTTCGATATAAGTCGAATCTCAGGCGATAAGGGTGGGAACTGTCTGTTCACTTTATAAAGAGCCGCACTGCGCCAGACAATCGAGTCGCTGTTTCGATATATGTCGAATCTCAGGCGATAAGGGTGGGCACTGTCTGTTCACTTTATAAAGAGCCGCGCTGCGCCAGACAATCGAGTCGCTGTTTCGATATATGTCGAATCTCAGGCGATAAGGGTGGGCACTGTCTGTTCACTTTATAAAGAGCCGTGCTGCGCCAGACAATCGAGTCGCTGTTTCGATATATGTCGAATCTCAGGCGATAAGGGTGGGCACTGTCTGTTCACTTTATAAAGAGCCGTGCTGCGCCAGACAATCGAGTCGCTGTTTCGATATATGTCGAATCTCAGGCGATAAGGGTGGGCACTGTCTGTTCACTTTATAAAGAGCCGTGCTGCGCCAGACAATCGAGTCGCTGTTTCGATATATGTCGAATCTCAGGCGATAAGGGTGGGCACTGTCTGTTCACTTTATAAAGAGCCGTGCTGCGCCAGACAATCGAGTCGCTGTTTCGATATATGTCGAATCTCAGGCGATAAGGGTGGGCACTGTCTGTTCACTTTATAAAGAGCCGTGCTGCGCCAGACAATCGAGTCGCTGTTTCGATATATGTCGAATCTCAGGCGATAAGGGTGGGCACTGTCTGTTCACTTTATAAAGAGCCGCGCTGCGCCAGACAATCGAGTCGCTGTTTCGATATATGTCGAATCTCAGGCGATAAGGGTGGGCACTGTCTGTTCACTTTATAAAGAGCCGTGCTGCGCCAGACAATCGAGTCGCTGTTTCGATATATGTCGAATCTCAGGCGATAAGGGTGGGCACTGTCTGTTCACTTTATAAAGAGCCGTGCTGCGCCAGACAATCGAGTCGCTGTTTCGATATATGTCGAATCTCAGGCGATAAGGGTGGGCACTGTCTGTTCACTTTATAAAGAGCCGTGCTGTGCCAGACAATCGAGTCGCTGTTTCGATATATGTCGAATCTCAGGCGATAAGGGTAGGCACTATCTGTTCACTTTATAAAGAGCCGTGTTGCGCCAGAGAATCGAGTCGCTGTTTCGATATAATTCGAATCTCAGTTGGTATAAACTGCTGTTTCGGCGTAGCCAACCTATGAGAGCAGACGGCAGTGCGTCTTCCTACATATAAACAATAGCAGACACATTTTAATTCTTGTATCACCGAGTACGGCCTACAGACTATTTGAACTGGTGTGTAGGATGTATGAGACAGGCAAAATGCCCTCAGACTTTAAGACAAATGTAATAATCCCCATTCCAAAGAAATCAGGCGCAGAGAGGTGTGAAAATTACAGAACCATCAGTTTGATAAGTCATGGTTGTAAAATTTTAACACGAATTATCTACAGGAGAATGGAAAAGCTGGTGGAAGCTGACCTCGTGGAAGATCAGTTTGGATTCAGGAGGAACATAGGAACCTGGGAGGCAATACTCACTTTACGTCTTATCTTAGAAGATAGATTAAGGAAAGGCAAACCTACATTTTTAGATTTTGTAGATTTGGAGAAAGCATTTGACAATGTTGACTGGAATACACTCTTTCAAATTCTGAAGTCAGCAGGGATAAAATATAGGGAAAGGAGAGTTATTTACAATTTGTACAAAAGCCAGACCGCAGTTATTAGACTCGAAGGGCATGAAAGGAAAGCATCTGTCGGGAAGGGAGTAAGTCAGGGTTGTAGCCTTTCTCAGATGTTATTCAACTTGTACATCGAGCAAGCGGTGAAAGAAAGCAAGGAAAAATTTGGAATAGGGATTATAGTTCAGGGGGAAGAAATAAAAACATTGCGTTTTGCTGACGACATTGTAATTCTGTCAGAGACAGCAAAGGACCTGGAAGAGCAGTTGAATGGAATCGACAGTGTGTTGAAGAGAGCCTATAACATGAACATTAACAAGAGCAAAACAAAAATAATGGAATGCGGTCTTAGAAAATCTGGCGATGCTGAAGGAATTAGATTAGGTAACGAAACAATGAAGGTGGTCGATGAGTTTTGTTCCTTGGGTAGTAAAATAACATGCGACTGTCGCAGTACAGAGGATATAAAATGCAGAATGGCAATGGGAAGAAAAGCATTTTTGAAAAAGAGAAATGTGCTAACATCGAATATTAATTTAAGTGTAAGGAACTCTTTTCTGAAGGCATTTGTGTAGAGTGTTGCCTTGCACGGGAGTGAAACATGGACGATAAGCAGTGCGGACAGGAATAGAATAGAGGCTTTTGAAATGTGGTGCTACAGAAGAATGCCGAAGATTAGGTGGGTAGATCGCATAACTAATGAAGAGGTACTCAACAGAATTGGCGAGGAAAGGAATTTTTGGCATATCCTGACTAAAAGAAGGGATCGCTTGGTAGGACACATTCTGAGACATCGGGGAATCGTAAATTTAGTATTGCAGGTAAGGGAGGTAAGTATGTGGGGTAAAAATCGCAGAGGGAGACAATGAGACGCGTATAGTAAGCAGATTCAAGTGGATGTGGGTTGTCGTTCTTATGAGGAGATCAAAAGGCTTGCTCAGGATAGAGTAGGGTGGAGAGCTGCATCAATCCAGTCTCCGGACTGAACACCATAACACAGTAATAATATATGTATTTTTTTTTAATTTGATGATTTTTACTGAACATGCTATGTTGAAAACAGTAGACTGGCAGGACGGGATTAAAATAGGTGAAAACAAAATAAGCAGTCTCGCATATGCGGACGACTTAGTTGTAATGGCCGATTCAATTGGAAGGTTGCAAACTAATATCTCAGAGCTCGATCAGAGATGCAAGGATTATGATATGAAGATCAGTATCTCCTAAACGAAAGTAATGTCAGTGGGAAAGAGATTTAAGCAGATTGACTGCCAAATAGGAGGAACAAAGTTAGAGCAGGTAGACAGTTTCAAGTACCTGGGATGTATTTTCTCACAGGATGGCAACATAGTGAAAGAACTGGAATCGAAGTGCAGCAAAGCTAATGCAGTGAGTGCTCAGCTAAGATCTACTCTCTTCTAAAAGAAGGAAGTAAGTACCAAGACTAAGTTAGCGGTGCACCGCTCTATCTTTCAACCAATTTTGTTGCATGGGAGTGAAAGTTGGGTCGATACAGGCTACCTTATTCATAAGGTAGAGGTTACAGATATGAAAGTATCAAGAATGATTGCAGGCACTAATAGATGGGAACAATGGCATGAGGGTGTCCATAATGAGGAAATCAAGGAAAAACTGGGAATGAACACCATAGATGAAGCAGTTAGAGCGAACAGACTGAGATGGTGGGGTCATGTTACACGCATGGGGGAAGCAAGGTTACCTAAGAGACTCATGACCACGGCAGCGGAGGGTAAGAGGGGTCGAAGTAGACCAAGAAGAAAGTACTTAGATTCGGTGCAGAATGATTTTGAAGTCAAAGGTATAACATCAGACGAGGCATCAATGTTAGCATTGAATAGGGGATCATGGAGGAATTTTATTAGAGGTACTATGCTCCAGACTGAACGCTGAAAGGCATAATCAGTCTCTAATGATGATGATGATGCTATATGCTGCAAATAAGTACGAGGTCCATCAGGAAAGTAGTACCCATTTACGCATTAAAAGACACAGGAGTAAGTATTAACACATATAAACATTTTTATTGGAAGGAGCATACACTGCACTACTTCTCCACGTAATCTCCAAGCAAATTTGGGCATTTGTATAACGTGTGACGAGTTTTTGCATCCCAGCGTGACAGTCCTCCTCCGCCAGCGTATTTAGATACTTATTCAGGTCTTGTCTAAGATTCTCATCGCTGTCAAATCTTTTTCCCTCCAGACAGTCTTTAAGCTTCGGAAAGAGATGAAAATTCGAAAGGGCCAAGTCCGGGCTATATGGTGGATGGTCTGTGTGATGACATGTGGTCTCCCCAGTGATCTCTAAACAAACTGAATGTATAACTCTGGTGTCTGAGAATTGAACTCAGCGTGCCTGTACATTCATATGTTTTGCACGCGATTTCGCATTGTCCGCCATGTTTAAATTGGGCAAACGAGTTTTCATCAGTTATTATGTGACAAAGAATTGCTTGCTTACCGTTTGATTTGGAATGTAATTCAAAATTCGATGTTGTAGGCTGATATGGGCGCGGAATCGGAACATATTTTCTTCTCTTTTTCTTGAAATGCTTCTTAGCAGCCATGTTTGAATTTGGCAAGAAACTAAATATTAATATCTATGGCTGGCACGCTAATACAGCTGAAGATCAACATCCAGAGAGTATAGAGATCAATGGGTCTCCCTGAACGCTCCTCGCCGTGTGTATTTCCCTTCCCCAGTTTGAAGTTGCGATACCAGCGCCGATTAGATTAGTACTTGTTCCATAGATCATGAATACGACACTTCGTAATGTTGTGGAACGTCTCAGGTTAATGAAAGGTGTCTTCACAAATTATTACTTTGTACTAAATATTAGATGACACAATTTTTTTATTTTTATTTTTATTAATTTTTTATTTTCAGATTACTAATTTATATCTAAAAATTCATCTATAGTGTGGAAGGAGCTGCCATTCAGAAATTGTTTTAATTTATTTTTAAATGCTAGTTGGCTATCTGTCAGGATTTTGATGCTGTTTGGTAGGTGACCAAAGACTTTTGTGGCAGCATAATTCACCCCTTTCTGTGCCAAAGCTAGATTTAACATTGAATAGTGAAGATAATTCTTTTTCCTAGTGTTGTAGTTATGTACACTGCTATTGCTTTTTAATTCAGTGGGATTGGTAATAACAAATTTAATAAGTTAATATATATACTGTGAAGATCGCTAGCTATTTAAATAAGTGTCTGCAGGATGATCTTGAATGGACTCCCGCAATTATTCTGATTACACGTTTTTGTGCAATGAATACTTTTTTACTCAATGATGAATTACTCCCAGAAAATGATGCCATACGAAAGCAGAGAATGAAAACAGGCATAGAAAACTAATTTACTGAGATGTATATCACCAAAATTTGCAATTACCCTAATAGCATAAGTAGCTAAACTCAAACGTTTCAGCAGTGCTTCAATGATTTTTTTTTTTTTTTTTTTTTTTTTTTTTTTTTTTAAGTTCAACCACTCATCGATCCATACACCTAAAAATTTTGAATATTCTATCTTTGCTACAGATTTCTGATCAAAGTTTATATTTATTAATGGTGTCATTCCATTTACTGTACGGAACTCTAGGTACTGTGTTTTATCAAAATTTAATGATATTTGTGCCGTCCTTAGTATTAGCTACTTCATAAGTAGTTTGTAAGTTTCGGGACTGATGACCCCGCTGTTAAGTCCCTTCATCTTAACAAACATTTGAACATTTGATTAGATCAGAGAGGTTAGGGACCGTACAGAAGCATACAAGAATTCGTTTTCCCGTAGTTCTATATGGGAGTGGAACAGGAAAGAAAGCAACTAGAGTTGCGGTACTAGGTACCCTCTGCCATGCACCTTTGGATGGACTGCGGAGTATCATGTAGATGTAGAATAGGTTCATTTTTTGCCAAGTTAAGCCAGAAAGTGTTGCTTGACAGACACGCGAATGTACTTGGATAGTAGTGAGAAGTTACAAGGACCGACTTCAATCTGCACAGTTTTCCGCTTGGCTTATTTCGGATAAAGGAGTAGTAGTAGTAATGTTAGGGTGGTGTGTGTGGCCTCACCTGCTCGATGAGGCGGGATGCGATCTCGATGGGCACGCTGGTGACGCACTCGTCCTGCAGCGGAGTGTTGATCGTGAAGTCCACCAGGGCCTGCAACAACAACAACAACGTCCTTAATATTTATTGTCTGCCAATTGACGTTACTCCCTAGTATAATGAGACAACGCGTGAACGTCTATACCAATCATCTTGATGCTGAAGCCCTTTCTTGGTCCGTCTTTGCTTTATAAATATATAAGTTAGTTGCTTTTGGGTAAGGATCTGCCTTGAGCAAAACATAACATTTTTGTATGCCATACATATTTCACTGCAGCTGTAGCATTTCAGTGGGTCCATTTTATTGCTTTAAAGTGAACAACAGAATATATTTTTAGTTTTTACAGTTATTACAAGTTCATCCTGTTAATTAAAATTATGTTCAAGAATTTCATGAATGTATATATACCTTGTTTAACATGTTGGATTATTTACTTTTCCTATATCATACCCGTACGTCTTTACTTCCAGTTTCTCATCTGAAACCATATGGCACTTATATACACAACTGTTTGTTGTTGAAATATTTGATTTGCTTTTTTGTGTTATTTTAAGGTTAGGTCTACAACTTAATTTTATGTGAATGGCATTTGTGTTTGTAAGTTTCTTTATTGTTTCATAATGAAATATGTTCAACATACATTTGTTGGTGTCTACACCAATAAAGACACTAACAAATGTGTAAGTTGAACATAAAAAATGTTCAAATGTTTGTATAGTCTATGGGACTTAACTACGGGGTCATCAGCCCTTAACTTACAAACTACTTATGAACTACTTACGAACTAGGACGGCACAAATATCCATGCCCGAGGGGGGATTCGAACCCCCGACCGTAGTAGCCGTACAGACCGTGACTGAAGCGCCTTAGTCTCCTCGGGCCCCGCGGCCGGCAAGTTGAACATCTTTCTTTATCAAACAATGAAACACACACACACACACACACACACACACACACACACACACACAGAGAGAGAGAGAGAGAGAGAGAGAGAGAGAGAGAGATACCATCCACATAAAATTAAGTTGTAGACCTAAGCTTAAAACAACACAAAAAAGCAGATCAACTATTCCAACAACAAATTTATGTATATAAGTGCCATATGGTTGCACATGACAAACTGTAAGCAAAGACCCACAGGTATGATGTAAAACAAGGTATATGTACATATATGAAATTCTTGTACATAATTATAATCAAATGTTCAAATGTTTGTTAAGCTTAAGGGGCTTAACTACGGGGTCATCAGTCCCTAAACTTACAAACTACTTACGAACTACCTTACACTAAAGACGACACAAACATCCATACCCGAGGGGGGATTAGAATCCCCGACGGCGTACGGCCGCGCACCGCAACACGGCGCTCCAGTACGCGCCGCTAATCCACCGCGGCAATTATAATTAACAGGACAAACTTGTAATAAGTGTAAAAACTAAAAATATTTTCTGATGTTCACGTTAAAGAAATAAAAAGGACCCAATGAAGATGCTGCAACTGTAGTAAATCATGTATTGACATAAAAGAATTAAAACAAATGTTTTGCTCAAGGCAGATCTTTATCCAAGAATAACTAACTAAATGAAGTCTGTCCCAATGTTTATTGATAGGCTCGGTACGTTCTAATGAGTGATGGGTTCGGTATACCAGGGTGGTCTCATAAGTACCCGGTGTGACCGACAGATGGTAGTCGTTGAAAAAATCGCACTGGCGTGTTTTACGGCCCACTTTAGGTTTGTAGTTTTATAAGTTTTTGCAAACATTTTCGACCAAAATAATAATCTAAATAATAAAAAATTAATTTATAAGAATATCTGAAACCCTTTTAGGAAAAAGAAATTAGACGGTGGTGATTTTCGAACTACTTACCTTCAGCGCCACAGTCCAACGCATTGCCCACTATGCTACAGCTGACCGTTAGATGTTGTATTCTTTAATTTCATAATATTCATGGTCGTTGTTAACTGATGCTAATATTGCATTTGTAGACACTAGATTATCATATATCGTACGAAGGACGACGTCTTTTGTTAATTCTGCAGTGCGCCATTGCTTTGAAATGACAACGTGTAAGCTACAATAAGAAAACCATCAAATACGCAACGCAAGATGGCGTATGCCACAGAGTTCTGGGCGAGGAATGTCACGTGACATCTGCGAACGGCTGGTTTTCGTTAATTCAATGGAGGGTCTCAAAACTCCGTTATTTTTGCAAATATCTCTCAAACGATACGAGATATGAAAAAACATAAGGGAACAAAGTTGTAGAGATTTTCTCCTCTACAAATTCGTTTATTCAATTTTCGCGTCAGATGAACGGTTTATTTGCAATTAAAATTAAATTACAAACGGCCTTATTTGGTATTGCTAAGGTATTTATTGTCCGAAATATTTCAAAAGGCGAGGTTCTGGTCTCTGGTAGCCAACAATTATGTCTGTAAAATTTGGTGTCTATCGGTTGAACGGTTTTACCTAAAAAGTGGGAACACGTTACAGCCAGACAGACATCGTCAAATCGCCGTTATTTTTGCAAATATCTCTGCAACGATGCATGATATGAAAAAAAAAAACATAATAGAGCTAAGTTGGAGAGAATTTTCCCCTCTACCAATTAGGCTATTCAATTTTCGTGTCAGATGAACGGTTCGTTGGCAATTACAATTATATTGCAAACGGCTTTTTTGGTATTACTACCGTACTTTTTGTCCGAAAAATTTGAAAAAGGGAGGTTCTGGTCTCTGGCGGCCTACAATTATGTGTGAAAAATTTGGTGCTGATCGGTTGAGCGGTTCGTCTTAAAAACAGGAAACACGTTACGGACAGATGGACCGACAGACAGACAGACAGACAGACATGCATCCCAAAATCGCCGTTATTTTTGCAAATATCTCTGAATCGATACGAGATACGAAAAAAAAAACCATAAGAGAGTAAAGTTGTAGAGAATTTTCTCCTCTACCAATTGGGTTATTCAGTTTTCGTGTCAGATGAATGGTTAAGCCGTTATTTTCATGTACATTTCGAGCTGTCAAAAGGCGATCGCATAGGCCCACTTTTAGTGTTACTACCGTAATCTAAAGTGGACCAAAATATATCTGCATTAGAAGGTATTACATCTATGGAGCATTTAAAGTTTGAAGACGTCACATTGTTCAGTATTTGTTTGGTGGCCATCATTAGTGAATGTTGTTAATTTGTGAAAATGGAGAGAATTGGTCATCGTTATGTGCTACTTTTTTATTTTTCATTTTATTTTATTTTTTTCACGCCGCCGTACGAGCTGCCAAGACGAGCATCGCAGTGGTCGACCCAATGAGGTGACGACTCCAGAAATGGTGAAGAAAATCCACAAAACGGTACTGGATGATAGTCGACTGAAATTGTGCGAAGTAGCAGGAATGATAGGTATTTCAAAAGTGCGGTGCAGCGCATATTATATGAAAAGTTGAACGTGAGAAAACTGCGTGCAAGGTTTGTGCCGTGTCTGCTCACACTCGAGCAAAAAAATTGTCGTGAATATATTTAGATTGAGTGTTTGGTGAAATTTCGCTGCAACAAAACTGATTTTTTGCGCCGTTTTATAACTATGGATGAGACATGGGTGTTCCGCTTCACTCCAGAGACGAAAGAGCAATCAAAACAATGCACACATATTGTAGGAGCGGCTCCGAACAAGGCGCAGACCATTTCATCTGCAGGTAAGGTCATGACTTAGATTTTTTGGGATGGGCGTGAGATAATTTTCATTGACTAACTTGACAAAGGAGTGTTATGCGAAGTTATTGCAACGTTTGGGCGAGGAAATCAAGCAAAAAAAGACCGCATTTGGTCAAGAAGAAAGTGTTAATTCGTCATGACAATGCACCGGCTCACAAGCAGCAATTATTGCAATGACCAAAATTCATGAATAAAGTTCGAATTGTTACCCCATGCACCCTGTTCCTAAACTTGAGAAACTGGCTCGGTGGTCGAATATTTTCAAAAAATGAAGACATTTTTCGCCAGTTAATGGCTATTTTGACGATTTGGACACTCCCACTTGGAATAAATTCCACAATGGGCTGCAATACTTCACAAGTGTAGTGTGGGCAGTTTCTTTAGTAGAACTGTTGCATCTTCTAAGTGTTCTGACAAAGAAACGTAGCCTTTGGTTGGCCTTCCCTACAATTTTTTCTGTGTGTTCTTTCCAATCATCGCGTAATTCAAGTTTAACGGATTTCTTCTAGTAATCATACGTATGACTTTACACTTATCATTATTAAGGGTCAATTGCCAATTTTTGCACCATGCAGATATTTTATCTAAATCATTTTGCAGCTGATTATGATCTTCGGGTGACTTTGCGACCTTCCTATCGGTTCTCACCAATAAGACTTGGGCAATACATAACTCAGGGCAGTAAAAGGTTTATGGCTCGTTGTCTCTCTTCATAGGGGTGAGTTATGTATGTCAGCTTCTATGCCCTAAACAGCTACTCAATCTGTTTACACAAGATCAATAATTAATCTGTAGTTTAGCCAATCTATCAATCTGCATATGATGACGTGAAAATATGTTTAACGAATATAAATTAAACTTCTGAATGACCAACAAAATGGATTCTAAGATAAAGAAGTGATTCACTCATGAAGTAATTCTTTATAAGTGTAGTTTATTACTCTTATTAGACATGAAACACGGAGGTGGTCCTACTTTATACATCGGTAAATAATTAAATATTTCGCCAACTATTGTTCATGAGAGGCACAAGTATCACACGCTCTCGAGAGTAAAAGTTCCAAATTATCACTCATAAGTTAGGGTATTCCATGGAACTTTGCAGTTCCAAGTTAATCTGCGATAAAAGAATTTGTTATAAAACACAGTTTGTCATCACATGAGTACACGATTGCTGAATTATCACAGTTCCACAGCCCTACTACCGTGCAGAGTTTAACACTTTTCAAGCAGAGACTAAGTTCTGCAGTCACATTCCCGTAAATGTTCTAAGTCCACACATGCCTATCTCTTCAAATCACAAGTTCGTAACGCGGATTCAGACCGCCCAGCGTCACAACCTTTCACCACCACGTCCAAGTTACGAGTACCTTCAAATGTTCAAATGTTTGTAAATCTATCGGACCAAACTGTGTGGTCATCAGTCCGTAGCGGACAAACACACACACACACACCCATGCCCCAGGGAGGACTCGAACCTCCACGGCGAGCAACCGCGCGCTCCGTAGCGAGGTGCTTTAGACCGCTCGGCTACTCCACCGCCGCTACGAGTACCTTCCCAAGCGTTCGTAAAGCGTATTCTCCCTGCTCCCAAAACTGTATTCTTCCGCGCATCCTAACGCCTCATCTTTAAAATATAATTTCCCTTCCAAAATATTATAAATTTGAAAATCACTGAATTAAAAGCTTTGACCACCTCCCTACAAATGTTGTTTACAGTTAACAAACAAATATATATTTAACAATATTAAAAACGGTCGAGACTGAAGCACTTTGCTGAGGTAGCGTCTCACTGTTGAAATATACTACCGCCGTCGAAAAATAGTTACACAATTAACATTTAATTTATCATGGCTTTTTTGTAAATATATTCAGTTCTTGTCCACAAATACATGTAATTGTTTATATATATATATATATATATATATATATATATATATATATATATATATATATATATATATAAGTTATCTGCTGCATATCTACTATTTTTAGTTGGCCATGAAATATTTAAGTGGAAGTCTACAACATAAAACGATCGTTACTAAGAATAATATTAAATACAATAAAATACATATATAAATGTAATGCGCTTTGCGGGGTTCATGTTTTGTCTTTCTGTGGTGGAATCTATGTTCTGACACAAGAATATTATTACCTCAACGAAAAGCAGAATAAGAGAGTAAAACAAAGTTTATTGAAAGAATACGGAAATAACGTGGAACGTCTTTTAAGATAGGTAGCGTGGTGCAATGCTGCCCATTTGCTTCTTTAATTGTTACTGATCAACACTATGTATCAATAATTATAAATATGTCTTATAATATTATTATTATAGTACTGAAATTTGTATGCTTTTTATCTGTAAGGGATATTTAAATTGTAATTACGGCGTTTGATTATTCCAAGTCTACTGAATCCATTCATATAATTATATTTGCCGTTTGGTCATTCCCATTTTATGGATTTTTAGAATAATGTTTGTGGCTATATTATATTTCAGTTGCAATCTGGAATAGCCGTCCACCACTCAGTCAAGAGCACGGTTTCCGCGCACATTAGGAAAACCCTGACTACCTGTCTATTCACTAGGTTCAAACTGTTAGTCGGCCGGCCGGAGAACCCAGCAGCCTGGCAAAACCCGCCTTTCATATGGAAACAGTCAGCTTCCCCCTGTATCTGTGTCACAACTTTACGGACCGATAAACGACAGCACCACCGCAAACAGTGTAAGAGAGCTGCTCACATTGTCTCCTAAATCGTTTATAAAGATAAGGAACAGAAGGGAGCCTATAACGCCAACGGCCGTGCCGCAGTGGATACACTGGTTCCCGTGAGATCACCGAAATTAACCACTATCGGGCTTGGCTAGCACTTGGATGTGTAGCTGTCTGGGTCTGCCAAGCGCTGTTGGCAAGCCTATGTGCTTATCTAGCCGCGTCCCCTCCAGTGACGTCACTGGTGCTCAATTGTTGACCATATATGGTAATGTTCTGGTGGCGCGTATGCCGTGCCCGCTTCAACTCGGCAATTACAGGTTCCCATGCTGTACTAACCTGCAAACCGCCGTCTTTGTTGAGGGTATTATCAGAAATTGTGATCTCTACAGCCTCGTTTATTACGCTGTCCCAGAAACTGTTGATCCGTTTAATAACAGATGTCTCGTCGAAAGTAATTCTGTGTCAGTTTTCCAAAGCATGTTCTACCACAGCTGACTTTTCGGGATAGAGTAACCGAAAACACCGCTCATGTTTTATGCGTCACTGTTCAACAGTGCGAATAGTATGGCCGACATGAAACTGCCAACTCTCACACGGAATTCTGAGACCTACATCGCCGCGGTGGAGTAGCCGAGCGGACTAAAGCGTCTCGCTGCGGGGCGCGCGGTTGCTCGCCGTGGAGGTTCGAGTCCTCCCTGGGGCATGGGTGTGTGTGTTTGTCCTTAGGTTAGTTTACCTAGGTTTAAGTAGTCTGTAAGCTACGGACTGATTACCACGCAGTTTGGCTCGATAGATTTACAGACATTTCAACATTTTTTCTGAGACCTACATCATCCTTCACAGGATTCATTAGTTGCCGGATCTTTGCTGGATGCCTGAAGATTATATCGATTTTATATCTTTTCAAGAGCAGGCTAATGTCCCCTGTTGTGTAGCCACAAAACAGTAAAAAAAAGCGGTTTTCTTGATGTTTTATTCAGATGTCTTCTGATTACGAGACTTGGGTGAAACTGCCTGAGATATTTGACTCTTGCTGTAGCCGTTATCCTTGAAAACTTTACGTAAGTGGCTAAGTTCGTTTGACAGGTTTTCAGCATGTGAGACGGTTTCGGCTCTACGTACCAAGGTCTTCAGAACAGACTGTTTCAATCTATGCTGGGTGATGGTAGCTGGCAGCGTGCAAATACCGATCCGTGTAGGTAGGCTTGCGGTAAATGCTGTGGCCCAGACTTCCATCGGGTTTAAGCGGTCAAGAACGTCCAGGAATGGCAAGGAACCGTCCTTCTCTACTTCCATTTTGAATTTCATATGGCCGTGGATACTGCTGAGCCGCGGTGGAGAGGGAGAGCGTTCTAAGGCGCCATGCTCCGGAGCGCGCAGTTGCTCGCCGTCGGAGGTTCGAGTCCTCCTCGGACATGTATATTTGTGTTGTCCTTACTGTAAGTTAATTTAAGTAGTTTGTAAGTCTAGTGACTGATGAGTATAGCAGTTTGGTCCAATAGGTTTACAAACATGTGAACATGTGATACTATTGAATGTGCTGCAGGAACTCTTCTAGCTTTTGCTGTCCATGAGACCAGATGACGAACGTATCGTCGACATAATAATAAAAGCAGCTAGGCTTTGCAGCAGCCGTGTCCAAGGCAATGTCTTCGAAATGCTCCATGAAGAGGTTGGCTACAAATGGAGCTAAAGGGCTTCCCATAGCCGTGCCGTCTTTCTGCTTAAAATATTCACCACATAAGAAATATGATGAAGTCAAGGTGTGCTGAAATAACTCCACGATGGTGTCGTCAACAACTGGACCAGCAAGTCTAAAGAGCCTGTGATGGGCACACACGTGAAAAGGGAGACCGCATCGAAGCTAACCATTATATCTTCCTCACCGACGCACCGGCCTTTAATTCGGTCGACGAAGTCCGCCGTATTCTAAATTTTTGAAAATTCCCTCGATAAAGAAGGCGGCTTGCAACTTAGTACGGCATGGGAACTTATATTGCGGAGTTGAGGTGGGTGCAGCGTACGCGCGACCTTAACATTGGCACATATGGTCAAGAACTGGGCACCAATGACGTCACTGGCGGCGGCGCGGCTATATAAGCACGGCAGTGGTCTCTAAATGACAGTCATCCACTTGACAATGGCAGAGGAGATGTCTGTCGAGCGGTCGTGGGAAGTAAGCTACATGACGCAGCTTGTAACCTGAGAAGATTTTGTTAATGGATACCGCCACGAAAACAGACACTCATTTTGTTATTGCAATGAGAGTGCAAGTTAAACCTGATTTCCTCTTTCATGAGCGTTAGTCGAAGCCGGATCAGTAGTTCGTCTTCGCGTGACAAAATGGCGGTTAGTAAAACTATTTCAAATACTTGAAATTATAAACTGCAGGTTAATTGTTCTCACAGGCTACATAGTATCTGTGAATAGACAGTAATTAGGCAAATAACTAAAAATTTGTGGAGACGTATGCAAATAATTTCATTAACACAGTTAAGTTTAAATGGACGATTATTAAAACTAAAATCACATCAAGTATATACAAACTTACATTCGGAACTCGACGAGACAAATAACTGGGTGGATAACATGGCGTCGTGCCGTTTTATATTAAGACCTCAGACAAACGAATACTGTATCATACTAGGGTTGGAACTTAATTCGTGAGATCGCCCACGAAACCGGATTAGCGCATACAACTGTGCTTCGCATACTGAAGGAACACATGGGCATGCGAAATATTTCATCAGGATAGGTTCCGCATGAATTGACGGAAATGCAGAAATGGATGCATTACGACGCTGCTCAGACGCACTGAGTGGTATGAGCGTGAAGGAGAGGCTTTCTAACGCCGTATCGTAACACTGGATGAGACATGGGCCACATCGGACGAGCCAAAACAGAAACGCAACCAACGAATGGCGTACGACTTTAATGGTGTTATCCTAACGTATTACGTTCCTCCATGATAGATGGTTAATGGAAAGTTCGTGTTTGGCGCATCACCTGCGACCAGCTTTGCAAAAGAAGCGGCAACACTTTCTGCGCAACCCACCCATCATTTTGCATGGCAATGCCACAGCCTTCAAGCTGAAATGGCTCGACCGATATGAATGAAATTTGGAATAGAGGTAGCTTATACTCTGATTAATAAATGGGCTACCGTTCATAAGCCTCCGTATGGTGCACGGCGGATGGCACGTTACCTACAAACTTTGACAAACTCTACAGTTTTCTTTACGATTATGGTAAAAAAATTTGTACACTTAACCTTCAAAACAAGAAAAACATCATCGTCACCTAAGTCTTCATACGGTGCATGGCGAAGGGTTCCTTGCAATATATTTAGACACCACTTTAGTAATTACCATGAAAGTTAACTGAGTTGTATAATGTTTCACAAATGAAGGAGATATTGGACTGAGGAGATGGAGGAGGAGTTCGACAGAGAGGCGAGGAGGTGAGTAACAGAGAAAGGGGAAGGTGGAGATGAGCAGAGAGAGGGGTAGGAAGATATGAAGAAGTAGAGGAGGGATGAGGAGCTGAACAGAGAGAGAGAGAGAGAGAGAGAGAGAGAGAGAGAGAGAGAGAGAGAGAGAGAGAGAGAGAGAGAGAGAGAGGGAGGGAGAGAGAGGGAGAGAGAGAAGGAACAGGAGGAGATTGGTAGAGAGAGAAGGAAGAGAAGATGGGCGGATAAAGAAAAGAGTAGGAGAGATGGAACTTAAGAACGGAATAAATAAGAACCCGGGCGGCGCCGGGTTTTCAGCTAGTAAATTCAAATCGAATGTTTTTTATGCTTAAGGGACTTAACTGCGGGGTCATCTGTCCCTAAACTTACAAACTACTTATGAACTACCTTATACTAATGACGACACAAACATCCATGCCCGAGGGGGCATTCGAACCCCCGACCTTAGCGGCCGTGCAGACTGTGACTGGCGCGCCAGAGACCGCTCGGCCACTGCGGCCGGCCTAGAAAATTAATACTGAAGATGTACAGTATGTAAATATAAAGCAGCCTTTTCTTTAAAAAAAGAAAATAAATGGCCTGTTTCCACAATTTTTCCAATTACCCGCATATCTGATTATCCGGATAGGGTCTGGTCCCGAGTCATCCGGATTATTGGAGTTTTATTGTATGAAGTTCTCATCCATGCACCATACTCATCTCTCCCACAAGCGAAGACCCACACAGTGACATGGATTAGCGGACTCGCTGTCAACTACCTATTTGGAAAAGGTGATAAATCAGTTCTAGATTTCTGGCAATACATCAATGAATGACACTGCGCAGAACCCGAAGTACCAGCAATACTTTTCGAACTTCCTCCAGAGAGCATTCCGCGATCCCCCTCGCAGCTGGATCATCCATGCAGGGAGATGCTGAGTTACGTAGCATATTACCAGATTATGATTGATCATTACAACGGTAACCCACAAATAATTTCGAGAAGCCGTGAGTGGATGATCTACTGATGTATTGCCGCCGCGCGGTTTTTATTCTCGTGCTGCTAAGCGATCGCCAGTCTTGTGAGGACGTGCCGGTCCGACGGAGTCATTAATTTTATTACAAAGAAGTCACAGATATTCTTTTGTTTATGCTTGAAGGGCTCCTTCGTTTTAAATTATATTGTATGTCTCCACCATATCTTTTCTTCCAGGAGTGCTAGTCTTGCATGGTTCGCAGGAGAGCTTCTGTGAAGTTTGTAAAGAAGGAGGCGAGGAACTGGCGGAAGTAAAGTTGTGAGGCGGCATCGTGAGTCGTGTCGGGATGGCACAGTCGGTGGTGCGCTTGCCCGCGAAAGGCAAAGGTCCCAGGTTCGAGTCCCGGTTTCGGCACACAATTTTAATCTGCCAGGAAGTTTCATATTGTATTGTATTATTTCTCTTTTTTCCTTTCCCTCCTAATTTGTTTAAATAAAGATGTATTTGAAAAAGTGTTGAGGCGACCGGTGAAGAAATCAATCTATATAAATAAAGTAATAAAAAATAATAAAAAGGAAAGAAAAAACCGGCATACCACATGAAAAAGAGGTAAAGTAGTCGCCTGCCAGGGAGGCGTGGCTTTGGTCCATGGTTTCGGTCTCAGTGGAGTAGAACTTTTTTAACTGTTTTTGTGACCGAAATTGCACGAATAATAATAAAAAAAAACTTATTCTTTTCATTCTCCACTCCGAGGAGTGGAGCGGGCTGTTTGAGATCCGACCCATAAAGAGTCGCGGTTCTATTCAGCCAATTATCAGACAAGCTGATAGTGGGGCAAAGGGGGAATCCCAATTGGGAATAAGTGGGAGGGGCTTACCAGTTCCGGCATACGCCTACAACCAAGGAAAACCTCCCGAAAACCTTGGTCGGAACCGGGCGATTGGGACCAATTTAATTTAAGCCTGGGACGTTGCCCCAGACTACAAGCGGATTATCGGGAGAGCACGCGTGCACTCACGACAATCTAGGATCGGACGCCCGAGTTACTCTCGTAAACAACTCGTAGAGATCAGCTCGACCAGCAGTGGACAAGCATCCCCCTAAAGGAACCGCACCCGTGAGCACGGTATCCTCTGCGTCCGATCGCGAAGTTGCACGGAAAAAAAAATCTGTCCTGACTTCTAGAGAATTTTATCTTTTTCCAACTACGAGAGACGCACATCCACTAGCCTTGCTGCAACCTCATCGGCGATTTTACAGTCGACAAAGCAGACTCCTAAAGAAGCAAATGTTTTTGATATGTCGCGTGTTGCAGCTCTTAAATATTGTAGAAAAGACATTTTTTTAAATATGCACCAAAGCTGCTTTTATTTGAAATGCTGACGACTAGTTTCGGGCTTTGCCCATTTTCTAAGTCACCTATTACAAAGAACAAAGTATGTTTTACATGAAAATACATTAATATGGTAATGTTATATTGATTATACAAGTTGTAATTACTTACATTCATATACATTTATATTTGGTTACTGTTTAGGTCACGCTGTTTGTCGTAATTACTTTGGTGTAATTTACAGAGCTGTTGATCCAAAGATGTTTTATTAAATATTCTTTGCTTAATTTTGTTTGTAACAATATCGTTGGTTATATGCAGTGTAACATAAACAGTACCATGACAAATATCGTACAATAAATTTTAGATTTCAGTCCGAACTATTTTAAGTGTAATAAATTGAATTGTGTCCTATATTGTAATACAGGGATAATATTGCGGTGCTACTATAATTTATCGCGTTTCCTTGCATATTTTGAAGTATATTGCGGTAGGATGGACTGTACTTTATATGCTGGCCAAGGTGTTATAGAAATTTTCGATGAATTTTTTATTGCGCATTTCTGTTTGTTCATTTAACATTTGTTCTGGGTACTTAGTCATATGTGTATAGATTTGTAATTCTTCTAAAACGTCCATTAGTTGTCCTTTGCATACAATATGTAAAATTTGGAGATTTTCTTCTATACTCTTAGTCGAATGTTTACTTTCTCTGAGGTGTGTGCCGAATGCTGAAACATTATTTTCGGTTGTCTTTATATGTTCTCTAAATCTAATTCTGAAAGGTCTGCCTGTCTGTCCAATGTCCAATTACGACAAACAGCGTGACCTAAAAAGTAACCAAATATGAATGTAAGTAATTACAACTTGTATAATCAATATAACATTACCATATTAATGTATTTTCATGTAAAACATACTTTGTTCTCTGTAATAGGTGACTTAGAAAATGGGTAAAGCCCGAAACTAGTCGTCAGCATTTCAAATAAAAGCAGCTCTGGTGCATATTTAAAAAAAATGTCTTTTCTACAATCCTA
The DNA here is from genome assembly GCA_026315105.1 of Locusta migratoria. NCBI lineage: Eukaryota > Metazoa > Arthropoda > Insecta > Orthoptera > Acrididae > Locusta > Locusta migratoria. Next base: position 335,930,792 of record CM048748.1, on the reverse strand, counting down.
AAGAAGCGTTCGCAGCGGCCATGGACTCATGGTGTCGTCGTTGTGAAAAATGTTTGCAGCTGCTGGGAGATCACACCAAGAAGTGACAGTCGTTTCATCGTTTCGTGTGATTAGTTGGTGAGGAAGTGTGAGGACTTTAATGGCGCACAGCGACAGTCCCGTGCCTCGTGCCGGCCAGACTAACAGGTCGGCGCCCCGGCCTGTGCCGGCGCGGCGCCGCCCCCTTTAAGCAAACGAGAGGCGCCAAGTGGCTGCAGATCGATGGCTTTCGGCGAGTACGCACCCCTCCCTCGGCGGCCACTACGGCGCCGTGACGTCACGCGCCGACCCACTTCCGCGGCCCGTCTGCCGACGTCGCCTGCCCGAAACAAGGGGTCACCGCCCCTCCAGCAGCGCCGACAAAGTGCAGCGCCCACAAAGGTCGCAGGTGATGTTACTGTTTTCTTCATTTCGCAGGCTGGTTTGATGCAGCTCGGCCGGCCGCAGTGGCCGAGCGGTCTGCGACGTACCAGTCACGTGCACCGCCGCTGCGGTCGGGGGTTCGAATCCCCCCTCGGGCATGGATGTTTATGCCGTCTTTAGTATAAGCTAGTTCATAAGTAGTTAGTAAGTTTAGGGACTGATGACCCCGCAGTTAAGTCCCATAAGCTTTACAAACATTTGAAATGGAACGAACGGGTAAGGACAGTTGTGAGTAAGGCGGACAGCCGACTTCGGTTTATTAGGAAAATTTTGGGAACATGTACGTCGTCTGTAAAGGAGACCGCGTATAAAACGCTTATACGCCACGTCCTGAGTATTGCTCAAGTGTTTGGGACCCGCAGCTGATCAGTTTAAAGGAAGACATGGAAGCAGTTCAGAGGCGAGCAGCCAGGTTTGTTACTGGTAGGTACGTTTGTAAGTTTAGGGACTGATGACCTCGCAGTTAGGTCCCATAAGCTCTACAAACATTTGAACATTTTGCCGCGGTGGAGTAGCCGAGCGGTCTAAAGCGTCTCTCTGCGGAGCGCGCGGTTGCTTGCCGTGGAGGTTCGAGTCCTCTCTGGGACATGGATGTGTGTGTGTTGTTCTTAGGTTAGTATACCTAGGTTTAAGTAGTTTGTAAGCTACGGACTGATGACCACGCAGTTTGGTCCGATAGATTTACAAACACTTGAACATTTTTGAACATTTGAACTTTTTTATTTTATTTATTTATTTATTTGATGCAGCTCTCCACGCGACTTCGTCCTGTGCAGGGCTCTTCACCTCCGAATAAGAACGGCAAATCACATCCATTTGTGGAAGGTTCAAAGAGTTACATTCGCACAGGCACTGTACCATACGCTTATCATGGGCAACACGTGTCACTTGGAAAACATCCAAATGACATTTCATTTAACCCCATGCATTAACCAACAGGTCCCAATTTATTAAATCAAATTTTATTTTTTCAAAATATTACTTTTATATACCCCTAAAGAAAAACATTATTAGGTTTGGTGTCTGATGAGCTGGGGAGCCAAAAGCAGATCTTGTTGTCCACCTCTTCCACACTGCCAGTGTGGGATGGTCTTGTTTTAATAACTCTGCACTTCAATGTGAAAATTATGCAGGGTGCCACAACGTTGAAAAAAAAATGAAATCATTGGAATCAACAGGAAGTTGACGAATGAACCATTCTGCGGCTTGTCCAAATATGACATTCGTGAAAGAGTAGCTTAATTAATTAAATAATAAAATTTGTGGACAGAATATGCCCAAAACATGCAGTTTTATGAGTCTTTCGTGTTCTACAATAACAGCAGGATTTTGGACCCCAAAAGTCTTACTTAATGACAGTTTACTTTTCCTCAATCGATGAGCTGTTGACAAGTCATCTGAAAAAGTAACCTCTGAAATGCAAAATTCATCCCTTCTGCTATGATTGCCGGAATGCTGTTACTCACACACAATGTCCTTCTCAAATGTTCAAATGTTTGTAAATCACATCCATGCCCCAGGGAGGACTCGAACCTCCACGGCGAGCAACCGCGCGCTCCGCAGCGAGATGCTTTAGACCGCTCGGCTACTCCACCGCCGCCCCTAAACTTACAAACTACTTATGAGCTAAATGTTCTTCTCATTATTTTGTTAAAACTAGCCATAGCGTAACGACATAATTTTAGGTTGAGAGAGACATGTGCTAATAGATTGTGAGGTATAGTAATGATGACTAGTATTAATAGGTTGCATGCAAAAGTTTGCACTCTTTTTAAGTTTGAACTGGGCTTGTCATCTAGATTTACATTTAACTTATTGTAAGTGACTTCCCCGTTCTTGTCATTCTAGAGTTTGTCTTCCAACCTTGTTGTAAACTGGGCACTAGACACTAATTTCGTGACCTTTCATAACATTTGAGTTCATTTTCTGGATAAAGCAGAAACAAAGGAGACTCATCTCAGTTCTGACAGCAACTCATGAGCTTTCAGTACAGCAAAGAAGAAACTTTCCTCTTAGTGTGTATAACTAAACTAAGATTAAAAGTGCCCAACAAGATTTAGTTAACAAAGAGGGATTATAGCACTTCTAACCTGTACTACTAACAAGAATACGTAATTACCTCAAGATTTTATTGACTGTCACGCAAATAACTATCAATTAAGTTTTGATTTCTCTACAGGTTAGTCATGTTTGTTATATCGTATGGAATGAGCTGATGACAATTGAGCTTTTAATAATAGTAGAAAAACCATGTATCCACTTAAATTCGTATATTCCACCTTGAACGATTACAAAGCTGTCCCGCGAAGACAATAAAGATAAGATCAGAGAGATTAGGGCTAGTACTGATGCGTGCAAGCATTCGTTTTCCCTCGTTCTGTATGGGGGTGGAATAGAAAAGCAGGGAACTGGCAGTGGTACTGGGTACCCTCTGGCACGCGTCGCTGGGTGGATTGCGGATTATGTATGTAGATATACATGTACCTGCTTCCTGCATCCCTCTTTTCGTCCCCCTCTGCGATTTTTACCGCACACACTATCTTCTAATACTAAATTGGCAATTCCCATACGTTTCATAATTTGTGCTACAGATCCAGCGCTCCTTTAGTCAAGGTATTTCACAAATTTCTTTTCTCCCCAAATCCGTTCTTTACCACCTCATTAGTTACACGATTTACCCACCTAATCTTAGACATTAGTCTGTAGCACCAGAGTTCAAAAGCTTCAATCCTCTTCTTTTCTGAACTATACATCGTCCACTATTTACTCCCATAAAAGGCTAACTTCACAACATTAGCTTTAAAACTGACTGGTCAAGACTTAATAATTCGATATTAACAAATTTCTCTTCTTCATAAATGATTCTCTTGCCACTGCCATTATGCATCTTTTTATCTTACGTACTTCGATAATCATAAATTATTTTACTACCCGAGTAACAAAACTCATCTACTCCTTTTATTCTCTCTTCTCCTAAACTAATTCCCTCAGCATCGACTGCATTTCATTACCGTTTTTTTTAATTTTTATATATATATATATATATATATATATATATATATATATATATATATATATAAGATGTTCACCTTGTATTCTCCTATCGGAGTTATCTCGACCAAATTTAGTTGAGAGACGACATGTCGTACAAAAATCACATCACTGAAAATACGTCACAATGTCTAGTGAGGATTAGGATGAAACCAGTAGTCACTGTTGTCCACACTGGCTACATTCACTGGAACACTCCTCGGCATTGAATCAAAGGCCATCTGGATTTGTTGTTCGAGTATAACAGTCCGCGCTGGTTGCACACAGTGCCAAAGTTGATCTTGATTTGGTGTAACAGCAAAACGTGTATCTCGGGCCAGTCGGTCCACCGCGAGAGAGTGTCAGTGCTGAAGTATGGTCCGATAGCTTTACAAACATTTGTTTTGCCAGTCAGTCTACAAGCAACGTCGTTACATTAAAGATAGGCGAGAAACTGGGAGAACAGGGCGGCGAAGACAGCAGTACAGTCCGATGAGAGATGAAGAAGTCTTGAGTGGCCTGTGCCACATATGGTAGCGCATATCTGAAATAGCAACCATCCTTGAATGGGGATGCATGCATCCTAAACTGCAATGGCATGCATTGTCATACTGAACGACATGAGAAATGGCATGTTGGATGACATTGTGTAATGTATCATGCAATACGACATGACATTATGGATCATGTTACTTAACATATGGTAGAATATATCACGATGCTTTTAATTAAATGTTTTTGAAGCAGTCTGATAACTCGTGAAGCCACTTCTCCTCTTTTACATATTTGACGCGTCCAGTACAAATTACCCTTTTGTTGTAGTATGATAGGAGCAATTTTTATTCTGGTAGTATGTATATTTGTAATTATTAGTGTCTACCTTGTTTCGGCCGAATAAAAGATACGAACAAAGACTTAATGATTCGTCCCTGGAGTACACTTACATATTCCAGGTACTGGAGTAGCCTGTGGCTCTCCATAGAGAGTGAAGTCATCAAGTGCAAAACTATGTTCCATAACTATGTTGCCTGGTGCAAATTGTGAATAAAAGTCTAGATAGGTGTCACAAACTACATCTCAGGCTATGATTGACATCGAACTATCACCATAACCAGGTTTCTGCTTTCGTATCCGTTGGCATCGCCGACTGACAACCAAACTGTTGGCTCCCAACCTAACCTAGACCTCGCGTTACGTACCAGATCAGTCAGTCAACGTATCAGTGCAACACCTGTAACACCTGTGATAATTCCATAGCAGCCGGCCGCGGTGGCCGAGGAGACTGAGGCGCTCCAGTCGCGGTCTGCACGGCCGCTGCGGTCGGGGGTTCGAGTCCCCCCTCGGGCATGGATATTTGTGCAGTCCTAGTTTGTAAGTAGTTCATAAGTAGTTTGTAAGTTTAGAGACTGATGACCCCGCAGTTAAGTCCCATAAGCTTTACAAACATCTGAACATTGAGCATGCCGTTAACGTCTTTAGAAAGTACATCTCTCTGATACAGCGAGGAAGATCATTCTAGAATCAAGTTGTTACTATTGAAATGGACTCCTAGAAGTAATGGCATTGGACTTGGAAGATTTTTTATTTCATGTGAACGAATATTTATGCAGAATGTTTGGGGTTAGATAAGAGCGTTACGATCGATGAGCGACATGAGGGGTACCGTACGCAGATAAGACAGGGGATGGAATCTCTGTAGTTCCTTCTCGATTGCACGTGGTGTGCATAGTGTACATAGTGACGTGTAAACGTTGGAGATGTAGCGGATGCAGGCGTTCCTCAACAGTTCCTGCCGCAGTGAACTTTCCTGAGAAAGGCCTTGCAAAATAACGTCGTTGAAATCGACTGCGCCTCGCGACCACCTAGAGCCACGCTGCCCACGGCTCACAAGTGGACCGCGGCCGTCGGTTGGCAGCCACTGGTCTACAGGGTGTAGCAGAGAGGACAGCTTCACTGGCATCTCGACCACGTCACGCTCAGTGACGAATGTTCCACTGTCGGGCACGCCAGATTCAAGGCGTTGGGCGCGAGGAACGACTGTGGCGGACTGTTCATACGAAAGTTCAACAGAGCTTCTGGTACAGATATGGAGAAGGTCTGTCAAGAAAGTTTCGCCATTTTACGTAACAACGACAGACCACGACTTTATACCATAATATTGATGTAAGGCTTATCATTAATTTTTATTAGCAGCAGTAACAGCAGCAGCAGTATTTGCAGTAGTATTAACCCTAACTAGTAAAACTTCACTAGTTCATCGTCAGTAGTGTTTATTCACACCCTGTCTGCATCACTTTTAATTCGATTAATAGAATTTTATCAGTGTTTGTCATATTAGAATTATTGTTATTTCATAGGTAACTAAAATCTAAACACAAATACAATATCTGTTAAACGCTGGTTCGATGATCGAGAGGACATGAAGACCCTAATCTAATCAAGCTTAATAAAAACAGGATCGAAATTAGTCACGAAAAGTAGAAACCTAACGGTATTTTTTATTTATTATGCTGCAGATTTAGTCCACAACTATTAAAGTGACGGCCAAAATGCTGAAATTTACTAATAACAAGAATAGGCTAAACACTGATCATTGGAACAGAAATATTTATTACACCTGGAATGTAAAAAATGGAGGATAGATAAGAAATCACTGTAAAGCGGCTCGCAGAGCTGCTGACATGCTAGAAAAATTCACTTAACTTAAATTTTAGGCCAAGGCCTTGATCAGAAAAAGAAACACAAGCATTCACACAATCACTGAGACAACCGCACACACACACACACACACACACACACACACACACACAGCCACCATCTCCGGCCTCTCCAGCGCTCTTTATTACATTCATTACATATAGGTTTCTAGCACTGATCATCTTCAATGTAGTAACACAGCCCAGAGGACTGCTATACACTGCCAAAATATCCGATTAGCAAGCGCACAAATACGACTCGCCTTGCCACTAGTACAAATTCGTTTTAGCACTGTTGATGTGACAAGAGGGGAAAGAGCAAATGGACGTGAACAGGGGGCGGAGAGAATACAGATGAGAGGTGAGAGAGGACGAGAAGACGGACAGCGAGATGAGACAGGAGGAGATAATGAGAGAGTGGGAAGACGGAGATAAGGGGAGCAAGGATATGTATCCGGTCGCCATTCTCAGAGTGTTAAGGATTGACACACATTTCAAATGTATACTGACCATTTTCGTTCCTTTTATTTAACGTGTGAGAAGCCACAGCAAGAAAATTATAACAACAACCTATGAAGAAACAACACAACAAATTTCGAGCAGTGATTATAATGGGCTTACCTTCAGTTCCTTGAGGATGACTTCCGGCCTTGTGGATCTCTTCAGTATGTTCCGATATTTGAACATGTTTTTCTGAAAATAAAAGAAATAAGTGTATAAGTTAAAGCTCTGTGTACGAACCAAAACAGTATCTGGAATTACTACAACTTGCTCCCAACAATATTTAGTTTAACAAAAAATGTCTAACAAATTCTTTCTCAATAAGATTAACAAATAAAAGTTGTGGGAATTTCAGATAAAAGAGGCATTGGAATCACAAACCATCCCAGATGTTGGAAAAGTTATCTTACTACTGGACTTTTTTCCAGTTGCGTTTTGTTTGAGGCTGTTATAATTAGTAAATTTTTCTTGTGTTGTCTAAAAATTTGTTTCTGTAACAATACACGCATCGTTTGATAACCATTATTAAACAAAACCGAATGGCAGACGTGGGAAGTGAGCCGCATCTAGATAGAATTCGCACTTCGTGTAAACATTCTTGCACGCTCACCTGTCTGAATATGTTCTACGGTGGGATTTCGTTCCCACCTACGAATATGCTGAACTGTCTCTTCTTCATTGCAACAGTTCAAACGCGAGAACAATTACACGGTTCGAGAAAGAAATGTGTACGGTTTATTTTAGACCTGCGTGGCTACCAATATGGTGTAAGCAGTTTATCTGTTGTAAAGCGATGATTCAATGGTATCGCGATATCAGTACGAAAATTATGATGCAGCAATATATTTATTATGTTGTGCCAGATCATAATAGACACAAACATTATAACATGTGTATAAAATTGTTTTAAGGTTTTGCTACGATGTACACGTTCAGACGTCCCTAAGCGTGAACACATTATTTTTTGCACTGATCTAAACGTTAAACGTTATTAAAGTCTTCGTTGGTGAATGGCAGCTTCTTTAATTAGTAAAGAGAAACACTACGTTTCAGCATGGCATGTATTACGTATAGTCTTACATGTTTCACGACGTATGCTTCAAAGAAAGTAGATTATTTACAAAAATGTAATTTACCAAGAGTGCACAGACAGAGGTAAAATAATTCGTCGGATACCTCTTAATGTATTTTCGGACCTCCTCCTGCCCGGCGAACTGCAAAAAGTACACTGGTCAAGGCTCTGAAGTATTATCATCGGCAGAATGAACTAAGATGGTTCGACGTCTTTCTGTCGGTTCTACGGAGTGTACACAATAACTTACTGCAACGGATATAGTAGTAGTAATAGAAAGTTGCTGCAGAGGGTTGTTGTTGACTTGTGTTTACTCTAGCAAAAGAATTACACAAGTAGTTGCGTTCAGATAGTGCAGTGAGCAGGTAGTGAAATGCAACGACAACGTGACTAACCCGAAGCTATGGCATAGGAAGGTTGGAAGCAGGACAGACGCAGAGGGAGGTGGCTGCAGTTATAGGAGTTTTCCACAGTGGACGTGATTTCAGACAAGAGGAACCGTTAATAGAAGGCAAGGCCACGGTCGTCCACGGGTAACATCTGCAAGCCCGTCGAGTAAGGAGGCTGAATGCAACTCAACTACCACGCACCCTCCAGGCAGCAACAGGACGCGCAATATCAACACAAACAGTCCGAAATCGCCTTCGGGAATGTTGCTGCTATGCACGAGGGCCAATGTTGTGTGTCCCATTAAAACCACAATTGTCCTTGCCACGCAGGTGTGCAACTACTAGCCGTATGAGGTGATCGCACACCATATTAAAGAGCAACGAGAATGACTTTTTCAATATTATTGTAGCGCCATGGTGCCTCGCTGTAAGTAACGCCATGTAAACCTCACGTAAAGAGTTGAGACGGAAAAATATCGTATTGTATCAAACACTAATTACAATTGTAACCAAAATCTGAATAAAATACGTCGCCACATGTACATTGTGTATCTCTTATCTGATACCCCAATTCTTTTGAACAGTTGATAGTGTGAGAACAATGCAACATGTGTTTTTAAAATTATTGGAATATATAATGAATAGTTTTTCCATACAAATTTAAGAAAAAGTACTTATAAAGTAGGTATTACCTATCCATTTCAATACTGCTAATCATAACGCTTTCCAGTTTACCTGTACGATAGTTATTTATATAATAAGGTGATTGTAACACCACCTTATATACATGAAAGTGGATATAATAAACTTCTAGGTGAAAGATTCTACGTCAGACAATGTCACCATTAGCAAGGCACTATATGCTTTTAGACTCTTTTCAGCGGCGTTTCAATCTGCATGTCCGAACGATGCTTCACAAGATACTGCTGTAGGTGTCCATCTAGTATTTGATAAGCCAGTGTAAATCTACCTTTCCATCTTCTCTCAAAAGCCCCTATCTCCTTTCTTGTAAGAGGGCTTGTAGGCACCGATTGATGAAAAGTAGTCCTGGGAATATATTGAATATTAAGAATACAATATGTACCTTACATGTAGATTCCGACGTAATGTAAGTACAAAAAAAGCATGCATCATTGAGAGAGTTGGGGATTGTAGCTGGACCCACAAGGTAAGGCTCTGAAAAGTAAAGTGAGTACAATAAATAAACTTCATTTGACGACAGTATTATTATGATATTAATTACAGTTGTCAGTCAGTATGTGGGTGAAGACACAGAGTGTGCGGGCCGAGAGAGGACAAAGCATGGGAAGAGACATAAAAGTAAGTGGGCTCGAGGGTTAGAGTGTGGTGGCCAGGCAATCAAGCAACAGGGGCCAGGCAATCAAGCAACAGGGGCCAGTCAGTCAAGCAAGAGGAGCCAGTCAGTCAAGCAAGAGAAGCCAGTCAGTCAAGCAAGAGGAGCCAGTCAGTCAAGCAAGAGGGACCAAGAAGTCAAGCAAGAGAAGCCAGGCAGTCAAGCCACAGGGGCCAGGCAGTCAAGCAAGAGGAATCAGTCAATCAAGCAAGAGGGGCCAGTCAGTCAAACAAGAGGGACCAGTCAGTCAAGCAAGAGGAGCCAATCAGTCAAGCAAGAGGGACCAGGAAGTCAAGCAAGAGGAGCCAGTCAGTCAAGCAAGAGGGACCAGTCAGTCAAGCAACAGGGGCCAGTCAGTCAAACAAGAGGGACCAGTCAGTCAAGCAAGGGGAGCCAGTCAGTCAAGCAAGAGGGACCAGTCAGTCAAGCAAGAGGAGCCAGTCATTCAAGCTAGAGGAGACATTTCAGAGGGACCAGGCAGTCAAGCAATAGGAGCCAGTCAGTCAAGCAATAGGAGCCAGTCAGTCAAGCAAGAGGGGCCAGTCAGTCAAGCAAGAGGGGCCAGTCAGTCAAGCAAGAGGGGCCAGTCAGTCAAGCAAGAGGAGCCAGTCAGTCAAGCAAGAGGGACCAGTCAGTCAAGCAAGAGGAGCCAGTCAGTCAAGCAAGAGGGACCAGTCAGTCAAGCAAGAGGAGCCAGTCAGTCAAGCTAGAGGAGACATTTCAGAGGGACCAGGCAGTCAAGCAAGAGGGGCCAGTCAGTCAAGCAAGAGGGGCCAGTCAGTCAAGCAAGAGGGGCCAGTCAGTCAAGCAAGAGCGGCCAGTCAGTCAAGCAAGAGCGGCCAGTCAGTCAAGCAAGAGGAGCCAGTCAGTCAAGCAAGAGGAGCCAGTCAGTCAAGCAAGAGGGACCAGTCAGTCAAGCAAGAGGAGCCAGTCAGTCAAGCAAGAGGAGCCAGTTAGTCAAGCTAGAGGAGACATTTCAGAGGGACCAGGCAGTCAAGCAAGAGGGACCAGGCAGTCAAGCAATAGGAACCAGTCAGTCAAGCAAGAGGGGCCAGTCAGTCAAGCAAGAGGGGCCAGTCAGTCAAGCAAGAGGAGCCAGTCAGTCAAGCAAGAGGGACCAGTCAGTCAAGTAAGAGGAGCCAGTGAGTCAAGCAAGAGGGACCAGTCAGTCAAGCAAGAGGAGCCAGTCAGTCAAGCTAGAGGAGACATTTCAGAGGGACCAGGCAGTCAAGCAAGAGGGACCAGGCAGTCAAGCAAGAGGGGCCAGTCAGTCAAGCAAGAGGGGCCAGTCAGTCAAGCAAGAGGGGCCAGTCAGTCAAGCAAGAGCGGCCAGTCAGTCAAGCAAGAGGGACCAGGCAGTCAAGCAAGAGGAGCCAGTCAGTCAAGCAAGAGGAGCCAGTCAGTCAAGCAAGAGGAGCCAGTCAGTCAAGCAAGAGGGACCAGTCAGTCAAGCAAGAGGAGCCAGTCAGTCAAGCAAGAGGAGCCAGTTAGTCAAGCTAGAGGAGACACTTCAGAGGGACCAGGCAGTCAAGCAAGAGGGACCAGTCAGTCAAGCAAGAGGAGCCAGTTGGTCAAGCAAGAGGAGCCAGTCGGTCAAGCAAGAGGAACCAGTCAGTCAAGCAAGAGGGACCAGGCAGTCAAGCAAGAGGGACCAGGCAGTCAAGCAAGAGGGGCCAGTCAGTCAAGCAAGAGGAGCCAGTCAGTCAAGCAAGAGGAGCCAGTCAGTCAAGCAAGAGGGACCAAGCAGTCAAGAAAGAGGAGGCAGGCAGTCAAGCCACAGGGGCCAGGCAGTCGAGCAAGAGGAACCAGTCAGTCAAGCAAGAGGAGCCAGTCAGTCTAGCAAGAGGAGCCAGTCAGTCAAGCAAGAGAGGCCAGTCAGTCAAGCAACAGAAGCCAGTCAGTCAAGCAAGAGGAGCCAGTCAGTCAAGCAAGAGGGACCAGGCAGTCAAGCAAGAGGGACCAGGCAGTCAAGCAAGAGGGACAAGGCAGTCAAGCAAGAGGGACCAGTCAGTCAAGCAAGAGGAGCCAGTCAGTCAAGCAAGAGGAGCCAGTCAGTCAAGCAAGAGGAGCCAGTCAGTAAAGCAAGAGGGACCAGTCAGTCAAGCAAGAGGAGCCAGTCAGTCAAGCTAGAGGAGACATTTCAGAGGGACCACGCAGTCAAGCAAGAGGGACCAGGCAGTCAAGCAAGAGGGGCCAGTCAGTCAAGCTAGAGGGGCCAGTCAGTCAAGCAAGAGGGACCAGGCAGTCAAGCAAGAGGGACCAGGCAGTCAAGCAAGAGGGACCAGTCAGTCAAGCAAGAGGGACCAGGCAGTCAAGCAAGAGGGACCAGTCAGTCAAGCAAGAGGGGCCAGTCAGTCAAGCAAGAGGGGCCAGTCAGTCAAGCAAGAGGGGCCAGTCAGTCAAGCAAGAGGGGCCAGTCAGTCAAGCAAGAGGGACCAGTCAGTCAAGCAAGAGGGACCAGGCAGACAAGCAAGAGGGACAAGGCAATCAAGCAAGAGGGACCAGGCAGTCAAGCAAGAGGGGCCAGTCAGTCAAGCAAGAGGGGCCAGTCAGTCAAGCAAGAGGGACCAGGTAGTCAACCAAGAGGGACCAGGCAGTCAAGCAAGAGGGACAAGGCAGTCAAGCAAGAGGGACCAGTCAGTCAAGCAAGAGGAGCCAGTCAGTCAAGCAAGAGGAGCCAGTCAGTCAAGCAAAAGGAGCCAGTCAGTCAAGCAAGAGGAGCCAGTCAGTAAAGCAAGAGGAGCCAGTCAGTAAAGCAAGAGGGACCAGTCAGTCAAGCAAGAGGAGCCAGTCAGTCAAGCTAGAGGAGACATTTCAGAGGGACCACGCAGTCAAGCAAGAGGGACCAGGCAGTCAGTCAAGCAAGAGGGACCAGGCAGTCAAGCAAGAGGGACCAGGCAGTCAAGCAAGAGGGACCAGGCAGTCAAGCAAGAGGGACCAGGCAGTCAAGCAAGAGGGACCAGTCAGTCAAGCAAGAGGAGCCAGTCAGTCAAGCAAGAGGGACCAGTCAGTCAAGCAAGAGGGACCAGGCAGTCAAGCAAGAGGGACAAGGCAATCAAGCAAGAGGGACCAGGCAGTCAAGCAAGAGGGGCCAGTCAGTCAAGCAAGAGGGACCAGGCAGTCAAGCAAGAGGGACCAGGCAGTCAACCAAGAGGTACCAGGCAGTCAAGCAAGAGGGACCAGGCAGTCGAGCAAGAGGGACCAGGCAGTAAAGCAAGAGGGACCAGTCAGTCAAGCAAGAGGGACCAGGCAGTCAAGCAAGAGGGACCAGTCAGTCAAGCAAGAGGGACCAGTCAGTCAAGCAAGAGGGGCCAGTCATTCAAGCAAGAGGGACCAGTCAGTCAAGCAATAGGGACCAGTCAGTCAAGCAAGAGGGACCAGGCAATCAAGCAAGAGGGGCCAGTCAGTCAAGCAAGAGGGACCAGTCAGTCAAGCAATAGGGACCAGTCAGTCAAGCAAGAGGGGCCAGTCAGTCAAGCAAGTGGGGCCAGTCAGTCAAGCAAGAAGAGCCAGTCAGTCAAGCAAGAGGAGACAGTCAGTCAAGCAAGAGGAGCCAGTCAGTCAAGCAAGAGGGGCCAGTCAGTCAAGCAAGAGGGGCCAGGCAGTCAAGCAAGAGGAGCCAGTCAGTCAAGCAAGAGGAGCCAGTCAGTCAAGCAAGAGGGACCAGTCAGTCAAGCAAGAGGAGCCAGTCAGTCAAGCAAGAGGAGCCAGTTAGTCAAGCTAGAGGAGACACTTCAGAGGGACCAGGCAGTCAAGCAAGAGGGACCAGTCAGTCAAGCAATAGGAGCCAATCAGTCAAGCAAGAGGGACCAAGCAGTCATGTAAGAGGAGCCAGTCAGTCAAGCAAGAGGGGCCAGTCAGTCAAACAAGAGGGGCCACTCAGTCAAACAAGAGGGACCAGTCAGTCAAGCAAGAGGAGCCAATCAGTCAAGCAAGAGGGCCCAGGCAGTCAAGCAAGAGGAGCCAGTCAGTCAAGCAAGAGGAGCCAGTCAGTCAAGCAAGAGGAGCCAGTCAGTCAAGCAAGAGGGACCAGTCAGTCAAGCAAGAGGAGCCAGTCAGTCAAGCTAGAGGAGACATTTCAGAGGGACCAGGCAGTCAAGCAAGAGGGACCAGGCAGTCAAGCAAGAGGGGCCAGTCAGTCAAGCAAGAGGGGCCAGTCAGTCAAGCAAGAGGGGCCAGTCAGTCAAGCAAGAGCGGCCAGTCAGTCAAGCAAGAGGGACCAGGCAGTCAAGCAAGAGGAGCCAGGCAGTCAAGCAAGAGGAGCCAGTCAGTCAAGCGAGAGGAGCCAGTCAGTCAAGCAAGAGGAGCCAGTCAGTCAAGCAAGAGGGACCAGTCAGTCAAGCAAGAGGAGCCAGTTAGTCAAGCTAGAGGAGACACTTCAGAGGGACCAGGCAGTCAAGCAAGAGGGACCAGTCAGTCAAGCAAGAGGAGCCAGTTGGTCAAGCAAGAGGAGCCAGTCGGTCAAGCAAGAGGAACCAATCAGTCAAGCAAGAGGGACCAGGCAGTCAAGCAAGAGGGACCAGGCAGTCAAGCAAGAGGGGCCAGTCAGTCAAGCAAGAGGGGCCAGTCAGTCAAGCAAGAGGAGCCAGTCAGTCAAGCAAGAGGAGCCAGTCAGTCAAGCAAGAGGAGCAGCCAGTCAGTCAAGCAAGAGGAGCCAGTCAGTCAAGCAAGAGGGACCAGGCAGTCAAGCAAGAGGGACCAGGCAGTCAAGCAAGAGGGACAAGGCAGTCAAGCAAGAGGGACCAGTCAGTCAAGCAAGTGGAGCCAGTCAGTCAAGCAAGAGGAGCCAGTCAGTCAAGCAAGAGGAGCCAGTCAGTAAAGCAAGAGGGACCAGTCAGTCAAGCAAGAGGAGCCAGTCAGTCAAGCTAGAGGAGACATTTCAGAGGGACCAGGCAGTCAAGCAAGAGGGACCAGGCAGTCAAGCAAGACGGGCCAGTCAGTCAAGCAAGAGGGGCCAGTCAATCAAGCAAGAGGAGACAGTCAGTCAAGCAAGAGGGGCCAGTCAGTCAAGCAAGAGGGACCAGGCAGTCAAGCAAGAGGGACCAGGCAGTCAAGCAAGAGGGGCCAGTCAGTCAAGCAAGAGGGACCAGGCAGTCAAGCAAGAGGGACCAGGCAGTCAAGCAAGAGGGGCCAGTCAGTCAAGCAAGAGGGACCAGGCAGTCAAGCAAGAGGGACCAGGCAGTCAAGCAAGAGGGACCAGGCAGTAAAGCAAGAGGGACCAGGCAGTCAAGCAAGAGGAGCCAGTCAGTCAAGCAAGAGGAGCCAGTTAGTCAAGCTAGAGGAGACACTTCAGAGGGACCAGGCAGTCAAGCAAGAGGGACCAGTCAGTCAAGCAAGAGGAGCCAGTTGGTCAAGCAAGAGGAGCCAGTCGGTCAAGCAAGAGGAGCCAGTCAGTCAAGCAAGAGGGACCAAGCAGTCAAGAAAGAGGAGGCAGGCAGTCAAGTCACAGGGGCCAGGCAGTCGAGCAAGAGGAACCAGTCAGTCAAGCAAGAGGAGCCAGTCAGTCTAGCAAGAGGAGCCAGTCAGTCAAGCAAGAGAGGCCAGTCAGTCAAGCAACAGAAGCCAGTCAGTCAAGCAAGAGGAGCCAGTCAGTCAAGCAAGAGGGACCAGGCAGTCAAGCAAGAGGGATCAGGCAGTCAAGCAAGAGGGACCAGTCAGTCTAGCAAGAGGGACCAGGCAGTCAAGCAAGAGGGACCAGTCAGTCAAGCAAGAGGGGCCAGTCAGTCAAGCAAGAGGGACCAGGCAGTCAAGCAAGAGGGACCAGGCAGTCAAGCAAGAGGGACCAGGCAGTCAAGCAAGAGGTACCAGGCAGTCAAGCAAGAGGGGCCAGTCAGTCAAGCAAGAGGGACCAGTCAGTCAAGCAATAGGGACCAGTCAGTCAAGCAAGAGGGACCAGGCAGTCAAGCAAGAGGGACCAGGCAGTCAAGCAAGAGGGACCAGGCAGTCAAGCAAGAGGGACCAGGCAGTCAAGCAAGAGGGACCAGGCAGTCAAGCAAGAGGGACCAGGCAGTCAAGCAAGAGGGGCCAGTCAGTCAAGCAAGAGGGACCAGTCAGTCAAGCAATAGGGACCAGTCAGTCAAGCAATAGGGACCAGTCAGTCAAGCAAGAGGGGCCAGTCAGTCAAGCAAGTGGGGCCAGTCAGTCAAGCAAGAAGAGCCAGTCAGTCAAGCAAGAGGAGACAGTCAGTCAAGCAAGAGGAGCCAATAAGTCAAGCAAGAGGAGCCAGTCAGTCAAGCAAGAGGAGCAGAGGGGCCAGTCAGTCAAGCAACAGGGACCAGGCAGTCAAGCAAGAGGGACAAGGCAATCAAGCAAGAGGAGCCAGTCAGTCAAGCAAGAGGAGCCAGTCAGTCAAGCAAGAGGAGCCAGTCAGTCAAGCAAGAGGGACCAGTCAGTCAAGCAAGAGGGACCAGTCAGTCAAGCAAGAGGGACCAGTCAGTCAAGCAAGAGGGACCAGTCAGTCAAGCAAGAGGGACCAGGCAGTCAAGCAAGAGGGGCCAGTCAGTCAAGCAAGAGGGACCAGGCAGTCAAGCAAGAGGGACCAGTCAGTCAAGCAATAGGGACCAGGCAGTCAAGCAAGAGGGACCAGGCAGTCAAGCAAGAGGGACCAGGCAGTCAAGCAAGAGGGACCAGGCAGTCAAGCAAGAGGGACCAGGCAGTCAAGCAAGAGGGGCCAGTCAGTCAAGCAAGAGGGACCAGTCAGTCAAGCAATAGGGACCAGTCAGTCAAGCAATAGGGACCAGTCAGTCAAGCAAGAGGGGCCAGTCAGTCAAGCAAGTGGGGCCAGTCAGTCAAGCAAGAAGAGCCAGTCAGTCAAGCAAGAGGAGACAGTCAGTCAAGCAAGAGGAGCCAATAAGTCAAGCAAGAGGAGCCAGTCAGTCAAGCAAGAGGGACCAGGCAGTCAAGCAAGAGGGGCCAGTCAGTCAAGCAAGAGGAGCCAGTCAGTCAAGCAAGAGGAGCCAGTCAGTCAAGCAAGAGGAGCCAGTCAGTCAAGCAAGAGGAGCCAGTCAGTCAAGCAAGAGGGACCAGGCAGTCAAGCAAGAGGGACAAGGCAATCAAGCAAGAGGAGCCAGTCAGTCAAGCAAGAGGAGCCAATCAGTCAAGTAAGAGGAGCCAGTCAGTCAAGCAAGAGGAGCCAGTCAGTCAAGCAAGATGGACCAGTCAGTCAAGCAAGAGGAGCCAGTCAGTCAAGCAAGAGGAGCCAGTCAGTCAAGCAAGAGGAGCCAGTCAGTCAAGCTAGAGGAGACACTTCAGAGGGACCAGGCAGTCAAGCAAGAGGGACCAGTCAGTCAAGCAAGAAGGACCAGTCAGTCAAGCAATAGGGACCAGTCAGTCAAGCAAGAGGGACCAGGCAGTCAAGCAAGAGGGGCCAGTCAGTCAAGCAAGAGGGACCAGTCAGTCAAGTAATAGGGACCAGTCAGTCAAGCAAATGGGGCCAGTCAGTCAAGCAAGTGGGGCCAGTCAGTCAAGCAAGAAGAGCCAGTCAGTCAAGCAAGAGGAGACAGTCAGTCAAGCAAGAGGGACCAGGCAGTCAAGCAAGAGGGGCCAGTCAGTCAAGCAAGAGGAGCCAGTCAGTCAAGCAAGAGGAGCCAGTCAGTCAAGCAAGAGGAGCAGAGGGGCCAGTCAGTCAAGCAACAGGGACCAGGCAGTCAAGCAAGAGGGACAAGGCAATCAAGCAAGAGGAGCCAGTCAGTCAAGTAAGAGGAGCCAGTCAGTCAAGCAAGAGGAGCCAGTCAGTCAAGCAAGAGGAGCCAGTCAGTCAAGCAAGAGGAGCCAGTCAGTCAAGCAAGAGGGACCAGTCAGTCAAGCAAGAGGGACCAGTCAGTCAAGCAAGAGGGACCAGGCAGTCAAGCAAGAGGGACCAGGCAGTCAAGCAAGAGGGGCCAGTCAGTCAAAAAAGAGGGGCCAGTCAGTCAAGCAAGAGGGACCAGGCAGTCAAGCAAGAGGGACCAGTCAGTCAAGCAATAGGGACCAGGCAGTCAAGCAAGAGGGACCAGGCAGTCAAGCAAGAGGTACCAGGCAGTCAAGCAAGAGGGACCAGGCAGTCAAGCAAGAGGGGCCAGTCAGTCAAGCAAGAGGGACCAGTCAGTCAAGCAAGAGGGACCAGTCAGTCAAGCAAGAGGGACCAGTCAGTCAAGCAATAGGGACCAGTCAGTCAAGCAATAGGGACCAGTCAGTCAAGCAAGAGGGGCCAGTCAGTCAAGCAAGTGGGGCCAGTCAGTCAAGCAAGAAGAGCCAGTCAGTCAAGCAAGAGGAGACAGTCAGTCAAGCAAGAGGAGCCAATAAGTCAAGCAAGAGGAGCCAGTCAGTCAAGCAAGAGGGACCAGGCAGTCAAGCAAGAGGGGCCAGTCAGTCAAGCAAGAGGAGCCAGTCAGTAAAGCAAGAGGAGCCAGTCAGTCAAGCAAGAGGAGCCAGTCAGTCAAGCAAGAGGAGCCAGTCAGTCAAGCAAGAGGGACCAGGCAGTCAAGCAAGAGGGACAAGGCAATCAAGTAAGAGGAGCCAGTCAGTCAAGCAAGAGGAGCCAATCAGTCAAGTAAGAGGAGCCAGTCAGTCAAGCAAGAGGAGCCAGTCAGTCAAGCAAGATGGACCAGTCAGTCAAGCAAGAGGAGCCAGTCAGTCAAGCAAGAGGAGCCAGTCAGTCAAGCAAGAGGAGCCAGTTAGTCAAGCTAGAGGAGACACTTCAGAGGGACCAGGCAGTCAAGCAAGAGGGACCAGTCAGTCAAGCAAGAGGAGCCAGTTGGTCAAGCAAGAGGAGCCAGTCGGTCAAGCAAGAGGAACCAGTCAGTCAAGCAAGAGGAACCAGTCAGTCAAGCAAGAGGGACCAGGCAGTCAAGCAAGAGGGACCAGGCAGTCAAGCAAGAGGAGCCAATTCAGAGGGATCAGGAAGTCAAGCAAGAGGAGCCAGTCAGTCAAGCAAGAGGGACCAGTCAGTCAAGCAAGAGGGACCAGTCAGTCAAGCAAGAGGAGCCAATCAGTCAAGCAAGAGGAGCCAGTCAGTCAAGCAAGAGGAGCCAGTCAGTCAAGCAAGAGGGACCAGTCAGTCAAGCAAGACGGACCAGTCAGTCAAGCAAGAGGGGCCAGTCAGTCAAGCAAGAGGGACCAGTCAGTCAAGCAAGAGGGGCCAGTCAGTCAAGCAAGAGGGGCCAGTCAGTCAAGCAAGAGGGCCAGTCAGTCAAGCAAGAGGGACCAGTCAGTCAAGCAAGAGGAGCCAGTCAGTCAAGCAAGAGGAGCCAGTCAGTCAAGCAAGAGGGACCAGTCAGTCAAGCAAGACGGACCAGTCAGTCAAGCAAGTGGGACCAGTCAATGAAGCAAGGGGGGCCAGTTAGTCAAGCAAGGGGGGCCAGTCAGTCAAGCAAGAGGGACCAGTCAGTCAAGCAAGAGGGACCAGTCAGTCAAGCAAGAGGGACCAGTCAGTCAAGCAAGAGGGACCAGTCATCAGACAACAGGGTCCAGTCATCAAGCAACAGGGTCCAGACATCAAGTAACAAGTTCCAGTCATCAAACAACAGGGTCCAGTCGTCAAGCAACAAGGTCCAGTCATCAAGCAACAGAATCCAGTAATCAAGCGAAGGGGCCAGTTAGTTAAGAGGCCGATATTAGGTAGCCTATTGAACGTTATTCCCTGTACGCTGTATGGAGCAGGGCCATGAGTAGTAGCGTAAATAAGTAATGATGAATGAAACAAAGGAGACTGTGCACGGAAGCGATGAGTCTGGGAAGCGTGCCGACGCGGCGGGGTTGTGAGAGCGTGCTCGCGTGCGCCGGATCAATGCGGAGAGGCGAGACGGTCGGCTGGACAAATAGCGAGGGGAGCGCCCCTGTCTGGGCGCCGCTGCTGGAGAACGCGCAACCCCCCAGGAGCAGCCGCTACACACTGCAGCCGGCGCCGCCGCTGCCAGCCTAGTGGCTGTCGCTCAGGGCGAGACGGCGACTGTCAGAAGATTACGCCTACACTCGTCAAACCACTTCAGGGTGCGTGGCGGCGGGAACACTCTGTAACACTGTCCAATACTGACTCCTGCCCACACTATTCGCATACCACCATGATATGGTTATGTTACCTGCACATAAGCAGAAATGTCTAGAGTTTCCCTTTCTCTCCAGATGTAAGAACGAAGAAAGTCTGAACACAAAATCTTGACTAGTCTGTAAACAGAATCCAGCGGCATTCGATACGACTGATGTCATGATGTTCCACCGCCAAATTTCTGTGGGCTAATCAGTGTCGTAGTTTTAAGTTGACAGACTCCCTAAGCCTCCGTGCGTACTGTTCACATTATCGAAGGGGATTTCGGACTGTTTGTGTTGATATTGCGCGTTCTGCTGCTGCCGGAAGAGTGCGTTGCCGCTGAGTTAGATTCAGTCTGCCGTAGCGGAGTGGCCGAGCTCATTGAGCCGGCCGCGGTGGCCGAGGAGACTGAGGCGCTCCAGTCACGGTCTGCACGGCCACTACGGTCGGGTGTTCGAATCCCCCCTCGGGCATGGATATTTGTGCCGTCCTAGTTCGTAAGTAGTTCATAAGTAGTTTGTAAGTTTAGGGACTGATAACCCCGTAGTTAAGTCCCATAGACTAAACAAACATTTGAACATTTTGAGCTCATTGAGGCACTATTTTCCGATTCGCGAGGCCGTTCCCCGTGGGGAGTTCGAATTCCCCTCGAGCATGGATGACTGTGCCGTCTTTAGTATAAGCTAGCTTATTGACTGATGACCCCGCAGTTAAGCCCCACAATCTTATCAAACTGTAGTTCATTTTGATCATTCAGCATCCTGTCTCGACTGGAGATAACGGTCATCTACTCCTGATGTTACCCGTGGGCGACCTCGGCATTGCTCTCTTTCTACAGTTGATGTTGTCTGAAATTGCGTTCAGGTATTACAAATTACACTTGGGGGCACTCCAATGGCTACAGCCACCTCCCTCTGCGTGTGTCCTGCTTCCAACTTTCCTCTGCCTCTCCATGCCAAAGTTTCTGGTAAGGTGTTTTTTGAGACTTAACTACAGTGTCATCAGTCCCTAAACTTACAAACTACTTATGAACTAGCTAGCTACTACTAAGGAGGGCACAAATATCCATGCCCGAGGGGGGACTCGAACCCGCGACTGTAGTGGCCGTGCAGACTGTCACTGGCGCGCCGCAGATGCTCGGCCACCGCGGCCGGCTTTCTGATAAATCAAGTTGTTGTTGACTTACACTACCTGCTCACTACACTAACTGAACCCAAGTGCGTTTGTAATTCGTTTGGTAAACACAAGTCAACACCAACCCCGTCTGCAGCAACTTTGTTATTGCCACTATCTAGGTTGCCGTAATGCTATTGTCTGCACTCCTTAGAACCAACAGAAAGATGTCGAACCATTTTAGTTCATTCTGCCGATGAAAATAAAAAAAATTTCTTATGTTTGTCAACCTTATGAGACTTAACTGCGGGGTCATCAGTCCCTAAACTTACAAACCACTTATGAACTAACTTATACTAAAGACAGCACAAACATCCATGCCCGAGGGGATTCGCAGCCCTGACGGGGGACGGCCTCGCGCAACGTAGCATAACGCCTCATCGCGCTCGGCCGCTTCGCCGCGGCCGCCGATGACAATGCATCAGAACCTAGATCTCAACTGATCCCCTAATTATTTTGACCAGTGAATTTATAGTTTCATATAAATCGTAATGGCCTTCTCGATATTGTTAGGTTTTTTTTTTTTTTTTTTTTTTTTTTTTTTTTTTTTTTTTTTTTTCCCTACATGTTGTTAAGAACGATAATCATTAAGACGAAAAAATGATGTTGATGGTTTTGTGAATATCAACCAAGAATTGAGAATTCTTTTCTTTATTGACGATATCGTTCCTACAAGATCTAATTATGAAACACGAATTTGAAATGAATTACTGAAGAAAATACTTGAAACACTGATTTTTGAAGAAATATGGTACATAAGCGTGGCCGCGGGGACTGAGGCGCTCCAGTCATGGTCTGCACGGCCACTACGGTCGGGGGTCGAATCCCCCCTCGGGCATGGATATTTGTGCCGTCCTTATTCTTAGTTAGTTCATAAGTAGTTTGTAAGTTTAGGGACTGATAACCCCGAAGTTAAGTCCCGTAGACTATACAAACATTTGAACATTTTGATTTTGTACATATGCGTTCGCTCTTACACTTATTCATGACACTATCACAATAACAATAATTATGTGCTTCTTTTCAGTGTGCACATAGCTTCCGGCAAAAGCATTCAACCGCTTCCAACATTCGTGTGGCTCCCCATGCCATAGTTTCGAGTACGTCACGTTGTTGTTCCATTGCACTACCTGCTCACTACAAAACTGGCCGAAACCTGTCAGATTACACCGCGAGGTACAGAAATAATTACACGTCAAGGGGTTTATTAGGCCGAGAGCCGCGTTAGGAAAGCGTAAAAAGTACAGACCGGCACGCGTGACGCAGTGATAGCTGCATATAATGTTTCAAGGCTGCCATACTGTGCCCGCCCCACAACTTGCCATCCAGCGTGTGCATGACACTGCGCAACAACCTTAGCTTGGTCATGTAGACAGCCCGCATAGCTTCAGAAGCTGGAGAAAGTCCTACTTGTCGGTTAAGTACACGACGTTCTTAAGGCGAACTGTTTGTCTTGGGATCTACGAAGATAGTTACACTCCGCGTCTACTGCGAAATATGTAGGTCACATTATTTGCGAATCTGCTTCCAATAAACGTCTCCGGGAGTTTACTTTTATGCCTGCGAAAATAAGAATCTCGTAACTTATATGTAGCCTTCTATATCTGTTGGACGCTTCAAATATAATCTTTTTCAGTGCAGCTTGCGAAATATTGCTGCAAGCTGTGCTCCACGTAGTGTGGTGTAGCGGTTAGCATCGCCGGATAGTATTCTGCGGGTCACGAGTTCAAACACTGTCATAGGCAGCTATCAGTTATTTAGGATTTATCATTTATGAAAGTTTGTTGAAATATCTTATGTTTTAATGCCTGTACAGCAAGGCTGTACTGTTCTGGTTGTACACTATGGTCGGCAATAAATATCCTTTCAGCTCAAAGTGTTGTAATTCATTGGCCATTCTGTCTTAGGATTTCGACTTCCTTGAGGTTTTTACCTGACGGTATTACAGATTCGTGTTAGTGATTCGATGGCACTCCCCACATTATGAATTGTCATAGCTGTTTGCCTTGTACACGCTAGTATTGCGACGAAATATTATTCCACTACCCTGTGTTGCTAGACAGTCAACTTAGTAGTCAGTCTTTCTAACATATGTAGCATGTATTTCCTTTGTTACACAATGTTCTTTGGAAACAGCCGTAAATTGTTAATTCAAAAATTCTAGAACAGGAAAAGAAAAAGGCCAAGTTGTATATCAATAAAAATATGAGGCCAAGAGCAAAATAAATAAATAAATAAAATAAAAAATAAGGTGCAATCTCTATTTTTAAAGCTAATTCATTGGAACTAATTATATATTTTAAGTTTATTTCTACATTTCTCACATTTAGTATTACAATACTTTTATCACCTAATGATACTCATTTTGTATTGGTATGGAACTCTCGGGATTTGATTTTAGTTTTATTATAAAGAGAACTGGCCAGATGTTTCACATTAAGTTTATTTGTAGATTATTTTTCATTTTTCTGTTGTAGACTCTGAAAATATAGCAAGGCATTATCTGATAGTTATTTTTACATCACAAATATCACTGTGTCTTCTTTTCTAACTTCAAAACATTCCTCTGTATAATTTTTAAAAATAATTGTCAACGTTGTCAAAGAAGGCTCATGTGTAGCCTGAAACATCGGATTGTGATTACTGTCAAGGACTGTGTGTCAATTTTGATTGATCAGGCTCTTCAAATGACAGAGTGTTTGTTCCCCGATTGTGGCACTTTTTTTCAAGACAACAGGACCTCGCATAGACGGTTATTAAAAAAAATGGTTGAGTTACCAGTATGCTGGAAAATAACTACAATTTTCAGTACCTTTGTACTTTCATCAGGAGGGGGAGAATTTTTATTCATTTCCTATTTTCTAGAGTGTTGGGTTCCGTAGCATCTTCTAGTCATTGTTATACATGGTGAGGGACTTACAACTGCTTTACGGAATATTTGGAAACATACAAATCGAGTTGCAATAAAAGTTGTCCACCTCCAAGAGGAACATGCATTAACATAAAGCTCGTCCCTCCCCCCCCCCCCGATCCATCCATGGGGGCGGCAGGGGGTGAGTTTGAAATCTTAAGTAGGAACCCCTGTTTTTTTAAGGCAGATTTCGATTCTCCAGGAAAAATCTGTAACTTTATTATAAAGCATTTTTTTCATTTCGTGATAGATTGCGGGAATAATCGCCAAAAGTGAGTATGGATTGTAATTTGTTGAAAAACGGTAATGTCTCAGACAAATACACATCAGGTTAGGAACATCAGAAGTACAGTTTTTGATAATGCTATCATGTGACGCCGTCTACACTCCCGCAATGCCTTCTTAGACAACGCATCAAACAGGTTGCGCCGGTCGCGGTGGCCGAGGGGACTGAGGCGCTCCAGTCACGGTCTGCACGGCCACTACGGTCGGGGGTTCGAAACCACCCTCGGGCAGGGATATTTGTGTCGTCCTTAGTCTTAGCTAGTTCATAAGTAGTTTGTAAGCTTAGGGACTGATGACCCCGTAGTTAAGTCACATAAGTTCTACAAACATTTGAATTTGAAACAGGTTGCTCGTACTCCTGCGAGAAAGGCGGGTACATTCCGCAGTCGGCTCCTTTCTGAACTTAACCATGAAGCTTACCACAACGAACAAAAATAAAAATGTTTCAAATGTTTGTAAATCTATCGGACCAAACTACGTGGTCATCAGTCCGTAGCTTACAAACTACTTAAACCTACTTACCTAGTGGGTACTTACCTACTTACCTAGGTAAACTAACCTAAGGACAAACACACACACACCCATGCACCAGGGAGGACTCGAACCTCCACGGCGAGCAACCACGCGCTCCGCAGCGAGGTGCTTTAGACCGCTCGGCTACTCCACCGCGGCAACACAACGAACGTCAAGTTGGTCTGACCTCCTAAGAGTTTAATTTTCTCTTCAGCATTGTAGTACAGACCAAGTCTACATTGCAAAAGGCCAATTCGTAGCGAGAGAACACCAAAGTTGAACGAGAGGATAACAGCAAGATTAACATTTATATGTGATTCCTTTGTATGTTTGTATCGCTCACAGTTCCGTCAAGGTTTGCTCGATATTTTGGGAGCTGAGTCCATCGGTCCAAATGACAGTCGAGTGTAACCTGAAGTGATGGCACGCTACTCCGTCGAAAATTATTTTTACAACGATTACTCAGTCCGGTTGGATGCCACTGCATTACATCAAAGGAAACAAATGTAATCTTAATAAGTTATGTCTGTTCTATTCGGAGGCGGGCGGCGCGCCAGTCACGGTCTGCACGGCCACTACGGTCGGGGGTTCGAATCCCCCCCTCGGGCATGGATATTTGTGCCGTCCTTAGTGTTAGCTAGTTTAGTTTGTAAGTTTAGGGACTGATGACCCCATAAGCTATACAAACACTTGAATTTCCACAGTCGGTCCTCGCCCACCAGGCGCTTTGCTAGTTCCATGGGGCTGTCGGCCGCTGCAGATGCTGCCTTGGCTGCACCACCCTCCTCGCCTTCACGGTTCGGTGTGCGCCTGCGAGGCACGCTTCCCGCCGCACCAGGCTGCTGTGGGGGTGGCGCACGTTTCAGCATTGACTCGCGGCGTTGGCAGCCGGCTGGAGCTTTATGCTGCTTGTGTTTTTTCCCTTGCTTATGTATCAGTTCCAGAGCCATATTTCACGCCGTACTGACCTGGCATCCTGCTTCCCGGTTTATCATGTTCTCCACCATTTTGATCTCGATTGACTCCTTTATGAGACTATCCCAGAACCTGCGGTGTTTAAAGCAAGCCGTGGTGGAGTAGCCGAGCGGTCTAAGGCGCCTCGCTGCGGAGCGCGCGGTTGCTCGCCGTCAGAGGTTCGAGTCCTCCCTGGGGCATGGGTATGTGTGTGTGTTTGTGTGTGTGTGTGTGTGTGTGTGTGTGTTGTTTTCCTTAGGTTAGTTTACCTTAGTTTAAGTAGTTTGTAAGCTACGGACTGGTGACCACGCAGTTTGGTCCGATAGATTTACAAACAGATGAACATTTGATTAAAGCAAGATACTTATTTTATCACAGTCCTATTTTGTCGAAAACTGGCTGTCTAAAAAAATACAATTTGATTCTTGTAAACAGGAAAACAGCTACAAGTCTCTGTTACTAATGCTATTAATTTAAAAAAAAAAGCCCCGTTAGCGGTTTCAAACCTAAGGGTACATCATCAGACGAAATACTCTTGTTATTCCAGAATAATATTTTCACTCTACAGCGAAGTGTGCCTTGATATGATCCTTCCTTCCAGATTAAAACAGTATGCCGGAACTGTGATTCGAACCCGGGACCTTTACCTTTTGCAGACAAGCACTCTAACGACTATGATATCCTTTCTTGTAGACTTCACGGTGCGTCCTCACAACCAGTACCTCATCTGTAACTTTTCAAACTTCGCAGAAGTTTGTTTGTATGACCATCATACACAGCAAGGCAAGAAATATTTGTTTCTGGAAATGCAATAGCCGTATTCTGGCTGCAATCCTTTTAATTCCTCCATACTCTATTCACCCTCTATTTTAGAGCAACATGAGTGGATTCTAAATCTGACAATTATATTTTTGCTTACTGATGTAGCCTCACAGATTATAACCGGTTCACTTTCTTTTAATCGAAATTAATATACGGTACTCACGTCTTATAGTTCGCGATTTTCATGGTGTTTTTCCCACCTGGTCAATGGTTGAATTCACAGAGCTTGCCTCAATTTGTGTACTCCCTTCTTCATTTTATCACTTTTTCAATGTTTACTACTTCACAGACTACGAGAGAAGAAGACAAGAATGTAATTCGAATAAACAACAGAAAAAAAACCTTCTAACACTAAAATAAAATTACCACATCCAAAGATACCAAAGCAGAAAAGAAAATCTTGTTGGATGACCAATAACACAAATCAAACAACTCACTACTCACATTAATAGATGAAATAGGAAAGGGCCACTCCCTTCACTTTCCCAATAATTCCCCCTCCACAAAACATCGAATTCAATTCTAAACACACACACACACACACAATGTACTCACTTAAGTTGGCAACATGTGTAAACAAACAAATTGATAAACAAGATACACCGTGTCTGTGAAATAGTAAACATAAAAAAATTCTTAAATTGTGCTGAAGCTGTGTGAATTCAACCAGCGGGAAGAATATTACGAACGTCGCGAGACTACAAAACGTGAGTAGCCTATATTTACGAGGGTTGGAACGTAAATGGTGGCAACACTGCTGAGGATCACTATGCAATGGAATCTGCTATTGTCGCTGACTGCACTCATTGTTGACATACCTACCTTACCTCCGAGCAAATGGACTCGCCCGTCCCACGTCACCGGTGTGCGCACAATCGAGGGAAACACAGTCACTTGTGAGCGAGCGATCTAACGTAACGGTGTCACTGTGTTTTCGAAACAGGAACAGCGGAGTTGGATCAAGAGTGAATGTGCCAGAGGTCGTACGTACGACAGTGTCATGAAGGTCTTCAAGAGGAATGCGGGGAATCGGCATTGCCGTATACAACAGTGGCACGTTGGGTAAAAGCCTTCATCGAACATCGGCAAACTGTGGCAGACATGCATAGAGCAGGTCGTCCTAGCGTCTCTGAAGAAGAAGTGCATAATGTTGCCACGTTAGAGGAAAGTGATCGACGCCAGAAGCGGCTACACTTTCTGCGCAACCAAACAATCATTTTGCACGACAATGCCCAGGCGCATACGGCGCAAGCTGTGACTGCTCTGTTCGGTCAATGGGCTGGGAATACTGTACCATCCACCATACTCCCAGGACTTAAGTCCTTGTGACTTTCATTTGATTCCTAAGATGAAGGAACCACTGCGTGGCATTCGCTTCAGAACTGTTCAAGAGATTCGACAGGCGGTAGACCGCTCAATTCACACCATCAACAGAGCAGGGTCTGCTAACGGTATACTACGCCTCCTACATCAACAGCAACGGGTACTACACAACGCTGATGACTTCTATGAAGGACAGTAACAGGTGTAAACATGTAACGCTTTTGTACCGGTAGTGAATAAATAGTTGCCACTTGCGCTTTGTGTATCATCCGTTGAGTTTGTTGGTCCTGTGTGGAACGCTTCAGCGCATGCTAAGCAAGTCTATATTGCGGTTAACGATACAGCAAGGATCATCTCAGGATGCTTGAAGCCAACACCAATGCAAAAATTGTATCCGATTGTTCGAATAGCCCCAATCAATATCCGCAGGGATATTGCAGCAGACAATGAGAGAACAAAGCGGACCTCGCGGAAGTAGGCGAGCGGTCTGGAGCGCCACGTTGCGGATCGCGCGGCCTCCCTTGGGCATTGATGTTTGTATTGTCTTTACTTAGTTCATAAGTTAGTTCGTAAGTGGTTTGTAAGTTTAGGGAGTGATGACCCCGCAGTTAAGTAGTCAAGTCCCATAAGCTTACATATGAGTATATATATGGATTTAAGGCGTGATCTTGCTGCCTGGTGACCAAAAAGAGGATGTCGGTGATCAGTCTCCTGCTATATATATCTCCGGCAAGAGTTTCCTTGCTAGGACTGCGCCACTAGAGGGAGCATCAGAGGCAAATCGTATCGCAACCTCACGTATCGCCGAAAGAAGAAATAGCTCCTGGCGCAAACCTACAATACTCTTTGTAGAGGTCCCTCAACCGCATAAGAGTTCGCGTTCCCGATGCAAGACAAACCTAAGAAATAGGGAATCCTACCAGGGGAGACACCTCTTGCGACTTGGGACTGAAGAAGATCCAAGCCACCAACTTGTATGCCCCCTCCCCCTTAACAACCGATGCACAACACAAGATGTTTACGAAGGAAATGACAAAGCTATCACAGCTGCTACTTTTTTGGAAATGCTGACCGACCGAAAACGGAAATGAATGAATGACTAAGTTCCAACCGTAGTATAAAATACGTGTGTTTTAATTAGCCCTCCTTTTGAAGTATTAATAGATTCTACTTCGATTACAGCAAAACAAATTTTTGCAGCAAAAAATTGGTCTCCTTTGGGGTAATTTTATTTACACTTCTACTCCTTCTCGAAAATATACCTAGGCCGATTTTCGTCTTTTAGCAAAAGATAATTTCGCAACAGAAATCATTAAAATCACTTCATTAATCTCAAAGTTCTCTCAATTTTTTTTTTTTTTATTTTTTTATTTTTTTTTTTTTTTTTGCATTTTAACCCTCATTTTTAGTGGTACCGTTTCACCCGATACGTATGTTCTATTGCCGCTAAAAATACGAATCCCTTAGCTTTTCATGTAGAGTTGGCATCATGTGGGAAGGCGCTTCCGCGCGTAGATGCGGAGCGATAGGAGAAGTGTGGATGGGAGGATCTACGGCCGAACGACAAGACAACAGTTGAGCCTGCGGGAGAAACATTGCGTAACTCGTGGCCAGCCACGCGTCTAGAGAATGAATATTATTGGCTGCCATTGCGGCAATGGAGGGGGGAGGGATACGCAGAACGGCTGAAAACTGGACCGCCTTGCTACGTGACGCAGACTATAGTACAACATATCGGAGAGTGACACGTCAGTTTCAGAAGCTTGTAATTCAAGAGATATGAAGTGCAAAATGGCTAAGCAGGAGTGGCTAGAATGCAAATGCAAGGATGTGGAAGAATGTATAAATAGGGGAAAATAGATATAGCCTACAGGAAAATAAAAGAGATATTTGGTGATAAGAAAAACAGCTCTATGAATATCAAGAACACAGATGGAAAACCAGTTCTCAGCAAAGAAGGGAAAGCTGAAAGGTGGAAAGAGTATATAGAGAAGCTCTACGAAGGAAATGAACTTAGAGACAATGTTGTAGGAAGGGAAGGAGAAGTAGGTGAGGATGAAATAGGAGATACTATACTGATAGATGAATTTGACAGAGCACTGAAAGACCTAAGTCGAAACAAGGCCCCTGGAGTAAATGATATTCCCTCAGTGCTATTGTAGTCTCTGGGAGAACCAGCCATGAAAAAACTATTTCACCTGGTGTGTAAGATGTATGAGACAGGCGAAGTACCGTCAGACTTTAAGAAGAATGTAATAATCCCATTCCAAAGAAAGCAGGCGCAGACAGGTGTGAAAACTACAGAACCATTAGTTTAATAAGTCATGGTTGCAAAATATTAACACGAATTATTTACAGAAGGATGGAAAAGCTGGTAGAAGCCGAACTCGGAGAAGAGCAGTTCGGGTTCAAGAGAAATGTAAGAACACGGGATACAATACTCACTTTACGGTTTATCCTAGAAGATAGAATAAGGAAAGGAAAACCAACATTTCTAGCTTTTGCAGATTTGGAGAAGGCTTTTGACAATGTTGATTGGAATACACTCTTTCAAATTGTGAAATCAGCAGGAGTAAAATATAGGGAATGGAAGGTTATTTAACCTTGTACAAAAACCAGACAGCAGTTGTTAGAGTTGAAGGGTATGAAAGTGATGCAGTGATTGGGAAGGGAGTAAGACCGAATTGTAGCCTTTCTCCAATGTTATTCAATTTGTACATTGAGCAAGCTATAAAGGAAAGCAAGGAGAAATTTGGAGAAGGAATTAAAGTTCAGGGTGAAGAATTAAAAACATTGCGTTTTGCCGACGACATAGTAATTTTGTCAGATACAGCAAAGGACCTGGAAGAGCAGTTGAACGGAATAATAGTTTGCTGAAAGGTGCATATAAGATGAACATTAACAAGAGTAAAACAAGGGTAATGGAGTGCTGTCTAAGAAAATCAGGTGATGCTAAACGAATTAGATTAGGTAACGAAACAGTAAATGAGGTAGATGAGTTTTGTTACTTGGGCAGTAAAATAACAAATGATGGTCGCAGTACAGAGGATATAAAATGCAGAATGGCAATGGGTAGAAAAGCGTTCTTGAAAAAGAGAAATTTGTTAACATCGAATATTAATTAAGCCTAAGGAAGTCCTTTCTGAAGGCATTTGTATGGAGTGTTGCCTTGTATGAGAGTGAGACATGGACGATAAACAGTGCGAACAGGAAGAGGATTGAGGCTTTTGAAATATGGGCTACAGAAGAATGCTGAAGATTAGGTGGGTGGATCGCGTAACTAATGAGGAGGTACTGAACAGAATTGGGGAGAAAAGGAATTTCTGGCATACCTTGACTAAAAGAAGGGATAGATTGGTAGGACACATTCTTAGACATCAAGGAATTGTGAATTTAGCGTTGGAGGGAAGTGTGTGGGGTAAAACCCGCAGAGGAAGACCAAGAGATGGATACAGTAAGCAGCTTAAGACAGATGTAGGTTGCCGTTCTTATGTGGAGATGAAGAGGCTTGCTCAGTATAGGGTATTGTGGAGAGCTGCATCAAACCAGTCTCCGGACTGAAGACCACAGCAACAACATATATCCGCCAAGAGTTTCCTTGCTAGGATTGCGCTACTAGAGAGAGCACCAAAGGCAAATCGTCTCGCAACATGAAAGACCTCACTGCCCGCAGACGTATCGCCGAATGAAGAAATAGCTCCTGGCGCAAACCTACTATACCCTGTCTGGAGGTCCCTCAACCGACTAAGAGTGTGCGTCCCCGATGCAAGACCAACCTGAAGAAATGGGGAATCCGTCCAGCGAGCGGAGACACCTCTTGCGACTGTGTGACCCCTCCTGGACAACCCATGCGCAACACAAGATGTTTACGAAGGAAATGACAAAGCTGTCACAGCTGCTATTTTTCGGAAATGCTGACCGACCGTACAAGGAAATGAATGAATGACTTAAGTTCCTACCATCGTATAAAATACGTGTGTTTTAATTAGCCCTTCTTTTGAAGTTTTAATAAAATTCTATTTCGATTACAGCAAAACTAATTTTTGTAGCAGAAAATTGGTCTCTTTCGGGGTAGTTTGACGTAGACTTCCACTCCTCGTTCAAAAATATACCTAGGCCGATTTTCGTCTTTTATCAAAAGGTACTTGCGCAGCTAAAGTCATAAAAATCACTAATCTCAAATTTCTCCCATTTTTTTCAATTTTAATCCCCATTTTAGAGGTACCGTTTCACCCCTTACGTATGTTTTATCGCCACTAAAATACGAATTCCTTAGCTTTTAATGTATAGTTGGCGTCATGTAGGAAGGCGCTTCCACCCGTAGATGGGGAGCGATAGGTAGGAGAAGCTTGAGGGGAGGAGCTACGGCCGAGCGCCAACAGTTAAGAGAAACATTGCGTAAGTCGCGGCCAGCGACGCGTCTAGAGAATGAATATTATTGGCTGCCATTGCGGCAATGGAGGGGGGAGGGATGCGCAGAACGGCTGAAAACTGGCCCGCCTTGCTACGTGACGCGGACTATAGTATAACATATCGGAAAGTGACACGTGAGTTTCAGAAGCTTATGGTTCAAGAGACATTTCCTTTGAAAAGGTCCTGTGGGCCACCGTGTGTAGCTGGTGGGTTTTGGGTGTGGAAGTCAGGTAGGCGGCTTGCCCCAAATCCGTGGTGCGGCCGGAGGCCATCGATAGTGCAGGGTCGGCACGGCCGTAACCCGCGCAGTAACGGCCGGCTTTACGAGCAGCGGGGAATCCCCCGGGCACCGGGCACGCCCACTGGGCCGCCCTGGTCCCAGCAGAGCGCAGCGCAGTAAAACGCCCAGCGCTGACACGGCCCGTCGCTGCAAAATTACCTGTTGTTCCATTTCACTGTATCAACCAGGGGGACCAACTTATAATAATAATACCGGACCCCCTCCACTTATACAACGTGGCGATTCCATACAAACTGAAGTTTACGATACCCAATCTGTGCCATCTTAAAGACCAATTCAGACAGACCTCCACTTACACAACGTGACGATTCCATACAAACAGAAGTTTACAATACCCAATCTGTACCATTTTAAAGACCAATTCAGACAGACCTCCACTTAAACAACGTGACGATTCCATACAAACAGAAGTTTACAATACCGAATCTGAGCCATCTTAAAGACCAATTCAGACAGACCTCCACTTATACAACGTGACGATTCCATACAAACTGAAGTTTACGATATCCAATCTGTGCCATCTTAAAGACCAATTCAGACAGACCTCCACTTACACAACGTGACGATTCCATACAAACTGAAGTTTACGATACCCAATCTGTGCCATCTTAAAGACCAATTCAGACAGACCTCCACTTCTACAACGTGACGATTTCATACAAACAGAAGTTTACGATACCCAATCTGTACCATCTTAAAGATCAATTCAGACAGACCTCTACTTACACAACGTGATTCCATACAAACTGAAGTTTACGATACCCAATCTGTGCCATCTTAAAGATCAATTCAGACAGACCTCCACTTACACACCGTGACGATTCCATACAAACAGAAGTTTACAATGCCCAATCTGTGCCATCTTAAAGACCAATTCAGACAGACCTCCACTTATACAACGTGACGATTCCATACAAACTGAAGTTTACGGTACCCAATCTGTGCCATCTTAAAGACCAATTCAGACAGACCTCCACTTCTACAACGTAACGATTTCATACAAACCGAAGTTTACGATACCCAATCTGTACCATTTTAAAGATCAATTCAGACAGACCTCTACTCACACAACGTGATTCCATACAAACTGAATTTTATGATACCCAATCTGTGCCATCTTAAAGATCAATTCAGACAGACCTCCACTTACACACCGTGACGATTCCATACAAACAGAAGTTTACAATACCCAATCTGTGCTATCTTAAAGACCAATTCAGACAGACCTCCACTTATACAACGTGACGATTCCATACAAACCGAAGTTTACGATACCCAATCTGTACCATCTTAAAGATCAATTCAGACAGACCTCTACTCACACAACGTGATTCCATACAAACTGAATTTTACGATACCCAATCTGTGCCATCTTAAAGACCAATTCAGACAACCCTACACTTACACAACGTGACGATTCCATACAAACTGAAGTTTACGAGACCTCCACTTATACAACGTGACGATTCCATACAAACTGAAGTTTACGATACCCAATCTGTGCCATCTTAAAGACCAATTCAGACAACCCTACACTTACACAACGTGACGATTCCATACAAACTGAAGTTTACGATACCCAATCTGTGCCATCTTAAAGATCAATTCAGACAGACCTCCACTTATACAACGTGACGATTCCATACAAACAGAAGTTTACAATACCCAATCTGTGCCATCTTAAACACCAATTCAGAGAGACATCTACATACAGGATGTTTCACTAAGTGTGTTTGCCTCTGTAACTTATATAAAATAATAGGTGACGGGGACTTTTAATGCGGTAGGTCAACACAAGAAATGTTACACTTTCTGCGGAGCTATGAACATAGTTTATTGTATCATTTTCCACAGAGTTACAGCACAAAGATATAATTTTTTAAATGGAACAATAGTTTTTTCTATCGTGCATTGGAATCGTTGAAACCAGCTGCGTCCAAATCAATTTAAACTACATTCATATCACTGTTAGTTTGGGAGCTACAACCCTTCAAAGTTTCAGGGGCAGTTACCACAGGCTGTACATAATACATGGCTGTGTGGTGGGTGATGGATATTATGTCGGTGAGAAGTTGATTTACATGAGATGTTCAAATGTGTGACCATGTTCCTCAATGCATAATGCAATGAGTCGTCGAAAGGATCTGCGGACGAGATGTAACATCGCCGGTGTGATGGAGCGACATGCGTACTCGATACGCCGTTTTAGATCATCTGGGGATGTGGGCTCAGTGACATAAACACGATCCTTTAGATATCCCCACAAAAAGAAATCTACTGGTGTTAAATCGGGCGACCTTGTGGCCCATGAATGTGGACCATGGCGCCCCAACCATCTTCCTGCAAACCTCTTGTTTAGTTCTTCCACAACAGCATGCACAGAATGGGCTGGGTAACCATCGTGCTGCATGATTTCATCCCCAAGGATTCCAAACCACACGTTAATAGACCACCGAGGATTGTCTGCGGCCCAGTAGTGCATGTTATGGCGATTCACTGCATCATAATTTGTGAACGTGGACTCATCAGAGAACATAACACTTTGTAAAGACTCAAGCGTGAAATTACGCATGGCCTACTCACAGAATGTCACTCTTGCACGGAAATCGTCCCCATGCAGATCCTGGGTCAGTGACAGGCGGTGCGGGTGAAACCTGTGGCCGTGTTCTATACGCCACACAGATGTGAGACTGACACCAGCGACTGCAGCAACGGCTCGTAAGCTACATGAGGATCGTGATGTAGTGCAGCTAAAACCAACACCTCCGTCTCCTCACTTCTTGCAGGTCTTCGTCTGTTACTGCGGCGCTTTACCAAGCTGCCTGTTTCCCGAAGTCATTGTTCGGCACGTAAGAACGTAATGGCTGCCAGGGCTCTTCGCCTAGGATATCTCACGGCGTACGCCGTGGCTGCTACAGTGGCATCGTGTCGGCACTCGCCGAGCATCAGCAACATGTCAACGTACTCGTTGTTCGTGTATGCTATCGTCATCCGATGTCAGTAACTGTGGTATATTGAGCCCCGGTTGTTTGTGTGGCTCCAACTGTCGGGTATACGGCCGTGTGCGGCGACAGTCGGCAGTCTAATAGCGCATCGAGGAAGCTTCTCGCTCCGTGACACCGGCGACGTTACAACTCGGCCGCACCACATTTAGAAGGCGCATTTCATTATGCGCATCGTTTGTGATATCTGCCCCTGAAACTTTGAAGGGTTGTACCTGCCAAACTAACAGTGATAGGAATGTAGTTTAAACTGATTTGGACGCAGCTAGTTTCAACGAATCCAATGCACGATAGAAAAAAAATATTGTTCCATTTAAAAAATTATATCTTTATGCTGTAACTCTTTGGAAAAGGATACAATGAACTATGTTCATAGCTCCGCAAAAAGTGTAACATTTCTTGTGTTGACCTTCCGCATTAAAATTTCCCGTCACCTATTATTTTATACGTTACAGAGGCAAACACACTTAGTGAAACACCCTGTATATAAAAGAAAGTTGTGTTAGTTGCACTATTTATAACTAAAGAACGTCTGAACCGATTTGGCTCAAACTTGGTGGGGAGGTAGCTTAGAAGCAGGAGACGGAGATAGGAAGGTTTTTAGATACCTATTTATTTAATATCTTATGTATGATAAATCTATCTATATTAATAAAAATGACTTGCAGCATGTATGAAAGCGCATTACTTGAGAAAGGCTTCACCAATTTGGCTGATCTTTTGTTTGTTCTGTTCGTAAATTCTCAGGACGAGGTTAGTTTGAAAGAAAGTTTTTGGAAAATCTACCGGATAATATTAGAATTTGAGAATAACTGAATGTACGCTTCCAGCTCGGATCATTTTCTAGATTCTCCAGCAATCAGCTTATTCATGCGCTTCTCGCCTATCGACCAAATACGCTGTAACAGAGCAAACGAATACACCAAGGAGGTTAGAAGAAAGGGAGGGCATTGCTTGAAGCCAGGGATTAACTGATATGTAGGGTTTAATTTTAAATCTGCTACACAGACCTAACGGGCAATGTTTGTAGCAGCCGTTGATTCCGGGAAATTGCGTTACGTCGCTGTTAGCCTATCGGGTGATAGCATACAGTATCCAATGAGATTTGCCGATTTCTTACCACTACTACGTTTTTCGTTCATGGAAACACTATTGATTGTTCTCGTGGTTATAAGTGATTAGCATTTGTAAGACTGTTTCCATAAGGGAAGTCCATTACACTCGTATACATGAAAAACATGCGGATTCTCAAAATAATGTCGTTTAGTATGAAGAGAAAACAACTGTCGCCAACTAAAATTTCATTGGCTGTCTCAAGCTTTGCCACTATCGGTCGGCTTCATTCTCACGATCCAACAGCTGTTGCCTGTGTCGCGGAATGTAAAATTTTAAAGGCATATAGCAATGTTGTTAATTGTGTTTCAATTAGATTCCTAATAAGAGTTCATTATTCACTTACAGGTAAAGTAACTAACAAGATCAACTGTATGAATTTTTATGCCTACGGTTTGATGATTCACCGAAACGAGGACAATCACATACTGAAATGCCGCAGATTGTTTCATCACTTCGCCGTTGACATGTATGTTCGCGCAATAGAACCATTAAGAGTACGGACATTACAGCTATTAACCTCACAGATAGAGCAGCTCGAAAGTTCTCTCTAATAACCCGTTTCCAATTGTTTTACCCATTGTTTTTCACTTCTATTCCCAATCCGGGTTCCGATTACAATAATAATAAATAAGATCAGACAGAGGGAGAGGAGGAGATATACAATAGGGGAATGAAATGGATTTAAAAAGGAGGGTGGTAGGAGGGGGGAGGAGATGGATATGGTGTGGGGTAAGAGGAGTGGTGTGAAGATACGGGAAGGAAGAGATGGACATAGGAAGGTGGGAGAAGGCAATGGAGAAGTAGAGGAGGGAGGAAGGGATAGAATCAGAAGAGAAGAGATTAGGGTATATGTCCCATACACATTAGCGACTGCGAAGCGTTGCCGGGTTTGCTAGTTTAATATATAGGTTAATTCCTAATCCTTGGACAGTGCACTGAGTGCTGTGAAGTTATCATATTTATTACGGAAGACAACTCTACAAGAGTAATTAGTTTGTGTGGTTAGAGCTATGATAAGCATATTTAATCATCAGATTTTGAGCTGTGGCGAAAGTAAAACTCCTTTCAAACATGTGACGTATGTAAATGTATGTACCATTAAAAAATACTGTAATTAGGATTTTCGTGGCGATTTTTCACTGCTAAATATTGTCACGTTGCAATGGAAGTAGGCTTGACTTCGAAGGCAACTAAACACAGCAGTTATACTGAAAGCACGTTTATTACGAACTCAACGTACACGCAGCACTGACTGCCTCTCAGGCAGAGTGCTCTGCTATTTAAACACTGACAGAATTTACCAGAAATTAGAAGAACAGTTATCATAAGAAACAAGTACAATTTACAAGTGAACATAAGAAAGATGTAGAACCTTCTGGAATTGTCAATTACAAAGAAATTAATTTTTTGCCGGTGGCCGGGATTGAACCGGCGTCCTTCTGCTCCGCAGTCCGTGACGCTATCCCCTGCGCCACGCCGGCAGTTGGTGTTCGTCGGCTCTCGCGGCAATATAATTAGGTCGTGAACTTTCCAGAACATTCTATTCGCTAATTTTGTGACTGAGGATTTGTGAAAAGTGCAAATTGTAATAGCAACCTTTAGACAGCTCAGATAAAGACATTGTAAATTGTATTTTGCTTGGTCATCAATTTGAGCCAGTAATTAATGAAATAGTCAAGTGACAATCTTACCTGTTTCCGTATTTCAGACGATTGTGAACATTTGTGAATAATCCAATTGTATCATTTTGTATCATCCTTTTGTAGGTTACGAGTTTGTGTTAGTATCAATTTCCATCCTGTTGTTAATTAATTGCATTAAGTTTTGTAATTTGTGCAGTTTATATTGTGTGTGACGTTTTGTCATTCCATCGTGTGTAATAAACAAGTATATAAAACGTCAATGTTTTATTTAGAAGTTCTTGAGTTTCTAGAACCCTGTATCCAGTAAATTGCATCTTGGTGGAGCAGATTTACTCAAAGCCCCAATGTAATAAATAAATAAATAAACGCTAAAGACAAGTATCCATTAAGTTACTACAATTCAATATTGACTTTAAGCTAGTATTTTTGGAACTGATATCATCCTGTTTAGTTAATGGCCTATTTGCTCAAATCATATAGTAATGTCAGCTAGCCGGCCGCGGTGGCCGAGAGGAATGAGGCGCCTCAGTCACGGTCTGCACGGCCACTACGGCCGATGGTTCCAATCCCCCCGCGGGCATGGATATTTGTGCCGTCCTTAGGACTAGCTAGTTCATAAGTAGTTTATAAGTTTAGGGACCGATGACCCCGTAGTTAAGTCCCGTAAGCTGTACAAACATTTGAACATTTTTGAATGTCAGCTACTGGGCGAGTGAACGACATGACGCTAGTAGATGACTCCCGCTTCGCAATGTTACGGTGGCGGCATAACTACCAGGCGATAACGTGTGAAGAGTCAAGCACCGCAAGCAAGCAACGTGACAGTTCCAAAGAAATGCCTCTTCGATGGTTTCCCCCAGGTAAAAGTATCAGAACTGAAGTACCACAGTCGATGTGTAACACCAAAGCATAAAGTTACATGTAAATCGTTTTATCCGTAAGTCTGCGTGTTAAGTAATACAGGTGGTTTGGAATTTAAAAAACAGCAACACTGCTGTGTAGACACTATGAAATGGAACCTACTATTGTCACTGATAGCACATGTTGTTGACATACCTACCTTACCTTGGAGCAAATGAACTCGCCCGTCCCACATCACCAGCGTGCGCACATCGAAGGAAACACAGTTATTTTTGATCGAGAGGTCTGAAGTAAAGCTGTCACTATTTTCTGAAACAGGAACAACGGAGTTGGACCAAGATTGAATGAGCCAGAGGTCGTACAGCACGACAGTATCATCAAGGTCTTCAAGAGGCGTGCGGGGATTCAGCATTTCGGCACAGAATAGTGGCACGTTAGGTAAAAGCCTTCAATGAAGGTCGGCAACGTTCCTCCGCAGCAGAGCATCAATGCACAGTATTACTGTTCGTTTTTGGACAATCGCCTGAGACCAGCTTTGCGTAAGAAGCGGCAACTCTTTCTGCGCAACCCACCTATCATTTTGCACGACAATGCGCGGGCGCATACAGCGCAAGCTGCGTCTACTCTGTGCGGTCGATGGAACTGGGAAGTACTGTACCATCCACCATACTCCCCGGACTTCAGTCCTTGTGACTCTGATTTGATTCCGAAGATGAAGGAACCACTTCGTGGCATTCGCTCCAGAACTGTTCCTGAGATTCGCAGGCGCTAGACCGCTCCATTCGCACCGTTAACAGAACTGGCTCTGCTAACGGTATACTGCGCCTTTCATATCACTAGCTACGAGTTCTGCACAACGCTGGTGACTACTTTCAAGGACAGTAAGAGGTGCAAACACGTAACGCTTTTGCGCTGGTTGTGAATAAGTAGTTGCCACTATTTAAGTTCTAGTGTCCCAGCTATCTTGTTTACCCAAAATATCTTTGGAACAATAACAGCTATTGGAAAACGACTTTCACCGGTATCAATGTACGGCTGGGGCCCATGAATGTATATATTTGGCAACATTCTAAAACGGAAGCAAATGTGTTTTTTTAACACAAACTTATGTTTTTTAAATGGACACCCTATATTTTTTCTTCAGCAATCCATAGCATGACAAATCACATAAACAATGGCGTTGATTGCATCGCAATATTCCAATTACATACCGAGATATTGCGACGCGAAGTTGACGCTTGAAATACCCGAAATGCGCTGCTAGCGCATGTCCTGGCCGCGGTGGAGTAGCCGAGCGGTCTAAAGCGTCTCGCTGCGGAACGCGCGGTTGCTCGCCGTGGAGGCTCGAGTCCTCCCTGGGGCATGGCTGTGTGTGTTTGCCCGTAGGTTAGTTTACCTAG
Organism: Locusta migratoria; assembly: GCA_026315105.1. Classification (NCBI taxonomy): domain Eukaryota; kingdom Metazoa; phylum Arthropoda; class Insecta; order Orthoptera; family Acrididae; genus Locusta; species Locusta migratoria. The sequence goes on along the minus strand of CM048748.1, from coordinate 335,890,565 downwards.
GTTTAAGTAGTTTGTAAGCTACGGACTGATGACCACGCAGTTTGGTCCGATAGATTGACAGACGTTTGATTTGAACGTTTCGCACGTTCTGAGGCTCAGGCGTGAACCCCAAGCTGCACGTAATCGCGATGTGATTAACATGCGTAATCGCACTTCCATACTTATCAAGAAGTCCGAAACGAATAATACGGTCTGCTGCCATCACATCGCGATTACGGGCAGCATGGGGTTCACGCCTGAGTCTCAGGACGTGCGCTGGCAGCGCATTTCGGGTTTTTCAAGCGTCAACTTCGCGTTGCAATATCTCGGGATGTAATTGGAATATTGCGATGCAATCAACGTCATTGTTTATGAGATTTGTCATGCTATGGATTGCTGAAGATATAATATAGGGTGTCCATTTAAAAAAACATAAGTTTGTGTTAAAAACACATTTGCTTTCGTTTTAGAATGTTTCCAAATATGTACATTCATGGGCCCCAGCCGTACATTGATACCGGTGAAAGTCGTTTTCCAATAGCTGTTATTGTTCCAGAGATATTTTGGGTGGACAAGATAGCTGGGACACCATATATATTATTCTGATGCACTAAGTCACACTGAAAATTGGCCTTCAGTTTCATTGGAAATTGTACATATGATCATTTTATTAAAAAAAAAAAAAAAAAAAACACTTGCTAATTCTGATGTGAGATATAGCTGACGCCATAGGAATGAGGTTACAAGCCGCCATATAAAAGAAGCCGCCTTATCTGAGAGTGGACAGTTATTAGCAGTTATAAAGCGTTATCAGTGAGTTACGCCACTAACTTGGAGAGTGATCCGATTCTAATAAACTACGCCGAGAACACTATCGACGCCATATTGAAGTGGCGCAGCAGGATTTTCGTTTATGATGCATAGTAGTAAACGAACACCGAGCAAAGTTTTTATTTGCTAGCTGTAATTTCAAAATCACTCATTTTAGTTACGTGAACTGACAGCTTCTCTTGCTTGCCGCGTCAACTAACTCTATAACACTTTTGTTAAAATGATCTGTGAGCACAAATCGATGTTTCAGGTTAAGAAAGTGTTTAACGTTCCAAGGTTTATGGTCCAAGCAACGCCCTTACCGTATTTTGGATCTCGGGCGGAAAGAGACCAGCGCTGCCTGGATTCGGAGAATTGTTAGGTACTTGAGTGGCACACAAAGAGTGGTCGGCCGCGGTGGCCGATCGGTCTGTGGCGTGCCAGTAACGGTCTGCACGGCCGCTGCGGTCGGGCGTTCGAATCCCCCCTCGGGCATGGATACTTGTGCCGTTCTTAGTATTAGCTAGTTCATAAGTAGTTTGTAAGTTTAGGGACTGATGACCCCGTAGTTAAGTCCCATAGCCTATACAAAAATTTGAACATTTTGAACAAAGGGCCATGTCCTGTTGTTGGGCTGCGCATTCTTTGCGTTCACTGGTGGTTGCTGCTTGGGTCCGTATGTGAAACTTGCAGTGACGTTTGCTACCTGTACAGTCTAGCTAAGAGTTACGAGATAACGCAGTGATCACTGCACCTTGGTATCTTATGTGCGGTTTTTTTTTTTTTTTTTGGAAATCCCGTAACGAACTTCGAGGGCTTTTACAGAGGGGAATTCGGACGTTACTAGTTGATAAGAAACGGATGCTTGAAAATCTCATACTGCGACTCTTTGGCACTGTGAGAGAAAACTCTTCTATGCTACCTCTTTTTTCTATCTCCATATTTTGGGAGAAGATAGTATCCATCAGAACAACAGAAAAGTCCATTAAACATGTGAACACATGTCATCCGCTGATCAAGTGTTCAAAGCTCTTAAAGAATTCATTTTAAAGCCCTTGTTTACTTTTGTTGTTTGCTTTGTTCCGAATGTTTGTCAAGCTTAAGGGACTTAACTGCGGGGTCATCAGTTCCTAAACTTACGAACTAGTTACCTCATACTAGAGACGACTCAAACAGTTATGCCCGAGGGAGGGGGGAATTAGAACCCCCGATGGGGAACGGCTTCGCGCATCGTAGCATAGCGCCTCAATGCGCTCGACCGCTCCACCGCGGCCTAGCGACCTAGCACTTCCAAAAATATGGAATCCAAAGAAATTTGTTTCACAGTGTGAAAGTTAAGTAGTTTTGTACTGTGAACGTAAAGGTGATTGAAGTTTGTGAAGCTTATTCTCACTATATTACAAATATGAATTAAGGGCGAAATACAAGAAGCCCTGCTTTGTTCCTCTAACGACGTTTACTATTTACGTCAATCTGGAATGCTTTGTGATTAAATTCTTTGTAATACAGGAGGCCATCTAGCTAAAATAAAATTAACTATTTCTTCAATTGTGTCAGGAGCTGTGTTTTGGGATCAAATAATTTACAGCCCATCTCTCTGAATTCATTTGCTTGCCTTATTAAATCAATTGGATTCGTTTAACATTTCTATTAGGCTGGTGCGAAACGTCGTCCCTTTTTTACTTTGTATATTGGTGTTCCGGTTGATTTGGATTTAATTTTATTTACTGTTAAAACTGTTCAAATATTTATAATTCTTATGGGGCCAAACTATTTTGGTCATAAGTCCCTAGATTTACAAACAACTTCAACTAAGTTAAACTAACCTAAGGACAACACACACATCCATGCCCGAAGGGGGATTCGAACCCACCGACGCGGAAGGTCGCGCAATCCGTAACGTGGCGCTCCAGACCGCTCGGCTACTCCAGCACGGCATTTATTGTTCCCTCTTGTTAACTGGGTTCCATACTGTATTGTTATCTGGAGACCGAGCGGATATGTGGACGCTAGAAAACGAAGTAGAGACTGCAGATAATCAGAACAGTTGGGATATATTCTTCTGTATCAATTCAACAGAGGTGGGAAAGCAGCTGGAACATTTGCGCCTTGAGTGGGGAGAGCACGGAGAGGCAATTGTTTTCTCTATTTAAGGAGGATCTTTTCGACCTTAGTGACTGTCAACGTATAATAAGACCTTCGGGATTTGATGGAGTTCGTTTAATGAATTAATCAACGAAGATAAGTAGTGAAGAAGAATGTGTTATTCAGAACTATCTTCTCTCTTATGTGTATCTGTTGTCTTTATTGACTTATGAAAAATGCTACAAAATTTATGTTGCAACATCATATTTAATAAGGCATCTGTTCATGGACATTAAAAATTAAAATGTAGTGGGGAATCCACCATGATCATGCCGGTAAATTTATTTATTCAACGAGAGTGGCTTGCATGTGCGCCAGTCCTTTGTTCGGCACAAAATTACTGATACTTTAGTACTAATCTTTCATGTTATAGATGGGGCAAATCATTATTAAGATAATCCAAACAACTAATAATGTATCAGAAACTACTCAGTGTTATTTGGTTACTAGCTGGAAACCCGGCGGGAATTTATTTATTTATTCCTGCCATTTTTCAGGTATATATTCATTTGTATAAGGGCTATTTGTCTGTAATATCTCTTGGGAATAATATTAGTAGAAAAAAAGTAATAGATTAAAACTTGGTGCGTGATGGGGGCGGTTTTCCATGAACTTTACTGTGTATGCGATCATATCTCATGAACTATATGTCGTATTGTGATATAATTTAGAAGGTACATTCAACTATATGTTAGTATACTGTCTGTACAATTTCCTTGTGTTACAATTTGTAGTGTACAAATTATAAATTGTAACGTCATATCGAATGCCGTAGTTTTACTCCATAAACAGCTGAAAAATAGTAAGCGAGAAACATTTTTCCTTTCATCATTTTGCTATGGTTGTCAGCGAGAAAAAGTTTAATGAAGGTTTGAAATTATGTTTAAAGTTTGTTGCAAGTCGCTAAGTATTCTCATTCTCATGCAGTGTATGCCACATTATATGACATTTTTTGCGATTCCTATTGTTTATGACGCTGTACCTCCTGCACCATGCGTCGTATGTGATTCTTAACCCTGCGGTAATTGGTAACTCACGGTAAGGAATATGTGTACCAAGTTTGGTTGAAATCGGTCCAGTGATTTAGGAGAAAATGAGCAGCATTGTCACTAAATGCAGCGGTTTTTCGCACATCTCATTGTTTATAACGTCATATCTCGTGAACTATTGATCGTACGTGATTCTTACACTTGCGGCGACCGTCCTCGTGGATTGAAGCTTACGTGTACAAAATTTCATAAAGATAGGAAAAAAACTGTAGATTTGTATGCAACACGTACAAACATACGGACACTCTGCTTTTTATATTAGAAGATTCAATATGTTCAATCTTTCTACTGACAAATATTTCAGTATAAATGCAAGACAAGGACACTCACAATGCATGCTTCTTCTACAAAAAAACAGGGTATTTATGTTTTTTGTACGTCAAGTGATGTACTCCATTTGTCAGAAAAATTTTTAGGAGAGGTTTTTTATTTCTGAGTTTGCGATTCTAAAGAGGAAGAAATGTTTTTTACGTTACCTGGAATGTGTGCGTCCTTGAATCGGCTTTGGCCATGTTTCCGCGCAAATGTATTGGGTGGTGGGGCTGTGCTTAGCAACACGCTGTTTCTGTTCTGGGCGCATTAGCTACAGTGACGCAAAGGACGCTGGTTGTGGGCAAAGAGTGAGCATTTAGTCGGGCGTTAAGCTCGGGAAACCCCCAGTGAAACGTGGAAAATGATTAAGCAAGCTTGTGCAGGCGAGACACTTTGAAGAGGTCGTGTTTTCGAGTGGCACAAAAGACTTCGTGACGGCAGAGATTCAGTGGAAGGCGATCCCAGAACTGCCCACGCGTCTACAGCACATACCGATGCAAACGTGCAGCGTCTAAGGCATTTATTACAAGACTAGTCGACCCGGCAATGCTTCACAATTGCTAATATGTATGTACTCTTGCTTTGAACGTCTAATCTGCAAAATTTTATCGCAATCGTAGGAATGCTATTGATATCCCAAAGAAAAGATCTCTTTCAGTTTTCCACAAATTTCCCAATTTTCTGGCCAACTATCCAAAACTTTTACTTCACTCAAACCTTCCTCTCGCTTTGAACGTCGAATGTGCAAAATTTTATCACAATCAGATGAATGGTATTGATACTTCGTAGAAAAATTTCCTTCTATTTTTAACTGATTTTTTTTTTACTTTTCCGGGAAACTTTTCCAAATTTTTATTTCATAAGAACATTACTCTTGTTTTGAACATCAAATGTGCAAAATTTCATCGCAATCAGACGAATGATATTGATATCCCATTGAAAGAAGCTCTTTCGGTTTCTCGCGAATTTTCAAATTTTCCGGGTAACTTTCCCAAATTTTTGGTTCATAAGAACGTTCTTTTTTCGTTGTACGTCAAATGATCAAAATTTTATCGCAATCGGATGACCGGTTTTCAAATTATAGTGTTGAATACATATAGAAACACATTAAAAAAAGAACTGGGTTCGAATTTTCCTACTTACTTTTTAACTGTACTTTTTTTTACTGTCGAGAACTTTTCCAAGTCCATAAGGAACAAAACAAAAAAAGAATAACCCCTCTCCGTCGTACGAATAGTCAGTTATAGTGCTGAATTCAATCAAAAACACATTGAAAAACGCACTTTCAGTTTTTTCTCAAATTTTCAGTTTTCCGGTAGATTTTCCAAAAGAATTATTTCATACAAACCTTGTCCTGTCAAGCCGTACTCAAGTGATGCTCTAACAACCATGTGGCAATTGATTTTTATTCATAGGAACAAATCGCTTTCGGTTTTCCTAAATTTTCCTACTTTCTGGGCGACTTTTCCAAATTTTTATTTGATGCGAACCTTCCTCTTGCTTTCAACATGAAATGTACAAAATTTTATCGCAATTGGACGAACGATATTGATAGCTCACTGGAAAAAGCTGTTTCAGGTTTTCCGGATTTTCCTCTTTTTCCGGACAACTTTTCCATATTTTATCACCGTTTAAATCTTCCATGGACTTACACGAATAGTTCAAGACTAAAATTTGCCAAATCGGTTCAGCCATTCTCGAGTTTCAGCGAGACTAATGAACAGCAATTCATTTATAAGTGTATAGAAGACTGTTATGTACCAGTGTGTGATCTGTGGAATCGTGATATGTATCATAATATTTTAGGAGAATATTTAAGAAAACGGAAAGTTATTGAAAAATTTCATGTACTAACAGACGAATAGGAAGAGGAAAAAAATGAAGAATTTCTGCTAAAGTACTGAACAGAGCCAACCGAAATGAAGAATTTCTGCTGAAGTACTGAACAGAGCCAACCGTGATGCCACATATCTTTCAAAGATGATTGCTGGGACGAGTGTTGTTGCTACCATTTTGATCCTCACACGAAGCGTCAAAGTGCTGAACTGCGGAGCCCTGGGTCACTAGCCGCGAAAATAGACGAACAGCTTGCAGAATATAGACAATGTTGATGTCATTCTTTGATATTAAAGGATTAGTTCACCAGGAGTGTGTTTCTCCAGGTCAATCAGTGAAACAAACGCTTGACATCGAAGTCTTGGAACGTTTGTGACAAACAATGCTACGTCGCCACCTTGATATGTGGCACTCTGAGGACTGCTTCTTCGTGACAATCCAAGACCCCAGAATACTTCATCTATTAACTAGTATCTGGCCACACACACTGTTAGCCGCGCGGGAGTAGCCGAGAGGTCTGTAGCGCCACGTTGCGGATCGCGCGGCCTCCCGCGTCGGAGGTTCGAATCCTCCCTCGGGCATGGATGTTTGTGTTGTCTTTAGTATAAGATAGTTCATAAGTAGTTTGTAAGTTTAGGGACTGATGACCCCGCAGTTCAGTCCCATAAGCTTTACAAACATTTGAACACACTCTTATTACCAACCCAAATCCGTCATATGCACCTCATCATCTCCCGCCTTGATATTTCTCTTCCTTCCTCAAGACATTGCCGATATCAAAATTCATTATTAACCTTTTAATGCACGACTTTTTATTTGAAGCTATGAAAACTACCACGATTATTATACAATGAGTATATGCGCAGAAAAATATTTAAAAAAGGTCCATTAAAATTATTAAGCACTACTAGCAACAAACCGCTCATAGCTGGTCAGCTATATAGTGCTTCCATGATGGACCTGATGCAGTAAATGCCACTATTGTGCCGCTGGTATTTTCATACAGTAACTCTTAATGCAACGGTAGTATGCGACTGACTACTTTTCCATTGTAAAGGAGGCATACGAAAGTGAACAAACGCACTTGTTACGAGTAACTCAGTGCAGCTAACTGTCGAACTGATTGAGTAGCACTCTGCGACTTATAATTTATGGGACTTGCTTCTTGCATATGTACCACTATGTATATACAAATGAATTTGTGGTAAAACGCTGATCAGTTTAGAGGTAATGAAAAAAATTAAGTATGTAACTGATCAGCTACACTATGCATTAAAGGGTTAAATTTTTAAATGCGAAAGTAAATCTATTACCATTCTCTGACTAAACCCTTGGATCGTTTCTCATGATATTTCATAAACTGGTAGCTTGAGCCCATGGGAAGAAAACAGGCTAATACAGGAACTTAAAATGAAGGAAACAGAGTAATGAAAAACAAATTTTAAAAAAAATCGACCCCTAAGAGGTTTAAGTAGGTAAGGGAAGATCTATGTATCAGTGATTATAAACCGCGTCAAAAATTATTAATTTTTTTTGCGTTGTGTACGCGATGTGTATAGCCACTTCAGCAGTTGTTGTTGTAGTCTTCAGTCCTGAGACTGGTTTGATGCAGCTCTCCACAATACCCTACCCTGACCAAGCTTCTTCAACTACACATAAGAACTGCAACCTACATCTGTCTGAATCTGCTTACTGTATCCATCTCTTGGTCTTCCTCTGCGTTTTTTACCTCAAACACTTCCCTCCAATGCTAAATTCACGATTCTTTGATGTCTAAGAATGTGTCATATCAATCGATCCCTTATTTTAGTCAAGGTATGCCAGAAAATCCTTTTCCCATTCTGCTCAGTACCTTCTCATTATATACGCGATCCACCCACCTAATCTTCAGCATTCTTCTGTAGCACCAAATTTCAAAAACCTCTATCCTTTTCCTGTTCGCACGATTTATCGACCATGTGTCACTCCCGTACAAGGCAACACTCCACACAAATGCCTTCAGTAAGGACTTCCTTTGGCTTAAATCAATATTTGATGTTAACAAATTTCTCTTTTTCAAGAACGTTTTTCTACCCATTACTATTCTGCATTTTATTCGTCTGTACTGCGACCATCATTTGTTATTTACTGCCCAAGTAACAAAACTCATCTACCTCCTTTATTGTTTCGTTACCTAATCTAATTCCTTCAGCATCGCCTGATTTTCTTAGACTGCACTCCATCACCTTTATTTTTCAATTTTTAATGTTCATCGTATATGCACCTTCCAGCACACTGTCCATTCCGTTCAACTGCTTTTCCAGGTCCTTTGCTGTCTCTGACAGAATTACTATGTCGTCGGCAAAACGCAATGTTTTTATTTCTTCACCCTGAACTTTAATTCCTTCTCCAAATTTCTCCTTGCTTTCCTTTATAGCTTGCTCAATGTACAAATTGAATAACATTGGGGAAAGGCTACAACCTGTCTTACTCCATTCCCAACCACTGCATCCCTTTCATGCCCTTCATCAGAATGGCACATAAACGCTTCCCTCCGCAAGGACCATTCGGCAGCGATCGTTTACGTGTGGCTGTAGTGTGCCTTGTGGCAGTTCAGAATTCAGACGGATAGTGCAGTGAAGGAAGGAGGCGCATCAAGAAGTTGTTTGCTTATCTGAACAGTGAGGTTGGCGGACTTGACGTTATATGTACCAGGCTTTCCTCACGACTATATATCGAAACAAGGCTACTGATAATAAGAGGGCAGCCGCATGAAACACCTAATTATTGATCAGTAATAATCAGGGGTAACTATCAATTGTTCCTCCGAATGTAGGGTTGCCAACCGTCCCGATATATCGGGAACGTCACCGGTATGCACGTTCTTGTCCCGATATTCTGTCGAGTCCCAATTCTGATTCGATTTGGCACGAAATACTGCTGCGAACTTGGTTTACGTGCTGAAGTAACGCCATCTCCAAGGGCAATAAGGAAATGCAGCCTCAGCTAGTTTTATTCAAGTCAATACTTGCTGAATACGGGGCTTCAAAATTTCATCAAGGTAGGAATAAAACCGTAAATTTTGTTGAAGTTCGTTCGTAAAATACCTTCCGCCATGCACAATACGAATTGTACACAGACAGTGACATTACTCTTGTTTTGAAAATGAATTGCGCAAAATTTCTTCACGGTCGCAATAAAACTGTGGATTTTGTCGAAGTCTGTTTGTAAAGTACTCTCCGCAACGTACAATAGGCGTCATATCTCCTGACATATGTGTTGTAGGCGGTTCTTACCCCTACAGTAATTGTTACCTCACGGTAAGGAATATGTGAATCAAATGTAGTTGAATTAGGTCCAGTAGTTTAGGGGCAGATTGCAACATTATCCCGCGACGTATCAGTTTTTCGGGCATATCATTGTTTATGACGTCATATCTCCTGAACAATGTATTGTACGTAATTCGTATAGCCACGCCGACCTTCCTCTTGGAATGAGGTCAAGTCAACAAAATTTCATGAAGATTGAAACAGAACTGTAGATTTGAATGAAATACAAACACACAAAACCCATGGACACTCTATATACACTCTGTGATCAGAAGTATCCGAACACCCCAAAAAATATACGTTTTTCATATAGTTGGATTGTGCTACCACCTACTGCCAGATACTCCATATCAGCGACCTCAGTAGTCATTAGACATCGTGAGAGAGCAGAATGCCTCGCTTCGTGGAACTCACGGACTTCGAAGGTGGTCAGGTGTTTGGCTGTCAGATGTGTCAGAAGTCTGTACGCTACATTTCCACAGTCCTAAACATCCGTAGGTCCATTATTTCTGATGTGATAGTGAAGTGGAAACGTGAAGGGACACTACAGCACGAAAGCCTACAGGCCGACCTTGTCTGTTGACGACAGAGGGTCTTACAGTAAAATTCGGAGGCAGTGGTCTTGTGGTGTGGTCGTATTTTTCATGTAGGGGGCTTACACCCCTTGTTGTTTTGTGTGGCACTTTCACAGCACAGGTCTACACTGATGTTTAAGCACCTTCTTCCTTCCCACTGTTGCAGAACAGGCAGGCATCTATCCGGACCATCACACATTAATTTTAAACTGCATCAGGATCCATTCCAAGTACTATGACAGTTAAGCGGGAGGTGAGAAAACTTGGTTTTCACGGTAGAACGGCTGCGCATTAGCCACACATCACGCAGTTTAATGCCAAACGACGTCTCGCTTGGAGTAAGGAGACTAAACATTGTACTATTGAACAGTGGCAAAACGTTGTGTGGAGTGACGAATCACGGTACACAATGTGGCGATCCGATGGCATGTGTGAGTATGGCGAATGCCCGGTGAACGTCATAGTGCCAACAGTACAATTCGGAGGCACTGGTCTTGTGGTGTGGTCGTATTTTTCATGGAGGAGGCTTACACTCGTTGTTTGACGTGGCGCTATCACAGCACAGGCCTACACTGATGTTTTAAGCACCTTCTTCCTTCCCACCGTTGAAGAGCAAATCGGGGATGGCGATTGGATCTTTCAATACGATCGAGCACCTGTTCGTAATGTACGGCCTGTGGCGAAGTGGTTACAGACCATAACATCTCTAGAACTGGCACCACAGAGTCCTGACTTGAATGCTATGGAACACCTTTGGGAGGTTTTGTAACGCCGACTTAGAGCCAGGCCTCTCAGACCTACCTCGATACCTCTCCTCAATGCAGCACTCTGTGGAGAATGGCTGCCATTCCCCAAGAAACCTTCCAGCACTTCACTGAACGTATGCGGTCGGGGGTTCGAATCCCCCCTCGGGCATGGATATTTGTGCCGTCTTTAGTCTTAGCTACTTCATAAGTAGTTTGTAAGTTTAGGGACTGATGACCCCGTAGTTAAGTCCCATAAGCGTAACAAACATTTGAACATTTGAATTTGAACTGAACGTATGCCTGGCAGAATGGAAGCTGTCATCAAGGCTAACGGTGGCCCAACACCATATTGAATTCTAGCATTACCGCCACAAACTTGTAAGTCATTTTCAGCCAGGCGTCCGTATACTTTTGATAAAAATGTTGAAATGTTTGTAAGGCTTATGGGACTTAACTGCGGAGTCAACAGTCCCTAAACTTACAAACTACTTATGAACTATGACATAAAAGTTTTATGGGTGTTGTACCGCGTCATAATGTAAGAAGGCCACTGTAATGTTGGCCGAAACGTCGGTTATTAAAGTAATAGTCTTCATACATTATGACGCGGTACAACACCCAGAAAACTTTTATGTCATCTGACTCTGGTCGCAGAAGCCTACGTAATTATACTTATGAACTAGCTTATACTAAAGACGGCACAAAAATACATGCCGGAAGGAGGGGGATTCGAACCCCCTACGGGAATCGGTCTCGCGCATCGTAGCATACCGCCTCAATGCGCTCGGCCGCAACTCTTTTGATCACATAGTGTATATAAAGAAGACTGAGTGATGATTGAAACAGTATTATATACCTGGCTAAAAATGTTGTGAAGTCTTCAGGCGACAATTAGTCTTAGGAACGTGTCTACAGTGTTTTTTAGAAGTGTAGCTTGGAAGAATAGAAGTGTAAACACTCCCAAGAAGAACGATGGAGTTTCTTTCTTAAGGAAACCGAAAATCCTGGACGCAAGTGCAAACTGCTAAAATTATGCCAATGTTTATTTTCTTTTCCCGCTCACATTGCCACTGTGAAAGAAGGATTGTTCCTGACGTCGCCCCAATTATAGCAGTCCTTTGTCTAATTGAAGTTCACTTTTTGAAATAGTTTGTCCGGCTAGAAGAAAATGGTTACTACAAAGAAGTTTTTAGAAAATTCTGTAACTCCCGAATATTCTTTTTTTCTATAAAATCATTTCAACTGAATTAGTTCTTGGGTCACCCTTTATGTTTAAATTTATCACCTTCTTATTGCCAAGCTTTCAATTACTGCATGGACCAGAATGCAAACATCGAGAGTAAAAATTTTACTGATTGAATTGCTTAAATATTCTTTCAAATGATGTTCAAATGTTTATATATCTATTGGACAACATGCAATGGTCATCAGTCCCTAGACTTACAAAATACTTAAACTATCGTACGCTGAGGACAACACACACGCACACGCACACGCACACACACACACACACACACACATACACACACATAGTCATGCCCAAGGGAGGACTCGAACCTCCGGCGACAGCAGCCGCTCAGTCCGTAGCGTGATGCCTTAGACCACGCAGCTACTCCCGCGGATAAATATCCTTTAGCCTTAGCGAAAAGTGAAAAATGTTTTCAATTTAAACTCATTCTACATTCTCTTAATACATTATGGAAATGTCGATCTGAATATTCTAAATGATGATGGAAAGTCATGTCTGGCACACCAATTCGACGAACAAAATATACGTCCATTAATTAATTGTAGTGAATAAAATACAAATGAAAATCACAGTTACCATTTCTATTTTGAAATGAAAGGCCTAAATTGTAATTATTTAATTTTATTGGTAATTAACAGTACATTACATACGTGACTTTTTCATTGGGCTGGCTGATAACAAAAACCACGCAATTTTGTTTCCCTATATCATAACGGAATTGTATAAAATTAAATTGTTAAAATACACAGAGATAACTCTACCAATAACTTTGACACTGAGAGATTAGATTAAAAATGGCAATTAAATGACGCTCTGTGCTGTTTTTGAAACGAAAATAAACATAATTGTTGTACTTATTTACTTCCACGCTTTCTATGTATCTTATTTGTGTGGTTAGTGCGCAAAACTGCTCAGGTCGCAAGCATCCATGTCAGAAAGTATTAAAATCAAGGACTGTGAAGGGGCAGAGTTAGAAAAGAAACAGATAAAAACAAGGCCATCTAGGGAAAGATCCCTCAAAATATTAGGGATGCGGCAGGATTCGCCGGCAGGGGGGAAGTTTAAATTTCCTTCGCCATATTTGTGTGGTGGATAAAAAGTAAAATGAAAAAAAAAAAAAATGTTTGTAGAACTTATGGGACTTAACTACGGGGTCATCAGTCCCTAAGCTTACAAACAACTTATGAACTAGCTAAGACTAAGGACGGCACAAATATCCATGCCCGAGGGGGGATTCGAACCCCCGACCGTAGTGGCCGTGCAGACCGTGACTGGGACGCCTCAGTCCCTTCGGCCGCCGCGGCCGGCAGTAAAATGCAAGCAACGGAACGCGTGTCATCGGCTAAAAGACTAGATAACTCTAATGATAGACGCATACTTTGATGTAGACGATTAAAAAAGGGGAACTGGACCAAATGGTGGCGTACGGTCAAGGGTTGAGAATAGTGACCACAAAGTAGAGCAGAGTCGCCATGTAAAACGTGGCAGTGGCTGAAACGACACTGTTCAGTTCGTAGCCGGGCAAGACGAGAGGGCCGAGGGGATGCCAACCAAGTAATGGGGAGAGATTTAATGTACCGGAGTTTGTTTCATTCAAAGGAAGAAGACCAGTGGGCGTGCCAGAGTTTTAGGACACGTCCAGGCATTGTCAGAGGGAGCGGAGTAGTTGGCAAACCGATGGAGCAGCAGTATCCGCAGTCCCAATCCGTGATACACCGTCGTGTCCAGGTACCACGGGAATACCACATTGGCTCACTGGCAGTAAGCGGCGAAGGCGCTCCTGGATACTATGTACCATAGGGTGAACTGACGGTATCACACACAGGCTCTAAAGAGCACTAACAAGGGGAGCACCAAGTATGGTACCAACGAATTTTGATGAGTCGCAGGTATATTGTGCGGGAACTCCTCCAGACCACCAAGCTGAAAGGATTTGTTCCAATACGCCTTAGTTTCCACGAATATCGCGATCAAAGTCCAGCGCGTAACAGCTATACCTGTACTGAGTCATCAGGAGCACGTGAGCCAGCGTGGTGTAATTAGCGAGGTGTTCGACTGTCCCGCATACGAACCGAGTTCATATCCTACTGGGATAATATTATTATTATTTTTTTCACACTTGTCCGGCGATTGACTGTCTATAATTATATTCTTTATTTCTTACTGCAAAGATAAGGTTATATTAGGTAACTGCATTTACATGTGAACGATATGCTACGAATGACTACCCGCCTGGCCGCAGCATAATAAGCCGCTGGAACGCGTCAAGTGGACAAACACTGCAATCGACGGTTAACAACATTGTGGCCGGGGACTGTAAACGCAGTTAACAAATGCTGCACAAATGTTACAACTGCTAACTACAGTCGGTTTACTGATCTTTCAGTCGCCGTAAAAGTATGCTTCGAAATAAGGAATAAAATAAAATAATCGTGCGCAATACATATTGAGCAACTAACATAAGCTATTATCATGACCAATAACTCAAGCATGAACATAAGAGTGGCTATTAAAGCATATAATTATGCACAATCAATCGTTGGACAAGTGAAAAAAATTGGTTCCGAGCAGGATTTGAGCTCGGGTCGTATGCGCGAGAAGCTAGCGCCTTGCTAATTACAACACGCTGGCTCACGTGCTCCTGATGACTCAGTACGCGCTGGACTTTGATCGTGATTTTCGTGGAAACTAAGGCGCATTGGAACAAATCCTTTTAGCTTGGTGGTCTGGAGGAGTTCCCGCACAATATACCTGCGACTCATCAAAATTCGTTGGTACCATACTTGGTGTTCCCCTTGTAAGAGAATCCAAGCAAATGACACTATTATATCGTGTCGCCTCCTGTACTGTGTATCCTGGTACAGGGCAAACATTTCTGCAGTAAAGATCGAACATTGGTCAGCAAGACGATACTGGAAAGAGTCGTCGCCTAGTACAAAGGCACATCCGACACCTCGGGCAGTCTTGGAGCCGTCCGTGTATACAGAAATACTGTCTTCAAGTTGTGTACGAAGTGCGAGAAACTCACTGCGATAAAATGGGCGCGGGGCAGTGTATTTGGGAATCGACCTCGGGATGGAGCCAGGGTGATGAACTCGCACGCGTCGGGAATGTGATAGGGAGCGTAAAGCGAAGCTGCCGAAGCAGCATGCTTTCTATTTAATAGCAAACAACAATCACATTAAATGTAGCGCGCGCGCGCGCGCAGAGAGAGAGAGAGAGAGAGAGAGAGAGAGAGAATGCATATTGAATTCCAACTAATGGCAATAAATGTCCCTGTAAGCCCGCTTGATACAACCAGGCCAGTTGTTACCGAAGAGATTAGAATACAGACAGATGCCTTTGCTCTGTATAATTGAAGCCTGCCCTCGTTGAGTGTTCAAAAATTGTTCATATTGCAGTTGTTGTTCGATATAATTTACAACATAAATAGAACGTCTAGGAGTTACATCGTGATGTTCACTCTTTTCTACCAATGAGAATTATCGTAGAACATTAAATTTCGAAATATGTCACAACGAGAATTTATCCATGAAGTCACGAAAGTATATTGTTTAAAAGCACACACTCTGCACTGATTGTGAATTCAATACGTTAATATTAACAAGGGCCGGCCGCGGTGGCCGAGGAGACTAAGGCGCTCCAGTAACGGTCTGCACGGCCACTACGGTCGGGGATTCGACTCCCCCCCTCGGGCATGGATATTTGTGCCGTCCTAGTTCGTAAGTAGTTCATAAGTAGTTTGTAAGTTTAGGGACTGATGACCCCGTAGTTAAGTCCCATAGACTATACAAACATTTAAACATTTTTTTACTAACAAGGAAAGTACTTGGGCTCGATCAAACAAAAATACGTCAAAACCATGTGAGAGATAACGTAAAGGTCACTTATTGCACTGGTGATACTCCCGCATCTGCAGTCGTCGTTAGAGGTCTCTGCGTGTGCCATACGGCATTGCACATTGAGCTGCCAGTACGCCAGTCAGGACCAGTAGTGACGGTGCAGTGTGCCCCTGAAGTTACGTTTTGTGACGTTATTTGTGTGATGAAGCGTCAGTTGGATCGGCGATTGGTAATCAATCCTGCTAATGTATTGCGATTGGCTGAAATGACGTTACAAAGAACCGTTCTTCGTGAAGATGGTATTGGTGTAGATGATGAATCATTTGCATGTTTTCTGGTTTCTGTTATAGTGCAGAAACATGAGTGTAAGTGGGAAATAGATACTGTTGTGACAGTAATACACTATGGCAAGGATAGGGGTGATAATGACGAACAACTTATTGCAAGCGGTAGTGCTACGGCAAGTGCGGGAAGAGGCGATAGAAGCAGTAACAGTGAATACCAACCGTCTTCCGAGAAGAAGGTTAAAGTCGTGAGTATCATCACCGAATGATGACGACACCTAGTGAACATGTACTATGATATTTACTTAAGAAATTTCAACACATACGAGAAGCTTCTCGAAAAGATACTCTAAACTGAAGTCTAAAAGTAATATTAAAACATACTGGATTACATGGCAAAGAAGCGAGAAGGAAATACGGTTTTCATAGGAAATCGAACACTGCTCTTCAGGACCATGAAGGGACGTGTAATGGAGAAATTCGATGAAGCGCGAGAATTCATTCCCGCCGTTCATCACTGGCATTTGCAACATTGACAGACGTAGCCAGAAATCTCGGGTGTTCAAAAACTTCACAGCTTCGCTGAGATTTATTACTAATTTGAAAAAGGAGTTTAGGATAACATCACGCCGTATCACTATGCTCCAAGCACGAAAAGATAAGAATGACGAAGAAGAGCTGATTGAAAGAGTTCAAACGTTTGTTGCTAACGCCAATGAGCATATAACGACAGAAAAAATCGACATTAATTCTGTATGGAATTGAAATCAGTGTCAGTACAATTGTAAACTTTCTTGTGAGAGAATGCTATCCATGAAAGGGGACAGAAACACTGTCGCGATGTTGCAGTCAGTTAACTGTGCGACACATAGTTACACGATCAATGTTTCTAAATCAATAGACGGACGATTGACAGACAAACTTTATATTTGCTTCGAAGAACCTAGCGGAAAGTTCGCCCGCGTGTGTCAAGGGAAATAGAAACGCGGTGCCCTCCAAATGTCGTCGTCCATGCAAGTGTGAGTGCGAAGATCACGAAGCAACATCTGAAGACATTTTTTCTGTCAGTTTGAATCCACATTTGTCGAGAAAGTCATTAGTATTTTGTGACTCCTGGTCTGTACATAAGAAGGAACAAGTACTACTGGAAACATCTGGCGGAAAACATGTAGGCCTAAAAATCGTTCCACCTCTAGGTATCTATTTCTTCAGGCAATATAAATTATATGCCAACAGAATAACAGACGTTATTAAACTACTTTCCAGTAATATGCAGCCAATTGCATTGAGGCGCTATGCTCCAATGCGCGAGGCCGTTCCCCGTCGGGGGTCGAATACCCCCTTGGGCATGGATGTCTGTGCTGTCTTTAGTATAAGTTAGTTTGTAAGTAGTTTGTACGTTTAGGGACTGATGACCCAGCAGTTAAGTCCCATAAGCTTAACAATGATTTGAACATTTTTGAACAAACTTGCATGACAGTTCTTTATCATGAATAAGCATTCTTCGTTTACAATCAGTTATCTTCGAGAGTACGAGGGTGATTTGATAAGTCTGGTAAAAGTAGAATAAAAAAATTGTGTTAAAGGCGAAAACTCATTTTTTATCGACATAGTCTCCTTCCAAGGCTATACATTTGGCGAAGCGAGTTTCCATCTTTTTCAACCCATCGGAAAAGTAGGCTTTGGGAAATGTATTCCCACCAAGCCAAATTTTCAAGTTTGGGAATAAGAAGTCACTCGGAGCCAAGTCTGGTGAAAAGGGTGGATGAGGATTCCATTTGAATCGCAAGTCGTGCACTTTCGCCACTGCGATAGCTGCTGTGTGAGCTGGAGCATTGTCCTGATGAAACAGCACTTCCTTCCATGCCAATCATGGACGTTTTTCAATTAGTTCATATTTCAAACGAACCAGAAGAGCAGCATAATAGGGCCCTGTTTTGGATCTGCCTTTTTCCAAATAATCTTTCAGGATTGTACCCCGAGAATTCAAAAAGACAGTGGCCACCACCTTTCCAGCTGACAAAACAGTCTTCGCCTTCTTTGATGCACTCTCCCCACTCTTTGTCCATTGTTTGGACTGTTGTTTGGTCTGTGGAATATAATGATGGATCCAAGTTTCATCCAAAGTTATGAATCTGAGCAAAAGATCCTGTGGATTGCGCCTGAACAGTGTGAGATTCTGAGCAGAAATGTTCTTTCGTTTTCGTTTTGGTCCAAAGTGAGCAGGCGCGGCACTCATCGCGCACAGAGCTTCTTCGTGGCCAGTTTTTCATGGAGGGTGTAATGCACTCAATGCCTACAATATTAGCTATCTCGCGAACTTTTAATCTTCGAACTTCCATTACCATATCATGCACCTTATGAAGGTTTCCTATGTGATGACTTCAAAGGGCCGACCGGAGTGTGCTCCATCTTTCGTGCTTCTCCGATCACGTTTAAACTCTTCGATCCAAAAGTAAATGGTCTTCGATGTTGGTGCAGAACCCACATGGACCTAATCCAAGTCGGATTTGATACGTGCAGCTGCCCAACCCTTCAAATGAAAATATTTAATGACCGCGCGAAATTCGTTTTTCTCCGTCCTAAGGAACTAACTACGCAGTTACAACTTCAGCTGTCAGGCAACAATCCACTAATAGCGGCTGCTGTTCGAAACTTGCCGTAATATCCGTGTAAGTATCAGGATTACCAACAACAGTGCAGGTTCTGAAACATTCCCGCTCTTTCATAGAAATTTACCAGAATTATCAAATCATCCTCGTATATAGACCAATGCTACGCTGCGCATGGCAGAACGATGTTGGTGAACCAGTGGACAACTTCAAAGGAGTCATTGATTTGGCGTTCAGCATTGATATGCATTGAGTTTGCAAATATTCCATGCGATCAATCTGCATTTCTTCACTGTGCGTTTTGCAGTCATTCATATTGCTCGGAGCATTTAGAGTTCAGATTTCTGCATTGGGTATGATGTTTACAATTACATCCACAGTGCTATCTAAAGCAGAATTGCAGAGTTTTGAAGAAAACCAGCACACTGAGGGGTACGTGATGGTCCTGCAAACAAACGGTTGTACAGATACGTTTGTTCGAGTTCAAGTACTTTCCTTGTAAGACAGTCTATATAACGCCGAGTTTAACTGGGAAATAGCATTCTACGCCTCGCCAAGATAGCGGACAGGCTTCAAATGAAGTCGGCCCCAGACGTAGGTAACGCTACATAACGCAATCTCCCCTACATTTAATCTCCTTGGTTCTAAAATGAAACTTTCACTCTGCAGCGGAGTGTGTGCTGATATGAACCTTCCTGGCAGGTTAAAATTGTGTGCCGAAACCGGTACTCAAACCTGGGACGTTTGCCTATCGCGGACAAGCGCTCTACCACTAAGCTACCCCGACACGACTCACGGTGCCGTCCCACAACTTCAATTCTGCCAGTATCTTGCCTCCTACTTTCCAAACTTCACAGAAGTTCTCCTGCGAAACTTGCAAGACTAGCACTCCTGGAACAAAAGGATATGGTGGAGACATGGCTTAGCCACAGCCTAAGGGATGTTTCCAGAATGAAACTTTCACTCTGCAGCGAAGTATGCGCTGATATGAAACTTCCTGGCAGGTTAAAACTATGTGTCGGAACCGGTCCCAGGTTCGAGACTCTTGATTCTTTCCACAAAACTTTAACTTAACCTACAAGGCCAAGTGCGACCAGCCAATACCGGTACACTCTGAGTATGTTGTAGTGTAGGTCAAGGTATGAGACACACATTTTTAAACGTGCCCATTGGGCCGCCGAAGCGGTGGAAATTGTAACCATAAAAATCGCAGTTCTTATATTACTGTTTCGACGGTAACCGTAAGAGATACATGCGTAGTAAATCTAGCAATATATTTAAACACTTATATTTGAGTACTGCGACTTCTGGATGTAAGTGTATCACATAGGGTGCCATTTGTTGTTAAATATACTATTACATTTACTGTACACAATTTTTTTCTGTTTCAAAATTGTGAGGTGAGGGGAGGATTTCGAAGTATATTAAAATATTTAGCGGTGTGATTGCAGACTTGTCAAGTACAGAAGCAACCACGGAAATTATATTTCAATGTTTTTGTTTATGTCGTACTGCTTCGACGATATACACTCTGATAATAACAATCGCGTTTTCTTCAGGAAACCCTATGGGAGCGCGCGCACACACACACACACACACATTATATATATATATATATATATATATATATATATATATATATATATATATATATATATATATATATATAAATAAAAAAATCGTGTCTCATATTTTGACCTGGACCTATGATTCAAATTCATCATAGAAACATTTTCCCGACCCAATAGAGATATAAGGCAATTTATAATACAAGAATTACATATTCGCCAGTAATTTTTATACAAATTAAATTGTAAACTCAGTGAAATTTATGTCTAGACTTGGTGTAAGTGATAGAGAAACTGTTTTACCTTCTCTTTTTACAAAACACCATCTAGAAAGTGCACGCTTGAATAACTAACTAGATCACTCCTGCCGGCCGCGGTGGCCGAGGGGAATGAGGCGCTTCAGTCACGGTCTGCACGGCCACTACGGTCGGGGGTTCGAATCCCCCCTTGGGCATGGATATTTGTGCCGCCCTACTTCGTAAGTAGTTCATAAGTAGTTTGTAAGTTTAGGGACTGATGACTCCGTAGTTAAGTCCCATAGACTATACAAACATTTGAACATTTTTGAGATCACTCCTTCAATGCTATATATCTATAAACGCTCGATTCTCTCTCTCAACGTGCGACCATAATGAAATGAATAGGAAACGGAGATATTCTATGAAATTAAACAAAACGCTACTATAAACACGGATACACATGCTCCTTATGATGATGATTCCGTGTAGCATTTTTGGCCGCTAGACCCCAGCTGGTATCGTGTTCGGCTTGCCTAGTGCAAGTCTCTAAGTGACGCCACCTGGGCGAATTGCGCGTCGATGATGATGAGAACGACACAATACGCAGTCCCCGAGTGGAGAAAGTCCTCTGCACGATGTCCACTGGACTACGTAACCGGACGATACGTACTCTGGAAAATAAGCAAATAAGGTACAATCTCACAGTGAGAGGAACAATGAATCGTCGAGGCGCATTGGGGTGCTACGTTCAGATGCGCGAGGCCGTTCCCCGTCGGGGGTTCGAATCCTCCCTCTGTCATGGATGTTTGTGCTGTGTTTAATATAAGGTAGTTCATAAGTGGCTTGTAAGTTTAGGGACTAATGACCCCGCAGTTAAGTCCCTTAAGCTTAAGAAACATTTGAACAATGAAACAATGTAAGGTCACTCACATGACACTCGACCCAAGTGTCAGAACACGTGGCCTGGTCACGCTGTAATTGCGACCGGAGGCTACGGCTTCATTGTTCTAAGAATCGGCCTGAGTATGATATTAGCTAAATTGGTTTCTTGTTCTTAATGGATTTTCTACATAACTTTTCAAATTATGAAACTATTCTTTGGTCTTGAAATAGGCTTCAATATTAATTAGCCGGTAACATGCAGTTTCTGATCGAAAGTATCCCCCCCCCCCAAAACATACGTTTTTAATATTAGGTGCATTGTGCTGCCACCTACTGTCAGGTACTCCCTATCAGCGACCTCAGTAGTCATTAGACATCGTGATAGAGAAGAATGGGGCGATCCACGGAACTCACGGACTTCGAAAATGGTTAAGTGATTGGGTGTAACTGGTGTCTGAAGTCTGTACGGGATATTTCCACACTCCTAAACACCCCTAGGTCCACTGTTTCTGATATTATAGTGAAGCACAAACGTGAAGTGACATACAGAGGACGAATGCGTACAGGCCGACTTTATCTGTTGACTGACAAGAGAACTCCGGCAGTTAAAGAGGGTCGTACAGTGTGATATCAAGGCATCTATTCAGACCGTAACACAGGTATTCCAAACTGCATCAGAATCCACTCCAAGAACTATCACAGTTAGGAGTCCACCCCGTAGCTCAGTCGACAGCGTCGCTGACTACCACGCAGGGGCCCGTGTTCGATTTCCGGCAGGGGACTGGGTTTTGTGGTATCATCATCATCATCATCATCATCGACATACAAATCGACGAAGTGGCGTCAATTAAAAAGACTTGTGCTAGGCGGCCGAACAATCCCACACGGGAACTCCCGGAAAAAAATGCCATACGATCATTTCATTTCATCAGAGTTAGGTGGGAGGTGAGCAAACTTGAATTTCATGGTCGAGCGGTTGCCCATTAGCCACACATCACGCAATTCAATCCCAAACGACGCCTCGCTCGGTGTAAGGAGCGTAAAGTGACGAATCACGGTACATAATGTCGCGATTTGATGGCAGGGTGTGGGTATGGAGAATGCCCGGTGAACATCATCTGCCAGCGTGTGTAGTGCTAACAGTGAAATTCGGAGGCGTTGGTGTTATTGGCGTGGTCGTGTTTTTAACGGAGGGAGCTTGCAGCCCTTGTTGTTTTGAGTGGCACTATCACAGTCCGCGGTGGTGTGGCCGAGCGTACTAAGGCGTCTTCCTGCAGTGCGTGCGGTTGCTCGCGGTCGGAGGTAGGAGTCCTCCCTCGGGCATGGATGTGTTTGTTGTCCTTAGATTAGTTTAAGTAGTTTGTAAGTCTAGGAAGTAATAATCAAAGAAGTTAACTTCCACAGATTTACAAACATTTCAGCTATCACAGCACAGGCCTACTACATTCATGTTTTAAGACCTTCTTGCTTCCCACTGTTGAAGAGCAGTAGAGCTCGCAGTTTTCAACACGATCGAGCACCTGTTCATAATGCACGGCATGTAGCGGATTGGTTACACGACTATAACATCCCTGTAATGGACTGGCCTGCACAGAGCCCTAACTTGAATTCTACAGAACAGCTTTGGGAACGCCTACTTCGTGCCAGGCCTCACCGACCTACATCGATACCTCTCCCCAGTGCAGCAGTCCGTGAATAATGGACTGCCATTCCCCAAGAAACCTTCCAGCATCTGATTGAAAGCATGCCTGCGAGAGTGGAAGCTGTCATCAAGGCTAACGGTGGGCCAAAACAATACTGAATTCCAGTATTACCTATGGATAGCGCCACAAACTTGTAAGTCATTTTCAGTCCGGTGTCCGGATACTTTTGAATACATACAGTACTTTAGTAATACATGTTATAGTCGTCCGGACACCCACTTGAATGCACCACGCGACCCACAGGTAGGTCGCGACCGGAAGTTTTGGAATCACTGACCTACACTGCAGAATCAAATGTTCAAATGCTTGTTAAGCTAAAGGGGCTTACCTGCGGGGTCATTAATACCGCTGCGGAATCTGCCGCTGGTACTTTGGGGGTGTTACTCGTTAGCGAAACAGTAAACACGCAACGTACGCTGCACTGCTACAGCAGCCCACCGTAAGGAACGTCTGTTTCCCAGCCGATTTCGACATCAGTCGACGGAATGCAAGGAATGATTACAGCGGTAGTCCACAGAAATCCTTCGTATGTTCATTCTGGAAACATCCCTTAGGTTGTGGCTAAGCCATGTCTCCACCATATTCTTTCCTCCAGGAGTACTAGTTCTGCAGGGTTCACAGGAGAACTTTGGCAAAGTTTGGAAAGTATTAGGCGAGGTACTGGCAAAAGTAAAATTGTGAGAAGGGACTGTGAAGCGTGTCGGGAGAGCTCAGATGGTAGAACGCTTGCCCGCGAAAGACAAAAGTCTCAGGTTCGAGTCCCGGTTCCGGCATACAGTTCTAATTTGCCAGGAAGTTTCATATCAGCGCACACGTCGCTGCAGAGTGAAAGCTTCATTATGGAGTTAACAGTTCTTTATACTCGATCTGAGGCTGCCCTGGCTGTGCCGGGACGCGAACCACGCCCTGGCGGCAGGTCGATCGCCCGGCTGTGCTCCGGCCGCGGCCACGGCCGCCGGTGACTGATGCTGCTGCCGCTGGCCCTAATGGAATGGAAACCTCGCCGCCCTCCTGCTCTGTCCACGTCATTATCGGTGATTTCCCGAGGGGCGACTTGAGCACCACCGACTGCCTGGCGGCTGGGGGCGGGAGGGGGGGGGCAGAGCAGACCGCGTGCCACCACCTAGGGACCACCTCCTCCGAACCGTCGGCTGCTGCTGTTACGTCTGCCTTCCAGACCTTGACAGCTAGCTGAGCACGACCTATTACGTAATTTAATCTACGGCTGCATAGTGTCCAGACACTCTCGATCAATACACGTGTTCTGGTCAGTCTACTTTGACCTGACTTCAACTAGAGCGTGTCTCAAAAAGAATGTAGCATTTGATACTACCATAAATCAAATTTACGATGTATGTCCACAAAGTACGTTCTTTTGGTCATATAAAACAAATGTGTAGAGATACATAAAAATATTTATTGAACAAAAATCTGCAACTGTTAAACTTCTTTTCTGCATAGCTTCCAAAATTTTGTAGGCACTTGTCATAGCGTGGAACAAGATTTTGTATGCCTTCTTCATAGAAGACCATGTGGTAACATGTTCTTTCATGTCGTCATCATCGTTGAGCTTTTGACCACAATGGACATATTTTAGGTGTTAAAAAAGAAGAAAGTCACCTGGACCGAGGTCCGGCATCTACGGAGGATGATCAAACACGTCCAAGTGAAATTCCCGTAAGAGTTGTTTGGTCACATTCGCCGGTCGTTATCGTGAAAAAAAAAAGCCTTTTGACATCAATCCTCAGTACTTGTTCTGTATTGCACGGCCGGCCGCGGTGGCCGAGGGGACTGAAGCGCTCCAGTCACGGTCTGCACGGTCACTACGATTGGGGGTTCGAATCCCCCCTCGGGCATGGATATTTGTGCCGTCCTTAGTATTAGCTAGTTCATAAGTAGTTTGTAAGCTTAGGGACTGATGACCCCGTAGTTAAGTCCCATATGTTCTACAAACATTTCAACATTTTTTGTATTGCACGGCGCAATTTATTATTGGTCTCGATGTAACCATGTGCATTGATTGTTTGGTCTCGTGGTAAGAAATCAATGAGGTAAAATGCCTTTTCTGTCCCAAAAAATCGGTGCACATGACTTTTCGAGGCGTCAATATTTGCTTAGGCTTAACCTTCTTTGGGGATGAATTGGGTCTCCATTCCCTTGATTGCCGTTTTGTTTCAGGGTTGTCGTACGATACCTAAGTTTCATCCCCCGTGACTATCCGGAAAGAAAACCATCGCCTTCTTCATTGCAGCGTGTCAAAATCTTGAAGTGCACTGCCCAACCGTTGTTTTTTTGTGTTGTTCAGTAAGAATTGTGGGTACCCAGCGTGAGCAAAGTTTTCGAAATTTCAGTTTTTGAGTAACAATATCATGATTTAGTGATCGTGAGATTTGGCCGAAACAACTCGCCGTCGCGTGGTCTAAGGCATCATGATACGGACTGGGCGGCTGCTCTCCATGGAGATTCGAGTCCTCCCTCGGGCATGGGTGTATGTGTGTTGTCCTTAGTTTAACTTAGTTCAAGTATTATGAATGAAATACACAAGATAACTCTGACATATTCTGGAAATTTATTGGTTTACGGACCGTTTTTCGCAGGTTTACGCTGTCATCAGGTGAACGTTACAAGTGTAATTTTCAAAGATTTTAAATTGGTACATATATAACTTTCAAGGAAGACTAGTGTTTTGGTTTATAAGTAACCTGAAGGAATTTATTACAATTCAAGTTGTGGTGTAAATTCCTGACATTGATAAAATAATAATAAATTACGACATTATCCTAATAAATATAAATTGAAACAATAGACATTTTCAAAATAGAAACTTTCAAATGTTAGCAAACCTATTGCACCAAACTGCTATGATCAACTACTTAAACTAACTTACAATAAGAACAAAAAAAAAAAACACACTAATTCCCGAGGAAGGACTCTAGTCTCCGGCGGGAACGGCCACCTAGTCAGTAGCACGATGCCTTAGGCCACACGGCTGACTTCCTTATTCCTCTTAGTTTTCTGGAAAAATAACTGTGGTCACTCTCCGCTATTACCACAAAAAATTGAATTGAGTTCCCAACTCGTTATATTTTTCTTTTTGAATAGCTGCGACGAGGAAGAGAGGAAATGGTTAGAGATTGCGCGCGCCGAGAGAGAGAGAGAGAGAGAGAGAGACAGAATTGGAAGTAGCTGAACAGAATGCAGAAAACGATTGATTATCCGTCTTGTAGTTCCGAGTCTTTAAACCGTTTGATATTCTATTTATATTTATGCACAAAAATAACCACTGGTTTTACAATAAACAGTAATTTTTAAATGAAAAAAAAAAACAGCTTTTATATAAGTTTCCTTTCATACCATATAGCCACAGTAATTCAGAGAAGGTTACTGATATGGTGTATTGCGTCGGCGAGTCTATTTTCAGAAGAATTCGGTTATTTAGCTTCCCACTAATTTCACATCAGATTGAGCCACGGCAAAGCTTGTTAACGTTTAGCTAGTAGACATTATTGGATAGCAACATAAATTAAAAAATATCTGACAGATTACCTTTCGCTACCATCCTATTACTTTAACCTTTTCCTCAAAACCTTCAGTAATGAAAAACCTCTAGAATTAAGGCGAACTGAGCTCCTATCCACTGCATAGTATTTGTGAATGGTGTTGGCCTAATTGTGATATATATATATATATATATATATATATATATATATATATATATATATATATATATATATATTAACCATAGCTTTCCTCGCGTTGATGTCCTTGCATACGTGTTGAAGACCATCGAAAGTACAATCATTTCGCAGCTTTTTTTCCTGTGTTATTACCAGGATTATCAGAAAAAAATGAATAGTTTCCAATTTTCTGCTTTAAATATAAACTGTGCGTAGAATGATGGTACACACTGTCTTTCTATATCGAGATGAAAATAAAAACATTATTAAATACGAAAAAAATCTGTTTCTTTCTTGGTGAGTAAACCGCTGGCTGAAGAAGAACGTGTAAATTATGCCGGATTAAGATGTCATCAAAATCGGTTCGACGGTTTGTAAGCTTTGTACTCATTATGTTGAATCGTATTACGTACAACATGTCAACCATCAAAAATATTTTAATAAATGTGATAAATTTCAAACGTCTAAGAATAAATAACTCTTCCAATGAGTCTTCAAGCGTCTCAGGAGCTGTAAGAGAAACGATGATGCTCAGCTGCTCCATATTTCGCGTTATATTCTTAAAATCAACAAATATCTGAAATTAAACACTTTATAAAATAGCCTATGTTCTTCTTCAGTGGTCAAGCTATCTCCATACCCAATTTCATCAAAATCGGTTAAGAGGTTTAATCGTCAAAGCGTGACATAGCTTATTTCGCATTTATGTTATTAGTATGGATTATACGAATTTTTAAGACTTATAAATGTTGAAGTGAAACTTATCCTTACCGCATAACATCCATTTGGGGGAAGGGAGGCGTCCTTGAATTTGTCACACGTGGCCTTTGTCACGACTTTGAAGCCCAACAATACTTTTATTTTCAATATTTCGTATAATTACTGACCAAACCTAAAAAAAATTTAAATGCTATCATAATCTTCTCCTGAAAAGTTAAGAAACTTATTTTAAGCGATAAATGAAATATTAAATTAGGAATTGTGTCTTTATCTAGAAGTTGACGGCGCTCAAGTGCAACAACTTATTTAGATTTGTGCGATGTCTGTTTTTCCGGATATGTCCGAAATATTTCTGCCCCACGACGGCGTATAGTTCATTACTTCACCACAGACGTGGAAATAATGTTCGACCTATGCGGGAATCCAAAATAGCCAGCATAACAGGGCGCTACAGTCTGGGAATTTCATACGGACGGGAGGCGAGCGTAGGTAGCCAAGAGATAGATAACCGGGTTTGAATCCCGGCCAGGATAAAGTTTTCACTTGTCGTCATCGACGTTATTTCAGTGTACTAGTGCAACTAAAGCCCTCACTCTTCCTTCATGTAATTCAACTGTGCATATTCGTCCATTACTCGAAAATGATAACTCTTAGCAACTTACAATGAGCTTCACATATAATTGCAAACCTTCACGAAGGTATTTATTGTTGACAGCCCTTAGATAATGATAGGAAAAAAGTGTATCACACACTACATTTTCGATTTTCGAGTGGTCATACTTCATGACCGTTTAATTTCTTACTTTTTAACTAGCAAGTCTACTCGCAACACACTTTGCACATCTAAGTGAATTCACATGCACAATTTATCAGTGTGTGGTACGTAGATCAAGAGATACAAGTTAGAGGACGCGTCAAAAGCTACAGTCT
Source organism: Locusta migratoria (assembly GCA_026315105.1). Taxonomy (NCBI): domain Eukaryota; kingdom Metazoa; phylum Arthropoda; class Insecta; order Orthoptera; family Acrididae; genus Locusta; species Locusta migratoria. The sequence continues at coordinate 335,862,099 of CM048748.1, read as the reverse complement.
TGACCGGATCAGCCAGGAATTTTGTAATGGTGCTCTACTGAAAACGTAAAACTATTGTTTGCCGTTAATCCGTTTGAACACACTAATCTTCAATGCTCCTCTACAAATTTTTATAGTGGTTTGACGGGTAACTTTAGTCCTGGTTGGAACATAAAGGCTTTATTTAATCTAAATCTCATCACAATACCGCGGTGGAGTGGCCGAGCGTTCTAAGGCGCCGAGCTGTGAAGCGCGCCGCTGCTCGTTGTCGGAGGTTCGAGTCCTCTCTCGGGCATGGGTGTATTTGTTGTCCTTAGCATAAGTTAGTTTAAGTAGTTTTTAGGTCTAGGGACTGATGACCGGAGCAGGAAGTCCCATAAATTTACAAACATTTGATTTTCTCATCACGAAGAAAACCGATATCGTAATTTACAATTTTTACATAAAATTCTAAAATTTTAGGAGTCCGCTCTGCTTAGTTACATGGAACAGTACCTCAACTAACCAATAGACTGCGTTCTTAGATTTTTAGCTCAAAAGCAGACATCAGTATTTTTCTAAACTTTACGTCGCAATCTTACCTTTACGAATAGAAACTAACATTATATCTTCTTGGTAAGAATTTCAGATTCAATGATATCGTTTTGTATGATAGAAATATTACTTTGCTTTTTTTAATAGGTTTTGTTTATGTTTGCCTTGTTGGTTAGGGAAAAGGAACTTATTGCTTAAGTGCTCCTATAACAGTTCCATTTTTATCATGAAGGTAGGGCCATGTACTTATTTTATAATAAAGAGATCGAAATTCTGACAATAAGAAAAACATGGGGAGAGCATCTGACATTTTCCTTTAAAGATTTGAAATAAGAAAGAGCAGATAACATTATTTAGGCGCCCTAATGGTAGCAGACAACTGACTTATGGAAGAGATGAGGAAGTAGATAAAGTTATATAGGAGATACTATAATGAGAGAAGAATTTGACAGAGCATTGAAAGACCCAAGTCGAAACAAGGTCCCCGGAATTTACGACTTTCCCTCTGAGTTACTGAAATTTCTGGGGGAGCCAGCCATGACTTTTTCATCTGGGGCGTAAGATTTATGACACAGCCCAATACTTGCAGACTTCAAGAAAAATTTAATCATACTCACTCCAAAGAAAGCAGGCGCAGACAGATGTGAAATTTACAGAACCATCAGTTTCATAAATCAAGGTAGCAAAATTTTAACACGAATATACAGAAGAGTAGAAAAGGTGGTAGAAGTTGACCTCGGGGAAGATCAATTTGGATTTAGGAAATATGTAGGAAAACAGGAGGCAATTCTCGCCTTACGAATTATCTTAGAAGGTAGATTAAGAATGTCTAACCTACATTTCTACCTTTTATAGATTTAGAGAAAGCTTTTGACAATGTTGATTGGAATACACTCTTTAAAATTCTGAAGTCAGCAGGGGTAAAATATAGGAAACGGAATGTTATTTATAATTTGTATAACAATCAGAGAGCATTTATAAGAGACGAAAGGCATGAGAGGGAAACAATGGTTGGGAAGGGAGTAAGTCAGGGATGTAGCCTTTCACCAATGTTATTCAATCTGTAGGTTGAGAAATCTGTGAAATAATGCAAGGAGACATTTGGACAGGGAATTAAAGTTGAGGTGAAGAAATACAAACACTGCACTTTGACGATGACATTGCAATTCTGTCAGAGACAGCAAAGGTCCAGGACGAGTAATTGAACGAAATGGGCAGTGTATTGAAAGGAGCGTTTAAGATGAACATTAATAAGAGCAAAACAAGGGTAATGGAAAGCAGGCTAGTAAAATCAGGCGATACTATATGAATTAGATTAGTTAAGGAAACTATAAAGGTGGTACGTAATTTTTGTTACTTGAACAGTAAAATAACATATGACGATCGCAGTAAAGATGATATAAAATGCAGAATGACAATGGACAGGAAAGAGTTTTTGAAAAAGAGAAATCTGTGAACATCGAAAAATAGAATCTAAGGACCATCTACTCGTGAGGAAAATGGTGCACGGCTTCGATGGTGAACTGCAGGACATTCACGGACTCAATGATTCAGCCACAGTGGCTCAAGAATATCTTTAATTTAATGTCGGATTACAAGAGCTTCTGGAAAAAGTAATGTTGTCAGCATAAAACTATAAGACTATTGTAATTAACATAGTATGTGTTGTTTGCCTTTGTTGATGCCGAACGAGTAAATAAATAAATAGTACACAAAGGTACCAGCCAAATATTGCTAATAGATGTATTGCCTAATAGCATGCGTTTCTTACCTTCCACAGTATGGAATGCAACCACTGGTCTCGTGTGTACGCGTTGTTCGCCTGGAACGAAAGAGCATTTCAGTTACAAGATGTTTCAGACTTCTGCACATACAAAGTTACTAACCTAAAGCTTGTAACTAAATATGAAACTTTAACCACTATCTTTATATCCTTGTAGAAATAGATGAGCATTTATAACCATATTTCATGGGACTTGCTTAGTTTCGTTTCTAGTGCATCTATTAAAATTACATACCCCTATATATATATATATATATATATATATATATATATATATATATATAAAATTCTTCATTAATCCTCTTTCTAATTCTACAGGTGTGCGAATACAGAACAAAAAGTAAACTACTAACTACGCAAACAGATCAAATAAAAGGAATTTACCCTTATTTTCAGTTCTTGTTGTATTTTGATTGGCTTGAATATAATACGTATCTGTCTGCATTCTAAAACAGATCTATTCCAGTTGCAATCGAAAAAATTGTATAAATATTAATTATAACAATAATTTGGTTCCAAATTGGAATCATATTTTAGATCGTCCTGTGATTACTTGGCGAGGGAGAAAAGAAAACTTTACTCATTCAACAAAATTGTCCTAATACTTCGACAACAGGTAACAAATACAAAACAAAGGTATGAGTGTTATGAGTTAATTAGTCACCGCAAGCAGGTACGCTACCAGGATGTAGGCTACATAGGCTAGCCTGTGGCACCAATGCAGATATTCTTCCATAACAGGTTGCAACGATATCACATATTCTGTGTTCTTATTTTACTGAGGACAAGTTAATGATAATTAAATTGCTTACTGTTCCAGGTGCATCATACATCTGCGTTATGCACGGAAACTGCATGTATTATATATGTTTAAATGTTCAAATGTTTATAAACCTATTTGACCAAACTGTTATGGTTACCTGTCCCTAGACTTACAAACTACTTAAACTAAGTACAACACATACACCCATGCCCGAGCGAGGACTCGAACCTTCTGCGAAAACGACCGCCCAGTTCCTAACAGGAAGCCTTAGACCATACGGCCATTCCGCCTGGCCTATTTTACATGTTTCAGTTGTCTTGTATGTTTGCATTGGTGGCTGCAATACAGATGGGCATAAATAAATTGGTCCAGATAAAATTTACTCGATTTCATCCAAACTATATTTGCCAACTATAATGTGGTGTTCCATCACGATGAAATTTCAAAACCTTATTCATAGTTAATTTTAAGGTTCAATATTTAGAAAATATATGGCATCGCCATGTCAGATACACCTTTCGACTTTCCATTTACTTGTGTAGCTTGGGATAGGGTAGTTTACAAAAAAATGAACAGTCCTAAAATACGGATACATTTTTATTAATTATATATATATTAATGCATGGCAGTATTGAAATTCCTCACAGACGTAATAGTGGTGGGGCGCAGGCTGTTGTGTCCTGCTGTCTGCAAGAAATCGACTAACGATCAATGGAATACAATTTATTGATTTATTGGCATGGACTGAACCATAAGCCAGTAAAAACAGGGAAAACACAACTCCAGACAAAGTAACAAGACAAGTACACCAGCAGAGTAGATCGAAGAAAATGTATGAATTGTGTTCTATTACGATTGACTACATATAAAATTGTGACTTTTATTTCGATGTACATCTGCCCAAAAGTCGCAGTACGCCGTTGTATTTCAAAAACTCTGTAGTAATTGCTGATTTTTAAGCAAGTGTTACAGACAAAGGCGGGAAAGTTGTTATTTGAAAAATATTATTTGAATAATGACAATAAAATACTTCGTTTTCGAGAGAGTGAAATAATTTACCAAGTGGATTTCAAGTGAGCGATGCAGTCCATGATCATGAATTAGAATACCAAACAAAATCGTTACCTGATCTTAAGCACTTTGAAAACAAGATGACGACATTCAGACGGAACAAGAAACAAAAGTGAAGAAAAATTACATGTCTAACAAACGAAATAAATCATGATAAAGTGACTGTAATGTCTATCGACGGAATAAATTACAGCGCCAAGACCTGTCTTGGGCATGTACCATCAAAAGTCACTAGATCTCAGGCTGAACTGAAGTTAGAAGAGAATGCAAGATTTCCGAGCTATGACTTTAAGTGTTCGAACAGTTAGGTTTGTGTTACAACCCTATCCTGTCTCCCAGCACAGCGAGTCTTACGTCATCTACGGCAGACTCCGCAAATAGTAATTATTTATGTATTCGTATCAGAAGCACTTACACTGTACTAACGAACAATATTCACATGTGTGAATATATCATATTTACAAGACAGCTGTTTACATTTTTGCCGCCCTGAAGTTAGCAACTTCTATTGCATTTCTCCTTCTGGTGTACAGGTTGCTGGACACAGGGTGCACTGCAGTAGGTGGGAGATGGTCTGCGTTGCTCCATTCCCAAAGTGGCGACTCCACTAGGAAACCACATTTGATCAGAGTGCTCTTACGTTTTGTGACGTCCGACCGTAGTCTGTTGAGTGATCTCCAATATTCGATTTCTCTGCGTCACCGAGTGGCAGTTTTTCACTTGGTGTAAACCATCCTGCAGAACTGGTAGACCTTGCACGCCATAGTTGGGTTCGGCAGTGCTGTGGTGTCCCAACTAGAGACTCTGTAGATCTAAGGAAGCTCTACCTGGACTTCAGCCAGAGGTTTGCTTGTTGATACCCATATAGGGGGTGGCTTGAAAAGCTTCCGATTTTTTCTTCTCACTTTTGCTTCTACCTCTGGGCGCATGTCGGGGGTGCAATGCCCGCAAAACCGTACAGTTTATTCTGACGAGTGGGCTTTAGGCACCCAGTGATGATTCGACAAATATCGTTAAAAGCGACACCTACTATTTTGGCATGACTAGATTTTAAGAAAAAATGGCTTGCATATTCTCCAGCAAAGTAACATAATGCAAATAGTGAAATTTTGGGCTTTATTTCTCGACGCGATTCCACCCATCTTCTTTGACCCATGAGGTCGTCAGCAAGTCGGAAAACCCGTATACGGGATAATATCTTAATACTTTTGCATTGTAGATAATAGATAAGATGTGGTTAGCCTTGTAAATTACAGATTACAACAGAATGTACTATCGATCACATGTCTCATGCCAAAAAATTCGTGACTTCGGCGCTCCCTTGCGAAAAAAAAAAGAAAAAAAAAATCACTCAGTTAACCTGTACCTAACCATAAGAGAGAATCTACAGATCACTTTTTAAATACAAAATCGTAATCTATAATGTATGTTCTGCTTGTAAACAAACTATCGTCTTTAACGCAACCATCACATAATTTCTCACGTCTTCTACAAACACGCACGCACCTCAAAACTACCGCGCATGAGGCCTACGAGAAAGATAGGCCCCAGTGCAGTCGTCATGCCACGTAAGCAAGGTAGTTCCGAGCCGGCGCGATCGCTAGCTCAGTGGCTGCCCGCTATGGCGCAGTGGGTAGTGCTCTAGCGGCCGGCCAATCGGCAAGCGATCACGCCGGCTCGGAACTACCTTGCTTAAGTGGCACTTCGACTGCGCTGGGGCACCACCACCTAGAAGACAGGGCCTCACAGCTTCCGTGGCTACGTCGGACGTAAAGGCCGCGGCCGCCAGGTCATTGGCCGGCCGCTATGAGGCGGTGGGCGTGGCCCAGCGGTCAGCCAGTCAGGTGTCGGCCGGGCCCTTTACGTGTGACTGGCACGGCCAGCTGTGAGGCCCTGTCTTCTATAGTCGAGCCGCCGAAAGAACGACTCTGACAGCTAGCGGCTGTGTTGCCAATACTGCTACGCGGCTCTTTGTTGTTACGCCGTGTCGGTCGCCGGCATACGAATATCACGTCCGAAAATTTTGGGACCGTTGCTATGTACTAATGAAGTGTGAACGAACGAGAACAATCATGAAGTAATGAAAAACACTCTTTTTCAGTTAAAAAGAAAAGGTTTAGAAATATATGTCGAGTTAAAACTTCATATGTTCCAGTATTCCATTAAATACAATGTATCATTTAGTCTTTAGCCAAAGTTCGCTAGCTGAAGAAGTTTGTTTATATATTTCATCTTCTATAACTATTTTGCACAGACTCGCTGTTATTACTCGGACACTGTATTGTGGCAGTCTTCCGAGAGGGTTAAACAAATAAGGACTACCACTTTACAAGTAGTAAAACCGCCTCTTCCAGTTAAATGATTTGTCTTTTTACATAAAAACAGTTTTTGTCTCATTCGTTTATGGTCGCTGTGACAGCCATAGTATAGTGTCTGAGTAATATTATCAGAACAGTTTCGACAGCTAGTCTATTGGTCACAGAAGTAGAAATAAAATAACGTAATTTTTCAGTAAATCATCTTTGGTTGCGAAACAAACTATACATTAAAAAATCAGTCGCGGCCATCATCATGTGCAATGCACCGCTGCTACTGCTACTATCGTCCCCTAATCTTATTATTAATTCTTCTACCCGTTCTTCTAGTGTACCTTCTCGTTCCCATGCCTCTTCTAAGATGTGCCACGTATGTGTGACAACATTGTTCCATTTTGTGGGAGTAATACTGCCCAATGTTTCACGAACTAAGAATTCTACTTTTGTTAATGAAAAACGTTTATTATTTATGAAACTTACGATTTCACCTGAGCGAACACGAGTTATATTGCATTGAAATGGCAATGATAGGCGAACCCTCTATGACCACTTTCTTCAGCAATGGTATCAATTACATAAAGGATATTTCGGCTTTTGTTTTTGTAACACAACGAGACAATCGATGAAAACGCGACAGATGCTTCGCAGCGACTGAAGCACGCCACCCTGTGCGACCTTGCGTGGCAGGGTGGCAACGCGGCACCGTTACCCCGGCAACGTTTACGAATTCCAGAGCTCAGGTTGGTGGTTGAGTGTCCCCCCTACCCTCTGCGGACCACGTGCGCGAACTGTCAGGGTCGTTCTTTCGGCGGCCCGACTATAGGTGCTGATGGCTGGGGCCTGTCTTTCTCGTAGGCCTCGTACCGCGCAGCGATGACGTCATGCGTCAAAACTGACTAGTGGAATCGCCTCCTATAAATGACCCAAATTTTGTGTAGCAGGCACACGTACAATTTCCTGCCACTGACCCGTGACATCAGTCCATTGCCACATGTACGCCTCAGAAAACACAAATATTGGTCGATTTGCACGGCTCTTTTTCTCTCGCTCGCAGTCTGCACAGGCGCGGTATTTTGGCGCAGTGGTGAGTTCGGTGGCACAGTGTCGCTCGGGAGTTAGAGCCTCCCGGCTATACAGGTAGGTGACGCTGAGCGCGCCCTGCTCTACAGCGCTATCGGGAGCGGTTTATCTTTTGCCAGGGAGGGTGGGCAGAGAGCCGCTTGCTCGAATCAATGGTGCCCGGCGGGCCACGCGGCAGATAACAGGAGGCCCTATCTGCCAGCATAGCGCCAGCCACCAGGGGCTGCTGCTCGTGGCGCCGTGGAATTGCCGACGTGCACAGTGACCTCGGTGAACTCTCCGCTCTTCGGCTCTCGCCCTTGGTGAATTATTTTACTCCCTCGTAAACGAAGCAGTCTACTGAGTTTCGTCAAGTAATATTTTTAGAATGATAACTTTTCCGCCTTTGCCTGTTACCCTTTCTGAAAATTCAGCAACAAAGTTTATACGAGGATTGGAACTTAAATAGTGGCAACTGCTGTGTAGACACTATGCAATGTATTGTCGTTTATGGCACACGTTGTTGTCATACCCAACTTACCTCCGAGCAAATGGACTCGCCCGTTCCACGTCACCGGCGAGAGCACAATCGAGGGAAACACTGTGACTGATTTGAATTTCGATTTGATTTTCTCGGGGAAGCCAAAACAGTCTTGATCCATCCCGCCACTGCCCGCACCGAAACTAAGTTTATTGTGCAGTATCGCTCCCTGTATATCTAGTAAAGCCAACCAATGCCCTTGAACAGTGCAAGGAGTCCCTTTACCAGTTCTTTATTAGACACAATTTCTTCGGGTCTGGTTGTCCCAATTGTTCGGTGCCTTTTACTCTCCAATGCAATGCATTCGAAGATTAGATGTGATGCAGTTTCATCGCCGTCATCACAGATCCTACATTTAGGGTTCTCTTCTGTTATTCCCATTGTATGTAGGTGTTTTTTGAAATTCCCATGGCCTGTCAGCAATCCAACCATGAGTCTAATCTCTCTCCTGTTCAGGCCCAGGATTGCAGAGCTTCTTTTAAAACATGGCTTTGGCATCATTATCTTGCCATGTTTTTGTTGATAGACTTTGGTCCAATATTCTAGTGCTGTTTTCTGTGCCAGTTACGTAGCTCCAATTTGATCATTACCTTGATGATGGTCAGGACAGGTTCCGGTCCAATAAATGGAGTCTCTGCCCCCATCGTGACTAATCTGTCGGCATGTACGTTGTCACTGATCCCCGAGTGGCCAGGGACCCACAATAGGTTTACTCTATTGCTTTCCCCTAGCTCCACCAGAACCCTGTGACATTCTGCAACAATTTGAGACCTTGTTGTAGGAGCTGCTAGTTATCTCAGGGCTGCCTGGCTGTCTGAATAGATATAGATGCTACGATCTTTGTAGCACCTACGCAAATTCTCCTTCACACACACCCTGATGACAGTGATTTCGGCCTGGAATACTGAGGCCAGTTTCCCTAGAGAGATGACGCCCTCAGTCTTGGCTACACTCCGTATTATCCCGGCCCCAACGCCTTGGTCTGATTTTGACCCGTCAGTGAACCAGACAATATCCCCTGTACGGTGTCGAACTATTTTCTCCCACTACTCCCTATTTCCAATTGTTATATTGAAAGGCTTGTTGAAGCAGTATGGGGTTATAACATAGTCGGTTGGCATTTCCCCAACCTTTCCTATATTTACCTCACTCACTATTTTAGTGTGTGATTCTGGATATCAAAAAAAGTTCCCGTTTTTGCCAGTTTTGAGTCTGTATGCACCAGCAGCTGCCTCCATCTTGACCCAAAGGTGTAATGGGGCCATATCCAGCATGGTTTCCATTCCAACAGTTGGTGTGCTGCTAATTCCGCCTGTTATGGCTAAGCAGGCTAATCTCTGCACCCTACCAAGCTCCTTAGCAGCAACCTGCTGTTCTACCTTCTTCCACCACACGACCGCCCCATAGGTGATTCTGGGTCTAATCACTGTGGTGCTTACCCTTGGGGCTCAGGCCCCAATTTTTGCCACAAGCTCTCCTGGTACTTACTAGGTGAACTTTCCGCTCTTTGGCTCTCGCCCTTGGTGAATTATTTCACGCTCTCTAAAACGAAGCAGTCTACTGAGTTTAGTCAAGTAATTCGCCTTTGCCTGTTACCCTTTCTTAAAATTCAGCAACAAGGTTTATACGAGGATTGGAACTTAAATAAAGGCAACTGCTGTGTAGACACTATGAAATGGATTCTACTATTGTCGTTTATGGCACACGCTGTTGTCATACCTAACTTACCTCCGAGCAAATGAACTCCGCCCGTCCCACGTCACCGGCGAGAGCACAATCGAGGAAAACACTGTGACTACTGAGCGAGCGGTCTAACGTAACAGAGTCACTACGTTTTCGGAAACGGAACAACGGAGTTGGATCAAGGTCAAATGTGCCAGGACATGTGAAAAATTGCATCACAATGGGTGCCACATGAATTGACGGAAATGCAGAAATGGATGCGTTACGACGTTGCTCAGACGCACTTGGAGAGCTGTGAGCACGAAGGAGAGCCTTTCTTACGCCGTATCGTGACACTGTATAAGACATGGGCCACATCGTACGAGCCAAGACTGAAACGCCAATCTAACGAATTGAGTCATTATGGGTCGCCGCAAAAGTCGTCAGAGCCCCAGTATGGTGAAAGTTATGGTGATGCTCGTGCACGACTGTAATGGTATCATCTTAACGCATTACGTTCCTCCAGGCAGACCGTCAATGCACAGTATTACTGTTGGCTTTTGGAACATCACCTGCGACCAGCTTTGCGAAAGAAGCTACAATACTTTCTGCGCAACCCGCCCATCATTTTGTACGACAATGCGCGGGCGCTCAAAGCGCAAGCTGTGGTTGTTCTGTTCGGTCGATGGGACTGGGAAGTACTGTACCATCCGCCATACCCCGGACCTGAGTACTATTTTATTTGATTCCGAAGATGAAGGAACCACTTCGTGGCATTCGCTTCAGAACTGTTCTAGAGATTTGACAGGCAATAGACCGCTCCATTCGCACTATCAACAGAACAGGCCCTGCTAAAGGTATACTTCGTCTTCCACATCTCTGGCAACGGGTTCTACACATCGCTGGTGACTTCTTTGCAGAACAGTAACAGGTACAAACATGTAACGCTCTGTATCGGTTATGAATAAGTAGTTGCCACAACTGAAGTTTTAACCCTCACATATCCAAACACAACATTCGTGTACTATGTGATAACTATCTCCAAATTGGGTCAGTTACAGCAGTAGTTTCTTCACTGGAAATAATGAATGTTAATTCCTACAATGTTCCACGAAATACTCATTGTCCTGGATACTTCATAATTGCTATTGTAACTCTTGCTCTCATGCCGCAAGTCTAAATATCACGTGAATATTAGAATATACCCCATACTACATCGAAATTATAGGGAAATCTGTGCAGTGGACGACCAATGAATATGTCATAGTTAATGCCACATCGGAAACTACGAATGTGATGGTCACGTTACCATCGTCACAGCACGCTGGTACAGGGGTACAGAGTTGCACTGTCTGGTGAATACCGATGACTTTTTCTTCATGTCGATGGTAAGGTGCGAATCCGTCGTCTTGCAGGGGAACAGCTTCTTCTGTAGCGCCCCTCGACGGTGTATTGGCACACACCAATTGCAAATTATAACGTCATTTAGTGCTCGTACTGGAAGGAGCGCCACAAGATATGATAGACACAACACCATTCATTAATATTCTTGTGTAAGGTCCATTTTTAAGTTAATGAATATTTTTGAACAATACAGATTTACTCTTTGCTAAGCCACATGTTGACCCAAAAATATTAACTTCCGTTCCATAACAATGAAGACAAATCTTGAGTACTTGAATTTTACTTACTCAGAAACTGTGGGAAGTTAAGGCACAGCTATTTTATTCCTCCAGACACCCAAGATTGTGAATGAGTATAGAGCGATTATTAATGATAGCTTCAAATTTGAGTTCTGTTTTCGGCGATAAAGGGAAGCGTAGATATATATTTCTACTTAAAGCCATAATCTGTCACTAGACAGAATTTGCACAGTTAGAGGCGGTGGTATAAATTTTGGACATTTTATTACATTTATGTTTTAATAATGGTTCTTACTATGCCTTCTATCTTTAAAATTCAAATTTTTGTATCATTTGTTTCTTTCAGTAGGCTACAGGAAAGGAGGAATCAAATTATTTTCTATTTCATTTACGCGTATAAGGGAGGTATTGACTATGTCATCGTAAGCGCCAAACTAATCGACAGCAGCTGTTTATTAATGAAACAAGTTAATAATAGCGTGCAAGCTAAAAAAAATCGGGTTACTGCTCTTCTAGATGCGTGGAGAAGTACCAAGAATATCTCCAGTTTTATTACCGCCTTGGAACCAGCGTTCGAAATAGCCATCCCGCAAAAATCCAGCTAGCGTGACAAATTGCATGCACAGAATATTCTAGCAATACATTTTATTCGTTACGGGAAATTTCTGGAAGAGCAACCACTTCTGCAATTTTTATCTCACGCTCCTCCCTTCCAGTGGCGTTAAGTGAAGTGAATTATGCGTTCCCGCTGCCAGTATGCCGGGAACAAAACTGAATTCAGGCAGGGCGCCAAAGCGAATGCTCTTCGTGCGGCTTGTAAACAAAACATGGCGACTGCATCGGGGCCGCCTCAAGGCGCTGAGTCGCCGCCAGGGCCTCCGTAAACAATGCCGCAGTCTCCACACGCCGCCTCTCACAAAGAACGCCGCAACCAAGTGCAGGGACACGTCCGCTTCCAGACGCCTCGAGCAGTGTGGTTTAAATCCCTCGGAAGACAATTAATTGAAACATATCACATTACTGTGTAAAAATGTTTCCTTGCTCGAGGAATGGATACTGAATCAGGTCACGTTTCTAAAATTGGATTGTTATTTATAGTTTTAATGTAAAAAATTGTTGAAATGTGATTCTTGAAGTTTTCCCGGCGGACATAATATTCCATCATCTTTCGGGAGTGCACCCGGGACTGTGACAATTCTTCGTCCCATATTTCGGCTGCAAACCTTACAGCCATCTTCAAGGCGAGTCCAAGACTGAGTTCTCAGCGTCTGCGCGTGCCTATTTATACGGTAATTCACGTGATGCAAAGCTACTGAGGATTAGACTGCGCATGCTCGAAGATATCACATTCGTAACTGCTGCGCTAGTCATAGATGAATATATAGTCAAAGATAAACATGTGAGCGCTGAGTGCCAACATAAACAAAGCTGTTACGTATCCACAGTTCTTACAAATGAATAATTAATCATTAAAAGTGATAACATCAATCGGAAGTGAAGAAGCAAATATTCTTTCAGAACGAAGTGGCTTCCATGCATTGTCAAAATGAAATCCGTCGTCACGATTTAGCAGGTGGACCGCCAGTTGTACGTGTACAGCTTCCTTTACAACTGAGTCCCAGAAAGTAGAAGAGTCTGTGGTTAAAATCTTTACTCCTTTGTAATTCATGGAATGGCCAGTAGAAATACAATGTTCGGCTACTGCAGACTTGTTGGACTGAAGAAGGCGTGTATACCGTTGGTGCTCAACGCATCGTTCCTGCACAGCGCGCAGGAAGCTGTACACATACAACTGGCGGACCACCTGCTAAATCGTGACGACGGCTTTCATCTTGACAATGCATGGAAGCCACTTATATCACGCCTTCGTTCTGAAAGAATGTCTGCGTCTTCTATTCCGATTGATGTTACCACTTTTAATAATTAATTATTCATTTTTAAGCACTGTGGATACGTAACAACTCTGTTTATGTTTGCACTCACTGCTCACAGGTTCTCTAAAAAGTATATAATTATCTATGACTAGCGCAGCAGTTACGAATGTGATATCTTCGAGCATGCGCAGTCTAATCCTCAGTAGCTTTGCATCACGTGGTTTACCGTATAAATAGGCACGCGCAGACGCTGAGAACTCAGTCTTGGACTCGCCTTGAAGATGGATGTAAGGTTTGCAGCCGAAATATCGGAAGAAGAATTGTCGCTGTCCCGGGTGCACTCCCGAAAGATGATGGAATAAATTGTTGAAATGTTTATTAGTCCATAGCTTACAAACTACTTTAACGAATTTAAACTAACCCAAGGACAACATAAACAGCAATTTATGTATAACTAGCTGTAAACCCAGCGTTGCTCGGGTATTTATTTATTTATTTATTCCAGCCATTTTCAGGTATATATTCATTTGTACAAGGGCTGTATGTATGTTTTGTAAAGAAGTAATAGATTAGAACTTGGTGCGTGATGGGGCGGTTTTCCATGAACGTTACTGTTTACGTGATCATATCTCATGAACTACGTGTCGGAATGTGATACAATTTACAAACTACATCCAACTATATATGTGTGTACTGTCTGTAAAATTTCCTGTCGCTACAATTTGTAGTGTTCAAATTATAAATTGTAACGTCATACCGAGAACCGTAGTTTTACTCCATAAACAGCGGAAAAGTAGTAAGCGAGAAACTTTTTTCCATTCATCATTTTACTATGGTTGCCACCGAGAAAAAGTTTAATAAAGGTTTGAAATTATGTTTTAAGTTTGAAGCAAGTCGCTAAGTACTGTCATTCTCATACAGTGTATTTCGAAAGTCTCGCCGCATTATATGGCATTTTTTGCGATTTCTATTGGTTATTACGTAATATCTTTTGAACCATGTGCCGTATGTGATTCTTAACCATGCAGAAATTGGTACCTCACGGTAAGGAATGTGTGTACCAAATTTGGTTGAAATCGGCCCAATGGTTTAGGAGAAAATGAGCAGCATTGTCGCAAAATGCAGAAGTTTCCCGCGCATCTCATTGTTTATGACGTCATATCTCGTGAACTATATATTGTATGTGATTATTACACTTACGGCGATCGTCCTCGTGGATTGAGGCTTACGTGTACAAAATTTCATAAAGATTGGAACAAAACTGTAGATTTGTATGCAACACGTACAAACATAAGGACACTCTGCTTTATATATTAGAAAAACAGTCTAGAGTGCAATTTTTTTTATTTTTTTGACTAGTTTCGGTCTTATTTTAGACTATCTTCAGGAAATTAAGCTACATTGATGTTGTGGAGCTGGCAGGAAACTTGGAACCTTCTAGTACATTACTGCTCAGTATGCAATTTGAGCAGCGACGCACTAGAAGGCTCCAAGTTTCTTGACAGCTCCACAACATCAATGGAGCTTAATTTCCTGAAGATTGTCTAAAATAAGACCGAAACTAGTCGAAAAAAATTATACATAAATTTAAATAAGAGTGCTGTTCCCCATAAGTGAAACAAAAATGTTTCCAAAATTATACAAACAGCCATGCCCGAGAGAGGACTCGAATCCCTGACGGCGAAAGACCGCGTGTACCGCAGCACGGCGCCTCAGTGCGCACGGCTATTCCGCCGCGGCAGTTTTAAGTTAGTACAACCTCCGACAATCAAGTTCAGTGAACAGTGCTGTAACATTAACGTATATGAATTATGACGTACAATTACCTTATTGTCCTTCGAAACAGTCACCTCCCATGCACCGCTAAGCGCTGCGATACATGTCCTGTAAACTTTACACGATGTCTTCCTTTGCCATGGTGTTCAAAAGCATCGTCACTTTTCGTTGGAGTTCAAGGAATAGGAATAAGTCTGAATAATTGAGATCCGGCGAGTATGTTGGATGTTCAAATTGTACTACATCCCCCCCCCCTTTTTTGTCAGGAACTATTGGGCGATATTAGGTGTGTGTGTGGGGGGGGGGGGGGAGGGGGTGGAGCGTTATCGTTAACAAAACACAAGGAACCTTATTGTGTGCACTGGGACCATACTCTGCAGGTGTTTTGTTAACGATCTATATGGATACTCTGCATGTCACATTGAAGTGCTTGGCAGAGTTTGCATCGAACCACTTTCATCATCTTCTTTATTGTTCCAGTCTCTAATAGCTCGCGAGAAAAAATAACACCTATTAATCGTGACAATTAACGAAGGAACTTCAAGATTTGAGTAACTGTCCCGACATTTGTATTTGAAAAAAAAAATCGCTGTAATCAGGGCGAGTGACATTAAAACAATTTGCAAGTGAGTGACAGTAAAGGAGCATCGTGAAATAAAAAGAGTGGGGAAAACTGATTTCAAGATTGCGACTACGTTGAGTTCAAATGTTTGTACAGCTCATGGGACTTAACTATGCGGTCATCAGTCCCTAAACTTACAAACTACTTATGTACTAGCTAATACTATGGACGGCACAAATATCCGTGCCCGAGGGGGGATTCGAAACCCCGACCGCAGTGACCGTGCAGACCGTGACTGGCGCGCCGCAGAGCGCTCGGCCACCACGGCCGGCCTACGTTGAGTGTTACGTGACCAATACTGCTTGATTAGTACACATCGGCATCATCATTATCAGTATCATCAGCAACATTTCCAGCAGCACCACGACCACCACGACCACCATCACCGTTATTTTCCATCATCCGTTTCCCGAATGTGGCTAACAAGCGCTCTCCACCTCTTCCGTCTTCGGACGTGTCCGAAAGTCGAGACTCCACGTTTGGTACGCACCGCAGCGCGGCAGAATTCGGCGGGACGAGACGGAGCCAAGGACAGCACTGGGCAGCGAAGATAACTCTCTCTCGACACAACAGTCGGCGAACCCTCGCGTCAGAAGATCTCAGCGGACGACCTTCGGAAGGCGGAGGCAGAGACAACAGCTGACGTGGGTAGCAGTTAAGTGACAAGCTTGTTATACCGCAGCCAGAACGCAACGCGGAGTTCCAGCAACGCCACAACGCAGCAGAAACTGCCAGAGTAAAAAACAAGTAGCGCAAATAAAAGTGCGAAGTAGTCTCAAATTTTAACAGTTGTAAGATGTAGCGTCAGATGTTCATTGTTTGAAACGCGTGGTGATAAAATAGCTTTGATTCTGAGAAACAGAGATGTCTGTTACTCATCATATGCATACTTACTTACTTATTTACTCCTTGGCGCTACAGCCCATGTAGGGCCTTGGCCTCTCTGATAATCGCAGCCCAATCCTGACGATTTTCTGCTCTTTTCCTCCATCTCCTGATTCCTATATTTTTCAAATCGTTTCCCACATCTTCCAGCCACCGTTCCCGAGGCCTCCCTTTGCTTCTTTTGCCGCCTGGATTTCCTGTGTAAAACTTTTTGGCAGTTCGATCTTCCGACATTCGCTCTACATGGTCCAGCCATCTCAATCTGTTACATTTAATTTCAGTCCCCAAGTCAGGATTTCCGTACAGTTCTTCCTATTCCTTGTTTCTCCTTATCCTCAATTGCCCCGGCTCAAACATCGCTCCAAAAATCTTTCTTAATATTTTCCTCTCCCATCTTCTCAAGAGCTCTTCTTCTGCTACAGTCATTGTCCATGTTTCTGAGCCATACATTACCACAGGTCTTATGACTGTTCGATAGACAGTCACCTATTTTCTGCTCAGGCTACGTGACTGAAGGATCTTCATCAGGGCCCAGTAAGCTCTATTTCCTGCAGCAATTCTTGATTTTATTTCTTCTTTTATCCTGCTATCCTCCGTAACCAGCACTCCCAGGTATTGGAACTTCTCACATCTCTCATAATTTCCTCTGTTCAACTTAATATATTTCTCTTTAGAAATAGCATTTTCCTGGAAGCAAAGAGATACTGTTTTTTGGTGTTGTTTACTTTAAGTCCCAATTGTTCTGCCTCTTTTTCCAGTTCTTTCAAGCTTCTAGCGAGCATACAGACATCATCGGCATAGGCTAGATTTTGGTGCATGCGGTTAAACAGAGTACCGCCTCGATTATCAATCTCCACCCTTAGCATTACTCTCTCTAACATCACGATGAAGAGTAACGTGGATAGTAAATCACTCTGTCTTAACCCCTTGGTTGACCTCAAATTCTATAGATAGTTTTCCTTCTACTTTTACCTGGCATTTTGTGCTGGTGAGGGTCATTTCTACCAGCCTGATTGGTTTACTTGATAATCCCATCTCCATTAAGGTCTTGTATAGCTTTTTCCTTTTAACACCATCGTGGGCCTGCTTAAATTCTACAAAAAGCTGGTGTACATCCATATTATATTCGTGACACTTTTCCATTATTTGCCTTACAATGAAGACCTAGTCAGTTGTTGATCTGCCCCGTCGAAAACTACACTAGTAGTCTCAGAGGATTTCTTTCTGTAATTGGTGTGAGTCTCAAATGAAAATGAGAGGAGATTATATGTATCGTCAGATTTGAACACTCATGAA
The DNA here is from genome assembly GCA_026315105.1 of Locusta migratoria. NCBI lineage: Eukaryota > Metazoa > Arthropoda > Insecta > Orthoptera > Acrididae > Locusta > Locusta migratoria. Next base: position 335,844,296 of record CM048748.1, on the reverse strand, counting down.
ATTAGTGATAATAAAGTAACGAACAGAAAATTGTACAAAATGTCGTAGAAGTGGCACATGCAAATGGACATAGTGATTTGGATGTAGACAACACAGAATTACATGTGGTAAAGATGCACTCAGAAGATAATACCCCTGGTGTGGGTGAATTTTGTGTTTGTAATGTTCAAATGTTTGTAATGCTTATGGGACTTAACTACGGGGTCATCAGTCCATAAATTTATAAACTACTTATGAACTACTTACGAACTAGGACAGCACAAATATCCATGCCCGAGGGGGGATTCGAACCCCCGACCGTAGTGGCCGTGCAGACCGTGACTGAAGCGCCTCAGTCCCCTCGGCCACCGCGGCCGGCGATTTTTGTGTAACTCATTGAACAGAATCAGTAGCCACATCCTTTTTTCTTTCACTCACAAACAAAACGAGTCGACAATGACTGTCTGTACTCTTATTACAACTGCTTAAGAGCCCTGCTTCATCTTTGTGCGGAGTATTGTCTTGTACGGTAGTGAAACATGGATGCTAAACAGTTCAGACAGGAGGACGAAGAAGCGTTTGTAATGTGTTGTTACAGACGAATGCTTAAAATTAGGTGGGTAGATCGCGTATCTAATGAGGAGGTATTGAATAGAATGGGGGAGAAAAGGAATGAAGGGAGTAGAATCTTTACGCAGTCAGCTTAAAATGCCACCCCTATAAATTTCGTCAATAATGTTCCTCGGAAAGAACGTCGACTTCTCTCCAGCAATTCTCCTTTAACTGGAAATACAATGTGCAGTATAATTGTTTAAAAATTTACCCAAGCCGGCCGCGGTGGCCGAGGGGACTGCGGCGCGCCAGTCACGGTCCGTACGACCACTACGGTCGGGGGTTTGAATCCCCCCTCGGACATGGATATTTGTGCCGTCCTTAGTTCATAAGTAGTTTGTAAGTTTAGGGACTGCTGACCCTGTAGTTAAGTCCCATAAGCTATACAAACATTTGAACATTTGAACAACTTCAGTAACAAAGTTTCTCGCAGGACGAAAATTTTGCAACATCGTCAGAAGAATACATTTTCGTAAAAAGTTCATATTTAGCCTTCATAATATGCTGCTGCGCAACAAATTAATTTGTAAACATTGTACAGTTCTTCCTGAACACGTAGATGCCTAATCCATAATATTTGTACACTGAATAATTTGCATGATTGGGTTAGTTTAAAGAAATACACTATTGAACAGCTAATCCGTGGCGGACATGACACACGGAGAACTTACTCAAGAAGGAGGGGAGTCAGCGAGAAGGAACTTCCTGCTCAGAGCATATGCTTCGAAGATTTTATTCATACGAAATTGAGAACTTACTCAGAGAACGTTCTTTTTGCTCTGAAAATCTTCTCTGGAGCGTGTGCTCTTTCTTATTCATACAGCCCAATATCATTCTGTATACGATATCTTGTTAACGTTAGACACTAAAGTTCTGATGAAAACTCCACTGACATTCTGATTTACCCTACCGTCTGTTTGTTAATATCAGTGAGCATTTAAAAACGTGCAATGTAAAGCAGTCAACAATCCGAAGATTGGTTTGAACACTACAGTGCTTTACTTGCCATGGTCCTTTTCGGAGGTGGTATGCCGTTGCCTTCCTCCGATCTTCGAACTGACTTACCCAACCAGTTATAGGGGACCTACAGTTTAACGTGGGTTCCGAACCACGGTGCTACTCGGTATTTTTGACATGAGCAATACTGCCAGAGGAGAAAGAAGTGGAAAGTGACAGATAAAAATCCTAGGACCTGGCGGGGATCGAACCAGCGAACTTTGGATTTGTAGTCTGGCACTCTACCATTGTGCAACCGAGGCGCACTACTTTGTACAAAAATTACTTTCCGTGTATTATTAAAATCTGTTTATTGGTTAAGAGTACTTGTCCCAAAACCGCGTATCAATAGCACTTTGCATTTACGCAATATTTGCGGTGTGTGTGTTAAGTGATTAACTGTGTACAGTGTTGCGCGCCCCTCGGCCAGCGGCGCGCTTTGGCCTGGCGATCCGTTGGCAGGTTTCTGGGTCTGATACGCTGGGCCACTAAACTTGTCCTCGCCAGCGGCACTCTGGGGACTTCCCTGCAACGGCCCCCGCCGCGCCCGTGCCTACCGGCGGCGTTTCTGCAAAGCCTGTTGCGTCTTCAGAGAGCTTAATTAGGATCGGCGCTGCCGTAATTGGGCGAGTCGCCCCTGCCATCGACCGCCGGCGCGTTCACACCAATAGGCAATAGGCGTGCAGCGCGTCCTTCTACCTGCCGTTACTGTCTGCCGACGACCAGCCCTTCCCTACCAACGACTCCGTACTCCTCATACTCCACCTCCTCACCTAGAATACATTCGCTGATTTCAAAATGTTCAAATGTTTATTAAGCTTAGGGACTTAACTGCAGCGTCATTAGTCCCCAAACTTACAAACTACATATGAACTAGCTTATACTAAAGACGGCACAAACATCCATCCATGCCCGAGGGAGAATTCGAACCTCCGACGGGGAACGGCTTCGTGCATCGGAGCATAGAGCCTCACTGCGCTCGATCACTCCGCCGTGGCCCGCTGATTTCATCAGACGTAAGGGGAGGGGTCATTAAGTTAATCCAACTAGTACGAGGGGGGGGGGTGTCTGAAACTGTAACTACTGAGACGTGAACATTTTACTTCATGAAACCAATACAGCCAACTCAAAAATGTTCAAATGTTTGTATAGCTTATGGGACTTAACTATGGGGTCATCAGTTCCTAAATTTACAAACTACTTACGAACTATCTAACACTAAGGACGGCACAAATATCCATGCCCGAGGGGGGATTCGAACCCCCGACCGTAGTGGCCGTGCAGACCATGACTGGCGCGCCGCAGTCCCCTCGGCCACCGCAGCCGGCTACAGCCAACTGATAAAGGGTGAATTGGAAAATAAGTTTCCTCTGTCGTCTGTGATCAGAGTTGCGTATTGTTGCCAAAGCGTCTTCTGCCGAGAGTCTTCTTCAAACCTGCAAACAGATGGAAGTCAATTGGTGCGAGATCAGGACTGTATGGCGGATGGTGTAGGCGCTCCCAACCAAGAGTTGCAGCATGATTTTGCGTCGCCGTCGCCGAGTGTGGTCTCGCATTGTCACCAAACATCAGAACGCCAGATCTGAGAAGACCAGGCATCCTAAAAAGATTGCAGCAACCAAACTCCTTGGGCTTCCCAGAAACGGTGAGTACTGTATATGGAGTACTTCCGAATTTCTTTCGGACAGGTGACGACGGATGTTTCCACTCCAACGCTTCTTCCGAATGCAACGCCTTGCCTTGATTTTTTTTCCTGGAGGGCTTTTTCAAGCTTAGAAAGTGGTTTGACGTATGTTTCAATGTAATTACAAATTATGTAGAAAACAAATATATGTCTTTAATGTCTTATTATATTTTTTTCCTTTCATAGACAACTCTGTCCACAGTCGACAGGGGACAATTATTTTCCAACTCCCCCTCGTACTAACACCAGGTAAGTTTTCCAAGTAGTCTCCATATCGATTTAGCCACTTAATTTTCCGTGGAGTGAGTCTCAATATACAGGAGGAGAACAAAATAAAATTGCACTCCTGGCCATTAAAATAGCTACACGACGAAGACGACGTGCTACAGACGCGAAATTTAACCGACAGGAAGAAAATGCTGTGATATGCAAATGATTAGCTTTTCAGTGCATTCACACAAGGTTGGCGCCGGTGGTGACACCTACAACGTGCTGACATGAGGAAAGTTTCCAACCGATTTTTCATACACAAACAGCAGTTGACAGGCGTTGCCTGGTGAAATGATGTTGTGATGCCCCGTGTAAGGAGGAAGAATGCGTATCATCATGTTTCCGACTTTGATAAAGGTCGGATTGTAGTCTATCGCGATTGCGGTTTATCGTATCGAGACATTGCTGCTCGCGTTGCTCGCGATCCAATGACTGTTAGCAAAATATGGAATCGGTGGATTCAGGAGGGCAATACGGACGCCGTGCTGGATCCCAACGGCCTCGTATCACTAGCAGTCGAAATGACAGACCTCTTACCCGCGTGGCTGTAACGAATCTTGCAGCCACGTCTCGATCCCTGAGTCAACAAATGGGGACGTTCGGAAAACAACAACCATCTGCACGAACAGTTCGACGACGTTTGCAGCAGCTTGGACTATCAGTTCGGACACCGTGGCTGCGGTTACCCTTGACGCTGCATCACAGAAAAGAGCGCCTGCGATGGTGTACTCAACGACGAACCTTGGTGCACGAATGGCAAACGTCATGTTTTAGGATGAATCCAGGTTCTGTTTACAGCATCATGATGGTCGCAACCGTGTTTGGCGACATCGCGGTGAACGCACATTGGAAGCGCCATGCTGGCGTATCACCCGGCGTGATGGTATGCGGCGCCATTGGTTACACGTCTCGGTCACCTCTCGTTCGCATCGACGGCACTTTGAACAGTGGCCGTTGCATTTCAGATGTGTTAAGACCCGTGGCTCTTAACCTTCATTCGATTCCTGAGAAACCCTACATTTCAGCAGGATAATGCACGACTGCATGTTACAGGTCCTGTACGGACCTTTCTGGATATGGAAAATGTTCGACTGCTGCCCTGGCCAGCACATTCTCCAGATCTCTCACCAATTGAAAACGTCTGGTCAATGGTGGCCGAGCAACTGGCTCGTCACAATACGCCAGTCACTACTGTTGATGAACTGTGGTACCGTGTTGAAGCTTTTACATGCCACCCAAGCTCTGTTTGACTCAATGCCCAGGCGTTTCAAGGCCGTTATTACGGTCAGAGGTGGTTGTTCTGGGTACTGATTTATCGGGCTCTATGCCTCCAAATTGCGTGAAAATGTAATCACATGTCACTTCTAGTATAATATATTTGTGCAAAGAATACCGGTCAATCAACTGCTTTTCTTCTTGGAGTGGCAATTTTAATGGCCAGTAGTGTAGCACGAAGCAGTACACTACTCTGGTCAAAACAATTTGGGGATCAGATGAGATATCTAGGTTCTGAAGTATTGTTATCGGCAGAATGAACTAAAATATTGCGACGTCTTTCTGTCGGTTATACAGAGTGGAGGTAACAACATTACGGCAACCGAGAAATGGGTTGGAAACTTTCCTCATGTCAGCACTTTGTAGGAGTCGTCACCGGCGCCAACCTTGTGTGAATGCTCTGAAAAGCTAATCATTTGCATATCACAGCATCTTCTTCCTATCGGTTAAATTTAGCGTCTGTAGCACGTCAACTTCGTGGTGTAGCAGTTTTAATGGCCAGGAGTGTAGGAGATACAAAAAGAATAGCAGCTAGTTTTAACTGCAGAAACATGTAAGTTAATGTAGATAAGTAAGAGAAACAATGTCTTAATGTTCCAAAACAGTATCAGTAATATCTGCTTCCCACAGTCGTATCTAGGAGTAAGGCTACAAAGCGACAGGAAATGGAATGAGCATGGAAGGGCACTTGTGGGGAAGGCGAGTGATCGATTTGGATTTATTGGAAGGATTTTGGAAGGATAGTTCATCTGTAAAGGGGATCCCATTAAGAACACAAATGCGACCCATTATTGAGTACTCCCCGAATATTTGAGATTCCGACCAGTTTAAGAGACGAAAAAATAAGCAACTGAGAGGCAGTCAGCTGGATTTGTTACTGGTATGTTCGGCCAACATGAGAGAGTTACAGAGATGCTCCGGGAACTCAAATGGGATTCCTTTGAGGGAAGATGACGTTATTTCCGAGGAACACTACTTGAGGAAATTTAGAGGGGTCTGAATTTGAAACTGATTGCGGTACGATTATGCTTTCATCAAGGTACACTTCGCGGAAGGACGAACAAGATAAGAGAAATTAGGACTCGTACTGAGTCCAGTAGACAGTCGTTTTCCTCTAGCTCTCTTTGACAGTGAAACAGGAAAAGATATGATTAGTAACTGCTACGAGGAACTTTTCGACTTGCGGAGAATTGATGTGGGTGTATATTTTACTACTGATGGAAGAAAAAATTGTTTAGATTTACATATCGCGAGAATTTAAGGGAGGATCATTTGGCTATTTTAGACAATTTGTTCAGTAGAGTCATACTATCACACGTACTTACACTTTGGAGAAGCACAATTCACTGACAATATGGTACACCTCTTCCCCCTATCACAGCAGTAGGCTACTTTCTCATCAGGACACTCGGAACATTACTCACCTCTGACAATGCGCCACTCTTGTTGCGTAATGGTGTTATTGTGGTATGACACGTGTAACCCACTTTCAGAAGCTGTGCGTGTATTCTACGTGTAAAGAAAGATTACGTAGAGGCTTTTTGTCTCAGAAATAGCATTTATATGTTAGTTGCTAGTCAGAAGACGGTGTTACGGTTCGTGAAGGAAACAGACACGAATACCAACACGTTTGCACCTATACGCCGCAAGGCACCTCACGGGGTGTGGTGGAAGGTACGTCGCTGCAACCTGCAGCCAGTCTCGCACAATATAGCGTCCGCACAACAGAAGGCGTATTATGTTATTGAATTTAGGGGCACTCAGTCAGTGATCGCAGTTCAGCGGGCGTTTCACATTCGATTTCGGCTAAACCAGCATCACCAAAGAACAATCGACCGCGGTATAAATAGTTTGAAGAAACAGGGTATCTGTAAAAGCAAAAGTCATGGCTGGCCATGCGTTTCTTAACAAACAGTGGAACAAATCCGACGAGCTTTTGAGCGGAGCCCCGCCAAGACTACGTGTCGTGCTAGCTGAGAATTTGCGTTCCGCGCTTGACAGTGTAGCGGTTGTTACGGCGTCGTTTAGCCCTCAAACCATACCGATTACAACGGGTACAAGCTCTTCGAGATACTGACAAAGTGAAGCCAGTGGACTTTAGCAATGCTATTCTAGAGGACATGGAAAATGACACTTGTATGTCACGTTTGATAGCGATGACGCAACTTTCCATATTAGCTGTCGTTCGCTGTCATAATGTGCGTATAAATCCTCATGAAACAATTGAACACGAACATGGTTCACTAAAAGTGGACGTTTTTTGTGCTGTTTCGCAAAGCAAGGTGTATGGACCCTACTATTTTTTGGAAGAAACATTAAAAGGCCAATCATATCCTGCAATGCTACGGAACTGGTTATTCCCACAAGTTGACTCTGACAATTTCATCTATCAGCAAGATGGAGCGCCACCGCACTGGCACAACAACGGCTGCAGTTTCCTCAATGCCAACGTGTCTCAACCTTTGATAGGGCGTACTGGACCGCGAGACCAGGCTTTACATTCCTGGCCTCCTGGGTCCCCTGACTTAACACCATGTGATTTCTTCCTGTGAAGATATATTAAATAATGTCTTCACGTTCGTCCCTTACCTCGTGACATTGACGAACTAAAAACCAGAATGTTAGCTGCTGTAGCTTCAGTGACAGAAGACACCTTACGCTCAGCCGCGGCGGAGCGGCCGAGCGCACTGGAGCGCTATGCTACGATGCGCGAAGCCGTTCCCCGTCGGGTGTTCGAATCCCCCCTCGGGCATGGATGTTTGTGCCGTCTTTAGTATAAGCTAGTTCATAAGTAGTTTGTAAGTTTAGGGTCTGATGATCACGCAGTTGAGTCCCATAAGGTTTACAAACATTTGAACCTTACGCTCAGGGTGGGATGAATTCGGATATCGACTAGATGTTGCCGGCCGCGTGGCCGAGGGGACTAAGGCGCGTCAGTCACGGTCTGCACGGCCACTACGGTCGGGGTTTCGAATCCCCCCTCGGGCATGGATTAGTGTTAGCTAGTTCATAAGTAGTGTGTAAGTTTAGGGACTGATGACCCCATAGTTAAGTCCCATAAGCTATACAAACATTTGAACATTTTGATTTGACTAGATGTCGTCATATTGAACAATTATGATGGATTTTTATAAACTTCTGACTTTTGAGAGTAATTTAGTATGCAATTTGTTGGTGTTAAGCCCCATTTCCTAATAAATAGTTTTGTTTAAAATCTTTTTTTTTGGGGGGGGGGGGATACCCAGTTTTTATGTAGGAGAACTGTTCATCGACCCAAGAACATGTATCATTGGATTAGCGTTAATACATCCTTTGCGCATTGACTAGAGGATGACATACAGGATGTGCAGTTCTTGTGTCGTGGCTTAGATAATTAGCATCCCCCTTCTAATTCACAAGCACAACTACTTCTACATTGTTGCTAGAAAGGCGTTAAGTTCTTTCGTATACTCTGTCTAAAGTCGAGCTGGGTGCAGTTCTTGTGTCGTGGCTTAGATAATTAGCATCCCCCTTCTAATTTACAACCACAACCACTTCTACATTGTTGCTAGAAAGGTGGGTAAGTTCTTCCGTATACTCTGTGTAAAGTCGAGCTGGTATCCCGTCAGGTCCAGACTTCTGTCGTGGAAGCGGGTCATCTCATCGGTATTGACGAGACTTACTTATTCTGGTAGACTTTGGCGACGTAGCAGGTACTCTGCGGAGATTGCCGGTGAGCCGACAGAGTGGTGAGGTTGTTTGTGGCAGCGAGCGGCTGTGGCAGGAAGCGGCTGGCTGGTGGCTGGTGTTTGCCAGCTGCCGCCATCCATCAGCCAGACTGCCGCCGATTTCCGGCCCTCTGCACACACGGCCGGCTACTGTTACGCCCTATCTGCGCCCCAGTCGCTGGTCCCCGTGCGTTCCTGGTGGCCGGTCAGCCGATTCTCAACCACACACATAACCAGGAAGTGTTTGCAAGCTAACTAACCAACAAATCGTGGAAGAATCGTGGCATCTGAGCCAAAGAACAGACACCGCTATGTGATACTGTTTAACTTACTTATTTCCTATAGCTTCCTCTGGAGCTTAGGCCCTTGACGAAATTCCTCCACACAGTGCGATTCCTGGTCATCCTCTTGAACTTTTCTTCAAGTCTTCTGAACCTCAGAGATTTCATTTTCGACCGACCTGCTCCAGGTCGTCTTTGGTCGACCTCACTTTCTGGTGCCTTGAGGATTTTAGTCTAGCGCCACCTTCTCGACAGCTCCATCCGACTTCGTTAGGCAGTACATGGTCCAGCGCCACTTCCTCTCCTCGATCTGGATATCAATCGGCTGCTGGCTGGTCATGGTCCAAAAGTCTTCATTTGAGATTATGTCCGCCCACCTGACATTTGATATTCGACGCAGACATCTATTTATGAACACCTGCAGCCTATTGTTTATCTGTTTCGTAACTTTCGGTACTTAGTCTTCCTGGATATTTTTCTATTTTTCCGTATGGGGTAAAGCTGGACAAACGCACCATTTGCTTTCCGGATATGGCTTTCAACATCTACATCTCCGCCCCCATCTGTTGTAACTATACTTCCAAGTTAGAGGAAGGACTCAATTCTCTCTCTTTACCTCCCGTTTACTGTCATGCTGGACACGACATCAGAACTTATCCTCATCTCGTTGGTCTTGTTTGTCTTGATTATGGAACCTGCACGTTCCGCTTCCTACGACAACCTCTTCAGATTGTCTTTTATACCCCGATACCGCTGTGCTATAAGGCAACCATCGACTGCAAAGTCAAGATCTTCAAGATTCTATCTCGTCCCCCATTGAGCACCCCTCTCCCGTCCTCTCATTACCGTCTTCATCACGCTATCCAGGACTAATAGGAACAGAGTGGAGGAAATAACACACCCATCCTCACTCCAGACTTGACGTTTATCTTTTCTGTTAGTATCCCTTCATGAATAACATAAAACTTATACCCATCGTACATCTGTTTTATGATCTTGATGAGTTTTGAAGGAATTCCGTATTCCTTTAGAGTCTTCCACAAGATTCTTTGATTTACAGAATCAAAGGCGTCCACAAATGCGAGCTAGAGGGTATCCGCCATTCCACACTCTGCTCCAGGATAATTCGGAGTGTAATGACGAGATCCACACAACTACGATGTTTCCGAAAACCCACCTGTTTCTTTCAAAGCCTTCTTTCTACTGAGTCCTTTATACGATGCAGAATGACTAGCGATTGTTGCGGCTGTTCTAAATATATATTTAGTTGGAGTATTTTTGTTTCAGATGCTGTCAGTAGTTGTGGTCAAACAACACTGAAGTATGAAAATTTCAGCCCTGGGCTGGCACAAGCCCGCTCTTCTGCTTACTAGCCAGGTGTGCAACCTTTGCACCACGTAGACACACGGGCTTCATATACCTGCAAAGACTACTCAAGCCTAACCATACCTTACATTTTTTTGTTTGATATGGTTAGGCGCGCGGAATATACAGACACTTTCCTGTTCTTAACAGTGCCGAGTTTCTATCTTTTCGATCTTCCGCTTCTCAAATATGGGAGTTATTGTTTTACATGTAGACCCCGCCTTGTGAGTGGCTAGGTCGCGTGCAAGTTGCCTATAGTGCCTCCTGGCTTGTTGCATGTACTACAGACTCACAATTTTTATCTGTTCCAACATGTAACAGTTTTATGGGGTCACTAAGTACGTATACTTCCTTAGTAATGAAAATTTTAGTAAAGATGTAGGGTAGCCATTTTATTGAATGACAGACGTCACTATTTTATTTGATCGTAACTTACAGATGCACCTGATGATGAGATATAGGTCTCGAAACTGGGGTAGTTCACAGAAATAAAAAAGTTTAAAATTAACAACTGCTGCGGATCCAATGATTAAAAATGTATTGCTAATGTGTTTCGGATCTCAACCCTGTCGGTTTAAAGGAAGATATAAAAGCAATTCAGAGGCGAGCGGCTAGGTTTGTTACCGGCAGGTTTCATCAATGCGTGTTACCGAGATGCTTCGGGAACTCAAATGGAAGTCACTGGAGGAAAGGCGACGTTCTTTTAGAGAAAACTGTTCAAGAAATTTAGAGGCCGTAATCTGAAGCGGACTCTATAACAATTCTACTGTTGTCAGCCCACATTTCGCGAAAAAAAAAAAAAGACCGAAAAGCTAAGATCAGAGACATTACGGCTCGTACAGATGCTTACAAGTATTCGTTTTTCCCTCGTTCTATACGGGACTGGAACAGGCAAGCAAGTAACTAGTAGACGTACTAGGTACCCTCCGCCACGCACCTTTGCGTGGATTGCGGAGTATGTGTGTAGAAAACATTTTTTCTCAATTGAAACACATGTATATCACTATGAGTGTTCAACTTCATCGCGTACACTTACTGTCAACTGCAGAAGATCACTATAAAAATACCAAATAGTCAGTGTTGGACTGCGCAGCAGCTTGTGAACTCCAAAGAGCTCGCAAATTGTGGGTTACTTGTATTCCACTGTACAACTGAAAAGTAGTAGTAATTATTTTGCATGGCAACTATTGAATGATCAGTTTATTTAGTACAAAAGTTAGTGCTACAAAATTTTATTTTTATTTTAGTCCATAAAAAGAAGCCTTGCTTTTCAGCATATGCAATTTTGTAGTATGTAAATGGATACATACAACAGCGTAAATCTTGCTTCTAAAATAATTAATAACATAACTTAAAAAGAATACAGCAAAAAAATTCATTCCTCCAGAAAAAAATCAGGTCTGAAAGGGTTAAAGTTTGTAAGCCTAGGGACTGATGACCAGAGTAGTTAAGTCCCATAGATTTACAAATATATCAGCCTTCAAAGTAATCGCCATTGGCTACAATACACGTCTGACATCTGTTGTAGAGGTGTTGGGAACTATCAGCAAACGCTTCTTGGGGAATCACACAAAGTACTGAGGTCACGCGTTGTTGGCTTTCCGCAACCGTTGCGAAACGATGCCTTTCAGTAGTAATTTAATCCGGGGAAACAGAAAGAAGTCTGCCAGGATCAAATCTGGAGAATGAGTGTGTGGTAGCACAGTGACCTTGGGTCTATCGACCGTGGCTCATTCTGGATACCTTCCTTTCCGTCTACGAAGCGTTTAAACCACTGAAACATGCACTTTTTACTCACTGCTTCAACAGCATACACTTGCACTAACAACCGAAGTGTCTCCGTCGCCCTTTTCCGTAATTTGAAACAAAACTTGATGTTAACACATTGCTACATTTGGCGCTGCATGTTGCAGTGACGTGAGTTCTCACATTCATTCTGTTAGCTGCGCCGCAGCGTGTATCAGCGCTTCACTGCAGTGCCTTGCAGGATAGGGGGCGCTTGTTGACAGGTCCCTCAATGTGTATGCGCAGACACTTCGTCCTCGTCAGCGCGGTTTGTGAAATATGGGACCATCGCCGAATTTTTCAGACGCAACTTGTGTTATTTTGATCATTGCTAAGTTTAAATGAAAACAGTGTTATAGTTTTGTCTTTCAAACTGATTAAACTACGTCGCATTGTGACAATACCGGAGCTTAAATAGTTACTTGTTGGTAATAGGAAAATGAATATTGTTTCAAATCAAATGTTTGTAAATCTTATGGGACTCAACTACGGGGTCATCAGTCCCTAAACTTACAAACTACTTATGAACTACTTACGAACTAGGACGGCACAAATATCCATGCCCGAGGGGGGATTCAAACCCCCGACCGTAGTGGCCATGCAGACCGTGACTGGAGCGCCTCAGTCCCCTCGGCCACCGCGGCCGGCGAATATTGTTTCTCCACCAGTTTTGATAAAGTAGGGGTGAAATATGTCTGACGAAATCCTGGGTTCTATTTACACTAGTAATCAAATTTTTCTAAATGAACACTGCTCTGGTGTCTACCTAAGGAATAAATCTTACACTTTGAAATATACGTCACCGTTTATTTACATCCATTTCCTTCTTCACAAACGTGTTGTTGTTGTTGTTGTTGTTATTGGAGCTTTAGGGCGCTCAACATCGTGGTCATCAGCGCCCATACTAGGAAGAGATGAGTCCAATACTGCTAAATGGCACAGGAGACACAAACTTGAAAAACACAATTTTGATCAGTCTGGCCACAACTTGCCATTTCATTATAACAGTATAAAGTATAAAGTACAAAACTTCTTGAAATCAACTTATACGACTTACTGGCCGAACATGGTGGTGGACTGCATGACGACTGCTGACTGACAATTGCTTCATGTCGTCCGCTTAAATGCAATTTACATAGGTAGTTACGTCACGTCATATTACTTAAAGTTTTATCATTACAATTGATCTAATAACAAGGAGTATTTTCTATGTAATTTTATATACACATTTAAGTTAGTTACGAAGTTTTAATAATCTGTTTGTATCTGATTTTCAATTAATTACAAAATTACGAAATTCAACTGGAACATATGATGGCTGATTGGATAGTCTTCCGATTTGGCAATCTTTGGTCCGGTTACAAGAAAGTGTGAACAAACAGCATGCGTCGGTCCAGATTGACATAACAGAATATTTTTCCAACTTCATCTATGAGGTAATGATTCAGGAAATGAAAACTTAATTAACAATTACTTAATGTTTAAAAAATCAGAAATCTGCCAAAGTACAGATTTACTTTGCATGTCTTTTACGAAAGAAAAAGATTAGTGATGAGGTTATTAAAATCGATTTTGAATAACTTGCATTAGTAGGTACTACAAACAATATAAGCACTGCACAACTCGCTGGTTTTAGAATAACAACAAAAAAACTTTTTCGTGAACTTTGTATACAATAGGTAGGAAAATGTTTGAGTCTCTTTTTTCTATGATTACTCACGTTATAAACTGCTACACTTATACTCCGTTCACCGAAACGAGAGACGACTCAGCGAGGCGTGTGACCAGGGGCGCATGTTACAAGTACAAGAAACAGGCTGATAGTAGAGCAAGGCGGTTTTCCACGAAAGGAGAAGTAATTGTTGTGTTAAGACTTCCGTGTTACAAAAAATCTAACACTGCGCACCACTTCAAATAATGCCTCAACTAACAAGCTACTGTTGATATTTGATTGTCGAGTCACAGATTAATTGAAACACGACAAATGAAAGAATGCATTTCTAGATGGTCAGTTCATTAGCTTTGAAATGTGATGGAATATTCAACTAAAATCGTAAATGTTAGATTTTTTCTAACAACGCGAGTGATCGCGGGTTAATACGTGATCTGTGGTGCACTGAATGAAGAGAAGGATGATTAGCTGCAGGCGAGTCTTCATGGTAGTAGAGTTTTTTTGTTCAGAGTGTAATTGAAGACTACACGAAAAGAAGGGGTTAAGTCCATTTTACAGACTTTTCAAGAGAGTAATTTCAAAGTTTAAAACGTTGCAGTTTCATTCGTTATTGACATACGCTTCTGTAATTTATACAGTACATTTTACGACCTTTCTTTAGAATTCTCTGATAGTATAAAACAATATTTTTTTTACAAAACTGGACCCATTACGTCTTTTTTCTGTAAGTCTATTTTTTAAATTTCTTAGTGTAACGCGCAAATTAGATTGTCAAAGTTATATTGTTATGTGATATTGCAATCCCCCTAATAAAATTCTATTTATATTTGAGTGTGGTCATTATCGTACTGGGTGTTTATGACTAATTAGGTTGTAGTGACAACACTTTTTATCAATATCCTGTTTTTATTTTGTCTCAACTATTGTAGCTTTAGATATTAATGTAGATTTCTCTGTATCAGTTAGGAAATCAGTACAATTCTTCCTGCAGTTACAACGCTCCCCTATTTCAAGTGACATTGCTCTTTGCTTTTTAGATACTTCAGACTGTCTACCAAAGCTCTGTCTTCTTCTAGACTTACCACTGCAGCTTGAATATGAATCTTACATCGCCAGTTTAAACACCATCCTCAGTTAGATATCACACGAAATTCAGTCTACTACATCACAAAGAATTAAAGTGAATGTCAAGGCTACTCTGTGTTAGCTTAAATCACGACACGGTATTCGGTTCTGCCACAGCATAAAGCAAAGAAGATAATGTGAAATCTGCTCCGTGTTTGCTTCGACAATACATATGAAAATCAACAATGGCATTGCATTTAACGATGTCAACAATGATACTTCCGTAACACAATCATCTAAGTTCACCCAACTGAAAGTACATCTGATGAACTTCATAAGGATACCAGTAACTCATTTTCGTGAAATTTGGACTTAACCCCTTCTTCAAATCTGTTAGTCTCGCGACACTCTTGATACTACTACACGATACCCCAGGGTGTCGCGACACCCAGTTTGGAAAGGTCTGATAGGTGGTTGGTGAGTGATATGTGCATGTGTGGCTACACGTGTAACAGCGTACCTGCGGCGGGGAGGACTACTGGTTGGGCGTGCCGAGCAGCAGCCGCCAGGCAGAGCGGCCCAGGCGCCGCCGCGGGCCTTCGGTTCTCCGCGGCACTCGTGGCGTGTGACGTCAGCGCTCTCAGCGCCCCCACCCACCCCACAGCAGACGCCGGGGGCGGCGACCGCCGCACACGCGTCCCGGCCGCGCTCGCTCCCACCTAACAGACGACCCGCAGACAGCTCTGCAGCACCGTCTACCTACACACCCAATGAACCGACAGTGTGGAAACCCCGCGAGAAAGGCACGTCTCGACATAAGTGCCTGCAGGGAGCGATGTTGGAATCTATGCAATCATCGTCTAATCTATATCTATAAATGTGAATGTCTGTTCGGTGTACGTTTATCACGTCTGAACCACAAGACATACAGAGCTAAAAAAAAATGTACAGTTACTAATGTCTACCCGGGGAAGGCTTTAGGTACGGTTTTACAGCGATCTGATAGATATTTAGTAATTTGAAGATTATAACGCGAAATGAGGAACAATAATTAATCTTTGAAAATTATATTTACTCTTTGAAAATGGTTTTATTGGTTGGACTGTTTCTTGAGGTTGTTGATAAATCTGAAGCATTGAATTAAAATTTGTGGTGCGGCCGGGAATCGAACCCGGACCTCCATGCTTACTAGGCAGACGTCTTAACCACACCCCTGACGAGTAAAGCGCCTTGGAATAGTCTATGTACGATTTCCCTCCACATCACAAACTTTAATTCGGCTTCTGTGTTCCAAAGATAATTGCCACTACTGTCTCTGGGATTGTTTATTTGTATTAATTGATATTTATATCACCTTAACAGGATTGTTCCACCATGTCCATTGCCGAGGTGCTATTCCGCTGCATGGAGAGCCTTGGCAGAAGTGGCAATTATCTTTGGAACACAGAAGCTGAATTAAAGTTTGTGATGTGGAGGGAAATCGTACATAGACTATTCCAAGGCGCTTTACTCGTTAGGGGTGTGGTAGTCTAACGGTTCAGACGTCTGCCTAGTAAGCATGGAGGTCCGGGTTAGATTCCCGGCCGCACCACAAATTTTAATTCAATGCTTCACATTTATCAATAATGTCTTTCACATATTTGAGACGTAAATCTGTCTCTGGGATTGTTTATTTGTATTAATTGATGTTTCTTGAGGGATGATAATGATAAAAGGGTGGAGTATATTGGGATGGAAAGTTATCGGTGTATATAAAATTCTACGTGTGTGTGTTTGTGTGTTAATATTTCGCTCTGCAGCGAAAACTCTAGATGCAAACGAATTGTATATGTGTAATTGTTGTCCGAAGCCTCCCGTTGCACACCATAGCAGTTCCATGCCGGTAGCTATAAGGGGGTGGAAGATATGGTGGTTGAAAGTCGTCAAATTATAACAAAATTGCCGGTCGCGGTGGCCGAGGGGACTAAGGCGCTCCAGTCACGGTCTGCACGGCCACTACGGTCGGGGGTTCGAATCCCCCCTCGGGCATGGATATTTGTGCCGTCCTAGTTCGTAAGTAGTTCATAAGTAGTTTGTAAGTTTAAGGACTGATGACCCCGTACTTAAGTCCCATAGACTATATAAACATTTGATATAACAACATTCGGACTGAAGGCCAGCGATGACGCTTGCTAATCTATAGCAAGGAGGTTACATACAGCGAAACGTGATGCCCCAGACCATATCTTCGGTCTAAGCGTGCTACATTGTCTTCAGCACTTTCTCTGTAAGGATAAGTATACGAATAAGGAAATATAAGAATACATAAAGAAAGCAGTAAAAAAGAAAACTCTTAATACATCTCTTTTAAAAAAATCGATTTGACGTTTCGTGCGTTACATCAAGTGATCAATCTGTGATATTATTACAATCTTGATTCTTGAATTTCGAGATTGGATTCTTCGAAACGAGTGCATTCTTACGTGTGATTTCTTATTTCTTATATATTGTCTGATAAATGTAATATGTTTTTAGTAAAAAGGAGATGGACAGATAGAGACTGGATAGGAAAAATACTAACTCAGGGCTCGAATAAATAAATACCCGGAAAACGCCGGGTTTTCAGCTAGTATAAAATACTACTATTGGTCTCCTAGACTTTTCGTTGCAGCAGGGTCGGCGCGCCGTATGTGTTCACTAGTTACGTCATCTCCCGAAAAAAAAAGCTGATCGTGCAAGAAAGTACCGGGTGATCAAAAATTTGAAAACTTAAAAAGCACGGAATAATTTAGATAGAGAGGTAAAAATTGACACACATGCTTCGAATGACATGGGGTTTTATTAGGACAAAAAAAAAATGTTCAAAAATGTCCTACAGATAACGCTTCATCTGATCAGAAAAGCAATAATTAGTATAACAAATTAATACAAAGCAAAGCTAATGTTCTTTACAGGACATGCTCATTATGTTCACCATCATTCCTCGACAATAGCAGTAGTCGAGGAACAATGTGATCAGCGCTGTAAAGCATGTCCGGAGTTATGGTGAGGCATTGGCGTCGGATGTTGCCTTTCAGTACCTCTAGAGATGTCAGTCGATCACGATACACTTGCAACGTCAGGTAACCCCAATGCCAATAATCGCACGGACTGAGGTCCGGGGACCTGGGAGGCCAAGCATGACGACAGTGGCGGCTGAGCACATGATCATCACCAAACGACGCGCGCAAGAGAAGTTTTTTTGAACTTTGTTGTTATTTTTCTTTGTTTGTTCTAATAAAACCCCATGTCATTCCAAGCATGTGTGTCAATTTTGTATTTGATAATATACTCATAAATGTAATACCTTTTCTTGCCTTATATTCAAGTTAAGCACTGGGAACTGTGATTAATATTCCATTAATTGTATTATCCACTTAAAGCTGATTTATTTGTGTTACACAAAGAGAACTTGGAAATGTTTTCGTCAGGTGCTCAAATTCTGGAAAGCCGACTTCCGCACTGTATCAATTACGAGGTTTGGAACTTAAATATTGGCAACACTGCTGTGGAGACACTATGCAATGGAATCTACTATTGTTGCTGATAGCACACGTTGTTGACGTACCTACCTTACCGAAGTGAAGACCGTTGTTGCTTAATATCAGGTAAGATTGGGTTCCAAGTTTTACTTAGAGGGAAGCCCTTGTCCCTAATAATAATATTATCGGCCATACGAATTTCTATGTATTCTTTAAGAACACATTTCAACCTGCTGTTTCTTTTAACTAGTCTTGTTTCGACTCATCGTTTTACTGATTTTCTACACCGGCGCGCTACTAGTTCTATTGCACCTAGAGGGCCTCTACTTTGGTTTCGCGCACGCGCGAAGGGTCGTCAGCGGTGTATAAAGGGGCCACTGTTTCTGTTCTGCCTCAGTGTCGCTCTCACCTGAAGATGGCAGCCAGATGGTCTGCCGAAATATCGTGTTTCGTTGACGGTGGTATCCGGCTGCAAACCCGAGTTGAATATCATCAGTTATTACGCCGGGAAAGTCTAGGCAACCATTTCCTCCATGTGTGTTTTAAATTTCATTGTTTTCATTACGTCGCTCAAGTTTCACCTTGTCTTTGTGCATTCACCATTTTGTACCATCATCTATACCCATAATAAATATGTAAATGTAGGCCTGTCGCCGTTCACTTCAATCTTCAAAACTACTGGACGAATCTTCATGCCGTTTTCACAGGAAACATGAGAAAAGTTTGGGTCAACGTATAGGCATAATTTTATCAAAATCGGACCACAGAAAAAATTGAAGTGTTTTCAGTAACCGTCGTGTCTGTTTGTTCAACTATTAAAAACCTCTTATGTCCAAAACTACTTGACGAATTTTCATGGGGTTTCCACACGAAACTTGAGCATATCGTGAGTTCACATAAAGGCTTCAACAGTTAAAATCGGATAAGAGAAAAAGATAATTTAATATTTGTTTAAAAGCCATCGTGTGTGTCTATTTGTTGAAGGTAATCTCCAAAAGTACTACACGAACTTTCATGGGTTTCCACAGGTAAAATGAGAATAGTTTGGAGAGTAACATAGGCTTGATTTAATCAAAATCGGACCAGAGAAAGGAAATATGTCGTAATTTGAAGTTTTACGTGTATTCTCTGCTTGTACGTACGGTGTAGTACAACAAATCTCAAACAGTACTATACGACATTTCATGGGGTTACATAGATCAACTGAGAGTACCTCGGGGCAACATATAAGCTTCATTTAATTAAAATCGGATCAGGGAAAGAAAAGATATCGTAATTTGTAGTTTCTGGTGTATGCTATGCTTAAATTACAGCGTAGTATAGCAAAGATCCGATAGAGGCGCTATTACCTACATCTCTTACACTTGTAAGACGCATTTGTTGACTGTCTGTCTGTCGTGTTATAACTCAAGATCCAGACAACCAAATAACGTGAAAGTTGGTACACGTACACAAAATTACATGGGGAAGGTTTCGTTCCATTTTTTTGGAAAACCAACCTGAAAATTAGAGAAAAAGTTAAAGTGCGTTTACAATGTGTCCGTATAAATCTATATCTTCGCACTGATCTTGATGAAATTTTGCACACTGACCTTCAAAAAAGAGGAAGGTTACTGTCTACTAGGCTTTAGCGCGCAGAATCGCGTGATTTCCTTCTGCCAGTTACCTTCATTTCGAGCTGAGATGCAGCTCAGCTATTGTTTCATAGTTCACTGCCACAAGAATTCTATATTAATAATAAAGTACTACGAGTACTCTGTATGCAAAGATGTTGAATACCATTTATGACCCATTCGTGTAAATAACTGGTTTATTTGCCTAAGTATTTGATGTCAAATTGCGCAAAAATACGGGTAATAGCACACTCTTTGGCAACACTGATTCATTATATAAAAAAGGTGTCATAAAAAAGAGCTCTTTTAGTAGCGGTAGCAAAAGCCAAAAAGAGCGGACGAACTAGGAGCAGCAGACGAACTAGAAGGAGCGGACGAACTAGGAGCAGCGGACGATTATGCAAAACGTATCTCGCTTCATAGTTCGTTGGATTCTTTTCCGAAGACCAACGGGCAATAGCGAGAGGACGCGTAGCAGAATTAAAAATCACGTGTTTGCCTTCTGCTGAGGAGTCATTTCGAGGGGAGCGTCTGCCTGCTAGATTACATAGTTCAGTGCTACAAAATTTCTGTTTTGATGTGTTCTGCACTCTGCAATATCTGACTAATAAATTCCATAACGCTAAGATATAGAGATAAATCTAAACTTAAACGCGAGAAATTATCCAGAAACTGTTTCATTTGATTTGCGTGATATTGTTAGCGGCTCAAGCAGCAAGCGCATGAAGCAGCTAGGTGGGAGAACTTCCCACCTCCACCTGCACGCGCAGACCACGCCGCTCAGCCGTCACTGGGAGCGGACGAACTAAAAGAGCGAACTAGTTCGCGGCAGACCTCCGATCGCGAACTATTATGCGCAAGTCTACTGTCTACGTACAATTTAAACCTTAAAGCCGGTTACTTGCAGCTAGTTGTTAATATTCATGACACTTTATGAACTATCGTATTCCTTTGGCTGCAGGGCACCGGCACCGTCAGAGGCCGCTTCCAGCAGGCCCCTCGGGGCGAATTACGACAAAGGGGGAAAAAACAATGGAACGCGACTCCCTTGTTGGTGAGTGTTGGGAGGTGTTACGTGTGGCCAGGCGCGCCGGAGACAGCGTGTGAGGCGCCGCGGTATCGGCCGTTATTGCTGCACTAAATCTTACGTATCGACCGGCAGCCCGGCTGAATCACGACTCGACTCGCCGCTTATTGCTTGTACGGCAGAGAGCAGACAGGGGGTGTGTAAGGCGGCAGGGCGGCGGAGACGGCGGTGAATTATTCACGACGCGCGCGTGCTAGGCAAGTTCCCGCCACAGGTGCGCGCACGCTAACTTGTCACTCACCTGCACCGGTCACACGGTTGCAACAGGAGACAACGGCTATACGACGCTGCTGTTATCAAAGTCAAAGGGGTGCTGTCACGAATACCCGACCGCTTCTGTAATCATTCCATTCTTACGTTAGTCGAACTTCAATCTATGCCCCATCCTCTTCCATCGCAACCTATGTCCGTTTCATGTGTGTCTGTAGCAAATTTGGGCCTGCAGTCTCGTTTCCATGCAGCTCAACCCTCTTGAAAACATATCTCCTGAATTTGTCATGTGGATTGGCAAGATCGCGCCGGCCGCGGTGGCCGAGGGGACTGAGGCGCTCCAGTCATGGTCTGCACGGCCCTTACGGTCGGGGATTCGAATCCCCCCTCGGGCATGGATATTTGTGCCTTCCTTAGTATTAGGTAGTTCATAAGTAGTATATAAGTTTAGGGACTGATGACCCCGTAGTTAAGTCCCATAAGCTGTACAAACAAAATGTTCAAATGTTTGTTAAGCTTATGGGACTTAACTACGGGGTCATCAGTCCCTAAACTTACAAACTACTTATGAACTACTTACGGCACTAGGACGGCACAAATATCCATGCCCGAGGGGGGATTCGAACCCCCGACCGTAGTGGCCGTACAGACCGTGACTGGGGCGTCTCAGTCCCCGCGGCCACCACGGCCGGCCTGTACAAACATTTCAATATTTTTTGTTATTCTAATAACGTGGTGGGCAGGCTGGCAGCAGCTTAATACGCTTTAGTTCAGTCCCATAACATTTGATTTTGACAATTAGAAATTAAATACATTAAAACAATAGATAATAAATGCACAATTTAAAATTCGTTTGAAAAATTAATAAAAGAAATCGGCCGAATAGAACGGTGTGATCGACTGTTTAGTGTTGACATTTTTTTAATGGACAGATTGCTTCACTTTGCCAAGAATGTACAGCAGTCGTCAGATTTCAGGTTCCTTGAGTCAGTGTTTTGACTGGAAAGCGTTTGATACATTTGTAACTGATATTTTTCTTTTTGTGGGCTTAAACTCTGTGTGAAGTATTCGAATTTAAGTTGTTAAATAATTTTAGATGGCCATTAAAACAATAATAATGATTTGTATCCACCTGTGTTGAGTGAAATGTTTATCATTTACTATGTGTCGTAACCTATGTTTTGACTATAGTTACAGGCACTTTCTTGCCATATTAGATTAGATACCCAAATCCACCTACATATAAATGGGATACTCTGCAAATCACGTTTAAGTACCTGTCAGAGGCTTCATCGAACCACTTTTATACTATTTATCTCCCATTCCATTCTCGAATAGCGCGCGGGAAGAAAGAACACCTGAATCTCTCCGTTCGAGCTCTGATTTCTCGTGTTTTATTCTGATGGTCATTACTACATATGTAAGTGAGGCTCAACAATATATTTTCACATTCGGAGGAGAATGTTGGCGATTGGAGTTTCGTACGTAGGCCAAATCGCAGCGATAAGCGCCGTTGTTGTAATGAATCGCATTTCAGATCCTGTATCATTTCCGTAACGCTGTTTCCCTATATCGTGACAATACAAAACGAGCTGCCCTTCTTTGGACTCTTTCGATGTCCTCCGTCAAACCCACCTGATAAGAATCCTACACTGGGCAACAATACTCCAAAAAAGAACGGACAAGCGTAGTGTATGCAGTTTCTTTAGTAGTTCTGTTGCATGTTTTAAGGGTTCTGCCAATAATACGTAGTCTCTGATTCGCCTTTCCCACGTCATTATCTACGTGTTCTTTCCAGTTTAAGTCGGAAGTAATAGTAATTCCTAGGTATTTTGTGGAGCTTACGGCTTTCTCTCTTGATTGATTTAGGTTCTAAACAAAGGGGTCGAATGCTGGGCAGATGCTATATTTTTTTAGGGATACGACGCTCATTCTCATCAACTATTAAGTTTATTTATTTCCTCATAGATAATGCATAGGCATCATGAAAGAAAGATAAACAGGTAATAGGCCTCCAATTTGACATGTGAAACCTGGTGGGATGAAGTGCTTTCGAGTTTCTGAGACATATGGGATTTCATGTCGGACTTTAAAAACAAGATTAGGAAAGAATGATGACAAAAATACGAATTCTACCTACAGTAAGTAACTTACAAGGACCATCTGTATGACGCATTGTAGCAAATGAACCAAGTGAATTGGGAAGTAGCAATGACTCAGAAAGTGCGTCTGATTCATATAGGCCTAGTGCAGCTAAAATAGGGAGATCGTTTCGAGGTATTGCCACGATAACACTTTTGAAAGAAGGAAGAAATCAGCAATGGTGTTAACAACCAGGAGAAACTTGAACATCAGAAAGCCTTCTAAACAGATGAAAAAAAGCCCCAAAAAGTGCAGACTATGCAGGAAAGGAAAATCGATAGCAGAAGACGATGACTGTGTTCAGAGTAAAATAAACTACTACGATCCAAATGGACCGCAAGTGGAGTGGATCCAGTGCATTCGATACAAAAAAATGTTTTCATGAAAGATGCAGATGTGCCACGAATCTGTTGCGAAACAGTAAATACCGACCTCGGTAGAGATGTAAAATACAACTTTGCCGTTGAATTTATTTCAATGCCCTGAAACGGTTGAATTGTTTAAATATTTCGAATTCGTAAAATTACGCCCGTTAATGTCAATAAATGAAACATCACATAAAGAATGTTCAGTTGAATGACTTAACAATTTTCATTATTTGCGGTCAATTGCCAATTTTCACACCATGAATTCACTTTATCTAATTCATTGTGCAGTTGTTTTTGATCTTGCGGTGACTTCAGTGACCGATAAACAACAGCATCATTCGAGAAAAGTGTAAGAGAGCCTCTCAGATTGTCTCCTAAGTCGTTTAGAAAGGCAACAAACAGCAGTAACCTATAACACTTACTTCGGCAATGCCAGGTGTCGTTTCTATTATACTCGATGATTTTCTATCAATCACTAGGTTGTGTATATTCTCTGAGAGGAAATCGTGAATGCAGATGCACAACTGTGGCGATTTTCCATAAGCGCATAATTTAATTGAAAGCTGTTTGTGTCACAAGTCTTCCGGAAATCTAGAAATATGACTTCGATTTGAGATCCCGTGTTGAGTGAAGAGCCGCGACGGGGTGGCCGAGCGTTTTAAGACGCCTTTCTGCGGAGCATGTGGTTGCTCGTTGTCGGAGCTTCGAGTCCCCCATCGGGCATGGTTGTTTGTGTTGCCGTTAGCATAGGCGACTTTGAGTAGTTTGTAGAGACTGTTGACCGACGTAGTTAAGTCCTCTATACTAATAAACATTTGAACATGCTTTTGAGTGAAGAGGTAGCTGTGTTTCAGAAGAACGATACTTCCTGAATCCGTGCTGGCTATGGGTCAATACGTTGTTCTCTTCGAGTTGGTTCACAATATTAAAGTATTTGTTCACAACACCTGCAAACAGATTGTGCACTGTTATTTTATCTCAGATCGCGTTTTTACCGCGTAGCTGTGAAAAGTAACATTCTAGTGTGCCATTCTACATCTACATCTATATGGGATACTCTGCAAATCACATTTAAGTGGCTGGCAGAGGGTTCATCGAACCACAATTATACTATTTATCTCCCATTCCATTCTCGAATAGCGCGCGAGAAGAAAGAACACCTGAATCTCTCTGTTCGAGCTCTGATTTCTAGTATTTTATTCTGATGATCATTTCTACCTATGTAAGTGGGAGTCAACAATATATTTTCGCATTCGGAGGAGAATGTTGGCGATTGGAGTTTCGCAAGTAGCCCACGCCGCAGCGATAAGCGCCGTTGTTGTAATGATTCCCATCACAGATCCTGTATTATTTCCGTAACGCTGTCTCCCCTGTATCGTGACAATACGAAACGAGCTGCCCTTCTTTGGACTCTTTCGATGTCCTCCGTCAAACCCACCTGATAAGGATCCCACACTGGGCTACAATACTCCAAAAATGGACGGACAAGCATAGTATATGCAGTTTCTTTTGTAGTTCTGTTGCATGTTTTAAGGGTTCTGCCAATAAAATGCAGTCTCTGGTTCGCCTTTCCCACGATAATATCTACGTGTTCTTTCCAATTTAAGTCTGAAGTAATAGTAATTCCTAGGTATTTTGTGGAGTTTACGGCCTTCACATTTGACTGATTTATCTTGTAAACAAAGTTGAACGGATTTCTTTTCGTACTCATGTGGCCGACTTCACACTTCTCATTATTTAGAGTCAATTGCCAATTTTTACACCATACTGATATCTTATTCACATCGTTCTGCAGTTGGTTTTGATCTTCAGATGATTTTACTAGACGATAAATGACGGCGTCATCTGCAAACAACCTAAGAGAGCTACTTAGATTTTCCCCTAAAACGTTTATGTAAATAAGGAACAGCAGAGGACCCTTAACACTATCCTGTGGAACACCCGATATCACCTCTGTTTTAGTCGATGCCTTACCATCGATTACTACGAACTGTGTCCTCTCTGACAAGAAATCCCCTATCCAATCGCAAATTTTTGGGCGATATACCATAACCACGCAATTTGATTAAAAGTCGTTTGTGAGGTACGGTGTCAAAAGCTTCTGAAGCAACATTGACGAAATATTGGATGACACTGCAATACCCTTTTTCGGCGCCTAGTGAACGAGCTTTGTGAAAGAAACAGGGCCGATATCTGCTCAAATTTCTTTGTTCAATAAACTTGGTAATGTAAAACCGGCCTAAGAAGAAGAAGATGCTCTCGACCGTCGAAAGTTTTGCAGTTTCCGCACGCTATCTTGCGCTGTAATTGCCTTCCGAGTTGGGCGAGTGTTGTCAAGTGAGCGACGATACTCTCGTAGGGAAGCTGGCTTCCGGCCGTGTCAGAGAAGCCTTTGAGGCGCCCGTCAACCCGTCAGGCATAAACAGAGCGCTATCTGCTGCGGAGGTCTGCGCCCTCGGGTTCCCTGGCCCCTGGCTTCCAGCGGCTCGCAATTGGCTGGCTAGGGCGGTGGCCTCTCCCCATCTAGACGCCCCATTTAGCACAGCGGGCGGATAACTGCCTCTCGCACTGCATCTCCGCGGAGCTATCTCCGGTGCGGCTGGGCAAACGACTCTCGCGTTCGAACATGCTCGTGACTTGCCGATACAGCGCAGAAGTCGATACAGTATCGAACTGTGCGGACAGTCAAGTGACTAATGACTATCGTGCAGTACGAGGGAGGACCCAAAAGAAACCGGATTTTTGTTCAGAATGTTCAAATTTTTGTAGTACTTATGGGACTTAACTACGGGGTCATCAGTCCCTTCCGGCCGCGGTGGCCGAGGGGACTGAGGCGCTCCAGTCAAGGTCTGCACGGCCACTACGGTCGGGGGTTCGAATCCCTAGGGCATGGATATTTGTGCCGTCCTAGTTCGTAAGTAGTTCATAAATAGGTTCTAAGTTTAGGGACTGATGACTCCGTAGTTAAGTCCCATAAGCTTTACAAACATTTGAACATTTTTTTCCATCAGTCCCTAAACTTAAAAACTACTTATGAACTAGCTAAGACTAAGGACGGCACAAATATCCATGCCCGAGGGGGGATTCGAACCCCCGACCGTAGTGCCCGTGCAGACCGTGACTGGAGCGCCTCAATCCCCTCTGCCACCGCGGAGGGCCGGATTTTTGTCATAAAAAATTTATTTGTGAACCTATTTACAGAATTAGTTAAGTCACCTTCAAAATACTCTCCATTACATGCGATGCACTTGTCAAGTCTCTTTTTCCCACTGTCGGAAGCATGTTTGGAACTCTTCAAGCCGGCCGCGGTGGCCGAGGAGACTGAGGCGCTTCAGTCACGGTCTGCACGGCCACTACGGTCGGGAGTTCGAATCCCCCCTCGGGCATGAATATTTGTGCCGTATTTAGTATAAGGTAGTTCATAAGTAGTTTGTAAGTTTTAGGGACTGATGACCCCGTAGTTAAGTCCCATAAGCTTAACAAACATTTGAACATTTGATTTTTGAACTCTTCAAGTTTGATATTGTCCACTGCCCTTTGAGAAGCTGTTTCTACCGCCTCCGCATCATAATAACGCTCCCATTTTAGCGTGTTTTTTTTTTTTTTTTAGTTTGTGGAGATAGGAAAAAGTCGCACGGGGTTAGGTCCTTCGAATACGGAGGGTGGGGACGACAGACCACCTCTGAAATGCCAAATAGTGGGTCACTGATAAGGCAGTGTGTGCTGGAGCGCTGTGATGCTGAAACCAGTGATGGCCAAAGTTCCGGGCATTTCCTCCTCACATCCTCTCGCAAACGCCTTAAAACATCTTTTGGCGGACCTTTTCAATGTTCTCCTCATTTTGCGATGTTGAAGGGTGTCCAGAACGAGCTTGGTCTTCAACACTCATCTCACCACGTTCAAAGCGCCCAAACCACTCGAAAACCTGTGTGCGGCTCATAGCGTCATCCTGGAAAGCTTCCTGTAGCATTTGGTGAGTCTCCGTTGCAGTTTTTTTAAGCAGGAAACAAAATTTCACACATACTCTTTGTTCTTTTAAAGTTGCCATAACGACTTTGCAGGGGTAACCCGCCAACAGTCAGAGAAACACAACACCACATTTGCACGTTCAGCTCTACATTGACGCCGTCTGCACAGCTGTTTCATGACCGTCTCTACTAATGCCATGTAGCGTGAGAACCATGTACTACATGCAGCACCCTCGAAGTCCGGTTTCTTTTGGGTCCCTCCTCGTATGTGCAGACGAAAGAAATTTTGAAGTAACAGGCCTACTGCTTTGCTTCGAACTAATTTCATAGGAGTACATGTACAAGAAAAAAAATCACTATGAAAAAAGTGTATATTCTGTTTAAAATTGTGCATACGTGACCTGCCTGATATTACTACAAGATATGATCCATTGATAAAGAAAATATCTTCTTCTAATAACATCAAATTATTGCGAAATTGACACCCATAGGTAAAAACATTGTTTCCTCCAACATATGTTACATGACTCTGAATCGATCATCTTTTTTTCCCAAATTATTGCGAAATTGATACCCATATGTAAAAACATTGTTTCCCAACAAATGTTACGTGACTCTGAATCGTTCATCTTTTTTTGCTCCTTTATTGTACTTTTCAAGTCACCTGTACTGGTGGCAGGCTGTCTGCAGTAAGACGTTTTTAAAACAATGACAGCGGAGTTAAAATACGAAGCATTGGAACTGGACATGTAGAAACGTTTGGCGATACATAGTAACAAGACCGGGCGAGCAACTGGCTCGTCACAATACGCCAGTCACTACTCTTGATGAACTGTGGTATCGTGTTGAAGCTGCATGGGCATCTGTACCTGTACACACCAGACTCAATGCCCAGGCGTATCAAGGCCGTTATTACGGCCAAAGGTGGGTGTCCTCTGTACTGATTTCTCAGGATCTATGCACCCAAATGGCGTGAAAATGAAATCACATTTCAGTTCTTGTACAATATATTTCTGCAATGAATACCCATTTATCATCTGCATTGCTTCTTGGTGTAGCAGTTTTAATGGCCAGTAGATGTATAACAGATGTTCCTAGATAACAGCACTAGAATTTTAAATCACGGTTGTTACCTTTCAATTATATATTCGTCACTGTTTTTACTTCTGCACCGTAGAAGCTACCACACTCTACACGCCACTTTTATCATTCTCCATATTAAATTAATGAGATTGTTTCCATATTCCTATATAAATAGCTTATTTCACAGCGGCGAAAAGATTTGTGAACGCATGAACATGTCGTTGCAGCCGTGGAGACAGCACCATCTGACATCGATAGATAGTGTTATGATCCAATTTTCGAAGATATTCCGAGATTTCCCAAACTCTCACGTGAATTGTTTGAACACTTCGGAAAATGTCGGGGTATGTTCGAACATTCGATCACGACACTATCTAGGGACTTCAGAGTATACTGTGTTTGTTCCTTAATTTGTTATTTTAATGCTGTGGTGGGCAATCTGGCAGCAAACCCATGAACATTTGATTTTGACAATTAGGAATTAAATAGGTAAAAAGAATAGAGAATGAATGCAGTATTTAAAATATAAACTGGTGGGTAAAATACAATGGAACAACAGCTTTAAAAACATAAATATTCAGAGTTAAAACTGCCTCAGTGGCTAAAAACACTTAGGTAAGACATAAAAAACGGCGGCGATAACGGAGATACTTGAGAAAACACACGGCAACATAATGTTCTGCCTGTTCGGCGGTTGCTGAAGTCTTAAAAACGTGAAGGAACAGGACACTTTACACAACAGTTGACATGGCACAAAGTTAAAAGCATAAGGACTGAACCCCGCAGGGAATGGGAGAGGGAAGGGAGGCACGGAGGGGTGGGGAAAGGAGCGATGGGGGAGGGAAGGGGGATAAGTGAGTGTAAGGACTCCGAGAGGACGGGAAAAGGGTGGGGCAAGCGAGGGAGGGGAGAAGAGAGGCGGCGCTCAGATACAGGAAAGGATCAAGGTTGATAGGAAGCATAGATTTCGGGACGGAGGGCGTCATCCGGGAGAGGAAGCTGACGGAAGTTGCCCTCGTAGAGGAGGAAGAGACGGTGGTGGTAGAGGTAGGTAGGGATCACTTGGTAGCAGCGTAGCAGAGGCCTAGGATTGAAGAGGAGGTGGGAAACCAGAGGGTGACTGGTTTCCTTTTTTCGGCAAACTTAGAGGATGCGGATGTGCTCCAGGCATTTGAGGTGGTTAGGAAAAGGAATGAGGTCATAGAGGACTCGAGTGGAGGAAGGGAGGCAGATGCTGTAAGTGAGGTGGAGAGCGTACACTCGAGGATGTGGAGGGACTGGTAGTAACCAGGGGAGGCGGAAACCCAAGTGGGGTGGAAGCAACACAAGACGGGAAGCATTAGAGAGCGTTAGGCGTATAGGATCGTTGAGGGTTGGTTGGAGAGGAGCTTAAGTGGGTTGAGGCGGGAGAGGGCTTTCTGACAGACTGTCTGAATGACAAGTTTCCAGGAAAGGGTGCAGTCGAGGGTGAGGTCTAGGTATTAAGGGTTGAAGTTTGAGGGATGGAACGGTCATGGAAAGTAAGGTAGAGTTTTCGGTAGGAATGAAGTTTTGACGGTCGTAGTTGAACTTTTGAAGTTATACCTAGTTTCTTAGGTATATTGGATTATGAAAATTGTGGTTGAATTGTGTAATTACGATTAAAGAGTACACTCTACGCAATATAGTCTTCTCATTCGGCTTTTCCTGGTCGTGAACCGAAATGTTTGAGAGGCAGTCTCGGTTTGTTGTTCGTCAGGCGCCTGCACGGCGTAGTGCACACGCCGGCTTATCCGGGATGAGGTGGGGGTTGCTGTCGGCGGCGGCCGTGCTGTCGTCATTCCGGTGGCGAGCACGGACAAGACGCGGTACACGGGGCGCGCAGGCGGATCGTCTTACGCGGCGCTCACGGCTGCATTCACAGCGAGCCGAGCAGGCGACACGCCGGTCTGACGACTCCGGCGAATGTATTGCTGAAACCACGGGCGGATGCACTTGCTGTTGTCGCGTGCCGCAAAACCCTCAGTGGACGGAGTAAGGGTGAGGAAAAAGATAAATAAATAAAATAAAAAAGGAAAAATGAGGACAGAAAAGAGAGAGAGGGGGGGGAGAGAGGGAGGGAGGTAATGAGATTACAGATTTTCATATTCTCCCCATAAATTGTTTCCTGTGGAACGACTATAGCACTTTCGTAAATAACGTAAATGACGAAACTTCATGGGGGATTAAATCTGTGTGCCGGAACAGTGATTCGAACTTGGGACCTTTACCTTGCGTGGGCAAGCGCTATACTGACTGAACTATCTGCACGCTTCACGGTCCGTCCACACAACTTTACTTCTACCACTATCTTGCCTTCTACTTTCCAAATTTCATAGAAGTTCTCCTGCGAAACGTATAGGACTAGCACTCCTGGAAGAATGAGTATGGTAAAGACATAGCTTTGCCACAGCCTAAAGGATATTTCCAGAATGAAATTTTCACTCTGCAGCGGAGTGTGTGCTGACATCAAACTTCCTGCAGATTAAAATTGTTTGCCGCATCCAGGATTCGGACCTGGGAACTTTGCCTTTCGCGGGCAAGCATTCTACCGACTGAGCCATCCCGGTCCGTCCTGACACCTTTACTTCCGCCAGTACCTCGCCACCTACGCGGAAGCACTTCTGTGAAGTTTGGAAAGTAGAACGCGAGGTACTGGAAGAAGTACAGTTGTGAGAACGGAGCGTGAAGTGTGCCGAGGTGGATCAGTCGGTAGAGCGCTTGCCCGCGAAAGGCAAAGGTTCCAGGTTCGAATTCCGGTTCCGGCACATAATTTTAATCCGCCAGGAAGTTTCATATCAGCGCTCACTCTGCTGTAGAATGAAGATATCATTAAGGTAAAGGGTATTATTCAATCTCAAAGGGGAAAAAAACATTTTCCAGTGCGGTCCATGTAATCTTAAAAATGCGTTTTTACGACCTGTAGTTCAGAATTTCACTTGGTCCTGCTTTAACCAATCCATATTTAAACATACAGCAAGGGATACCAGTCAATCTTTGCAGCAACGACTTCAAGAACAATATGGTAATTGTAATTCCTAAGAAAGCAAGTGCAAACAAATATGAAAATTACACAAATATTAGTTTAATAAGTCATGGTTGCAAAATACCAACAATAAGTATTTATAGACGAATGGAAATACTGGTGGAAATACCTTGGAAGAGATCAGTTTGGAGAAATGTAGGAACAGCCAAGACAATACATTACGACTTATCTTCGAAAATATGTTATGGAAAGGGAAAACCATGTTTTTAGCATTTGTAGATCTGGAGAAAGCTTTTGACAATGTTGACTGGAATAAACTCTTTCAAATTCTGAAAGAAGGAGAGGTAAAATATAGAAAGCGAAGAGTATTATTAACTTGTACAAAAATAAGACAGCAGTTATTGGAGTCGAAGGTTATGAAAGGGAAGCATTGTTGGGAAGGCAGTAAAATAGGGTTGCTGCGTTCCTCCAATGCTGTTCAATTTGTATTTTCAGCAAGTTGTGAAGGAATGCAATGACAAATTTAGAGAGGAAATTAATGTCCAGGGAAGGCGAATAAAAACATTGCGGTTTGCTGATGACATAGTAATTCTGTCAGAGACAGCAAAGGACTTGGAATTAAATGGAATGGACACTGTCTTGAAAGGAAGGTATAAGATGAACATTAACAAGAGTAAAACGGAGGGTAATGGGATGTAGTGTCCGGAAATTAGGCGATGCTGAAGGAATTAGATTAGGTAATGAGACGATAAAAGTAGTAAATGAGTTTTGTTATTTGAGTAACAAGATAACCTCTGATGGCCGAAGTAAAGAAGACATAAAATGCAGAATGGCTATGGAAAGAAAAGCGTTTAGTTTAAATGTTATGAAGGCCTTTCTAAAAGTATTTGTTTGGAGTGTAGCATTGTATTGAAGGGGAAGATAAAGAGTTCAGGCAAAAAGATGACGGAAGCTTTTGAAATGTGGTGCTACAGACAAATGATGAAGATTAGATGGATTGATCTCGTAACTAATGAGGAAGTGCTGAACAGAATTGAGGATGAGTTTCTGGCATATCCCGACTAAGAGAAGGGATATGTTAATTGGACTCATTCTGAGGCATCAAGGAAACGTCAACTTTGCTTTAGAAGGAAGTCTGTGGGGGTAAAAATCGTAGAGGGAGACCGACGGACGAATACAGTAAGCAGATTCAAAAGGATGTAGGCTGCCATTCTTACTATCACTTGAAGAGGTTGGCACATGACAGGGAAGCGTGTAGAGCTGCATCAAACCAGTCACCAAAAAGTGTTGCTCGGAACGATTCTTCGGGTTCATGATATTTTATATAAAAATGGAAGAGAGATATAGAAAAATAGCATTTCAGTTCTCTTTATTGGTCACTAAAACAGAAATTAACACGTGTGCGACAGTATCCTACCCATTAAAAGTGTCCAAGTATTTGTAAACCTAACAGCAAAGTAGTGAGATTATCGGTTCCTAGAAAGACAAACCACTTAAACGAAATTATGCTAAGGACTCACACACACGCACACGCACGACATGGAGTAGTCGAACCTCCGACGGGAATGGCCGTACAATCAATGATATGCCACCCCAGAACATTTCCACGCGGCATCTACACAATCTGAATTTGTGTTATAGAATTCAGCAAACACCAGTACCCATAATATCCTGATAGCATGTCTTCTTGCAATGATGCATGCCAGCTCCTGCCCTTTGTTCATTAGATCATCTAGGGGCTGTTGATCCAGATTGTGCCACTACTCAACAGCAGTTGGGCGTAAATCGATTGGGTGGTGAGTCGTCTCGTCGAGAATTGGCCCTTTTCATTGTATCCGAGGAATGTTCGTTAGGGTTCATGTCTGAAGAACATGCGGGCCGTTCTGACCCTGCGATCACGGGAGAACGCATTCACAAGATGTGCACAATGAGGGCGAGAATTTTCATTAAGAGGAATCCCTCACCGAAATGGTGCCGATACGGTTGCACTCTCGGATATTAGAATAGACGGTAGGGGTCACGCACAGGTTGGGAAGACCAGGCAACACCACCTAGAGACAAGGCCTCACAACTGGCCGTGCCTACGTCAAACTTGTAGGCCGCGGCCGCCATCTGACTGGCCGGCGGCTGTGCGGCGGTGGGCGTGCCCCAGTGGCCAGCCAGTGAGGTGGTGGCCGCAGCCTCTAAGTGTGACGCAGGCACGGCCACTTGTGAGGCCTTGTCTCTAGGTGGTGTTGGACCAGGCCGTGCTCTGTGACGTCACCCGGTGACCACAGCCGACATGAACGGCGGCCACGAAACACTCATGAAACGATTGCAGGAAAACTATTTGGTGAAAAGTTTTGGTTTTTTTACATCTTACAGCTTGACATCTCCGCTCGATGAAGGGCATTTCTTTTTATTATTCTGCATCCTTCTTTTGTGCTGTATAAATTAAGTAAATGGTTGCAATAAATTTTATGATTTTGTAGAGGTAAAAATGCATTGTGTAGACTTTAGGTATTATTCATTTTAGATCATATGTTGCTGCATATGAATGTTGTGAACATGTCGAAGTAAATAATTATTTCAAGTATTTATTTATTTATTGTTCTCACTTCTTAAATGATCAACTTCTTTAGTTGATTCAGCTACAATTGTTCCTGTGGTGTCGCACAAGTCTAAAGTGCGCGCCATCTACTTTCGCCGCGCGCCGCCATGCACGCACGGCGCGGCGTTCTTACGACGTCAGCCACGAGCGCCCTCTGCTGCAACTCCGCTCGTGGCCACCACTGCTGCATCGTTCACTTGGGAATCAGATAGGCACCAGTTAAGACTTGGCTATCGGATAGGCACTAGGAATCATCAGTAGGCAGGCCTCTCTCTAGTTTAACTATGTATCAGCATTCTGCAGTAATGAACTTCGTAAAAGTTAAGTATTAGAACGTTTCTATGAAATATATATATTGTTCTAATTTAGTCTAGAGTTACTAGTTTCTGCTGCCCCACAGGCTGGTCACCTCCGTACCTGCACACGCGTGCATCCTTTATTCCTGTGTCGGTCTCTTTCTACTCGGCCACCGACACCTACGACAACCAGCGGACGAGACACAAAAGCGGCAACGAGGCTGGGACACAAAAATTCCATCATTGTCAACGGCAGTGCTCGCTAAGGGAGTTTCGGAGTTAGTACACCTACTAATTTCCTCAATGGAATTGTTTATACAATTTACGCTGTCATCCTTGTCATTTGTTGTTAACAATAACATTTGTACTTCTTTTCGGTTGTTCCGTCTTTCTACTCTGACTTCATAGCATTCAGAAGAACCTGTCTTGACTACGTCGATGCACTTAGCTTCTAAGTAGGGATCGCATCTTCCTTTAATATACGTTTCAATGGAAGGTTTAAAAGTTCATTTTTCAAGTCTCGAACATAATCAGACTCTTTAAAATGTTCTGAACATACACAACCAGTATCAGGGTTGACAGTATTTAATCGCTTACCCCGCGTCCACACATTGGTACCAACGCTGGCGCCAACATTGGCCAATATTTTTGAGACAGCGTCCACACATTGGAGCCAATATTCAGTTGAATTCGTCGAGAGCCAACGAAAACATAACTGAAGCACAAATCGCGGACAATGCATTCACGCTTTTGAGTGTGAATAATTACATTTTGTCATTGTAAATCAAATGGGGAAACATACGTATTAGATGATGGGGTATTGTATCAATTCCTACTGAACATTAATTACGGAACGAAATCATTAATTTTTTTAAATATGCTACAAGTAAACGATACACATTATAAAAACTTAGACCTGCTACTTTAAATGATTGAAAAAAAAAAAGAGATGTTTTGGAGGGATGCTATTCTTTTGGTATTACGCTTCGATTTCTTGCTAAAGGAGACAATATTAGAAGCCTACACTTCCCTTTTTAAATAGCCATGTAATTGATATCACTAGTAGTGCTTTAAGTTTGCAAAGCGATATTTAAAACTTGACATGAAATATAAGTACTGTACTGTTAATTTTAAAAATTAAATTCTGTAATGGAGTGTGTCGAAAGTCTTGAAAGATTTTAATTTCACAGTTAGCGCCTACGTTTTGCTGTGGCATTTCGTTTTTTGAGGTTTCTTTCTCAAATGAATCACTTTCTGATAAAGTTCTAGTATTTACAAAGAGATTTCGAAACTTTAAAACGGCGACGAAGAACGAACGAATAAAGTAACAATTTCGAGATGAGCAGACGACAAAGACAATGAAACGTTGGCGCCAATGTGTGGACGACGTACCCTTATTGGCCCAACGTCCTTTGATGTTTGGTCGAAATACCGACAAGCAACGGAGCCGTACCAACGTTGGCGCCAACGTTGGTTCCAACGCTATTTCACCGATCCACACATTGGACGAACACTGTTGGCGCCAACGTTGGGTCCAATGTGTGGATCCGGCCTTACACGCATTTATCCACTTTAACCTTGCCTCTTTATCTCTTGGAAATCTGTGAAATATCGCATTCTTCTGTCTGCCGAGGTTCGTACAGCACGCAAACAACACAACACACCATCGTCACTAATAAGCCATCACTTATCACTCTCAACTACGTAAGACATACACAAACTATAAAGAGCTCGTAAGAAACCATTTCTGTGGAGATACACTCATAATAGCAACGCTATGGTCGCGCGGGAAAACTGTGCTGACCCTTACCGTCTATTCCAGTACCCGTGGTTGCTCTAGATGTCAGAGAATGTGATCCCTGTACCGTTTAGCCGTTTCATTGCCTTCTACAATCACCATTGGCGTATGGTGGCCCCACATAACGGCACCACAAAACAGCAGGAAACCACCGTCTTGCTGCACGCGCTGGCGGTGTATGTGAGAAGTTGAGATTGATGAGGCTGACTCCAAACCGTCTCC
Source organism: Locusta migratoria (assembly GCA_026315105.1). Lineage (NCBI taxonomy): Eukaryota > Metazoa > Arthropoda > Insecta > Orthoptera > Acrididae > Locusta > Locusta migratoria. The sequence continues at coordinate 335,807,724 of CM048748.1, read as the reverse complement.
GACGATTGTCTGATTGAAGACAGGGACTAGCATCATGTGTGTCATCTGTAAAAAGCAAGCACTTGATGCCATTTCCCACGAGTCTATTCAGCATGCTGTGGGTCCATCTGAACGGCGCTGGATGGTTGTCATTAACGTCTGATCGAGCGAGGTGGCGCAGTGACAACACACTGGACTCCCATTCGGAAGGATGGTGGTTCAAATCCACCTCCGGCCATCCAGATTTAGGTTTTTCGTGATTTACCTAAATCACGGCAGGCAAATGCCGGGATTGTTTCTTTGAAAGGGCACGGCCGATTTCCTTCCACATCCTTAACCAAATACTCCGAGCCTAAGCTCCGTCTCTAATGACCACGCTCTCGACGGGCCGTTAAACTCCAAGCTTCCTTCCTTCCTTCCTTCCTTCCTTCCATGAACGCCTGCAGTGAAGTTGCACGTCAAGCAACGTATTACGCACTGTTTGAATCGAAACACGACGTCCTGTCGCTGCACGAAAAATCATTATACAGCATGGTGGCGTTGAGACACGTCTGTTTGTATTTAGCGCAAAAATAATTAAGTAGGTAGTAGGTTGCTACTACGCGCCAAAGATATACAGAGGTGTAATAACATCATTGGCTCGTCTCGCGGAGGTCACTGTTTGGCCGGAGACGAACTCTCCAGTTTCTGGCGTCTGATCCGCAGTGGCGGCAGACACTGACTGATATTATCCGTTTCACATATAAAGGTAAAGAAATTACGTAGTTCTGTAGCGATTTTGGGTAGTGAAAGAATCACTTACCGGGTGCTTATTGTAGTGAGGTATTTTGTATAAGTAATTTTGAATTGAAAGTGTAGAAAGGTTTGACAAGGATTGTCATTTACGCAGAATTTTCTATAACAATGTTTTAATTTCTCAACACTGTATGAAGTATTTAAATAACTTTCTGATTTATTATTGTAGTTAGAAAGTATCATCTTACCCCACTTTGATTTACAAGTGTAAAATCTTTGAAACAGCGTGTGTTATAAAATTACATAGCAAGATGTGTATTTTCAAGTGTGCAGAAAGCATATTAGAATTTGATTAGTGAGAAAGTTGGAAATTATTTTTCAAAAAGAAATAAATGTCAGACGCGTTAATTAAAAATCAGTTGGAAACGTGAAGTTTCCAAAATTACGAATTTGATCAGTAATATTTCCAATTTCATAAATGTACAGTGACAATATTCATATCAGCGTGGTCTTTCAGAGTAAAAGAGCACCTTGTCTGTCATATTTAATTAAACAGCGGCCGGTGCCGATTCTCCGTGATCGGTAGAAAGCAGAATTTTAAGTCGAGGCGTTGACGTCACTTAACCTACAGACAAGTTTCATCTTTATTAGTCCTGTAGTAGACAATAGACAAGTTTAAGCGTTCCTCTCAGATTTCCTCCGATCTCAGATCTGTTACGTAGCGGACATCAGCTGCTGTGGCAGCTTTTAGGCGGGCAGAGTTGAATTAAAGTTTGTGACGTGAAGGGAATCGTGCGTAGACTATTCCGAGGCGCCTTAATCGCTAGTGATACGGTGGTGTAGCGGTAAGACGTCTGCCTAGTAAGCATGGAGGTCCGGGTTCGATTCCCGGTCGCATTACAAATTTTAATTCAATGCTTTAGATTTATATTTAATTTCTTTGTCATATTCGAGACGATAATCCGTCTCAGGGATTATATATTTCTATTTACATTGATATTTATATCACCTTAAGACAGGAATGTTCGAATATGTCCATTGCCGAGGTGTTATTCCGCTGCATGGAGAGCCTTGGCAGCAGTGGCAATATTCAATGGAACACAGAAGCTGAATTAAAGTTTGTGACGTAAAGGAAATCGTGCTTACACTGTTCCGAGGCGCCTTAATCGCTAGTGATGCGGTGGTCTAGACGTCTGCCTAGTAAGGATGGAGGTCCGGGTTCGATTCCCCGTCGCATCAGAAATTTTAATTCAATCCTTCAGATTTACCTTTAATGTCTTTAACATAACTTTTGTTCACTCCGAGTGTCTCAAAACTACCCTCGATGAGAGTCCCTCCGGACACACAGTAATAATGCGGATACGATCAAACTTTATCAGAAGCAGTGTACTTCCTTCCTGGTGTTACGTCTGGAATTTTATCTGCCGTCTTAGCCACTCCTTTGTGGGGGTTGAATGAGATCTACGATCAATTTAAGGAACTGTGTTTTTGATGCAATGTACACAATGTTCAGTGTTCAGGGGACCTTGAAACCAAAGTGACACAACACTTTTTAGGTGCGTATTTGCAGGCGTGCAAAGTACAAAGTTACTTTGAGGTCAGACCATAAGTTGTGGGTGTTTCAGTGCTCCTCGTCAGGCACCGTAGTCACAAAGGGAACGCAAGTGTCCGGAATGTGAGCAAGCAGGCCGTGCCAGGTCACGGGAGGAGAGCGGCGGTGTTTGCGCGCGCCTCCGGCTGTTAGCGGCGGCCGGCCTGTGACGCGGCCGCCAGCGCGCTGGCGCCAGTGGCTGTCCCCGCGCGGCAGTTAGCGCCAGGCCGCGAGTTGCGCGCGCCGCCGCGTTTGCGCTGCGGTTAGCGCCGCGCAGAAACAAAAGCGCGACAAACAGTCTTAATTAACAGCACGCGCTGCACCGCCGCCTTCCCGACGATTCTCCTCGCGTGGCCCTGTCGCAGTTTTCGTGTAGCAACATGCCCGACCAGTTACACAGAACTTACAAATGAGTATGGCTTTACAGCTTGTGGCAAAAATTGGGGCCTGAGCACTGGCTATGTACTGGATATACATCACAGTGATTAGACCCAGGATCACCTATGGGGCGGTCGTGGTGAATGATCTCATTGGAGAATTAAACTCTAGGCAGTACTTTTGCCAAGGATACGCAGATGATCTTGTCATAGTAATACTTGGGAAATTTGCTGACACAGTGAAGAATATGGCACAAGGTGCATTGGACATTGTGCAAGACTGGTGCAGAAAACAGGATCTGGGGGTTAGTCCTAAGAACACTGTTGTTTTACCATTCACAAGGAAGCACATACAACATTCAAGTTGGAATCTAAAGCTTTTCAATGAAGCGCTATCTGTGAAGGGGACAGTGAAATATCTAGGGGTTACCCTAGATGAGAAACTGACATGGACCCCTCACATTAGGAATATTTGCTCCAAGGCAAAAGGTACTTTAGCAAGTACCAGGAGAGCTTGTGGCAAAAATTGGGGACTGAGCCCCAAGGGAATGCATTGGATATACACCACAGTGATTAGACCCAGGATCACCTATGGGGCCGTCGTGTGGTGGAAGAAGGTAGAACAGCAAGTTGCTGCTAAGGAGCTTGGTAAGCTGCAGAGATTAGCCTGCTTAGCCATAACAAGCGGAATTAGCAGCACACCAACTGCTGGGATGGAAACCATGCTGGTTATGCCCCCATTACACCTTTGGGTCAATATGGAGGCAGCGGCTGGTGCATACAGACTCAAATCAATTGGAACTCTTTGGGATATCCAGAATCACACACTAAAATAGTGAGTGAGGTAAATGTAGGAAAGGTTGGGGAAATGCCAGCAGACTATATTATAACCCCATACTGCTTCAACAAGCCTTTCAATATGACAATTGGAAGCAGGGAGCAGTGGGAAAAAATAGTCAGACACCGTACGGGGGATATTGTCTGGTTCACTGACAGGTCGAAATCGGACCAAGGTGTTGGGGCTGGGGTATACGGGGTGTAGCCAAGACTGGAGGGCTTCATCTCTCTAGGGAAACTGGCCTCAGTATTCCACGCCGAAATCACTGCCATCAGGGCATGTGTGGAGGAGAATTTGCATAGGTGCTACAAAGATCGTAGCATCTATATCTACTCAGACAGCCAGGCAGCCCTGCGATCACTGGCAGCTCCTGCAACAAGGTCTAAAATTGTTGCAGAATGTCACAGGGTTCTGGTGGAGCTAGGGGAAAGCAATAGAGTAAACCTATTGTGGGTCCCTGGCCACTCGGGGATCAGTGGCAACGAACATGCCGACAGATTAGCCAGGATGGGGGCAGAGACTCCATTTATTGGACCGGAACCTGTCCTGACAATCACCAAGGCAATGATCAAATTGGAGCTATGTAACTGGCTCAGAAGACAGCACGTAGAATATTGGACCAAGGTCTATAAACAAAAGCATGGCAAGGTAATGATGCCAAAGCCATGTTTTAAAAGAAGCTCTGCAATCCTGGGTCTGAACAGGAGAGAGATTAGACTCACGGTTGGATTGCTGACAGGCCATGGGAATTTCAAAAAACACCTACGTACAATGGGAATAACAGAAGAGGACCCTAAATGTAGGATCTGTGATGAAACTGCATCACATCTAATCTTCGAATGCATTGCATTGGAGAATAAAAGGCACAGAATATTTGGAACAACCAGACCCGAAGAAATTGTGTCTAATAAAGAACTGGTAAAGAGACTCCTTGCACTGTTCAAGGGCATTAGTTGGCTTTACTAGATATACAGGGAGCGATACCGCACAATAAACTTAGTTTCGGTGCGGGCAGTGGCGGGTTGGATCAAGACTGTTTTGGCTTCCCTGGAAAAATCAATCAATCAATCAATGCCCGACCAGTTACACAGAAGTAACAAATGAGTATAGCTTTACAGCTTACTGCGACAGCGTAACGTCCAAATGTTTGTAAACCAATTGGACAAAACTGCTATGCTCATCACTAGACTTACAAACTATGGATGAAGGGCAACAGGCGGATTGTGTTTTTCTCGACTTCAAAAAGGCGTTGGGCGCGGTGCCACACTGCAGACTGCTAACGAAGATACTAGCTTATGGAATAGGTTCACAGATTTGTGACTGGCTGGAAGACTTCCTAAGTAATAGAACGCAGTACGTTGTTCTAGACGGCGAGTGTTCATCAGACACGAATGTATCGTCAGGCGTGCCCCAGGGGAGTGTGATAGGACCGCTATTATTTTCTAGCTATATAAATGATCTGATGGACTGAGTAAGTTGTAATTTGCGGCTGTTTGCTGATGATGCTGTGGTGTATGGGAGGGTGTCGTCTGTAACTGACTGTAATAGCATACAGGATGACTTAGACAAAATTTCTAGTTGGTGCGAAGAATGGCAGCTAGCTCTCTATGTAGAATAATGTAAGGTGATGCGCATGAGTAGAAAAAAAAAACAATCCCATAATGTTCGAATACAGCATTAGTAGTGAGCCTCTTGATGCTGTCGCGTCGTTCAAATATCTAGGCGTAACATTGCAGAGCGATATGAAATGGAACGAACATGTAAGGACAGTTGTGAGTAAGGCGGACAGCGGTTTATTGGGAGAGTTTGGGAAGATGTATTTCATCTGTAAAGGAGACCGCGTATAAAACGCTTGTACGACCACGTCTTGAGTATTGCTCAAGTGTTTGGGACCCGCAGCAGATCAGTTTAAAGGAAGACATAGAGGCGGTTCAGAGGCGAGCAGCTAGATTTGTTACCGATATGTTCGACCAATGCGCGAGTGTCACGGAAATGCTCTGGCAACTCAATTGGGGATCGCGGGAAGAAAGACGACGTTCTTTTCGTGAATTTCTGTTTAGTAAATTTAGAGGGTCGGAATTTGAAGCTGAGTGTAGTACGATCTTGCTGCCACCTACTTACATTTCGCGTAAAGATCACAAAGACAAGATATGACAAATTAGGACTCGTACGGAGGCATACAGGCATTCTTTTTTTCCTCGTTCCATTTGGGAGTGGAATAGGAAAGGAAATGCCTAGTAGTGGTATAGTGTACCCTCCGCCACGCACCTTAACGGTCAATTGCGGAGTATGTTTGTAGATGTAGATGTATTCAAAACAACTTACAGTAAGGACAACACATACACCCTGTGACGATACATACCGTTTATTTCCGTAGATAAGACGATGGCTGAATCATAAAAAAGGCTCCAAAATCCGAGGTCGTCTTATACGACAGAACAAAAAATTAGACTAAAATTTAGTCTGAAATTAGTAATTTCGCAAATATGCTGCATAGTGCGGCGTCGACCTCCAAACGGTATATATGAAGCGGTTATGTATCGAAACAATACGTATCGAACAGGCGAATGTTATGATTTTTATGAATATGTCGTGATTTTAAAGGATGTGGTTAGGCAGGAACCTAAGAGTTCAAATTTCTAGGTAATTTACAAGAAAGCTTACACTCGAAGTAACTCGGTCTGAAATGATATATATCGAACGTACAATTGCAAATCGTTTTAGTGTCTCTGAACCGTAGATTCGGAAGCTTCGCGCATTCACGCACTAAAAATAAACTTCTTGTTTAACCTATACCTAACCTTAAGACTACGCTACAGATAAAAGTGAAAGTTGGGTGAGGTATAGGACAAACAAGAAATTTGCTTGTAGTACGTGAGGGCGCGTAGCGCGCGTATCTCCTGTTCAGAAACATTTGCTTATTCCACATATCGTTTCGAAACATATCGATTCGATATATATCGTTTGGAATTCGAAGCCTTGCTCTAGCCGCGCTATGCGGCACATCTGCAATATTACCCTGATGAAGTTCACATCGTGGAGGAAAGATTTACGAAAACAAAGTTGTGCGCGTTTAAATATATATATATATATATATTAGCGTTTCGAGATTTATTAATTTACTGAATGGAAAAGGGTACATACGATAACCTATATACCATAGATCAGGAATAGAATTAATTATTTACAATGCAGCTTGATTTTACAAAGTCGCTTGTCAAAAATAATTTCTCAATATATCTAGAGTCGCCTGAAACGATTAGAGTATATTTACGTACGGAGCAATGAAAGGTTTAAAATATTTCGGAGCTATACACAACAATTGCGGCTTCCTTCGAAATCTACCGTTCTCGGACAATTTCGTGTGTTTTCGCCCGCATAATATGTGCATTGGCGCAATTAAATGTCGTCTCGGCAAAAGAAACTACTGTACTTTTTTTAAAAAACTTCGCGGTGTTGTTGTGCTTGTACTGGTTTTGTGTGTGATGAAATGTACACAATGCACGGACACAAGACAAGCTGCGAGCGACGACGTGTGAAGGTTTGGGTAGGACGGGGTACGCTCTAGGGTGCTCCGTGCTTGGCGCAACATCCTATTAAGCAGGGTTCGACTCCCGGCCCCGAAACACATTTTCATATATCCATGATATACGATGACAACAGAGACTAAAACACCGCAGTTAAAAACTAAATTAAATACATCGGAATAATGTTATCAGAGTAATTAGCTGCAGCGACATTTTGTTCCTGAAGCACAGTTACACAGGTTATCTTATTTCTTTCCAGTCTCGCGAAATCGGGTGAAACGCACTGCTGAAGCTAAATTCTAGTCGCGGTAAGACCTGAGTACTTGCAGACAATGCACTTAAGTGCTATAAGTCAAGTTTTGGGAATAGAGGTAGTGCTAGATTTCGTGTCATGTTTAGTTAGACCTGGCCGCGGCGGAGCGGCCGAGCGCATTGAGGCACTATGCTACGATGCGCGAGGCCGTTCCCCGTCAGGGTTCGAATCCCCCTTCGGGCACCGATGTTCAAAAAAAAAATGTTCAAATGTTTGTTAAGCTTATGGGACTTAACTACGGGGACATCAGTCCCTAAACTTACAAACTACTTACGAACCAGGACGGCACAAATATCCGTGCCCGAGGGGGGATTCGAACCCCCGACTATAGTGGCCGTGCACACCGTGACTGAAGCGCCTCAGTCCCCGCGGCCACCGCGGACGGCTACACCGATGTTTGTGCTGTCTTTAGTATAAGATAGTTCATAAGTAGTTTGTACGTTTAGGGACTGATGGCCCCGCAGTTAAGTCCCATAAGCTTTACAAACATTTGAACATTTTGAGTTAGACCTGCAGACTACGTCACTAACCGGTCAAAAACATTGTCTGTACCTCTAGAGCACTTGAAGTGCTTCAGTTCCGCAACTCAGCAGACTACTAGAACCACAAGGGATTTAACCCGCAGCCCAAACTGTTTCCTTTGTCCAAAAAACACGGAAGTGCGGCAGTAGCCCTAATCTGCCTTTCTCTCCGGCGCCACCGAGAGCGAGCGTTGACACTCTGAGAGCGGCGGCGCAAACAGTTGCCGAGGTGAAGCAAGTCTCTCGTATTTTTCTTCCGCGCGCCCACGCGGTTTGTCGACCCTTGGAGAGGATACCAGCTACCCTCGATAAGATCGGCTTGTTCGGACGCGGGGCCGAGTAAACAGGAAAGAATTTCCACTTACCGGTCTTCTCACGAAACGAAAGTTCCAGATTAGAAGAGAGTCCAAAGCGGCATCGACCTGCAGGAAACGAATTGTCTTTCCGCAGAAAGGAAAATATATGTTCGGCTGTAAGATTGCTACACTGAGAGGTTAGCTGAGCGAAGGATCGTGGTTGGTCATGTGATTCATATTTTTTAAGAGTGGGTAGTTGTCCAAAAGTTAGCCCCCCCTGCGGTCAGTAATCTCTATACATCATCTATACATATACACAAAAATGTTCTTTTGGTTTGTGTATAGCCGTTAATCTCCGAAAGTTCTTGACCGATAGCTGTAAAATTTTGACGCAACGTTGCACTGTAATACAGCAAGGTTTCTAGGTACATATTTCTTTAATATAATGTATAAAACCTATACGTATATTACTTTTGCAATTTTTCGTATCAACGTTTGTCTATTATAAAATTTATATAAATTCATATGTGACATATACTGAAAATTTATGTATATAAAACATTTAAAAATTCCATTAGAACGTTGTGTTAAAATTTCAAAACATTCGGTCAAGAACTTTCGAAGATTTAAGATTTTGAACATAACACTAAACATGGCTCTAGGTTAGATATAGTTCTAAGAGTAGGCGGAGGAAATTTAACTAGAGAAGAGGGAAGGGAATGAACAGGTAGAGAGTAATGATGAAATGTACATTAACACGCAATTACTAGTTAAATGAGAACGGTTCATTGCGACGACCGTTTCAAAAACTTTTCTGTTCTTTTAATTCTAATTCAATCGCCGTAATGTATGGTCTAAAATGCATCGAACAGTAAGCTACCCGCTAACGAACATTTTGAATAAATTACGTACACATACTTGATAAGAAGTGTCATTTTCAAATGACTGTTACGAATTAAGAAAAGGTTAATGTTTTATTAGAAAGCTTAGATGCTGTACTACCACGTGTCAAAAAAATCAGATGTTTAAACCGTACGCTTTCTTCAAAATAGAGTGAGAAGCTTTATGAAACTAAAAACTCACGCATAAGAAAATTACGCATTTTTGATTTTTCATAATCAGTGGAAAACATGTAAGGAAAAAATAAGTTGATAAAATGATGTGGGGTGATGGTATATACCGTCAACATTTTTTACAGCGTGAAAATCGAAAATCGACCAGGAGTGGCCATCCCCGCACGGCTCAATGTAAATAAATATTCCTTCAAATCAAGAGTGGGTATTTTAGCCCCTGTCAGTTTTTTGAATGGGTACAGCTACCGCGGTACCCAGTTAAACTGCCGGGCCTAGACAGCAGCACACACATGTGGGCTTTTTATATCGCTGCAAACTCAGGGACACAAATTCGTACGTGACAGATATGTCCTGCTGATCACGAAAGGGTTAATCTATTTTCTAAGCGTATTGTTTTCCGTATTCCTACATTCGTCCTAAATCCAAACTCAAAACTCATCTTTCCCGACGTCCGCTTCTCACATATATATTTCGTTTGTCTGTAAATAAACTGAATACTGAAAAACAGTTCTATGTCATTGTCTTGTATTACCTGCGTCATAACAAAAACGTTCGCTGGATAGAACAGGAGAGAGACGCCCTTAACGCCACAGAAGTGAAGCCATTGTCGCCATATTGCGGAGCCAATAACATTTGTGGTGACATGTGCGTCCTCATTGTATTTCGAGTTAAAAGTAGTAGTTCGTCTGGACGGATACAAAAGGGTTACGTGCATTACCCATGGAAATGCATGCAGAACAAGAAAGTCATCCTATGTTACACTGAAAAATGGAGCTGCTAAATTAATTCTTGCTATTTGTTTCAGTGTTTTCCCTTCACTGAATTATATTTATCACTTTTACGATCTATAGGTTGCCTTGAAATTTCAAAGACGTGCTGGTACAGAATTTTAGTATGAATATTTAATGACAGGGATCTGTAGAAAGAATTATCGTACGTATTCAAATAAAAATCGTCTCTTCAGTAATGAACTTACGAAAATGTTGCAGCTTGGTTCTGTCATTATTGGAAAATTCTTCATCTGCATTTCCTGTTAACTACTGCAGCTGACAATTTCAGTTCTTGTAAAGCATTTGGGTATTATCCAGATATGTAAGTCATACTTATGCAATGAGATATTGCGTTAATAAATTACAATTCAGCTATCTAGAAGCAGTAGTGGCGCTAGACGAAAACTGGGCGTCGGCGAACTCGTATTTGTGAGGCCCCTTTCATTTTTCCAGTAAGGAAGAAAATGTTAAATAAAATGAACTGAGTTATACGTCAATAATCATTATACGAAATTTTATTAGTATAATGTACAAGTATTATTGCAATGACAAAAATTACAGTAAACACACACATTAAAATAAAAAAAACTTTTCGGCTTTTCATCTCACTGAATTTTTTTAAGAACACGTCTTAATTAATAATAGCCGCTATTTCGGCTTCAATCGATAATAATGACAACGCAGATAGTCTTTCTTGGCTCATTGTGCTTCTCAAGTTAGTCTTGGATGGATGGATGGATGTTTTGAGACTTAAAGGGACTAAACGACTGCGATTATCAGTCCCGAACTTAGTCTTAATCAATTTTAACTTTGTGAAGCTTCTCTCGGCCGAAGCTGCACTGACTGGAATTGTGAGCATGATTATGATTCTTATATAAACATTTGGATACACTTCTTCCACACTGTTTTCCAAAATGTACTGAAGAAGTTGTTTTGCAAGTATTTAACTAAAAATTGCATCACTGCTGCACTCAAACGGAAATAAATACGGACACCTAAATAGCTGCCGGACGAGAATAGCCGAGGCACTAAGGTGTCTTACCACGATGAGCGACGTCGGTCTCGTCGGGGGTCGAATCCCACCCTTGGGTACGAATGTTGTGTACGTCCTTTGGTTCAATATTCAAATGTTTGTAAATATATCGGACCAAACTGCGTTGTCATCAGTCCGTAGCTTGTTGTTGTTGTCATGGTCTTCAGTCCGGAGACTGGTTTGATGCAGCTCTCCACCCTACTCTATCCTAAGCAAGCCTTTTCATCTCCTCATAAGAACGGCAACCCACATCCACTTGAATCTGCTTACTATACGCGTCTCTTGGTCTCCCTCTGCGATTTTTACCCCACACACTTCCCTTCAATGCTAAATTTACGATTCCCCGATGTCTAAGAATGTGTCCTACCAAGCGATCCCTTTTTTTTAGTCAGGGTATGCCAAAAATTCCTTTTCTCACCAATTCTGTCCAGTACCTCTTCATTAGTTATGCGATCTACCCACCTAATAATCTTCAGCATTCTTCTGTAGCACCACATTTCAAATGCCTCGACTCTCTTCCTGTCCGCACTGCTTATCGTCCATGTTTCACTCCCGTACAAGGCAACACTCCACACAAATGCCTTCAGAAAAGACTTCCTTACCCTTAAATTAATATTCGATGTTAGCAAATTTCTTCTAGCCACTCCTGCTTAGCCATTTTGCACTTCCTGTCAATCTCATTTCTTAGTCGTCTGTACTCCATTTTGCCTGTTTCATTTACTGCATTTTTATACTTTCTCCTTTCATTGATTAAATTTAGTATCTCCTGTGATATCCAAGGATTCTTTGTAGGTCTTGCCTTCCTACCTATTTTGTCCTCTGCTGCCTTCACTATTTCATCTCTCAATTTTACCCATTCCTCCTCAAATGTTTTATTTCCCCCTGTTTCTGTCAATTGTTGCCTGAAGCTCCCTCTGAAATTCCCCAGAACTTCACTTTCTTTCAATTTATCTAAGTCCCATCTCCTTATTTTCCTGCCTTTATGCAGTATTTTCAACTGCAGCCTACAGTTCATGACTAACAAATTATGGTCAGAGTCTATATCTGCCCCTGGGTATGTCCTGCAGTTTATAACCTGGTTCCGGTACCCATGTCTTACCATTATAAAATCTATCTGATACCTTCCGGTGTCTCCTGGTCTCTTCCACGTAAACAACCTTCTTTTGTGATTCTTAAACCACGTGTTTGTTACGATTAAATCATGTTCCGTGCAAAATTCTACCAGGCGACTTCCTCTTTCATTCCTCCTGCCCAGTCCATATTCACCTATTATTTTTCCTTCTCTTCCTTTTCCTACTACCGAATTCCAGTCTCCCATCACAATTAAGTTTTCCTCTCCCTCAACTGTCTGAATAATTTCCTTTAGCTCCTCATATATTTCTTCGATCTCCTCATCACTGGCAGAGCTATTTGGCATATAAACCTGTACTATTGTTGTCGGTGTTGGCTTCGTATCTATCTTGACAATGATAATGCGATCACTGTGTTGCTCATAGTAGTTTACCCGCATTCCTATTTTCTTATTCATTATCAGTCCTACTCCTGTGATACCCCCAACTGATTTTGTATTTATAATCCTGTACTCACCTGACCAGAAATCCTGTTCATCCTGCCACCGAACTTCACTAATCCCCACTACATCTAAACTCAACCTATCCATTTCCCTTTTTAAATTTTCTATTTTCCCTACCCGATTTAGGGATCTAACATTCCACGCTCCGAACCGTAGAATGCCAGTATTGTCTTTCCTGATGACAACATGCTCTTGAGTAGTCCCCGCCCGGAGATCCGAATGGGGGACTATTTTACCTCCGGAATATTTTACCCGAGAAGATGCCATCATCATATTTTCATACAGTAGAGCTGCACGTCCTCGGGAAAAATAACGGCTGTAGTTTCCCCTTGCTTTCAGCCGTTCGCAGTAGCTGTGTGGCAAAGCCACATTAGCTGATGTTACAAGGCCAGCTCAGTCAATCATCCAGACTGTTGCCCCTATAACTACTGAAAAGGCTGCTGCCCCTCTTCAGGAACCACACGTTTGTCTGGCCTCTCCACAGATACCCCTCCGCTGTGGTTGCACCTACGGTACGGCTATCTGCATCTTTGAGGCACGCAAGCCACCCCACCTCGGCAATGTCTGTGGTTCATGGGGGTGGGTCCGTAGCTTACAAACTAAATATATATTTGTAAATCTATCGGACCAAACCGCGTGGTCATCAGTCCGTAGCTTACAAACTACTTAAACCTAGGTAAACTAACGAAAGGACAACACAGACACCGATGCCCCAGGGAGGACTCGAACCTCCACGGCGAGCAACCGCGCGCTCCGCAGCGAGGTGCTTTAGACCGCTCGGCTACTCCACAGCGGTGTCCTTTGGTTCAGCTAGTGTAAGTTAGATGTAGGTCGTCGCTACATAACCTAGTAGTTGAAAAGCGCCGAGGCCCCAACAAGCGCGAGAGCGTCGGCGGTTGCCGACCTCGCCGACGCCTAGCGCAGCCACAGTCTGGAAGGAGTGTATTCGTCCACAAAAGTATACTACATCTAGGGCTACCATACGTCCTCTTTTTCCCGGACATGTCATCTTTTTGAGGCAAGAAAATGTGTCTGGCCGGAATTCAAAAAAATTCTACAAAATGTCCTCTTTTTGGGTTCCGAGAAAGAAAGGTTAGTTTTGCGTCATTGGCGACAACATGTTCATTCGCACTGCAGTTCCAAACTGTTCGTAACTATTACGCGCATACACAGAGTGAAATTGCCGTTCGCAATTTCGCACTCCGCATGGGTCTCACAGTTGCAAACGATTCGAATGTGTCTTCTGCATTACGTTCTATGGCGTTGCTTTTGATATACTTTGTGGTTAGGTTAAAGCTGTATTGTGTGTTCAAGATCGTAGGTAGCCTTTTGCTTCAAAATAAATTACGAACTTAAATATAACATAATACCGAAGTGAATGTCAGTGTTAAAAATGTTCAAATGTCTGTAAATCTATTGGACCAAACTGCGTGGTCATCAGTCCGTAGCTTACAAACTACTTAAGCCTAGGTAAACTAACCTACGGACAAACACACACACCCATGCCCCAGGGAGGACTCGAACCTCCACGGCGAGCAACCGCGCGCTCCGCAGCGAGGTGCTTTAGACCGCTCGGTTTCTGTGTTAAATAATGTGCTCCTGGAGAAATACAAATCATTCAAGAGAATGATCAAACGAATGTAAGAATTAATAATACATTGTGCTCTGATCAGCTTTGTAATTTTATAATTTTTTTTTAAAGATTTACAAAGGAAACAGATCATACCAACAGCTGAAGTCTGATATGCGTATTTAAATCAGTCATATAGTCTTGTTAGTTATTCTGAACTACTGAAAATTGGAGACTTATTTTTCTATAACTAGTCATAATGCCGACACAGAACCTGTGTTTTCTCTTGTGAACACACACTATACAAAAGACAGGAACAGATTTAAAATATACTGTAATTATACTGTATGTGTACAGTATAATTTCAAACATTTGAAATGCCTTGTTTAAAAAACAAAGCTCTTGAGAGATATTTCGTCGTCCACCAAATATACTTGGTTCAAAAGTGAATAAGACAAGAATGAGACAATTGAGAGTAGTGATGAGGAATGAACTACCGAGGTTGATAATATTTCGTTTCCCAACAACCACACAGGGTTACTGTTTTAGTTTGTAGTAGTTTTACGATGTTCATTAATAAAGTTGTTAATTACATTATTTTAAAGATAAAGTGTCCTCTTTTTTATATGAACTGTCCTCTTTTTTGGTGATGAGCATATGGTAACCCTAAGTACATCAAATATGTGTTCAGAAATGACTGTAATTTAAATGTATGAAAGTTAACAGTGTAAGAAGCACACACTGCTTTAATCTAAAATTAGATGGCGGGCTTCCTTCAATCGATACCTAAGATTTGCACAGTAGTGCCATCTCTGCCTATATTAACCTCTTAGAGCGAGCCTGGCCAGTGTAGGAGGCCGGCGTGCCACGCGCGTGCGCAGTCGGCCACGTGGGCGCCACGTGCGCGCCGCAGCGCCGCGGCTCGTGACGTCAGCAGCGGGGTCGCGAACTCTGGCTACCTCCGCCCCCCGCACATTCTGTGCTGCAGAGCCGGCCGCTCTTACGAACTCCTCCCGGCCCGTTCTGGGGCTCCTCTTTGACTCGGGAACGGACTACCCGGCATTCCGGCGTTACAAAGGGCGAGCGTCACGTATTTCATTATGTCACCTTCATTCAGTCTCTCTCGTACTTTATTTTTACGTGCGCAGCTCTTTGACTACAACAGCATCTCACGTCGTTTCAGACCAAAATTAATTCTCGGCGACACATATTCGTGGCTCCGACAGAAAAATGTAATTCGCGTTTATCGCCCTATTTTCATATATTTCTCGATTTTTGTTTCGTTAAGAACGTTGCATAGTTCTAGCTGCAGGACCGCCTTGTGGATGAAACTTGCGAGGGGTCTATATTCAATTGGATTTAATATTCTGTTGGAATTATTATTTTGTGAATAAGATCCTGTGAGTCAAAGAGTATATACTGTATAGTTAGCTTTCTTGGTCAGAGAGGTAGCATTATTGCTCTGTCTGGTAATGGTGGCGCGGGTGGCGCGCTGTGTGTCGCAGTGTAACGATGGGAATGGGCAGTCATGTCTTGTAAAGTAGCGGGCGGAGTAGGAGGCTGAAATGTGAGCAGTGGGCAGAGGATGTCTGTTAGCTCGACTGCTGAATAGGATGAAGATGTTCAGACTAAGAATGTATAAGGTAATATGTACATGTTTTTGTAATGATGTTGCTTTTTAAATTTCAATATAAGTGTGATAATGAAATTTCTCTTCCATTATTTTGTAGTGTGTAGAAACTTCCATTTTTTCTCCAATAAGTTTTACGACCAGTTAATTGATGTGAGTTGTTTGGAAGTGAAGTAAAAGTGGCTCTGTGAGTGTATGTTTTAACAGATAACTTTCACTAAATTAATTAGGGTCCAGGTTAGGATTGTTAAAACTATGTTGAGAATATGATAATGATGAGGCAGTTACAATGAGTGAAATATCAAAGGTAGAGTGCTTATCAGTGGGTTAATTCAAATTTTCTGTGCTTGTATTAACTGTGAGTAGAAAATTTCAAGAGATCATTTTTGATAAAGTAATTAGGTGATTAACAACGCTCAATAATTAAGTGTTTGACTAAGTGTGATGAGTCAACCACAGTACGTTTCAACTGTTACAAAAATTCAATTTACTTCTCAGTAAAGGTATTGGAATCTTTGAAGCTTCACAAGGATTCACTTCATTTCACAGTAAAATATTTATGTGCACTCTCAGTTGTTTTTCTGAAACGAGAATTAACTTCACCATACACAATAGTTGAGGTTTTTCATTTTTGATACTGATATTGAGAATTTATAACACGGGATTAAAGTGACGCGTTCATTGTGAAGTAATTTATGGAAGTAATTAACGGATCGGTTAGAGCTTCTTTTCACAGCAATGCACGACTGAGTTATCCGTTGCGCGGGCCTGACGTTTTAAAATAAATAAAAAAAAATTTATTCAGATAATTTACTATCAGGGCTCAGTTTTTGATCCAGTGTGTGGAACAGTCACAAAGAATTTTATGTGCTTTTATTATGTGTGGAAAATCTGAATTTTACGTAACCTGTTGTTTGTTATCAACAGAAATCACTGCTAGTCAGACAAACAAAGTCACACATACACACTCACACGGTCAGATGGCAAAGCCCAGTTCCATCTCCACGACCAATCCAAAAAATAAATTATATTTATTAAATATCATAAAACAGATAACTTTCAAACTCAACACAGCTATTCTAACGGAAGCGAGTATAGGAGAAACTTTAGGAATACCCCAAGAAAATGTTACTGGAGAAAAATTCCGCTTCAATTGTGTACTGTATTAGGCTTGATTGTGGTGTCGCACAAGTCTAAAATGCGCGCCACCTACTTTCGCCGCGCGCCGCCATGCACGCACGGCGCGGCGTTCTTACGACGTCAGCCACGAGCGCCCTCTGCTACAACTCGTGGCCACCACAGAACGACATCGTTCACTTGGGACTGAGATAGGAACCAGCAAACACTTCGGAATCAGATAGGCACCAGTGAAGACTTGGCTATCGGACAGGCACTAGACAGGCCTCTAGCTCAACTATGTATCAGCATTCTGCAGTACTGAACTATGTAAAAGTTAAGTATTACTAAGTCTCTAAGAAATATAGATCTCGTTCTAATTTACTCTAGTGTTTCTAGTTTCTGCTGTCCCATTGGCTGGTCACCTCCTACCTGCACAAGCGTGCATCCTTTATTCCTGTGTCTGTCTTTCTACTCGGCCACCGACACCTACGACGGAAACGAGACACAAAAGCGGCGACGTGGCTGGGACACAAAATTGATAAAGAATAATATATAAAGGAAGCAACTTTTCCTCCAGTAAGTATTTATGAGGTCTGTAAAAAAAAAAGTCGCTTACCTTTTACTTACTGTGCATCGCCTCCTACGAAGTGGTCTTCCTTAGCGGAAGCAAGATGCGTCAGGACTCCGTGATATGATCCGACTGTAATGTTACTTTCTTGTGCAATCTTTCGGAGAGTCAGTCTTTGATTGACAGGGCACTTTCGTTGGCGTTTCTGACACCAGCATGATCTGTAGACGTCGAAGGGCGTCCTGATCGAGGTTCAAACTGTACTCCCGTCCCACCATTTTTAAATCGCATCCGTAACACCTAGTACGACTTATGCACTCATAGCTGTAAGCTTCGTGCATCATTTCATATATCTGTGTAAATCTTCATGGAAAATTTGATTGCTCTTACAACTCTACCATCATCTCAACATGCGGAGACTGTGCGACACAACGTTGTATTCAATATAGCGCTGAACAATAATAGACATACGATAAAGAAACTTCCAGCAAGCTACACCTTCACAGATGTTTTCGGGGATGCCAACCACATTTCTCTTCAATATTCAATCGGCTCCAAATTACAGATGTTACGGAATTTTTTGAACAGGCCTAGTTTCACAGTTTCTGATGTTCTGTGTACGAAATCCACCACCACCACTACCTCCTCTTCCTCTCAATACCCCTGTCTTTTTCCATCTCCTCCGCCCCTCCTTCTGATACAAAAGGTGGTTCATATAAATCACAATATCATTCGTACATTATGTATCTATTTCGACCTTGACTTAGTTAATCGACTCGTCCGCCCTTCTCTCTGGTGAGCTGCTCCTTTCCTCCCTCTGTTCACGTGCTCCTCTCACTTTCCTGTAATTACCCAACATTTCCCATTCCCAGCTCTCAATCTGTCTCCTGTATTAGCACAGCGGTCTGGCATTCCAGAGAGAAGGGCTGTTTCAACCCGCCTCTCGCCTTACAGATTTGGATTTTCCGTGATTTTTCTACATCGCCCTAAGAAAACGCCAGAGAGATTCCTTTGAAAGGACAGTGCCAGTTTCCTTCCACATCGTTAAAAAAAAAATCAATCGCAGCTTGTGCACCGTCTCTGTCGACCAAGTGGTCGGCGGGACGTTAGACTCTAGTGGCTGACCGCTCTGAGGCGCCTTGCTGCGTACGGCGAGGTTGTTCGCCATCGGAGGTTCGAATCGTCCCTCGGGCATGGGTGTGTGTGTGAGCTGTCCTTAGTTTAGTTTAAGTAGTTTGTAAGCCTAGGGTTTGATAACCGCAGCAGTAACGTCCCTCAGATTTACAAACAACTGAACATTAATCCTCCTCCCTTCAATCGCCTCTCTGCCCTCTCTCAGCCATCTGCTCTTCCGCCTCTCCTTCCGTTCACTAATGCTTTCGTTCCTCAGGGTTTTGTATTATTACCCAGAGTGCTGAATTTTACGACTTATTCTGAAATAAGTTAATTAAGGATCACATTTAATGTTACTTTCCTAGTCACAATAATAAAAGAGAAAAATCTAAACTCACCTAGATTTGACCCACTGCTACAGCCGAATAGTAATCTCGTACCTCATACAACTTCGTGTATATTTTTAGAGTGAACTTGTTCAACAATCCGAGACACTCTCATGTCACTAAGTGAAATTTTTGACGTTCTTCAGCAGCGAGGAGAAAGAAAAAAAAAAGTCTGAACGTATAGGCAAATATCGCGTAACCAGTGCTTTGTTCCATGGAAGACGGTGTGAGTAGTGCAGTGTTACTACAAACGTAGTGCTTGTAAAACACGTACATTTACTGTGGTAACCGCCTAAGAACAGCAGAGCACATTGTACACGCAACAAATGAGATTTTGGATCATGAATCTGAGGGTGAGCCGCTGGACTTTACATCTGAGGAAGAATTTCACCAAGCTATAATTTTAGATTCTTCATCGGCAGATGATGTCAAACCACGTGACGATCTCCTGAATAATGATGGTCGAAAATACTCAGTCAAGGCACAATCCAGACGCTGGCCTGTTCACACATTTTGCAACTTGTTGGATTTACCTGCAATAAACGCCTGAATGCTCTAAATGAGGAAATTTGAAACGCAGGGTCTTGATACTGCAGCTAGCGGAGGAGCTTGCTGAGAAGCACGCAGCAGCCAGGAAGATTAGTGATTGCGTTACTCCTGAAGACAGTGGCGCAGCCATGATTTAGTTTCGGGGGGGGGGGGGGGCATTTTTAAAAAATAAAGCCTTTCGAATTTATTAATCTCTTACCTATTTTTACTCTTTTTATAATTTAATTAATTATACAACGAAAACAATTGCACGAGAAATAAAATAAGTAGACTCGCATTAATTTGAAAGTGGAAGAGGAGCAACATGGTGGAAATGGAGTGCACACAATCAGATCGTAAAGTAATTAAGCAGGTTACTAGCCAAAGAGAAATGTGTTTATACTTTAATCAATACACTTTAATAAATAATGTGCAAATATTTAACTAAAATAATAATATTGTACTACATCTGCATCTACATACATACTCCACAATCCACCGCAAGGTGCGTGGCGGAGGGTACACTGTACCACTGCTAGGCACTTCCTTTCCTATTCCATTCCCAAATGGCTCAGTACGAGCCCTAATTTCTCTTATCTTGTCATTGTGATCACTACGGGAAATGTAAGTAGGTGGCAGCAAGATCGTACTATACTCAGCTTCAAATTCCAGCCCTATAAATTTCCTCACACAAAAATTCACGAAAGAACGTCGTCTTTCTTCCAGCGATCCCCAATTGAGTTGCCGGAGCATTTCTGTGACACTTGCGCATTGGTCGAACCTACCGGTAACGAATCTAGCTGCTCGTCTCTGAACCGCCTCTATGTCTTCCTTTAAACTGATCTGCTGCGGGTCCCAAACACTTGAGCAATATTCAAGGCGTGGTCGTACAAGCGTTTTATACGCGGTCTCCTTTACTGATGAAGTACATCTTCTCCCAATAAACCGAAGTCGGCTGTCCGCATTACTCACAACTGTCCTTACATGTTCGTTCCGTTTCATATCGCTCTGCAATGTTACACCTAGATATTTGAACGGCGCGACTGCATCCACTGCTGGCACTGGACTCGTAAGATTCCGCTCGGTGGCGCCGCTGGTCTGCTAAGAAGCAGGTCGCCGCATATGAACAATTGGCTCGTACCTTCAACAGAACTGTAACAATAACGGCAGCATCAAAGCTGATCGCGGCGGCATTAAAACCGCTCACAGTAACAGCAGCGCACGTTCTCAGTGACGACATCACGTTGGCGACCCATTACCACGTTCACTTCTTCTTGGAAATTATAGTTATGTTGTGATTTATTACATGTGTACTATTTCAAATTTTCGGTGCAGACCTGTTCAAAAAAAATTTAAAAAAAAATGAAAACAATAATAAAATTTTTAAAATGTTTAGGAGGTCTGGGGGGGGGAGAGGTTTCACCCCCATTAGCCCCCCCCTCCCACCCCCCGTGGCTGAGCCACTGCCCAAGGATGTTCCTGTGAGACAAGAAAAGTGAACACTTCGACCTGTGAAGTCAGACTGCACTGGAAACAAATCATTTACAAAGTGTCATATGTGTAAGAAAACTGTCTGCAACGAATGCTCTTCGAAAAGACTGTTACTTGTGCACATTACGTAATGGTAGCGAGTTTTCTTAATAATACTTGATATTCTGTGGAAACTACTGTACATGTGATTATTTTATAATAAAATACCCAGCACTTCAAAGAACGGATTCATTAATAGCAACAATAACCAAGTATGTATATACATGTGGCGTCTGTTCCGAAAGAACAGACTCACTTCTGATCCTGCAGTTCTTATTCTTTCATATTCACAGAATATATGACAACTGCGATTGGGCAAAGCTGAAAATGTGTATCCAGCCCGGATTCGAAACCCGGTCTCCCGCTTTCTAGGCAGTTGCGGTGGCCGCTACACCACTGGGAGGCACAGTAATCATCGAACCTGCAAGGACTACCTAAGCACGCCTCCCGTCAAATACAAAGTCCCAGCTTCACCCTGCCCACAGTGCTCAAACTCTTAGTTATGAAACTAATTCCCGTTAGAGTAAGGGCCACAAACTTGCCCACCCCTCCCCTTGCCCAATCACAGTTGATGTAATATATTCTGTGACTATGAAAGAATAAGAACTGCAGGATCAGAAGTGACGTCTGTTCTTTCGGGACAGACGCCACACACACACACGCACAATTTCCGTGTTAGAGCTCATTTTAGTATTTCTCTTTAAATGTAAATTGAAATAATTCGTGCAGACAATTGTCAAAATACCCAATTGTGTCGTTAGTATGTACTGGACTTCCTCGATTCACCGCCAGTTGCCCCAATTGAAAAAAGGTAATGTTCACTTCAGTGCTTGTGTTGACATGTTCTTCCACCTATGCTCACTGGAGCACGTTATCATAATTTCATACGGGATACTCTACCTGTGCTGCTAGAACATGTCCTTTACAAGTACGACACAACATGTGGTTCATGCACGATGGAGCTCCTACACATTTCAATCGACGTGTTCGTACGCTTCTCAACAACAGTTTCGGTGACCGATGGATTGGTAGAGGCGGACCAATTCCATGGCCTCCACGCTCTCCTGACCTCAACCCTCTTGACTTTCATTTATGGGGGCATTTCGAAGCTCTTGTCTACGCAACCCCGGTACCAAATGTAGAGACTCTTCGCGCTCGTATTGTGGACGGCTGTGATACAATACGCCATTCTCCAGGGCTACATCAGCGCATCAGGGATTCCAT
This sequence comes from Locusta migratoria, assembly GCA_026315105.1. Lineage (NCBI taxonomy): Eukaryota > Metazoa > Arthropoda > Insecta > Orthoptera > Acrididae > Locusta > Locusta migratoria. Next base: position 335,785,430 of record CM048748.1, on the reverse strand, counting down.
GCGACGGAGGGTGGATGCATGTATCCTCGCTAACGAAGGACTTTTTGAACATTTCCTGTAACAAAGTGTTTGAAGTCACGCTGGAATGATCTGTTGCTGTGTGTTTCCATTCCTTGATTAATGTGATTTGAAGAAACTAATAAAATGAGGTCTAACATGGAAATCAAGCGTTTCCGGGCACATGTCCAATATTTTCTTTCTTTGTGTGTGAGGAATGTTTCCTGAAAGTTTGGCCGTACCTTTTTCTATATATATATGCCGGTAACGGGCAATGATCCTTTCGTTAGTGGGGAGGGGTGGGCATGATTATGGCCCTTACTCTTACGGGAATTAGTTTCATAACTACGAGTCTGATTACTGGGCAGGGTGAAGCTGGGAATTCGTATCTGACGGAAGGCGTACTTAGGTAGTCCTTGCAGATGCGGTGATCACTATGTTCCCAGTGGTGTAGGGGCCAGCGCAACTGCCTAGAAAGCGGTAGACCCGGGTTCGAATGCCGGCTGGGTACACATTTTCAGCTTTGCCCAATCGCAGTTGACGGTAAGTCATCCAGTAAAACAGAAGTGATATCTGGCGTTCCACAGGGAAGCGTTATAAGTCCCCTACTATTCCTCGTGTTTATAAACGATTTAGGGGACAATCTTTATAGCTCCCTTAGACTGTTCGCGGATGATGCTGTCGTTTATCGGTTAGTGAAGTCAACAGAGGATCAAATGCAAAGCGATTTAGACAAAATTTCTACATGGTGCGAAAATTGGCAATTGACACTAAATAGCCGGCCGCGGTGGCCGAGGAGACTGAGGCGCTCCAGTCACGGTCTGCACGGCCACTACGGTCGGGTGTTCGAATCCCCCCCTCAGGCATGGATATTTGTGCCGTCCTTAGTATTAGCTAGTTCATAAGTAGTTTGTAAGCTTAGGGACTGATGACCCCGTAGTTAAGTCCCATAAGTTCTACGAACATTTTGAACTGTTGCCCAGTGTGGGACCCTCACTAGGTGGAACTGACGGAAGACATTGAGAAGGTTCAGAGAAGGGCAGCTCGTTTTGTTTTATCACGTTACAGGGGAGAAAGCGTCACGGAAATGTTACAAGAATTGGGGTGGAAATCATTAAAAGAAAGACGTTATACAATTCGGCGTGATCTGTTTGCGAAGTTTCAATCACCAACTTTTAGTTCTGAATGTGAAAATATTTTACTAGCACCCACATACTTAGGGAGACATGACCGTCCCAATAAAATAAGAGAAATCAGATCGAAAACGGAACGATTTAAGTGTTCTTTCTTCCTACGCGCTATTAGAGAATGGAACGGTAGAGAAAAGTTATGAAAGTGGTTAATGAACCCTCTGCCAGGCACTTGAATGTGATTTGCAGGCCGGCCGCGGTGGCCGAGGTGACTAAGGCGCTCCAGTCACGGTCAGCACGGCCACTACGGTCGGGGGTTCGAATCCCCCCTCGGGCATGGATATTTGTGACGTCCTAGTTCGTAAGTAGTTCATAAGTAGTTTGTAAGTTTAGGGACTGATGACCCCGTAGTTAAGTCCCATAAGCATAAAAAAAAAATAAAAATAAAAATAAAAGTGATTTGCAGACTATCTATGTAGATGTAGATGTCATATATTCTGTGAATATGAATAACGAAGTAGCGTTGGAGAATAAAAGAAGAAGATACCCGGGTCGTAAGTGAGCCAGCCGCGGTTCTAGTTATGCCCAAGTGTCAGTGGTATCTCTCTTTTCAGTTGAGCGTCAGCCGTCGGCCGCGTCAGAGTGTACATAAATTGCCGCCACGCCTCCCGGCGCTGGTCGCGTGGCAGTCGTGAGGCCGCCTGCGCCTGCCAGAGGTCGCGGCAAACAGCAGCCAGCGGCAGGCAACTTGTGAGCGCGCGGTGCTGCAACTAATTAATTATTAGAGGGCAAACAGAGCCGCCGGCCGGCCGGTTAATTATCCTCGGCGGGCGCTTCCTCTGCCGCCAGCACGCCACCGACAGCCCTTCTGTTTGCCGACAACTCCGTGACGTTTAGGGCTGCCCCGCTGCTGGCCAACTACATACACTAGTGTACAGAAGTGAAACTATTTGCCTCACGCGCCAGGACATTATTGACTCTGCATTACAAACCTGGAAAAATATACGACCGACTCAGCATTTAGGACGCGCGAACAGCGGGGAAATTTCGTTTAGAGTAGAAAGTATTTGCCTTGCGTGCGAAGTAGATGTCATTTGTATTAAGGGTAGTGATAAAAAAATAAATAAATAAAAAAAGAAAGAAAGTGCTGCTTCGTTTCGACACACACAATATACAATGTGATCAAAACAATACGGACACCCCCAAAATAAAAAAAAAATAAAAAAAAAATAAAAAAAAATTATGTTTTTCATATTAATTCCAATAATGGAGAATAGGTAAAGGTACTTGCCGAACTGCTGACAGGCCCGAAAGGTAGACTATCACATTCACAGAACTTAAATTTTCGGTCATGGCCTTCTTCAGAAAAAGAAACACATACAGTCACACAATCATTCACACAACTATACACACACACAACCTCTCCAGCGAAACAAGCATCTAGACTATGAGTGAGGTGGGGAGTGGAGGGGGTATGAATCCGGGTAAGGGTGGTGATGGAAAGTTCCACGTCGCATGACGGATTTTGAAAGCTGTGATAGGCGGGAATCTGAACTGGAATTTGAATTATGGCATTGAATCAGCGAAGGAAAGGGGACATGAAACGATAACAGGGAGGTGTAGAGGAGTGTGGGGATTTGAAACGATAAAAATAAATAAGGAAAAATAATAAAAAACGAAAAAAAGTGTTAAAAATGGAAGGATTCCGAGGCAGGAGGGAGAAGAAGACAGGAGTAAAGTGGTCTGAGGAGAGAAAAAGGATGCACAGTGAAAAGATGAAAGAATACTGGAGGAAAAAGTAAGAAGATCAAAGGAGGAAACATTGAAATTGGTGCTTGGTCCGTAGATGGCCGAAACGAAGAGAGAAGAAAAAACGAAAAAATAGGAAATATAAATAAATGAAAAATAAAGATAAAAAGGTAATTAAAGGGGGATATTCTAAGAGACGACACGCAGTTGCAAAGAAGACTTGAATTGGAGAGATACACGATAATGTTAGGCACAGGGTGCACGGATGGGAAGTTAGGTTGAGGACGGGATGGTTTCGGAACCGTAGAATGTGTTTTCCATATTAGGTGTATTATGCTGCAACCTACTGACAAGTACTTCATATCAGCGACCTCAATAGTCTTAGACATCGTGAGCGAGCACAATGCAACGCTCCGCGGAACTCACTGACTTCGAACGTGGTGAGGTCATTTGGTGTCACTTGTACCAGAAATCTGTACGCAATATTTCCACACTCCCAAACATACCTAGGTCCACTGTTTCTCATGTGATAGTGTAGTGGAAACGTGAAGGGACACGTACAGCACGAAAAAGTCCAGGCCTACCTCCTCTGTTGACTGACAGAACGCCGACAGTTGAAGAGGATCGCACAGTGTAATACGCAGGCCATCCAGTTCATCACCCAAGAATTCCAAACTGCATCTGTACCCACTCCAAAGTACTACAACAGTTAGGCGGGAGGTGAGAAAACTTGGATTTCATGGTCGAGCAGCTGCCCATAAGCCACACATCACGCAGGTCAATGCCAAAAAGCCTTGCTTGCTGTAAGGAACGTAAACAATGGACGTCCGAACAGTGGAGAAACGTTGTGTGGAGTGATGAATCACGGTACACACTGTGGCGCTCCGATGGCAGGGTTTTCGATATGGCCGGTGAACATCATCTGCAGTGTTGGTGCCAACAGCAAAGTTCGGAGGCGGCATTTTACGGTGTGCTAGTGTTTTTCATGGAGGGTCTTGTTATTTTGCGTGGCACTATCATAGGACAGTCCTACATTGATGTTTCAAGCACCTTCTTGCTTCCCTCTGTTGAAGAGCAATTCAGGGATGGCGATTGCATCTTACAACACGCTCCGGCACCTGTTCAGAATGCACAACCTGTGGCGCAGTGGTTACAGGCACTAACTTTCCTGTAATTGGCTGGCCTGCACAGTGTCCTGAATTGAGTCCTATAGAACACCTTTGGGATGTTTTGGAACGCCGACTTGGTGACAGGCCTCATCGACCTACATCGATACCTCTCTCTTCAGTGCAGCACTCCGTGAAGAATGGACTGCCATTCGCCAAGAAACCTTTCAACACCTGATTGAACGTATGCTTGCGAGAGTAGAAGCTGTCATCAAGGCATTACCGATGGAGAGCGCCACGAACTTTTAAGTCATTTCCAGAAAATGAAATGTTTGTAAACATAATGCACCAAACTGCTAAGGTCATCAGTTCCTAGACTTACCAACTATTTGAACTAATTTATGCTAGGACAACACAATCATTCCCATGCTCGAGGGAGGACTATTCTCTGGGGCGAGCGGGCACGCAATCCGTGACATGAAGCCTCAGACAGCGCGGCTAAAGACTGGCAATACCAGATTAACCAACTGGGAAGACAAGTAATGTGTAAAGGTTTCAAATTGCCGGCCACAGTGGCCGAGCGGTCTGCGACGCGCCAGTCACTTCTGCACGGTCACTACGGTCGGGTGTTCGAATCCCCCCTCGGACTTGGATATTTGTCCCGTTTTTAGTATTAGCTAGTTCATAAGTAGTTTGTAAATTTAGGGACTGATGACCCTGTAGTTAAGTCCCATAAGCTCCACAAACATTCGAAAGGTTTCAAATTGTGCGTGGAGCTAAGGGGAAAGTAATGTGCAATAAAATAAATGTATTGAAGGCAGCAGGACGTCGAAAGTCTCACACGTTGGCGAAAAAGTGTGCCAGACAATGATAGATGAAGGGGAAAGAGTACATGATGGAACCCTAGGAGAGTTTGTAGCACCGTTATCAATGTAATTAAGTTATAAATAATGTTAAATAAATGTTTGTATAGTTATGGGACTTAACTACGGGGTCATCAGTCGCTAAACTTACAAACTACTTATGAACTAACTAAGACTAAGGACGGCACAAATATCCATGCCCGAGGGGGGATACGAACCCCCGACCGTAGTGGCAGCGCAGACCGTGACTGGAGCGCGCCTCAGTCCCCTCGGCCACCGCGGCCGGCAATTAAGTTATAGGCTGCGGTATTAGACCGCTAACTTGCTTAGTTATATCAGAAGTGTGTACCGTTCGTACTCACGAAGAACTAGAAACCAATTTAATCACAAAAATGGAAATGAGCGTATGGCTTTCTTGGCCCGGAGAACCCTTGCGGGTTTGTTCGGCCGCCTTAGTTTAAGTCTTTTTATTTGACGCCGCGTGAGCGACTTACGTGATTAGAACAACACACAACGCCCAGTCCCCTGCCGCGAATCGAACCCGGGCCTTCTGCGTGGTAGTCAGCCACGCTACCGCTGAGCTGCGGAGGCGGACAATTTAATCACAGATAACTAACGAAATATTCTAATCTATGCAAGGGACAAATTTCTATACAAAATCACAATGATGAAACTGAAATTATTTTAAAAGCCTTACTGAAACGCTTTAAAACAGGTTTAAAATTAAAGGTGTAAATAAGACAATAGAGAAATGGATTATAGAAAAGTACATTTTCATGGACAGCACCAACTTCAAATATCTTGATGCAAATATAAACGATCGCAACAGAACAAAAGCCGCGCATAAGTTGCTTTAAGTAGTTTGTAAATCTGAGGGCTGATGACCACTGTAGTTTGGCGCCACAACTTTACAAACATTTGAACATTTTGATAGCGAACAAAATTTATTTTTCCCTTCAAAAGCTCTCTGTCGCTCATACTCCTGAAGAAGGAAATCAAACAAAAGCTACCACATAATTCTTCGGCTCAAGAGTTGCTGTCAAAATGATGACCAAAGAAACTCTAAGGTATTCTCACGTAATGTGTAAAGACACAAAGATAGTTTGCAGATAGATTGCTTAACTATTTAATCCAGTAGATCGACTCTCAGTAGAAAATAAGGTGAAATCGAGATTTTTGCCGTGAGCAGGTGATGATGTCTCACTGGATTCTGCTGAATAGTCCGTCAGACGTATGAAAGAAAGACAGCAGATGAACAGATGATGTCAGACTGGAGATTGTTGGGGGGAGGGGGGGGGGGCGTGACAGGAAAATCTAAAGCCAGACAGAGAGAGCAGCGCGGGATAATCACGTCTCAAACAAGCTAACGACGTGGGAGTACATTGAGTGACTGAATAATAGAGGAAAAAAGGACGGGAACAAACCCTTGCAAGTCACACTGGATGACAAATCCACTACCTTCCAAACTACAGTACACGAAGCACTCCCCCAAGTAGGTATAAAAGTTTGAGTTTCTTGTGCCGATGCACGTGAGAAACACCCGTTACAGAACAAAACAACTTCCCCGATGATTATTCCCCAACGAGTTTACACTGTCTCTTCTCTTATTTACGCTATTCACCTCCGAGTTTCTTCAAGTCTTCAAACTTTATTCCTATTGTTATACACTTCTGTGATAAGACTCAAGGTAGAGCAATATGCACAGATAGAGAAGGATTTACTGTCAAGAACCGCAAGGTATAAAAAGCAGGTGGATTGGCAGAGTTTTCATTTGTACTCCGGTGAGTCATGTGGAAAGCATTCAGACGTGATTACTGCCGCACGACAGCAACTAACAGACTTTGAACGCGGAATGGTGGTTGGAGCTACTCGTATGGCACATTGCAGTTCGAAAATTATTACGAATATAAATATAGCACTTGTAGGAATACATACGATGATACATTTCAGGCATTTACTCTCGCCAAGAACAACTCAGTAGCAGACGACCTGCAGCAAATGACCAAGAGGAGCGGCATTTGAGACACAGTTATCAGTCTCAATGTAGGAACAACACTTCGTCAAATAAACATAGAAAAAATAGGGCAGCTGCGCAGGAGTAGCCGAAGGTCTGGAGCGCCACGCTACGGATCGCGCGGCCTCCCGCGTCGGGGGTTCGAATACTCACTCGGGTATGGATGTGTGTGTTGTCCTTAGGTTAGTTTAACTTAGTTTAAGTAGTTTGTAAGACTAGGGACTGATGACCAACATAGTTTGATTCCATAGAATTACAAACATTTGAACATGTTTTAAAATGGAGCATACGACGAACGTATTCTTTAAGACAGTGCCGCGAAATCTGACGGTATCGGGTACGGCAGCAGAAGTCTCAGTCGGGTGCTTTTGCTGACAGTAAGTGCAGCTCCTCTCGTGGGTTGGTTACCACATAGGGTGAACTCTAAACGTCTGGGTCATAGAGTCCCGATTTCAGCTGGTAAGAGTAATAAATGATTCGATTCAGGCCTACTTGTGAATAACACACTTTGCAATTTTCATATACGTGTTATGTTCACAAATTAAGTGCCGTTTGGTTACAAAAAACAAACGTGTACAAACACAGAAAAAATATTTATTGCACAAAAATCTATAACTGTTAAACTATTTTTCAACATAGCTTCCGAAATTTTGTAGACACTTGTCATAGAGTGGCACACAATTTTGTATGCGTTCTTCATAGAAGGTTGCCGACTGTGTATTCAACCAAGTGGTAGCGTTCTTTCAGCTCATGATAGTTGAAGAGTCGACTATCAAGGACAGATTTTAGGTGTAAGAAGAGCGTGTCAAAAACTTTAAGTGCACCGCCCAGCTGTTGTTTTTTCTGTTGTGCAGTAAGAAATTTGGGTTCGCAAAGTGAGCAAAGTTTTCGAAATTTCAGTAACAATTTCATTAATTAGTGATCGTGAGATTTGCGGAACTTCGATAGCAAGAGCACTAAGTGTAAACTTACGGTTAAGTTTAGGCCTAACCTTCTCTTCAATTGTGTGAACCAGTTCATCAGTAACCACAGACGGGCTCCACTTCGTTCTTCATCGTGCACTTGATCACGTTCTTTATTGAAGAGTCTGATTCATCTTCTAACAACTGAATCACTCATAGCCTTTTTTTCGTGAACCTAGCAGATTTGCCGATGAATTTCCTTTGGTTTAATTTTCTTTTCATTTAGAAAACGAATCATAGATCTTATTTCACAGGCGTCGTCATTTACAATTACGGCTGACATTATAAAGAAGCACTACAAAGCACACGTCGGCAGCAGCGATCTGAAAATGGGAACGTGTCTTCTCCTTGAGTCAGAGTAACTTCGCGCACGCTCGGAACTACGATCGCAGCGCTGCTGCGGATAGAAATTGAAACGGAACTTACTTGGTGATGGACCCTCGTACATATTTCACTGGTTTCTCTGGCTCAACTGAACCTGTCATTGACTGTTGATTGTAATGTTCGGCTTCTTTGATACCAAAATGTTCAAAGGTTTGTAAATGTATGGGACTTAACTACTGCGGTTATGAGTCTCTAGGCTTACAAACTACTTTAACTTAAAGTAACCTAAGGGCAAAACACACACACACACACACACACACACACACACACACACACACACACACACATACCCATGCCCATGCCCGAGAGAGACCTCAAACCACCGACGTGGAGTCACCGCGCGCTCCGCGGCAAGTGCCTTAGAGCTCTCGGCCATTCCACCGCTGCTTCTTGGACACTATTTGCAGCCTTTGATGGACTTTATGTGCCCAATAGACGACGGAAATTTTCTGGATGAAAGTAGGCTATGTCAACGGCTTGCAATTATTCGTGATAGGTTTGAAGATTATTCTGAACAATTCCAGCGAATTATTTGGCAACCAGAGCGCCGAACATGAATTCTAGCCGGCCGCGGTGGCCGCGGGGACTGAGGCGCTTCAGTCACGGTCTCTACGGCCACTACGGTCGGGGGTTCGAATCCCCCCTCGGGCATGGATATTTGTGCCGTCCTAGTTCGTAAGTAGTTTGTAAGTTTAGGGACTGATGACCCCTTAGTTAAGTCCCATAGATTGTACAAACATTTGAAACAACAACATGAATTCTATTGGACATTTATGGGGCATAATCGAGAATACATTTTGTGTACAAAATCATGCACCGGTAAAACTTTCATAGTTATGGACAGCAATTGAAAAGCATGACTATAATCCTGTAGGAGACTTCCAAAATCTGGCTGAGTCCATGTCAAATGCAGTAGCTGTACCTCGCCGGAAAAAGGTGTGCGGACACGATATTAGAAATATCCCATGACTTATTTTCCCCTCAGTGGAATAGATGCCTAGTACACAATTCGGAACGAAGGTGATTCAAATCCACCTCCGGCCATCCAAAGTTACGTTTTTCGTGATTTTCCTAAATCCCTCCGGGAAAATACCAGGATGGTTTCCTTTTGTAAAGGGCACGGCCGAGTTCCCTCCTCCATCATTAACCAAAAATCCGAGCGTGAGCTCCGTCTCTAATGACCACGCTGTCGACGGGACGTTATATCCTGAACTTCCGTCCTTCCTTTATTCTAGTACACACCAGGTCTTCATTACCGGAGCCACAGCTACTGAGAGAGAGAGAGGCATTAGATAGTCATTACGCAGGTGACTGCTGGTGGAACTAATTCGGCCAGAGTGCCCTATCCTACTGGGTGGGTGCAGGCAAACACGCGCGTGCCTCGGGCTCCACACACTGGCAGTATCGACCGCACTGTCACAGACAACCGTCGTCGCCTCGCGTCGCATCGTCACACTGTTGGCATAACCTAGTTGGGGGCTCAGAGCCGCTGGACAAACAGCTCACAGCGACGGCGACACGGCGACAACAGGGGAAGGCAATAAGTGAGCCCTGTCAACAGCCGAGCCGAGCCGAGGGGCGCGGCGGCCGGAATTCAGCTGCTCCACTGGCCAGACCAAGCTTAAGGGACTTAACTACGGAGTCATCAGTCCCTAAACTTACAAACTACTTATGAACTACCTACAACTAAGGACGGCACAAATATCCATATCCGAGGGGGGATTCGAATCCCCGACCGTAGCGGCCGTGCAGACCGTGACTGAAGCGCCTCAGTCCCCTCGGCCACCGCGGCCGGCCCAAGACTTTGGTTCAAACGTTTGTATAGCTTATGCTTATGGGACTTAACTACGGGGTCATCAGTCCCTAAACTTACAAACTACTTATGAACTACCTACAACTAAGGACGGCACAAATATCCATATCCGAGGGGGGATTCGAATCCCCGACCGTAGCGGCCGTGCAGACCGTGACTGAAGCGCCTCAGTCCCCTCGGCCACCGCGGCCGGCCCAAGACTTTGGTTCAAACGTTTGTATAGCTTATGCTTATGGGACTTAACTACGGGGTCATCAGTCCCTAAACTTACAAACTACTTATGAACTACCTACAACTAAGGACGGCACAAATATCCATATCCGAGGGGGGATTCGAATCCCCGACCGTAGCGGCCGTGCAGACCGTGACTGAAGCGCCTCAGTCCCCTCGGCCACCGCGGCCGGCCCAAGACTTTGGTTCAAACGTTTGTATAGCTTATGCTTATGGGACTTAACTACGGGGTCATCAGTCCCTAAACTTACAAACTACTTATGAACTGCCTACAACTAAGGACGGCACAAATATCCATATCCGAGGGGGGATTCGAATCCCCGACCGTAGCGGCCGTGCAGACCGTGACTGAAGCGCCTCAGTCCCCTCGGCCACCGCGGCCGGCCCAAGACTTTGGTTCAAACGTTTGTATAGCTTATGCTTATGGGACTTAACTACGGGGTCATCAGTCCCTAAACTTACAAACTACTTATGAACTACCTACAACTAAGGACGGCACAAATATCCATATCCGAGGGGGGATTCGAATCCCCGACCGTAGCGGCCGTGCAGACCGTGACTGAAGCGCCTCAGTCCCCTCGGCCACCGCGGCCGGCCCAAGACTTTGGTTCAAACGTTTGTATAGCTTATGCTTATGGGACTTAACTACGGGGTCATCAGTCCCTAAACTTACAAACTACTTATGAACTACCTACAACTAAGGACGGCACAAATATCCATATCCGAGGGGGGATTCGAATCCCCGACCGTAGCGGCCGTGCAGACCGTGACTGAAGCGCCTCAGTCCCCTCGGCCACCGCGGCCGGCCCAAGACTTTGGTTCAAACGTTTGTATAGCTTATGCTTATGGGACTTAACTACGGGGTCATCAGTCCCTAAACTTACAAACTACTTATGAACTACCTACAACTAAGGACGGCACAAATATCCATATCCGAGGGGGGATTCGAATCCCCGACCGTAGCGGCCGTGCAGACCGTGACTGAAGCGCCTCAGTCCCCTCGGCCACCGCGGCCGGCCCAAGACTTTGGTTCAAACGTTTGTATAGCTTATGCTTATGGGACTTAACTACGGGGTCATCAGTCCCTAAACTTACAAACTACTTATGAACTACCTACAACTAAGGACGGCACAAATATCCATATCCGAGGGGGGATTCGAATCCCCGACCGTAGCGGCCGTGCAGACCGTGACTGAAGCGCCTCAGTCCCCTCGGCCACCGCGGCCGGCCCAAGACTTTGGTTCAAACGTTTGTATAGCTTATGCTTATGGGACTTAACTACGGGGTCATCAGTCCCTAAACTTACAAACTACTTATGAACTACCTACAACTAAGGACGGCACAAATATCCATATCCGAGGGGGGATTCGAATCCCCGACCGTAGCGGCCGTGCAGACCGTGACTGAAGCGCCTCAGTCCCCTCGGCCACCGCGGCCGGCCCAAGACTTTGGTTCAAACGTTTGTATAGCTTATGCTTATGGGACTTAACTACGGGGTCATCAGTCCCTAAACTTACAAACTACTTATGAACTACCTACAACTAAGGACGGCACAAATATCCATATCCGAGGGGGGATTCGAATCCCCGACCGTAGCGGCCGTGCAGACCGTGACTGAAGCGCCTCAGTCCCCTCGGCCACCGCGGCCGGCCCAAGACTTTGGTTCAAACGTTTGTATAGCTTATGCTTATGGGACTTAACTACGGGGTCATCAGTCCCTAAACTTACAAACTACTTATGAACTACCTACAACTAAGGACGGCACAAATATCCATATCCGAGGGGGGATTCGAATCCCCGACCGTAGCGGCCGTGCAGACCGTGACTGAAGCGCCTCAGTCCTCTCGGCCACCGCGGCCGGCCCAAGACTTTGGTTCAAACGTTTGTATAGCTTATGGGACTTAACTACGGGGTCATCAGTCCCTATACTTACAAACTACTTATGAACTACCTACAACTAAGGACGGCACAAATATCCATGACCGAGGGGGTATTCGAACCCCCGACCGTAGTGGCCGTGCAGACCGTGACTGAAGCGCCTCAGTCCCCTCGGTCACCACGGTCGGCTAAGTGTTAAAATGTCTGTAAATCTATCGGACCAAACTGCGTGGTCCGTAGCACAGAGTAACATATACAGAGAAGAAACCACCCCTACACCACTGTGCTACGCTGTCCTAGTAGTTCCGTAAGATGCTAGCAGGTGTCAGGCGGATCGCTGGCTTAGGGTGCCTCTCGCACGTCAGAGGGTAGCTTGGAGGGAAGTCTGAGGGGAGAGCTTGTGCCGCCTGCCACGAGGCCACGGCTGTGTCCGGCTTGCTGGGGTTTGAGGGGAGGTGGTGGTGGGGACAGCCGCTACCTGCCTCCTCTTCTGGCCAGTTTAAAGGGCTGCTTCTGACCGCAGCGCCATCATGAGACATCTTACGGAACTGCTGGAAAACCTCTCTCCCCGCACCCCTGAGCGTAGGACCGGGCCCTTACGGAGGTTTTCCGTCTGTATATATTTGTCTGTGGTCCGTAGCACTGAGTAACATATACAGAGAAGAAACCACCCCTACACCACTGTCATACGCTGTTTGTCTGTGTCCGTAGCTTACAAACTACTTAAACCTAGGTAAACTAACCTACGGACAAACACACACACCCGTGCCCCAGGGGGGACTCGAACCTCCACGGCGAGCAAGCGCACGCTCCGCAGCGAGGTGCCTTAGACCGCTCGGCTACTCCACCGCGGCAGGATTTTGGTCTGAATGTCCAAATGTTTCAAAACCAAACGACTGTAGTCATCAGTCCCTGGACTTACAAACTACTTACACTTATACTAAGGACGACACACAAACCTATGCCCGAGGGGAGACTAACTTCCGGTGGAAGCGGCCGCCCCTCCGTAGAATAATGCCTCAGACCACGCGGCTACGCCCGCGCGATGATTTTTGTCTCAGGAGGTGCTGTATGTCTTACAAGGAAAGTACTTGGGTTCGAACAAACACGAATACACCAAAATCGTATGAGAGATAATGTAAAGATCCCTTATTGCACTAGTGACACTACCGCATCTGCAAAACTCTGCAGTCGTCCGTTAGAGGCCTCTGCGTGTGCCATGCCGCATTGCACTTTGACCTGTCGGTTCGCCAGTAGGGACGGCGCAGTGTGCCTCCGAAGTTGCGTTTTGTGATGTTATTTGTGTGGTGAAGCGTCAGATGGGGCGGCGATTGCTAATCAATCCTGCTAATGTATTGCGATTGGTTGAGATGAAGTTACGGAGAACCCTTCTTCGTGAAGATGGTATTAGTGTAGAATGCTTTCTCGTATCTGTTATGGTACAGAAATATGAGCATAAGTTAGATACTGCTGTTACAAACTCATAATAATGATAATAGGGATGATAATGACGAACAACTCATTGCAAGCGGTAGTGCTACGGAAAGTGCGGGAAGAGGCGATGGAAGCAGTGGCAGTGAAGACCAACAGTCTTTCGGGAAGAAGGTTAAAGTTGCAACTTTCATCACTGATTTTGATGAAAATTCGCTAGAGAACATGTACGATGATTATTACATAAGTTATAGTTAAGATATCTGCATTACGTATGGCGTCTACAATTACATCTACAGTGCTATCTAGAGCATGGTTGCAGAGCTTTGCAGAAAAACGACACCCACCAGCACATTGAGGCGTACGTAGAGATCCTGTAACCAAACGTTCATACAGATATGTTTGTTCGAGCCCATGTACTTTCCTTGTTAGTGCCCCAAACGTCACCTAATTTTTGTATTAAAAAGAGGGTGCGACGTCTAATTTCGCGTAACAGTAGAGTAGTAAGACTTTTTTTTTTTGGCTGAAGCCCCGTTGGCGTCCCCCCCCCCCCCCCCCAAGATTCGCCTTCGACTTTAGAAGAATAAATCTGCTACAAATAACCACTAACGCCAAGACTCCTCAGTAGCCGTAGCACACATACACTGGTGTTGTTCCGCTCTTGGAAGAAGGTTCCACTTACGTATGAAATACGAGAAACCACCCGTATGTATAATTTCACGGTGCACTGTGAGATAGGCATCCAACTCTCTTATACCGTTGTACATCTACAACTACATAAATACTCCGCTAATCACATTAAAGTGCACAGCAAAGGGTTCATCGAACCGCTTTTATGACATTTCTCTACCGTTCCATTTTCTAATAGCGAGCGGGAAAAAACTCCTAAATCTTTCCAATTTAGCTCTCATTTCTCTTATGATTATGAACATGTCTCTCTATGTAGCTGGGTATAAACAAAATATGGTCACATTTGGAAGAGAAAGTTGGTGACAGAAATTTCGGAAATAAACCTCGCCGAAAAGAATAACATCTTTCTTTTATTGATTTCCTGCCCCAATCATGCATCATTTCTGTGACAATACCCTCCCTATATAGCGATAATATAAAACGTGCTGCTCTTTTCTGAACTTCCTTTATTTCCTCTGTCAGTCAGACTTGGTGGGGATGTCACAATGGGCAGCAAATACTGCAAAAAAGGACACGACAAGTATAGCGTAGACAGTTTCATTAGTAGAACTGTTGCATCTTCTAAGTGTTCCGGCAATGAAATGTAGACTGTGCTTCGCCTTCCCTACAATGTTGTCTGCGTGCTTCTTCAAATTTAAGTTATTCATAACTGTTATTGCTAGACCAGTATTTCAATTTACAGGCTTTAGATATCACTGATTTATGGCGTAAGTCAAGTTCAGCGGATTTCTTTTACTGCTCATCTGCTCGACTTCACCTTTTTCACTGTTTACGGCAAATTGCCAATATTTTGTACAATGTAGATATCTAAATCATTTTGCATATGGTTTTCATCTTCTGGTGACGTCAGCATCATACGAAAACAGTCTAAGAGAGCCGCTCACATTTTCTCCAAAATCGTTTATAAAGATAAGGAACAAAAGCGCCACTATAGCACTTCCCTGGCGAACGCCAGATATCACATTTGTTTTGCTCGGTGAATTTCCGACAGTTACTACGTACTGTGTCCTTTCTGAGAGG
Source organism: Locusta migratoria (assembly GCA_026315105.1). Classification (NCBI taxonomy): domain Eukaryota; kingdom Metazoa; phylum Arthropoda; class Insecta; order Orthoptera; family Acrididae; genus Locusta; species Locusta migratoria. The sequence goes on along the minus strand of CM048748.1, from coordinate 335,770,162 downwards.
AAATCACGAATCCAGTTGCACAACTGTGGCGATATTCCATAAGCACATAATTTGTTTACAAGACGTAGTATCAAAAGTCTTCCGATGATATAGAAATACCGAATCCATTTGAGACTCATTCCCGATAGCACTCATCACTTATTGTGACTTGTGTTTCACAAGAACGATACTTTCTGAATTCGTGTCGACTCTGGGTAATTAGGTCGTTCTCTTCGATGTAGATAACGTTTCAGAAAAGTATATGTTATAAAATCCTGCTGAAAACCGACGTTAATGATAAAGACCAGTAATTTTGCCGATCAATCCTGTTGCTATATTGGAGTGACGTGTCCAACCTTCCAGTGTCTGGGTCGGATCTCTCGCTGAGCGAGCGGCTGTGTAGGATAGGATGGAGCTATTGCATCACCATACTCTGATACGAACCTAATTGTATACAGTATGAACCAGGATATTTTCTTTTGAAAAGTGATTTGAGTTGTTTTAATACTCCAGGGACATTTACTTGTAAAATACGCATGCTGACAGCTGTCCTTGATTCGAATTCTGGAGCATTTGCTTCCTGGTATTTGGTGAATGAATTTCGGAAAGCTGTGTTTAACAAATTCTGGTTTAGCAGAACCATTCCTACCGCGTAGTGATTGTCCCCTCTGATTCAACTGAACCGATCGTTTAGTGGAATTGGTTATGTTGGGCTACTCATAGACCAAACAATGTTGGAATTATTATGGACAAGAATCCGCTACGTAATCGGGCTGCAACTGTTCACGTTTCCTTTCAAGGACATTCTTGACAGTTTCATCAACCGATTTGGCCTCCCAGAACGCCCGACGTGAACCGCATCGAATATTAATAGGTCATAACCGGTAGGTGACTTCGGGCACAAAAACCTTTATCGGCAGCACATTCGCAATTATGGTCAGTTACAGATGCAGCATGGGTGCAGTATTGGTGAGCTGATGGCATGTCGAGATGTTGGATGTCGCGCCGCAAACGCCAAGTCCGACACATTATCAGGAGGGTATCACCTCCCATTGCGCTAACAACCATGACGTTTGAAAAACGTTGATCAAAAGAAAGAAAAAGAAAAAATGGAAAAAATTACGCTCTCTGTACTGAGTCCATGTTTTAAGTTACCAATAGTAAAAGACAAAGCTGCGGAGACTAGCAACGCCACACTATGTAACTGAAATATGGAGTAAGATGAGTACAGAGAGATGTAGAGCCAGTGCGGAAGCCATAACCGGAAGCAAGAGCAAACGCGATGTGCAGCAGGTAATGGGCACTCCGGCCACCGGAGAGCAGGTGTTGCGCCGCGCACTACCTTTGTCATACCGAACCTCGCCCGCCGCCTGTCTGCCAGGTATCACATCTCGCCGGCTGTCCGCCAGTGAACGAATTCCACCAGCTGGCAGCTGCGGTCGCGGTCGCATCGTGCAAATGTTGTGTGCCACTTGCTACTTGTGTCGTTGTGGGAGAGGAAAGACCTCTGTACGAATTGAGAGGAGTTATAGGAGCAGAAAAACAGTTCTTTAAAGCATATTAGACGTCATCCAATTTTTGGCCCACTTTACGTTACGGTAGTAACACTAAAAGTGGGCCTTTGCGATCGTCTTTTACAGCTCGAAATTTAAATAAAAATTATGGCTTAACCATTCATCTGACACGAAATCTGAATAACCGAATTTGAAGAGGAGAAAATTCTCTACAACTTTGCTCTCTTATGTTTTTTTCATATCTCGTATCGATTCAGAGATATTTGCAAAAACAACGGTGATTTTGGGATGTCTGTTGGTCTGTCTGTCCGTAACGTGTTCAAATGTTTGTAAATCTTATGGGACTTAACTACGAGGTCATCAGTCCCTAAACTTACAAACTACTTATGAACTACTTACGAACTAGGACGGCACAAATATCCATCCCCGAGGGGGGGATTCGAACTCCCGACCATAGTGGCCGTGCAGACCGTGACTGAAGCGCCTCTGTCCCCTCGGCCACTGCGGCCGGCTCCGTAACGTGTTCCCAGTTTTTCAGACTAACCGTTAAACCGATCAACACCAAATTTTATAGACATAATTGTAGGCCGACGGAGACCAGAACCTCCCTTTTTCAAATTTATCGGACAAAAAAAAACGGTAGTAATAGCAAAAAAAGCCGTTTGTAATATAATTGTAACTGCAAACGAACCGTTCATCTGACACGAAAATTGAATAACCTAATTGGTAGAGGAAAAAATTGTCTACAACTTCGCTCTATTACTTTTTTTTAATATCTTGCATCGTTGCAGAGATATTTGCAAAAATAACGGCGATTTGACGTTGTCTGTCTGGCTGTAACGTGTCCCCACTTTTTAGGTCGAACCGTTCAACCGACCCGCACCAAATTTTACAGACGTAATTGTTGGCTACCAGAGACCAGAACCTCGCTTTTTCAAATATTTCGTACAAGAAATACGTTAATAATACCAAAAAAGCCGTTTGTAATGTAATTTTAATTGCATATAAACCGTTCATCTTACGCTAAAATTGAATAACCGAATTTGTAGAGGAGAAGATTCTCTACATCTTTGTTCCCTTATGTTTTTTTTTTTTTTATATATCTCGTATCGTTTGAGAGATATTTGCAAAAATAACCGAGTTTTGACACCCTCCACAGAATTAACGAAAACCAGCCGTTCGCAGATGTCACGTGACATTCCTCGCCCAGAACTCTCTCTGGCATAAGCCATCTTCCGTTGCGTATTTGGTGACTTTCTTATTTTGACTTACACGTTGTCATTTCAAAGCAATGACGCACTGAAGAATTAACAAACACGTCGTTCTTCGTGCGATAAATAATAATCTAGTGTCTGCAAATGCCATATTAGCATCAGTTAAGAAAGGTGATCAATAGTTTTGGCCGTAGCGTAGTGGGCAATGTGTTGGCCTCTGACGCTGAAGGTTAGTGGTTCAAAACCCGCCACTACCTAATTTTTTTCCTAAAAGGTTTTCAGACACTCTTGTTAATTAATTCTTTATTGTTTACATTATTATTTTGGTCCAAAATATTTCAAAAACTTATAAAACTACAAATCTAAAGAGGCCCTAAAACACGTCAGTGCGATTTTTTCTATGCAGGTAACCAGAGACGAATACTACATTCTTATTTTTGTATATAAAAATGATGTAGTTGTGGTGGTCTTTGAATTTGCTTACTGTATTTATCTCTTGGGCTCCCTCTCAGATTTTTACCCTGTACATTTCCCACCAACGCTAAATTCACGATTCCTTTATGTCTAAGGATGTGACCTATCAATCGGTCCCTTATTTTCGCCAGCGTACGCCAGAAATTCCTTCTCTCCCAAGTTCTGTTCAGTACCTCCTCATTAGTAACACGATCCATCCACCTAATCTTCAGCATTTTTCTGTAGTACCACATTTCAAAAGCCTCTATCCTCTTCCTGCATGTTTCATTTCCGTACAAGGCAACACTCCACACAAACACCTTAATAAAAGACTTCCTTAGGCTTAAATTAATATACGATATTAAAAAATTTATCTTTTTCAAAAACTCTTTTCTTCCCATTGCCATTCTACATCTTATATCCACTGTACTGCGGCCATCATTATTGTTGTTGTTCTTGTGGTCTTTAGTCCGGAGACTGGTTTGATGCAGCTCTGCATCCCACTCTATTCTGAACAAGCCTCCTCAACTTCACATAAGAACGGCAACCTACATCTGTCTGAATCTGCTTACTGTATCCATCTCTTGGTCTTCCTTTGCGGGTTTTACCCCACACACTTTCCTCCAACGCTATATTCACAATTCCATGATGTCTAAGAATGTGTCCTACCAATTGATCCCTTCTTTTAGTCAAGGTATGCCAGATATTCCTTTTCTCCCCAATTCTGTTCAGTACCTCCTCATTACTTACACGATCCACCCCCTAATCTTCAGCATTCTTCTGTAGCACCGCATTTCAAAAGCCTCTATCCTCTTCCTGTCCACATTGTTTATTGTCCATGTTTCACTCCCATACAAGGCAACACTCCATACAAATGCCTTCAGAAAGGACTTCCTTAGGCTTAAATCAATATTCGATGTTAACAAAATTCTCTTTTTCAAAAACGCTTTTCAACCCATTGCCATTTTGCATTTTATATCCTCTGTACTGCGACCATCATTTGTTATTTTACTGCCCAAGTAATAAAACTCATCTAACTCCTTTATTGTTTCGTTACCTAATCTAATTCCTTCAGCATCACCTGATTTTCTTAGACTGCACTCCATTACCCTTGTATTGCTCTTGTTAATGTTCATCTTATATGCACATTTCAGCACACTGTCCATCCCGTTCAACAGTTCTTCCAGGTCCTTTACTGTCTCTGACGGAATTACTATGTCATCGGCAAAACGCAATGTTTTTAATTCTTCACCCTGAACTTTAATTCCTTCTCCAAATTTCTCCTTGGTTTCCTTTATAGCTTCTTCATTGTACAAACTGAATAACATTGGAGAAAGCCAGCTTCTAGCAAATCTTCGCACTGTCCTTTCATCTTCATGCAAACAAGTAAGCACTAATCTCAGTGACTGATGGATGCATGTCAAATCAAGCATCCGCTGTTGTAATCTGCGATAAAAGCATTAAGGGCTGTCAACCGAGAAAGAAACACTGTCGAACGTATTTGCCACCGAAATGTTATCGCTCTTATACGTTTATAACACCGCTCTTCAATACTGATTACGTTAATGATGTGCCAAGAACGTCATCAAGAAGCAAGACAGGTCCAGCCGAATGTCGCCTCCGTATCACACATTAGAAAATTAAGTTGCGCTTAAATACAAGTCACGTACCAGCCAAAGATCGGTATTTTCTAGAAATTGACTTAAATGGATTATTTAACAGCATTTCGTCTGCGTCCGACCAGGAATGTAGCTACTACTTTGTGTTGGACAACCGGATGGCTGTAAATTTTTTACAGAATTTTACAGGTCTTCTATTTTGACAGTAATTTGCACAAACAAACAATGTTCAGTATCCCTGTTTATTAATGTATTGAAAGTAAATGTCTAAAGTAAAGTGCGGTATGGTGACTACAGCTATCAAGGATACAAGACATGTATTCGCAAGTGCAAATATAAATCAGGACCAGCTGTACAGTTTATTGGTGACATGTGACAATTCTAATCCGGATTTTCCGCTTTCCTCTAGCTGTCGCGTTAACACCTACGCTATTCTTGCAATCCTCACAGATTAACCTACACTTCGGCACGCCTCACACCGACTACGCACGAGGGCTTTCTCACAGGGAGAGGCGTTCATTACAAATGTCGCATACCATACTTGATGTGCAGCGTCAGTGATTAACAATGCTACATAATGAAAAACCGCCAAGATCGCAATATTTCGTTTTTTATTTTTTATTTTCGAGTGTGTCATCAGTTGGCCTCTGAAGAAATATGCAAAATTTATGGTTACATAAAATAATTGCAAGATACATACAATTAGTGTACTTAGACAAAAAATGATAATCTCAAATTCCTAATAATGGTTACATATTTCTTAGAATTGTCGTATATCTGCTTACTAAAGCGCTCCATATTTTATTTTGAAATTGTGCTAGTGGATAGCCAAATATAAAACAGTTGTATGCTGGTGGAAAGCCAAACATAAAATAATAAAGTAGATGACCACGAAGAACCATCACAGTCACGTTGCTGGCTGAGTGCCTCCATGAAACTGATTAACGGCGTCATAATTACTGAAACGATACCTATAATGCCACTAGACTGTGCTGCTATAACTGAACTTAATTTCTACTACAAGGGTTGGAACTTGAATAGTGGCAAGACTGCTGTGGCGATACTATGCGCCGCGGCGGAATAGCCGTTCGCACTGAGGCGCCGTGCTGCGGTGCGCGCGGCCGTTCTCCGTCGAAGGTTCGAGTCGTTTCTCGGGCATGGGTGTATGTGTTGTCCTTAGGTTAGTTAAACTTAGTTTGTAATCTAGGGACTGATAACCAAGCAGTTAAAAAAATGTTTGTTAAGCTTAAGGGACTTAACTGCGGGGTCATCACTCCCTAAACTTACAAACTTCTTATGATCTACTTTATACTAAAGATGACACAAACATCCATGCCCGAGGGGGGATTCATACCTCCCACCGTAGCGGCCGTGCAGACTATGACTGGTGCACCGCAGACCACTCGGCCACTGCGGCCGGCAACCAAGCAGTTACTTCCCATAGATTTACAAACATTTGAACATTTGTCGCTGATAGCACACGTTGTTGACGTACCTACCTTTACCAACGAGCAAGTGGACTCGCCCATCCCAAGTTGCCAGCGTGCGCAAAGTCGAGGGAAACAGTCACTTGTGAGCGAGCGGTCTAACGTAACGGTGTCACTATGCTTTCGAAACAGGAACGATGGAGTTGGATCAAGATTGAATGTGCCAGAGGTCGTACAGCACGACAGTGTCATCAAGGTCTTCAAGAGGGGTCGAAAGTGCGTCAGAGCCCCAATGTGGTGAAAGATGTGGTGACTCTCGTGTACGACTGTGATGGTGTTATACTAACGCATTACGTTCTTCCACGGTACACCGTGCACAGTTTTTTGAGCACCATCTGCAACCAACTTTGCGAAAGAAGCGGCAACACTTTCTGCGCAACTCACCCATCATTTTCCACGACAATGCGCGTGCGAATACGGCGCAAGCTGTACTCTGTTCGGTCGATGGAACTGGGAAGTACTGTACCATCCACCATACTCCTTGTACTGAAGTCCTTGTGACTTTCATTTGATTCCGAAAATGAAAGGAGCACTTCGTGGGATTCGCTTCAAAACTATTCGTAATATTCGACAGGCAGTAGACCGCTCCATTCGCACCATCAACAGATCAGGATCTGCTGGCGGTGTACTACGCCTTCCACATCGCTGGCAACGTATCATAGCCGCGGTGGAGTAGCCGAGCGGTCTAAAGCGTCTCGCCGCGGAGCGCGCGGTTGCTCGCCGTGGAGGTTCGAGTCCTCCCTGGGGCATAGGTGTGTGTGTGTGTTTGTCCTTAGGTTAGTTTACTTAGGTTTAAGTAGTTTGTAAGCTACGGACCACGCAGTTTGGTCCGATAGATTTACAAACATTTGAACAACGTATCATACACAACGCTGGTGACTACTCCGAAGGACAGTAACAGGTGCACACATGTAACGCTTTTGTATAGCTTGTGAATCAATAGTATTAATACCTATCAATTTGTAAAAATCGACTAAGAGGTACAGTTTTTCTAGAATGTCATCTTATCTATTATGTGTCATGCAATTTACAATTAGCCGGAAGTTAAAAATATATTGATAAAAATTCATTATTGTAAAATGACAACAACACCTGCAACTGAAGTACTTTTACATAGTGTCTACTTTCTACAGATGTTTTACAATAGCAACTCTAAGTGTAGGTGAGCTGTTTAAGGACTAATAGCAGCATCTACCGAGTCTATAAATACAAAAAAATTACGAAAGGGACACACAATGAAAGACGAAAATTGCTGCTCACGCATTCGAATCACACAAAATTAAGAAAATGTGCTTCGATGTACACTGTAATATAAGTAACTGAAGATCTAGGTGAGCAGTTTGAGAAGAAATGACATTAATCATTATTTATGTGAGCTTTTCAAGTACTAAATGACTAATTTGACAGTATTTACTATCTATAGTAAATTATAAAAAAAGAAAAAAAATAATGTTCTCATCATTTCATGATTAACAAGAGTGCGACATTGTACACAGTAACATGGGTTGCTCAGTTAGTCGAAATAAGTCTAAAGACAGTGATTCTCAAATGAAATAATAAAAGTTGCTGTTCGTGTACCCATCACATTTATGAAGGCGCTCAGCCAACAACGTGCACTATGCCGTTTCGTCGTTTAAATCTATTTTATTATTTCATGTTTGACTTTCCATCAGCGCAAAACTGTCTTATATTTGGCTATCCACTAGCGAAATTTCAAAACAGTATGTGGATCGCTTTAGTAAGCAGATAAACGCCAATTGGAGAAGTATGTAACTGGTACTAGAAATTTAAGATTATGATTTTATCTGTTTTATCTAACTACACTAATTGTAGTTATCTTTTCAGTAGTTTTGTAACCATAAATTGCGTAGGCTTCCTCAGAGACCAGAAGGTGACAACATTGAGTATCGGAACTGGTCGTCTTGCATAAAACATATAAAATAAAATATTGCGATATTTGCGTTTTTTCCATTATATTACTGTAAGAAGATAACTCCCTATGGTGAGCAAATTAAGATTAAAATTGTAATGAGTGTAAACGTCCATCAGACATGCTTGCATTGTACGTAACATTAGGTCTCAATTCAGTTTTTCGAGTCCTGTAAAAAAGAGTGGGATCAGGTGAACATAACGGAGAAGAATGTCTAATAAAGCCACATGGTGGCAAAAGCTGACTCGTATTGTCGGTTGGCTTAATTTTTTACGCTTTTCAACCCCATGCCCTCGGGAAAAATGTAATTTTAGTATTTAACATGTTGTCACCAGCCAATTAGAGAAGGAACACAGGCACAGATCTGTCAAGTTTATGGGAAGGAACCAGCTGTGGCACTGATCGAGGAGTCCACGGGTGTGAAATTGATGTAAGATCTAAGAAACCATACTGCTCAGGTTATATAAAAATGTTTGTAAATCTATTGGATTCAACTACTTGGTTATTAGTCCATAGCTTACAGACTACATAAATTAAGGTAAACTAACCTATGGACAACACAAACACCCATGTCCGAGGGAGGACTCGAACCCCCGACGGCGATCGACCGCGCGCACCGCAGCACGACTCCCCAGTGCGCAGGGCTAATCCGCCTTTTACACACTACTTGAAGTTATTACGCTAAGGACAGCACATATCCCAGGTAATGTGTGCTGCATTGTAAGCTAAACTAAGTTGTTTGACGAGTCACAATGTTCATAGCGTCTACCTCCTGAAGAATGAGTCATACAGTAATAGAAGTTTTGCAGGTACATTCAATGGTATATGTAGATTTGTCTTCAAAAGGTGTTCCGATCAGAGTCAGTGGCAGAGAAATGTTTTCGATCGCGCCACGTCCGAATATGCGATTCTTCAGGGCACGTACCTCGCGTACTATTGATCATAAAGATAAGGGTTGGAGTGTTTGGCTGTCTCTATATATAACATATCAGAAGATTTTCATAGTACAAGTATACTACAATGCAGGGTCAAAATTTAAACATTGCACACTTCAAGCAGCCCATACAAGTAGATCAAATTGCTTGGTTTTGGGACATTATGTTCAAATGTTCAAATGTTTGTAAATCTATCGGACCAAACTGCGTGGTCATCAGTCCGTAGCTTACAAACTACTTATACTAAGGTAAACAAACCTAAGGACAACACACACATCCATGCCCCAGGGAGGACTCGAACCTCCAAGGCGAGCAACCGTGCGCTCCGCAGCGAGGCGCTTTAGACCGCTCAGCTACTCCACCGCGGCTGGACATTATGTTAAAAAAAGTTTTCATAGCTTATGGGACTTAACTACGGGGTCATCGGTCCCTAAACTTACAAACTACTTACGAACTAGCTAATAATAAGGACGGCACAAATATCCATGCCCGAGGAGGAATTCGAACCCCCGACATTAGTGGCCGTGCAGACCGTGACATAAATTGTGACAATGGCCGCTTCTATAATTAGTATTCGTTCAAAATTGTCGATATTTATATGGTATGTTCTTAAGATATATGTTTAAATAAATTAAGTCAATTTCATTTGAAAATGGGTTTACGTCACATTCTGATGGTAATGGAAATAACGTTCCGAGTCGGTCTCTAAATGTCCTCAAAGTGCAGAATGTGACTGACGCATTTTTTTTCAAGAACTCTTCAAATTTGAATAATATCTACTTTGTAAACATTTTTGATCTGTACCTTCTCAACGATGTTTAGTTCCATCCGGTTATGCTTCCTGCTCAGCGAGACACTGACTGCCCTATCTACGAAATTAAGAAAACTAGTTTATTTATAAGACTATGTATGTCACGATCATCGTGAATTATTGCCGTATTTTCTTGTAAACGGCAAATGCGTGCTTCTCTCACTGCCTTATGTTACTGAAATCTAAGAATTCACTGCCAGAGAGATGCGTTAGACACCTTAATGCACGTTGCAATGCTAATCAAATGTTCAAATGTTTGTTAAGCTTATGGGACTTAACTACGGGGTCATCAGTCCCTAAACTTACAAACTACTTATCTACTACCTTATACTAATGACGGCACAAATATCCATGCCCGAGGGGGGATTCGAACCCCCGACCGTAGTGGCCGTGCAGACCGTGACTGAAGCGCCTCAGTCTCCTCGGCCACCGCGGCCGGCGCAATGCTAATCACTTACAGCAAAACTACCCAAAATTAATTATCCTGGAAGTGTTACCTAGAGGCAATATGAGAGACACACTTCATGTTTTTTCTTCGACAGAACAATAAGCGACTGATAAGTGTGTGTTTAGACAATGACAAAGCGAATTCTTTGCCTGTTAGTCTCTGGCTATTTTTTTAACAACGTTCCATGAGCTCGCCGTCTTATCGGGCAATGTAGTCTTAGCACGCAATAATTCTTCGAAATGACGCTCTCGCATTGTTCTGTCTACTGTAGTGTCGTGCTACAATTTCTAGCAGTTCAAAGCAGTACCCGAAGTAACTTTCCTTCACGTCGTTATTGTCTTTCTCGAGTATTCCACAAAAATTTAGAGTTAATTTTGAAATACATTGCCATCATTTTTTGTTGCTTAGCTGTGTTGTTGTTAGAAAATAATTTTTGAGCAAAATTAGTACTTATTTATGAAACGATTTAATTATAGTTCAGTTCTGTGGGCAAATGATACCCTCTGTAGTGAAAATACCTATATCTATAAATGTGAATGTCTATTCGGTGTACCTTTATCACGTCTGAACCATAAGACATAAAGAGCTAAAATTTGTACAGTTACTAATGTCTACCCGGGGAAGGCTTTAGGCACGGTTTTATAACGATCTGACAGATATTTGTAATTTGAAGTATATAACGCGAAATGCGAAACAATAATTACTATTTGAAAATTATATTTACTCTTTAAAAATGGTTTTATTGGTTGCATTGTTGCTTGAAGGTTGATAATGATAAAGGCTGGAGTATATTGGGATGGAAAGTTATCGGTTCATATAAAATTCTACGCGTGTGTGTGTGTGTGTGTGTGTGTGTGTGTTAATATTTCACTCTGCAGCGAAAACTACAGAACGTAAACGAATGGTCTCTGTTTAATTGTTGTCCAAAGTATCCCGTTGTACACCACAGCAGTTCCATGCCGATAGCTATAAGGGAGTGGAAGATATGGTGGTTGAAAGTCGTCAAATTATAAAAAAAATTCGGACTGAAGGCCAGCGAAGACGTTTGCGACTCTATAGGTAGGAGGTTACATACAGCGAAACGTGATGCCACAGATCATATCTTTGGCCTATGCGTGCTACAATGTCTTCAGCTCTTTCTCTGTAAGGATAAGCATACGAATAAGGAATAAATAAATAAAGAAGCAGTAAAAAAGAAATTTCTTTTGATACATCTCTTTAAAAAAATCGAGTACACTTTTACGTGTGATTTCTTATTTCTTATATGTTCTCTGATAAATGTAACATGTTTTTAGAAAAAAGATGGACAACGAGACAGTGGATACGAAAAGTACTAACTCAAGGCTCAAATAAATACCCGGGCAACGCCGGGTTTTCAGCTAGTACAATATAAAAACCGGAAAACGTCTTGAAAGTAAAAGCCAAGATGTCGCCTCAGTTGCCGCCAACGTACTGTGCAAAATCATTATTTGGGCCATCTGTTCTTTTTACAGAGATATGTTTCACCAGCTCTAATCAACAACTAATTGAACTCGAAACATTTTAGGAAAACAAAAGTTTTCTTACACCGACCACTAAATTTGCTCTGTGATAACACGCTAACGTCACTGAGTGTCCTTCTGGCACGCATTTGTTGACTCGGTAACAACTCTTCTCCATGTGCAGACGTCTTACGTTGTCTAACAGCTGCCACGCAGATAGTCGGAGATTACGGCTGTCACTCGGAGCCTTTATCGTACCGTCTGCGGTTGTACATCACTCACGTGCACCAAACGTTTGTCTCCCAGAACTCCGTTGAGAGACGTCAAGAGCCATACCCTATTGTCACTTGCGTAATCCAAGGGTTAGACTCTGCTGCGTTATGTTAGTAATACACACTAGCCCGCGAAATAAAATTAAACAAAGGATATAAATGAGTGTGTACCTGTTAATACTTCATGTTTCTGTGCAACCGTCACTGCAAAATGGCATGAAATAGTAAATAAAATCACAAGTGACTACAGATTACTTGTTCTGTAAGCGATAGAGCACTGTCTGAGGAGTCTAAAGATGCCTTCTGTGGTTCAGGGATACTCACGTTGTCGGCTACACTCGCTCACAGTTTCTGAAAATGTTCCAAGGTAGACTGTAACGAAGCGATACAACACAGCTTTAAGACTCAAGAAATTGAGCTCGGTGGAAGTAACACTGAAAAGCCTTGCTGTCCATTTTAAATCAGGTTGTCCACCTAGACTCAAGGATACTTTAGGTGATACCTAGTAAGGTTTCTTCAAAATGATCGTACCAGATTTACTATCCCAGCCATGTCCAAATAATGTTGCACACCGACCTGACTATTGGGACAAATATAAAAGACTATCTTGCCAAAGATCACGCAAAACCTATACTGGGATGGCCGGAGAGGTATTTGAACCACCACCTTCCCGAATGCGAGTCCAGTGTGTTGCGACTGTGCTACCTCGCTTGGAATTTGGCGCTTAGTAAACCGTGCCACATCGGAAAAAATAGCAGTGTTTGGGACGATTGAGAAAGCTAAAAGAACTCGTGTCGCTCGCAAGTCACATTGTTTACTTCGCGAAAAATAGTTATACGAGTGAGTAGCGAAGTACGAATGTGCCAGGAAATGGAGTAGGTATTTGAAGACTGTTTCCGGCTCTGTCCATCTCCTCTACGCCTTCCTAACACCTTAGGTCTCCTCTCCCTCCTCCTCCACCACCACCACCACCATCACCATCCTTCCCTATCGGACCCTCGGTCTCTGTCCATATTCTCATCGCCTAGTGACACAAACGATGGTACGACTTATTCACGGTAACATTTCCTACAGTACATATTTATTCTAATTTTCCATTAGTCCATCTGAAACTTCCTCCTCTCCTCACTTACTCCATCCTCTTATAGACTGTCCCCTCTTACCTACCTATCTATCCCCCCTCTCTGCCATATCCTTCTCTCACCAAACGGTGGTCGGTAGAATATAAAAAAAAATCCTCCCCACAAAAACTTACATGTGCCAACTTTCACTGTAAGCGATCAAACTGAGTCGATGCCTGTTGACATGCTAAATCGGGCTTAAATCTGGTGAACAAGCTGGTCACTCCACTCATTCAATTCCCTCAGTTTCAAGCATGTTGTCCACCAGTGCCGCTTTGTGTGGATGAGCGTTTTTGTCCAGCAGAAGGAACCGATCTCCTATGGCATCAGCGTAGGGCGCAAAAAAGAGGACAGTTTATGTCTCTATACCTCTGAGCAATCAAAGCGCCTTTCTAAACGATGTAGAAGTCGGTAGGTCGGCCAACAGGGACTCCTGCCCACATCATCCGTCCACCACCGTGATATGGTGATGTTTCCTGCGCATAAGCAAGATTGTTGCGAGCTACGCCGCGGTGGACAGGCCGAGTGGTCTAACGTGCCTTGCTGCTGAGCCACCAGCGCGTGGACGACAAGGCCTCACAACTGGTCGTGCCTACGTCACATTGAGAGACCGGGGCAGCCAGCTGTCTGGCTGGCCGCTGGGGCACGTCCACCACCTCGTAGTGGCCGGCCAGTCAGCTTTGCCTTACCAAAAGAGCACAGAAAAGATGCAGAGCACACACAGCGGATCAAGTAAACTTTCGACGAGCGCCAAGTTCTCTAAAACGCCCAAGATCCGCCAGGAAGACTCAAATCAAGGTAAAGCTTTTTGAGGAATGTACCAATTGAGCCACCTAAAAAAGTACCCATTGCAACAAGCACACCCTACCGGAAGCGAATTGGGCTGGAAGACCTGGCGAACCCCGAATAGGATGAAAACGGGAGTTGCACCTATGAAAATCATTAAAGCTAAGTGGGGACTAGCGGACGTTGAGGATCTTCCGTGCGAATGTGGAGAACCACATTTGCTTCAATGTTCTAGTTGCCCATAGTCCTGTACCCTCGACGACCTATGGTTGCTTAGCGATGCGTCAGTTGACGTGGCCCAATATTGCGCCAATAATTTAGGTTGACGGAGAGTTCGGACTCGAAAAAGTAAGTACCTCCTTTCTAATGGCAGCGAAGAGAGGGTTATGAACTGACTTACGTAAAAGATAAAACTATGTGTAATCTCAATATGTTATTTCAAATTACCGTTGCGTTTGTTTTCTGTCATTATCTATAATGTCTGTTTTCTTTTGCCATCTTGCATCTGCAACTATACCAGTATATGTCTTTGCTACTATTTGTGTGGATCGCTGTACGGCAGGCTGTTCCAATAGGCTGCTCCGTGAGCAGGAGCGCACACGAGCGCTCACTGCCCCAGCTCGGAGCTGCGGTGGTGGGGCAAGCTGACGTCACGCACGCCAGTACTCAGGCAACACCGTCTAGACGGTGTTGACTCAGGCAGGAATAAGGAAACAGACACTTTCGTTGAGTTTTCGTCAATGGGAAGCTATGACAACAGCAAAAACGTATAGCCGCCAAAGCCTAAGGCATACTTGTTTATAAGAACTGTATCTCTTCACTAACAGAGACTGACGTCCACAATGTATAATGTATCACAACTCTTACTGCACAAAAATTCGATCTACAGCGTCATTACAGAAAAAAGGACAGCCTCGTATTTTGCTTTTGTGTCTCACATCCCTACAATTTTTATGAGGATGCAAATTGGGTCCGTAATTTTCTTGCACTGTTTTTCTAAACTGAAAGCCTTAGTGAAACTTCCTGGCAGATTAAAATTGTGTGCCGGAACCGGGACTCGAACCTGGGAATTTTGCCTTTCGCGGGCAAGCGCTCTACCTCTTCGAGGTAAGGAAAACGGAGAAGTGTTGTGCATCTAACATAACCATAAAACTAAATGATAATTTGCTCTTCATAAAAAAATAAATAACTATAACAGCACGCTCTGGCTTATATTAGAAACAAATAATATGAAACTGAACAGTTGATGCTCAACATTCTCCTTGAATGTACGTCAACAAAATCACCCTCATGTGGGATACTAGAAAGAATATATGCATATCATTTTCATTGTTAATCTGTAATATAATCTTCACTATCTCTATGGTCACTTTAAATCGAGAACAGCAGGTAAATAGCCACCCATCATTACTTTCCATTTCCTGTGCTTCGAGCATTTCGCACCGACTGAGCTATCCCGACACTACTCACGATGCCGCTCACAACTTTACTTCCGCCAGTACCTCGCCTCCTACTTTCCAAACTTCATAGAAGCTCTCCTGCGAAACATGCAAGACTGAGAAGTTTGGAAAGAAGGAGGTTCGAGTCCTCCCTAGGGCATGGGTGTGTGAGTGGGTTGTCCTTAGGTTAGTTTACCTTAGTTTAAGTAGTTTGTAAGCTACGGACTGATGTCCAAGCAGTTTTGTCCGATAGATTTACAAACATTTGAACATTTTTTTGAAAGTAGGAGGCGAGGTACTGGCGGAAGTAAAGTTGTGAGGCGGTATCGTGAGTCGTGTCGGGATAGCTCAGTCGGTAGAGCGCTTGCCCGCAAAACGAAAAGTTCTCAGGTTCGAGTCCCGGTTCCGGCACACAATTTTAATCTGCCAGGAAGTTTCATATCAGCGCACATTCCGCTGCAGAGTGAAAAGTTTCATTCTGATAGCCTTAGTATTCGTGCTATTTCTTGTGATAAATTCTGGATCGACCGTCATGTCACTAATTGTTTAGCGCGTTCTGAAACTTTTAAGACAATGACTTTTGGTTAATCTAGTTATTGTCAATTAAGGTGGTGTTTCAATCATTTCCCTGAAGTAAGCCATTTTGCCTAAACGCAAATGTACAATATCTTTAAAAATGAATAAATAAATAAATAAATAAATAAAATAAACATAGCCTCCGTTTCTCGAAGACCGATATCCTAGTTATGAAATACACTGTAAAATTCGTATTGCCATATTTAGGATTAACTTAGAGGAAACTAGGATGCGGTTATGCTTGATAAATCATTCAGTCATAAGTTGGCTCCTTTTGATATTCTAGAAACAAATTCTAAAATAAGACTTCTTCATTAAAAAAACAACGGGAAAATTCGTTACACATGATATGAAATACTTCTTACGTTAAGTCCACGAAACAGGCATTTAAAAATGTAAAATAATGCCACCATGCACATGCTTTATTAAATTCCAGTCATGACACCACATCATTGATATTCAGGTTCGCAAGGACTTTTACATTTATTATAATAACAACAAAAAATATTATTATCGCTGAAGACTGACCAGGCGTCACGTGTCTCGCATTTCCATGGAGAAAAATGGCAGGCTCAAATTAATATAGCAGTTTCAGAAACAACTGAGCCCGTCGCGGGAATTGGAATGTAACTGTCAGTTTCTCGTGACGTCACAGCATAGCCGGTTGCTTCACTTTCACATACGCTCGCCGCAGTAATAATAACAATAAAGTTTGATGATAATTCCGCCACAGCTGACCGCCTGTTATGTTTTACCAGTCTGCCAAGCCTACGACGTCCGAAGTCTGTAACGAGGGGTGTCCGCACATCACCTCGGTCAAACTCGGATAGATCACGCGCCTTCCTCATTCTACACATGGACAGAACGGTTACTGATGCTACATGCGCCCTGCGCGTGTCCGTCTAGTCGTCATTCCTCGTGGGGTGAAACTGTTGCAGGCTGGAAGGGTTTACATTCATAGTAGGTAAGTGGTTATAACGTTCTGTGTATGCTGCACGTCCCATACTAAGGAAAATTGGTGGTCACTTTTTCTGTTTACTACAAAATGAATACTGTGAAAAGGCAAAGAAATAAACGACGAATAATGTAGTGTGGAGTTCGTGACACCAGAGATCACATCTATCTTTATACAAAAAAAAATTGAGGTGGTTGTGCCTATATTTCACTCTGCAGTCAAAACTACACGTCGCAAACGAATATTGTTTGTATGTCGTAGTAGGTATCAGTCTCCCAATATGCACTATGGTGGTAGAGGTTTCATAACGATAAGGAGGTGGAAGATATGGGAGTTGAAAGTTAGCGACTTATATAAAATTCGATGTGTAGTTGTCAGCCTTTTGCTTTTCAGCAAAAACTACACAATGGAGACGAACGATATCTCTGTGTTGTAGTACAAAATCTCCCGTTGTACACCATAGCAGTTCCGTATCGATAGCTATAAGAGGGTGGAAGATATTGTGGTCGAAAGTCGTCAGCTTATATAAAATTCGGAGTGAACACCAGCGATGACTTTTGACACTATAATAGCAAAGAGATTATATACAGCGAAACGTGATGCACACTCTTCAGTTGTTTTTCTGTAACAAGCGTACGAATAAAGAAAAATAAGTGCATATTGCAGTTTGAAAATTAAAACTACCAAGAAATGTACCAAAGCGTAAGAAAGAAATTTCGCGTTCTCTATCCGTTTCTAAAAAGACAGAAAACGGCACTGAAAAGTGAATGTACAGACAACAGAAACTTGAAATTTGTAGACGTTGTTTATCTTACACTATAGGCATCAGCGATTTTTCGGTATTCCCATCCCTAAGAGGGTGAAATAGGGGATGAACGGTTTTTGAAAATACGTTGCTATTAAAGCAGTTTTGAAGCAAGAAATACAAAACTTCGGATTTAGATTTTTGATTGGAAATTTAAAAATACGTGTTTCTGTATTTTTGGAAATTCAGCCACTAAGCGGATGAAATAAGGAAAATATTTTAAAGGTGCTACTAGGACTATTTAGATGCTAGAAATGTGAAAAGTAGGATTTGGAACCATGGTTAGAATTTAAAAAGTTTGTTTCGGGATGTTTTGAATTCAATGGTATAATAAGGGGTGCTAAGTTGTGCCAAAATACCTGATTAGGAAATCATTTTTAAAGCTAATCCTATGAAAATTTACATTTAGAAGTAGAAACAACTAAACCAGACCATCCAATCTACGCCTGCGAAGCAGCGGAAATTAAGCTAGTACTTCTTATAAAACAGGCTATATGTATGTTCCACAACTCCTCAAACTACTGGACCGATTTCAACAAAACTTGGTACACATGTTCCTTACAATCAGGCAAAAATCGCTGTCGGGGTAAGAACCACCCACGACACATGCGTAGGAGATATGACATCATAAACAATGACAGTCGTGAAAAACGGCCGCATCATACGATAATATTCTACATCTGCTGCTAAACGAATGGACCGATTTGAACTAAATTCTTTAAGGTCAGGAATCATTTGCTATGGAGGCAAAAACCACCTACGATACATAGTTCATACGATATCACATCATAAACAGCGAAAACTGCATCTTGCGTCGCGTGATAGCCTGATTTTATTCCTCAACTATTTGAGAATGAGAGCACTTAGCTACTTGCAATAAACTTTCAACGTAATTTCAAATTTTTAAGAAACTTTTTCTCGCTAACAATCCTAGCAAAACGACGAAAGAAAAACGTTTATCACTTACTACTTTTTCGATGTTAATGATGCATATCTACGGCATTTGGCATGAAGTTATTACTTCTACATTGTAAATTGTATTTGCGAGACATTCCACAGACAGTACACATACATACCACTGAATGTTCCTTCGATTTTATATCACACTTCGACAAATAGTTCGTGAGATATGAAGTCATGAACAATTTGGTTTATGAAAAATCGCATGGTCACACATGAGGTTTCGATTTATTACGTCTTTATTTCTAACACCAATCACGACGTATTTACAAACATTAGGCACATATGCCACAGAATGTACCTTCAAATTTCCTTCCTTTCAGGAGATATGACGTTATAAACAACGAAATTTCCGAATAACTGCTACATCATGCGCTATTTTTCCACATCTCTTCCTAAAATATTGGATCGATTTCAACTAAACCTGGTATGCATATTGCTTACTATCATACAATGATCGATATGGGGTTGAAAACTACCTACGACACATAGTTCAGGAGATATGACGTCGTAAACAACGAGTCACAAAAACCTTCCCATCACGCGATGCGTGATTTGCGAGACTTCATTCATTCTCTACTTATTGATCGCAGAAAGTGTCCTGAAATATTACTCTCTACAAATATGGAAAATGATATTGTAGGACACATAGTCTAGGATATATGATGTCATAAATATTAAGCTGCATATTCCTTTGTTTTGCTGATTCATAATTTCTAAGCTGATTTTATGAATGCGTCAAGATGAAAACTTTTCCGAATTTTTCGACGGAAAGTTCAACTCTAATCATTCTTGCTTTTTAAGTCAGAAGCTACTTGGACTGAAAAATCAAATCGTTCATCAGTAGAATATACCTAAACTTCACGGTTTTTGACAATGAGACTGCTGATGTATTTCAAGTACTGTAGGTTGAGACATCCTCCGTTTCTACTATATGTTACTTAAATTACACCTATTTCCTCATTAAAAGAAACATACGAATACATTTTGAGTCAAATGAAGCTTTGTCACTTGTAGATAGCTACTTTCCAGTCATTCTGAACCGCACTTCTTGGACAGAAAAAACATCGGTTTCAGAAATTACTGCAGCCAGTCGCCTTTTGTTTCTTCTTAATGAAGATTTATTAAACCATTACCGGTTTCAAGCTGCCTAGCAGCTCATCATCAGATTGTAGACATTTAGTGCAAATTACATTTGTATATGTGGCAGGGCAGGAAACGAGAACAAAGTAAACACTAATTTTGGTAGGCTACACTGAATAATTATAATATAAGTCTGTCTTAAAGACGTTACTGACAGTTCTGCGTTTCACATTTAATTTGTCCATATTTGGTCCGCTTTTGGATAGCATTTCACAACACTTATGGACAAATTAAATGTGAAACGCAGAACTGTACAGATACAAATGTAATTTGCACTAAATGTATACCATCTGATGATGAGCTGCTAGGCAGCTTGAAACCGGTAATGGTTTAAATAAATCTTCATTGAGAAGAAACAAAAGGCGACTGGTTGCAGTAATTTCTGAAACCTATTTCAAGAAATAGTCGCAGGTTCCAACACAATGGATAAAGGTTTTAGAAAAAACATCGGTTGAAGCATTCTACCTAAAAACGAACAATGTCGAAGAACAATAAGTTAACTAATCTTTGAATATTCTTTTACTGGCAGGTCATATTTCAAGCTTCTTGCCCCTGCACAGGAATACATTAATATAATTCTACAACACTTTTTTGTCATTGCTGTTCATATGAGTCAGTGCGTTGAGAGAGACAGCTTTAAGAGACCAGATGGAGTGTTGGCAACAGTTGCTAACATCTGCCCTAGCCTGCGTCAGCAGAGATAACAGACGTAGGCGTCTACCAGCATGCGAGACAATGTTCTCCATGTCACTCACGTCCTGAACACGTATACGACTCGACTGGTTATGCCGTCATTCGGCGCCGTAACCTTCACGTCGCCTCAGAACGACTTGCCTTCAGCAGTAGTCTTCATGACATCGGACTGACGCTGCCATGCGACCAATTATTTGAAGCCATTTTGTAACTGTTTCACGTACAAACATTTCTAGGGAGTGGAATGACGCATGAGCGGCTCGTGGGGTCTTCATAGTGCTCACTGCCGAAGTTCTAGTGTCTCCAGATCGTCTGGTGAAAGTTACAAATAACCACATTACGCACACTTGTTCTCCGAAATAACTCGAAAAACAGGGATGGTTACGAATGGTCATGTGAAATAAACAACATTTATTTTCTCAAAGTGTGAGTAGCTATCTATGACTTCAAATTGAAGTCAATGTGTGAACTATAGGTGCCTCAGTTTGAAATGCACCGCAGCCAAATAACTTCTATAGAGTCTATTACCATTATATATTTGTTATGAACTGTAGGTTAGGGCTGAGGAATTTCCGTACAGGTAGGAAACTAAAGAGATAAGTAAATTGAAAGAGCCAGAGGCGACAATTGACTGAGGTAGGGTAAAGGAATATAGTCGAAGACGAATGGATAACTTTGCAAAATGAAACAGTGATGGTAGCGAGGATCAAACAGTTAATAATTAATATTTAATTCAATAAACTTCAAAAATTTGAGACTGACAGGAAATACAAAATGTCCAGGCAGGAGTGGCTAGAGCAAAAGTATGTAGAAGCATTTATAACCAGGACAAAATTAAAGAAATGTATGGAGAAACGAAAACAAGCTGTACAAACATCAAGACTTGGGAAGGAAAAAACAATCCTGGTAACAGTTTAAGGACACAGAATTATATTGAGGGACTATACAGTGGTAAATAACCTCGAAGGCAACATTGTAAGAAGGGAACGTGAAGTAAATGGAGATGGGATAGAAGATACCACAATTCACAATAATTTGACGTAGCACAGCAAGGACCTGGAGATGTGAACGTGTCATATATAGAAGTAAAAATAATATTCAGTTATTTATCGGTAAGTATGTGTGTAGGAATGAGTACGAATGTAGGAGTGGAAGTGGGTGCTTTACTTGCGCGTATGATAATTATCATATTTCAAAAATCACGGTGAGACCGAATTCTAATTTTGTTGCAAACAAATTAGTGCGTTGTAATTAATTTCGAATTAAAGAAAGAATTTAGCAACTAGGAAGCGCACAATGTAGTTATCGCGCTACGTAGTTAATTACATTTTCGAGACGAAGTCAGGCAGCAAATTAAACGGGAAAACCTCGTATGTATAATTAATAAATAGATACGCGAACAATGTGTCTCTCTACACACGATATCCCACATAAAATTTCACTTTCCTTTGATTACTGGAAACGAACTGCTTTGCTTCCGGATTGCTGTCTCTTTGTGCAATCAAAAATATTTGAGTGTTATTTGCCAGTAAATCATCGTTATACTTTACGCAGTAACTGAAAGAGGTGCAGACGATTAAATGTCGGCAATAAACTAAGTATTATATTCTGTGGAAGTCTGTGTCTCGGGAAAAATGTCTGCAATTTCCAGCAAATTATCGTCCTGTTTGACTGAAAACTGCGAACAGTTAATGCTCTAAGCAGTCAAATAATTTTGGCCCAGCGCTACAGAAATAAAGGCCATTCATAACAACGAACAATGACCACAAACTTCAACAAAAACATTACATGAAAAATACACCACTCAACAAAAAAACCTAAAAAACATAATTCAAGAAAAAACAATGCTAGTAAACGAACTGAAATAGTATCTTTTCTGTTTGATAAAAGCCTATGCTCTCTCTCTCTCTTTCTCTGTTTGTTTAATAAAGAAAAATGGCACTGTTTAGTAAATCTAACACAAGGTCTATTATAGTGAATAAAAATTACAAATTAAATACTTAAGCCTATCTCACTCACTTTTTCATCTCGTAGATTATCACAGCTTGATATCAGCCACCCAACAAAGCATAGCACGAAGATAGTAACAAAATTAAGACATACCTCTTACTAGTCTACGCAAAAAATTAGTTTACAAACTTTCATCAATATTTATATATGATACCTTCTAGTTAAATCATTAATCTGTTTTTTTTTCTTATTATTATTAGTATTCAGATATTAAGGGACAAATGCTCCCGTTCCAACAATTGTCCCAGCGGACCACACCACAGCACACTATAATAATACCAGAAGGAAACTGTTTCGCACCTTACCGGCGCAAACAGCGATATAAAGCCAACACTATCCATAGATGTAAGGAGTTGATGACTTATAAATATTGCAGGGCAATGGAATAAATTAATTGGCGAAGTTGAAAATTCCCCGTCTCGGGCCAGCGGACGTTTTTAACCAGACACGCTTCCCATCCTGTTCAAATTCTCAACGTTTCCTACTCTTCGATGGTAGAGCCATCTGCCCATTATCTATAGAAGGACTTTGTTGTTATCATCTTAGGGTTTTAAGCAAGGACCTTGGCGTAAATTCAAGCTGTGGCAAACTTTCATTTAGGAATATTCCATCAGATCTATTGACATTCTCTGGAGAGCTGTCTATGTTTCAACATCATAATTTTCCATTAAAATCTGGCTGGAATGCATTATTTCTCCAAATATTCATTTATACATTTTGTTTAGTTCACAGAGGCGCCATATGACGTCAAAAATTTTAGTGTTCAATTACGGAAAGACAATAAGTAAGAAGTGTAAAGATTTCACAGGCACGATGTTTGAAATAAAACTAAGTTTCTGTTACATTATGGCAGTACAGTTAAAGTTGTGAACTTACAGCTCCATGACCGGACAGTGGATCTCGACTCACCTGGAACAAAACATAAAAATTTTAATGATACACAGCCAGAAGAAGAAAAATTATATACATCCGTTGTAAGAAAAATCACTTTCAGTTCCATTCATGAATCGATTAACAAAATATTAAGAAACCCCGAATATACAAGGTATCCCAGAATTAAATGGCCAAACTTTGGGAGCGTATTTACAGCTCTTAAATAAGCAAAAAGTACCTACGAAATTAAAGACGTAGGTAGATGAGTTTGCAATTGTACTTTAAATAGAGACGGTAGGTAGATAATTTTGCAGTCGTACTTTAAACTCAGATTCGTACGACAGTGCAAACCGTAGTTTGCAGGGTAGAAATGCATAACGACACTTTCACTTATGAAATTTTCACGTTGTATGTATCAACTTATTTGCCACAGTTGCAGTAGCAAGTGTCAGAGAAAAATAATCTTTGATAAACGTTTTTCACTGTATCGTGTTTGAATGACAACAGAGGATGTACTGGTGCTAACACCGAAACATTCAGATGTCAGAGAGTCAGATCGGTATCAAAAGTTGTATATCGTTAGAGTATCGACAAAAACTTCGATATAATTCGTGCTATGTGCTGTCGTCCAGGAGAACATGCATAAACTACAATAATAAGTAACACCTGTCCTACGGAGGAGAGGACAGGGATAATTGTGAGTGCTTATCGTACTGAGCCTCTGTGGACTTTTAGTAGAGCGTTAGTTTGTTACACAGAGGTTCATGGATTCAAGCCCTGCTCAGCCGACTTTCGTTTTGTATTGCAGTAAGTTCGCAATTGTTATATATGGCAACGTGTTCCTGACTTATAAAAGTACGTTTCGGATTTTTTAGCAGTATGTTATCGGCATATTTGCTTTTGCTTCGTTTATTCGAAAGCAGCAAACCTATAGAGTATTTTCATAGTTTCAGAGAATAAACAGACGCAATCGGAACACAAGAATAACGAAACCATATTATTATTGTCATTTTTGTTACTATTATTGCTATTAATACTTCTGCACGTGTGATGCAGTTTTTCTTTATTCTTATGTTCCCATTGTGTTTGTTTATTCTTTGAAACCACTACAGGTTTGTTTCTTTCAAGTAAACGAAGCGAAATCGAACTGTCGAAAACACACACTTCTATAAAATCCAGCCGGCCGCGGTGGGCGAGCGCTCTGCGGCGCTTCAGTCGCGGTTTGTACGGCCACTACGGTCGGGGATTGGAATCCCCCCTCGGGAATGGATGTTTGTGCCGTTGTAAGTATTAGCTAGTTCATAAATAGTTTGTAAGTTTAGGGACTGATGAACCCGCAGTTAAGTCCCATAAGCTATACAAACATTTGAACATTTATAAAATCCAAACAGTCATTTTATATGCGAAGTGGCCAATATCGCCTTCAATTGGCCGGCCAATGTCCGATCTTTCCCTGATTTCGGGATTTGGCCGGCCAGTTCGCGAAGTGCCGTAGGCAGATCGGCCAGAATCGGGAGATAAATAAAGATGGGCTGTATAATTTCAATCTGTATGCAATTTATTTATCAATCTCAGTAATAAGAAGTACACAATCCATCCACATTACAAATATTTTAATACAGCCGGTATTCACTTATTACAACAAGTTAAGCTTTTATGACATTTGGAATTACACAATACTTTCTTATTTCTGAATTTGCAGCGATTTGAGGCGTATTTAGTAGAGCAATTGCATCGCTCGTATCCTTGGCCACTGGTCAGTGACTGTAAGGACGATATGTTTCGCAATGATTTTTCTTCTTTGGGCACGGATTCCAGTGTGATCAGTTTCTCGGGCAGAATAGAGAACTCGTTTCTAGAATATAGTTGCTTCAGAACACCATGCTCTGTTCCCAGCTTGTAGAAAGTGCCTTCGACGTTCATCACAACGGCAAGAACGCTTCTGGGATCTCAGTGACCTATGTCAACATCTTGTAAACGGATGCGAACATTGTCTACAACTTTTGCAGGCGCGAATTTTGCGTCTGAATTTTTAAGCATCTTAGCACCTTGTGCTTGCAAATTGTCGTGAGCTCCAACCCTCTTCTTCCTGATTTCTTGCTTGTTATAATATAGTTTGCAAATAACTTTTCCTCCATATCCTTCATCTGTTTCATTACTTCTTCCACATATTGCATGGACCCTTTTGCCGCAGAATATACAACAATGAGCTGCACCACACTCTTCTTCATAAATCACACAGTATATTTTCGGCTTATTATTGTCGTATAACTGATCTTGACTTCCCGGTGGTTCGATCTCCACAGTGTCAGTTTCATTGTTGGGAGTAGTCCCTAAATTTATAGCGTCGTCCATTACTCTTTCAACTTTCTCAAGGTCTTCCTCTGTTACTATGTTATCAATAATTTAACACTGAGAGTGAGACATATGGTGACCACTGTACATTGTTGCCACATCACAGCACCCAGTGCGATTTAGACGGGGATTCCGACATGTGTGCAGTCACACCGCGTTCTGGCCAGGAACTTCCGGCCAAGTCGCGAACTGGCTGGTCAAAGTCGGATATGCGTCGCTTCATTCAAGTAATCGGACTCTGGCCAATCCACCCAGCCAAAGTGCGAAGTGGCCGGCCAGTTCGCGATCTGACCGCTCTTCGGGCTTTGGCTGTAACATATATATAGCTGCGGCAGAGTGGCCAAGCGCATTGAGGCGCTATGCTACGATGCGCGAGGCCGCTCCCCGTCTCGGTGGGTTCGAATCCCCCCTCGGGCATGGATGTTTGTGTCTAAGTATGTGTGTGTATGTATTTGTTGTGGGCAGGACTTCAACACAGGACCCTCGGTATAACAAACTAACGCTCTACGACCTTTTTTTTATTATTTTAAAATCACAAAATTTTATGTATTTTATTTCTTATATTCATTCTACCATATATAGTAAACATCAATTATGACATTTCAGATCACATATAAGATACTATTAATGACATTACTCACATATACACAATAACAATAACAACATGTTGATTTATTCACATTTTGTAG
This sequence comes from Locusta migratoria, assembly GCA_026315105.1. Taxonomy (NCBI): domain Eukaryota; kingdom Metazoa; phylum Arthropoda; class Insecta; order Orthoptera; family Acrididae; genus Locusta; species Locusta migratoria. The sequence goes on along the minus strand of CM048748.1, from coordinate 335,743,614 downwards.
TTCAGTTTTTAAATTAGTTAACCTTAACTCTCTTTTAGCAACTGAGCTATTCATAACACTCTCAGTTGCTTGTAGTTATCGATAAAACAAAAATGAGTTGATGTGCTTATATTAACGTATCCCCATTCGTTCCAATACGATTATAAGCATGTTCTCATGTTTATATTTTTGGTCCACATACAAGCAAGATTTGTTATATTCGTTTTTCATGTATAATTTGAAGTCAGAGGTGTTGTCTGGTCCAAGATTGTTAATCATGTAGCTCACTTATTTTCCCAATAACCAGTATACTGCGTTATATTTCTTCTCTGGGAAGTATCTTATATCTGGTCTTCATAGTGTGGATGGAGATATGACTATTCAAAAAGTAAGGGATTTTTTTGACATTAAAGAAAACTAAGATTTTTTTTATTATTATATACATCTGAAAGAGCGACTACAATACTACTTTTCCACATAGTCGCCAAACAAAAGGCACTTATCATAATGGTGGACAAGCTTTGAAATTCCTTTGTCAAAAAATTTGGCGGCACGAGACTTCAGCCAGATTCTGAGTGACAATGTCAAACAATAATGTCCGTGACACTTGTGGAAAAGAAGGCGAAAGCTCCGTTATCAACTATAACGACATGACATGATTGTCAGTCACAGTGCTCAGGCATCCACTATTCTCTTTATCTCGAACATTGGTTCGGCGACTTCTGAACCGAATGCAAAATTTCTGAACGGAACATTCACTCATTAAGTTGTTTTCGTACACTTCGCACAGTTCACGAAAAATTGCTATAGGTTTTAGGTTTTCTACCAGTAAAAACTGTATCACAAACCGCACGTCACAACAGGTGAGATTTTCGATTGCAGCGCACATTTCAAATTCGAATATCGAAAAAACCAGAAGCGCAGATAGTTTCCTGTTGTTACGGCTGGATGCCGAGCACGCACGTACCGAATTATACGCGATCGGCGCGCCCCAAGCGGCGTCAGACGGAAACGTTCCCTACTTTCTGAATAGCCCTCGTATGTATTCAGGTGAACAGGAGCTCAATATGAGACGCTCTCACAATTATTATTCTCCTGTACTCCGTAGGTCAGGTATTACTTATTATTAGCCGCGGCGGTTTAGACGTGCGTAGTGGGGCCGTGCTGCGGCGCGCGCGACCGTTTGTCGTCGGGGATTCGAGTCTCCCCTCGGACTTGGATGTTTGTGTTGTCATTAGCTTAAGTAGTTTGTAAGCTACGGACTAATGACTGAGCAGTTAGTGTCCGATAGATTTACAAACATTTGAACTTATTATTATAGTTCTGCACGTTTTCCTGCACGATAGCAAATAGCACGCATTATATCGGAGTTTTTGTTGATACTCTATCGATATGCAACGTTTGGTACCATGTGACTGTCTGACATCTGGAGATTTGGGTGTACGGCTACAGTTTAACGCAATGAATCCATATCTCATTAGCGCGCTATCAATCTCAAGGAAAAGTACAGCAATGCTTGAGTTACTTTTGACGCAGTCAGCAAATGAATTGAGCCGGCTGCCACATGGGAGATCACTTTTTTGCATTCCTGTGTCGTAGAAGGATGCCGCCTGCGGATGAAACTAGCGCGCAACCGTCGTATCACCAGTTAATGTGAGACTATGCGGAAACTGCGCCGTGCCTCTCAGGGCAAGAGGTGCAGAACGCTCTTACTGCACGTTTTTTTTTTTTTTTTTTTTTTTTTTTTTTTTTTTTTTTTTTTTTTTTTTTTAAAGGAGAATATTGTAAATTTTATGAACCTAACAGTTTGTCTAACAATTATATCAGTTTAGAACTTTTTGTGAAAAACTAGAATTGTCATCTATTAAGTTTTAATAAACCATACACCTGCATGAACATTTTTTCACTTGTAAATTGTTGTTACCTTAAAATTTTTCTAAAATCTTGAAGCCGGCCGCGGTGGCCGAGGGGACTAAGGCGCTCCAGTCACCGTCTGCACGGCCACTACTGTCGGGGGTTCGAATCCCCCCTCGGGCATGGATATTTGTGCCGTCCGAGTTCGTAAGTAGTTCATAAGTAGTTTGTAAGTTTAGGGACTGATGACCCCGTAGTTAAGTCCCATAGACTATACAAACATTTGAACATTTTTCAAAATCTTGAATTTGAAGATCAATCATAAAACGTCAGGTGCGGACTCGTTTGTTTACATGAACTTACAGCTCAAAGGTTATTGTATCACCTAGCGGCCGTGTAGCGAAATTCGCACCACTTATCTTCAAATAATTAAATTACTGCATGAATTGTAACATTTTTTCCCAACTTTTGTAACCAGTTATATTATTTGTTAACAACTAAATCGAACTGTATAAATTTCTTCAAAACTTGTAGTCAATTTATTTGAAACAGAATTTGTAAACGTCACGTCACGTCACGTCACGTGACGTATTCGCGACTTGGGCGCCAAAATCTATGTATTTAAACATGCCGCTACTGACGGCAAGGGGCAGTTGATGGCAGTTGTAAGTTGTAAGCAGTTGTAAGCTGCTGAAAGTCGTAGACAGCTGTGGTACGTTCTTGTAAGTTCGGTTGCCAGCAGCTTTAGACCAGAAGTATACAGTGCTGTAGTGAGATGGAAGAATCAATAGAAATCCGTTCTCATCTAACAACGACTTTATTTTGGTAGAAGAACCCTGGAGAATGTGCTGCTATTAGCTTGACCAAGACCTTCTCAGTTTGATTCGTTGTGTGGCTTGGAGTGCTTTAGTAACAAGCAACCCTAGCAACGACCTAAGCCCCATTCACACAGGCCACGCAACGTCTCAACACCAACTGTTTTTCAGAAGTTCGGCTGGGAGCTGTTTGATCATCCAGCATACAGCCCTGATCTTACTCCCAGAGACTTTTTTTTTCTCAAGAAATTTGTCCTACGGCTAGCGTTTTGACAACGAGAAACAACTGACGATGGCTGTCACGCGCCGAATCCATTCACATGTGGCAGACTTCTATGGGACGGGAACAGAAATGTCGATTTCATGCTATGACAAGTAACTCACGTTTTTTATGAATATGTCGAAAAATAGTTCAAACATTGCTCTATCTGTTGCCAATAAAGTTTGTCAAGCAACGATGTTGCAATTGTTAATAAAAAGACCTAGGTAAATTTAATTTTTTGGATGCACGTCATATTTCGTGAACATTCATCAACCGTTTTGGCAGTGATATTGCTATCGAGGAACTAAATCATTGGAAACTGTATACAATTCGAAACGTGATTTCTTGTAACACCTGTGATAATTCCATAGTACAGAATTAACTGTGAGGAAGACATGTATTCGACATCGTTTACCAATATTCTCAATAATGCAAAGCCTTACAGAGCATTACACAGCGCCTATACTGCGGCGTCTACCACTGCCATCCATTGACCGATGCTGTTATTTGCACACTGAAGACATACGAAAATGATACGTCAACTCTACTGAGACCATTTTTTGAAGCCTTTGAAAAAGAGCAGCGGGTAATGATTTATTTTGGGCACTCAAAACTTTGTTACAAACCAGTTTATGGTTTACCAACATCAGCGGCTATTGCAGAGAAAACAAGCCAATTTTACTGGCAATAAAGTATCAAAAACGACCACCACAAAAAATCAAATGTTTGTAAATCTAAGGAACTTAACTACTCCGGTTATTAGTCCCGAGGCTTACAAATTATTCGCAGTAAGTTAAACTAACATAAGAACAACACAAACACCTATGTCTGAAGGAGGGCTTCCGACGGTGAGTAACTACTCGCTCCGCAGCAAGGCGCCTTAGAGCGCTCGACCACTCCACCGCGGCCGACCACCACATATCATACTTGAGCAGCGCCCATCCTACAATATACACAGGTCAAAACAATTAGGGGATCAGTTCAGATATCTAGGTTCTGAAGTATTGTCATCGGCAGAATTAACTAAAATAGTTGGACGTCTTTTAGTCGGTTCTACGGAGTGGAGACAACAACATTACGACAATTGATATAGTGGTGATAACAGAAAGTTGCTGCAGATGAGGCTGGTGTTAACTTGAGTTTACTCTATCAGACGAATTACACAAGCAGTTGGGTTCAGATAGTGTAGCGAGCAGGTAGTGAAATGCAATAATCATGTGACTTACTCGAAGCTCTGGTATGTAGAAGCGTAGGAAGGTTGGAAGCAGGACAGGCGCAGAGGGAATTGAGTGCAGCTACTGGAGTGTCCAAAAGTGTAATTCCAAGGAACCGTGAAAAGAAGGCAAGGCCAAGGTCGTTCATGGGTAACATTAGTAAAAGACGACCGTTATCTCTGATTAACAGCCCGTCGATAAAGGAAGCTGAATGCAACGCAGCTGCCACGCACCCTCCAGCCAATATCAACACAAACAGTCCGAAATCACCTTCAGGAATGTGGCCTATACACACGGAAGACTACAGTGTGTGTCCAATTAAAACCACGACGCCGTTTAGTCCGCAGAAACTGGATGGAGGAACAAATGTTCAAATGTTTAAGCTTAAGGGACTTACCAGCGGGGGCATTAGTCCCTAAACTTACAAACTACTTATGAACTGTCTTATACTAAAGACGACACAAACATCCTTGCCCGAGGGGGGATTCGAACCCCCGACCGTAGCGGCCGTGCAGACTGTGACTGGCGCGCCGCAGACCGCTCGGCCACTGCAGCCGGCGGCGGAGGAACATCGGGATTGGAGTCGTAACGAATGGCGCCGGGTTCTGTTCACAGATGAGTCAAGATTTTGTGTTCAGACGAACAATCGACGTTCGCTTATCTGGAGAGAAACGTTTAACTCGGAACAAACCTGCGTTTGCCCATGAGACAACGTCCTATCCTGGTGGGCAGGAGTCAGTATTGGCGGACGTACAGACCTCTATATCGTTCATAATAGTGCTTTGACTGCTCAGATGTATAAAAAGGAGGTCGTTCGACCTTTTGTTGGGCGCTACGATGGTGCCATGGGAGATGGGTTCCTTCTGGTGGACGACAATGTTCGTCCCCACAGTATGTTACACTAGTATGTTACATGCATGAGGCTGAGGAAACGCCGGTCGCGGTGGCCGAGCGTACTGCGGCACGTCAGTCACATTCTGTACGGCCACTACGGTCGGTGGTTCGAATCCCCCCTCGGACATGGATATTTGTGCCGTCCTTAGTAGTAGCTAGTTCATAAGTAGTTTGTAAGTTTGGGGACTGCTGACCCCGTAGTTAAGTTCCATAAGCTCTACAGACATATGAACATTTTGCTGAGGGAACCTAATGAAGGAGTGACCTGCTTATTCACCGGACTCAAACCATATGGAGCATGTCTGGGATGCATTCGGCAGACGCATTGCAGCCAGACCAAACCTCCCACAACGGTTGCAGAGCTGGATATTACACTCATTGGAGAATGGCCAAATATTTCTAAAGAGTTTACTACGCTTGTCCGTCCATTTTTGGAGTATTGCTGCTAAGTGTGGGATCCTTATCAGGTGGGTTTGACGGAGGACATCGAAAGAGTCCAAAGAAGGGCAGCTCGCTTTGTATTGTCACGATACAGGGGAGACGGCGTTACGGAAATGATACAGGATCTGGGATGGGAATCATTACAACAACGGCGCTTATCGCTGCGGCGTTGGGCTATTTGCGAAACTCCAATCGCCAACATTCTCCTCCGAATGCGAAAATATATTGTTGACTCCCACTTACATAGGTGGAAATGATCATCATAATAAAATACGAGAAATCAGAGCTCTAACGGAGAGATTCAGGTGTTCATTCATCCCGCGAGCTATTCGAGAATGAAATGGGAGATAAAATAGTATAACGGTGGTTTGATGAATTTTCTGCCAGGCACTTAAATGTGATTTGCCGAGTATCCCATGTAGACTTAGACGTGTAGACGTTAACCTCACATTGTCCATGCTATGCACGTTTGCAACTGTACTGGTCGCCCGAGGTGAATACACACCATATTAGAGGGCAACGACAATGACTTTTTCACTATTCTGATAGACCCCTGGTCCCTCGCTCTAACCAAACGCCATTCTAAACGTCAAGAGTCGAGTCAGAAAGAATACCGTATTTTATCGCGTAATTCCCCCCCCCCCTCCTTTTTTTCTCGAAAAATTTTCTTGAAAACACTAGGGAGGGAATTATGCGAGTAGTTATTCAGAAAGGAAGAAAAACTATGTATTAGGCCGTAAAAGATACCGATATACGGAAATTGTGAAAGAATGGTACCTACAATGCGTTTAAAATTAGTTGCGACTTCTGACATGTCGGTGCAGAGCGAGTGGAGGGTTCGCATAGTTTCCAGCGTTTGCTGAGCACGCCGGCAACATCTAACGCCACGCTGGCGCCTGGAAACATTCTTTGTCGGTAGGGCACAACAGTGCAGGATAGAGGACGCAAAGGGCCGCCGCGCGGTACCACTTGCTACTGTTTACACACGCTTTGGCAACAGCGGTGCCTCACGAGCCGAGCCGGTGGCGGCGGGAGTGGGAAAAGGCGGCTCAATATTGCTGTTACCTGGGCAACGGCGTCTCAAAAAAATGTTCAAATATTTGTAAAGCTTATGGGACTTAACTACGGGGTCATCAGTCCCTAAACTTACAAACTACTTATGAACTACTTACGAACTAGGACGGCACAAATATCCATGCCCGAGGGGGGATTCGAACCCCTGACCGTAGTGGCCGTGCAGACCGTGTCTGAAGCGCCTCAGTCTCCTCGGCCACCGCGGCCGGCTACGGCGCCTCCTTCACCCCGACAAGCCATACGTCAGAAGTCGCAACTAATGTTAAACTTACTCTAGCGGTATTTATTTTCTTAACACAAGGCCCACGGAAAGATGTGGAGCTTGCCTTTGCAGCTACGAGTTTATCTTTTTGTCTCCGCCAATACCGTATTGAATTCAGTGGCGTAGCTGTATCACCGAGGGCCCCGGGGCAAAAATGACATTGGGGCCCTCTTTACACTAATACTGTACAGATGTAAAACTACTTCATTATCAGCTCCTTACCGCCCACTAGAAGACATAAGAAGGCAAACCTAAATAGTACATACGATGGACCAGATAATATTTAATCGTACACTCTAATATAACTGTGTAAGTTAGTTTGTTATGCTTTCAAGCAAAAATTAATGGGTGGATTTGTCGAAATTTTGCAGAGGAATAGAGTTCGACCTGGCTAGGACACACAGATAAAACTACCCCATGAGATAGTTTTGGAATTTGTTCCATACTAGGCGAATGAAGTTGCAGGCAGAAGCTTCACTTTATGACGCGCCTATTCACTATCCATATTTTCTCTTCTTCTTGCACGAATTTCAGAGTGCAGCTGGTTAGAGCACTTAATTGGGATTTATGATTAAGAAGCACTCCCTTGGGGGTATTCACTACACAAACAGGAGTTAGTATAAATGTTCAAATGTTTCTGTAGCTTATGGGATTTAACTATGGGCTCATCAATCCCTAAGCTTACAAACTACTTATAAACTAGCTAACACTAAGGACGGCACAAATATCCATGCCCGAGGAGGGATTCGAACCCCTGACCGTAGTGGCCGTGACTGGCGCGCCGCAGTCCCCTCGGCCACCGCGGCCGGCAGTTAGTATAACAATACTGTTCTGTAATAACACACTATAGAGACTTCATATTCAAATGTGGTCACACCGTGTATTGTCAGACACACTACTAGTAATTCAGCGCCATTGACTTTTATTTCGCAACTCCGACTTCAATCGACAACACGCTGATAGTGAGACGGTACACGTCTTAGCGGACAAGCAATAGACCTGTTATGGTTATATCCTGAGGTGGTAATAATTTTGGATTACACTTCCTGCGTTTGAGGTTTGTTGGTCAAGGGTAAAGTCGAAAATCCTTCATTCAACTAAAATATTATATAGATTAGAACGTCGATTGTCCAAAGTAATTGGGAGACATGGATGTTCGAAAAACCTGTTTATACAGATAATCGTACTGAACACTTCTATTTACCAATAAGAATTTTATGCAGTATTTGGAGGCGCGCGTCACGCCGCACCTCTTGGAGGGCGCAGGTGTTGCTGTAAGCAGCTCCGACGCTGCCGCTACTTCTGCTGCTACGCCGACAGAAGTGTTTTGCACAGCGACTGGCGGCTTGGCTGGGCAGCTGCGCCACCGAATGGCGTCGTGTGAAGTGAAGGTCATATTAGGAAGCTTTGCTCTGCAATGCGGTGGCCCAATGCGGTTACTATTGGAAATTTGGTGGGAGGGGAGGGAGAGGGACGATAGGTCGGGAGAGTAAAAAAAATAAAAAAAAATTCGACGCTCTATTGTAACTTTTTCCAGAGGCTGCACACGAAGGCCTAGGGGCCCCTTAAGCTCGGGGGCCCCGGGGCACTGCCCCGCCCAGCCCTATGATAGCTACGCCAGTGATTGAATTAGGATCGACGGAGAAATGCCTTCCTGCAGCTTTTACTCCGTTTCTATCGGCAAAAGATAACACATTTAGTTTAAATTTTGCCGTGTAGTTTGAATATTTCGCCATTATGACGACTTGTAGCAAACTGACCTAGAAACATTAACGTTTCAAATTTACGGTATGTTGTGACAATGGAAATATTCGTTCGTGGCAGTACCGCTGCGTCCATTGTCAAGTTATTTGAATGCCGCTCCTCTTAGAACGAACCAGGAGATGGAATTATGCGCGATATTAATAAAATAATTTTTTAATTATGAAAAATCGTAGGGGAGGGGAGTATGCGAGGGGGGAGCTTATGCGATAAAATACGGTAGTACTGTATCTCACACTAATTGCAATCGTAACCATTACCCGAATAAAATACGTTACAATATGTATATTGTGTATCATATGTCACCTGATCCCTTTGTTTTGGGCGGTGTATAATCCGCCTTCTGTCTTCTAGACTTCTTGTTGCCGGTAACGAGTGTGACGGCGTACAGCAACTATTTCATTTTCAATATTTTGCGTAATTATTGACCTAATTTAAAAATCTTAATGCTATCATAATCTACTCATTAAAATGATTAAAACGATAAGTATAAAAAAGCTGTCTTTGTCTTGAACAGGAAAGCACTTCAAAAATATAACGGTTTTGCTCATCCATTAATCGAAAATAATAACACTTAGCGATATTCAACAATATACACACATAATTTCAAACTTTCACTAAACATTTTCTCGCTGATAGACACAATATGATGAAAGGAAAATAAAAAGTTTGTCGTTTATTAAATTTTCTCTGTTCATGGGGTCAAACTTCAGCATCTTCCAAACTTTGCAGGAATCAGGAAAATTATATCGCCATTGTACACCACGTACTTCAAAGACAAATGACGTGATAGACTCATAGAAGCGTCAAAAACTGCCTTCACCTTATCTCGGCATGCAATAAAACTCAACAGCAAACGTAATGTTTTACTTTCTTACTTCATTATTACAAATGCTATTCTCAATACACTTTGCACACATCTTTGTACGCACCTGCAACATTATATCATTGCGCAGGAAATAGTTCACGAGATATGACGTAATTAATAATGACATTATATGGTTTTGCTTGACGTGGAGCACAAATTATACATCCAACAATCATCGAGTGTTTCATAATGAGAGTGCAACAAACTTTCAGCATAATTTCACTTATTTTTAACCCTTTCCTCGCTTACATGCTAATCGTCAAGAGTAAGAGAATTAGAGTACTATCACGATGATTAAACTGCACTGGGCAGAGCATCTGATCAAGCCTCGCTACCCTTTGTCTCTTTTCCTCCATTTTTTTTTCGACTGAGAAGACTACATTATCGGCCACATCCAGTGCTTTTTAACTGGCGTGCCAAAATACCTAAAAGTCGCTGCAGTATGACAGGTAAACAGCCAATGTTTTATTTAAATACGTTCTGGGTTCTACAAAGCTAACTGTGCTAACGAATGAGTCAGAATGTTTATGCAAAGTGATTGACGTATATATATCGAAGAGCATTTTAGAAGCTACATCCTGGTCGCGACCTCTCGCCTCTGACGTCAATGGCGGAGGATTTTGCGGGCGGTTACAGAGAAACAGCAATCATCAAGCGTGAAGTGGCATTCTGAGACGCGGTCACGACACGAGATAATGCGAGTCTTGATGAACTGTAAAGCTGCAGCAAATGAACCAACTTTACTGCCTTTTCCGCGTATGAGGAAGAACTGCGCGTCATTCAAGGCGAGCTATGAGAACACGTTCTCCAATAGAAAAAATAAGAAACAGAAAGCTAATAGCACAATGTGCCACTCAACAGCGGTAAAGAGCTTATTCAAAAAATCATCATACATTCTCTTCATTTCACGTAATAGACACACGCCTCTTAATCATATTCATATTTTTCTTGGCTGTCCAGACATCTCCGTAACGTGCAGACCGTATTATTAAAAGTTATTATTCCCGTGTTTAACTTCGCTGAAACTCTCAGCGATAAAAGCTTGAAGAGAAGATGGAGCAAAAATAGGAGAAGGACAAGGAAACGGTTTAGTTTTACAACTTACCGTTGGCATCTGCCCAACCTGGAAATGAATCGGATTAATCTTACGGGAGCAGAAAATAATTTTAACAATTAAGGTAGTTTATGACGTTGCTCCTAAATGAGCTGCTAGATACAAATATGTTAGTGTCTTACAGTATAATGAGGGCAAGTACAGTAGAATCTCTCTAGAGTATTGGGAAAGCATATGATGGATATTTTCTCTCAGATGGTATGCTTGTTAGGTGTGAGCATTCTGGCAACAACACAATCGAAACGACACTTAAATTTCTGTACGGAAGAGAAACAATTCTAGTGTTTCACTTGAATGCATTTTGTGTCACTCCAAGGGAATTTTATGATCTATTTTACAATGAATTAAAAGAATATCGGAAAGCAAACAGTATGAGATTCGCAGGATACTGCCTGAGAAGATTTAATGACGGTATTGTATCAATTGTATGGCTCGGTAGCAAAGTGGTAGCGTGCCAGACTATGAATCCAATGGTCCCCAGTTCGACCCACACCAGGTCCTAGGATTTTTATCAGTCAATTTCCACTTCTTTCCTCTCTGGCAATGTTGCTGAGATGAAAAATATCGAGTTCGGAATGCGCGTTAAACTGTAGGTCCCCCTATAACTCGCTGGGTAAGTCAGTACGAAGGTCGGAGGAAAGCAACGGCATACCACCTCCAAACACGACCATGCCTAGAAAAAGAACTATGCTGTTCAAACCAATCTTCGAATTGTTGACTGCTTTACCTCTTTAGGGAGTGGGCTATGAAAATTAAATGTTCACAGCAGATATATGAAACTGTGGTATGTATGAGGAATCAGAGAATTTTCCTAAAACGATTTATGAAACATGTGAATATGGATGTCATCTTTAGAAATACGAGTGTATCGTTCTAAGTACTGCCTAAATCACTGTTTCTCAAATTTTCATATCTTTGTAAACCTGTTGGACCAAACGGCTATAGTCGTCAGGTGACAAACTACTTTAACTTACGCTACGGACAACACACACGCCCCTGCCCGAGGGAGAATTCGAACCTCCGGCGGGGACGCATTGTTTCTGTGAGTGCATCTAGCAGAAAGAATTTTTCGCGCTTATGGTATTGAATTTAACTGAAAATAACGCATCTGAATTACATTCTGGTACGTTGAAACATAAAAATGTGTTCCATGATTGCTATAAAGACAAATGCAAAAATACGAGTAAAAAGAAGGAACATAGATGAAAGTGAAAAAGTTAATACGAAAAGAAAAACTGATATAGATAGATTATCAATAGAACAACGCAGGTTTTCTTGAGTAAACTGCAAAAGGTGCAGGAAGATGAGACGTAACGATGTGCACAGATCGTTTCAATGAGAAGGTTGTATCATATCCTATGAACGAACTCAATTTGTTGTCCTTCAAATATCCTAAAACCCAGTATTATTGAGTAGCGGTCTCTGCAGTCCGTCTTCAGGAGAGTATCTCATGTCTGTATCCAATAAATTGGCGGAAAACTATTGTTGAAAGTGACGAAGAGCCCCGAAAATCATAAAAATATTTCTCCACAGAAAAGTTATCTGTTAAATTTGGTGTTACGGTTTAACTGGTCGTGAAACGAAACAACTGAATGATCTGCAGTCCTCGCTGAAAGCCGCACCAGATAAAACTTAACAGTGCTTACCAACACTAAGGGTCGCCGTTCTTGGAGGTGGAACAATCACCAACACTTTACAATGTCTCAAAACTTTCAGAACAGATACAGTACGTCAGCCGGCTTTGTTATTCAGCCATAGCAGCAGCAGTTCGACCGATTAAACTGCCGCCGCAACTACGATCTCTGATACAGACAGTATATTGGCGTGGTGTCTATATTCTTTCGGGTTGCGGCGGTGTGGCCGAGCGCATTGAGGCGCTATGCTACGATGCGCGAGGGCGTTCCACGTCGGAGGTTCGAATCCCCCCTCGGGCATGGACGTTTGTGCTGTCTTTAGTATAAGTTAGTTCATAAGTAATTTGTAAGTTTAGGTACTGATGACCCCGCAGTTAAGTCCCATAAGCTTAACAAACATTTGAACATTTATATTCTTTCGGAAATGTACGATGTATATGTACATCTAGGCGATAATGGTGTCGGGTGCATATGTTGACCGTAGATGCGGGAACATTGTTGGATATCTTTCGGGAAACCAGTATGTCGAACGTAAGAGGATTGTGAATGATAAGCTGGTTACTTCCATGACTTGTGGAAACTTAGGGGGGACGAGATTCTTGTCCGGCTAGCTAAACGGTTAAGGCGACCGCTGGCCAAAAGCAGAAAACACAGTTGTAATAAAGGTCTGGCACTAATATTCATTTGTCGCCGTTGCATTATTTCAGTGCCCAAATGGAGCCAAAGATCATCCTTTCCATCCCTTTCCCTCTTTCCGATAATAAGTTCTACGGCGCTCAGAGGATACTTAGAAGTAATAGGTGGACTATATTTTCAACCTTTGATTTGGCCGACTAGAGGACGAAACTTCGTATCGCCTTATTCATGATTTGCAGTAGCTACTGGACAGTCAGTCGGTCGCAGAGGTCATGCTTGGTGACAATCCTCGATGCTATTTTCTGTAAACTATTTTCAGCCTTTGTCTGATAACTGTGGTTAGTTATTTACATGTTCCATGGTTCATTTGAAAGATTCTATTATAGAAATACGGAAATACGGAATGATTCAGTAAAATATACGTGATTGGTGTCAACATGGAACAGAGAGAGTTGTCCAGATGAAATGATCAGAAAGTTTTCCTACAGTGTACTGAATTCATTTCGGAACCTCCGACAGTTTTATTAATCTATACGTATGGTATATTTATGTAACCTATGGACTTCAAGATGGATGGAGAACGTTTGAAGAAATCTTCAGGAAATTTTCAGATTAGCCAAGTGGGTGATCCTGTGAAAATTGGTAGAGATTGGATCAAGATATTTCTTGATTTGAAGAACATTCTGTGACATATGGGACGTCTGGCACGTGGCATGACAGTAGCACTCCTATTGGAGAAAGTGCCAGCCTTTTGTATCACACAATCCTTCTGTTACTACAGCGCTGCCGCTTGGGGCGCCAGCGACGCTTCCATGAATGTCTGTGCTGCTATGGATGACCGTTTGTCCGCTAGGGGCGCAACAGTCGTTCCAAGTGCCAGTCAAACTTTTATGTATATGTTAGACTGTAATATTAGTATGTAAATATGGATTAAATATGTTCAGAATTATGCAAGCATGGTATTCATTGTTCTGAATCGTATTACGTGTAAAACAGCAACCAACAAAATACATATGACCACCGATTTTTATGGCTATAGGAGGTAAATTGCACATGTGTGAAGTCGGACCCTGTCACTATAGTTGGCGTCATGTAGGAAGGCGTTTCCGCACGTAGAGGTGGAGCGATTGGGAAAGCGTGAAGGGGTAGAGCGCCAAACAGTTGAGAGTGAGGGAGAAAAGTTGCGTAACTCGCGGCCAGCCATGTGCCTAGAGAATGAAGATTATTCGCTGCCAGTAGGGTAGTGGGGGGGGGGGGGGGGGGGGATGCGCAGAACGGGTGAAAACTGGGCTGCCTTCCTACAAGACGCTCACTGCAGTTGTTAACACGTTCGCTGCCGTTCACGCTCTGGCGCGATGATGCTAGGTGCCACTTCACGCTCTGGCGCGTGATCGTATTTTGACAGTATCTTTTCATAGTTTTGAGCCACTGAATGTTTTGGTTTTAGTTTTCAGTTTTTTTATATGTTTTTTTTATTTGCATTTGTATTTTTGTGATAACAACAAATGGACAATATAAACAGTACATACAAGGTATTTCAGAAAACATATGCATATAGGATGCTAGGTCGCAGCACGCGCCACAGCGTGAGCGGCAGCTGACTTAAGTTCAAATGTTCAAATGTTTGTAATTCTATCGGACCAAACTGCGTGGTCATCAGTCCGTAGCTTACAAACTACTTAAACCTAGGTAAACTAACCTAAGGGCAACACACACACCCATGCCCCAGGGAGGACTCGAACCTCCACGGCGAGCAACCGTGCGCTCCGCAGCGAGATGCTTTAGACCGCAGCTGACTTAAGTAACGTTTACACGCGCCAGGGCGTAAACGGCAGCGAACGTGTTAACAAAGATCATTTTCCCACTAGTTTTGGAGGTGTGGGCATCACTTTTCCTCCAAGACTATTTACAACGAATTTCTAAATGTTCAAATGTTTGTATAGTCTATGGGACTTAACTACGGGGTCATCAGTCCCTAAACTTACAAACTACTAATGAACTACTTACAAACTAGGACGGCACAAATATCCATGCCCGAAGGGGGATTCGAACCCCCGACCGTAGTGGCCGTGTAGACCGTGACTGGAGCGCCTCAGTTTCCTCGGCCACCGCGGCCGGCAACGAATTTCTCTTGTGAATATTATGTACTGTGATGGTGCAGAGAAAAATGCGCAATTCGTTAAAAAAGAGCTATCCACACGATCACTGCGGTTATCTTTGTCTAACCAATACTTTCTAAGGGAAGAGTTAGCACAGAGGATTGTTCCATAAGACATTACTAAGTGGGAATATTCAAAAAGAATGTCAAGAAGTTAACTCATTTGTATCTAAGACTAGCAATTACTGGAAGAGGAACTATAGGTGAATTTAACTGTGTAACCTGCACAATAAAACGCTACTTCCAGTTAAGGATTTCTTCAATACTACACTCAGAAAGTCATTACAAACGACAGTCATCCAAATACCTTAGACTCAAAGAACCAAAGACTGAAATAATAATAATAATAAAAAATCGAGTACATTGGAGAACGGATTAGTTGAAATACTACGGAACAAAAATTAATGGAATCCAGAAAAAATAAAATTGAACTGGCCTTTCAACTAACGGAAGATACATACAAGATTTCACTTTCATGGAATTTAAACACTATATACCAATGATTAAGCTAGAGACACTTTCCTCAGCAGAAACACTACACATGTGTTTCATAGGCCACATGAAGATTCTAGAACTAAAAGAAAGGAAAATTAGGACATAATCTATACATCTTATAAAACAGTCTGTATGTATGTGGGTATGTGTGTATGTATGTATGTATGTTCCACATCTCCTCGTAAACTACTGGATCGATTTCAACAAAACTTGGTGCACATGTTCTATACTATCAGGCAACAATCGCTGTCGGGGTAAGAACCACCTACGACACATACGTTAGGAGATAAGACGTCATAAACAATGACAGTCGTGAAAAACTGCCGCATCATGCGATATCTACATCTGTTCCTGAACTAATGAACCAATTTCAACAAAATTTGGTACTAATACTGTTTAAGGTCAGGAATCATTTGCCATGGTTGTAAAAACCACCTCGTTACATAGTTTATACGATATCATGTTTAAAAAAATGAAAACTGCCCATCTTGCGGCGCGTGATAGCGTGATTTTATTCGCCAACTATTTGACTATGAGAAAGCACTTAGCGACTTGCAATAAACTTTGAACATAATTTCAAATCTTTAAGAAACTTTTTCTCGAACGACTGGTCTAGGAGGAGGACGGGAAACTAAGATCAGTTAGAATGAAGAAATATTGGGTATCAGAAGTCAACAACACACAGAGATACGATTAATTCAATGTAACGCAAAGAGCGTGAAAAGAGAGAGAGAGAGAGAGAGAGAGAGAGAGAGAGAGAGAGAGAGAGAGAATATAAAGTCAATTTTTGGCACACGAATCGCGAATGGAACGGGAAAATGGCAAGAAGGTAATGATTCGAGAAATACCTCCTGCAGTATGCAGTACAATGGCGTATGGAGTTTACGTTCAAATGAAAACAATGTTCTAAAACAAAATATAATGAATCACTCGGTCTTCCATTTTGACTGTTCACCCCTTAAACGGAATATATAAGATAGCTTCAGCATACATTGAGCTAGTGAGGTGACCCGCGTGCTATGTTAGGAGCGAGATACAGTTATCCGGTGCCCTCTGGAAGGTCAGCATGTGGTCGCGGGTCAGATACTGCGCATGCGTCAGAGTGCAGTGTCAGGCGCAGTCTGGTGCAGCTGGCCGCAGACTGACCTACCGTCTGGTCTCACAGCACCATTCTTTTTTCTTTCTTTTTTTTTTTTATTCTGTGCGTAGCAGTTTTTCAGCACAGCATCTTCCATCTGAACCCTAGAAATTACAATAGTGATATAAAAACACGAAACAAATTCAATTATCTTTTTCAGTCTCTCTGTGACGGTGGATTTGCGCTCGCAAACGATTATGAATCGCTTGGAGACGGCTGTTACACGAGACGAATAGAGTTTCTGGTGTACACGAGGGAAGAGAATCTGTATAAAGTACGACACTTTTATTGTTTGGAGCTAACTGCTTCTGTTATCTTTGTTTAACTTATTCTCTCTTCCAGACACTGCAGTTTTATGTTTTTGTATGGTTGATTCATGCATTCATGGTGATATTTATCAGAAAAATGTTCAAATGTTTGTAAATCTATAGGACCAAACTGCGTTGTCATCAGTCCGTAGCTTACAAACTACTTAAACTAAACTAACCTGAGGACAACACACACACACACACACACACACACACACACATACACCCATGCCCCAGGGAGGACTCGAACCACTAACGGCGAGCAATCGCGAGGTCCGCAGCGAGGCGCCTTATGTGATATTTATTTTAACGTGTCAAAGTACACTATTTGTCATCTGAGCGCTGAGTTATGTACATAGTCACGGGGGCGAAGGAGCTTATAATAGTTTACACAATGAAACCCGCCGGCCGCGGAGGCCGAGGGGACTGAGACGCTCCAGTCACGGTCTGCATGACCACTACGGTCGGGAGTTCGAATCCCCCCTCTGGCATGGATATATGTGCCCTCTTTAGTCTTAGCTAGTTCATAAGTAGTTTGTAAGCTTAGGGACTGATGACCCCGTAGTTAAGTCCCATAAGTTCTACAAACATTTGAACAATGAAACCCTGTCACGCAATTTCGCTGGTAATCCTAAGAAATTCTGGTCATATGTAAAGTGTACTTATTAGAATTACAAAAAAAGTCCTTCACTACGAAACAACAATAGTGAACCTATTGCTGTCAGTTTTGCTAAAGCAGAATTGCTAAACCCTATCTCTGTAATTCCTTCACCAATGAAGAACAAGAAGCAAATACTCCAGAATTCCAATCGAAAACAGCTGCCAGCAAACGTAATTTAAAATTAGATATCCCTCGAATATTAAAGAAACTTAAATCTTTTAACAAGAGTAAGTCTCCCGGTCCCGATTGTACACCAATTAGGTTCCTTTCAGACTACGCTGATGCAAAAGCCCCATACCTAGCTATCATATACAGCCACTCACTCAGCGAAAGTTCCGTACCCAAAGACTGGAAAATTGCACTGGTCACTCCAATATTCAACAAAGGCAATAGGAGTGATCCACAAAATTACACGCCTATATCATTGATGTCCGTCTGCAGCAGGATTTTAGAAGAAAACACTTTCCTCAAATATTATGAACTGCCTCCAAGAGAACGACCTACTGTCCCACAGTCAACATGGATTCAGAAAGTATCGTCCGATGTGAAATACAGCTAGCTCTTTACTCACATGATGCGATGAGTGCTATCGACAAGGGACCTCAAATCGATTCCGTATTCCTAGATTTCCGGAAGGCTTTTTACACTGTACCTCACAAGCGTCTTCTAATCAAATAGCGTGCTTATGGAATATCGCCACAGTTGTGTGATTTAATTATTTTCCTGTCAGAAAGGACACAGTACGTTGCAATTGACGGAAAGTCATCGAGTAAAACAGAAATAATATCTGGCGTTGCCCAGGGAAGTGTTAAAGGGCCGTGATATTCCTTATTTTTATAAGCGATTTAGGAGACAATCCGAGTAGCTCTCTTAGACTGTTCGGCGATGATGCTGTCATTTATCGGTTAGTAAAGTCACCAGAAGATCAAAACCAACTGCAAAATGATTTAGATAAGATATTTGCATGGTGCAAAAATTGTCAATCGACCCTTAATAATGATAAGTGTGAGGTCATCCATATGACCACTAAAAGAAATCCATTAAACTTCAGTTACACGATAAATCAGTCAAACCTACAAGCCATCAATTTTAATAAATACCTTGTAGCAACAATTACGAACAACTTAAGTTGGAAAGAACACAGAAAAGATTGTAGGGAAGGCGAACCAATGACTACGTTTCATTGGCAGAACACTTAGAAGATGCAACAGTTCTACCAGAGAAATTGCCTACACTGCACTTGTGCGTCCTCTTTTAGAATATTGCTGTGCGTTATGGGATCCACACCAGTCCGATATGACGGACGATTTAGAGAAAATTCAGAGAAGGGCAGCTCGTTTTGTACTATCGCGATGTAGGAGAGAGAATGTGACGGAAATGATGCACGAGTGGGGTGGAAATCATTAAAAGAAAGGCGTTATTTGTTGCGGCGAGACCTATTTGCGAAATTTCTTTCGCAAACTTTCTCTTCAGAATGTGAAAATATATTCTTAGCACCCACCTGTATAGGAAGACATAACCATCGTAGTAAAATAAGAGGAATCAGAGCGAAAACAGAAAGATTTATGTGTTCCTTTTTCTTGGTAGCTATTCGAGAATGGAAATACTGAGTAAATATCATAAAAGTGGGTCGATGAACCCTCTGCTACGCACTTCAGTACAAAGTATCGATATAGATGCCACCGTTACAAAAAGGTTTCTCCCTCCAGCAATTTTGTAATTTCATTTCAATCATCACATATGTATTTGTTTCAAAGTTTAATGTTTGTTTTCTGTAATTTTTATAAATCAACCCCAACAACAATTTCAGTCACGATTTTAACCGTGCCAGAATACAATTCAATTCAGTTAAAATCATAAATCCGTTGTCTTCTTTAATTTTCACGAAGTAAGAGTTTTTCTCCCAGAGTCATTGTTTTTCGATTGCATCATGCATTGCACTGTCAGAGTCGATAATGCTTGTCAGACGATAGGACACATGAGAATTACACAAAATGAGGTTATAACTGCATATTTCGTGTAAAACTGAGTGGAAAAAACCAATCTTGAAAAATAGACCCCGTAGATAAAAACTAGTGTCTCAAAAAAGTGAGATGATAGAGAAAAAATGATTTCATACTTAGCGTCAGAGGGGAAAAAATATAAAAAAATGAAAAGAATATGTACTTTGAGCCTTGTGTCCGTACAAGAAAGAAATAAACGTTACAATTCTCCTTGTAATTTGTTGTCAGTCGCTATACACTGCATAGAATAGTCTTGGCAGTTTGTACGCCATTATAACAAAACCTCGCTTTTGACGCATCTGCATGTTCATCTACGTCCATACTCCGTAAGCCACCTCACGGTGCGTGGCGGGGGGTACTTTGCATGCTACTGTCATTTCCTCTTCCACTGGATACCAGTCCGGCATCTGCCTTACCCACGATCAGTTTTATGTGCTTCATTTCAAATAGCTCCTTATGTCTACTCCCAGATATTTTATGGAAGTAGAAGCTTCCAGTGTTTGTCTTGGTATTGCGTATTATACAATATAGTACATAAAATTATGTAAATGTTCTTGACGTCATATCTCTTGAACTATAAGTGGTATATGATATAATCTGCAGGTAGATTCAGTGGTGTATGTGGATATTGTCTGCAAAAAGTACTGCAAATAGACTCTGCAGTAAAGGAGCTATAAATAAAAATTTCATATCTGGAACTGACGTTTGTATGAAGAATGAAAAAGTAGTACGCGAAAACTTGTTTCTTTGAACTTCTGTGACAGGTGTCAGTAAGTAAAAGTTTCGTACTTGTTGGAAACGGACTATAAATTGGTTGGAAGTCGTCGAGTTCTCACTTTCCTGAATAATGGAAAGCACACTCTGGGTCAAGCGCAGCTCGTAGCTCTCATACTGGGGAAGCCTGTGAGATTTTATCTATCGGAACTAACGTAGACCTCGTGCTATCATGCACCTCTGTCGGCGAGCACAACCAAGATGTGAGGAACGGGAGGGGACAGTACCACACGATAGTCAAACTCAATATCTAATTATCTACTTTTCCTTTCATAATCAGCTACTAAATAGCACCAGTAAACGGTACAATCTGAAGTTAGCACGTTTATCATAATTCGCAACACTTTCCCAAAACAAATCACATTGAAAAGCACGTTTTGCAGGGCTATTTAATGATGTCTAAGTTAGCTTCGCTGCGTTATTAATTATTTTTGCGTTTTCAGTTCCAAATTTGAGATGTTTTATGTTTCGTGTGTGTTCAGTCCATGACGTTTATGAGATCGCGCGACCAAACAGCCCTGAGGTTCAGGGCCTCGTGCTGTGATTTTTTGATGAATAAATTCTGTTGACTTTGAGTCCGTTAATCGTTAAGTAGCTATCTATTATTTACGTCAAATATGACGCTGGACCGCCCACGAAAATAATTTTTCACTAGGTGTCAAACGAGCGGGAACTACTGTAACTACGTGTCGACAGTCTGTTGTTTGTCTATTGAGTCGGCTTTAATTACCACTTTTTGTTAGTTGACTACCGTGGAAACTAAATCATGGAATCTTTTTCTAGTTGTACAACTGATGAAAATCTACGAACAACTTTACGTGATTAGGCTAATTTTATGTATTGATTTATTAAGTATAATACACATACATGTTGGAGCGCAGCAGACAAAGACTTATTCTATGGGCAAAGCAATTCTGTATCATATACCAGCCTCTCTTTGCTATGAACACAAGTTGATTTTTGTCGCCATGGGACCGAACTGCTGAGGTCATTGGTCTCTTGTTGATGTTTATGAAGTAATATGAAGCATGAAGCGCAGTTCGCGCAGCCACGCGGAATGGTCGCGTGGTCTAAGACGTCATGCTACGGACTGACGGAGGTTCGAGTCCTCCCTCGGGCATGAGTGTGTGTGTGTTGTGCAAGTGTAAGTTAATTACAGTAGTTTGTAAGTCTAGGGACTGATGACCATAGCAGTTTGGCCCCATATGTTTACAAACGTTTTGAAATTCGCGCACACCGACTCCGCAGCGCGATTCCTCAGATGTCAGCAATAAAAAAATGTTTCTCACAAAATGCAGTCCTTTCTCATATTTCCGGCAGTAAACGGACGTCGAAGACTGAGATAGGTGTGTGTTCCATACATCAGTGTGTTTCAGAATTACACCAACAAACGTCTGGGGAATGTAGAAGGCGTATTGAGGAACAAAATGGGCGTATAAACCCGTGCCAGGAAAATTCATACAACGACGCTACAGAACGCCGAAGTTTCTGGAAGGAATGTGTAGCGGCAGGCCTGTTACTTGGACTCCCCGTAGCGTCTCTGAATGGGGTTTCCGGGCATGGATTTCTATGCTCGTTTTGTTCGTCAAGACGCCTTCTACATCCCCGGGAATTTGTTAGCGTAATTGTGAAATACACTGACATGTGTAACAGACTGTCAGGCCCATCTTCGACATCCATTTACTGTTGGAAATATGGGCAAGACCGAATTTGTAAGAATTTTTTATTTTAATTAATTAATTTATTTATTTTTACTGCTGGCATTTGAGGAACCGCGCTGTGAAGTACGATTGCGTGAATTTTTCTTCACCCTGTAAATGCACCGTATGTCAGATACCATGTGACTAACGGGGTGTTTTGATTTCCCCGTGACGTAACATTCATAACTAATTGCTTTTTATCGATCTTCTATGTCCAACCTTAACTTCCGCAACAAAAATATTCTTATTTAGATACTGGTAATACGATTCGATCACTTGCTCATTTGACTACTCTGAAAACATAGAATTTACTATTACTAGTTTACGATTAAGTTCCGATAAATCTTCTGCAACGCAACGGTTTGGCGTTTATCGAAGTTACCCTTTTTAATATCGATTGGCGAGGTTAAATTTTTGATTAAAGCTGCGAGCTGTAGCAGCACCTCCTATAGACGAAAGCCTGCGTGCCCGCTCAGTGACGTCTTGCACAGAGTCCTGTGCCGCTTCTCGCAGTGCGCTTGGCCACAGCATCAGACTGTAAAGGGATCCGGACGTCGGAAAATTCGCGAAGAAATGTGATATACCTCTCTCATGAACTGCTTCCTTTCTTAAATGATTCATTTCTTTTGTCTGTAACTTATTTCTGTAGTTTATAGCCGCAAACTAAAAAGAGGCTGTAATAACTTTCACTGTCTGAAGTATCAGAATTCCCAAAATGAATGGGCCGATTTTATTGTAGTTTATTTTATTTGGAAGTTGTTTTAATAGGGATTGTCAAGATTTGTTTGATGATAGTCTGGTTGGACGCTGAAAGATAGTTATATAAATTAAAAGTATTTGCCGCCAGTGTTCTCTTTTCCAATACCATTCCTAAACTGTGCTACATCATTCGCTGTAGTACAAGTAGTAGATATCGGAAAAACCTACCTAAAAGCCCGATAAAGTATATATTCATCTTTTATATTCGATCACCATTCACTATTCTTCCGTTTTGTAGCTGGTGTGAAAGACAACTGTTAATGACGAACATTTTGATTGAAAGCCAACCGCGAATGATTCGCGTATGTTATCGCGGAATTTCTATTAGCTTTTGCCCTATTTTTAAGATTTACAATTAAATATTCAATCATTTTCACGCAGGTCAAATGGTGTGGCTGGCGTTTTTGCAAAATAACAGACTGGTAGCTAATATAGGGGGTGCTGACTGTAGTGCCCTTTCTCCCAGCGCGTGGTAACAGTCTCCGCGATCATCTGCAGCGACAACTCTGGGACAGGATTAGCCAAGTGCTATGCCAGCTGTTACCCCAGCGGCCGGGTTCAGCGAGTGAGGCCCGTTCTGCGGACAGAATAAATCAAATGTTCAAATGTTTGTATAGTCTATGGGTCTTAACTACGGGGTCATCAGTCCCTAAACTTACAAACTACTTATGAACGACTTACGAACTAGGACGGCACAAATATCCATGCCCGAGGGGGGATTCGAACCCCCGACCGTAGTGGCCGTGCAGACCGTGACTGGAGCGCCTCAGTCCCCTCGACCACCGCGGCCGGCGCGGACAGAATAGCGTGCGCTTATATCCCAAGCGAAGAAACCTTTCCTAGAGATACTACCTGATGGTAGTATGGATCTAAAACGTTCAAGCAGTACGGATGTAGATACGTCAGCAGACGACGTTGTTCTGAGTATTTTGTATATACTTGCAACAGAAATTAAATTTATTCTGTTAGGATCTTAGTTAACTATACGCACTGTAATTGTGACATATTCAGAAATAAACTACCAAATATTGGTGACAAGTAAGGAATAACGGTCTAAGCACACTCTTTGAAATCGCGATATATTCAAAACTAAGTATATTCAAAACTAAGCAGAAAAATACTGGGGAAAAAACAAGAAATATCAGCCTTTCCATACGCTCGGAAATCACGAGATATTCCGAAATTAATAGCCAAATCTTTCTGACTAGCGGATGGTATAGGCCTAAATGTCATTGATACTCATTTCACTTACTGTACCAGCAATTTAAACGTTCCCATAGTTTTGTCTCCAAACATATTCTCGAAAACCGCAACATATTTGGAACAATTACATTTCATTCCATTCCATGATGGTGGTGGTGGCGGCTGGTGCAGCAACAGTGTTGAATAATTAAAAAATGCTCAGTCTCTGTTGCAATATTTTATTCTCCAATAACGCGTTTCGCGCTGTTAGTGCATAGTCAGATTGGGCGGAGATAGAGCCACAGAACTGTCTATAGGTGTGTAGGAGGTATCTTAACAATTTGTGTTGTCATTGGGCGCCATAGCAGCAAGAGGAGTCGCTGTCGCGGCTGTTGTAAACGTGGACCTGCCGCGACAGCGACTCTTCTTGCGGCTATGGCGCCCAATGACAACACAAATTGTTAAGATACCTCCTACACAGCTATAGACAGTTCTGTGGCTCTATCTCCGCCCAATCTGACGATGCGCTAACAGCGCGAAACGCGTTATTGGAGAATAAAATTTTGCAACAGAGACTGAGCATTTTTAATTAAATATTTGGAACAAAGTAAAATATTTGTGAAAAGGAAGAACACAAATGTCATTGCTGATCGTACCACTTGCAGCAGTAATTTCATTCTCCGTTCTTCAGTCACACATAAATCACGAAATCGATGTTACCAACTCGTGAGATAGCACATGAGAGTACTGAATAACATAATACCATTATGTGAATAATAAAATCCCACAAAGTGTTGCGGATAAATAACTCCTACAATGTGTTACAAACGATAAGATTTAAAAAAATAATTTTATTGGGACGAGATTTGAACACAGAACTTCTTGTTTCGTAGTCCACCATAATACCCATTGCGCTACAGCAACTATACACGGTTACACCCTTTATGACTTATATACCGATTCCTACATGTTTGTTTCTCAATGTTAATATGATTTTAATTACATTTACTTATAATAAATTGATCCAGAGATTATTTTTTAATTCATCTTTAATTCGCTATAGCCCTGAAACGGTTTACTTCGAGTTATAAAACCAAAAATGTGAGATATACGGCAAATCAAGATGGCGTCTTTGACATGGAAGGAACAAGTGAATATCGTTTTCACGTCACTTTCCAAAGTCGTCGTTCATTGGCCAATGTAACAGCGAATTTCATTGGATGGAAAGAAATTTTTGCTTGGGATATAAGAACTCCTGACAGAATGCGAGTGTCAAACCGCCACCCGCCGGACGCCAGGGGTGGAGCCACAGAATAAGGAGTATACAGAAAGGAAACTCCCGCTGCTGTCTGTCGTCCAAAATTTAGTGCGCATGCGCGGAATCGGCCATCTTGAAAAGCAGTAAACGCGTGGTTACTCCCTACTCTGTAGCGTGGTAATGCGCCGTCTTTGTTTGTTAATTGTCTATTTTAACAGCCTGAATCGCATAAAAGTAAACAAGTATTTGGTACAGTGCAGTGCAGTGAAAAGAAAGAACTGTGTGTCAGTAGTTGGAGCTGTTCCGATTTTATTACGTGCAGCAATAAAAGGAACGGCGGCCGATGGTGTCGAGCACCTAATTGCCGCAATAATTCTAGTACAAATAAGGATATAAATTTCTTCACCTTCCCAAAAGATGCTGAGCAGTAAGTGAACGTCGCTATATGTGTAGTAAAAGTTAAATGTTATCAATTTCGAATGAGAGCAATGTGTGCATAATTATTAAAAGTAGCCTTGCTTCTTCTCTTGACAATAACTCTCGCTGTTGCTGCAGCAGTTCAACAGCATCGAAATGTTGAAGTACATTTATATTTTATAAGTTTAACGTTGCAGGGAATAATATAAAGTGAATGACAAAGAATAGTGCGTAAGTAGACAGGTAAAATTTTACTTACGGCATTGGAGGCGTAGTGTGCTAATGTTGGCAACGAATGCTCTTTGGATACTCAAACAAATAGATTAAGGGGAATAATTATTTTATGCTGTTCCTGCTCTGTGGTTGACAGATTCCTCTATATGCCCTTCTCCGATCAGTAAATTAATGATACTCCTAAAGCAAATACAACTTTTATATATGCCCAGACGTCATTAGTTCTGTGTAATCACGTTGTACTGCTAAGTCTGACTCTATATTTTGTGCGAATTTATTCGTGTCAAATAAAACCTGGCAACAAGAAGTCACTTTCTTCTTTATAACTAATTTCCCAAACATAACTCCGCGTTATTTGGAATTTTTCTAGAGATAAGCACAAAATAAAACGATCATCGATTCCACCGTACATTTTCGTAGTAGTATTAAAATTTAGGCCCATTTTTTTCGTTGGATTACAATTAGGTGCAAGAAGAGGGCGCAAAATAGATGAGAGCATGATGAAAAGCCGTTTCCTTTCGTAAAAGTCGGCGAGATTAGCTGCAGTTCGTAAAAAGTCCATTTCCAGCCAAACTACTAAGTGGCTGTAGTTCGGCGTTTACTGCTTTTCAATATGGCGTCGAGCGCAACGCTTGGTAACATACAGATCAAAGGCGCCGCCCCCAGCTTTCCCTTCTGTAGACTCCCTATTCTGTGGTGGAGCGTCGTGTGCCGCGCCAGTGGTGCTGGCGCCAGCCGCCGCCACTGGCACCAGTCGGCGAGGCCGGCGATTATCGCCGCCACGCGCGCGCCAGCTGCCTGCGTCACTCGCCACGCCGTCCTAAACGCCGCGGCCGCCCCGCTCACGCACAGGTCGTCACTGGCTGCTGCCTACACTGGAGAGACGAACAAACTGTTGTAGGGATGCGTATGGAAACCCGTTGGAACCTTTGGAGAACCGTTTGAAGTTGGAACAGGCGTCGAACAGGGCTGTCATACCGCAACAGTATTACAGCTAGCTGAAGTTCACCTTTCTCCACGAATACGAATCGTACACCGCATGGATGGCAAGCTATTTAACCCTTTCATGCAGCCGCGGCGGATTAGCCGCGCATACTGAAGCGCCGTGTTGCGATGCGCGCGGCCGTTCGCTTCGGGGGGTTTGAGTACCCTCTAGGGCATTGGTGTTTGTGTTGTCCTTAGGCTAGTTTACCTTACTTTAAGTAGTTTGTAAGCTACGGACTGATAACCTAGAAGTTAAGTCCGATAGATTTACAAACAAACCTCTCATGCATGGCTTTTTACATGAAACTATTAAAGCTAAAAATGTTCAAATGTTTGTTAAGCTTATGGGACTTAACTACGGGGTCATCAGTCCCTAAACTTACAAACTACTTATCAACTACCTTATACTAAGGACGGCGCAAATATCCATGCCCGAGGGGGGAGTCGAACCCCCGACCGTAGTGGCCGCGCAGACCGTGACTGGAGCGCCTCAGTCCTCTCGGCCACCGCGGCCGGCGTATGGAATCAGAAGATGGGAAGTGACAAAAGAAAATAGGAAACTACAAGACGCCATACAGACGGAATTTTTGAGAAATGGGCGTAGAATCTCAAGGAAGAGTAGATTTCATACATTAAAATCAGAACCGCGAATGCAAGTTCCTCAAAAGTATCATTCAAGTAGTGGAGAAACATCGCTTAGAGTGGTATGGGCTTGTGATGCGCCAAAACCTGCTATGTATTGGAGGCATCTTTGATGGAATTTTTCAACGATTCTGAAATGTCGCCTGTATATTGTCCATATCTTGCACACACATATAAGAGAGTCGGAATGACCACAGACTTGAAACCAGTAGTTTGGTGCGGCAGCTGATGTAATGGTTGTCAAATATTCATAGTCACAGACTTCCGAATGCAGTCCTAGCACGTTTCAGACGGAATTTGTTTTCTGCATCGACGTTTGCTTTAACAGAGAGATGCGATACATTCGACATTCTCGGCTGGTTGGCTGTTGATTGTTATTTTAGGGGCTTGTGCAGATCTTCCAGGTGCTGATTGGAATAAAATTTTGGTCTTCTGAATGTTCACTTTGAGTCCTAATTTCTGAAATGCTCCAGTAAAAGCATTTAAAATGAGTTGAAGGTCTTCTTCCGATTGGGACATAACAGATGTTGCCAATGTCTCTGTTCTAGCCTTGATTCTGCTAAGGTTAACCCTTTGATGCATAGTATAGCTGATCTGGTACATACGTTATTTTTTCCATTATCTCTCAAACTGGTCAACATTTTATCACAAAGTCATTTGTAGCTGCTTGTACACACAGTGTTAAATATGCTAGTAGCTCGTCCTAGAAATTATAAATTGTAGAGTGGTACTGAATCATTTCGACAGTTAGCTGCATTGAGTTACTCTTAACAAGTGTGTTTGTTTAGTTTAGTATTGCTCCTTTACATGTAAAAGTAGTCAATCACATAGTACTGTTCACAGGCGTAGCCAGAATATGATTTGGGGAGGCTTTTACGATAAATAAACACTGTAACAGCATTTACAGTTAATAGAACTGAAAACGACACAAATACTGTATATAGTATATTATTCAAAAGACTGGATACTAAAAAACAAACACTGTATATAGTATATTATTCAAAAGACTGGATACTAGAAAACAAAATCATATCCTGATGATAGGCAAATGTGGATCCAAATACGAACGGAAATCGGAAACGTAGCTTCTCAAGCTTTATCGAGAAAAGGAGGGACACTTTGCGCAGTATCCTGATGATAGGCAAATGTGGATCCAAATACGAACGGCAATCGGAAACGTAGCTTCTCAAGCATTATCGAGAAAAGGAGGGACACCTTGTGCAGAATTGGTGAAGCAAGTGGAAGAGGATATTAAACGAATATACCCGAGAGAACATTTGCACAAAGCTAAAAAGGCTTAGAAGAGAGATTGCGAGAAACTTCGTGTCCGAGCGAATGAATTCTGCAAGCTTGTGCATTTTCTGAAGGTGTTCCGAGAAAGGACGTCGTCATTTTCCCCGGGGAAACTAGTGCGCCAGTAACGGAACGGTCGCCAACTCTCTGTGATTTTCCCTCCCGCCTGCCGCCCGGCTGGCTGCAATCTGCGCAGCGCTCTCTGGTGCCATGGGAACGCGATAAAGGCGCAGATACGCGCTCTATATTGGCCGACCACCCCTGCTGTATGGCCGTAAAAAGCCCGGCCGGCCCTCACAGGAGGGCCTCACCTGGCGATCGCAGCTAAGCCTTTTGACAGCGCAGCCAGAGAGCGGCGCGGCGGGGGAAATGTTTGCACTGCGACGGCGCAGTTATAGCCTCTCGCCCGGCGTGACGGCAAGAATTAAAGTGCTCGTCGTCCAAAATGCAGCAGGAGCGAACGTTTCACAGCCATATTTATTTGGGAGATAGCACTTCCAGATGACATCAATAGTACACCGTCATGTGACTGTCACTGTTATTCATAAAATTACTACGTCAAATTACAAGACGTGGAATGGTTCGACAGTACTTTGACAGTTAAAAAGTGTATACCGCCGGCAATAATGAGCTTCATTCTGAGAGATTGGATTTTGGTGAGGGTTATCTTTGGTTCATATTTTGTAGGTATTATTTATATTTAAAGTCTGAAAGTTTGGTCAATAATTCATACACTTCCCTCCAGTGGTAAACTGAATAGTCCCAGTGCGCATAATAAGATCCCTTGTGTTTTGTTAACGATAACGCTCCCTCCTCCCCCCCCCCCCCCACACACACACCCAATATCGCCCAATAGTTCTTGACAAAAAAAGGGGTGGTAGTGCAACTTTAATATCCACGATACTCGCCGAATATCAATTATTCAGACTTCTTCCTATTCCCTCAACTCCAACTCGCTTTGAAAGGAAAATAGATTTGACGATATTTCTGAATCCAACGAAACGTGACGATGCTTTCGAACACATCCCAAAGGAAGACTTCGTGCAAAGTTTCCATGGCATGTATCGCACCGCTCACCGCTGCATAGTTGTGCGACGTGACTGTTGCCAAGGACAGTAAGGTAATTGTACGTCATAGTTCACCTACGTTAATCTTACAGCACTATTCACCGAACTTGATTGTCGGAGGTTGTACTAACTTAAAACTGCCGCGGCGAAATAGCCATGCGTACTGAGGTGCCGTGCTGCGGTATGCACAGCCTTTCGCCGTCGGGGATTCGAGTCCTCCCTCGGGCATGGCTGTTTGTATATTTTTGGAAACATTTTTGTTTCACTTATGGAGAACAGCACTCTTATTTAAATTTATGTATAAAGAACAGTCTAGAGCGCAATTTTTTAAAAATTTTTTTCGACTAGTTCGGTCTTATTTTAGACCATCTTCAGGAAATTAAGTTCCATTGATGTTGTGGAGCTGACAGGAAACTTGGAGCCTTCTAGTGCGTCACTGCTCAAATTGCATACTGAGCAGTGACGCACTAGAAAGTTCCAAGTTTCCTGCCAGCTCCACAACATCAATGGAGCTTAATTTCCTGAAGATGATCCAAAATAAGACCGAAACTAGTCAAAAAAGTGCACTCTAGACTGTTTTTCTAATATATAAAGCAGAGTGTCCGTATGTTTGTACGTGTTGCATACAAATCTACAGTTTTGTTCCAAACTTTATGAAATTTTATACACGTAAGCTTCAATCCATGAGGACGGTCGCTGTAAGTGTACGAATCACATACAATATATAGTTCACGAGATATGACGTCATAAACAATGAGATGCACGAAAAACTGCTGCATTTTGCGACAATGCTGCTCATTTTCCCCTAAACCATTTGACCGATTTCAACCAAATTTGGTACACACATTCCTTACCGTGAGGTAACAACTAATGCAGGGTTAAGAATCACGTACGACACATGTTTCAGAAGATATGACGTCATAAACATTAGGTTCTCAAAAAACTGCCACATAATGCGGCGAAAAATTGTAAATACGCTATTAAACTTTTTCTCGCTGACAACCATAGCAAAATGATGAAAGGAAAAAAGTTTCTCGCTTACTACTTTCCGCTTTTTATGGACAAACTACGGCATTCGGTACGACGTTACAATTTATAATTTGAACATTACAAATTGTAGCAGCAGGAAAGTTTACAGACAGTATACACATATGTAGTTGAATGTAGCTTCTAAATTGTATCACATTCCGACACGTAGTTCATGAGATATGAGCACGTAAACAGTTAAGGGAAAATTGCACCATCCGGCTGGAAGCGAAAGCAGTTTATTTCCATAGAGCTACAAGGAAAGGAACAGAATGAAACAGAGAACACCCAACGAATACTCATTATATCCCACAAATCTACCTTCAAGAGACTGCAGTTTTCATTGACTGTAAAAATGTACTTAAATTATACTAAATATTAAAAATGCTAAAACTATTTGTTTATGAAACATTTTCATTTATTCATTATTTTCAGAGTCTACTTATTTCTTGACAAAATTCAAGTATACTGAAATGATAAAATTATGTACTTTATAATTTAAAAAGAAATCGAAGAATAATTGGTATCAATGAACCTTTGGTTTGAAATTGGTGTATATCCGGAAAGTCAGAATCGGAAGCCTGGAACCTGATTTTTATAATATGTGCTTTCCATCTACACCTACTGCAGTTTTACATGCAGCCTGGCAGATATTTAACATCCTGGGCAACGCCTGGATTTCAGCTAGTTTCTCATAAAGTGTGTTACCTATCTATCTCTTCTAGTAGTCAAGATTTGCCGGAAACTCCTTTTCTCCCGAATTCTGTTCACTATCTCCTCTTTCGTTACGCCATCTACCCATGTCATCTTCAACATTCGTTCAAATGTTCAAATGCTTGTAGAGCTTATGGGACTTAACTACGGGGTTATCAGTCCCTAAACTTACAAATTACTTATGAACTAGCTAATACTAAGGACGTTACAAATACCCATCCCGAGGGGGGATTCGAACCTCCGACCGTAGTGGCCGTGCAGACCGTAATTCGTGCGCCGCAGACCGCTTGGCCACCGCGGCCGACTTCAACATTCGTCTGCAGCATTACATTTCAAAAACTTCTATCATCTTTATGTCTGATTCCTTATCTTCCACTGTTAGCTCGCGTACAATTCCACAACCCAGACAAACGTTTTCAGAAATTATATGTCAACAAATTTCTGTTCTTCAGATATTCTTAGACTATTCTCTGCTCTTGTTATTTTCATCTTACACTCTCCTAAAGACATTGTCTGTTCCGTTCAATTCCTCGTCTAGGTCCTTTGATGTCTCTAACAGAAATAAGATATCATCGGCAAACGCCAATTTATTTGTTCTTCCTCTAGTTTAATTCCATCTCCAAATTTCTCCTTGCTTTCCTTCACAGCTTGCTGAATGTACAGATTGAATAACATTGGATAAAGGCTCCAAATCCGTCTAAATCTCTTCACAACCACTGTGCCCCTTTCGTGCTCTTCGGTTCCTATTGTCAATTGACGGTAGTGAAAAGAAAATTAGAGGATTTTCAAGGAATTAAAGTTATGCGAGTTCTAGGCAAACCAGGCGGATCGCAATTCAGGTCGTTAACATAATTTTGATCACAAGGAGAGAGGAGTCTGAAATAAAGCTCTGTATAGAGGCCGCGGTGGCGTGGTCTAGCGCACTAATGCTCCTTTCTGTGGAGCGCGCGGTTTCTCACCGCCGGAGGTTCGAGTCGTTCCTCGGGCATGGATGTGTGTGTATTGTCCTTAGCATAAGTTAGTTCAAGTGGGTCGCAAGTCTAGGGCCCGACAGCCGCAGCACTTAAGTCCCTTAGATTTACATACATTTGAACATTTTTTTCTGTATAGGGAACGTATGGCCATCCTTTTCCGGATGGCTTGCCACAGTCTGCAGCTCGTGATTGGCTCAAATCGAGTCACATGTTTTTTTCCCCGGCATTTTGGTTTTATATGTTGATTGTGTGCCATAGGAAATGTGAATATTCCCATATTTCGGTTTCACTAATGCTACAACGTTGTACGTTCGGCTGTTCTTAATAAGGAAGGTAAACTTCATGGACTTCATTCCGAATTCAGAAATATGACAATAAGAAAAGTCTAGCTAAATCAAATCAGCAGAGAAAAGTGGGATCGCACAACTGACGCTCGGTTGTATGCTGTAAGAACAATTTTAGCTCATAATGTAAATTAATAGATTCACTAACGATTAGAACACGCAACGAAAATTTGTGATGAACATTCCTGCACCATGCCGCGAGATTAAATTATTGATGCACTGCTGACTTTATTTTAGGGTAGTTGTTGGAAAGACATAAAAGATGTGGTGTCGCACAAGTCTGAAGTGCGCGCCACGTACTTTCGCCGAGCGCCGCCATGCAAGCACGGCGCGGCGTTCTGAAGGTGTCGGCCACGAACGCCCTCTGCTGCAGCCACCACTGAACTGCATCGGCCACTTGGCAATAGGACAGGCACTAGATAAGACTCATCAGAAGGCAGGCCTATACTTAGATAAACTATGTGTCTGCATTCCACAAGTTTACAGCAATGAAAATAAGTATTGTACTATTTCTGAGAATTATATATCTTGCTCTAATCTAGCTTAGTGTTTCTAGTTTCTGCTGTCCCACTGGCTAATCACGTCAGACTCCGTACCCGCACAGGCGTGCATATGTCGGTGTCTTACCACTCGGCCACCGACATACAAGACAACCAGCGGCGACAAAAAAAAAAAAAAAAAAAAAAAAAAAAAAAAAAAAAAAAAAATATATATATATATATATAAGTGAGCAAACTATATATATTCTTGTCTAGATTTAAAGTTAATATACAATTCCTGAAGCATGCTTTTCTTATTCATTTACATGTGTTTATCGGCGTACAAAACGATGAATTGAAAAAAAGAAAAAACTCGCAAAGATAATTAGAATCGTGTACGAAATTTTCTGATTTAACAGTTTTTGCTAGAAGTCATGTAGTGGGTAGCCCCCTGCAACAAAATACTCAAAAGGAGTTGTCCTCTGGTATTATGACAAAAAGTATAGTAAATGTGGAAGAATATGGTGCTACGCTACAGGTCAGTCTGAATTTATATGTGAACTTTTTCGATCTGCTAACTGTTTCGTAGAGCCGCCAGGCCCGCATGAACAGAACTGAGCGCATTCCAGCGTCTGTCCGTCGGATTTAATACCTGATACTTTGAGAATTAAATGAGTTGCCGTTCTGCTATCTTTTTAAAGAAAAATCTCGATATCTTACGTTTAATCCGCAGCTTTGTATATGCCAAAATTAACCGTATGCAAAGTGTACGCACTGCGTTTTCCTGTCTGCAAACTATTTTAAATTTCCCACAGTAGTTTATTTGATTTAGCGCAGTACCGATGAAGAATAACGAAAAGTGTGGTGTCGCACAAGTCCAAAGTGCGCACCACCTACTTTCGCCGCGCGCCGCCATGCACGCACGGCGCGGCGTTCTTACGTCAGCCCCGAACGCCCTCTGCTGCAACTACGCTCGTGGCCACCACTGAACGACATCGCTCTCTTGGGACTGAGACAGCAACCAGTTAGCACTTGGAACTGAGATAGGCACCAGTGAAGACTTGGCTATCGGACAGGCACTAGGCAGGCCTCTAGCTCAACTATGTATCAGCATTCTGCAGTACTGAGCTATGTAAAAGTTAAGTATTGTATAAATTCTGTTCAATATATATCTCGTTCTAATTTACTCTAGTGTTTCTAGTTTCTGCTGTCCCACTGGCTGGTCACCTCCTACCAGCACCAGCGTGCACCCTTTATTCCTGTGTCGGTCTATCTACTCGGCCACCGACACCTACGACGGAAACGAGACAGAAAAGCGGCGATGAGGCTGGGACACAAAAAAAGCATTATTATTTACAGTTAACTCGATTACAAATAAATAAAAAACAATTATTGTCACTATAAATTATTTCCAATGTTCAAATGTGTGTGAGGTCTTATGCGACCAAACTTCGTGGTCATCAGTCCCTAGACTTACACACCAATTTCTTAACTAACTTACGCTAAGGACAACACAAACACCCATGCCCGAGGGAGGATTCGAATCCCCGATCGCAGCGGCCGGCCACACCGTGATTGGCGCGCCGCAGACCGCTTGGCCTCAGCGGCCGGCATCAATTATTTCGTTAATAAAATATTCCATGAAAACACGCTGGAAAATAATTGTAAAGCCATAAATTGAATAAACATTGTCAACGATGTTCTTACATGAACAAACTGACATCAAGGCTGCAGTTCAACACCAGCGATGTAAAAAAATCAAAATTTTCCACTGAACAGTTTTGTCAAACTCGATGATGGGAACTGAGTAGCGGCCGGAACGTTTCAGTGGTGCAAGTACAGGCAGCAGCACTTTGTCTGCGCAGAGCGTGAGGCTGAAGTGGCGGCCGCTATCGCATGGTCTCTGGCCGGAGCCTGCGGCGCTGACGTGACGTCACGGTGTGGTGCCGCGAGCGTCAGTTGTCTGAGCACTGCGAAACACTAACCGCGCCTTAACACGACACCGCGGCCCGCCGGCTGCTACGTGCTCGCCACCCAAGCAAGCGCTCCCTGCTCAACACGGAGCTCGCCGAATGCTCTGGACACGCTCTGTACCGACGCAGAAAGTCGCAGCCACTCTAGTAGTGCGTTGAATTACTCGTCGAGTACATGGCTGAATGGCGTTTTTAATTCTTGCTGGCGCGTTCCTCGATGGTAGGAAAGAAAGGCATTTGAAAACTTTGATCGTATGTTTTGTGTCCCATCCTCGTCGCCACTTTCGTGTCCAATCCTCGTCGCCACTTTTGTGTCCCATCCTCGTCGTCACTTTTGTGTCTCGTTTCCGCCGGTTGTCCTAGGTGTCGGTGGCCAAGTAGAGAGAGACCGACGCAGGGAAGTAGGATGCACACGCGTGCATCCTATTTTCCTGTGTCGGTCTCTCTCTACTCGGCCACCGACACCCAGGACAACCGGCGGAAGCGAGACACAAAAGTGGCGACGAGGATGGGGCACAAAAGTATGAATAATTGTATAAAATAATTGGAAAAAAAATCACATAAAATATTCCCCGTCATGCCCGTAACTATCTCAGACTACTTCCACATCTCATTCCACATACCACTATCAACACTCCACAGCTAAGGTCAAATAAAATCACATACCCACCTCTCCGCTAAACACGAGACTCGCCGAACGTGTCACACATATTCATATAAAACTCCCAAACTTTCTCGCTTCCTGCTAACAAACACTCAACGTCGTTCCCCTCAATGTTACCCTACATCACATAACAGATTCAACAAAAAACACAACCCCCCCCCCCCCCCAAACACACACACACACACACACACACACACACACACACTACTTGCATTACCACCACCCAGGAGTTTAACATTACTGTTAGTTATTCTCAATGAATATACAGTACCTTAATTATTAAAAAAAAGCCAACTAACAAATTTGTCCCCTCTACCAACCACCACCACACCTCATGTCCATCACTTTTGTCTTACATCTCACTTCACATCACACCTTACCACATCCAACCACCATTCAGTCATCTTTTCCTACTACTCAAACCCCCACCAATAATAACAACAATTATAATAATATAATAGTAATACAAAAAAAATTAATAATAAAGTTCCCATATATATATATATATATATATATATATATATATTATTTTGCCACTATTCCAATCCTCTTACATCAAAATTAAATACATCGAAACATAATTTATTATAAAAGATAGAGAAAAAAATACATTTGTGAGGTTGGAAACACTCCAATAACACACTGTGCAGAATCAGTAAAAACAAAAACAAACACCTTCTGATCTGTGGAAAACAACTATGAACAGTGAAAACGTGACAGTGAAAGTAGTGAGAAAACGACACAGCATGAAGAACCGGCGGTATTGCATTAAACAGACCGGCATTCCATGATGTCAAGCGAAAAGAAGACAAAATTTCCGTAAGTAACAAACATTAGGCCTACTTTTCAGGGTCCATTTAAGAACTGTTTTCGATCTAAACACAAAAGAAACTGTAGATTTCTATTATTACAGACCACTGAAGATGTTTTACAGTCATTAAAGCGAAACGCGTTTCGTGAGAAAAAATCGCATTTTTATTGTAGTTGCAAAGACGGACAACCACTGCTATTCATAATTATGAAAGCAACTACGGACATTATGGCCACGCAAAGTATGAATAAGTGTTTCCTTATTTTATAAATCACGTCTAGCGGCTGATATGTTTTCAGCAAATCCATCATTACTCATCAGTTTGTTGTGTTTACGGTACTCTTCCAGCTCTTACGATAATGGAAGATACCGCAAATTTTATGAACTATCTGAATTTCTCAGTTTTCTAAATAATATTCATTTCGAAATAGAGTTCGCTATGGAGAAAGATCAAATTTTATTTGTTGGTGTATTTAAAAAAGACACGATGGAACTTCAGGTCATAAAACTTGTATAAAGACAATTCATATGGACAGATATTTCCCCATAAATCTTACAGTTTTAAAAATGGCTGTTGAGACAGCATCCGTTAGTGAAAGATTAATACTCAAAAATACAGCTCATCGCTTGCAAATATAGAGGTTGATTACTTAACCAAGGTTTCGGCTTCAACTTAGAGGCCTTCAGAATAAGTAAACAATTTTTAGTTACCTATAAATGAAATCAAAATTATTATAAAGAAAGCGGTATAAATTCCATATCTTACAATTTGAACGAAGAAAATTACTTACAAGAAATGAACAGACAGTGGTTTTCGAGCAACAGAGCCCACGTTCAAGTTATACAGGTAAAATACAGGCCACCAACCTAAAGAAGTTTAAGACGTCGGTATTTTCACACGGAAAAGAAAGGTCTCAGACTTGATGTGCGTAGACAGAAATTCACAAACACTTTTCCCGTAATGACTATTTCATTCTTAATGAGCAACTGCAATTACGCGATAAAAACTTAAGACCTCCCGCGTCGGAGGTTCGAATACTCCCTCGGGCATTGATGTGTGTGTTGTCCTTAGGTTAGTTTAACTTAGTTTAAGTAGTTTGTAAGTCAAGGGACTTATAACCAAAGTAATTTGGTCCCATAGAATTACAAACATTTGAATTTTTGAAAAACTTTTTTGATGGCGTAAAGCTTTGACTTACAAGGGAATGGTCAGACTTGTCATGTCCAAACCTGTGTTGCTACTTTTACCACTGTGAGTTAACAATGACGGAAGTTTGTATGCAGACTGTTAGCTGCTGACATGACCTGGAAGTCTGTAAAACCTTTTATGAAGTATGACATTATTATCGCATGGTTTCTGCGCTTATAACGCCCTGTTGTACAACCCTGACCTCTCTCGCTACGTTATTCCAACGCCATCTAGGGACAAGGTGGCGTTAGCTAAGCTCCGCTCTCCTACCGCAGCAGTGAGAGAGCTGATTCGCCCAGTGAAAGCGATCGTACGATAATTAATAAATTCGACAATAATAAATTCGTTGACAAATGTAGCTGATGTGTTATCTACAACATTCTTTCCTAATAGCTATGAAATAGACACAAATACATATACGGTTTAGAACACGTCAAACTTTTATTTCCTGTAATTACCGCAAAAATGCGAAATATTGATACAATATTCAAAACATAGGTTTTTTGTGCACCAAGAACATACAAGCAAAGACGACATATGACAGCCCTGCGAATCACAGGCGTTGTTAGACGTCCGTAGACAGAACTCGGCCGTGTTAGGAAGGAATCAGGCCTAATATCAGTATATTTCGAGGCGTGTCTCGCATATTTAATCTCATTTTGAAACCGTGGGAAGAAAAAAATGATAATTTACGACTGATTGCAACTCGAGAATATTGTCACGGTGATAGACAGGAAACTGCAGTGATTTGCACACAATAATTTTCTCTCTTAGTTTTCTATAAAATGCCTTCCACTGGCGGAAAAAATCTCTAACGGTTGAATTAGGTTAGTCGTGCCGGGTGGAATCTGAAGTATCTCTACTTCTTTGTCAGGGTGAGCTCGAAATACAGCCTTTAATGAATCAGAACCTTTATGATCTGACCACGAATCTAGAAGGAGAAGAGATTTGTTCCCGCAGAACGGAATAAAAGCATGACGCATGAAAAGTGTAACGTTATAATTTCCCATTTTTCCAGACTTCGATGCGTCTACCACAATATTGTCTGCGTAGAACATTGTTTGTTTGACATGTGGTCCAAAACGTCCAGTTGGTTCTTGAAGACACACATATAGTTTAGGCAGCAATGAACCATCCAGACCAATTATGGGCATTGTAGTGTATGAATGGATGAGTGCAGTCGTGGACTGCCCAATTGCTTCAATGTGTTTTTCCCTTTTGAATGACAGTGGTCTTTTCGCACGCATTTCTTTTTGAAAACCTGACTGATCTGCATTGTAAACGTAAGATTCACTAAAATTGGCGATCTGATTTTGGCAGTCCTAAGAAAAGCTCCTATCATTTCCATTTGAGTCACTTTATTTTCCGACCTGTTTCTCGATACAAATTTTGTTATTTTTCGTGCCACAATTTTATGTGATCTTTTGAAGCGACTAATCCAAATGTGAGAAGCTGCAAATTCTTTAGCGCCTATCGCGTTGGCAATTTCTAACACCCAATCACGCAAATTTGTGTCGCTGACACTCAATGACTGTCGTCTGTCATCGGTAAACTGCTCAAAAAGTCGCGCATTTATCTCCGTCGCAATTTCCAGACGATTCTTACATCGTCCAGCGACTTCCTTTTTCCATCTATACAATTCACGTTCAGAACGGACAAAGCGATACCTATTTGAACAGTACTGACACGTAGGCGTTTCTTACCACTTTCGTTCAACCATTACTTCACCGCTTTTTCTTTGTCTGATAATGTAATTGTAGTTGCTGGTGTTGCTTTCGGAGGTAATTGATGATGGTATGTGGCACTATCACTCGAAGAGTCTACATGTGTGTAACTTTGTTCCGTTTCTTCACCGTCTGTAGATTCACAGTCTGCAATATCGAGTGTTTCAGTCACTTCTAGCAACATGTCTGCGCTATTTACATGCTCGTCTAGAAGTTTAACTACATGTCGCACATCACATAGATTTCATGCGTGTTTCAGTTGATTGCTTCATTTGGCGTCTGTGGTATATCTCCATGGCAAGCATCAAAACATTTACAGTGTTTGCTATCACTTGTGAGGAGAGATTGAATGTTCACTGTAAAGTGGCTTGCTGAGTATAGATGTAGATGTACAGAATATCTTTCAC
Organism: Locusta migratoria; assembly: GCA_026315105.1. NCBI lineage: Eukaryota > Metazoa > Arthropoda > Insecta > Orthoptera > Acrididae > Locusta > Locusta migratoria. Next base: position 335,703,428 of record CM048748.1, on the reverse strand, counting down.
ATCTCTAACCAGTTTCAGGACGGTATGTTTCGAAACACGTACCAGAAATGAAAGGGAAGTGCAAGCCACAGAAACAAATATTCGTTTCCCCTTTCCACCAAACCGTGCAACGATATTCCTCTCTAGTGAACGCCGCGATAAGAAGGCCGCACCTCCCGACCATGCGCACAACGCTCACCATAACAACAGCTCGCGACTCGCCATTTCCAGGGGTGGCCAGCGGTCACCGCAAGATCCAAGTAGGAAAAACAGCCATTTTCGTGATTTTTTAAGTTACTTCCAGGTCATGTCAGCAGCTAACATTCTGCAAACAGACTTCTTTCAATGTTAACTAACAAGGCTAAAAAATCAATACATGACAAGTCTGACCATTCCTTTGTGAGGCGATGCTAGCGCTCCAAGCGGCCAGTAGGTAAAGCAGGGAATGGCATGATAAGAAATGAGCAGTTGCTGTTTTTTATGCTGTTACTTCGTTATTTCCTAATCACTAAACACTGTTGCGAATTTTCTACTACACTACAAATATGGGAACGTCATTAACGTAATATCACAGTTTCTCTTACTGGCAGTCTTTAATAACAAAATGTCAGTGCAGTGTAATTCATACGGCTCACAGTAGCAGAGTCGTAATAGTATCATCCAAAAACGTTTAAGAGCAGCCGCAGTGGAGTGGTCGAGCTGTCTAAGGCATCTTGCTGCGGAACGCGCGGTTGCTCGACGTCAGAGGATCGAGTCCTCCCTGGGGCATGGGTGTGTATGTTATCCTTAGGTTAGTTTAACTTAGGACTAATAACTAAAGAACGTAACTCCCATAGATCTACAGAAGTTTTTATTCTTTAAGAGCAGAAACGAAAAGCAACTCAATGTGCTCAAGTACAAAGGAACTAATGATTACATCCACGTTGTCGTTGTGTACTTTCACGTTCATGAGTTTTGTCAGATTTCGAACATTGTAGTATTTTTCAAAACTTGACTTCTTAGCCCCGGTGAGTGGCCGAGCGTTCTAAAGCGCCTTTCTGCGGAGCTCGCGGTTGCTCGCTGTTGGAGGTTAGAATCCTCTCTCGGGTATGGATGTTAGTGTTATCCTTAGCATAAGTCAGTTCAAGTTAGTTTAAGTAGTTTGAAAGCCTAGAGACTGATGACCAACGTAGTTAAGTCCCTTAGATTTACAAAAGGAAAAAAATATATATATCTAGACTTCTTGTAGACCACCTTCTGCATCTCTTTATAAACGCTCTTTTCAGTTTGTCCTGGCTTTTGTGCTTTCGTGAACCTATCTTGATTTTTTCATTAGCTACATATCAGGTATCAAAATGTCAAGAATGTGACGGTTAATATACAGTTGATACACAGACGTATTATTCATTTGTAGCTATGCGTTCAGTTGTACAAATCAGTAGGTAACCGCACCGCCAAAATAAGTCGCTATATAGGCGTATATCTTTTGTGAAAGTGGTGTACGAAACTAAGCAGGCTCTACTGAAATAGTTGATTAACTGCAAACGGAAGTGTTCAGATATTACTTTATACAGAAGTAATGTTATGAAATAGTGCTTAAGCATGTGTGATTCACATTAAGAACCGAAGTTTCGAAGGAAATAATGGTTTTCTTCCATACCTAAAACTGTAACTAACCACTGTAAATGAACACTTGTTATCTGTAACATTATTCTCATACTTCCCAGCAAATGAAAGATATCCTGGTTATATAGTTTTAGCGCCACAAATGCTCCTAAATACTATGGTAATTTGCGCAAATACATTCAAAACACAATCGTTTCGCGGAATGTTTTTACGACCCCGCCGCTTGGCGGTTCTGCGGATGCGAAGTTACAGAAAATCAAAGCGAGTTTCACGACTCTTACGTTAGGACTCTGCGCTACGCTGCTTTCCGTCTGAGTAGCGCCTCTAGCGGACATTGGCAAACACGAGTCACCACTTCATATTTACGCCACCCACGTTGTCTGCACAAGTATATCGCCACGGAAATATTCCGTCTATAGCAATACGATTTTAATGACATAGTACGTAGAAGTGGTCTACTGACGCTGAAGTTCGATGTGACTGTCAACAACAGATTGAGCTGTTGTGAAATATTTCCAATTGTGTGCTGTTATCTCTCCAATTTTCAGTACTTCTGGAACGGTAGTGTGCAAGGCAAGGAAACAACGGTAGAAAAATTAAGAATCTCTGACCATGCCATGACAAGATAGTACACAAGGGAATGCGCCCACCATTTGCTTTTATCGCACATGGTTGAAGGGCATGCATGTATGGAAGTGTGTTGAAGATCACCACTTCAAATGGTGGTTTCTTGCATCCTCGTTTTCTTTTCTGTGTTCCGCAATGATAAAAGGTACACGCGAACAGCTGACTAGTTTTTCTTGTTTTGTTTCTTTCCACTTTACAGAATGGCCCACTGACAGCACGAATTGCGATCTGTCCGCGATCAGATGACCTGGTACTCCGGGTGCTGTCCATCTTGTAATGGACTATCTCACTTGGTCTGACCTCATTCCAGTCAAGTAACATTCAAATTTTCCAGTTGACATGGCGACAAGAGCAATCTCACTTTCCAATAAAACACATTTTTCGCTAATTTCATTATCCACAAGCGTTACACTTCCCTGCGAACTGTCCAAGACGTTTGATTATGTCGGTCACGTTACTCTCCAAGTAAAAATTTAAAATTTAATTCATAGCGTCACAAACAACTGGAAGAAATCACAAGAGATAAATTTTGGGGCTAGGCCTATTTTGTACATATAAGGTAAAGCAGTCAACAATGCGAAGATTGGTTTGAACAAATCTTCAAATGTTTGTAATTCTATGGGACCAAACTACGTGGGTCATCAGTCCCTAGTATTACAAACTAAGTTAAACTAACCTAAGGACAACACAAGCATCCATGCCCGTTGGTTTGAACAACACAGTGCTTTATTGGGCATAGTTTGCTTGGAAGTCATATATTGTGCCTTCCTCCGACCTGCATACATGACTTGAAATAAAATCTTAACAAAAAATAAAAACTGTCCTTCACCCAATAACAAAACAGTTCTGACAAATGCACACATCAACAAAAAGTGTTTCATTACTACGATCCTTGGGGTTTATGATGTTTGATATAAAAATGGAAGAGAGATAGAGAAATACAATATTTCGGTTCTCTTTATTGCTCAAGAAAACAAAAATTGGCAGATTGCACGACAGTAACCTGGACATTCTGAATTTTTGTTCGTGATTGCATCATACACGGTAGAACATCATCTTGCACTGATGCATGCCTATATTCGTCTTGGCATACTGTCCACTAGACCATCAAGGGACTGTTGGTCGAGATTATCCCACACTCCAACAGCAATTCTGCGTGGATCTCTGATTGGATGGTGGATCGTCTTGTCCACAAACAGCCCTTTTCCACGTAACCCAGGCATATTCAACGGAGTTCATGTGTGGAGAACATGCTGGGTTAACTTGCCACGTCGTTATCATGAAGAGGAACCCATTCACAAGATGTGTAGGATGAATGGGAGAATCTTTATATATAAAGCAGAGTGTCCGTATGTTTGTGTGTACGTATTGTACACAAATCTACAGTTTTCTTCCAATGTTTATGAAGTTTTACACACGTAAGCTTCAATCCATGGGGACGGTCACCGTAAGTGTAAGAATCAAGTACAAGACATTGTTCACGAGATATGACGTCAGAAACAATGAAACGCGAAAAACTGTTGCATCAAATGACAGTTTTGCACATTTCCTCCTAAACCACTGGATCGATTTCAACCAAATTTGCTGTACATATTCCTTACCGTGAGGTAACAAAACTGTGAGGGGTAAGAACCACAAACACACATGGTGCAGGAGATACAACGTCATAAACAATATAGTTGCAAGAAACTGCCACTTAATGCGACGAGACTTTATTCGCACACTATATGAGAATGACTGTACTTAGAGACTTGCAACCAACTTTAAACATAATTTAAAACTTTATTGAACTTTTTCTCGTAGACAACAATAGCAAAATTATAAAAGGAAAAAATTTTCTCGCTTACTACTTTTCCGCTGTTCATGGACTAAAACTAAGGCATTCGGTGTGACGTTACAATTTATAATTTCTACACTAGATAATTTACCCGCAGAAAACTTTACAGACAGTATATATACATACAGTTGAATGGGTTGGGTTGTTTGCTTGGGATAGGGGGACTAAACTACTGAGGTTATCAGTCCCCCGGAGGTGAGGGGAAGGAGTGAGGACAGGAAAAGGAGGGAGGGGGAAACGGTATGCAGTGCGGGAAGTAAAGAAGGAAGAAAGACTGCATTAGCTCGGGGCCCAGTGCTCGCCGCGCACGTACTCACGAAAGAACTGTGAGGCCCCTGTGGGCTACAGCTGAAAGTACCTTCGAAATTGTATCACAGTACAACACGTACTTCATGAGATATGAGCACATAAACAGTAACGTTGATGGAAAACCGCCCTATCACGCATCAAGTTTTAAGCTATTACTTCTTTACTACTAATTGTATTCACAAGAGATTTTACAGATATACAGCACTTATACAAAGGAATATATACCTGAAAAATTATACAATTGTACAACATATAACTCAATAAATATGAGATCGGGCGAATTTTATATGCCATTTGTATTTTGATTGCTATCTTTCTTTCTTTGGATACTGCTCGTATTGTGCAAGACAGCCTTATTTTTTATATATTCTCTGATAAATATATTTTTAGAAAAAAAGGAGATAGAGAGAGAGAAGAGAGAGGAGAAGTACTAACTTAAGGCAGGAATAAATAAATATCCGGGCAACGCCGGGTTTTTAGCTAGTTATATATAAAAACGAATTCTTCGCCGAAATGCTGCCGATATGCTTGCACTTTACGTCACAGGATGTCATCCCTGTACCGTATAGCCACCTGATTGCCTTCTACGATCATTAGTGTCGTGCAGTGGCCTCACATAATGCCATCCCAAAACATCAGGCAAACACCACCTAGCTTCACTCGCTGGACGGCGAGTCTAACACGTTCATGTTGACCAAGCTACCCCAAAAAGATCTGACGATTGTCTGGTTGAAGGCAGATGCGAGTCTCACCTGTGAATAGCACTTGATGCCAATTAGGACAGGTCTATTCAGCATGCTGCTGGGCCCATTCGTACCGCGTTGCTTGTGTCTAGGTGTTAAAGCTGGACCTTACTACTGACGTGTGAAGTTAAGTTGTATATCATGCAGTCTATTACGTACAGTTGGAGTCGAAACACGCCGTCCTGTGCCTGCACGAAAATCATTATTCGCCGTGGCGACGATCCTCTCAGGGTTTCTACGATGTGAAGTCCGTAAGTAGCGCTCATCAGCTGCTGTGGTTGCCTTTGAGATGCCAGAACGAGGCAAGTCTTTGAATGTCCCTGTATCTCTTCGCTTTGGCTCACTCGGAGACGTCTGGAAAAATTCCGTTGATGTGAGTCCCTCCTGACAGAAAGTAACAATGCGGATAATTTCAAACTTCGGAATTGACCTTCTAGACGTGAAAAAACTGCAGTCAGCACAATGAGTGTATTCCTTCCCAGCGTTATGACTGGAACTGATCCGGCGTCTTACGCACTCAATAGCACTACTCATGCATGGTTGTTCACATCTTTGTGCGGGTTGAGGGCATCTGTGGACAATCTAAGGACTGGTGTTGTTGATGCAATATACATATTCAACGTCAGTATTCAAGAGACCTTAGGCTCAAGGTAATACAACTTATTTTTGATGTGTGTAGTAAAGAAAGATTTAATGCTAAGATAAAACCAGTTGTATTGGATAACTTCTTATTTAAGTAATAGTAACCCGAAAAAATCCTAGCATACAATGAGGTTCCATAAACAACACTGAATGATAATATCGTCAAACTTCATGGCAGTGGTTCATTTAGGAATATGAAAATAACCAAAATGTAGGAAGACACTGAAAATGGTCAAGTATATACGTCCTGCAAACTTAGTTGTTCTATGTAGTGGCGATGAAACATTGTCCATATCATCTGCGAAAAATGTAACTAACTATCCAGTATCATTTATTGCGTGTTGAAGATTTTCCTATATTATAACTTACAAGCAAAGTACGACATTAAAATTCCGTTTAGTATCAGAGAAATCATACGAGGGGGAGTTGAAAATAAGTTTTCCCTGCCGACTGTGGGAAGAGTTAGGTATGAGAGTAAAATAATTGAATTAGACATTAAAGATAAGTCGTATCTTTATTTTTCTACATAATTTCCAAGTACATTGAGACATTTGTCAAACCGCTTTATAAGCTTCAAAAAGCGGTCCAGGAAAAAAAAAAAAAATCAGGGCATTGCATACGGAAGAAGCGTTGAACGACTATAAACAAAAGACGACACAGCAGGTGAACGCGCACTTGCAAGACACCGATTCACCATTGGGTAGAGTCCGATGATGAATATGGCAATGACTTTCTGTTTCAGATTGTGGCGAGGGATGGAGCGCGTGTGCACCATTACACGCCCGAATAGAAAGCCGCATCCATGGAGTGGAAACATCCGTCATCACCAGTCCAAAAGAAGTTCAAAAGCACTCCGTCTACAGGTATAGTGCTACCCATGGAGTTTTGTTGCTGGACTTTTAGAGGATGCAACCATTAAAATCTGCGCGGTACTGTGCTACTCTGTCGAAGTTGAAACAGGTGATTCGGAAAAAACTGCCTGGCCTACTCAGATCTGGTGTTCTGCTGTTGGATGGCAATGCGAGACCACACTCGGCGACGGCAACGCAAAACCATACTGCAACTTTTGGTTGGGAGCGCCTAGACCATCCGCAATACATTCCTGATCTCGCACCAAGTGACTTCCAAATGTTTCCTACTTTTAAATATCAACAAATAATACAATTCCTTGAGACAATATTGCCTCGTTATACCATAGGTATAACTCAGCTGTGTTAGCTGAGTGGTCTAAAGCACCCACCTAGTAAGTAGGAGGTTCCGGGTTCGAATCCCGGCGACAGCATAAATTTTAATTCAATGCTTCTTCTTATGTTTCCTACTTTGAAGAAGACTCTCGGAGGAAGGCGCTTTGGAAGCAATGCTGACGTCAAACAAGCCGTTCAACGCTTCTTCCGTATGCAACGTCCTGATTTTTTTTCTTAGACGGCTTTTTGAAGCTTAAAAAACGGTATAACAAAAGTTTCAATGTACTTGGAAATTATGTGGAAAAATACAGATATATATTACCTTTAATGTCTCATTCTATTTGTTTCTTTTCACACCCAACTCTGACCACAGTCAACAGCGAAACTTATTTTCCAACTAGCCCTCGTATCTGATACAGAATTTCAGTAGTTTACTTTTACATTTAGTGGTTATTTACATTTTGCTTCAAATGTTCAAATGTTTGTAAACCTTTGGGTCCAAACTACAGTAGTCATTATTCTCTAGACTCAAAGTATTTCAACTATAGCTGGCGTCACATAAAAAGGCGCCTCCGCGCGTAGAGGCGGAGCGATAGGGGAAGCGTGGATGGGAGGAGCTACGGCCGAGCACCAACAGTGGTGCCTGCGGGAGAAACACTGCGTAACTCGCGGCCAGCCATGCGCCTACAGAATGATCGTTATTGGCTGCCAATGCGGTAATAGGAGGGGAGGGGGTGCGCAGAACGGCTGTAAACTGGCCCGCCTTCGTAGGTGACGCCGACTATAACTTATGCTAAGGACAACACACAGCCGCGGTCGAGTGGTCGAGTGTTCCAAGGCGACTAGTTGCGGAGCGCGCCGCTGCTCGCCGTCAGAGGCTCGAGTCCTACCTCGGGCATGGGTGTATATGTTGTCCTTAGCATAAGATAAGTGGTTTGTAAGCCTAGGGACTGTTGACCAGGGTAGTTAAGTCCCATAGATTTACAAACATATGAATTTTTGGACAACACATACACCCATACCCAAGGGAGGACTCCAACCTCCGACCGTGAGCGACCGAGCACTCCACAGCAAGGCGCCTTATAGCGCTCGGCCGCTAACGCGCAGCTACATTTTGTCTTTCCCGAAATAAATAGTAATGTTCGTCGGCTGCTTGAATGTGGGTACAGTTACAGTCAATGCTATGTTTCTGAGAGTGCTGACTGGCACAGCAGGTGTAAGAGGCGGCCCGCTCGCGTTGGTCGATCGCCTCCGCGGCAGGTGCAGCCCGCATGCGTCCTTTCAACAGCTTACTGCTGATGCGTTCGAGCGTCGCTATAGGACCGCCATTATACATCGGACATAAATGAGAAATAAAAATACTGAAAATGTCGACCGTTTCGGAGGGATGAAATAAATTCAACGACAAAGAAACAAAAAATTGTGCTGGACCGGGAGTTGAACCCGGATTTCCCGCTTCTTACCAGCGGTCACTTTAACCAATTAGGCTATCCAGGTACGCTTCCCTTCCAACCCAAATTCTCAACTTGTATACCCTGGCCCATTGATTCCTCTTGCTCGCAGCCTATGTTGGATTCCCGCAAGGGATCGAGAGTTTGAATGCGACCGCATTGAAATTGTCATTGCCTACTGTGGGATTATTTACAATTATTGATATAGTGTCCGTTATTTTAGGACACAGCAAAAGAAAATGTAATCAACTGACTCGCTTAAGTTGCAGTGTTTTGCGTAGAGAAAATAATTCTAAGTTGCTACACAGCCACGAAAACGTAGCACTTCGCCGTCAAGTACGCTGGGTACTGTCACGTCAGTACCATGGTTGCTGCGGTGCACCGGTAATAGTACACAAGAATTCATTTTTGGATCCTGTTGTTGGTTCTAATAAGTACCGCAAGTAGCATTCTCCGTAACAAGGGTCCATTACGTCGCGCCTGAACTATAGTTCGTTTCACGACCCCTCCGCTCCACAGCCCACTGTTGTATGGTCGAACGTAGCAACGAAATCTATGCATGACGTGGAACTGGCGGCATTAAAGTGGCACTGATCTGCCGTTGACAATGAACTTCGGTACTATGTATTGCGGTGTAACGTGGATGTAGGATTGGATTAGCTCAGACCAAAGCTTCAGTAGCAATCAACATCCGTCACATCGCGGCTTACTTCCTTCTCGTAGTTTTACCTTGAGTTGCAGGTATTCTTCACCTTTTAGTTTAACTGGATGAATTAAAAAGAACCAGCTAATCGGTGACCTCCGTCAAATCCGCAGCATCAGTCTTCGCCTCCTACTCTGCAAGGGAAAATCACATACAAGAGAGCATTGCGAGACTATTACCAAATAACGCACTAGTCTCTCTTTAACTTATACATTGACGTATTTTTTTCTTAAAATGCAGTGTTTATTAATTTGTGACGACCGGATTCGGACGCTTGAGTGCCCTTCTTCTGGTCTCTATGTAGGCAAAGAAGTACAGTGTTATTACAGTAAAGCATACATGACGTACAATAGTAGGTTACAGAAATCTGAAAGTATGAGAATAAAACTATTCGACATGAGTGTGAAGTTTATAAAGCTATTACAATACAGTGATGCAGTTTTGTAACAAACAGATTGTAATAAAAGATATGTTCATATAAAGGGATAAAATTTACACTTCATTTTAGTATTGTAGCTCAAGATATGTACATATTACATGCTAGCAGGAGACTGAAGTGCAGAGATTAAGCAAGGAATAACAACAATCAGCTGCTAACGAAGTATCTATTTATTAGCCTCGTAGTTGAAATGTTCTAATGTTTGTTAAGCTTAAGGGACTTAACTACGAGGTCATCAGTCCCTAAACTTACAAACTACCTATGAACTACCTTATATTAAACACGACACAAACATTCATGCCCGAGGGGGGATTCGAACCTCCGACCGTAGTGGCCGTGCAGAACGTGACTGGCGCGCCGCACACCGCTCGGCCAACGCGGCAGGCTAGCCTCGTAGTGAAAGGAAAACCCCATGGGACAAAACACAGTAATAATCGATGTAGTTGACAATAAAAGCGTAACAAGAGGAGTATTTGACTGATAAATCAGTCGCTTAACAGATTAATATTGAGTAGTGTAAAAAGTACAATGAGAAGTGGCGCCATTGACGGAATATTTCAGAACTAGCCACTGAAACACTAGTAGGTCGCTTACAATGGCACTCAGTGGCGGATTTGGCCGAGGAGACTGAGGCACTTCAGTCACGGTCTACACAGCCACTACGGTCGGGGGTTCGAATCCCCCCTCGGGCATGGATATTTGTGCCGTCTTTAGTATAAGGTAGTTCATAAGTAGTTTGTAAGTTTAGGGACTGATGACCCCGTAGTTAAGTCCCATAAGCTTAACAAACATTTGAACATTTGAACATCAGTGGCGGATTCAGGACTTTGATCTGGGAGGGGCTTGACCCAGTTGAGTTAAAAGCAAGGTACTTTTGGAGGGGCTAGATACAGTCGAGGATGGGAATTACCAAGGGAAACACTAAAAGCAAGGTACTGTGGGGGGGGGGGCTTCAGCCCCTTAGCCACCCCTCTGGATCCGCCACTGATGGCACTATTAGGGCAACTGACAATATAAAGAAAGTTCCAATGTTCAAATGTTTGTGAATCTATCGTACCAAACTTCGTGTTCATCAGTCTGTCTCTTACAAACTACTTAAACCTAGGTAAACTAACCTAAGGACATCACACACACCCATGACTCGAACCTCCACGGCGAGCAACCGGGCGCTCCGCAGCGAGACGCCTTAGACCGCTCGGCTACTCCACCGCGGCATATAGAAAGTGTGATTGTGTCTATGTCTTCAAATATTAATGGGGATAAACTGAGAAGTGATTCTCATACGACAACTAAGTTAAGGCTGTGGTTATACAGGCTAAACAACTTCCCACATAAACAATATACACTGGTTGTACAATATGCTTGCCATACTCGTGACATATCTAATTCCAATCTGGCTCTTGCACAAAAGTCACGATATTTCATTGTTCTTAGAATTAATAGAAAAAAAACTAACGTTTCTTTCACAGTAATTCTTTCCTACTTTTATGTATTCTGTGCATAACCACTAGTCTTGTGTAGTTCGCGAACGAACTAGTTCGAAAGGAGCGCTCCCACAGGCGAACTACGCGAACTGGTTCGCAGATCATTCGCCTCTTAGTTCGTCCGCTCCTTTTCCGAAGACTGACGGGTAACAGCGAGAGGACGCGAGAGCGCGCAGAATCGCGTGATTTCCTTCTGCCAGTTGCCGTCATTTCGAGCTGAGATGCAGCTCAGCTGTAGTTTTAGTAGCGGTAGCAAAAGTCGAAACAAGCGGACGAACTAAAAAGAGCGACCTACTTCGCAGCCGAGCTGCGAACTAAAAGGAGAGCTACCGGTCGCGAACTAAAAGATGCGCGATATGTCGCGAACTAAAAGATGCGCGATAGGTCGCGTACTAAAAGATGCGCGATAGGTCGCGAACTAAAAGATGCGCGATAGGTCGCGAACTAAAAAAAGCGCGATAGGTCGCGAACTAAAAAATGCGCGATAGGTCGCGAACAGAATTAAAAATCACGTGTTTACCTTCTGCTGATGAGAGCCATTTCGAGGTTATCGTCTGCCTGCTAGATTACATAATTCAGTGCTTCAAAATTTTTGCTTTGAAGTATTCTGCACTCTGCAATATCTCACTAATAAACTCCATAATGCCAAGATATAGGGATAACTCTAAACTTAAACGCGAGAAATTATCCACAAACTGTTTCTTTTGGTTTCCGTGATATCGTTAGCGGCTCAAGCAGCAAGCGCATGAAGCAGCTAGGTGGGGGAACTTCTCCCTCCATCTGCATGCGCAGACCACGCCGCTCAGCCGTCACTGGGAGTGGACGAACTAAAAGAACGAACTAGTTCGCGGCAGAGCCGATAACTAAAATGAGCTCTCCCGATCGCGAACTATTGTGCGCAAGTCTAATAACTACTATTTCACTTAGGCTGCGCACCACTGCCACTTCGATCCACTGCAGGACAGAACTCCCGCTCTGATACGCCAGCCTTCACATTCTCGTGCACCCTGTAAACAACATTACCGGCGCATAGTTTTCTGTTCCGTTAGTAAACTGTTAATTGCAATTATCTCGTGTCGGAAACCTATTTCGTACGTAACGAACAGTGAGTCGCTACATCTCAGTCTTCGAAACGTAGACGAACAAGTCAGCATTCCCATTAGACTAGGCGGGTGAAATGTTGAAAGTGATGCCGTGCCGTGCCACAATTACACGGTCGCGCGCCACTGCTAGCGGGGCTTCCCCGGCTGGTCGCCGTTGCTGCGGCTGGCGCCTGCGACAGCTGCGGCCGGACGCATCTCGTATCCCGGGACCGAAATACCCCGCGGCGTGGGGCCGTCAGCGCGCAAGTTTATTTCTGCTGGCGGCGTGACGGCCGCAAATAGCGGGACTCTAGCCGCTCTAGCCGAGGCTAGGCGAGCGGCCGGCCTCTTGTTGGTAAGCAGGAGGGAGCCAGGCCCTGACCTCACACCGCGGCGTTTTCTCCAAAACGCTTTCCTTCGAAACTAAATTCTCAACTTCTAGCCGCCGGCCGCGGTGGCCGAGGGGACTGAGGCGCTTCAGTCTCGGTCTGCACGGCCACTACGGTCGGGGGTTCGAATCCCCCCTCGCGCATGGATATTTGTGCCGTCCTAGTTCGTAAGTAGATTGTAAGTTTAGGGACTGATGACCCCGTAGTTAAGTCCCATAAGCCTTACAAACATTTCATTTCAACTTCTAGTCCTCTTCCCACTGATTAATTTGCACGCCGCCTAAACTGGATTTCCGAAAGGGATCGAGCATTTGAATGCAATCTCAATGAAATAGTCAGTTGGCTATTGGTGGCATATTTTTCAATTATTGATATGGTGTCTGTTCTTTGGGAACGGTAAGCCTAATTAGTTAAGGCCACCGCTGGCGCGAATCGGTAAAACCGGGTTTAATCCCGGTCCAATACAAATTTTCAACCTCGCGATTGAATTTATTTCAACGCCCCGAAACGGTCGATATGTTTTCATAATATCATTTCCGTATATTTCTGTCGCAGCTGCTTCAAGCTTTTGTAATAAAAAAAGCATTGGCATACGAACTTTTTCCCTGGGTCGGGAATGCTACCCGGTTCTGTTGCCCACTAAGCAGTTGTGTTAATCCTTACATCCAGCATCCAGGCATCAAGTGGCGTATTAAAGGGGAGGGCGGGGGAAGGGGCATGGACAGCCCCGAGGCTCTCGTCTTGGGGGGGCCTCCAAACCACGAAAGCTACCTGGTATTTTTTTTTTTTTTTTTTTTTTTTTTTTGGATGGAGGGTTATATCTCGTATTGCTGCCCTAGACCTCCGACAGCCTTGGTCCACCACTGTCTGCATCAGCGAGACACACGGGCTTCACACACACATGCTCCAACTACTCAAGCATGTACGCCGTCCGTTCCAAATTCCTATATTAGCTTCTATTTTGACCACTGTACTTCAGGGTTCGCCGCTAACTCTGTATTCCCGCCAGCATTCACATTCTCGATTGCATCCCGACTGAAATAATCAGAAATCCCCGACAAGGTAAATTACAATTAAGAATTGTGAAGTCTGTTCTTTCCGGCTCCTGGAGGGAATACAAGAAGTGAGGGAATGATCCTTCTTTCATTGCGGACGCGCACGAGGAGCTGACATGTAAGGGAACATCCGGTTAGCTGTCAGCCATGAAGACGACATATGATAATTTGGGTTGTACGGGATACATGCTTGTAATAGTTCGCCCAAGCGTACGACGCCAGAATACCTTGGTGGTGCAAAAGTTAGAACAGCTGCCGAGTAAGTAGGAAGACCCGGGTTCGAGTCCGGGCCCAGCTGAGACAGAAATACCCCGACCAAACCTATCTCGTGACGAGGTATCAGGAGTGATCGTAGCTGCACGATCTGCGATACCACACTTTCAACGCAAGGTGGTAGCTTGCGTTAGATGATAGGGACATTACACTTTGATAAATATTAAAGAATTCAATATTCAGAGATTTAGAGTGTTAAGAGTGTGCTGAGAATACCAGATTTCAGGCATTACCCTCACCAGGGACCCTCACCAGTGGTCATCAGCCTGTACGTACTGTTCAAGAACGACGGCGTTTGTGTCGAGTTGTCAATACTAACAGACAAGCAACACGACGTCAAATAACCGCAGCAATAAATGTGGGATTTATGACGAATGTATCCGCCAGGACAGAACGACATAAACTGTCTATGGCAGCTGAAGACCGACGCGAGAGCCTTTGTAAACACGACGTCGCCTGCAGCACCTCTCCTGGGCTGGTGACCACATATGTTTCATCCTAAACTACTGGATCAAGCGAGCTGGAGTAGATATAACACAATGGACTCGCATTTGGAAGGTAAAACCCGTCTCGGGCCATCCTGATATGTCCTTTCCGTGGTTTCTCTAAATAATTGAAGGCAATTTACTTCTTCATTTCTGACAAAAACTTTCTGAGTATGTCCATCAGGTGGGACGGTAGAAGAGCCAGACAACAGCAGCAGACTTCACTGCCTCTTCCCTGACGTTCATGAGAGCACCGACACCCCTGCCCTTCCGCTCGCCACTGTCTTTCAGTACTTGGACCACATCCTCCACCCCCCCCGCCCCCCAGAACTTAACACACCCATCACTGCCCTTGACATAGAACTTATACTTCGCACAAAACGCAACACTGTTCCTAGTCACGATCGCCTAACCTACGGGCTCCTCCGTGTCTGTCCTCTCTCATTCCATTCCGCCCTTGCCGCCTTATACAGTGTCATCCTACACACTGGGTTTTTTCCCCAATATGTGGAATACCTGTTGCATCCTTATATTCCTGAAACCTGATAAGCCTCCCTCTGACGCCTCATCCTATCATCCCATCAGCCTCATCTCAGTGTTCGTCAAAGGTGCTCATAACCACCCTCTCCTGCCATATCCACCAGCATCCTCCGTCAACATCAGCTTCTTCCCCTCTCCCAATGTGGCTTCCGACCTTCCTTCTCTGTGTATGATCAACTCGTCCGTCTCACCCACCTCCTCTCTGTCCAGATGAATTCACATCGCGCCGCCATATTTTACCCCTCGATATCGAGAAGACCTATGACAGAGTATGCCATTCCAGTCTCCCTTTTCAAGCTCCAAACCTATGCCCTCCCCATTAATTATGTCTCATTATTAATTATTTCTCTCTCACCGCCCATCCTATGTCACACCACCGACTCCTTCCGTCACCGAGACCTATACCTTACTCTCGATGACTGTCCCATCCCTCAAACATTTACCCTCAAATACCTTAGCTTCACTCTTGACTGCTCCAGGCCTCTTCTGGAAACCCCACCTTCAGACTGTCCGTCAGAAAGCCCTCTCCTGCCTCAACCTGCTAAACCTCCTCTCCAGCTGGACATGGGACTCAATCTCTCCACCATCCTATATACCTGCCGTTCCCTAATGTGTCCTGTCCTGTGCAGTTTCCGTCCTGTGCAGTTTCCACCCTGCCTGGGTTTCCGCCTCCCCTGCCTATTATAAGTCTCTATAGATCCTCCACCTTCCCCACATGGATCCTATACGACCTTATTCCTTCTCCACCCCTTCTCAAATTCTTGGAGCATATCTGCACCCTCAACGTTTCTTGCAAAATAGAATCCTGTCAACCTCTGGTTCCCCCCTCCCCCCGCCCCTTGCATCCCAGGTCTCTGCCGCGCCGCTACCAACATATCCCTCCTTCCCTCCACCTCCACACTCTCCATATCCTCTACGAGGGTTCCTTTCATCAGCATCCCCTCCCAAATAACGCCCTCCGTTCCGACATCTATCCCTCCTACCAGCCTTAATCCTTGCCCGTATATGATAAGCCTCCTCTCTCCCACCCCTCCCTCTCCCTCTATCGCTTGGCTCTCCCTTTCTGTCCTCTCTCCCCAGATTCCTTACACACAATCTCCCTGTCCTTCCCATTCCCGCCCCTCCACGCTTCCCCTCTTCACACTTTCCTTTGCGGAGTCACTGTGCAGTGTTTTAACTAGTTTGCCAGTACTTTGTCTTCTAATCTTTGTGATATATAACCGGGTTTTAAAACTTCAGCGACCGCCGAGCAGGCAGAACTAGTGCGGCTGTGTGTTTGTATTCTTTGTTCCCGTCACGTCGCCATTCTTGTCATCAGTGTTGACTTCAGTGTGTTTTAGCCAACGTGGCAATTTTTATTCGGACTATGAATGTTTCAGTCTGCTTTCTATGATATTTTAACTCATCATTATCTAGCTTCGTATTTTAAATTCTTCTTATCTACTCCGATTTTTAATAATGAATTATGCTTGTTCACTGATTGTCACTCGACTGAAGAGCGGCGCTGAGACCGCTGCTGGACTGCCCATCAGGGGCTTTAAAATATCAATTAAAAGAAAACCACTTCGTTGCAGGTTTATTTAGCAAGCACGGAAGCTTCCTGGTTGTTCGGCCTGACATTGTAATAAAAAGGTCCAGTAAAACTGCTCAAAGTTGAATATTTAATACTGCTGCTGTTACAGCGGGTGCCCTTTCAAACGCATCTACAATGTTCTGACGTTCATTAACATCTAGCGTTGCTGTTGTAATAAATTTCGTGAATTATTCGTGAATTTTCTATGATATATGTGTTTGCTGCTAGGTTTTCTGCTACTTAATGTGGTGACGTCAAACTTTATAGGCCTATATATTTTTTAATATTTTACTTAATTTTAACAGTTACGCAGAAGATGTTTTATTTTTACATAAAAATGCTTTTACATAAATATAAAACATCTTTGGCGTAACATAAAAGTTACGTAAAAGATAAAAAAATATTATAAATAAGTTCAATGTCACCATATCAAGCTGCAGAAAACCTAGCAGCAAACACGTAGATCATAGAAAATTCACAAATAATTCATGAAATTTATTATAACAGCAACGCCAGATGTTAATGAACGCTAGAATATTGTAGATGCGTTTGAAAATTGCAACCTGCTGTAAAAGCAGCAGCTTCAAAAATTAAACTTTCAGCAGTGTTACTGGGCCTTTCATTACAAAAAGCGCGTAAGCGTTACGATCATGGTCGGCCAAATCCAGTGGCAGACGCTATTAGAGACATTCTGTATCGCAGTATGGGGGCTTCCGTCAACCTTCCGGGTGCGTTCAGATTTCAAAGTAATGCGATATATTGCTTATTTTGACGTATCTTTCACTACAAGACCAACAGGAGCGATTTAGAGAAATCAAGGAAAACCTAATTCTGAATGGCCAGAGGCGGGTTTGAACCGGCGTCCTCCCGAATTCGATTCCAGTTGCTATCCATTGCGTCACCTTGCTTGGTGCCACTGGAACAGGACTGCGGTACACGAAGTGCTCTTCACCACATACCGCTAGGTGGCTTGCGGAACACAGACGTAGACTTACCGTAACTACCAGTGGGTCTACTATCTCCCTCGAACTGGATGTTAACTTCTCAAAAAAAAAAAAAAAAAAAAAAAAAATATGTTTGCATAGTTTATGGAACTTAACTACGGGGTCATCAGTCCCTAAACTTACAAACTGCTTATGAACTAGCTAACACTAAGGACGGCACAAATATCCACGCCCGAGAGGGGATTCGAACCCCCGACCGTAGTGGCCGTGCAGACCGTGACTGGCGCGCCGCAGTCCTCTTGGCCACCGCGGCTGGCGTTAACTTTTCAACGCTAGCTACAGATTTCTCCGACATCAAACTTGTTTCCGATGTTACTGAGAAGTGCTTTCAATTATAGGGTGTTTTAATTGTGCGACTCGTAATGTAGCCAGAACTGGTCCAAAAATGTGTGTTTGGTACTTCATGACTACGTAATCTGTAAAGCAAAGCGATCATTCCACGACAGTCCGAAAGAGGCCAGGAAACCAGAAAACATTGCTCAAGTAAAGTACACCTTGCAAACGCGCAAAGACAATGACCTGGAAAGTGTATACCAAAAGTATGCCGTGTCAAAACAGTAATAAAATTGCTCCAGATATTTACCCATTATAAAACATTTAGTATCTGAGTTAAAGCTACCCACCAACATACAAATAATTACGTTCAACTGGTGGTTTCTGAATAAAACTCTGTTTCACTTTCTGCAAACTTGGTCAGATTAAGGTAGCCTGCGTATGTGAACTCAAGGACCATTATTCCCTTAAAAATGGACGGAGTACGTTAGACACACAGCATTAAGTGTGGTTTTGGCGAGCAATTTCCGTATTGGTTTTATTTCCGACACCTCGTATTCCTGAAGCTGGCTGCATGAAACTGTGGGAGACAATTTTCTGTCTACTTTCGAACTGTAAACACTACTCTCCCCAGCTACTCTCGACCGAAATGTATTGTTTCATCGACCACTGTGGGTGCAACGCAACATTTTAATACAAGGTTTATTGAGGAATGTTTCTCCCCCACTTAACGGACTTTAATAATACCTGAACTCCAACATTCTATACTATCACCACGTAATAAATAGTATTAGGTATCAGGATATTAGATCGACACGTTCTTTCAACATTGACGGAGTACCTGTGTACAGATATAAAACTATATTGCTACGAAATTAAAGAGCTAAAGCGATACCGATTCATCTTTTGATATGAAAAATGGTATCGAATCATGAGGTAGTTGGCAAGAATTTCGACTTACAGTTCGACGAAAGAAGCACCTGCAGCACGACAGCACGACTCACCTGTAAAGGAAAAGAAAAAAGGAAATCAGTAATACTGGTTGAAGTTTGGGATTTAGGAAGTCTCAAAAATACTACTGAGGAGTAACTATCTCCTTTGTTGCGATGAAACAGCAGAGATGATTGTAAGTGACAAGCACTGACTAAATAAATGAGGCAAATTATACCCTTTTCCGTTTCTCTCTCTTCCTATAAATTAATGTAAAAGATACTATTTATCCAATATCGTATTCAGAAATGTAGCTTGCCGACCGCTTTGAGCGCTACTGTTGCAGTGTATAACAAAAACTAGTGACAGTGTCGTGATTGTGTATGTTAGATTATAGTAATACAAGTGAATGTTAAAAAATAGTTGGCCTGGTAACAAATGAGGCAGTTCTCCGTAGAATCGGCAAAGAAGGGATCATATGGAAAACAGCGACAGGAGGGCACAGGATGATAGGAGTTCTTAAGACACCCGGGAATAACATCTGTGATAATAGAGGAAGCTGTAAAGGTACAAACTGTAGGTGTTGACAAAGATTGGAATACATCCAGGAAATAATTGAGAACTTAGGGAGGAAGATTGTGGCGCAGGAGAGAAAGTCGTGACGGGACGCATGTATCGAACATAAGACCGATAACTCGAAAAGTAAATAAATACGAGGCGCGTCCAGAAAGTTAAGTTCCGTTTGGTAATAAAATGAAATTGAACACAGATACAGAAGAAATTTTTATTGCACAAAATTCTACAACTCTTAAACTACTTTTCCACATAACTGCCGAAATTTTGCAGGCATTTGTCATAGCGTGGCACCAGGGTTTGTATACCTTCTTCATAGAAATCTGCCGCCTGTGTCTTCAACCAGTTCGAAACAGTGAAATTTGGGGGAAGTCCATAGCGAGAGCACTATTTGTAAACCTACGGTTTTCCTGGATCTTGTCATCAATCGCGTGAACCAGTTCTTCTCTAACCAAAGGTTACCACTTCGTCCTTCATCGTGCACATCACTACACCCGTCATTGAACTGTCAGACCCATCTTCTCACCATCGAATGACTCATCGTATTTGGTCAGTAAACATCGCAAATTTGCCGATAAATTTCACTCGGGTTCACTTTCCTCGCATTGAGAAACCGAATCACCGACCTGATTTCACAGGCGGCGTGATTTTCAATCAACGCCGACATTTCAAACAAGCACAACAAAGCGTACGTAACTGACAGCGATCTCCAAATGGCGCACGTTCTTCTCTTTGATACACATCGTCTACAGCGCATGTGCGGAACTGCAATCGCAGCGCTGCAGCGGAGATAAATAGAAACGGAACTTACTTTCTGGACGCGCCTCGTAAACACAAACATGGCGTTTGCTAATATTATATTGAAGGTATTTCACTGAACTGTCTATGCAACTGATTTAATAAAATATGCTATTGCCATATGCATTTCGCCTTTATTTTGGAAGGCATCATCAGTGGCCTGTAATATATACATGACTATTTTTTACAAAATTTTATATTTACATTTCTCAGTATTTTTTAGGTTATCAACAGTTCTTACGCGTTATTTTGGAACTGTTGATAACCTAAAAAATACTGAGAAATGCAAATATAAAATTTTGTAAAAAATAGTCATGTATATATTACAGGCCACTGATGATGCCTTCCAAAATAAAGGCGAAATGCATATGGCAATAGCATATGTTATTAAATCAGTTGCATAGACAGTTAAGTGAAATACCTTCAATATAATATTATAATATAGCAACTGTGGTAAAAAACAGGACAAAAGGAACTAAAAATGGCGTTTGCTCTTCATCTTGTTCTGTTCCCCTCGTGCAATTCTAGAATATGAAAATCGTTACTTGCATCTTCTACCAAGCACTTAAGTGCCAGTTGCAAAATTGTTATGTAGATGCGGGAGATAATCAAGAAACTACTCTTCACTGAACATTTTGGTTTGGAACGTAACGGATTACATTTCGGCGTCGACGGCGGAGCTGTAGAGAATTTGCTAGGACGTCCTGGGGCGGCTGGCTAGAGCAGACTCTGAGCCTGGGCGACAGGAGCGGGCGTCGAGTTACAGCTAATCTGCAGCCGCTGACGTCACAGGCAGCGCAGCGAGAAGGTGCCTTACCGCAGGTGTCAGCTGGCAGGTGCGAACGTCTCTCTCTCTCCCTCTCCCTCCCTCCCTCTCTCTCTCTCTCTCTCTCTCTCTCTCTCTCTACACCCCTCCCCACCTGCTCTGCCTCGCCACGTATTCGTACCAGCTACTTAGCACTCTGTTCTTACAAATCCACATCCTGTGTAAATTTTAAAACTTCCGAGCATGCAAAGTGTACGCTCATCTCGGTGACTAAACAATCAATTAACAGGCTAGTGCTGTCTTTGAACGCGGCGTGTCTATTTATTCCATAGAGTTTTCGCAAAAACAATTGAAGGTACGCCGTAGCGGGTATGCGATTTATCATAACATAAATAATTCATCGCAAGAATGAACAGGATCAGCAACTGTTTTTAAGTAATATTTTACTTTTATACTCTTCACCGTAGCAATTACACATCAAACTTTGTCTGTGCTTCTTTAGACGAAATGTACCGAAACTACTCACAACTTCTAATTAAATGTGCAACTGCGACGGTGAAGAGTATAAAAATAAAGCATTAACAAGTGATTTCGTCAATAGTAACACGAATGTCAGGTGATGAATACTAAACAGCCGCGGCGGAGCGGCCGAAAGCATTGAGGCGCTATGCTACGGTGCGCGAGGCCGTTCCCCGTCAGGGGTTCGAATCCCCTCTTGGGCATGGATATTTGTGCCGTCTTTAGTACAAGCTAGTTCATAAGTAGTTTGTAAATTTAGGGACTGATTTTCCCGTAGTTAAGTCTCATAAGCTCTAAAAAATTTTTGAACATTTGAATACTAAACGGATGCCCAGTGACTGACAATACTGGGTGATCAAAAAGTCCGTATAAATTTGAAAACTTAATAAATCACGGAATAATGTAGATAGAAAGGTAGCAATGGACACACGTGCTTGGAATGACATGGGGTTTTATTAGAACAAAATATTTTAAAAAAAGGATTGCCAGGCGCGTGAAAGATCTCTTGCGCGCGTCGTTTGGTGATGATCGTGTGCTCAGCCGCCACTTTCGTCATGCTTGGCCTCCCACGTCCCCAGACCTCAGTCCGTGCGATTACTGGCTTTGGGGTTAACTGAAGTCGCAAGTGTATCGTGATCGACCGACGCTGAAAGACAACATCCGACGCCAATGCCTCACCATAAATCCGGACATGCTTTACAGTGCTGTTCACAACGTTATTCCTCTATTGTTGAGGAACATATTGGGCATTTCATGTAAAGAACACCAGCATTTCTTTGTCCTAATTTGTTATGCTAATAACTGCTTTTCTGATCAGCGCCATCTGTGGGACTTTTTGAACTTTTTTTCCTAATAAAACACCATGTCATTCCAAGCATGTGTGTCAATTTTTACCTCTCTATCTACGTTATTCCGTGATTTATTAAGTTTTAAAATTTATACTGACTTTTTGATCGCCCCGTATATTCTTTTACTGACAGTTTTGTAATAACGTCCGAGCCGTTATGCAGCATTACGTTCCGGAGAACGAAGTACAGGAAATTACTGTGGACTTTGTGAAGGTGCCGAATAAGCGCAATGGAACTAGTCTCTACTTATAACACCAGCCGATGTTTCAAACAAAAATTTAAGTCCCAACGATAAAATTCTCACTCGCAAAGCCTCGTGCATATGTACCTGGCCTGATCGTTATGGAGTATTGAATGATCTAGATATTTGGTTGATTTTCTGAAATAGTTGACGCTACTTACGTGTTTCGTTGTCCTTTACTGTTTCCTGTATATTGTTATTGACTGTTTCATCGTTTTAATTCTCTGATATAGAAGTTTGATTGTGTTTTGGAAAAATTAATTACAGAACGGCGATAGCACTAGTCGAGTCAAAATATAGGCCTATGAATCAGGTTAGGTAGACGTAATACTAGAGAAGTTTCCTAGCCTTTACAGATAATCTAGCAGTTCTAAGTAGAGCTCTGCCAAAATTCAAAAACAAATTGAAGTTCTTAAAGAAGTTGCGGAAAAAGTAGGACTACAAATATCATTTTAAAAAATGGAATGTATTTCATACACAAACAAACACCAAAGTTTTTGAACACGAAAGATGAAAAAATAGAGTTCTTCAATTTAAATACTTGGGGAAATGAAACAAGAAAAAAGGGTGGAAAAGCAGGAAACAAAGTTAGCTACTAAAAAATGACAACTGCATTCCGATTAATACAGAATATTTATAATAAAAGATTAGTTTCTAAATACAGTGAGCTTAGGCATTACAGCATTTTAATGAAATCTCAATTTCTCTATGGAACAGCAAGTTTAAATTTAAATAGAGAGACGGATATTGAAGAAATTCAAAAGAAAGAGAGAGTATTACGAAAAGATTAGGACCGAAAATTACTGATGGAGAATCTTATAGGCAGAGAAATAATAATGCGACATTTGTGACATCGAAAACTTCTGAAACTCTTCGCCCTCGCCTTCTTCGAGGTCAACTTCCCAACTTTCCATCGGGAAACTTTATGCAGTATATAAACTTAAGAAGGAAAATAAAGAAACATGAACGTCAACTGTCGTACAAACAGTAAATGAGACATGTCAATTGTGGGTTTTGGGGAGCTCTACACCGATCCTTTGTATTGACGATGCATTTATAATCCAAGTTTAGGCAATGGTAGGAGTTTGGAGTGTGTTGTAACTGTGTTAGCCTGACCCGCACTACTACCATCCCTTCTTCCCTTCTGGAAACTTCTTCATAGGCATCACAACCATAAAATAACGTGGCGCGCGACAGTCACCTTTTTTTATTTTATCGGTTTTCTAAGGACACGTCCCAGTGTTATCCTGATATTTTCGCCGTTTCACCGTCTTTCTTCCGACGCGGATGATGTGCTTTAATCGGTCAGAAGCAATATATCTGCACTAGGGATCATACATATTCTCCAACGAAATGTAAGCACTCTTGTATTTCAGCGTTACTTCGGTAGATGCACATACACTAGTAAAAACAATTAGGGAATCCGTTGAGATATCTAGGTTCGGAAATACTTCTCTGGCGGAATGAACTAAAATGGTTCGCGTTTTGCCGGCCGCGGTGGCCGAGCGGTCTGCGGCGCGCCAGTCACGTTCTGCAGGGGCCACTACGGTCGGACATGGATATTTGTGTGTCGTCCTTAGTGTTAGGTAGTTCATAAGTTTAGGGACTGATGACCCCGTAGTTAAGTCCCATAAGCTCTACAAACATTTTTTGTTCGTGGTTTCCTGTCAGTTCTACGCAGTTGAGCCTACTTTATGGCAACCGAGGTAGTGCTAATAACATAATGTTGCTGCACAGGCGGTTGGTGTTGACTTGTATTTACTCTACCAAACGAATTACACGAGCAGTTGGGTTCAGATGGTGTAGTGAGCAAACAGGTAGTGCAATGCAACAGCAACGTGTCGTAACCGAATGTATGGCATAAGAAGGTTGGAAGCGAGAGAGACATAAGAGGGAAGTGGCTGCAGGTATTGGAGTGTCCCAAAGTTTAATTTACGGAATCTGGACACGATTTCATGCAACAGAAACCGTTAACAGCCAGTCTATACTTGAGGCTGAACACAACTCAGCTGCAACGAACCCTCCAGGAAGCAAAAGGACGCGCAATATCAACACAAACAGTCCTAAATGTGGCCTCTGCATACGGACGCCTACAGTGTGTGTCCCATTAAAACCACAACACCATTTAGCCCGCAGAAACTGGGCGGAGGAACATCAGGATGGGAGTCGTAACGAATGGTTCCGGGTTCTATTCACAGGTGAGTCACGATTTTGTGTTCAGACAGACAACTGTCGTTTCCTTATCTGGAGAGAGCGTGGCCCTTGGAACAATCCTGCTTATGTCCGTGAAAACATCATCCTATTCTGATGGCGGGCGAATGGTGTAGGTAGGAATCAGTATTAACGAACGTACGGACGTCTATGCCCTTCAGAATGGTGGTTTGACTGCTCAGTGGTATAGAGAAGAGGTCATTGGACCTTTTCTCATGCCGTACGCTGGTGCCGTGGGAGATGGGTTCCTTCTTGTGGACAACGTGCTTGAAGCTGTTGTGGCGTAGTCAGCGCTACACGCCAGACGCACGAGAACGATCGTGAAGAAGGCAGCGGATGACCGGCAGCCAATCACACGACGGCGCCGCGCCTCCTGGAGGGAGCAACCGAGATGCGCGCCCTCTACAAACAGCTTTGTCTAGGCCGACATGCGTGAGGAAGGGCACTCCGACCTAGAACCCGAACTAGGCAGTTACTATGATTCAGCGCAGCTAGCATCGTGCAAGAAGACGCCGCCTCGAGAACAGACATAAACCAAAGTTGAGTATTTTGTATACCATAGTAAATAAAACTTGCATTACTAATCCGTATACCCGTTTTAACTGTCCACGTATCCAACGCATCCTGACCAGATCTTTTCCCGAAAGATAGGGCGACGAGGACAAAACAAAAGCTGTGGTGATTGAACGAGTGCGGTGGCCAGCTTGTTCGTGTACTTCAATGCGATTAGGCATGTCTGTGATAAACTTGGTAGATGCATTGTAGCCAGACCAGCACCTCCCACAACGGTTGCAGAGATGAATATTGCACTCATGGAAGAATGGCCAAATATCTCTCAAGAGCTGATTGATGACCTCATACTTTTTTGTCATGCATGTGTGCAACTGTACTGGCCATGCGAGGTGATGACACACCAAAGTAGCGGGCAACTAGAATGATATTTTCGCGATTGCGGTAGCCCACGGTGTCTCGCTCTAAGTAAACGCCAAGTAAACCTCATGTATAGAGCTGAGACAGTATAATACCGCACCATATCAAACATAAATTTAAATTGTAAGCAATATCTCAAACGTTCAAATGTTTGTAAATGTGTGGTCATCAGTCCGTAGCTTACAAACTACTTAAACTAAGGTAAACTAACCTAAGGACAAACACACACACCTATGCCCCAGGGAGGACTCGAACCTCCGCAGCGAGGCGACTTAGACCGCTTGGCTACTCCACCACGGCCAAGCAATATCTGAATAAAATATGTTACCATATACATTTGTGTATGATATCTCACTTGATCCGCTAATTGTTTTGAGGAGTGTAGTACTGCCATCGCACAACACACCGAAGTGACAGAAGTCATGACATAACAACATGACGAGATACAGATGTTAGCAGTATCGCGCCGTATAAAATGCGGTGCATTGGCACAGCTTTCATTTCTACTCGGGTGAATCGTGTGGAAAGGCTTCGACATAATGGCCGCACGACAGGAGTTTACAAAGTTTAAGCGCGGATTGGCAGTTGTAGCGACACGCATGGGACATAATCCCATTTCGGAAATCGATAGGGCATTCGACATCCCCGAGAACCACAGTGTTGACACTGTACCGAGAATGCCAAATTTCACGCGTTACCTGTCAACACGGAAACCAGTGGCGACGGCCAGCATTCAATGCTTTATAAGCGACAACAGCAGCACTGGCGTAGCGTCAGCAGGGTGACCAGACAGGCCACACTGTGCGAAATGGCCACGGAAATCAACAAATGTTCAAATGTTTGTACAACTTATGGGACTTAACTACGGGGTCATCAGTCCCCAAGCTTACTACTTATGAACTAGCCAAGACTAAAGACGGCACAAATATCCATGCCCGAGGGGGGATTCGAACCCCCGACCGTAGCGGCCGTGCTGACCGTGACTGGAGCGCCTCAGTCACCTCGGCCACCGCGGTCGGCGTTTGGGGAACGTATGCGTTTCGACAGTACGGCACAGTTTGACATTGATGGGCTATAACCTGCAATTTTTTACTTATTCCCAGTTTGTGCTATCTTCGATTCCTCACTATCCTCGCAGGCTTACTACAAGGTAAATGTAGGCCAAGTGACAGATTCATAATGCACATTTCCTTTTGCTAGCACAATAAAAGATTCTACTGATATTAATTTTACTGAAACAAAATGCGAGTCACACCCAAAAGACGTATTCCACAATATACCAGTAAACACAATGATCTAACACATATTATAATGGACACTGAATTGTTGCTGCTCTTAAAACTAAAAAAGACCTCAAAATACGTTAGGTTAGTCCATTTACAGTAATGCCGAAACTAATACACTAAAATCCACTGAAGCAAAACTAAAAGAGAATAAGGCTACGGCGTGACCAGTTCCGACAAAAGTCTCGCTAATGTGATTACATAAGTAAAAATCGAACAGTCTTTGGTGATAAGAAGTTGAATTAAAATTTGTGCTGTGGCCGGGATTCGAACTCGATACCTACTACTTATTAGGCAGACGCTTTAAACCGCTCAGCTAATAGAATGCTAAGGATTAGGCGGCTAACATAGCACAAATTTAAATTCAAAGCTTCTCCTTATCTTCAACACCTTTGGTACAATGAGACAATTTATGTTTCCAGGAATTTAATTATTTTTGACAGTCTTTCTCTGATTTAGTAAACTTAAAGAATATATATCGTCCTCAGAAATATGATTTTCTTTATTTACGTAAAAAATTGGAATATTAAGTCATTAAACAACCGGTTTGACATTTATTGTCACCTTCAGGTCTGCTGAAAAAAATAGGGAAAAACAGATACACTAGCAGCAGTCTATTTCTTTGAACACTGTAAACATAATGAAAATTGTTACAGCAAAAGCCACACGTGAGTAGCTGAGCGGCTCTGGGCGCTTTGTCAGGAACTGCAACGCTGCTCCCGACGGAGGTTCGAGTCCTCTCTCGGGCATTGATATGTGTATGTGTATGTGTGTGTGTGTGTGTGTGACGTCATTATGATAAGGTAAAGTAGTTTGTAAATTTATGGAGTGATGACCACAGTAATCTACTCCCATAGATTTACAAATATTATAATAACTTTTTGAACATATCTGAAATTTCGTTTAAAACACAACAGAGCCAATCACTTTGAAGCTCATGGCTCTAAACATTCGCTATTGAAGGGTGCAAAAACATGCCTCACTGGGCATCTGCCGGCTAAGACGTTGAAACTGTCAGTACATAATCACCCCCCCCCCCCCAGATGTCATTTGCTACCATCGTATCTAAATCAACTTCTTTCTAAGTGTACTGCACAGTACTAGCCAACTTAGCAACGTTTCGCAGTTGCTAAATCCGTATGGGACTTTGATATATTATAAACTCCTTCACTCCTCCTCCTCTCCGCTCATCCCCTCCTCTTCGCCACCTCTCTGTTCAACATCCCCCCCCCCTCTCTCTCTCTCTCTTTCCAACTCCTATTTTCTCTTCTTAACCCGCGACGTCTCGCGCGTGAGCATTTTACTCTCTGTAATTTTAAAACCATCGGCATTTTACCAATTTTAAATAGTAAAATAATGTGTTTTTTTATAAACGCAACTAGAAATACTTATTTAGACATATTAAGTACATTACAAACTTTTCTTTGACTGTCAGAAAAATGCTATACACGCGATCGTTCGTGTAACTTTTAAAGGCGCGAGTTCGCGCGGGTTAAGTTGCAATTTCTTCCTCTCATCTCTGTAATCGTACCTTGCATGTACTATGGGCGAGCGTGCTGTCCACAAGTACGTACGCGACAATTGAACAAGAGCAGGTCCCACGATTGGTTCAACCACATTGGCTCGAGTTGTATACGAAGAAGGTGGCGGTAGATTCTTTTATATACCTCATATACCTAGACTGTCAAGGAGCCTATATGGGTATAGGATTTTAGAATTTCTTCATATTTATGGTACATGAAGTTCACAACTTAAATAACAATCAGCCAAAACCATTTGACGCAACACTCAAAATTTCTCGAGGAAATCGACTTTGAAGATTTACGTTAAGTACCAATAATTAAAACAGTTGCGGAATCTGTCGAATTAGCTCAGGTGGTAGCGTTCTGGACTTAGAATCATAGATGAAGTGGTTCGAATCCCACTAAGGCAGATTTTTTTCGTTTTCAAATTCAGTTATATAAAACATTCTTGTATATCTAATTTCACGTGTTGTGTCAGTATTTGTTTATGTGTTTGGAGACGAGCTGAAAAATTAGACGTCATGTAAAACGATGGTTGAGTAGGTTAGCTGCTTGGAAAGCCATTAGTAGCTATGGAGATGACTTTCCAAAAACAGCGTCGTATTTCTTCACAAATTGAACAAAGACTACTGTCCTCAACTAATAGTGAGACCAATACTGTAAAAAAATTAACTTTTTTATTGAAACCATCATTATTAACAACTTCCTATAAAATACTGAAAATTACGAATAAAGAAAAATACGTGCACTTTTCGTAAAAATTACGGTTATCAAAATTGTGTAAGTATTCGAAGACAACGAAAATTTTTTTTAAAAACGTTTGTCACTACAGTATTCGAACCATCAACCCTATGGTTGTAAGGCTAGAACTACACCGACAAAGGCTGCAAATGTTTTAATTATTGGTACTTACGCTTACTTGCAAAACTTCAACGTTGATTTTCTCGAAAATTTTTGAGAATTTCGTCGAATGGCTTTCGCTGATCATATGATCGTAACATATAGGCCTATATCAAAAAATTCCAAAATTCGTACCCATGTGGTCTCCTTGTGAGTGTGGCACAAGGAAGGAGAAAACGCTCGCAACAGATTCCCGATCAACTACGTACCACAAAAAATACGCGCGTTTAAGAGAAAAATACGAAGTGTCGTATTTGTATTAGCTGAGTACGGCTTTAACTGATCAGTACCAGTCTCACGCAAAAATGGCGGCCAGTTGGACTCTAAAGTATCGTGTCGTCGAGAGAATGATATTCGAATTCAGTATTGTGAAAACCAACAACATTTATTACGCCGGGTAATCCTAAGTTATTACTAGTCAATGTTTCTTTCGTAAGAAACTTGAAGCGGTTTAATTACTGATATCAGATAACTGCCAATGAGGAGGTGGTCTAGGTCATTATCTACATCTACATAGGTGATTGACCTACAGATCAAATTTAAGTGCATGGCAGAGGGTTCATCGAATTGCTTTCATGATATTTCTCTACCACCTGCAAACTTCTGTTCTTCCACGTGTTACGCTCATCCGGTAACTGATGCTCCTGCCTCAGCTATCCAAACACCATTACGCCGTCGTCTAGATCTTTCCTCGTCTCTTGGAATCTAGCAAACACTTTCCTTGTTCCAGCCATTATCCATTCAGCTTGTTACATGTCTCGCTCGAATAAATTAAATACATTTATAAATATAACTTTCATTCCAGCGTGTTTCCTTATCCATTTGTTAGAGAGAGGGGCAGCAAACATTGTTATCTACACGTGGGCGACATAAAGCTTTGTGGTGCTATTCACCGAGGTATCAGATACTCAAGCTCGCCAAAAGCAGCACTATCATTCCTCCAACATTGTTATTGAGTTTCGCACTGTCCACATAATATGATGTTGGCAAATCTTTCTCTCTTCTCGTTACAATTTTACTTCTGATTTCTTCACTATGCTGATATCAGGCATATGAGTCAGTTGTTTATGCCATGACGTTGCACGCGGAAAATATCACTGTCGCTTGTCTGCCTTTACAATCTGACCCAGTTTCAATAATAAACAAATTGTTTATCTCTTGAAATACTGGTAGCTATTTCAACAGTGTTACTCGACATGCGAGATTAAACTAACTCCTTGTTTCACTCTACTCTTTTACTATTCTCTTGTGTAAACCCGCTCTTTCATTGTTTAGGCTGTTATAGACACTGCAGAATAACTTGTAATGAGTTATAAATATTAATGAGGTGGTTTACGGGTCTCATTTGTGTAGATAGCCGAATCGTGTGAACGACTATGTAGGAGGGTAATGGAGACGACAAATTAATATAAAATCTTTCCTGGCGAGGGCGGCAGCGTTTTCAGTAATTGCAGGTGCAGAAGTTTAGATGGTTAGCTGATCTGGCCTTGTAACATCAGCCATCGTGTCCATACTGCTTTGATACAATGGCTCTATTGGGAGATGATGAGAAATTACAACTATCATACTTATCGAATGCATTCAGCTAACAATAAATCAATGAGTCCTGTTTGCTAAAAAAACATTCAACATCAGGCCACCACCTTCATAATTATTAAGCTCTCTCTTCCAGCGACAACACAGATTGGGACCGCATTCCAGCAACGGTGGATCATGACATATTTCGCATTTTTCGTAATCATATTGTGTACATAGAATTATCGTAACGAGCGGAACATCCGAAAATAGTCTACCTACAGCTCCAGAGTTATTCATCCTCTACTCCGGATAATCCTACATAAATAACTACTACAATAATATCATATACAGCGCGAGGAGAAATGTGGATGAGGAATTGAAGTTCAGAGTGAAGAAATAAAAGCATTTGCGTTTTAGTCAGAGACAGCAGAGGACCTGGAAGAGCAATTAAACTAAATGGACAGTGTGTTCAAAGAAACGTGTAAGATTATCATTAAGAACAGAAAAACAATGGTAATTTAATGAATCATAAGAAAATCGGGCTATGCTTAAGGAATTAGATTAGGTGACGAAACAATAAGGACGTATATGAGTTTTGTTACTTGGGCAGTATAGTAGCATATAATGGTCACATTACGGAGGATATACAAGTAAAATACAGAATGACAATGAGAAGAAAAGCGTTTCTGAAAAAGATAAATTTTTTAACATTGAATATTAATTTAAGTGTAAGGAAGTCTTTTCTGAAGGCATTTGTGTGGAGTGTTGTCTTGAACGGGAGTGAAACATGGACAATAAATAGTTAAGACTTGAAGAGGATAGAGGACTTTGAAATGTTGTGCTACAGAAGAATGCTGAGGATTAGATGGGTAGATCGCGTAACTAATTAGGAGGTACTGAACAGAATTGGGAAGAAAAGGAATTTCTGGTATAAATTGACTAAAATTAGGGGTCGATTGGTAGGACACATTCTCTACCGTTCCATTCTCTAACCGTTTCTGATCAGATTTATTTTATTATGATAATCATGTCTGCCTATGCAAGCGGATGGTAACAAAATAGATTCACATGCGCTGGAGAAAGTTGGCGAAAAAACTTTCGCAAATAGATCTGGCCGCAAAGAATAACGTCTTTCTTATAATGATTTCCACCCAAACTCATGCATCATTTCTGTGACACTGTCTCCATTGTATCGCTACAATACAGAACGAATTGCCCTTCTATATACTTTCTCTATATCCTCAATCAGGCCCAGTTGGTGGGGAACCCTCGCTACCCAACAATACTACACGATCCCTTATCGACAGTACTTTTCACTTCATGTGAGTAAAGAGGTAGCTGTGTTTCACAAGAACCTTACTTTCTGAATCCGTGTTGATTATGGCCCAATACGTCGGTCTGGTGTGACTCGGTAGACAGTGGTTGAGTGCCAGACTATAAATTCTAAGGTCGCGGATTCGAGCGGTTGTGTATGACAGCTAGGTATGGGGCAATTTCATCGGCACACTCCGAAAGGAACCTAAATGTGGTATACAGTTTTGCTCTTGTTACGTGTTTGAATTGCTTTAATCATCTTCTGCCTGACGTTTCGTCTTTCACTGCTGAAAACGTCCTTCGAGGTCTTGCATACAGTGGTTCACACACGATCCAAACGGCTGTGTGAACCAGTGTCTGCTAAGCCTCCGAAGATGTTTTGAGCAGTGAAAGACGAAACGTCAGGCACAGGACTATGTCCTGCACCACGGCCTTATTCCCAGGAATAGACACTGGTGAAAACAATCAAGACATCATATACAATATACACATGTAACACATTTATGAGATATTAGTTGCAACTGTTATTTGTGTGTGATACAGTTGATATTTTGCTGTCTCATCTCTTTACTTGGGATTTAAATGTGGTTTACTTAAGAGCTAGGTACCACGGGGCTACCATGATGGACAAGAAAGTCATTTTCGTGGCCCTCTAATGTGCTGTGTGATCACCTCGGAAGACCAGAACACTTGCACACATGCGTGGCATTGACAATACGAGGTTATCAATCAGCTCTTGGGGAATAGTTGGCCATTCTTCAATGAGTGCAATATCCAGCTCTGCAGCCGTTGCGGGAGGAACTGGTCTGGCTCAATGCCTCCTGGACATGCTCAATCGGATTTAAGGCCGGTGAACAAGCTCGACACTCAATTCGTTCAATCCACTTAGATTCAAGCATATTGTCCACCAGTGCAGATCTGTGGGGACGAGCGTTATCGTACACCAGAAGCAACCCATCTCCCATGGCACAACGAAAGGTCGATTGATCTTGTTTCTATACCTCTGAGCAGTCAAAGCGCCATTCTGAACGACCCAGAGGTCCGCACGTCCACACAATACTGACTTCTGCTCGCACCATTCGTTCACCACCATGATAATGTGTTGTTTCCTGCTCATAGGAAGTATTGTTCCACGTTCTGTCCAGATGATGGAAGGAAAACTTTCTGGCTGAACACAAAATCTTGACTCATCTGTGACCCGGCATCATTCGTTACGACTCCGAGGCTGATGTTCCTCAGCACAGTTTCTACGGGCTAAACTGTGGCGTGGTTTTAATGGAACACATACACCATACGTCTCCGTCCGTAGAGACCACAGTCCCGAAGGCGATTACGTACCGTGTGGATACTGCGCATCCTTTTGCTTCCTGGAGGGTGCGTTGCAGCTGAATTGCATTCATCCTCCTGTTTCGACGGGGTGTTAACCGAAGATAACGGTCATCCATTGCTGATGATAACCGTGGACTACTTTGCCCTTGTGCTTTTTTTATGGTTCCTGTTGTATGAAATCGTGTCCAGGTCTTGGAAATTACACTTTGGGACACTCCAATAACTGCAGCCACTCCCGTCATCCTCTCTTTCGCTTCCATCATCCTATGCCATAGATTCCCTTAATTGATGTCACTACCTATCTGCTCACTACACTAACTGAAGCCGACTGTTTTTGCAATTCGTTTGCTAGAGTAAACGCAAGTCAAGACCAAACTTCTCTGCAACAACTTTCTGTTATTTCAACTATCTCGGTTGCCATGATGTGGTCTACACTGTGTAACACCGACAGAAAGATGACGAACCATTTTAGTTCATTCCGCTGAAGACAGTACTTCAGATCATAGATATTTCAACTTATCCCCTAATTTCACTGCCATCAGGGCGTGTGTGGAGGAGAATTTGCGTAGGTGCTACAAAGACCGCAGCATCTATATCTATTCAGACAGCCAGGCAGCCCTGAGATCACTGGCAGCTCCTGCAACAAGGTCTAAAATTGTTGCAGAATGTCACAGGGTTCTGGTGGAGCTAGGGGAAAGCAATAGAGTAAACCTATTGTGGGTCCCTGGCCACTCGGGGATCAGTGGCAACGAACATGCCGACAGATTAGCCAGGATGGGAGCAGAGACTCCATTTATTGGACCGGAAGCTGTGCTGACAATCACCAAGGCGATGATCAAATTGGAACTAGATAACTGGCTCAGAAGACAGCACGTAGAATATTGGACCAAGGTCTATAAACAAAAACATGGCAAGGTAATGATGCCAAAGCCATGTTTTAAAAGAAGCTCTGCTATCCTGGGCCTGAACAGGAGAGAGATTAGACTCATGGTTGGATTGCTGACAGGCCATGGGAATTTCAAAAAACACCTACATACAATGGGAATAACAGAAGAGGACCCTAAATGTAGGATCTCTGATGATGGTATTGAAACTGCATCACATCTAATCTTCGAATGCATTGCATTGGAGAGTAAAAGGCACAGAACATTTGGGACAACCAGACCCAAAGAAATTGTGTCTAATAACGAACTGGTAAAGGGACTCCTTGCACTGTTCAAGGGCATTGGTTGGCTTTACTAGATATACAGGGAGCGATACCGCATAGTAAACTTAGTTTCGGTGCGGGCAGTGGCGGGTTGGACCAAGACTGTTTTGGCTTTCCTGAGATAATCAAATCAAATCAAATCACTCCCCTAATTGCTTTGACCAGTGTATATGGATGAACC
The DNA here is from genome assembly GCA_026315105.1 of Locusta migratoria. NCBI lineage: Eukaryota > Metazoa > Arthropoda > Insecta > Orthoptera > Acrididae > Locusta > Locusta migratoria. The sequence continues at coordinate 335,668,680 of CM048748.1, read as the reverse complement.
TAAATGACGTGAAATGGAAGAAGCACCAATAAAAGACCTGTTATTTTATCTTCGAGAGTTAGTATGGCCCCATGAATTATAGTGCTTCTGACTAGTTAAAGCACAGCATCCCCGTCGGAAGAAAGCCGGATAGCGAAAATATCTGTGTGACACTGCTACTTGTTCTTGGAAGACCGATGAAATTAAAAGATGAGTGTCACCTACCGCATAATTTTATGGCTGTGATGTCTATGAAGAAGACTGCAGAAGGAAAGCAGGTTGGTAGCAGTACGGATCAGGCTAACACCGTTACATCACACCCCAAACTCCTACTTTCATCTTAACCTTGCATTAGAATTGTATCTTTAATACAAAGGATGGGTGCAGAGGCAACACCACCTAGAAGACAAGGCCTCACAGCTGGCTGTGCTACGTCATACTGACCAGGCCGCGGCCGCCAGCTGAATGGCTGTCCGCTGGGGCACGCCCCCTGTCTTGTAGTGGCCAGCCAGTAAGCTGGCGGCCGCGGCCTGGTCAGTGTGACCACAGACAAATGTATACAGACGGGAAACCCCCGAAAGGGCCCGGTCCTACGCTCCAGGGTGCGGGGCAGGGGGTTCTGAAGCAGTTCCGTAAGATGTCCCATGATGGCGCTGCAGTCAGAAGCAGCCCTTTAAAGTGGCCAGAGCAGGCGGCCCCTCAAACGCCGGCACGCCGGACACAGCCGCGGCCTCGTGGCAGGCGGCACGAGCTCTCCCCTCAGCCCCCCCTCCACGCTTCCCTAACCCAGGGAACCGCCTGACACCTGTTAGCATCTTACGGAACTACGAGGGGAGTGTAGGACAGTGGTTTAGGGGGGGGGGGGCTTCTCCTCTGTATATGTTACTCTGTGGTGTGACGTAGCACGGCCAGTTGTGAGGCCTTGTCGTCTAGGTGGTGTTGGCACAGCTGCAATTGACATGTCTCATTTACTTTTTGTATCAGGGTTGACGTTCATTTTTCTTTATTTCTTAAGTTTGATAGAGTCAACACAAGTCATCACCAATTCCCTGTTCAGCTTCTTTCTGTTATCACCACTATCTCGGTTGCCATAATGTTGTTGTCTAGGCTCTGTAGAACTGACAGAAAGACGTCGAACGAATTTAGTTTATTCTGCCGACGGCTATACTTTATCTAGATATCTCAACTGACCCGCTAATTCTTTTGACCCGCGTACTATCGGCTACAGTCCAACAACCGGTCGTGTAAGCTTATATTCAATTACTGGATCGGTTTTTTGGTAACTTTTCACTCACTACACAGGAGATAGAAACGTTTGAGTAGAGGAAATGTGTGCACTGTCGCGGAGTTGGCGCCAGTCTGCGAGGCAGCGCAGCTGGTGCTCGTCGCGCGCACGTGTCCGCTGGCGGCGGTCGCGCGACTGGCGCCACTGAATCACCGCCTCTGGCCTGGGCTGGGCCGGTCTGCTCCGTTCCGCTCGGGCTGTTATTTCTGACAGGGTGGGAGCGGCGCCCAGAATAGCGCGTCCTCACCAGAGGCTGGCCAGGCCGCGCCGCCTGACACTGACACAGCGGCAGGCGCCCACACCGCCTAGAGGCCAGGCCTCACAACAGCCCGTGCCACGTCACGACGAGTAGACAGGTCGCGGCGCACACGTCATGTCACGTGGTCTGACCGCGCGCGATTGCCAGCTGACTGACCGGTCGCTGGGGCACAGTCCGCTGTCTCATGTCACTCTGCTATCAATCGCGTCTGCTCAGGCCACAAGACATAACACACGCGCCGCGGCCTGTCTTTCTCGTTGGCCTCGGAGTAGGTCGTGATCGCTAGCTTAGTGGGTGGTCACTGCAGCACAGCACACAGCCTTCTAGTGGCCAGCCAGTCAGCTAGCGATGGCGGCCTATTCGTTGTGACGTGATACGGACTGTTGTGAGACCTCATCTCTAGGCGTTCATGGAGACGCCCACCTGCTGCAGCAGCTGTCAAGTTGCCGGAATAACTGGCAATGTCCTCAGGGGAAAAAGCGGCGACGGCTACTTCATCGTTGGAGTAGTGTACAATAACGATATCACACCAAATAAAAGATGCAGAGTGATTCAGGAAGATGTGAAAATACGAGGTGTGTCCATAAAGTAAGTTCAGTTTGGTTTTATAAAACACACGTGTACAGATACAGAAAAAATATTTATTGTACAAAAATTCACAAGTCTTAAACTACTTTTCTACATAGCTTCCGGAATTTTGTAGCCATATGTCATAGTGTGGTACAAATTTTTGTATTCCTTCTTGCCGGCCGCGGTGGTCGAGGGGACTGCGGCGCTTCAGTCACGGTCTGCACGGCCACTACGGTCGGGGGTTCGAATCCCCCCTCGGGCATGGATATTTGTGCCGTCCTTAGTTGTAGGTAGTTCATAAGTAGTTTGTACGTTTAGGGACTGATGACCCCATAGTTAAGTCCCTTAAGCTTAACAAACATTTGAACATTTTGTATTCCTTCTTCATAGAAGGTTTCCGACTGTGTATGCAACCATTTGGTAACATGTTCTTTCACCTCCTCATTATCATTGAATTGCTGACCACCAAAAACAGATTTTAGGTGTCAGAAGAGATGAAAGTTGCTAGAAGCGAGGTTTGGGCTGTACTGAGGATGGTCAAACACATCCCAGTTTAATTTCCCGTAAGAGTTGTTTCGGCACATTCGCCGTGTGAGGTCGGGCATTAGCGTGTAAAAAACACCACCTTTTGATATAAATCCTCGGCGCTTTTTCTATATTGCGCGGCGCAATTTCTTATTTAATGATCTCTCAATAACGATGTGCATTGACTGTTCGACCTCGTGGTAAGGAATCAGTCAGTAAAATGCCTTTTCTGTCCCCAGAAAAACGGTGCACGTGACTTTTCTAGATATCAAAATTTGATTGGGCTTAACCTTCTTTGTGGATGAAGTGTACCTCCCCGATTCCACTTATGGCCGTTTTGTTTCAGGGTTGTCGTACGATACCCAAGTTTCATTTCCTGTGAAAATCCGAGAAAGAAAACCATCGCCTTCTTCGTTCTAGCGTGTTAAAAACTGAAGTATATTACCCATCCGACTTTTTTTTGTGTTTTTCAGTAAAAATTTTGGATACCCAACGTGAGCAAAGTTTTTGAAATTTCACTTTGCGGAACTTTCTTAACAAGGGCACCAAGTGGAAACTTTCGGTTGTGCTTAATCTTGTCTTCAATTGTGTGAATCAGTTCATCAGTAACCACGGACGGGCGTCCACTTCGTTTTTCATCGTGCACTTCATCACTTCATTCACTGAACAGAATGCTCCATCTTCTAACCATTGAATCACTCACAGCATTTTGTCCATAAACCCCGCAGATTTGCCGGTCGATTTCCTTCGGTATAACTTTCTTTGTATTTAGAAAACGAATCACAGATTTGATTTCACACACTGGGGCATTTTCATTTAGATGCACTACAAAGCACACGTCGGCAGCAACTATCTGAAAATGGCGAACATGTCTTCTCCTTGAGTCAGTGTAACTGCCGCGCATGCTCTAAACTGTGATCGTAGCTCTGCCACGGATGGAAACAGAAACGGAACTCACTTTGTTGACGACCCTCGCATTTTAATGTTATTCTACAAGTAAAATAAATAAAAAGTTTCATATGTTTAATAAATGAAATAAATGATTTTGCTTGAAACTTAGGAACCTCGATAATATGAATCCATTGCAAAACTGTACAAGGTTACACAGTATAGCACTATTTCCACTGAAGTTGCTATTTATCAGGTAAAACTAATTAAAAAAATTTCTCAGGCGTGCATCTGCAGTAGTTTTCCAGAAATTCCAGACAAGCAAAGAAATAATTTGGGAAAATTTGTAATTTATTAACTGCTTGGACCATTTTTTTTAATTCTTGAGAACTGCACAAAGTTATCAACAGAAGTTTTAGAGAATTTATTTAGGAAAATGATAGTAATAAAGTTTCAACTGTTTGAATGTTTTAGGTAATCTGCCTTTATTACAGCCATAGTAAACGAGAATTCATGTTAAACTGGAGAAAACAAAACTCAGTGTTAAGCAAGTTGTACAGTGAACAATACGGAAAAGTAACTCGTTTATTGTTCAGCAAACGACTGGAACCACTTACTAATGGTAGCCAACATTCTTCATGGGACGTAACATTTCTTGTATAACCTCTGGAATTTACTTGTATAATCCCCGACATTTCTGGAAATCTACTGCAGATACACGTTTGAGACATGTCTTACTGCATTCACCAGAAAGGTTCACATGTTTGTTAATCTACGGGACTTAAATACTGCGGTCATCAGTCCCTAGGCTTACAAACTACGTAAAATAACGTAAAGAGAACACATACACAACCATGCCTCAGAGAGGACTCGAACCCCTGACGGGGAGAAACCGCGTGCTCCTCAGCAAGGCGCCTTAGGGCGCACAGCAATTCCACCGCGACAGATTCACCAGATCAATAACAACAAAATAAATGGAAATCGTGCGTTATTCTAAACTTATGCAGTTTTTTGAAGGCTTCATTTGTAGAGGTTGCTAAATTTCAAGCAAAATCTTTTATTAGCCGTAAATAAAAATTTGCGGACCTATGTTTATATGATATTTTTTTCTTTAGTTTTACTTGTAGAATGACATATTCAAATATTTGCATATGTTTGTGAATCATCCTGTGTCTGTTATTTAGCGCGCATTCGTTATCATAAAAAAAAAAAAAATGTTCAAATGTTTGTATAGTCTATGGGACTTAACTACGGGGTCATCAGTCCCTAAACTTACAAACTACTTATGAACTACTTACGAACTAGGACGGCACAAATATCCATGCCCGAGGGGGAATTCGAACCCCCGACCGTAGTGGCCGTGCAGACCGTGACTGGAGCGCCTTAGTCTCCTCGGCCACCGCGGCCGGCCGTTATCATACGTTCCACAACAATGAAGCAGAAAGTGATTGATGATAATCGGGAAGCACTTTTGATTAGTTGAAAAAGTTTTTGAAATAGAGGTTAGATTTTTTTTTTTTTTTTTTTTTTTTTTTTTTGTTTGCGGCGCGTATAGCTTTTTCTCAGGCAGTTATTGTTAGGGTATTTTCACATCACAATGTTCTTTTCACATGATCAGTCTTTTATATTGTAATGGTACAACACACTTTTCTTATGTCGAAATGGTTGTGTGGTAACAAAAATACGCAAGTGATATTTTTTATGCCTGTTCTTCTAATAATGACAATCGATGTTTTTAAAACAGAATGTGGAGCAGTGCACAAAATTTTGTTAACGCTCATGTAAGTTCAGTCAAAAAGACAGAAAATCGTAAATGGATTTTTCTTGTCTGACAAGGAGACCACATGGGCATCGGAAACGTGAAGTTCAGTACTTAAAGAACAATCAGCTAAAGCCATTCAACGGAGCTCTCAAAAATTCTCGAGAAAATCGACTTTGAAGTTCTGCAAGTGCAAGTACCAATGATTAAGCCGGACGCGGTGGCCGAGCGGTCTGCGGCGCGCCAGTCACGATCTGCACGGCCACTACGGTCGGGGGTTCGAATCCCCCCTCGGGCATGGATATTTGTGCCGTCCTTAGTTTAGCTAGTTCATATGTAGTTCGTAAATTTGGGGACTGATGACCCCTTAGTTCAGTCACATAAGCTCTACAAACATTTGATTTTTGAACGAATGATTAAAACAATTACAGCATCTGTCGGTGTAGCTCAGGTGGTAGCTTTCTAGCGTTACAACTGTAGGATCGGTGATTTGAATCCCGCCGTGACAGGTTTTTTTTTTTTTTTTTCCTTCGTTGTATTCGAACATTTACACAATTTTAATATCTAACCGTAATTTTTACGAAAAATGCATGTATTTTTGTTTATTCGTAATTTTCTTTTTTTTTATAAAATGTTGTTAATTGTGATGGTTTCTAATAAAATATGGCAAGTAAAATTTACAGTATTGACTTCACTGTCCAGTTTATGAAGCACTACGATGCTGTTTTGGAAAGTCATCTTCACACTTACTAACTAAGCAGGAGGGATTCCAACCAGCGACCCTATGATTGTAATGCGAGGACAGTACCATCTGCGCTACACGGACAGGTGCTGCAATTGTTTTAATTATCGGTACTTACATGTACTTGAAAAACTTCAAAGTCGATTTTCTCGATAATTTTTTTAGAGTTGCCTCGAATGGCTTTGGCTGATTGCTATTTGAGTTCTGAAGTTGACGTACCACAAACATCAAATTCTAAAGTCTGACACGCATGTGATATTCTCGGTGTCGTTATTTCTACTGAATGTTCGAGTGTTTGTAGAGCTTATGGGACTTAACTACGGGGTCATCAGTCCCTAAACTTACAAACTATTTATGAACTAGCTAAGACTAAGGACGGCACAAATATCCATGCCCGAGGGGGATTCGAACCCTCGACCGTAGTGGTCGTGCATACCGTGACTGGAGCGCCTCGTCCTCTCGGCCACCGCGGCCGGCCGTTGGAAGAGGGGAAGTAGTTGTCGCGGCACTTTCCATCCACGCGAGTGGTACGTGCTCCTAGAGCGGCGTCCAGGTCTGGAGCAGTTAACTCAAAGAGCCGGTCCCAGATAAGGGCGGCGAGTTTATAAATACGTGGCCGGCGCAACTTGTGGAGGGTACGGCCGGCGGCGGCGGACTCCGTGACGTAGGAGCTGCGCGGTGATAGCCGCAGTGGAGTGAGAGAACAGTGTCTTGTCGGCCGGCTATCGCGGGCGCGCACACTACGCTCTTACCGGGCTCTTTACTTAGGCCCTGCCACGCCTTATCTCTGTGTCCCTCCATTTCCGAAAAAACAAACGCCGTTCCAAATATTACTGTAACACTGCCTTCTCAACGCAAGGCACCACTTTCTCGACACGTGATAACTTGCAGGGAACGATAAACAGCGCTTCCCGCCCACTTCCTTATTTACTTTCACAGTTTGTATTTTGAGCACACATATTCAGAATAACCTCAAAGACAGCACGTTGACTTTGTTGTACTACGCCGCGGTGGAGTAGCCGGGCGTCTAAAACATCTCGCTGCGGAGCGCGCGGTTGCTCGCCGTGGACGTTCGAATCCTCCCTGGGTAATGGGTGTGTGTTTGTCCTCAGGTTAGTTTACCTAGGTTTAAGTGGTTTGTAAGCTACGGACTGATGACCACGCAGTTTGGTCCGATAGATTTACAAACATTTGAACATTTTTTTGTTGTACTACTTTTACGGCCGGCCGCGGGGGCCGAGGAGACTGAGGCGCTCCAGTCACGGTCTGCACGGCCACTACGGCCGGGGCTTCGAATCCCCCCTCAGGCATGCATATTTGTGCCTTCCTTAGTATAAGGTAGTAGATAAGTAGTTTGTAAGTTTAGGGACTGATGACCCCGTATTTAAGTCCCATAAGCTTAACAAACATTTCAACATTTGAACTACTTTTACGAGGGTCGTCCACAAAGTTCCTTTTCTATTTCATTCCACGGCAGCGCTACGTTCGCAGTTCCGGGCATGCACAAAAGTTACTCTGACTCAAGGAGAAGAAAAAAAAATGTTCAAATGTTTGTAGAGTTCATGAAAAGTATCTACGGGGTCATCAGTCCCTAAAGTTACACACTACTTATGAACTAGCTAATACTAAGGACGGCACAAATATCCATGCCCGAGGGGGGATTCGAACCCCCGACCGTAGTGGCCGTGCAGACCGTGACTGGTGCGCCGCAGACCGCTTGGCCACCGCGGCCGGCCAAGGAGGAGACATGTACGCCATTTTCAGATCGCTGCTGCCGACGTGTGCTTGTTAGTGATTCTTTATAATGTCAGCCGTAATTCAAAATGCCGCCGCGTGTGAAATCCGATATGTGATTCGTTTTCTAAACGCAAAGAAAGTTAAAGCAAAGGAAATTTATCGGCAAATCTGCAAAGTTTACCGACAAAATGCTATGAGTGATTCAATGGATAGAAGATGGAACAGACTGTTCAATGGAGGACGTGATCAAAGTGCACGATGAAGAATGAAGTGAACGCCCGTCTGTGGTTACCGATGAACTGGTTCACACAATTGAAGAATACGCACAACCGCAATTTTTCACTTATTGCCCTTGCTATGAAAGTTCTGCAAATCTCACGACGACTAATTCACGAAATTGTTACTGAAAAACTGAAATTTCGACAACTTTGCGCACGTTGGGTACTCAAAATTCTTACTGAACAACACACACACACACACACACACACACACACACACACCACACACACACACACACACACAAAAGCAACGGATGGGTAGTGCACTTCAGGATTTAACACGCTACAGTGAAGAAGCCGACGGTTTTCTTACTCTGAGAGTCACGGGGATGAAATTTGGTTATCGTATGACACCCCTGAAACGAAACGGCAATCAATGGAATGGAGGCACACTTCATCCACAACAAAGGTTAAGCCTAATCAAATCTTGACACCTCGAAAACGTCATGTGCACCTTCTTGACAGACAATGTATTTTGCTGTTTGATTTCTTACCAAGAGGCCAAAAAATGAATGCACATGGTTACTGCGAGACCGTTAAAAGAGCCGCGGCGGATTAGCCGCGCGTACTGGAGCGCCGTATTGCAGGGCGCGCGGCCGTACGCCGTCGGAGGTTCGAATCCCCCCTCGGGCATGGATGTTTGTGTCGTCTTTCGTATAAGGTAGTTCATAAGTAGTTTGCAAATTTAGGGACTGATGACACCGCAGTTTAGTCCCTTAAGCTTTACAAACAAATCAAATGTTCGTATAGCTTATGGGACTTAACTACGGGGCCATTAGTCCCTAAACTTACAAACTACTTATGAACTAGTTAAACCTAAGGACGGCACAAATATCCATACCCGAGGGGGGATACGAACCCCCGACCGTAGTGGCCGTGCAGACCGTGACTGAAGCGCCTCAGTCCCCTCGGCCACCGCGGCCCTTTACAAACATTTGCACATTTTTGATACAGGGGGAAGCTGAATGTTTCCATGTGAAAGGCAGGTTTTCTCAGGCTGTTGGGTTCCCCAGAAGGCCGGCTAACAGTTTAGACCTAATAAAAGGAATACACGTAGTTAGAATTTTTCTAACCTGCTCAGAAACCGGAAACGGCGTTCTTGGCTAAGCAAGGACGACTCTCCCAGATTGCAACTGAAATACACATTATTCTAAAAATCCATATAAAGTCAGGGAATGATCATACGACAAATATAATTATATACATGGATTCAGGAGACTTGTGAGAATCAAACGTCGTAATTACAATTTCAATATCCCTTACAGATTAAAAGTCGACAAATTTCAGTACTATAATAATAGTAAGACTTATATTTTCAATTATTAATACGTAGTGTTTATCAGAAACCATTTAGAGGCAAATGGGCAGCACTGCACCACGCTACCTATCTTAAAAGACGTACCATATGATTTCAATTTTCTTTCAATAAACTTTATTTTACTCTCTTGTTCTGCTTTCCGTTGAGGTAGTAATATTCTTGTGTCAGAATATAGATTCCACCACAGAAACACAAAACATGAACCCAACAAAGCATTTACATTTATGAATGTATTTTATTATATTTAATATTATTCTTAGTAACGTTCGTTTTACGTTGTAGACTGCCACTTAAATATTTCATGGACAACTAAAAAAGTAGATATACAGCAGATAATTTATATATAGACAATTATTTGTATTTGTGGACAAGAACTGAATATATTTGCATAAAAAGCCATGATATACCGCCGTCGCCGTCGAAATATAGTTACACAATTAATATTTAATATATTTGAACAGTGAGACTCCACACTTAATAGCTACCTAAGCAAAGACCTTCAGTCTCAACCATTTTTAGTATTGTTACATATATATTTGTATGTTAAATGTAAACAACATTTGTAGGGAGGTGGTCAATGAATTAAATTCTATAATATTCAAATGTATAATATTTTGAAAGGGAAATTATACTTTAAAGATGAGGCATTAGAATGCGAGGAAGGATAAAATTTTGGGAGTAGGGAGAGCATGCTTTAGAGCTTGGGAACGGACTCGTAATTGGGGCGTGGTGGTGAAAAGTTGTGACGCTGGGTGGTCTGAAGCCGCGTTATGAACTTGTGATTTGTAGAGATAGGCATGTGTGGACTTAGAAAATTTACGTGACAGTGACTGAAGAACTTAGTCTCTGGTGAAAAGTGGTAAACTATGCACGTTAGTAGGGCTGTGTAACTGTGATAATTCAGCAATGGTGTACTCGTGGGATGATAAACTGTGTTTTATAACAAATACTGTAATTAATCGCGGATTAATTTAGAACTGCAATGTTCGATGGACTTCACTAATATACGAGTGATAATTTGGAACTTACTCTCGAGTGCGTGTGATACATATTGTGCCTCATGAACAATAGTTGGGGAAATATTCAGTTATTTACCGATGTATAAAGTAGTATCACCTCCGCAGTTTCACGTCCAAAAAGAGTAATAAACTCTATTTATAAAGAATCACTTCATGAGTGAATCACTTCTTTATCTTAGAATCCATTTGGTTGGTCATTCAGAGGTATAATTTATGTTTGTTTAAATATATTTTCGCGTCATCATATGCAGATTGATAGACTGGCTAAACTACAGATTAATTATTGATCTTGTTTAAACAGATTGGGTAGCTGTTTAGGCCATAGAAGCTGACATACATAACTCATCCCTATTAACAGAGACGAGCCATAAACCTTTTACTACCCTGAGTTATGTATTGCCCAATTCTTATTGGTGAGTACCGATAGGAAGTCGCACTTTGATATTTATCCCTGCTACATTCAGAATTTGATACTGTAATTCAGACCTAAGCTATTTTGGTTTTATTCTTTGGTTTTACTCGTTTTCTCCTTCTAGTAGTCTCAATTACTCCCATGAAAAGCAGTTAACCCCATCGCACCCACTGCTAGATCAGTATACTGTCATTTAAAAAGTATTCCATACTTTAAGAGATTGTAAATGGACCAAAATAAGACACAAATATGCAGTATATATGGACACTAAAGAACTTTGGGCACGTAATGAATTTCGCTATTGTGAAGCACAACTCTTTTATTCAAAGTTTTCTGCTGGTGTGAACGACCTACCAAATGCCGTAAGCAAATGACAGGTTCTGTTACTGTGAAACACCCGAACTTAAAATCTGCGTGATACACGACGCGAACCTGTGGACCGTCACATCCACTCATAGTATAATATGCTCTCGTTCGACGTGTTAGGCAATCATGAACTCTGTGGAATATTCTAAATTGGGCACGGGTGCATTGGCAGGTTTTTATGACGCGTTTGTGTAATGTTTGTACAATGTCATCATTAATAGGGCTTAAATACACCTAAGATTTCAAGTGTGCCGACAATCCGAAATCAGAGAGATTGAGATTGGGAAACGAGCTGCCCAGCGTATTAGACCTCCCTTCCATTGCTCATAAAATGTCTTTGTTCAGTGATCTTTCACATTCCGGGAAAAATACCTGGTGCTCCATTTTGCAGGAGCCGCATTTTCAGCAGTTATTGAAATGGTACCAGGTTAGGCAGGTAGTTTGATAGGGAATCACGATAACTTTCACCACTCAACCTATTTCGTAGTATTTAAGGTCATATATAATTGAATACTGCATTGTTACCTCGCTTCTTCAACTGCGGCGGGACTTGAGTCCTAAGGTTCCTATCTTCTTTCTTCCTGTAGATTTGCAACAGGCTACACATGATGGTTATGAAAGATGACAATTATATCTCGCATAAAAGCGGTATCATTTGTGAACAGTTCTTCGTTCTGAAAAGTGTGTCTTCACCACATCTTTGCAACAGTCATTGACATAACTGCATTCTGGCAATTGAAATTAATGCCAAGAATTTGTCGCACTATATATAGCATGATCGTAGTAGTTCTCCATGCAGGATCTCCGGAATAAAGAATGACTAACTATAAAATTGTAGGTGCACTATTTCTTGGATCTTCCACTCGTTACGATACTAGTACCTCCACTGCAAGATTAGGAAAGGTGCAAGATATATCACGATCCATCGTTGCTGGAATTTTGCACCCAGTGGCTGTAGTCGTTGGAAGAGACAGTTTTCTTTTTTTTTTTTTTTTTTGGTATACGGGAGTCGTTGACTGATTTATAGCTGAATGCAATCGATAAATATGGTGGTTGCAATTTCCCGTTACCTCCAATAGTGCCATTGTAGCAAATCATCATAGCCATGACGGATGACGTTACAAGGACAGATAAACGTTGCTGCCTGTCCAGGAAAGATATTACATTAATCTGACATCTCCACGTTGCCCTCCTATATGGTTGTTCCAACGATTCGGCTATCTATACGTCACACGTAAACCACCTCATTAATAACTATTTATAACTCATAACAACTTATGGAACTAAGAAAGAGGGATTTTAAGAAAGAGAATATGCGAATGAGTAGACTGTCACATGGAGCTTAAACTATCTCACACACAGAGTAACACTGTTGTAATAGCTAACAGTATTACAAGAGATAAAACATTTGTATATTATTGAAACTAGGTCATATTGTAAAGGGGGACCAGCGACGGTGATATTTTTCGCGTGCAGCATCATGGCACAAAGAACTGCTTCATGTACCCGATATGAGTATCATAATGATAAAAACAAAGGTAAAATTTTAATGAGAGAGAGATTTACCAACACCATGTTATGTGGACAGTGCGAAACTCAATAACAGTGTTGGGGGAAAGATAGTGCGACGTTTGGCGAGCTTGAGTATATGATACCTCAGTGAAGAGCGTCACAAAGTTTTATGTCGTCCGCGTGTAGATAATAATCAATGCTTTCTGTCTCTCTCTCTTTCAAAATGTTCAAATGTTTGTTAAGCTTATGGGACTTAACTACGGGGTCATCAGTCCCTAAACTTACAAACTACTTATGAACTACTTACGAACTAGGACGGCACAAATATCCATGCCCGAGGGGGGATTCGAACCCCCGACCGTAGTGGCCGTGCTGACCGTGACTGGAGCGCCTCAGTCACCTCGGCCACCGCGGCCGGCTCTCTTTCTCTTTGTGTGTGTTGTGTGTGTGTTCTATTATATTGCATATAGTAGTTCGTTAGAGTGTTAGAGTTCTAAAAAAATGATTTTTCGTAGAATACAATTTCGTCATTTATGTCCTTGTGTCATAGGTTTTTGTATGAGGTGATATTCTTCTATTATAAGGAAACGGTATCGATGATTACTATGTTTCATGATGAGGTCTGCTTCTATGATACTGGGCAGCTGGCTGTTTATAGTGAAGTGCCCTGTGCGCAGTCACTTTTCAGTGGTCTCTGATATGCAGAGCTTCTCATCCTGAAGGTTCTACATCTCTATCCATTATATACATATCTGCTTCTTTATATTTACTTGGGATGGTATTGGGTATTTTAATTTTCTCTGCAGTGTATTGTTCGTTCTGTATGCCACGTTTGTACCTTGACTCTCATGTTTCCTACTCTGTATTGTTGTTGTCAAATGACCGTGCCTTATGTTTTCTAGTTTCATTTCTCACTTTGAATTGCTTGTTCGCCGTTGTTGTGATTGTTATTGCTGTGTTCCGCTGCCGTACTGTTGTCTGTGTTTGGTGTCAGTTGTGTTCTTATTCTATTATGTGGATCGTTTTGTCCACTGCGTTCCTTTCGTAGCCGTTTTATGTGGCATTTAGTCTGCTTGTGTTTGGTTCTTGCGCATAGCATTCTTTATCCTCCATGAATTACGTTCATTCTTAGTAGGGGGTATTGATCTATATGTCGTATTATCGGTAATAAATAAGGCAAGGCACTGAATTAAATTCACAATTCTAGCAGTGGATGTGAAGGGGTTAACGGCTTTTCATTGGAGTAATCGAGACTACTAGAAGGACAAAACGAGTAATGCCAAAGAATGAAACCAAAATAACTCAGGTTTGGAATACAGTATTTCAAATTCTAAACCTGCCAGGGATAAATTTCAGTGTGTTCAACATTTTCTACAGCTTAGAAACCAGACACCGATAACAAACGTAATATATGAAAGGAAGATAAGGTAAAACAGTCATTGTCCGGACAATGGTGCAACTTGGCGTTTTTGACGTTATCGAAATGTAAGCCAGAGGTGAAAGAAAAGATCGAACTTGCGAGCGTTGGATGTGTAATCAGATACAATACTAATGAGGCACGCGCCATACAGAAGGAGGGTATGGGTGGAGAAGTTTACCGATGATATTGTAATTAGGTCAGTGATGGCAAAGGACTTGCAAAATAAGGTGAGTAGTGAAAAATGTGATGAAAAGATATGTATTATGAACACTGTTGAAAGAAACGCTAAATTAAGGGAATGAAGACCAAGTTAGGTATAATTATAGATCGTCTTTGACTGAAGCATCTAAGACCTGCACACTGTTAAAACATTCCTACAAGCTTATCAGAACGGCTCATAAATTCATGTACGACGTTACACTTATCACATTTTAATCTTAATGTATTTATGGACTATCGCTGTTATCAGCAAGAAACGATTTTCTATTATGTATTTGCCTAAACTGCTTTAAAACTAGTTTCTGTTGATGGTCTACGACTGAAACCGGCTGATGATAAAATTTATTAAAAAACAGCTTATGGTTAAAATTACATTTTATAAGAGTTGATGCTGACGGGAAGAATATTAGTTACTAATGTAAGAGTAGTCAAACGGGAACGAGACAAAAAAAAAAAAAAAAAAAAAAAAAAAAAAAAAAAAAAAAAAAAAAAAAAAAAAAAAAAAAAGAAGTGTATTATATTCAAAAGCAACGGCCATTACTTAATATATTTATAACATTTTGGGACAAGACGGTGGTTGTCTTTGAAGCTAACACTGTACGCAAACACGCACTTCTTCATACGAAGAAAGTCGACGGACACTAGTGTCTCTCTCCAATGAGTTCAATTTGTAAAGGCTTCTTGGCTGAACTTATTTTCGGCGTAATAGAAACGGCATCATTTTATTGCGGTATGTGCGCGCCCACACATTGTCAAGGTTGTTTGGAGTACGTGATTTTAGAAAACCTGGAGAATAACAGAGATCTTGATGTAATTATTAAAATTAAAAACGGCCCAGATGCAGTTCACGTTTGCGCGAATTGTTGCATCCACCGCTACCGCCTCCCATATTGGTGCTATTCATGTGAAGATGGTCTTCATAGAATGAAATCGGTCATGAAATAAAACCAGAAGTTTGCGATTTGGACTGTTTTCAATTTTAACAGTACCCGGAAGTACCCCTGCGAAAATCTTCCACTTCCTTCCACGTAGTGCCAACCTGCACCATGCTATATTTTTGGAACCCTGAAGAAAGACATTAGCTTTGGACTAAGAAGTGAACGCTTCGGTAGAAACTTCGTTCAGTAGGCAGCAGCAACTTTTTCCCCCCATGAAGGCATTAACCGTCCTGTCTCTCAGGGGGAAAAATGTGTTTAATTGCCGCAGTGATTATTATTATCATTTACTTTTCCCGCCCTTTTCGCTTTTATCTCACTGCTCCTACTAGTAGCAAGTGATATTTTCTACTTGAGGAGCTAAAGAAGAGGTGAGGCTGTAAAGTACAGCGTCGCAGTGTCAAGGAAGGAACGCATGTAACTCCCGCATACCGACGAATTGACGTCAGTGGGCGGGCTAGGTCGCTGACGACCAGTCTGTTAAGGAAAACGAAAACTAGCGGCTACGATGTCGAAAGGGGCATTAGCAGCCCAGAGAGAGAGAGAGAGAGAGAGAGAGAGAGAGAGAGAGAGAGAGAGAGAGAGAGAGAGAGAGAGAGAGAGATGTTGTCAACACACGTCTCCCCAGTTAGTTGTTCAGGACAACCTAAAGCCGTCGGCACACGGAGCGCGTAATTCTGGATGAGTGTGGCCAACCTGGCGAGTTTCTGACGTCACACCGTGCGAACCGCAAGTTAGCGAGGCTTTCCCAACGTGTCGAGCAGTATCAAGCATGCCACATATTCTCAACGTGCGTCTGAACGATCACCAATAAGGTGTGAGAACGCCACCGACGTCACACCACGTGGCTATCCGCGGTGGGGGCACCTCTTTTCCGTTGACAAATGAAAAATTTTCAAATGTTTGTCAAGCTGAAGGTACTTAACCGCGGGGCCAATCAGTCCCTAAACATACAAACTACTCATGAACTAGCTTATACTAAAGACGGCACAAACATCCATGCCCGAGGGGAGATTCGAACCCCCGACGCGGAGCGGCCTCACGCATCGTTGCATAGCAGCTCAATGAGCTCGGCCGCTCCGCCGCGGCCTTGCGGATGAAGACGCCATATTGGCCGTTGATTTCATGGGTTTTGTGTGTATAGCGTAATTCTTATAAATGCATGATATTTCAAAGCAAGTAAAAGTAACTGAGTAAATTGACAATCTTTCGAAAAGCTGGCATTAGAGGTACTATTTGTTGCAATAAATTACTGCAAACGTCTTATATGTGGTTAAAAAAAATTCTCGTATTACAGTAATATTCCGTTTCAAGGCAAGGCGAACTGAAAATCTATTAACACGAATTGTTCTTTACATCATTTGTTGTAATTACATGTCAGTAAACGACATATCTACCAGTAATGTATACGGTACATCTAATAATTTCGTCGATGACACTCAGATACGTTAGTGGCCGTAGCCTTGGCAGAGAAGTCGTGGAGTGCGAAATGGAAAAATCCTTCGGCGGTGGTTCAAGCCGCCTCAAAGGCAATTTTTATATTTGAGTATCCTCATAGCCGTAACGACTTTCCTATAAATATCATAGAAGTATATTGCATAACATTCGATGCTATGTATACATAAGTGCGCATCATTTGAGGGATGAGTTTGCTGGATTCGTTTTATGAACAGGACAGTTTGCACCTTGCCTAGTGTAAAATACGAACTTCATTGTTTCACGTCTTGCATTTTACACGTGCTTAACATGCTTCCACTGAACAGTAACATTAACCGTGGAAGAATTACCTTTCTAAGTTTTAGTAAAAAAAAAGCGAGACTGTTGCAATGTTTGTCTCATATGAAGGCCTTTTCTAATTTTATATCGCACAGTCATGGAACTTTTATAATTCGCAACAGTTATTGACGTAACATGCAACTTTTATAAGAGTTATGTTCATAGATATTTTGTTGTTACTTATGTAGGCCTATATCTCAGAACATACAGAAAATATGCACAGGCGTGGAAATAACCGATTTAATAAAGGAAAGCAGGAATTCCACTCTTTTGATATCGTACACAGTGTGATTCCAGTACCTGATGCCACTGACAACTCACCCTAGAGCACGCTGCGGTCGCGTGTAGCTCGTTGAGACACACGTCTCGTATGCACAAGTCGCACCGTCTCCGAGCGCTCAGCCATACGTTGGAGTCGGCACTTTGACCGCACTAGTTCAGACACATGCTCCGTGTGCCGACTTAGGGCTACAACGGAGTTGTCGTAAAAGTAGCTACATTTATTGAGTGCCTGGCTGCGAAAGATAATTTGCACCTTCCAGTAGACGCCATTATTATGGTACTCTAAGTTCAACAACACCCACACAAATCGAACATCATACATTTCTTGAACCATGCCTACAGTATTCGTTAGTCATCGTTACATTATCTACGCGATACAGTGTACGGGGAGGAAAATACTGAATAATTGTGCAGCGGTTATTTGAACCACTAAATAGCGGAAAAGAACGAATAATACCTTTAAGAGGCATGTGGATGAATTTAGATGTTTAATATTAGTGACTTTATAAATCATAGCAGTAATGTTTTCAAAAGAGAGGAATCACTGAATTTACATTGTTTGTCTTAAGAGTACCTAGGCGTTATTTTTGACAATCGTGGTTGCATACGAGGCTTGAAACGTACCGCTAAGAATAGGGAGCACTAACAATATGCAATCTAAAATTTGCGTTCGTGTTAACGCAATATGCTGTAGCTAGTGAACGCAGTATGCTGTAGCTAGTAAACGCAGTATGCTGTAGCTAGTAAACGCAGTATGCTATAGCTAGTAAACGCAGTATGCTGTAGCTAGTAAACGCAGTATGCTGTAGCTAGTAAACGCAGTATGCTGTAGCTAGTAAACGCAGTATGCTGTAGCTAGTAAACGCAGTATGCTGTAGCTAGTAAACGCAGTATGCTGTAGCTAGTAAACGCAGTATTCTGTAGCTAGTAAACGCAGTATTCTGTAGCTAGTGAACGCAGTATGCTGTAGTTAGTGAACGCAGTATGCTGTAGTTAGTGAACGCAGTATTCTGTAGTTAGTGAACGCAGTATGCTGTAGTTAGTGAACGCAGTATGCTGTAGTTAGTGAACGCAGTATGCTGTAGTTAGTGAACGCAGTATGCTGTAGTTAGTGAACGCACTATGCTATAGTTAGTGAACGCAGTATGCTGTAGTTAGTGAACGCACTATGCAGTAGTTAGTGAACGCACTATGCTGTAGTTAGTGAACGCACTATGCTGTAGTTAGTGAACGCAGTATGCTGTAGTTAGTGAACGCAGTATGCTGTAGTTAGTTGTGAACAGCCGCGGCAGAGTGGCCGAGCGCATTGAGGCGCTATGCTCCGATGCGAGAGGTCGTTGCCCGTCTGGGGTTCGAATGCTCCCTAGTGCTGTCTTTAGTATAAGCTAGTTTATAAGTAGTTTGTAAGTTTAGGGACTGATGACTCCGCAGTTAAGTCCCGTAAGCTTAACAACCATTTGAACTTATGGCAAATTTCTTGGAATGAATACGAAAATCGTTAAACTGACTGCTGTTTCTTTATAAGTTAAATTGCTATCTTTTAGACACATAATTAGACGAAAAATCATGTTTGTGACATACCTCAAAGGATGATGTATTACAGCGAAAGGCGTGTTTAAGGGCGGTGTCGTGTCCTTTAGTCGATTACTATGAAAGTTTGTCAACATATTTCTTGCCCTTTCGTCAAGGTTATAGAATTATATCACTGAGCGACACATGTCCAAGAGATATGACATCATAAAGAACGAGATGCATGATAAACCCCCCACTCACGGAAAAGGTTTGTTCGTAATGTATACAAAGGTACAGTTTTGTTTCACTTTGGACAAATTTTCCACACTTTGCCTTCAAAACAAGAGAAAGGCCATTGTCTACATCAAATATCGTACGTTGCGTGGCGGTGGATACGTTACAACAGAATCCGACGCCACGGTACCAATCAATGGCTATGAAAATAAGTACATTGTGTCCGTTTCACAGTTCACCGTGGTAGTTGGTAGATATATTTAATTATTCGGTATTTTATAACATTTTCCTGACGCGATTGGAGGCCCAAGAAGATTTTATTCAGAAATATTTTAGCATCACCTGGAATACTGTCAGGCATATAATTACATAAACGAGAAAGATAGCGTCCACAGTACTGATCCCTGGGCCACCCCCAACTTAAATGCGCCATATTGTAAGTGCATATAATAGTCATGTACAACACTGCAGACAATTGCTGAAGTAAGAGATAAAAGAATTATGAGCCCCAATGATGAGCGTATGGAGACGTATGCGTCTATTATTTTGCTCTCCACTACAGAGCTCATCAAAATCGAAGTTTTTGCCCTCGGTAGATTTACTTGTAGATCATTAAATGGGAGCGAAGCCTTATTTAGCTTAACTGTCCTGTTGTCCCGATAAAGTAAATACAGGACTATATTGTCCCGTTCTTTTAGTAACCATCCAAATATTTTGAAATAACGTGATTTTAAGTAATGTACAGCGTAACGGTATGGAGAACAAATGTGGCCATTACAAACAAGAAAAAAAAAAAAAGCTATCATTCAAAATGAAAATTGGCACAATTTTTTAAACTTCTTTGGTTGCTGTTACGTAACGCCTTCACGACACATGTGATGTTTTTGCAACAATAAAAATTCAGTTATTAATTACCCATTTTACGTCCTGAAAGCATTTAATTGGGATTAGCTCAAATGCCATCATCATCTTTGGAAGTTTGTCCAGTAAAACCTAAAATCTTTAGCGGAGTTTGATGAAAAAAAATTTTTAAGAAAGATGAGAAGATCAATTTTTTGAGGAAGTGAACCATGTGATAAATTTAATTAAAAAGAAAAGCATGTTCATTAGAGGTGGAGTTCACGCACGAATTTTTTTAATAATAAGGACGGGGGGTGGACATTGACCGTTCCCTCTCAAAGGAACCATCACGGCATTCGCCTGGATTGATTTAGCGAAATGACGGAAAACCGTAAGTCTGGATGGTTCAAATATTCAAATGTTTGTGAAGCTTATGGGACTTAACTACGGGGTCATCAGTCCCTAAACTTACAAACTACTTATGAACTACTTACTAACTAGGACGGCACAAATATCCATGCCCGAGGGGGGATTCGAACCCCCGACCGTAGTGGCCGTGCTGACCGTGACTGGAGCGCCTCAGTCACCTCGGCCACCGCGGCCGGCAGACTGGATGGTCGGAGGTATATTTGAAGAACCATCCTTCCAAATGCGAGTCCAATGTGTTGCCACTGCGCTTCCTTATTCGATTTTTATGCTCAAAGGTCGCACTTTCTGCACATAACATATAGTAATAAAAAAGAAAGAAGCAAATGTAAATACGAGATCAACCAAATGCGACACATTAACTTGTTCTGGGAAGGGACGGAGAGAGAAAGAACCGACGGTTTTTTCCTTCCTGTTCTGCGTGTATGCCTTAATTCCAGTGTTTATATCTGCGTCGGTGAGTGACATCAAGGCCATTGTAATGCATTCGCTGTAAGGGATAACAATCATACTGATGACGCCGCCCGGGCGCAGTGGCCGAGCCGTCTGCGGCGCGTCAGTCACGGTCTGCACGGCCACTACGGTCGGGGTTTCGAATTCCCCCTTGGGCATGGATATTTGTGCCGTCCTTAGTATTAGGTAGTTCATAAGTAGTTTGTAAGTTTAGGGACCGATGATCCCGAAGTCCATTAAGCTTAACAAACATTTGAACATTTTGAAAAACAAACCTCGCTAATTTTAAAAACCTCTTTTTCATCCGACAATTTGGAAGCAAATCATGCATAACGCAGCATTTCCCTAAATATCGGCGCTGATGATTGGTCATGCAGTATCGAGTCTATTTTAATAGCGTGTTCACGAGAAGCAATTTCTCTTACATTTTCGATTATATAAGAACAATTTTGAAGACGCTTAGTGAAATATTCATGCCCAAGGAGGGATTCGAAACCCAGAAAACTAACTTCGCACTGACTGACAGCCGGCCGCGGTGGCCGAGGGGACTGTAGCGCGCCAGTCACGGTCTGCACGGCCACTACGGTCGGGAGTTCGAATCCTCCCTCGAGCATGTATATTTGTGCCGTCTTTAGTATTAGCTAGTTCATAAGTAGTTTGTAAGTTTAGGGATTGATGACACCGTAATTAAGTCCCATAAGCTTTACAAACATCTGAACATTTGAATTTTTAATGACGCCGCAGGTAAAGGCAACATTCGTTGTCTTCGGTTTCCCTGTGTGTCCCGTGTTTTGATTTTGGAAATCTGGTCACCCTACGGCTTAGCACTCATGACCATTCCCGGGAACTTCTGTAATTTTATCTCCTTACTGAATGGAGAAATAACGTACCTTTTAGTCGTATTACACCTTCGTGATTCATTCAGTTTTTCGTTATGTGTAATACAGATAGAACAACATGCCTGTCATAAGGCCAAGAAGAGAAATTGTGTGTGTGGTATTATGACAGAAGACAAACGAAAATTACTGGCGTCCATTTCCGTAAAGTCACAGTGCAGCCTGCGAACAAAATAATACCAAGAAATGCCGCCGGAGAAAGCTGAGAGCGAAATCAACCAGCTAACGCCGTGTGGCACGGCGCAGTGTCTCGTGACGTGAGACTCCCGACCACGAAAACGTCAGCGATGCCTCGTCTCGTCCGTATACTGGGCGCTTTCCACGGCCTCCCAGGTAATAGAAAACACACACAAGAAGTGTGCCCTCGCTTCGCGATCTACTGCCTGTCGCATTCTGCCGTATCCCCCTTATAACGAAATCCACTGTGCACACTCCTCGGCGGCTGGGCTCCCGCGTCCAATACCCGGTCGTGCGTCTCCAATAGGCTGCGCCCGACGCCAGGCAACCCGCACAGGACCTGACACGGGCGGCGCAGCGCGCGTTATCTCGCGGTGTGTACTTGACACACTTCCCACAGGCGTCACGGAAGCTGTAATTACACCGACCCGACAACGCAACGCAACACAAACACAAACACGCGGGGTGTGGCGTGCAAGGGCGCCCGACCGAAGGACGCGTCTCTCGCTCTCGCACTGCTCGCGCCCTAGCGAGTACCCAGCGCCACTCGTCACTCACCTGCATATCGAAAAAAAATTTTCAAATGTTTGTAGAGCTTATGGCACTTAACTACGGGGTCACCAATCCCTAAACTTACAAACTACTTATGAACTAGCTACAACTAAGGACGGCACAAATATCCATGCCCGAGGGGGGATTCGAACCCTCCACCGCAGTGGCCATGCAGACCGTGACTGAAGCGCCTCAGTCCCCTCGGCCACCGCGGCCGGCCCTGCATATCGACTTCGGTTCAGTGGGCGCAAACAGCCCAGCTCGTAACTAATACGTAGCTATCCTAATTGACTTATTTGAAGACTTCTGCTGTAAACAATAATAAGGGGTATGTCGATAGCTCCCAGAAACTGCAAAGGAGAAATTCAGTAAAATCGTATAGATAAATTACATGTGCCATAGCTACAATTACATTGTAGCATTGTATGGCAGTGAAACGTGGACGATAAGGAGTTCAGACAAAATGATTATAAAGCTTTTGATATGTGGTGCTACAGACGAATGATGAAGATTAGATGGATAGATCACGTGACTAATGAAGAGGTGCATAACCGAATTGGGAAGAAAAGCAGTTTAGCAGGCCGCGGTGGCCGAGGGGACTGAGGCGCTTCAGTCACGGTCTGCACGGCCACTACGGTCGGGGGTTCGAATCCCCCCTCTGTCATGCATATTTGTGCCGTCCTAGTTCGTAAGTAGTTCATAAGTAGTTTGTAAGTTTAGGGACTGATGACCCCGAAGTTAAGTTCCATAAGCTGTGCAAACATTTGAACATTTTTAGAAAATGAGTTTCTGGCATATCCTGACTAAGAGAAGGGATAGATTGGTAGGACACATTCTGAGACAGCAAGGAATTGTCAACTTATCATTAGAAGGAAGTGTCTCGGGTAAAAATCGTATAGGGAGACCGAGAGACGAATACAGTAAGCAGATTCAAAAAGATGTAGGTTGCCGAACATATTCTCAGATGAAGAGATTTGCACAGGACAGGGTAGCGTGGAGAGCTGCATCAAACCAGTCTGCGGTCTGAAGACCACAACAACACAAATTACATGGTCTTCCAGACATGGCAAACCAGCTAACCTAATTGAGTTATTAAAAGGTATGTCGGTAGCTCCCAGGAACTGCAAACGAGAAATTCAGTAAAATCTTGTAGATAAATTACATGGTCTCCCAGACATGGCAAACCAGTGGCATATGTACCTTTACCGACGCGCGACCAAATAATTTGGGCACGCCATCAGTGTTTAAGGGTACCTGTACGTGAAAATGACTGAAAAATCGAGAAAAAAATCTCTTCCATCTGAAAGACAAATTTCTCCGGTGTGTAACATGTATGGTTTATTTACTTTAAAATAGTTATTATAGTCTTTCGCTCTTTGAACAAATGTCTGCACACTGGCCACGCTGATGCTTCAGGCAAGGAATATTACCATAAAGATTCCATGCCTGCCATCGTCATGGAAACAAAGCTAATATACAGGCACCTTGCAGATAAAAATTACTTAGCAAATAGCCGGCCGCGGTAGCCGAGGGGATGAGGCACTTCAGTCACGGTCTGCACGGCCACTACGATCGGGGGTTCGAATCCTCCCCTCGGGCATGGATATTCATAAGTAGTTTGTAAGTTTAGGGACTGATGACCCCGTAGCTAAGTCCCATAAGCTGTACAAACATTTGAACATTTGAACTTAGCAAATATCTTTATGGCCGTACACAAAATTCTGATGAGAGTTTCAACAGCTGCGTATTGCAACGAGTACCGAAAACAGTGTTGTTGGATCGACAGTACTCGAAATAAAAATGTTCAAATGTTTGTTAAGCTTGAGGGACTTAACTGCGGGGTCATCAGTCCCTAAACTTACAAACTACTTATGAACTACCTCACACTAAAGACGACACAAATATCCATGCCCGAGGGGGGATTGGAAATCCCGACCGTAGCGGCAGTGCACACTGTGACTGGCGCGCCGCAGACTACTCAGCCACTGCGGCCGGCAGTACTCGAAATAGGTGTGATGCATGCTGTTATCTGTTTTAATGATGGTGTAATTAGCAGGACAAAATTAATGGACAAATTAGGCATCCAACCAGGAAACAATATGATAGATGGTCTGACTGCGACTAGTTGAAGCTGAAAGGGCTGTGGGAGCCACCACTAGAGGGTCCAGATTAAGGAAAAGACTGCTATAAAAGGCTGCAGAGGAGAAAGAAGCAGCTGGCCAGCAAGATTATGCCACTCAATGTTCTGAAAGAGGCATACGGTCAGGGAAAAAAAAAGTCTGAAGATTCTTTTCTCACTTTCTCGAAACTACATTTTCAGTATATTAGCTACATATATCTTCATAATGATTTTAGCCATGTTCACCAAATTTCTCCCAATTTAAGAATGGCACAGTATCTTTGTATTATGCCTAATACATTTAAGAAGTTATCTATGTCTCTCATCCTGTAATAATTATAACGGTTATTTTTAGACAAAATAGTAATGAAGTGTTCAAAAAGTTCAAATGTTTGTTAAGCTTATGGGACTTAACTACGGGGTCATCAGTCCCTAAACTTACAAACTACTTATGAACTACTTACGAACTAGGACGGCACAAATATCCATGCCCGAGGGGGGATTCGAACCCCCGACCGTAGTGGCCGTGCTGACCGTGACTGGAGCGCCTCAGTCATCTTGGCCACCGCGGCCGGCTATGAAGTGTAATAAGGGTTTTTCTGTCTCCTGAGATATACTCCAAACTACAAAACAAGAGGCATAATGTTTTCCTGCGAATGTTGACAGCAGCCTGCCATAATCTAAATGTTATTAGACTGAAGATACACCAGAAAATGGTTCCAGAATGAGAACGTGTATAATAAAAACATGTTTTAGGCAAAATATTGTAATTATTAAACAATAACAGATATTTTAATAAATTTTCTATTACAGCTAGAGTTAACGTCATTCAGTGTTGGTACAAAATCGCAACTTCCTCCGCATTGTAGATCAAGAGTAATGCGCACCGAAAGCAGGGAATGAAAATGCAGCCCGTTCACGTCCAGGTCCGCTTAAGAATTCAGCTACCTAACTGAAATGCTAATTTCTTCTTTTACATTTGAAGAGATAGTACCAAAGTTTATTGGCAACGGGATATCAGTAGCGACTTAATGCCGCCAGTTCCACGTGTTTGATAGATTTCGCTGGAAGAGGACCGGTGCAGGCTGTGAAACGGATGTGTCGCGTTTTAACTACGATTCAGCTGCGACGACTTGGACCCTTGTTGCGGAGAATGTTGCCAGTAGTACTTCTCGGAAGTTGTCATTCTGGGAAACAACTAACGGGTTCTAACAATAAAAAAGCCTCCACAACTGAAACTGAACACGTGTACAACGCTCTTCAACGGCGCACTGATCTCATAGTGCACTATAGTCCACGCCATTCTACGCATCCCCCTCCACTGGCAGGCAATAATAAGCAATCTATAGGTACATGGCTGGCAGCGTGTTACGCAATGTTTCTCCCGCATCCTCAACCGTTGACGCTCAGTCGTAGCTCCTCCCCTTCACGCTGCCCCTACCCCTCTGCCTCCATGCGTGGAAGCGCCTTCCTACATGACGCCAACTATAGTTAAACGCAAGTGAGTTGAACCACAGCACTCATACTACTGACAGGACAGTATCCAGCGTGCTTGGCGCGATGTGCCATGTTTTCATGGCTGTGTAGTAAGTTAAAGTTACTGTACTTTCGTTATGCAAAAAGACTGCACGATAAGCGAGTCAGTTTTTTAAATGTTCAAATGTTTGTATAGTTTATGGGACTTAACTACAGGGTCATCAGTCCCTAAACTTACAAACTACTTATGAAATACTTACGAACTAGGACGGCACAAATATCCATGCCCGAGGGGGGATTCCAACCCCCGACCGTAGTGGCCGTGCAGACCGTGACTGGAGCGCCGCAGTCTCCTCGGCCACCGCGGCCGGCTCAGGTTTTTACATTTAGTTCTGATCGTCACTCAAAACGTAGGGTATACGTAGAGATTCTGGTTGAGCGCGGTATTACGTGGCTCAAAATAATTTATTTATATATTTTTGCAAGGAAGTTGTTCCTTTTGTGATTTACTTACATTTCTCATCAATTTTTTATATGTTTCAGAAGAAAAAAACTTGTGTAAGTGCCATGCAGGAATCATACTGGCTTATTTATAAATTATGATAAATTCAAGGAGACGCAGACATGTTGTAAAGAAGAAAGTTCTAAAATTTACTCTCTCAATGTCTTGTCTGCAAATATAGACTTACCATACATGACACTGTAATGTTCACAAGCTGAGTCTATAGTAAATATTATTAACATCATTAACACATAAAAAAGCTCTGACAAAGTCCTGTAACATTAACATAGATGAATTATGAACTAAACACTTCAGTTACCTTACCATATCACAATGGCTATCACCACAGTTACATCGTCGGGAAAACGTCAAAGCCGGAAAGTTGTGCATCAAAACGTTGCACAACTCCTTTTCCGATAGTCATAGCACAACTATTGAACGCTGCAAGGTACGTTACAATTTTGACCAGTTTAACGATGAGATTGTCTCTTTGGATAATCATTATTGGTAATTTTGTTACTGCACTATCATCTATGATTGGCATTGGGATTGTTTATCCGTGTCATGCACTAGAAATTTTGCATTCTGTACAGAAAGGATACGTGATGAATATTCTTGAAGAAGTTGAAGTATGCGTACATGCAATTAAGAACAGTCGGCTGCGGTGGCCGAGAGGACTGAGGCGCTTTAGTCACGGTCTGCACGGCCACTACGGTCGGGGGTTCGAATCCCCCCTCGGGCATGAATATTTGTGCCGTCCTTAGTTGTAGCTAGTTCATAAGTAGTTTGTAAGTTTAGGGACTGATGACCCCCTAGTTAAGTCCCATAAGCTCTACAAACATTTGAACATTTTTGAATTAAGAACACAACTAATTTGCTAAACGATCAAACGGATTTCAGGCATAAAAATTATTTCGATAATTATATTCATATTCTAGTGTTTGACCATTTTCATGCAACGTCTACGCGGGTTACAATACCAGTACGTACAAGAAGGTTTATTTTTTTTTATTTTTTTTTTTATTTTTATTTTTTCTCACGACAACGTTTGCCTTACACTCAGCGAATATCGTCAAGCAGTTCCTGGTAAAAAAAGAGGAGTGGTGCAACTGGAACATCCACCATACTCGCTTGATCTCAGGCATAAACACTTCTTCCTATTGCCTCGACTCAAACTCGCTTTGGAAAGAAACGGATTTGACGACATTCCTGACAGCCAACAAATGGAACGAGGCTCTTGAACGCCATCCCAAAGGAAGATTACGTGTATTCTTTGCAGGACATTATCGCAAAGATAGCGATGCACAGTTACGTGAGGAAACTATTTCGAAGGACAGAAAGATAACTGTAGTTCATGTCACATGTTGCATGTATAGTCTTTCGAGAAGCGTTATACAAATGTTCAAATCTTTGTAATTCTATGGAACCAAACTACGTTGGTCGTCATTCCCTAGTCTGACAACCTACTTAAAATAAGTTAAACTAACCTAAGGACAACACACACATCCATGCCCGAGGGAAGATTCGAACCTCCGACGCGGCTTTAATAATGAAAAATGTTCAAATGTTTGTTAAGCTTATGGGACTTAACTGCGGGTCATCAGTCCCTGAACTTACAAAATACTTATGAGCTACCTTATACTAAAGACAGCACAAAAATCCATGCCCCAGGGGAGATTCGAACCCCCGACGGGGAGCGGCCTCGCGCATCGCAGCATAGCGGCTCAATGCGCATGGTCGCTCCGCCGCGGCAAGCGTTATACCAGGGCACGTCTGGGGCACATTAATTTTTTTTATTGCACTTACATGTACAAAAGTTGGCCATCCCTGGTCTAGTCACATCTGTGTTGTTGTGGCGTCGCTATCCAACACAGCGCTGGCGGTCTACACAAGTCGCCACACAACTTCAAGAAGAGGCGATACGTCGCTCCATAGTACTTCGGCTGCCAGGGGCGCCTGCAGTCTCGTTACCTCTTTGGCCTGCTTCACACACCGGCCAATAGAAAGAAGGGGGCTCGCCTAGATATGCCGGCGCACCACAGCAAAAACACTCATTACAGGATTGCCGGCCGCGGTGGCCGAGGGGACTGCGGCGGGCCAGTCACAGTCTCCACGGCCGCTACGGTCGGGAGTTCGAATCCCCCCTCGGGCATGGATATTTGTGCCGTCCTTAGTATAAGGTAGTTCATAAGTAGTTTGTAAGTTTAGGGACTGATGTCCCCGCAGTTAAGTCCCTTAACCTTAATAAACATTTGGACCTTCTTTTTCTTTCTTTTTTTCTTACAGGATTACAGAGAGTTCGGCAGCTGCAGTCAGTACCAGGAAGTTCAAGGAGTCAACAGAGGCGTACCATCCACGCGAGCCAGCAGTCTTAATACAAGTCCCAACATTTGATATCCAAAGGACTCTAAGTGAAGCATAGAAGAAGCAACAAGCACACCAGAGTTGAGTATATATATCATTCTATCGATAAATCCTTTGAGGACGAATCACATCTTTAGTTGCATACCTTGTCCACGTCGTTGCTAGCCACGGCCCACCAACTTTCGAACCTACCGCGTCCCGAGTACACAACGTGCCTGACCTGCTTTAGCCAGTGAAGTGCTGTTACTCGACGTTACAGGGACTCAACAAGAATTTGAAAGTGTTCTGCAGGAATATTCAGCCATGCTGCCTTCATATTCCACCATAATTCCGAAAATATTAACTGTACGTACAGAAGATACAACGCAGGGTACCACGCTTCATTAGAGGCTCAATTAGTAAGCGCGAAAGCGTCACAGAGATGACTGGGAGTTCCAGTGGCAGACGCAACGGTGCCGGCTTCTGTAAAAGTTCCAACAGCATACGTTTCTCGAGAAGTCAGCCACATTTTGCTGCCTCCTGCGTAATTCTCACGAAGCGACCGCAAGGATAAAACTAGAGAGATTACAGTCCACGCGGAGTCATAACAGTAATCTCTTTTTCCGCGAACCACACAAGACCGAAATAGAAGGAGGAAGTGACAATGGAACTATGGTATACGATGAACCTCTGCCACATGCCGTGAAGAGGCTTGCGGTGTGTAGATGTAGGCGTGTAGATGTAGAAGTGGCCTCTCGATTACGTCCCATAAGAGTTTTAAGGGATTCAGGTAAGGCGATCTGGGTGGCTAAATCAGTACTTCGAATTACTCAAGATGTTTTAAGATCAATCGGGAACTATGATGGCCCGGCCATAGAGCGCATTTCCATCCATAAAATAACATCGTTGTTTGGGAAGAAGGAGATTATTTCCAGCCATTTATGGGCTTCAGGTTCCTGAATATAACAACTTCCATAGTCACGGTTTTCCTGCTTGCTAGGCGGCTGTGATGACCCCTACGTCAATGGGGACACATCGATCATCAGAACTACATGGACCACTGAAGCGCGCTTCCCGTCAGTTAAAAGTTCTCAACTTTTACCACTAATTCACAAACTCCTGGTTCTCGGAACCTACTCCCGCAAGAGTAAGGGCCTAGGAATGCCTTCGCACTGAAGACAGAAATAACTGCATCATCAGCTAATTATATGAGTTATATATGCGTGGTGTCCTTTCGGATATGTTTGAAGTTTGTTTGTAATTCTGTCGGACCAAACTGCCTGGTCATCAGTCCGTAGCTTACAAACTACTTAAACTAAAGTAAACTAAAATAAGGACAAACACACACCCATGCCCCAGGGAGGACTCGAACCTCCGACGGCGAGCAACCGAGCTCTCCGCAGCGAGGCGCCTTAGACCGCTCGGCTACTCCACCGCGCCTACGGATATGTCCATAAGAATAAACACCACATATATGTAATTTGCTTAACAATCTCCAGTCAATTTTCGGTTCAGTTAGAGCACGCGATTCACTAGGAATGTGTGTGTACTTGTGCATAGAATTTACAAATATTTTGTAACAACTGGCTAATAGACGATCAAGTGAAGCCCCTGTCGCTGTGCAAACGATGCCTTTAGCATACAGTCGGAAGGAAGTAATTAAGATTAGTGTTCAACCTCCCGTCGATACCGCGGTCATCAGAGATCGACGACACACTTAGATATTTTTTGTCAAGGGTGAAGAAGGAAACTGGCCGTGCCCTTATAAGCCGCGGCGGAGTGGCCGAGAGCATTAAGGCGTTATGCTGCGATGCGCGAGGCCGATCCCTATCGAGGGTTCGAATCCTCCCTCGGGCATGGATGTTTGTGCTGTCTTTAGTATAAATTAGCTTATAAGTAGCTTGTAAGATTAGGAAATGATGAGCCCGCAGTAAAGTCCCATAAGCTTAACAAACATTTGAACATTTTTTCCTGATAAAGGAAACATCCCGCCATTTTATTTAGCGAAATTAAGACAGTCCTACATATGGATGGCTGGAGGTGAGTCTGAACAGCCATCCTACTCGAATGCGAGATAGATAACGGAGGGGGGGCAGGGGCCAGTCCAAACCCTCCTACCTCCCCCAAGAGCCATAATCATGAAACCATTTTTAAGTCGTTTACAATTTAATCTGTCTTCCGATTTCAAACGTCGCAGTAGCCTGAAAGTACAGCTGTATATGCTTCGGATAATGATCTAAATGAACTCATTGTACACTGATAAAAAAATTAGAGGATCAGTTGAGATAACTAGGTTCTGATGTATTGTCAGCAGAATGACCTAAAATGGCTCGATGTCTTTCTGTCGGTGTTACACAGTAGAGACAACATCATGGCAACCGAGATAGTCGTAATAACGGAAAGCTGCTGTAGAGGTGGTTGGTGTTGACTTTTGTTTACCCTATCAAACGAATTACACAAGCAGTTGGGTTCAGATAGTGTAGTGAGCAGACAGGTAGTAACATCAATAAACCGAATCTATGACATAGGATGATGGATGCGGGAGACACGAAGATGGAAGTGGCTGCAGTTATTGGAGTGTCCCAAAGTGTAATTTCCAAGACCTGGACATGATTTCATGTAACAGGAACCATAAAAAAACCGCAAGTGCAAAGTAGTCCACGGTTATAATCAGTAATGGATGACAGTTATCTTCGGTTAACACCCCGCCGAAACAGGAGGATGAATGCAACTCAGCTGCAACGCACCCTCCAGGAAGCAACAGGACGCGCAGTATGCACACGGTCCGTAATCGCCTTCGGGAATGTATCCTCTACGGACGGAGGTGTATGGTGTGTGTTCCATTAAAACCACGACACAGTTTAGCCCGTAGAAACTGTGCTGAGGAGCATTAGCATTGAAGTCGTAACGAATGGTGCCGGGTTCTAGTCACAGATGACTTAAGATTTTGTGTTCAGCCAGACAATCGTCGTCCTCTCATCTGGACAGAACCGGGAACATTACTACCTATGTGCAGGAACCAACACAATATCATGGTAGTGAACGAATGGTGCGGGCTGGAGTCGGTATTGGCGGACGTACTGACCTCTCTGTCGTTCAGAAAGGCGTTTTGACTGCTCAGAGGTATAGGAACAATATCAATTCCCCTTTCATGTGCCCTACGCTGGTGACATGGGAGGTGGGTTCTTCTGGTGGGCGATAACGGTCGTCTCCATAGAGCTGCAACTGTTGGACAACAGGCTTGAATCTGAGGGAATTGATCCCCATACAGCATATCTGGAAGCACTTGGCAGGCGCATTGCTGCCAGAACAGCACCTCCTACAACGGTTGCAGAGCTGAGTATTGGACTCATGGAAAAATGGTCAAATATCCCTCAAGAGGTGATTGATAACCTCATACTGTCGATGCCATGCAGGTCTGCAACTGTACTGGCCGTCCGAGGTGATCACACACCGTGTTAGAGAGCAACGAGAATTACTTTTTCACTACTCTGGTAGCCCCATGATGCCTCGCTCTAAGCGAACGCCATGTAAACCTCAGGTGAAGAGTTGAGACAGCAAAACATCATACAGTATCACCCACAAATTTCAATTGAAACCAATATCTGAGTAAAATTCGTTACCATATGTATATTGTGTATGATATCTCACGTGAAACCCGTAATAGTTTTGCGCAGTGTACTGTGTACTTGTGAATTGTCGCCCCCTCCCTCCCTCTCGTAATACTTCTCACTGCGGGGATAAGGTCTATGAAGGGAGACGGAGGAGGACGCGCAATTACAATTTAGGCCCGGATGCCGGAGATACTACTTCCATCCCTGATTGTAATACACGTAAATTAAACCGTTTCTTGGCATTGCAACATGAATATTGGTCTGCTGTACACAGATTCCCGTTTTCGCCTGTACGAGCCAAGCTGCTTTAGTGCAAAGAACATTGTGGCAGCATCAACCACGCGGACGTCTGCTTACAAACTGTGGGCGTCGTGGCCGACAGCGACTGACGGCCAACGGACTGTGTACACGCACGTCCTGTCCCGGACGCTGGTAGTAAACACGCCACACGCGATTAGAAGGAACAGGAAGCACTGATAGGTTTCTGGCGCCGCTGGGAAATGCGCGAACACACCGACCTCACAACAACACCTTTCATTTCATTTCATTTGCCAGTTAAAGGCACAATGCCGTCAATAAAAGGCCTGATAGCCTCCCTCATTCACCATCTTGTTGATTACATCATTCTAAGTTTACATGTTCCGACTGGAGGCGAAGGTTCCCAGTAGAACAGATGTAGCTTTTGTTCCACATTCCTATGGAAACTATGCTACCAGTTAAAAGTTTTCGATCACCTACCATAACTATGGCTTTGTGGTTAGAACAGAGCTGTAGTTTTAAATAATCTATCATAGCCCTGTTCGGATACTAAAACAAGCATAACCATGTAAAGACGCAACGACTCTGTTGTGTATTGACCGGTTCTCCTTATGGTGGGGCGCTGATGAGTAACCACAACAACCCTGACTTGTCTTTACCCAAGGTGTGTCCACTCGAATAGGCCTCATTCCTTCAGCTGTGTGTAACAAGCCGTTCACATTGGTTTTTAGTACACT
Source organism: Locusta migratoria (assembly GCA_026315105.1). Taxonomy (NCBI): domain Eukaryota; kingdom Metazoa; phylum Arthropoda; class Insecta; order Orthoptera; family Acrididae; genus Locusta; species Locusta migratoria. Next base: position 335,635,260 of record CM048748.1, on the reverse strand, counting down.
GTATGCAGCTAACAGTGTGTTTGTGTGTATATGGTCAGGTGCATACCATACTACCTCTAAATGGGACGGAAGCAGGAGACCGGAATTGATAGACGAGCTGTAATTGTAGCTCTGCATCACTAAAGCTATTCTAATACTACAATAGCAACAAAATTTGGTGTAGTCCAATCTACAGTGGAGTATACGTTGCAGCGGTTCAAACAAACCAGTGCCAAAGCAAGTGTTTCGCGATCTGGAAGACCCCATGTAACTGGATACAGGGAAGATCAGATCATATGTGTACAGAGTAAACGCCAGAGGACTTTACGGCACCTGAAATTCACGAGGAAGTCAATAGTATGCGAGTTGCTCCAATCTCTGTCTCAACAGTGCAACGCCGTCTTCGTGAACGAGGTTTAAAGGGGTGCATAACGGCCAAAAAACCTTTATTACGGACACAAAATAAGGTGAAAAGGATGTAATGGCCACAGCAACATAAAAGCTGGAGCGTGCAGCGATGGCCCAAGGTGTTATTCACGGATGAATGGAAGTTTGAAGTATTTGGGAGCCATCGTCAAATGTTTGTTCGTCGACTTCGCGGAGACAGTGTGTGACACCTGCGATGAAGCATAGGGGAGGGGCGCTTGTGGTGTGGGGATATTTTGCGGGTTATACAGTCTGTGATCTCGGCGAATTAATGGAATATTAAAGAAGAAAGGATATCACAGGATACTGATCAGCAATGCAGTTCCATCTGACAAGAGGCGTATTGGTCGTAGGTTTGTTCTGCAGCAAGACAATGACCCCAAACAATCTTCTAAATTGTATAAAGGGTATGTCAATAGAGAACAGAAATGTGGGGAACTGAAAAATATGATTTGGCCAAGGCAGTCATCAGACTTAAATCCCATTGAACTGTTATGGGATGAACTTGACAGGGAAGTCTGGAAACTGAGGTCGATTAATTGAAGAACTATGGAATAATGTACAGTCGTTGGACTGCAATATCTGCACAAACATTACAAAATCTTATTTCCATAATGCCAAAAGTTTGTGCAGCTGTTCGAAGGGCAAAGGGTGGCTACTTTGACGAGGCTAAAATATAAACCATATTGTATTCTACTTGACGATAGAGAGAGAAAACTATTTTTGTTGGTCTATTTAGTTTTTACGATATGTTTGTATATTGAAATAAAGTATATAGTTTTGTGCATAGGTGATCGAAAGCTTTTGGCCGGTAGTGTATATCAGCGCGTCAACGGGACATTGAAGCCTAATCTTCGTTTCTTCCTACCAAGGGCGGTTCCTACGGGGTGCCAAAAGGGGCAACTGCCCAGAGCGTTAGATTTTAGAAGGCGGAAATATTAGTGGAAAACTGCATAAAAACCAAGGGTATCAAACAAATTATTATTTTAAACAGAATGTGTCTAAATGTGTTGGAAACCTCTGGGTATTCGATAGAGAACTGGGCAACAAGCAGAACATGTCCTGCGAACATGTGGTTTATTTGCTTTATAGCAACTGTTTAACAAGCAACTGTTGTGATGTACTTAACACAGACCAGTTCACAATGCAGGTTGGTCATTTGTGAACAGGCCACACGAACGTTTCGTCCCTTATGGCGTCTGTGTGCATTTGTTTTGAATTCAGAACCCCGTGATGTCCGGTGGGCAGCAAAGTAAGTACGTTCACGCAGGTCATCTATATCTATAAATGTGACTGTCTGTTCGGTGAACGTTTATCACGTCTGAACCACAAAACACGAAGAGCTAAAATTTGTACAGTTACTAATGTCTACCCGGGGAAGGCTTTAGGCGACTCTATCAAATGTTCAAATGTCTGTAAATCTATCGGACCAAACTGCGTGGTCATCAGTTCAAATGTTCAAATGTTTGTATAGTCATGGGACTACGGGGTCATCAGTCCCTAAACTTATAAACTACTTATGAACTACTTACGAACTAGGACGGCACAAATATCCATGCCCGAGGGGGGATTCGAACCCCCGACCGTAGTGGCCGTGCAGACAACACCACCTAGAAGACAAGGCCTTACAACAGACCGTGCCTGCGTCACACCTAGAGGCCCCGTCCGCCATCTGACTGGCCGACCGCTGCGCGGCGGTAGGCGTGCCCCAGCGGCCAGCCAGTGAGATGGCGGCCGGGGCCTAAGTGTGACGTAGGCACGGCCTGTTGTAAGGCCTTGTCTTCTAGGTGGTGTTGGTGCAGACCGTGACTGGAGCGCCTTAGTCCCATAGGTCACCGCGGCCGGCGTGGTCATCAGTCCGTAGCTTACAAACTACTTAAACCTAGGTAAACTAACCTAAGGACAACACTCACACCCATGCCCCAGGGAGGACTCGAACCTCCACGGCGCGCTCCGCAGCGAGGTGCTTTAGACCGCTCGGCTGCTCCACCGCGGCAGGCGACCCTATAGCAAGGAGGTTACATACAGCGAAACGTGATGCCACAGACCATATCTTTGGTCCCTGTGTGCTACAATGTCTTCAGCTCTTTCTCTGTAAGAATAAGCATACGAATAAGAAAATATAAGACTAAATAAATAAAGCAGCAAAAAAGAAATTTCTTGTAATACATCTCTTTAAAAAATCGATTTGACATTTCGCGCATTACATCAAGTGATCGATCTGTGATATTATTACAATAATTATTGTTGACGGTCGTGATTGGATTCTTCTAAACGAGTGCATTTTACGTGTTTTTGATCTACCCTACTTACTTTCCTGATGTACGGCAAGTGCATAGACTTCTGCAGTCTGATAGGAATAGTTTTCAGTTTGTTTCTAAAGAAGGTATTGTATTTCACTTCATCTTTCAAAACCAGTCTCATAGCACACTACTGAAAGATAGCTTATCTATCATAATCAACCAACACGCGAACGCAGCCGCGGGTTTCAGCTTGTAAGCTACAATGGAGTGATTCGTGTTGGCAGTTGTTATTGAATGCAAATACAGTACAAGTAGTGGATTACACTTGTAACGCACAGGGCACACAATGCGCTGACGCCACGTCTGCGCCATGGCAAAGAAAGAGAGCAAAATAAAATTATGTTATTCCGACCACAGATTCGAGTTGCCAGTAAAATTACGAGCTCCTTGATACCAATAACAGACTGGATGGATCCTTAATGAAAAAGTTGCCAAATTAACTCAATTAACTGAGGCCTTTTCATTAATTTTCACTAACCAAGGAGCATCACAGAATGATTGCTTAGGTAGAGGACAATCGAATGGAGGAGACAGGGTAATTTTTACATTACTCGTTTGGTTAAAGTAGAAATTGCTCGAAATGGAGAATTACCTCAAGTAGTTCGTAGCCGTTAAATTTAAAAGCAAGCGGAAGCCACGCCGTGTCGAAGGCATACCAGCTTTGTTAAAAAAACAAAAAAAAAGTTTGGAAATCTATCGGACCAAACTACATGGTCATCAGTCCGTAGCTTACAAAGTAAACTAAACTAACCTAAGGACAAACACACACACACACACACACACACACACACACACACACACATGCCCCAGGGAGGACTCGAACCTCCGACGGCGAGCAACCGCGCGCTCCGCAGCGAGGCGCCTTAGACCGCTCGGCTACTCCACCGCGGCACCAGCTTTGTCCCGCGCCCAAACAGGTGTCCCAACCTGAGTGTCCGAGAGACAGTGCGGCCCGCAGGGGCGAAGCTGCCCCGACGGTTCCTGTCCCCTACCTGTAAGGTTGGCTACAGAGTCTACTTTTGAACAGAGGAAGTACACTGCGATACCGTGCCCGGCGGACAGCCACGCACCGCCATTCGGTTGCAGAGCTTCAAAGGGTTCACCTCGCGGACTGTGTGACTTTGAGGACCGTCCGCGTCGGTTAGAATGGTTGGCGTGTGGAAGCAAATTGCTTACAAACAATTTTACCACAAACGTCCGGTACACTTACCATTCAGTTTATAATGAGGTAAGCTTGGCCGTTTGGCCCCTGCTCTTGTTCTAATATTGCGAATTTCATAGTTAGCAACATTCTTTCTGATTCAACCACTCTCCCCTCTCTCTAAGGACTGCAAATGCACATTTTTAAGTGTGTTCATTTACTGACTATTGTTAGTAATTCCTTGTTCTACAGCAAGGTGGTTTCGTGCCAAAATAATCTGATTTTTAAGATACTATGACACATGCAACAGGGCTACCTCACATTGGTGTGTTCATATATGTTTGAATACAGATTTTACCACACTTCTGCCTATTTGATCTGTAACTTTCCCACGGTCCCCTTTTCAATTAATGAATCTTCTATAAGGCGACGAAACACCCGCCTTTACTGTCGAAGGACAGCAGATCAGCAGGTGAGTGAAACTTACTGTCTGAGAGGAAAGTCGATAGGTAATAACCCTTCCTGATTCATTAACTTTAGAAAAACTTCACCATTTACTCACTGAAGAGCCTAATGTTGTGCAGGGCTCCAAAGATCACACAGAAGTGCCGCAAACTTTAATACCCGTCTATATTTATATATGGGGGAGGGGCGGTCAGCAGAGAGTTTTTTGCACAGGAACAACGGGAGTCTTACATACGGGTCTGAAACAGCGACGACTGTTGTTCTCTGATTTTATATCAGGGCGAGTATCATATTTCAATGAAATGGATTCCAGTCGCGAAGGCCTATCTATTGTACACTCAAGATGATTACTGCCTTACAAGTGCTGTATGTTAGAGGAAGTACAATGGATGACCGGAAAAGTGAAGCACCTAGGAGGGAAGCGGAAAATGGAACTTCACGGATTCAGGGGATCTGTCAGATTTCAGTGACTGCAAAATTTACTCAAATTTGCATACCTCTTGGGAGTATGAGCCCGCTTGTTGGTATCATGATCCACCCCATCTCGATCCGATATATGCAATCATTCGGGTGGGAATCCTGTCATAAGGCCGTTACATTCCATTCTGATGCAAGCTAGCCCGCAAATTTTGGGACTGGTTTTGATATTCTCAGTATTGACACTCGGGCGTATTTCAAGTCCGAAGTTCGCCTCCCACAAATCGTTGAGGCTACGGAAGTCCATAAACATGACGCATACAGTTCATGCAGACACATGCCGTGCACAAATTGCTCCAGTGAAAACTTTTTAGTCTGGCATAAAAATGGACCCATTATTCTACTACAACATATATTCTGTTAACTAATTGACACTATGAACAGAATAAGCTGAGTAGCGAACTTTCACAATGCGGTTCTATTCGTACAAAGTGTCCATAGCTTGTATGAGCACTTGGGAACTTGCCGGAGACGAAGACTTAATTATATCCATAATGGATGCGAGGTCGCGGTTGTATACTTAATTATTTTGTCAAGTAGGCTCATCCACATAGATCGTGTATAAAACACTAAAGTATGGCGCGTTTCAAGGGTCGAGCCCTCATCATCAGATAAAATATTACAAGAATCTTAAAACCCAAGATAATAAAAATCTAAAACGTAATAAAAGAAAACTTGGTTACTTCCCTTGTAACCGTGTCTTTTAAATCTTGACGAAGCACAGTATGCTAAGGAGCTTTCTGCGGAGACACGGTTACAAGGGAAGTAACCACGTTTTCTTTTATTACGTTTTAAATTTTTATCTCTGGTTTTAATATTCTTGTATATTTTATCTGGTGATGAGGGCTTGACCCTTGAAACGCATCATACTTTAGTGTTTTATACACGATCTATGTGGTTGAGCCTACTTGACAAAATAATTCTACGAAGAACTAATCGTTTTATTTTTGTTTTGGGATATATTAGTCAGTCCTAGAGACTATTAATTATCTACAATTAGTTTATTTTCGTTCTATACAGTAATTATCAGCCCTTTCATTACATTTCGGGAGAGTACGAAGGGTTACAATATGAACGCTTCGAGAACCAATGTTTGAGAAGGGGAACACAAGGTAAGCACGTAATGATGTCAATAGCTATTCAGTACATTCGATTATCTCACAGCACATGACGCAGACATTACTTCAGGCCATTTACTCGGGAATAAAGCAAACCACTGCGACAGATCAGAGCAGACAAGTTGTCCGACAAGAGCCGGTTCAGCAACTAGTCAGGAACGTGAAAAACAAAAACGAGAAACGAGGTGCAAAACTCTGACGTCATAGTAAACAGGATTCCAGCATGAAACGCGTAACGTGTCCGTTAGGACAGTGCGGAGCAATTTAGCGTTCGGCATAAACAGACATTAAAAACGAAATTGTAATTGTTGTTTTAAAAGACAACAGTCTATAAAAAAGATCTTATTGGCTGATGCATAATTACTTTCGATTTTTATGTTGCCACTTGTAATTGGTACTGGATTTTGCTATAGTAGCATTGAAATATGATTTAAAATTAAAAGAATTTGTGACGAAGTTGAGCTTAATAATTAACTTTGTATTTAATAAATAAAGTCCGTTCCGTAGCCGAGTAGATAAACGTTTAAACGTGTGTTTGTTTTGCTTGCCCGAATTTTATCACCTTACGTGATCGTGTGTTTTTAGTTCCGTGCGACAATCAAGTGTGACAAAATCATATTTTTCAGAATATTAGGGAAAGCTGTTGCCTGGAGATTCTGTTTTTTATCTGGAGTCTAGTCTTCATGTGAAATGTAGGGAGAATCCAGACGCATCCCGACCATCTTGGTAACCCTAGGTGTCACTGATGAGAAGATAAAACACGATCAGCGCCATCTAATCGTTCTTTGGTGGTCTACGAAATTAACAGCACCATCTATTTGTTTTTTCATATATATTTTTACCTGGACCGATTATGATGAAATAAAGTCTATATTTTGTCCCAAGCAATAGTCAATATACGCGTAAAAATCCACCCAAAGTGTTTGCAACTGACGAACAGAGATAAAACTGCAAACTACGGTAGATTGGCCCACTGTATGCCTTTGAGATCGCCTTTTAACAGTTCAAAATTTTCATGAAAATAACGACGTATCCGTTTATCTGACACGAAAATTAAATAAACGAATATGTAGAGCAGAAAATACTCTACAACGTTGCTGTTTTATGTTATTTCCATAACTCGAACCAATTAAGAGATATTTGTAAAAATAACGGTAATTTGACACAGTCATTTGTTTTTAAGTAAACCAGTACAGGCAAAGAAAACAAACTGAAAAAGAAACTACCATGGCAAGACATGTGATAATATTGTAACGGAAAAACGTAATGAAAATATGGAGATATTAAAATAACAGTTGAAAGAGATATGAGTTCAAAGAAAAAAATAACAACAGAGTTGTAATTGTATCGTTCGTAATTTTTTATCATTTATATTTTTATTGTTTTTTTTTTAATGTTTACAAAAAATCATAAAACTACAGGAAAATCTAGAGTGGGCCGTAAAACATGCCAGTGTATTTTTTTATTTTTACTGTACGCCAAATACATTGATAGTGAAGCGAATTCTGTTAGTGAGAACTGGTACTTGCTGGAAGGTACGCTCGATATTGGAAAACATGCATTTACTAGTATATGCTCACATTATGTGTTTCATTCCTGCCGGCCGCGGTGGCCGAGGGTACTGAGGCGCTCCAGTCACGGTCTGCACGGCCACTACGGTCGTGGGTTCGAATCCCCCCTCGGGCATGGATATTTGTGCCGTCCTTAGTAATAGATAGTTCATAAGTAGTTTGTAAGTTTAGGGACTGATGTCCCCGTTGTTAAGTCCCATAAGCTATACAAACATTTGAAAATTTGTTTGATTCCTTTTGATGCTACGAATCACCTCCGGCGATATAGCTTAAATTATTGATTTGGTATCTGTTCTTTTCGGACATGTCAGGAAGAACAGACAGCACTGGTCGACATTAACGCCCGTAATTTTACGAATTCGAAATACTGAATCACTTCGACCGTTTCAGGACATTGAAATAAATTCAACGGCGAAGATGAAAATTTGTACTGGAGCGGGATTCAGACAAGGATTTCCCGCTTCGGGCCAGCGGTCGCCTTATCCAATTAGCTATCCAGGTACGCTTCCCTTCCAACCAATATTCTCAACTTATACCACACTACGATGGTAGTGTTCCTTGCCCATTAGTTCCTCTTGCTCGACCGAGCGAGGTGGCGCAGTGGTAACGCACTGGATCGTATTCGGGAGGATGGCGATTCAAATCCACCTCCGACAATCCAGATTTAGGTTTTTCGTGATTTCCCTACATCACTCCAGGCGAATGCCGGGATGGTTCCTTTCAAAGGGCACGGTCGATTTCCTCCCATATCCTTCCCCAAAACTCCGAGCGTACGCTCCGTCTCTAATGACCACGCTGTCGACGGGACGTTAAACCCTAAGCTTCCTTGCTTCCTTCCTTCCTCTTGCTCGCAGCCTATACTGGATACCCGCGCTGTAATTTTGAATTGTCTGTTGCAACCATATTTACAGTTATTAATATGGTGTCTGTTTCAGTATTTCTAATTCGTAAAATTACGGTCGTTATTGTCAACCAATGGTGTTTGTTCTTTCGGATTTTTTCAAATGTTTCAAATGTTTGTTAAGCTTATGGGACTTAACTACGGTGTCATCAGTCCCTAAACTTACAAACTACTTATCAACTAGCTTATCCTAAGGACGGCACAAATATCCATGCCCGAGGGGGGGGGGGATTCGAACCCCCGACCGTAGTGGCCGTGCAGACCGTGACTGAAGCGTCTCAGTCCCCTCGGCCACCGCGGCCGGCTGTTCTTTCGGACATGTCCGAAAAGAACAGACACCATATCAATAATTGTAAATATGTTTCTAAAAGGCAATTGACAATTGTAATGTGGACGATGTAATGCGTAATAAGTGCCGTACCTAACCCGTCTTCCTCCTTAACCTTCATTCGGTTGGAACAGTATTGCTCACAAATTTCAGAAGTTTCGTACGGAAACATTCCTCTAGGCGCCATTGTTATTTCCTAAATCTACAGCCCATAAGCAACTTCTATTTTCGTAAAACTGAAAGGAAGTAAACTATAAGCTGTGCGTAAACTTCCTCTCACATCAAATGTTCGCGTATCTCGGAACTGTGATTTACTGCCGTGCAAATGCTTTTTCGCAAAAGTTATAACGGCGCTCTGGTGTGGAACGTTACGCATGTCTGGGGAAAGTTTACTGCCCGAGAGGGGAGCGTTTTCTTCGCAGTCTGCCTCTTTTACATCAGGGAAACCGGTCACGACGTTTGAAAAACAAATTTTACGACACCCATGAAAAACCAGTAGTGACGCTTTCGGCAAAAGAGATACTACAAGACACCAAGCAGAGCAGCTCGTGGCATAATGCCGCCGGATTCCACAATTCACGTCTACATTTGTAAACACGCTAACAACTCGCGAAAATGAGTGTGGTTAGCAGATGCGCAGTTAAGACACCTTTTGCATCTCCTGATCATTTCGCAAAATGTAACCGACATGAAACTTAATGGCAGATTAAAATTGTGTGCCGGAACCGGGACTCGAGCCTGGGATCTTTGTCTTTCGCGGGCAAGCGCTCTACCAGTGAGCTATCCCGACACGACTCACGCCCGTCCTCTCAGCTTTACTTCTGCCAGTACCTCGCCTCCTACTTTTTCAAACTACACAGAAGTTATCTGCGAACCTTGTAAGACTAGCACTGCTAGAAGAATGGATATGGTGGAGACATGTCTTAGCCAACCTAAGGGATGTTTCCAGAATGAAACTTTCACTCTGCAGCGAAGTGTGCGCTGGGGACGGACCGTGAGTCGTGTCGGGATAGCTCAGTGCCAGAGCGCTTGCCCGCGAAAGGCAAAGGTCCCAGGTTCGAGGCCCGGTTCCGGGACACAATTTTCATCTGCCAGTAAGTTTCATATCAGCGCACACGTGCAGAGTGAAAGTTTCATTCTGTAACCGACATCATTCCCAACAGAAAACGATCAAACAGTAGATAACATTTTTGTTTTCTCTTATATGTACACCATGACGCTGATGTCTCACGTTGAAACGTACAAGAAGCAAATTAATTGACGATAACATGAATAATATAATTTAACAAATAAAATTTTGATTTAACAACTGGTACAGGTTCCATTATTGAAGATCTACAACTACATGCATACTCTGCAATTCACCGTAAGGTGCGTGGCGGAGGGTACACTGTACCACTACTAGGCATTTCCTTTCCTATTCCACTCCCAAATAGAACGAGAAAAAAAAAGAATGCCTATATGCCTCCGAACGAGCCCTAATTTCTCTTATCTTGTCTTTGTGATCTTAACGCGAAATGTAAGTAGGCGACAGCAAGATCGTACTACACTCAGCTTCAAATTCCGGCCCTCTAAATTTCCTCAACAGAAATTCACGAAAGTAACGTCGTCTTTCCTCCAGCGATCCCCAATTGAGTTGCCGGAGCATTTCCGTGACACTCGCGCATTGGTCGAACCTACCAGTAACAAATCTAGCTGCTCGCCTCTGAAGTGCCTCTATGTCTTCCTTTAAACTGATCTGCTGCGGGTCCCAAACACTTGAGCAATACTCAAGACGTGGCCGTACAACCGTTTTATACGCGGTCACCTTTATAGGTGAAGTACATCTTCCCAAAATTCTCCCAATAAACCGAAGTCGGCTGTCCGCCTTACTCACAACTGTCTTTACATGTTCGTTCCATTTCATATCGCTCTGCAATGTTACACCTACATATTTGAACGACGCGACAGCATCAAGAAGCTCACTACTAATGCTGTATTCGAACATTATGGGATTGTTTTTCCTACTCATGCGCATCACCTTACATTTTTCTACATTGAGAGCTAGCTGTCATTCTTCCCACCAAATAGAAATTTTGTCTAATTCATCCTGTATGCTATTACAGTCAATTAAAGACGACACCCTCTCATACACCACAGCATCAGCAAACAGCCGCAAATTACAACTTACTCTGTCCATCAGATCATTTATATAGATATAAAATAATAGCGCTCCTATCACACTCCCCTGGCGCACGCCTGACGATACACTCGTCACTGATGAACACTCGCCGTCGAGAACAACGTACTGCGTTCTATTACTTAGGAAGTTTCCAGCCAGTCACAAATCTGTGAACCTATTCCATAAGCTCGTACCTTCGTTAGCATGATGCATTAGGGCATTGAAATTAAACAATGGCGACGAGTGAAAATGTGAGCCAGACCGGGAATCGAACCGGGTCTTCCGCTTCGGGCCTGCGGTCGCCTCATCCACTTGGCTACCCGTGCTCGCCTCCCGCTCGTCTCAGTCTTCCACAAGTCGCACGCTATGGCTATCATCCATGCCGTCTTCCACTCGCCATTACGGATTCCCGTACGAGGTGAAACGTATGACCGCATCTACGGTGAAGTAAGTGAAGCTAAAGCCGTCGTCGCCTGGGAATACTCTTATATTTGTGAGGTGTCTGTTCTCTCGGACATGTCCGAAAGAACAAGAAGCACATCAATATAATGATTATTTTACCAAGTCTATGTACACGATTTTCTGAGACAGAGGGAGTCAAACAAAGCCTGTGGTTAAGCGACGTTTAGTAAAACTCCTGTAAGCTACACTTAAGCTGACATCGGGGTTTCAAAGTTTGATGGACTTTATTTCGGTGACGTTACCATTATAAATTATACATCGAATCAAAAAGTAACTCAAACATTTTGTCCAACAACTGATCAATGTGAGCACTCTTCATTACACGGTACACACAAATTTGTTTGCAGAGTTCGTCCCAGTTCGTGCTAAGAGTGTCTGGAATAACTGTTGCAACTGCTATTTCAATCGTATGTCGTAAGTCGTTTAGGTCAGCTGGTAGCTTTACGTACTCCCAAAGGTGAAAATCGCAAGGCGTCAGATTTGGTGAAAGTGGAGGTCATGCGAAACAACCTCCGACATACGTCGCCTTGTGGCCAATCCAACTGTCTTAAACAACGTTGTTTAAGCAATCGAATATGATGGCATGCAAAACAGGCGGTGAACCATCTTGCTGCAGAATCAAGTTTTCTGGTTAAGTGTTTTGCGGAGTGAAGACAATAACATTACGGTAGCTGAGATAGTGGTAGTAACAAAAAGGTCCCAAAGTGTACATCTAGGGCCTGGACGGGATTTCTGACAACAGAAATCGTTAAAAGAAGGCAAGGTCAAGGTCGTCTAAGTCTAACATCAGTAAGAGATGGCCGTTATCTCCAGTTAACAGCCCGTCGAGAAAAGGTGGCTGAATGCAACTCAGTTGCAACGTACCATCCAGGCAACAACAGGATGCGAAATATTAACAAAAACAGTCCGAAATCGCCATCGGGAATGTGGCCTCTACGATACGAAGGCCTATGGTATATGTCCCATTAAAAGTACAACGATGTCTAGCCCGTAGAAACTGGGTGGAGGAACAACAGGATTGCGATCGAAACGAATGGCGCCGGGTTCTGTTTACAGATGAGCCAAGATTTTATGTTGAGACGGACAATCGTCGTTCCCTCATCTGGAGAGGACGTGTAACTTTGGAAGACTGCTGCTTATGTGCAGGAAACATCACCATACCATGATGGTGGACGAATGGTGTGGACAGGAATCAGAAATTGTGTTCGAACAGATCTGTAAGGTCGTTAGGAATAGTTCTTTGACTGCTTAGTGGTATAGAGACGAGATCCTTCGACCTTTTGCTGTGCCCTACGCTTGTGCCATAGGAGGTGGGTTCCTTCTGGTGGACGGTAACATTCGTCCCTACAAGCTGCACTGGTGGACAACTTTCTCGAAGCTGAGGGAATTGAGCGAATGGAGAGGCCAGTTTGATAACCGGACTTAAACCCGATTGAGCATGTCTGAGATGCACTTGGTGGACACATTGCATCCAGACCAACACCTGCCTCAACAATTGAAGAGCTGGATATTGCACTCGTGGAATAATGACCAAATATGTCTCATGAGCTGACTGATTACCACATACTGTCCATGCCACGCAGGTGTGCAACTGTACTGGCCGTCCGATGTGATCGCACACCACATTAGAGGCCAACAATAATGACTTTTTCAATGTTAATGAACAAAGTAAGAGCTTATGGTATATCAAACGAATTGTGTGATTGGATTGAGGAGTTCCCAGATAACAGAATGCAGCATCCCATTCTCAATGGAGAGAAGTCTTCCGAAGTAAGATTGATGTCAGGTGTGCCACAGGGGAGTGTCGTGGGTCCGTTGGTGTTCACGATATATATAAATGACCTTGCGGATAACATCGGATGTTCACTGAGGCTTTTTGCGGATGATGCTGTAGTGTATAGAGATGTTGTAACAATGGAGGATTGTATTGAAATGCTGGGGGATCTGCATCTAATTGACGCATGGTGCAGGGAATGGCAATTGAATCTCAATGGAGGCAAGTGTAATGTGCTACGAATTCGTAGAAAGAAATATCCTGTATCATTTAACTACACTATAGCAGGTCAGCAACTGGAAGCAGTTGATTGCATAAATTATCTGTGAGTAGGCATTAGAAGTGATTTAAAATGGAACGACCATATAAAATCAATCGTCGGTGAAGCAGATGCCAGACTTAGATTCATTGGAAGAATTCAAAGGAAATGCAGTCCGAAAACAAAGAAAGTAGGTTTCAGTACACTTGTTCGTCCACAGCTAGAATACTGCTCACCGGTGTGGGATCCGTACCAGGTGGGGTTGATAGATGAAGTAGAAAGGATCGAACGGAGAGCAGCGCTCTTCGTTACAGGATCATTTGGTACTCGTGAAAGTGTTACGGAGATGATCGATAAACTCCAGTGGAAGACTGCAGGAGAGACGCTCTGTCGCTCGGTACGGGCTTTTGTCGAAGTTTCGAGAACGTACCTTTACCGAAGAGTCTAGCAGTATATTGCTCCCTCTTACGTATATCTCGCGAAGAGATCATGAAGATAAAACCAGAGAGATTAGAGCCCACACAGAGGCATACTGACAATCTTTCTTTCCGCGAACAATACGTGACTGGAATAGAAGGGAGAACTGATAGTGTTACTGAGGGTACCCTCCGCCACACACCATCGGGTGGCTCTCGGAGTATGAATGTAGATGTAGATTATTGAAGCCCCATGGTGCCTCGCTTTAAGTAAAGGCCAAGAGATGAGACGAAAAAAATATCGTACTGTAACAAACACAATTACAACTGTAACCAGTATCTGAATGAAATATCTTACCATATGTTTTGTGGCGTCGCCATTTTCCACAACGCAGGCGGTCCGTGCAAGTCGCCGCGCCACTCCGTGAAGAGTCGATATGTCGCTCGACATTACTTCGTTTGCCGGGGACGCCTCAAATCTCGTACCTCTCTGCCTTGCGTCGCGCGCCAGCCTATCATAAGAAGGGGGCTCTGCTAGATAGGCCAGCCTACCACAGCCACGCAAGGAGTACTGCAGAGAACTACGTTCTGTCGGGCGAGTATAGCCGTCGGTACCGGAGCAGTCTACCAGCAACGAATCAGTCTACAGCGAACCAGCTCAAGCAAGAGCACTACTATTGACTGAATTGGAACATTGTAGAAACGATTTGTACTACAAGCACATCACATAAAAGTTGAGTGTTTATATCATTTGTAATTCACATATGTTGTTGTTGTGGTCTTAAGTTCGGAGACTGATTTGATGCAGCTCTCCACAATATCCTATCCTGAGCAAGCCTTTTCAACTCCACGTAAGAACGGCAACCTATATCTGCCTGAATCTGCTTACTGTATCCATCTCTTGGTCTTCCTCTTCGGTTTCTACCCCATACACTTCCCTCCAACGCTAAATTCACAATTCCTTGATGTCTAAGAATGTGTCCTACTAATTGATCCCTTCTTTTAGTCAAAGTATGCCAGAAATTCCTTTTTCTCCCTAATTCTGGTCAGTACCTGCTCATTAGCTACGCGATCCACCCACCTAATCTTCAGCATTCTTGTGTAGCACCACATTTCAAAAGCCTCTATCCTCTTCCTGTCTGCACTGTTTATCGATATGTCAACTAATCGTTTCTTTCAGTTGCAGATCTTGTCCATAATCGTAGCTACTCACGGCCCACCTCCCGAACCTACCGTCCACAGCAGTAGCATCCCGAAGGAGTAGACAAAAATAACAACACACACACACACACACACACACACACAGTCTACACAGACACCAACACAAACATAAAACAGCTGATACACTCAGAGATACAAGGAACACAAGAGACAGACGAAAAGCGCCGGCCGCAGTGGCCGAGGGGACTGAGGCGCTCCAGTCACGGTCTGCACGGCCGCTACGGTCGGGGGTTCGAATCCCCCCTCGGGCATGGATATTTGTACCGTCCTTAGTCTTAGTTAGTTCATAAGTAGTTTGTAAGTTTAGGGACTGATGACCCCGTAGTTAAGTCCCATAAACTTAACAAACATTTCAACATTTGAAAAATACCTATAATATTATGACTGTACTACAATATTATACAGAAATAACATGTATTACAGGCCACTGATGATGCTTCATAAATAAAGAAGCGAAACGCATATGGCACTCAAGAAAAACGCCTTTCATTTAGTTGCTAAAGACGGTAATACACCTGCACCAAAAATATGTAGATTGTGTGTAATCTGTCACCCGATTCTCTCATTTTTGAGAAGTGTATCAATGTTTTTATTTTATTTGTTTTTTTTTATTTATTTTTTTTTATTTTCAAGATGGGCAGAATGTAACTCCCCCCCCCCACGTCTTTTGTGATGCAGTGTAGTGAAATTGTGTTGGTATTGCTGACAGTAAGCAAGTGAGTCCGCGCCTGGAAGGAATGGCTAAGCATCTAGCGGCGCCAGGAGGTGATGGATGGATGGCGGGCCAGAGGACAGCAGGCCCCGGCCAGCTACGGCCAGCTAATTAAGGCTCCGCCGCCGCAGCAGCAGGGGGTAGACCACCTGCGGCGGCCGCTTCCCAGAACACGGCAGCCGCAGCCATTAGGAGGCGCACGGGTTAGCTGGCGGCAGTAGGCCCAGTACCAGTTCCAAGAGCGCGCTGCACAAGTACTTCCAATTGCTCTGACAAGATGTGTTTACTGCTGGAAGTTATTACGGATGTGTTGTTGTCAACAGGCGGCACGTCCTTCACTAGTTCCGTGAAACCCCAGGGAAAAAGGAAGATCGTTAAAAAAAGTGTAATTTTTCTTTCCATCTCACAAGGAATGTACATGGGCTCTAACAAACATATCTGTATGAACGTTTGGTTACCGAATCTCTACGTACAACTCAATGTGCTGATGGGTGTCGTTTTTCTGCAAAGCTCTGCAACCATGCTCTAGATAGCACTGTAGATGTAATTGTAGACGCCGTACGTAATGCAGATATCGTAACTATAACTTATATAATAATCATCGTACATGTTCTACAGCGAATTGTCATCAAAAGCCGTGATGATAATTGCAACTTTAATCTTATTCCCGAAAGACTGTTGGTATTCACTGCCACTGCTTTCATCGCCTCTTCCCGCACTTACCGTAGCACTACCGCTTGCAATGAGCTGTTCGTCATTATCATCCCTATTATCATTATTATGAGTCTGTAACAACAGTATCTAGCTTATGCTCATATTTCTGTACCATAATAGACACGAGAAAGCATGCAAATGATTCATCTTATACACTAATACCATCTTCACGAAGCAGGGTTCTTCGTAACTTCATCTCAACTAATCGCAATACATTAGCAGGATTGATTAGCAATCGCCGCCCCATCTGACGCTTCACCACACAAATAACATCACAAAACGCAACTTCGGAGGCACACTGCACCGTCCCTACTGGCGAACCGACAGGTCAAGATGCAATGCGGCATGGTACACGCAGAGGCCTCTAACGGACGACTGCAGAGTTTTGCAGATGCGGGAGTATCACTAGTGCAATAAGGGATCTTTACATTATCTCTCATATTATTCTGGTGTATATGTGTTTGTTCGAGCCCAAGTACTTTCCTTGTCAGCTCTCGTCATTTACCAGCATTTTCAAAAATTTTTTCATCGCAAGAGAAACTTTTAAGTCGGTCAGATATCACGCACGCGTGCCATATCGTTACTCCTTTGGGCGCTCCATCGCCAGGGAGGGATGGGAGGGGGGAATGTCGTTTGTAACATGCAGTTTTGGTCTGATGAAAGTCCAAGCTCCTATACTAATCGAACTGCGACGGAAAAGCACGAATTCCATCGAACCTATTATTGCATCATTATGGAATATCGCCACAGTTGTGTGTTTGAATTCGTGATTTCCAGTCAGAAAGGACACAGTACGTTGTAATGGACGGAAAGTCACCGAGTAGAACTGAAATGATAACTGTCGTTCCCAAAGGAAGTGTTACAGGGTCCCTACAGTTTCTTATTTTTATAGACGATTTACGCGACAATCTGAATAGCTCTCTTAGACTGTTCGCGGATGATGCTGTCATTTATCGGTTAGTAAAGCCACCAGAATATCAAAAGCAACTGCAAAATGATTTAGATAAGATATCTGGATGCAATTGAGCCTTAATAATTGTAAGTGTCAAATCATCCATATGAGCACTAAAAGAAATCCGTTAAACTTCATACACACGATAAATCAGTCAAACCTACAGGCCGTCAATCCTACAAAATACCTACGAGTAAAATCAAATGTTTGTAAATCGGACTTAACTTCTAGGCTATCAGTCCGTAGCTTACAAACTACTTAAACTAAGGTAAACTAACCTAAGGACAACACAAACACCCATGCCCTAAGGGGGAAAATGTTCAAATGTTTGTTAAGCTTATGGGACTTAACTACGGGGTCATCAGTCCCTAAACTTACAAACTACTTATGAACTACTTACGAACTAGGACGGCACAAATATCCATGCCCGAGGGGGGATTCGAACCCCCGACCGTAGTGGCCGTGATGACCGTGACTGGAGCGCCTCAGTCACCTCGGCCACCGCGGCCGGCCCCTAAGGGGGGACTCGAACCCCCGACGGCGAACGGCCGCACGCACCGCAACACGTCGCTCCAGCACGCGCGGCTAATCCGCCGCGGCACCTACGAATAATAAATACGAACAACTTAAATTCGAAAGAACACTCAAGTAATATTGTAGGGAAAGCGAACTACGTTTCGTTGGCAGAACACTTAGAATATGCAACATTTCTACTAAAGAAACTGCCTACCCAACATTTGTTCGTCCTGTTTTGGAGTATTTCTGCGCATTGTGGGATCTCCACCAAGTGGGATTAACAGACGATTTAGAGAAACTACATAGAAGGACAGCTAGTTTTGAATTATCATGATATAGGGGGAGAGCGTCACGGAAATGATGTACGAGTTGAGGTGGAAATCATTAAAAGAAAGGCCGACCGCGGTGGCCGAGGGGACTGAGGCGCTTCAGTCACAGTCTGCACGGCCACTACGGTCGGGGGTTCGAATCCCCCCTCGGCCATGGATATTTGTGCCGTCCTTAGTTGTAGGTAGTTCATAAGTAGTTTGTAAGTTTAGGGACTGATGACCCCGTAGTTAAGTCCCTTAAGCTTAACAAACATTTGAACATTTCATCTATTTGCGAAATTTCTTTCAGCAACTTTACCTCCCAGATGTGAACATATTTTGTTAGCACCCACATACACAGGAAGTCATGATCATCAAAATAAATTAAGAGAAATCAGATCGAAAAAGACAAGGTTTTGGCGTTCCGTTTTCCCACGATCTATTAAAGGGGTAGCGGCCGCGTAGACGCCTACGATCACAAACACGCTCCGGAACTCCCCCTTCCCCCTCAATTTTAGAAGTGAGCGCAGTGGAAGCCCATCGTAGAAGAAGGAAAGTGCACAGAAATACTGATAAAGAAGCAAAATAGAAACAGTAATCAAAGCCCAGTATGTGACCAACCTTGAGGAAAATGGCAAGCGTCCTGTTCCGTTGGTTATGTGATCATGGTGATAAGACTACGACGCTAAACATCCGGCTTCAATCCTTCTTCGTGCTCTATGTTTCTATTCATTTGTTACTCACGAAATTATGACCTGATCCATCCGGTAATTGACTTGTCTATTCGCTGTATTCAATTTTGTGTTGGTAAACAAGAAAGAAGCTTATGGCTTTAAGTCCCGTCGACAGCGTGGTCATTAGAGACGGAGCTAACGCTCGGATTTTTGGGGAAGGATGGGGGAGGAAATCGGCCGTGCCCTTTGAAAGGAACCACCCCGGCATTTCCTGGAGTGATTTAGGGAAATCACGGAAAACCTAAATCTGGATGACCGGAGGTGGACTTGAACCACGAGCCTTCCAAATGCGAGTCCAGTGTGTTACCACTGCTCCACATCGCTCAGTTTTGTGTTGTTGTTGTAATATAACGTCTGTGCCGCGCAACTGCCCTATCCGCGGTAGAAAGGAGCTGCCTCTCGACTGGGAGACACAAACGTTTGATAAAAAGGCGACAAGTTAACCGAATCCTCAACCATAAAATACGTCTCATGTATCGTACCCGACACTGGTGACGGAACGCTGGTAATGTAATGGAAAACTCTTATCGACGCACGTAACTTGTACGCCTGGTGAATGACCATTTACTGCTTCCATTAATTAAGTCAACACAACCGGTTTCAGAGATTACAGGCCGTTGTCAAGTGCGACTGAAAGTTACGCTGTAGAAAAGCAACTTCAAGTCATATAAAGGCGTAAACCGGTCGTGTAGACTTAATGAGGTTCAAATTAAGATACTGGAGTGAACTCTCATTGCCGCGGCGGAATAGCCGCGCGCACTGAGGTGCCGTGCTGCGGTGCGCGCGGCCGTTCGCCGTCGGATGTTCGAGTCCTTCTTCGGGCATAGGTGTACGTGTTGTCCTTAGGTTAGTTTAACTTAGTTCAAGTCGTTTGTAAGCTACGGACTGATAACCAAGCAGTTAAGTCCCACAAAAAAATGTTCAAATGTTTGTAGAGCTTATGGGACTTAACTACGGGGTCATCAGTCCCTAAACTTACAAACTACTTACAAACCAGCTAATACTAAGGACGGCACAAATATCCATGCCCGAGGGGGGATTCGAACCCCCGACCATAGTGGCCGTGCAGACCGTGACTGGAGCGCCTCAGTCCCCTCGGCCACCGTGGCCGGCTTAAGTCCCGCAGATTTACAAACACTGAACTTTTTTTTTTTAACTTTTATTAACTGGAGCACAGTTCCTGAAGAAGCACCATTCAAATAGGGAGATACAAATAACGCTTCAAATTTTTTCTTAACCACTTCATCGAAATGCAGCTTCTGTGCTATGAAAACTAATAACTACACTATTCAAAACAATTAGGGATCAATTGGGATATCTGGGTTCTGAAATAATGTCGTAGACAGAATGAATTAAAATGGTTCGATGTCTTTCTGTCGGTTCTACGGTAACCAAGACAGTGGTAATATCACAAAGTTGTTGCAGAGGGAGTTGGTGTTGAACTGTGTTTACTCTGCCGAACGAATTACACAAGCACTTGGGTTCAGATAGTATAGTAACCAGGTAGTTCATAGCAGCAACAACGTGACTTACCCGAAACTATGGTATGGAGAGAAATAGGAAGGTTGGAAGCAGGACAGGCACAGCGGAAAGTGGCTGCATCGATTGGAGTGTCCCCAAGGACCTGCAAGCGATTTCACACAAGGAACCGTTAGAAGAAAGCAAGGCCAAAGTTGTCCAGGGTATAATCAGCAAGATATGACCTTTATCTCCGGTTAACAGCCTGTCGACGCAGGAGTCTGAAAAATGCAACCCCCTTCTATGGTATTGATATCATGTTACTTTGTTTCTCTCTTTTAAAAAGTCACCCCACAATACAGCTCACTCTTGCTTTCATGATCGAGTGTTATTCTAAGCATGGTTTCGAGCGGCTCAGAGAGTTCGACGTCAAGGTGTCCCGTGTAAAAGCTATTTCTCCACAGAAAGGGTTCTGAGTGCTGTTTTGTTCCTTTGTACTCTGCTACATGTACCCATAATTATTCCAAGTGTAAAATCGCGGAGGAAATGTTTCAAACATTCACTACCAGTTGACACAATCGTTTTGCATATGAGTGCTTCCAGATGTCGGTCCAAGTGTCAGACGTAAGGGTTTCCTCAGTTTAGCCGTGTGGTTTTGACGAGATAAGAGACAAGTTTTTTGGAAACTGGGCAGAACAGTGTAGGCAGCGACAGAGATTATACACTTCTATAGAGAGACGAATCTAATCGGGGATTTTGTAGCGCAAGATTTACTGATGATCGTTAATTAGCTAAAGCTATGAACGTATTAGATGTTACTCGATAGAACAGTGGTAGAGTGCCAGGCTATAAATCCTAAGGTTGCGGGTTCGATCCCCGCCAGGTCCTAGGACCTTTAGCTGTCACTTTCCATTTCTTTCACCTCTGGCAGTGTTGGTAATGTGAAAAAACATCGACTAACACAGTGGTTCGGAACCCACGTTAAAGTGTAGGTCACCCTATAACTGGCTGGTTAAGTCAGTTCGAAGGTCGGAGGAAGGCAACGGCATACCACCTCCAAACAGGACCATGCCTAGTAAACCACTGTGGTGTTCAAACCAATCTTCGGATTGTTGACTGCTTTACCTTTATGAACGTATTCCAGGCAATTTTAATTGATACAACTATCTACTTTGATTTCAGCGGGGCTAACGAAACATTGATATTAATGCAGACGTGTAAGTTCAGCAAATTCTGTACGATGAAAGTACTTCATAAAATCCATCTCTTATACAACCTCTGATAAAGTTCGGTGAATAGTCCTGTAACATTAACGTAGATGAAATATGAGCTACAGTTACCTCACTGTCCTTACCTCACATAACTATGCTCCGTTGAGCTCTACGATCTAAGTCCTGGAAACTTAGCACGAAGTCTTCCTTTTGGGATGATGTTCAAAAGCCTCGTCAGGTTTCGTCGGATGTCAGAAATGTCGTCAAATCTCTATCCTTTCAAACCGAGTTTGAGTTAAGGGAATAGGAATAACTCGCCGCATCTCAATCCTACAGACTTTTTTTCTAATCTCTCGGCTCAAACTCGCTTAGAAAGGCAACACAAAGGATTCTAAAGAAAGCTGATTGACTGCAGTAATGAAGGAGTTTCTTTTTCTATTTACGGTGACGCGTTTAGGGCCCAGCCCATCATCGGGGCACCTCGTGACAAAGTACAGGATACAGTATATATAGGTAAAAATAGTTACGAAGACCAAAATTTAAAAATCTCTGGCATTTACAGTTATAAGATACATACCTCTCCTGAATGGAGAACGGAAAAAGACATGTAAAAACTCATAATACATTAACGGTCAACATCAGCTGTACTTGTAACATAAGTTGCTAGCTCGATGGATCACACGCCAATACCACTGAATGGAAAGTATACTACTGAGCAACTTAGGCGTAGCATAGGCGCTCTCTATGTATGACCGCAAAAGTTACCATAATTTACAGGGACAAAAAGAACTCAACGGCGAGTTAGTTAAAAAATTTTCAATAATGGAAAATAGTTGTCAAACAATAAAACACCAATATCTAATCGAAGGACAAATAGCAGAATAAACTTAGGGAAATCTCCGCACAGGAAGAGAGCACAAAAATCGGTCATTCAAGTAAACCTAGTAACAGATCAGAATACCACTGAAACTTCCTGGCAGATTAAAATTGTGTTTCGGAACCGGGACCCGAACCTGGGACCTTTGCCTTTCGCGGACGAGCTCACTACCGACTGTGCTATCCCGACACGACTCACGATGCCGCCTCACAACTTTACTTCCGCCAGTACCCCGCCTCCTACTTTCCAAACTTCACAGAAGTTCTCCTGCGAAACTTGCAAGACTAGCACTCCTGGAAGAAAGGATATGGTGGAGACATGGCTTAGCCACAGCCTAAGGGATGTTTCCAGAATGAAACTTTCACTCTTCAGCCACTGTCTGGAACGGAAAATATGGTCATTTATTAAACATTCTTTATTATTATGATAACTAGTCCAAATTTCTAACTCTTCAAGGATATCTAGGGTAATACCCTTCGTACCAATATGCAAAGTAGACAAATCTGCCTCTATATTTCGTAGCTTATGGTTTCTTTCCCTTAGGTGAGCTCCTAAAGCACTGTTAGTAGCATAACCGTGTTCCCGGTCTAGTAAAAAAAACTCCCTTCCCGTTTGTCCATCATAAAATTTATTGTAAGTCCCACAAAGAATTTTATATACACCTGATTTACAGAATTTATCAAGCGTTGGCTTCGCTTTGAAAGGAAAGAGATTTGACGATATTCCTGACATCCAACGAAACGTGACGAGGCTTTTGAACACCATCCCAAAGGAAGACTTCGTGCAGTTTCCAGGACATGTAGTATGGGAAGTTATTTTGACGGACAGTGAGGTAACTGTAGTTCATAGTTCACCTACATTGATGTTGCAGGACTATTCACCGAACTTTATTGTTAGAGGTTGTAGCTACTTGAAAAGTTCAAGTCTGAAACAGAAGTATGGAAGAATGTGCTCCACGTATGCAAACGACGAAAGGTCATGACAGTGGTACGCCGTAAGGTACGGGCTGGAACACCTGCACGGAGTGACATTTACACGGAGTGACACTTGCGTGACACCGGAGCTCTTGGCGGGTAACCGGCTTTTGGCCGGTACAGTCACACTAACAAGTCCAGCAGTTCAGCACAGCCGCTCCTGGGTCCTGGCTGCCGATCACACCACGGCAATAAGCAACCGTGTATCACTTCACTGTGGCTATTGTACTGACGATGACTGGCAATGAAATATAACATAATGAGAACTGAGGATGAAATTCATAATCTCTTGTAATATTTAGATGATGCAAATGTCGGGTGGCAGCCAAGTACAAAACATTGTAATTCTTAGCACTTACCGCTTTATTGCCGTTTTAGGGCGAAATTTAAATCGACAAATTTATACATCATTAGCATTTGATTTAAACATTAAACATAAAAACATAGAATATCAATGAATTTTATGTATTTTCCTTTTCACTGCCAGATTTCAAGAGCTTGTCTTCGAATTAGCTTTCCCCGTAAAGCTAATTCGAAGACAAGCTCTTGAAATCTGGCAGTGAGCTTCAGTGGTTGGATTTCGTCTTTGCTGAAAAATGCATCGACATGAAACTTCCTGGCAGATTTCATATCAGCGCACACTCCGCTGCAGAGTGAAAGTTTCATTATGGAAACATCCCTTAGGCTGTGGCTAAGCCATGTCTCCACCATATCCTTTCTTCCAGGGGTGCTAGTCTTGCATGTTTCGCAGGAGAGCTTCTGTGAAGTTTGGAAAGTAGGAGGCGAAATACTGGCGGAAATAAAGTTGTGAGGCGGCATCGTGAGTCGTGTCGGGATGGCTCTGTCGGTAGAGCGCTTGTCCACGATAGGCAAAGGTCCCAGGTTCGAGTCACGGTTCCGGTACACAATTATAATCTGCCAGGAAGTTTCATATCAGCGCACATTCCGCTGCAGAGTGAAAAGTTTCATTCAAGCATCGACATAAACGTAGCTACAAATTTACATTGCGAAAAGACAAGCCCAAGAGACTAATTTTGCTATGAAACTA
This sequence comes from Locusta migratoria, assembly GCA_026315105.1. Classification (NCBI taxonomy): domain Eukaryota; kingdom Metazoa; phylum Arthropoda; class Insecta; order Orthoptera; family Acrididae; genus Locusta; species Locusta migratoria. The sequence goes on along the minus strand of CM048748.1, from coordinate 335,610,754 downwards.
ATCACGCGAACTTTACGCAGGAGGTGTATAAGTTCTAGCTGTAACCAAGTTTCCACACTGTCAACATAACTTGAAAATCAGCAAAAATGTACAACCCTTTGCTAGCTGAAGAACAGTAAAGTAATTTGATCTAGATTCAGATTAATTTGTTGAGTGTTACACATTAAGCAAAAATGTATTATCATAGTGAAAATGTTGGGAAATTATTGAGAGGTTTATATCTCTGTTAAGATATGATGACGTTCTTCAGTCCTACCTTTTAAAAGCATTACATTTAGAACACTAAACAGGGAATAAACTTATTAGGCATCCCGCACATATATGTTGATGTGTGTAACTCTACCATCATACTACCTGCATCCTTTAAAAACACTCCCCACTTTACCCGAAGACTCCATCGTATAGCTTCAGTTTAAAAATGATAATAATAATAATAATAATAATAATAAACTATTTCACATATTTGGAGTGTTTACTCTTCTACATCTACATCTACACAGATACTCTGCAAATCGCATTTAAGTGCCTGGCAGAGGGTTCATTAACTACTTTCATAACTTTTCTCTACCGTTCCATTCTCTAATAGCGCGCGGGAAGAAAGAACACCTAAATCGTTCCGTTTTCGATCTGATTTCTCTTATTTTATTGGGTTGGTCATGACTCCCTAAGTAGGTCGGTGTTAGAAAAATATTTTCACATTCAGAAGTAAAAGCCGGTGATTGAAACTTCGCAAACAGATCACGCCACAATTAATAACGTCTTTCTTTTAATGATTTCCACCCCAATTCGTGCAACGTTTCCGTGACGCTTTCCATCCCGTAACATGATAAAACAAAACGAGCTGCCCTTCTCTGAACATTCTCAATATCTTCCGTCGGTCCCACCTGGTGAGGGTCCCACAATGGGCAACAGTACTCCAGGAGAGGACTCACAAGTGTGATGTAGGCAGTCTCTTTGGTGGAGCTGGTGCATCTTCGACGCGTTCTGCCAATGAAATGATTTGGCTGTATTCGAAATACAAATATGTCTAAAAAATGTTTCAAATCCCCCTGTGTAAGGGACTGTGGCACACCAAAAGATGTCAAATACAATTTCCGATTTCTGTCACCATCAAACAGAACAAATTTTACTCTTAACTTGTTATAATCTCAAACAGGGAGAAACAAGTTGGAAGATTTCCAGGAAAACTGAAGTGAAACAATTGGCAGCCAATCTTTGCATATCAATTACTTTGCCTGTTGTCTGTGTAAATATAAATTAGAGAATACACTGAACTTCAATTCAGTAAAAAGAGTTCTAGGGAAATAGGCAGAGACTTGCAATCACATATCCGTACCACTGCTCCTCATGAAGAAGTCAGTGAGTAGATTTTATTGCAGAAAATTCAAGAAAAAGGCAACCCAGAGAAATGTTATGGAGCCGGTAAATTTTAACGGGTGTATGTCTTGCAGGAGCATTCAAATTTTTATAAAATGTTAAGCTCAATTTTATCGGAAGTACTGTATATTTTTTAAATGGTGCAACCTTTTTTATCATCAGTATTAACCAATCAGAATGAAATTTTTGCAGGAAATAGTCTTGATGTGTTTGCATACATCTGTACATTAATATTATCGAAAACATAACTTTTTTATTTTATTATGACATTTAAGTATCAATAATTGAAGAAAATTTAAGGCTGAAATATGAAATAAAGACTGAAAACATATGATCAATACATCACATAAAATGAATGCACAGAACTGTTAAAGTATGCCTTGTGAATTTACATACATCATCTGCCGTTTGAAAGTACCGAAAGTTGGTTTTCTAGAATACTATAAAAGCAAATTAAAAATTAAGAACATGTAAATCGCTTAAGTTATGGACATAAAACGTCGAGTATTGTTACACCTTTACATAATAGATACTATTTTAAAATTTTGTCGCAAAAGTAGAAGAAAAGGTAAATTTTTGGGTGGAGTCTCCCCTTAAACACTTCACCGTATATACAGTATGTTAGTTTACAAGTCTACGCCGAACATAATTATTATTATTATAGTTGCTCTGAATACAGCACAGCACAGATTTCAAACGGACCACTTCCTCTAACGCTACGCTGTGTGCAGTGCTATGGCTGGAAGCAATTCCGAAGCCAATAGGAAACTTGGGGTGTTTACGTGGCCCCCTGAAATGAGCAGCGGGTCCGCAATAGGACCTGAACTGATGGCGGGCCGGCCCGTATAAATGTTTTATGACTCGGTTTACGTGCGTGAGTGGTTTACTGTCGCGGAGATTCACTCAATTCACGCAATGACCCGCCGTCGTATAGGAGTTGCTACGCAGAAACCTCGCCGCAAGTAGATCGATATCGCTCGCAGGAGAACCGCCTTTTCTAGAGGGCTATTGACGGGCCGACTGGAAGCTATTATTTACGAGAAAAATGAAACTAAAAGAGGCGAGAGGAGCAAAAACACTCCTCCAAGGTAAACACAAGATACGCTGAAATTCGCTCCATTGTGACTTCTATTTACTCCTGCAGCACAAACAGCTCTGAAACAGATGCGATTGGGAGAAACAGTTAGTAAAGCACAGTGGATACCGTTTATAGCGACAAAGATTCTACCACCGTATTGCCTATAACAGTTACATACAGGGTGTCCAGAAAAGGACTCCCTGATTTCAAAATCAAATATCTCGAAAACAAAGATCGATAGACGAATGCAGTAAACGGTATGTTTATTGTAAAAGCTGTAAGACGTTTATACAGCAGTTTGAAATAATAGTTACAAAAGCTGCTAACAGATGGTGCTGTAATCGCCATACGTAAATGCCTAGCATAAATAGTGATCCGAAGCCCAGAGCGATCAGTTCCACTATTGAAACGTGAAAGGAGGTTAGCGTACCGAAGGAAGAGATTAAAACCATGTACTCCATTGAACAACGTGTTTTTCTGGTGCTAGAGTACCACAGGTTAGAAGAGAGTCCTACGGCAACAAGGCGAAGTTTTCAAGCACGATTTAATGTTCCAAGAGGACCCGATGCGAAAACCATTCGTACGCTCTTCGCAAAATTTCAACGAACTGGCGGCGTAACTGACGATCTAGTGGGAAATGTTGGCCGCAAGCAAACCGCAGTTACGCCTGAAAATATCGACACAGTTTCTGGAATTATTCAGCGAAATCCAATGTCATCTGTCCGCAGAATTGCATCTGAGACTGGTTTCAAGCGTTCCAGCACGCAGAAAATACTGAGAAAGAGCCTACACATGTTTCCATTAAAAATTCAAACGCATCAGGCCACACCCCGTACGAGCTGTGCAACAAAGGGTTGCCTTTGCTAATCAGATTCTCACAATGATTGATAGTGAAGGATTTGATGTTGGCTGCATCTGGTTTACAGATGAAGCACACTTCCACTTGAATGGATACGTGAATAAGCAGAACTAGCTATTTTGGGGTTCCGAAAAGCCATATTGGTGTGAAGCGAAACCCCTGTATTCTCCTAAAGTTACTGTGTGGGCTGCAGTATGCAGCAGAGGCATTGTTGGCCTTTTTTGATTCGAGAAAAGGTCACTGGTGCACCTTTCGTTGCAATTTTGGAACAATTTGTCGCCACAAAGCAAGCGTTAGAGGATCGACCAGGTACTGAATGGTTTATGCAAGATGGAGCCCGATCACATCGGACCGAACAAGTGTTTCGCTTTCTTGAGGAATACTTCGGAAATCGAGTCATTGCTTTGGAATATCCCAAATTTACTGGTGCAGGCATGGATTGGCCTCCATATTCGCCGGGTTTGAGTCCCTATGACTTTTTCTTGTGGGGCACAGTGAAAGACATGGTCTACCCGAAGCATCCCGCCACGCTGGACGAGCTTGAATCGGCGATCTCTGTGGCATGTGAATCCATTTCGGTTGAGACATTACGGAATGTGATGGCTAATTTCATTCTTCGTTTGCGCCACCTCTGTAGTGCCAATGGTGAACATTTTGAAAACATTGTGATGTGATTGTTTACAAAGAGTGTTTTCATACGATTATTTCACTTATGTATGCTAATTTGAGCTGCACAGCGTACAGCGCCATCTGTTAGCAGCTTTTGTAACTATTATTTCAAACTGCTGTATAAACTTCTTACAGCTTTCACAATTAACATACCGCTTACTGCATTCCTCTATCGATCTTTGTTTTTGAGATATTTAATTTTGAAATCAGGGAGCCCTTTTCAGGACACCCTGTATGACGGTTCCGTCTAAATCCCACGAAAACCAATCATTTAAAAAAATTGCTTAGTCTGACATCGTTTATTGGAGCCTATCCCTTACTTTTCAAACAAATATATTGACTATAACTACCAACGGTCATTTTGTTTGTTTAGTATTGAGGGATTACTGCAATGAAGTAATGATTCTTTTCTAACTCTTGCTTTCTGTAAGTTGTAGGTTCCAAAACATTGCTTTGTGAGAATTATAACTTGGCATGCAGACTCACTAGTTCTGACCGGCAGCAGTCAGAGACGTCGTGCCCTATCGACGGAAATGTTCGTTGCCAACTGTGCAGCGTTTCACTTATGTTGGCTGTATTGTTGTTTACTTTCTCACTAAGCTGTGCTGTTGCTATGTCGCTATCTTCATCTTGTCTCAATCTACAATTTTTCCTAATGAGAATACGGGACACTCAGTGTACAGTAGCTGTCATAAGCAAAAGACTATAGAATACGTTTAATTCCTGTGTGACGTCCTTAAGAATGAATACAAATAAAATTTAAAAAAGTACCTGGGAAAACATATTTTAATTATTAGAAAATACTTACACGAAATGTCTCTAAACAACAAAATTACATTTTTCAACCTAAAGTAAGATGTTAACTCTTCAATAAAACATCACATAACATCATTTGCCTACAGTTGGCAAAGATACCAGTATATACTTTTAAAAAAGGTTATGTACAACCATATAGTGGATAATTAAGGCTATACCAATAAAAATAGTGTCTTTACGCCTCCTTTCGTTACTGAAAAAGTTCATTTTTACAAATAAAATGATGAATATAGCAATTGAGGTGAAGAACCAAGACAAGCCTCAACAAAATGTTTGTAAATCTATCGGATTGAACTGCGTGGTCACCAGTCCGTAGCTAACAAACTACTTAAACTAAGGTAAACTAACCTAAGGACAACACAAACACGCATGCCCTAGGAGGGACACGAACCCCCGACAGCGATCGGTCGCGTGCTCCGCAGCACGGCACCCCAGTACGCACGGGTAATCCGCCGCGGCAACATCTTTCGTAATTATAATCACTCCATAAATGCGTAAACACGAATATGAAGTAGACATATTTAATATTAATTCTACGAGGCTGAGCGGGTTTTGCCACATATCTGCACAAAACAAAAACTCAGAGCAGTTATAGAAAACTGATGTTTTCATATCTAAAGGCTGTATAAGATGACGATATGCCGCGAAAGGAACAGGTCTAACGCGACATACGATTGGGTTCAGGTAGGAGCTAATAATCTGCGTACCAATAAATACAAATTAATTTTTTTTAATTGTGTTTCGTTACTTTGTAAACGCAATTGGTTCAATTTAGACCACAGTCAATACTACTCGATGTAAAAGCTCTGTGATCCTGAATATTAAAGTTTTAATTTCATGATAGCCATTTAATAAAGCATGTTTATGCTTGTAATGTTTCACATTTTGCCGCGGCGGAGCAAGCCGAGCGCATTGAGGCGCTATGCTACGATGCGCGAGGCCGTTCCCCGTTGGGGGTTCGAATCCCTCCTCGGGCATGGATGTTTGTGTCGTCTTTAGTATAAAGTAGTTCATAAGTAGTTTGTAAGTTTAGGGACTAATGAATCATGTTCATAAGTAGTTTGTAAGTTTAGGGACTGATGAACCAGCAGTTAAGTCCCTTACTATTTAGAAACATTTGAACATTTGTTTAAAATTTTACTTATTTGCTTTCCGTGTCCTGAACCAGATTTCTAGCTTCCAAAAATTAGAAGCCAGTGTGGCTGTGTCATTTGCCTCTGGTCTAAATATAGGCAGATAAGGAGACGTTGACGCTCCTGGACAGAGCCACACGGACAGAGAGTGTTCTCATTCTCTTTTAGGAATCCTCATCGGTGCATGTTAGCCTCTCAGTTTTACCCTCAGACGGTCCAGGGTTCCCCAGACACTGCACGGCCGCTCTACACCAGGTTCCAGCTCTTCTTTTACAGCTTTATGGCGGTTTCTCAAGTCTATTTCCCACCTTGCCATGCTATTGTCTGCAGCTGACCCTTCCAGGTCTCGGGTACGTGTTACGAAACCCTTCCTCAATGTTCAATTGTTTGTAGAACTTATGGGACTTAACTACGGGGTCATCAGTCCCTAAGCTTACAAACCACTTATGAACTACCTAAGACTAAGGACGGCACAAATATCCAAGGCCGAGGGGGGATTCGAACCCCCGACCGCAGTGGCCGTGCAGACCGTGACTGGAGCGCCTCAATCCCCTCGGTCACCGCGGCCGGCAAACCCTTCCTCGAACGAAGCAGTCGGTCACCAGGCTGCTGTCAATATAAAGGGTTACACTTGTCTTTTTTTTTTTTTTTTTTTTTTTTTTTTTTTTTTTTTTTTTTTTTCCGACTTTGGCAGCGATATCACCTCGTATGTTGGGGCGGTGCGATTCTCCCGGTCAAATAATATATATATAATTTTTTTTTTTATTTTTTTTTTTTTTTTACTGGGGTTGGTTTCAAGCATCCGGGCCCAATCCGTGCCGTTTTATTCACTTTTCCCTAGGGCATGGGTGTGTGTGTTGTCCTTAGGTTAGTTTACCTAGGTTTAAGTAGTTTGTAAGCTACGGACTGATATCCACGCAGTTTGGTCCGATAGATTTACAAACAATTGAACATTTCATTCACCTTTTTCGCGCGCGTTGACGCAGTCTACACTGCAGCGGCATATCCCGCGGCTGACACACTGAGCACACGGCCTGAGACTACCTTTCTAAATGCATGCGCAAACAACAGAAGGCATAAGCTTAACCAACCATAGAACGATTACCTCGCAACAAACTTGGACGTGATGCTTTCAGGAAAAAAATTAAGAAAAAACTTCGTTCTATTGCTAAACGTGGGGAACCGATGTTCGATGCAGAACATAGTTTCAATCGATTGTCTCGTTACGGATCATGACAGTGAGCTTCCACGCTAATTAAATCGGAAACGGAGCAACGTTTCAAAAAATGTTCAAATGTTTGTAAAGCTTATGGGACTTAACTACGGGGTCATCAGTCCCTAAACTTACAAACTGCTTATGAACCACCTTATACCAAAGACAGCACAAACATTCATGCCCAAGGGGGGATTCGAACCCCCGACGGGGAACTGCCTAGCGCATCTAGCATAGCGCCTCAATGCGCTCGGCCGCTCCGCCGCGGCACAACGTTTCAAGTTTTTATTTCTGAGCTCAACACGCTCTGCAATACCCTTACAAGCTCTTCACACTGTTTCTGGTGCCCTGTATATGCACATTCAGATTATCTTGAAGAGAAAATATAGTAGGTCCACTGTGTAAAATCATCAATATCTTTACACGACTTTCATCGTCTTTAATATCTGATAGCTTATATAGTCTAAAAAAATTAATTATCTAGTATTCCTGTTTTTATAAAGAAAATGCTCACACCAAGATTACTTCATATTCAAATGTTCAAATGTTTGTACAGCTTATGGGACTTAACTACGGGGTCATCAGTCCCTAAACTTACAGACTACTTATCAACTAGCTTATCCTAAGGACGGCACAAATATTCATGCCCGAGGGGGGGATTCGAACCGCAGACCATAGTGGCCGTGCAGACCGTGACTGGCGCGCCTCAGTCCCCTCGGCCACTGCGGCCGGCGATTACGTCATATTACGAATTACTCCACAGCTCAGGTTTATATAAGAAAAATGTTTAGACATGTTGTGCAACAATATAACGGAATTTCTGTGATACTAGTGCATTCAATTCATTGCCCTACGAAGTCGCATTGTGGACTAAACAATAAGACAGAGCTTTCAAGTTTTGGTCGGCAGTTGACAATGGGTCTTAATAACCGCATCAAAGCGGCGTTTCAATAACACCGCCGCTGCGTCCCGGAAATTACGACCTGGTGAGAGGGGGGGGGGGGGGGGGTAGCCTGTCAACAGAGCGCCTTCCGGGAAACTGTCAGCGCTTTGAAACGGGTGCCAGGGACTGTCACTGAGAAGTGGAACCTTATTGAAGTAATATGGACCCCCGCCAAAGACGAAACATAACTCCTGTACCTCTACTGTAGTAGGCCGCCAAAACGAAACAGCAATTACTAACACGTTGGTGCATAATATTACAGCGATTAACTCATCAACACTAAACCACTGTGGTAGAATGTTCATCCATTCCATTATTGTGGTGTAGTACAGCAACTGTATGAAGTCGAAATTCTTGCATAAAAGACTGATTTTTTTTTTTTTTTTTTTTTTTTTTTTTTTTTGCAAACAAGACAATTTTATTCAGATATGACACGTTTCGCCCGGTGAACTGACGTTTGTCACGTGTATAAATCGAAACTAGCCGCGGTGGAGTAACCGAGCGGTCTAAAGCTTCTCGCTGCGGGGCGCGCGGTTGCTCGCCGTGGAGGTCCGAGTCCTCCCTGTGGCATGTGTGTGTGTGTGTGTGTGTGTGTGTGTGTGTGTGTGTGTGTGTGTGTGTGTTGTCCTTAGGTTAGTTTACCTAGGTTTAAGTAGTTTGTAAGCTACGGACTGATGATCACGCAGTTTGGTGCGATAGATTTACAAACATTTGAATAAATCGAAACTAAGACCTACTCTATGCTACAGGGACATCAGTCAAGATATCTGAAGATCCCCTAACCGGACGAAACGCGTCATATCTGAATGAAACAGATTTTTTGCTACCAAGACAGTTTTTTTTATTCAAGAATATTCATGTACATGTATTATAAGGAGGCAGTTGTGTTTGCAGTATACTGTTCACTACAAAAGGTATGTAGGTTTACGTATGCGAGGTGTCACTACAGACTTACACTGTACATTGTTTTCAAGCGCTGAACGGGGCCTCTCTCTGCCGCGGCGGAGTGGCCGAGCGCATTGTGGCGCTACGCTCCGATGCGCTAGGCCGTTCCCCGTCGGGTGTTCGAATCCTCTCTCGGGCTTGGATGTTTTGTGCAGTCTTTAGCGTAAGGTAGTGTAAGTTTAGGGACTGATGACCCCGAAGTTAAGTCCCTTAAGCTTAACAACATTGAAAACGACATCTAAGTCACGTGACTCGAGGCAGGAAGCCGTTTTCGTCATTAGTATGAACAAAAAGTTTAGCTGGATCGTAGTTTTTATCACTTTTAGCTGAAATCAAGCACAATACAACGTCTTATTGAATTCTCATTGCAAATTTAGTAGTACAGTTAACGTTATTTTTTCCTCAATTCTTAATATTAAATCGATGATTACTGTATCTTTTATATGTGACTAAGTTAAACGTATAGAAAGCTTTCTTTTAGAAGCAATGGAATCGAGGTTCATAAGTGAATACTTGCCTTTGTATAACCAGTCTTTTAGCTTGCTGTTCCTACAGGAGTAGAAGACGAAATATCAGTGTGACAAGCAACAACAGTTTTGTTACGATTCCTCAAAAATACTTACTGGGCCCGCAGCATATACAAGGTCAAAATTTGACATTATCATAATATAGAAATTCAAGTTTGCTGCTAACAATATTTATTCAGCTTGTGCAAATTGACACCACTACGAGCTTGTTTCGGCTTTTGCCATTTTCAAGTAGACCTGGTGATGTGTAATAAAATAAATACCTACGTTTGCAATATACAATTTTGTATGAAAAATTAAAAAAAAAAAAATTATTTCATTACAAATTAACTTACGTTTAAGATCGCAAAAGCCGAAACAAGCTGGTAGTGGAGTCTATTTGCACAAGCTGAATAAATATTGTTAGCAGCAAACTTGAATTTCTATATTACGATAACCTCAAAAGTACATTAAAATGTCTCGTTATGCTTTTATACGAACTGAAATCGGTTTGTATCCATTATGTCAGATTTTAACATAACACAAACATTTACATTTTATGATTCGGCACGTGCAGTGATGCCGATGAGTAAAACAAGAAACATGTTGACTATTTACATTAAAATAAAGTGATGTGACCGCCGTAGAGCAACAGCGTCTGAAGAGAAGGCCTGCGCGCTGCCGTGCCACGTCACGCAGAGTAGGCCGCGACCGCGTAGCTCACTGGTGGACCGATGGGGCACAGCCCACGCCTCGCATCGGCCAACCAGTAAGCCAAGCGATATCGACGTACTGTGCGTGACGTGGCACGGCATTGCGTAGGCCTTCTCTTCGGACGGTGTTGCGTAGAGTGGCCGAACGTTCCAGGCGCCTTGCTGCCTTGCTGCGGAGCGCGCCGCTGCTTGCCATCGGAGGTTCGAGTCCTCCCTCGGGCATAGGTGTGTTTGTTGTCCTTGGCATTAGTTAAAGTAGTTTGTAAGCGTAGGGACTGATGACCTGAGTAGTTAAGTCCGGTAGATTTACAAACAATGTGATGTGAAATCATTACGGAGGAACTCGACACGTTGAACTGGTTTCTTGCCTGTAATCAGTGGTCTGTTTTTATCTTTAACTGTGTATAACGCTATTACAAGCAGATCTGCACCAGAAATTACTTACTTGATGATATATGAACTCAGTCAAGACTATCGATAGACACATTAATCAGTTCAAAAAGTAACAGATTCCTAGTGCAACACAAACACTGAATTCACAATTCTGTTTCTTATAAAAAGAATTGTCAATACCTTTTACTTGGGTACATGTAAAATCGACAATGATCAAAATAACATTAGTACTGTTGGAAAAATTACGTTACCTCAGTTACAATATACCGGGTGATCAAAAAGTCAGTATAAATTTTAAAACTTAATAAATCACGGAATAATGTAGATAGAGAGGTAAAAATTGACACACATGCTTGGAATGACATGGGGTCTTATTGGGAAACAAAAAAGGCCTACAGATGGCGTTTCATCTGATCAGAAAAGCAATAATAGCATAACGGAATTAAGACAAAGCAAATATGATGTTCTTTACAGGAAATGCTAAATACGTTCAGCATCATTCCTCAACAATAGTTGTAGTCGAGGAATAATGTTGTGAACAGCACTGTAAAGCATGTCCGCAAATATGGTGAGGCATTGGCGTCGGATGTTGTCTTTCAGCATCCCTAGAGATGTCGGTCGATCACGATAGACTTGTGACTTCAGGTAACACCAAAGCCAATAATCGCACGGACTGAGGTCTGAGGACCTGGGAGGCCAAGCACAACGAAAGTGGCGGCAGAGCACACAATCATCATCAAACCACGCGCGCAACAGATCTTTCAAGTGTCTAGCAATATGGGGTGGATACGCAGACAAAGCGTACGTTCCCGTAGGTGTATATCAACCAGGCTGGGGATGATGCGATTCTGTAACATATCGGCGTACCTCTCACCCGTCACGGTAGCAGTTACAAAACCAGAATCACGCAGTTAATCGCAGAAAAAAGGTCCGATAACGGTAGATGTGATAAATCCAACCCATACCGTAACTTTCTCGTCGTGGAATGGAGATTCCACGACAGTTCTAGGATTTTCGGTAGCCCAAATTCTGTAGTTGTGGGCGTTGACAGATCCTCGGAGCGTGAAATGAGCTTCGTTGGTACACAACACGTTACTCAACCAATCGTCATCTTCCGCCATCTTTAGAAACACCAACAGCGCAAATGCCCTCCACTGCACTAAATCGCCAGATAACAGTTCATGATGCCGATGGACTTTGTAAGGATAGCATCGGAGGGTACTCCGAAGTGCCAACCAAACAGTAGTGTATGTAATGCCGGTGCGACGTGCGACTGCACGGGCGCTGACTTCCCCGTGCATAGACGAACCCGCTACAGTCTCCATTTCTTCCTGAACTGTCTCAGCAGCATTACACCTTGTGCTCGGTCGGCCAGTATGGGGTCTACCATCTGAACAAACCGTGGCTTCAAACTTCGAAATCATTCTCACCACAGCTTCATTTGTCAACGGACCTTTACCCGTTCGAATCCTCTTCCTATGGCTATAGGATCGTAACGCTGAACTAGCATATTCCTGATTCTGAGAATACAACTTCACTAAAAGCGCCTTTTGAGGTAACGTCAACATGCTGCGACTGCTGGTGCATATGATTTTCTCTCATTACAGCTCCTTTTATACACGATTTTCATGCGCAGTCACTGACGTTTTGCTGTCCAGCGCCCTCTGTCGGACATTTTTGAACTTTTTTTTTCTAATAAAACCCCATGTCATTCCAAGTATGTGTGTAAATTTTTACCTCTCTATCTGCATTTATTAAGTTTTCAAATTTGTATTTACTTTTTCAAAAAATGTTCAAATGTTTGTTAAGCTTATGGGACTTAACTACGGGGTCATCAGTCCCTAAACTTACAAACTGCTTATGAACTACTTACAAACTAGGACGGCACAAATATCCATGCCCGAGGGGGGGGGGGATTCGAACCCCCGACCGTAGTGACCGTGCTGACCGTGACTGGAGCGCCTCAGTCACCTCGGCCACCGCGGCCGGCATTTTACTTTTTGATCAGCCGTTACTAATAAGACAGTTTACTACTCACCGCAAAGACGTGACGACGAGCCGTGACAGGAACATAAAAAAGGCACACACATACAACAATTTCAGCTAGCGGCCCTGGCCTTCTTCAGAAACAGGAAACACTCACGCGATCAGACCGTCTCACAACAGTCGTGTCCGGCTGCGGTGTGAAAAGGGGTGAGGGGAGGGGGGATAGGAATGTTGGCCACCACCGTGACTTCTTGTAGCGGTCCCCGGTGACGCCCAGCTGTCGCCCGGAAAGACGGGCAGCGTCTCGGCTGCCAGAGGCGCCTCACGCAGCGCTCTCCAAGTCACTCGGTCCGAGGCCACACTGGTCCCAGCGGGAGGCGTCCCAGTATCTGGCAGGAAGACGCGAGGCGCGGCTCACGCATCGCTGCCTCCTGGGGATACACCGCAACTCCACCCATCACAGCTCTGCCGAGGCACGCTCCAGGGTAACACGGTGCCGACAAACGAGGACGAGCAGCAGGCCACGTACACAAGGGGCACGTCTATCAGGCTCATAACTGGCACATCTGCATCACGACGTGTAGCGATGGGTACTTTGCGTTCCAACGTCACTTTAACTAATAAGTTTCTTTGCGTGGCCATCTTTCCTCAGAAAGCATTGAACTAATCGCTGTTTATTTATTTATTTAATAAAACGCCGCTTTCCTGCTGATGTTTCTTAATTTTATTCAAACGCGTTTCGCCTCTTGTGTTTCAAGGTCTCACCAGTAGAAATGTTTTTTGTTTCATAATGTTAAGGGGTTTTTCTTTGTTATCTTAGATAATCGAGTTTTCTGCCGGTAATCCGGGTCGTACTAGCACGATACTTGGATAGCGTCAGTAGAGCTCTTTGTCTGGTATTGCCTGTCGAAGCACCTTTTGGAGATTGCGGGTAACACGACAACACCCCCGCCTGACATCTACATTAGTCTTTAAAATGTTCAAATGTTTGTAGAGCTTATGGGACTTAACTAAGGGGTCATCAGTCTCTAAAACTGTACCATGTGTGATGCCATCGACGCGTATAACGGATGAGGAGCGGCTTTGGTATAGCCATCCATCCTGCATTCACCTCGTTCCAAAGTTCACCTGCAGTTGTCGTGCATAGCCTCGCTGAAAAATGGCGCCCAGGGTACTGTGCACAAAGGGTATGGGTACCAGTCGTAGAATGTGACGTACGTCAAACTGGTCACAGCGCCCTAGATTTGCGGCAACTGTGATTTTTTTTGTCGTACCGAATAGCATCCCACACATCCCACATCATCAAGCCACTACGTTCACGCTGTATGTCCCGTGCGAAAACAGTGATTGTGATGTTGTTCGTCGCGGCGGAGCGGCCGAGCGCATTGAGGCGCTATGCACCGATGCGCGAGGCCGTTCCCCGTCGGGGGTTCGAATCCCCCCTCGGCGTGGATGTTTGTGCTGTCTTTTGTGTAAGTTATAAGTTTAGGGACTGATAACCTCGCAGTTAAGTCCCATAAGCTTAACAAACATTTGATTATTACTATTATTATTATTTGCGATGTTGTTCCCCTTGTCTGCGGCAAACCAAAACCAAAAAACACATATGGATTCGTCTGAAAACATTGTAAGATAGCATTCCTGTGCCCAGCTGTGGGATCATCACTCCATAAACTTACAAACTACTTACCAGTTAACGTATACCAAAGACAACACAAACATCCATGTCCGAGGGAGGATTCGAACCTCCGACGCGTGAGGCCGCGCGATCTGCAACGTAGCATTCCAGACCGCTCGGCTACTCCCGCGCGGCTGCTCGTTAGTTAGTCGAATGCCCACCGCTCCAGTTGGTGATGCCCGCCTAATTCATGCCGTAATAAATGAGGTCTGACTGTCACCCCTGATAGAGCACGATGTGTTACACTGTTCCAGTATTGCGCCAGAGCCAAGGAGTACGCAAATCTGTCTTGCGCTGCCATTCAGCTGAGGTGTCGATCTTCTGGGAGGGTGGTCAGGGAGGTGCGGACACATTGTGCGAACCATTCTTCATACACCATTGCACTGCCGAAACATCTTTATCATCAACTAGCAGCAATTTCCCGGTTGTATCTATTACATTCTCTGATTCCGTGTTGCAGTATCGATGTTGACCTTGAAACCGTGGTCCTACATGGTTCAAGTGGTAATTATTTTTACAGAATATAGAAATGTACGTGTCATGTTATTATGAGCTTTCTTATCTCTCCTCATTCAAGTTGTTCTTCGGTTTTATTTACAGAACATACAGATGAACATGTCATGTGAATATAAGCGGCTTATCTCTCGTCATTCAAGTTGTTCCGGATGTTATTCTGAACACGAGCAAATTTCACAAGTTACAGTCGAGGCGAGCAGTACGTCATTCCATGAAATACGGTAATGTCAGCAACAAATATTTTGAGTGCTAATGGTCGTAGACGGCCATTGGACGACTAGGAGCGAGTCAGTGTCATCAAAAATTCAAATGTTCAAATGTTTGTAAAGCTTATGGGACTTAACTACGGGGTCATCAGTCCCTAAACTTACAAACTACTTATGAACTACTTACGAACTAGGACGGCACAAATATCCATGCCCGAGGGGGGATTCGAACCCCCGACCGTAGTGGCCGTGCTGACCGTGACTGGAGCGCCTTAGTCACCTCGGCCACCGCGGCCGGCGAGTCAGTGTCATTACTAAGGTGATAGTAACGGGTGTGTCTCTTATCGCGAATAAAACAGACTCCTGATGGAAGAGATGCTACGCGAAAGCATGTCCGTAGTTGCAGACGAACCGGTACAACGTAAGTGGGTCGACAGATAATCCTAGTGGCGAAAAGAAACAAAATAAGCCTACAAAACTATGCCCGGAAACATCATCCAACGATGCTACCGAGCATATAACTTGGACTCTCCGTAGTGCAGTTCAACGGCGTTTCGGGGCATGGGTTTCTATACTCAATTTGTTCCTCAAGACGCCTTCTACATCCGTCTAGGATTTTGTTGGTGCAATTGTGTAATTCTGAAGCACACTGACTTATGGAACGCACACCCATCTCAGTCTTCGACGTGTGTTTACTGCCGGAAATCGCGCTGAGAAATGAAGTGAGGAAGTGGAGGAGCAGCTAGACAGAGGGATGAGGAGCTGATAGAGAAGGAGGGGACGTGGAGATGGGCAGAGAGAGAGAGGTAGGAAGAGGTGAATAGAGAGAGACAGACAGAGAGAGAGAGGGGGAGAGAGAGAGAAAGAGAGAGAGAGAGAGAGAGAGAGAGAGAGAGAGAGAGACAGAGAGAGAGAGGAAGGGGGAAGGAGGGAGGGTTGGAGATGGTGAGATAGACAGATAGAGAAGGAAATAGAAGGTGGACGGAGAGAGAAAAGCGAAGGAGAGATGGACTTACTGAAGGCTGCAATAAATGATTGCCAGAGCGGCGCCGCGATTTCAGCTAGTGCGGCCTATAATTTATCATACGCATGTAGAAATGTTTTCAGCAATCTGTCGTAAGTATTAATTTATTCAAAGATCTAGATTTCGACCACTATGTGGTCATTATCAACGCTAAAACAAATAATAAAGAACCAGTAAGATAAATTACATGTCAAGTTATAAACCAGTTGTTCAGGATTTCAATTACCGACAATGACAAAATATATACTTCAAAATAAAACGATTACAACATGTAAAACGTTTTGACCTCCATGTTAATCCGATGCACGTCTGGCCGTCGACCGCTCTTGACACCGAGTATGGACTGTATTTCATGCCGGTTATTTACATAGTGTTATGGTGTAACATAAGCGATGATAGTGACGTGCAGAGCTCTGGGACTGACCTGCAGCAGCAAGGAGCCGTCGGCGACGACGATGCGGATGCAGAACTTGTGGCCGGCGTCCCAGCGGGCCACCACGTACACCTCCTCCATGCTGGAGTACGCCACCGACGTCTCCATGAAGCCCGTCGGCTGAAACAGGAGAATACGAGCGGCCGTCAGCGCAGGGCACAAGCAGGCAGGGAGCTGCTGCCTCGCAAAATTCTTTCACTTCTGGAACTGTGATTACAAAGAATCCTCTGGACCAGTGATTCCCGGACGACTATGAAGTTGAATGTTTTAAAAACTGAAAAAATAAAAGTGTTTTATAAGTTAATCTAAGTAATACTTAGATATATACATGTGGCGTCTGTTCCGAAAGAACAGACGTCACTTCTGATCCTGCAGTTGTTATTATTTAATATTCACAGGATATATGACATCAACTGCGATTGGGTAAAGCTGAAAATGTGTACCCAGCCGGGATTCGAACCCGGGTCTCCTGCTTTCTAGGCAGTTGCTGACCCCTACACCACTGGGGACACAGTGATCACCGCATCTGCAAGGACTACCTAAGCACCGGTGACGGGCAATGATCCTATCGTTAGTGGGGAGGGGTGGGCAAGTTTAAAGCCCTTACTCTTACGGGAATTAGTTCATAACTACGAGTTTGAGTACTGTGGGCAGGGCGAACCTGGGAATTTGTAGCTGACGGGAGGCGTGCTTAGGTAGTCCTTGCAGATGCGGTGATTTCTGTGTCCCCAGTGGTGTAGGGGTCAGCGCAACTGCCTAGAAAGCAGGAGACCCGGGTTCGAATCCCGGCTGGGTACACATTTTCAGCTTTGCCCAATCGCAGTTGATGTCATATATTCTGCGAATATTAATACCAAAATGATAAAAATAACAGTCCAGTTCGCAAATTATTTTTACAATTTATTAATATAGGTGACCGGTTTCGATCTAGGTTTAGATCATCTATAGCGAGGTCTGAAGATGATCTAAACCTAGATCGAAACCGGTCACCTATATTAATAAATTGTAAAAATAATTTGCGAACTGGACTGTTAGTTTTATCATTAAATAATAAGTTCGCTGTTTATTCCAAACATGGAAACAATGTTTTCCAAACTGATTAATACCAAAATGCTGCTTTACTTTGTAGAAGTTAAATACTGTTTATTAATATAGCAATAGGCCTATTTCGGCACTGTGGCCGTCATCAGGCTATCTGCGGACAAATATTTGAGGTTAAAATGAGTAAAATAAATACACTTACAATTTTGATACATTATTCGTGACATATTATTCCAGACTTACGTCCATATGGCATTATTTGGTATTACTTAGATTAACAAAATGTCCTTAAAATGAAATGAAAAAATCTTTTATAAGTATTATTGTTTTCATTACAACCCTCCCCCTCCCCAATAAATGTAACTACAAATTCTACCACATCTTAATTTAAAAAGATAATGATTACGGGTTAATGTGTTACTTTTGAAGATCTTACGAACTTATATTTTTACGTTAAGTCCAGTGAAACTTGTTTCATTATCCAAGAGTGCTAGTTAAAATCGGTTCTTGCTTTAGTAGTTACTCTTCAAACATTCATTATGAATTGAATTGTAATATAAAAGAGATCACTTTGTAGATTAAAGAAAAAGGCTTGAACTGTCAGTCTCCCTGACGATATGACGATACTGTCATGTGATGCTTTATTAAAAACGTTCTTTTTAGACTGAAGCGGAAACTCATTTTGGATCATAAAAGGGGTTTGTATACAGTGAGAGCAAATATAGCTTTGGAGTAATTAATGAGACTGGTAATTATTAAATGAGGAGAGCGTGCATTTTCCGGGGCTTTTTAATATACGAATATAGAAACATCCTTTTGTCGTAAACGATTTACGTCTCGAGTGGTCTGGAGTGGCACGTTACGGATCGGGCGGCATCCCGCGTCGAGGTTCGAATCCTCCTATGGGCATGGATGTTTGTGTTGTCCTTAGGTTAGTTTAACTTAGTTTAAGTAGTTTGTAAGGGACTGATGACCAACGTAGTTTGGTCCTACAGAATTACAAACATTTGAATTTGAACATTTGATTTACGTTTGAAACCATTCGACTTCAATCTGGATATGGAAAGTAGATCATTAACACAGGCCTTTAACAACTTCACAAATGCCACTGAGCTAATCTGTTAAAATAAATTTGTTACTGGATAAAATATTGTTCATTTTCCTTAATAATCTTTAAACTACTTAATGAAACTAAACTGACATTTAATAACAACGTCACTTTGATATTTGACACAATTTTTATATTAATATAAATTTGTGTACGTCGGTGAAGTATATATACTGGGTAGAGAAATTTTTTTTTATAAGTCTGAGCGTCCCATTAGAAAAAGATTCGAGACCACTGTCCTAGACCAGTTATTACTAACCCACAATCTTTCTGAAAAATTAGCTACCCAGTATATATACGGCAATCTATAATAAAAATATATTAAATATGAAACCAAAGACATTGTTATAAGCAAATGATCTGCTAGTAAGACTTCTGAACTGATGACGGGAACATTTATTCAAAAGAGAAACAATAGTTTCTCCAATAAAAAAAATTCTTCATACAAATGATATAACAAGCTCAATAAGATTTGTGGTAATGTTCAGTCTTCGATTAATGAAAATTTCTATGTATTTGGCTGAAACTTTTAACTTTAGGCGTAAATCGTTTACCACGCAAAGTTAGTTTGTGCATTTTTTTCCTTTCCTAAAAAAGCAATCTAAAAAGGCATGTTCGTGTAAACAAGTAGTTAATTTTCTCATTGCTATACTTTTAAACAGTTGATATTTTCTGTCGCCACCCGATATCAACGATATAGTCATAACCCTCGCGTCCATAGCGAAACAAATATAAAATAGGATATATAGTATAAAATGAAACAAACCGGCACTACGAACACGGATACACACGCTAAACAACGAATAAATAAGGGACGATCTCGCAGTCAGAGGAAGAATAAGTCAACGGAACGTTACTCACATGACACTTGTCGCAAGTAGTAGAGGACGCGGCGTTGCCATCCCGAAATTATGAACGAATGCGTTTTTCTCGAAATGGTCTGGAGACGTCATTAGTCACATACGTCTTGTTACGAGCAGGTTTTGTACATAACTTTTCAGATTATAAAACCTGGCGCTTGAACGAGACTGTCATTATTTTTAAGGTAGCTAAGATATTATACATTCATATTTTACAGTCGTTGTCGACCCACTTGAATAGACCCTACGAACCGCGGTGGAGTGACCCAGCGCTCTAAAGCGCTTTTCTGTGGAGCGCGCGGTTGCTCGCCGTCGGAGGCTCGAGTCCTCCCTCGGGCATATATGTGTGTGTGTGTGTGTGTGTGTGTGTGTGTGTGTGTGTGTGTGTGTGTGTTTTGTCCTTAGCTTAAGTTAGTGTAAGTACTTTGTAAGCCTACAGACTAATGACCATAGAAGTTAAATCCCTTAGATTTAGAAACATTTGAGACTCCACGACTCATTGGTAGGTCGCGACCCGCTGTTTGGGAACTAATGATCTACACCAGCGGTTCCCAACCCGTGGTCCGCAGGAGCTAAAATATGGTCCGGGAAAGATATAATATTTCTTTAACTGTTTAATCAATTCTTCTGCATGTCCACGGTAACTTGAAAAATTCACTGGTGATGACGAAAGTGCGAAACATCAGTACCATTTGAAATATATAGATGTGTTTTCTAGTGTTGTGAATAATTATTGAATACCAAAATGACAGAAACTGTAAGAACACATATGAATTCCCCTCTTGGGAAGTTTTCTTGTATAAAGGCAAAACTACACAGTAACATTCCGGAACTCGCCTTCCGCGATCTTATGATTTTCTGCACGGCTTATTTTCGTGAAAACAAAACCGGAAATCGATTGGAGCTAAGCGATAATACGGGTGTAAAATGTTCAAATGTTTGTATAGTCTATGGGACTTAACTACGGGGTCATCAGTCCCTAAACTTACAAACTACTTATGAACTACTTGCGAACTAGGACGGCACAAATAACCATGCCCGAGGGGGGATTCGAACCCCCGACCCGTGGCCGTGCAGACCGTGATTGGAGCGCCTCAGTCCCCTCGGCCACCGCGGCCGGCGATACGGGTGTGACTTCGATCAACAGTATTATAAAACTACTGAACTTAAAAATACGACGAAAGCCCTTAAATCACATTGCTGGAACCGAATTTTATGTTCCACTGAAAATTTCTATTATTATAGTATTGTAAATACATATTACTTTTGAGTTTAACGAATATGTTGAAATATATGATTAAAGTTTATTGTTAGACTGATACCTTTTTTTCGAAACTTGTGGTCCTTGCTCACAACAAATAAACAAATGTGGTCCTCGGTCAGTCATGGGACAGCGATCAGATGTCAGTAGTATCGCGTGCATCTAAGAGGGTTAGAGGGTGGTGTATTGGCAGAGTCGTTGTTTGTACGCCAGTGACACTTGTTAATAGTTCCGACGTGACAGTGGTCGCAAGACGGCAATTATGACTTCCAACGCAGGATGGTAGTTGGAGCTACATGCTTGAGACATTCATTTCAGGAATCGTTAAGAAATTCAATATGACGAGAGCTACCGTGGCGAGAGTGTGTCGAGAATGCAAATATTTTAGGCAGGAGAACAGGAGAGCAGCGAAGTTTGCGTAGAGGTATCAGTGCTAATAGAAAAGCAACACCGTGCGAAATAATGGCAGTGTGGAAAGTACAACTTTAGGTCGTTGCAGTGCCTTTAGTGGGCTATGGCTGCAGACGAGCGACTCGAGTGCCTTTGCAGACAGCACGTCATAGCCTGCCCCGTCGCTTTCGCTTGAAGGAGGGAAGAAGGAAGGGAGCTTTGCGTTTAACGTCCCGTCAACAGCGTGGTCGTTAGAGACTCAGACTTTTATATGAAGATAGGGAAGGAAATCAGCTGTACTTTTTCAAAGTAACAATCCCGGCATGAATTACGGAAATCATGGAAAACTTAAATCTGGATGGCCGGAGGTGGATTTGAAGCACCGCAAAAGGTGGCAACACTGCACTTAGCAATTGTCGCTCTCTGGTCAGAGAGGTTGTTGGCGACTAGTGGCAGGCAGATGTAGTGGGTGGAGAGTAGTAGGCTGAGAGCGTTGTAGGACAGTCAGTGTGTGCAGCAGTTAGGAGAAACGAATTGTTGCGAACTTCGATTCTGCTATGTATAGTTTTCATTGTAATGGTGATGGTTTTTCAAAAGTAATAATAATGATGATAATAATAATTTATAATTCTGTTTTACTTCAAGTTAGATGATAGCTTCATTTCCCTTTATACTTTTCTCTTGTTAAACTCAGAATTACCAGCAAGCTGTCTTTCGCTGTGGGCTTTAACAGTAACGATAGGATATATATATAAGTTTCAATCTTACTGAGTATATTACATCATTAATGCACTGCTTGTAGCCAAGCTGCTGTATACGGAGAAGAGGCGAGTCAATTTCAATTTTTTTATGATTAGCTTGTATGTGCGTGCTTTGCAACGGTTGTTAAAGAAGGGCATGTGCGTATCATGGCTTTTTAGAGATATCAGGCCGCTCTTTCCATGGAGGGACATCATTTTGAACATCTACTGTAAATAAAAGTAAGCTTAGGTTACTCAGATGGCAATGTTTTTTAGACTTTAACTCAGTGTATGCGCCCGCGGCACAATAGAGTCCGAGAATCGGGCGCTGCCGTGGCCGGCGGATGCGGTGGCGGCGGCCGGGAGCCGTACCGCGCGATTCGCGGACGCCTGGCAGGCGTCTTTCGTGACACACTCTGTAGATGAACAGACAGTTACTGAAAACACTTAAGATTACGATGTATCTTTTTTCCGTGATCTGATTTTGATAAAATTATACCTATATGTTGCTCAAATCTTAGTTCAAGTTTCCTGTGAAAACCGCATGAAAATGTGTCAGTAGTTGTTTTTTAACACTTTTACGAAACGTGTTACAAATAGGCATATTTTCATGAGTGTGATGTAGCTTATATCATGCATCAGTGATACTCGCCACTTTAAACATTTATTTCATGAGCGTTCATATCTTTTGACAATGTACTGAGGCATGGAAAGCTGAATGATAATAAGTAATACGTATTTCATTAATGAAGTAGAAAAATAACTGAAAACAATTATTATTCTTACGGTTGGCTCTCTTTCCGCTAGATGCACTATTGTCGCTCCAAGCGTGTCGGATTATGATGTAAATTCGAAGGTGCGATCAGTGGTATATGTGCCTAATGTCTGCAAAATGTATCGTGAATGGTGTCAGCAGTATAGACGCAATAAATAAAAACCTCATGCATGATGATGCGGTTGTTTATGACTTCATATCTTATGAACTATATCGAACTGTGATATGATATCGAAGGAACATTCAGTGGTACGTATGTGTACTGTCTCTGAAATTGTCTGGCGTATAAAATCTACAGTGTAGAAGTAATAACTTGTAACGTCATGCCAAATGCTGTAAATATACATCATGAACATCGTAAAAGTAGTAAGCGATAAATTTTTTTCCTTTCATCATTTTGTTGGGGTTGTCAGCGAGAAAACGTTTCATAAAGATTTGAAATTATGTTTACAATGTATTGCAAGCCACTAAGTGCTCTCATTCTCAAATAGTTTACGAATAAAATCACGCTACAACACGCCGCAAGATGGAACAGATATAATTGTTTATGACGTGAAATCGTATGAACTATGTGTCGTTTGTGGTTTTTGCCACCACAGCAAATGATTCCTGACCTTACAGAATATTTGTACCAAATTTGGTTGAAAACGGTCCAGTAGTTTAGGAGAAGATGTGGAACATACAGACATACATACATAGGCGCCCATACAGCCTATTTTATAAAACGTTCAACCAGCTAACAATATTTCTTATCAATCGGGAAAAGTGCCATATATACCAAATTAATTACACCACTTGTTTACTGTTCACGTTTGTTGTTCACATTCGGTAGTAACAATCGTAACAAACTAGTTTATGAGGTAGCTATCATCATTTCATGTCTATTGTGTGAAGCACATTGTCTCACAAATATTAATTACATCACTTGCTGACAACACAATTATTAGATTGTTAATAAAATTACGTTACATTATCACAAGGTGTCGGTACACGCAATAATTATTGCCAAGATCGCAACAGATACCGTATTTGACCAAATTCAAATGTCCAAATGTTTGTAATTCTATGGGACCAAACTACGTTGGTCATCAGTTCCTAGTCTTACAAACTACTTAAACTACGTTAAACTAACCTAAGGACAACACACACAACCATGCCCGAGTGAGGATTCGAACCTCCGACGCGGGAGGCCGTGTGATCCGTAACGTGGCGCTCCAGACAGCTCGCCTACTCCCGCGCGGCATACTTAATCAGTTTTGCATATTGTAACCTAAACTGGATCTTTACCTTAAGTAATTAATCAATTACACAATTGCCGACTTACGCGTTTCCACACTATGCTACATTGTACAAGTTCTTTCATGCTATCAGTTACTGTCATAGATTGTCTCTGATTCTCAACTTTCATCTTTACTTTAAATAATTAGTCAATTACATAATTTCGACTTACGCATTTGTTCACTAAGCTGAATTGTATGTGTTCGTTTTGTTGCTATCAGTTATTGTTATAGATTGTCATTCTACGCATTATCACATTTACACTCGGAATTACTTTGTTTGTACCCAATTTAGCTAATGAACTATTTTGACAATACAACGTTTCGTCCCTTGACGTAGATCTTCTTCACAGCACGCGACATTACATATAACAATTACAACTAAGATCGTAATAGAAGTCATGATCAGTCCGAGTCCCATGAATCTAAACTAAGATCCTTGATTAATGAACGTATACATAATTGTCAGCTTTAGCGTTTTCACTGTGCCATACCCCTTACATGTCATTGTACTATCACTCGAAGTTAGAAATTGTCTGTTAGTCCACTCATCATCATATCTATTTTCGGAATCACATTCGTGTCAAGCATTCGTCTGTATCTGGTTTAATTTATGAAATATTTGTTTAATTAACGAATCCCACTTTAAGCTGCAACCGGACTTGTCCTTCACTGTTCAACCAGACTCGTGTTCTGGATAGGTAAGCGCACTAACAGCGCCACACACATTGCTACCAGTCGATGTCATGCTGATTAAGTATAATATTTACTATTACTTTAATTACAGACATTCAGGTAAGTTTTTATATTCACAATGTTATACCATTCCAGGTAGGTACTGTTGCATCCAACTATACTCACAAACAGAAGTCAATCTACACACAACCAACTTTTTCCGATCATGACCTAAATTAAAATAATTTTATTTATTTTATTTAAACACTGTGTATGTTTCTACCGACCTCTCGAATGCGGGTGCTTCCCCCTGAGCGCAGAACAAAGGTGGCGTTGTAGAATCGCGCATTTCATGCAACAGCACAGCCTCATTCGGCCTGACAATGCACGCTGCCACACCGCTGTTACTTCCAGGCACTCTTGGCGTCGATGGCCGTGACAGATGCTACAACATGCACCGTACTCACCCGACAGGAGTCCCTGTGACTGCGATCTCTTTTCCACAGTGAAACAACTACAGATACAGATCCGCTACAACACCGTAGACGACATTATCCCCGCCATAGGTCGGTTAACACGAAACATCGACAGAAATAGACGTATAAATGGTATAGAACAGGGGTTCTCAAACTATTTTTAGTCGCGGAGCACCTTTAAAAAGAGGAACTAAAGGCGGAGCATTAAATTTTACGTCTCAGATATATACTGCATTCGGTAAATTCAGTGATAGTATTATTGACGAAGCAAGGTAATTTCACAATTTAAGCACACAAGACATTAATCTTAATCACTGAAAAAGTTTATTTTATTCCCAATTTCACATTACACAGAACGTCACATACAAACACATATATATAAAAAGAAGTAAGAAACATTTGAGAATCAATTCGACAGAACAAGTATTGTAGATCCACAATTTTTTTCCACACACATATAAATAGGTATTTAACGATATAGTTACAAGCTTTCCTTGGTTTAGGGAAAAAAATTCAATGAGAATAATGAGACTTTTAATTTGCACAATGAGCATATATATGGTTGAATATTGGACAGTTGGAACTGAATATCTTGCTCTACATTGAGATGGGATCTGTATTTTGTTTTAGTTGAAACATATGCAGAAAACCCAGATTCGCATAAATAATCTAGTTGAAAAAGACAGAAGAATAAGTTTAGCTTTATCTGATAAAACTTTAAACTCGTCCTTTAGCGTACACCAAAATTCCGAGACTGATTGCTTAGTTTGAAACATTTCGGTTATCTCGGAATCTGACGTTAAATCAAGCAAGCTGCTGCTGCGACGTCAAAGAGGCTGGCTCTTTGATACAGAATACGAATTTACAACCCAAACATTTCCTTTAATGTTTTCTTGCAACCTGTCTGGAAAATATGAATTCAAAGAATCAAGCAAGCCTAAAAGGTTAACTTGGAACTCATTTACAACATCGTCAGGAATATCTGATTCGAGTTCATTTCTGAAGACCTTTGTCGTTGTAAAACTATCCAGGCTCCCATTTTTGAGTGATTCTGCCCAAAACTTTAGCTTCTTTTTAAAACTTTCGATATTAACATAAGCATCAAAAATAGTCACTCGTTTCCTTGGATGGGGTTAGATTGTGTTGGTAAGAGTTTACATCATTTCTTTTGAACAACTACTCCTAATTCTACGACTAGGATCGTAACTATTTCAGGATCACATATGATTAGAAAAATGACATGGTGGACATGTAGAAGCGTTTGTATTCTTGGTGTTAATTGTAAAATTAGATGACACCCAGTTACGGTAGTTTAAGGGGCCATAATGACCGGGGAAGGGTAGACCACAAAATACCAACATCTTTGGGACTGAAGACCTAGATGTTTAGTCCCCTCACAACAACAACCAACATCTTTGCCACAGTTTCCTTTCCACTGACAATGTTTTGAAGAGTTTGTACGTAACCATACAGGTGAAAAGAGAGGAAGAGTTTGTACTGAAACAATGTTACAAGTGCCATAGAATTGTACTCAGGTATGATCATAGCAGAGGCTGAGATGCTTTGTTGCTGAAGCTAACATATGTTGCATAATATGTGTACACTTCTGTGGCACTTGTAACATTATTTCAGTACAAACTCTTTCTCAGATCACAGTAAAAAAGTTATGCATTAGAATAACGCAAATATATTGAGTGTAATTAGACATAAATACAAGCTAAAGAATTAGGGTATTTGAAACTTCTTGTGACGTAGCAGACATTGAATTTTGCTAGTTGCAAATAGTAATTTTCGACAATTACGAAATTATCAAAAGCCAAGTAGTTTGTACGTTCATACATGTAACACAACCGCATTTTTTAAGTTAATGCAGCCCCGTCATCTTTATAATACGCACTGATATGCTGGCAGGTCAGTTGGCCCCCGTCTCCCTGCATACCCACAAACTCTACAGGCATGCAAGTTGCCTACGTACAACGGCGCAACTGCAAAACTACAGTTGTGGCTACAAACATTAGGTTCGGCTATCCCGCTGAAAGGAAATCGCGTACGGGTAGCCTACACCGTATAGTACTACTCTAATGTGGACTATGTTTTCCGGGTGATGCAGTCATACTAAAACACCGGGAACTGTATCCTTCCGCCTTCACCTCATTGGTCCTAGCAGCCTTTATAGGACGTCACCGCAGCACGTAGAGCAAGTTCGTCTCGAATACCGTTCTTGAATGCAATTACAACTACCCTTCGCCACCGGTTGCAGCTACGGTCTCTGAATATGCCGTTTTCTCTCCTTGTATATGGACTTTGGTACTCCAACTCCTACCACGGACCGCCAATGGACTTCGCTTCGCTTCTGCTTTTGGGACTTCAATTTTGGTGATATTATCCAGAACTTATTTCTAGAATAATTTCATTTCATTGTGGACTCCATGACCAAATTGGAAGATTTTTTGTTGTTGTTAAGTTTCCGACTTTCGAAGTGTATTCCGAAACTTTCACAAGTGACGAAATATACTTGTGTTGTGCTATGAAACTGTGACTTTCCGTCACAGACATCTAATACAATTTCAGTGCTGGCATTCATAAGTGAGACAAAGAAAAGTGCAAACTTGCAAAACTGCTGTAAAAGTGTGCAGCAGGTTGTCTATGTATCCCCTCTCCCGATCTCAGCACCGTCTCCAATCCTATCTTTCCTGCTTCTCCACTTGCTTCGACCAGTGGCTCCTCTCAGTCTATCCCGACAAATCCTAGGCAATCATTATAGGTCTTACCACCCGCTCGTTCCGCGTCCACGACTTTTACCTTATCCTCCATTACCGTTCCATCCGACTCATAACCATCCCAGGGTAATTTGCGCCGCAGTGAAATGGCCGAGCGCTCTAAGGCGCCTTGCAGCGGTTGCTCCCCGTCGGAGGTTCGAGTCTCCATCGAACATTTTGTGTGTGTGTGTGTGTGTGTGTGTGTGTGTGTGTGTGTGTGTGTGTGTGTTGTCCTGAGGTTAGGTTAGGTTTACGTAAGTAGTATGTAATCCTGGGGATTGATAACAGCAGTAGTTAAGTCCCGTACATTTACAAACACTTGATTATTTTAGAGTAACTTCCACCATCGCCCTCCCGGCTGACGTACTTCGCCCCGACGTCTGTCCCTCCTACCGACTATAATCCTCTCCCCTCTCTGTGGATCAGCGCCCCCTCTCTCCCATCGCCCCCCCCCCCCCTCGCCCCCCATGTCCCGTTGCTCCCCTATGCTTGGCTTCCCTTCCATCATTCTGGAGCCCGCACTGGAGGTTCCGCTCCCTCCGTCATCTCCTTCCCCCCTGCTTCTGCCCCCCCCCCCCATCCCAGCAGAATCCATCAATTGCAGTGATTTTAAGGAGTGCTTCGGTTGTGTCTTGAAGTGCCTCGTCTACGCCAACGCCACGGCGGAATGGTCGTACGCAATGGGACGCCGTGCTGCGGTGCGCGCGGCCGTACGCCGTAGGGGGTTCGAGTCCTCCCTCGGGCGTGGGTGTATGTGTTGTCCTTAGTTTAAGTAGTTTGTAAGCTAGGGACTAATAACCAAGCAGTTGATTCCCATAGATTCACAAACATTGAACATTTTCTAAGCCAACATTCGTTTATTCCGTTGCGTCAGCCACCAGCGGCAGGACAGATAACGCCAATGTTCTTTCAACTGTGTCCCCGTCTTCGTCTCTGTGTAGATTCATGTATTTAGGAGACAGTAGCAGTTTTTAAACTGACTTCATGTTTTTATGCTTCTGAACTGTTGTGTATGTTTCCAATCTACGAGGCGCGTCCAGAAAGTAAATTCCGTTTGGTAATAAATGAAATTGTACACAGAAACAGAAGAGATTTTTATTGCACAAAATTCTACAACTCAAACTACTTTTCCATATAACTGCCGAAATTTTGTAGGCACTTGTCATAGCGTGCTACAAGTTTTTGCATTCATCCTGCACAGAAGGTTGCCGCCTGTGTATTCAACCATGTGGTAACAGCTCTTTATCATCGTTGAAGTGTTGACCACCAAGGACAGATTTTAGATATAAAGAAAAGATGAATGTCGCTAGGAGAGAGGTCCGAGCTGTATGGAGGATGATCAAACAGGTCCCATTCAAATTTCCGTTCAAATGTTCAAATGTTTGTTAAGCTTATGGGACTTAACTACGGGGTCATCAGTCCCTAAATTTAAAAACTACTTATGAACTACTTACGAACTAGGACGGCACAAATATCCATGCCCGAGGGGGGGATTCGAACCCCCCGACCGTAGTGGCCGTGCTGACCGTGACTGGAGCGCCTCAGTCACCTCGGCCACCTCGGCCGGCGAAATTTCCGTAAGAATTGTTTGGTCACATTCGGTGTGTGAGGTCAGGCATTATCGAGAAAAAAAATGTTTTGACAGTAATCCTCTTCGTACACCTAAAATCTGTCCTTGGTGGACAACACTTCAACGATGATGACGAGCTGAAAGAACATGTTACCACATGGTTGATTACACAGGCGGCAACATTCTTTGTAAAAGGAACACAAAACCTTGTGCCATGCTATGACAATTGCCTACAAAGTTTCGGAAGCTATGTAGAAATGTAGTTTAACAGTTGTAGATTTTAGTACAATCAATATTTTTTCTGTATCTGTACCCGTTCGTTTTATATAACCAAACGGAACTTACTTTCTGGACGCGCCTCGTATCACCGTGTCAGTTTTTTAATTCCGATATTATATCTCCATGTCCATTAATCGTATCACCGTGTTCACTATTAAGTCTTTCGGCTGTAGAGCAGTGTACGATACTGCTGGAAATCTGCCGCGTGTCGGGGCTTGGAAAGTTCAATAAAGGAAAGAAAAAGTCTGTTTCACTTCAGAGTCACGAACCACTGCCAACACCTTATTACTTCCTCCTACAAGGGTAAGGTGGTAGCTTTCAAATGAGAGTAAATCTTTGTATTTTTTGTAGTATAAAAGCTAGTAGTTCTGCCAAATTGGCGTATTTCTTGGGGAAAAAATCGCACTGACGTGTTTTACGGCCCACTTTAGATTTGTAGTTTTATAAGTTTTTGCAAAAACTTTGAACCAAAATAATAATCTAAATAATAAAAAAAATAATTAATAAGAGTGTCTGAAACCCTTTTAGGAAAAAAAATAGGTAGTGCTGAGTTCCGATCCACCGACCTTTGGAGTCATAGTCCAACGCCTTGCCCACTACGCTACGGCTATCAAGGGAAAGATGAGTCTTTTAATCTCATACTATTGTGGCCGTTGTTAACTGATGCTAATATGGCATTTGTAGACACTAGATTATCATTTATGGTACGAAGAACGATGTGTTTTTGTTAATTCTTCAGTGCGCCATACTTTGAAATGACAACGTGTAAGTTACAATAAGAAAATCATCAAATACGCAACGCAAGATGGCGTATGCCAGAGAGAGTTGTGGGCGAGGAATGTCACGTGACATCTCGGTGTCAAATCTCCGTTATTTTTGTAAATATGTCTCAAACGATACGAGATATGAAAAAAAAACATAAGGGAGCTAAGTTGTAGAGAATTTTCTCCTCTACCAATTAGGTTACTCAATTTTCGGGTCAGGTGAACGGTTCGTTTGCAATTACAATTATATTACAAACGGCTTTTTTTTTATTTCTACCGTATTTTTTATCCTAAAATTTTGAAAAAGGGAGGTTCTGGTCTCTGGCTGTCTAAAATTATGTCTGTAAATTTTGGTGCTGATCGGTTGAACGGTTCGTCTTAAAAACAAGGAACACGTTACGGACAGACAGACAGACAGACATCCCAAAATCGTCATTATTTTTATAAATATGTTTGAAACGCTACGAGATATGAAAAAAAAACATAAGAGAGCAAAGATGTAGAGATTTTTCTCCTCTACAAATTTCGTTATTCAATGTTCATGTCAGATGAATAGTTAAGCCGTTATTTTCATTTAAATTTCGAGCTTCTTTGGGACTGAGGACTTAGATGTTTAGCTCCCTCAAAACAACAACCAACATCTTTGCCACCGTTTCTTCTCCATTGACAATGTTTCTGAAGAGTTTGTATGTAACCATACAGGTGAAAATTATATAAAGAAAACACAGGTGTGATCATAGCAAAGGCTGAGATGCTTTGTTGTCCAAGCTAACATATGTTGCACAATGTGTGTCTTCAGTGCAATTCTGTGGCACTTGTAACATTGTTTGAATACAAACTTCTTTCTCGGAACACAGTAAAAAAGTTAACAAAGAAATTGTTGGTGTAATTAGACATGGATACAAGCTAAACAATTAGGCTATTTGCAACTCCTTGTGACGTAGCAGACAAAGCATTTTGCGAGTTGCAAATAGTCATTTTCGATAATTTCGAAATTATCGAAGTCCAAGCATTTTGTATGTGCATACATATAAGTTTTCGACAATTTCGAAATTATCAAAAGCCAAGCAGTTTGTATGTGCATACATGTAACACAACCTAATTAGTTCAGTTAATGCAGCCCCGTGACCTTCATGATACGCGCTGATATGGTGTCAGGCCAGTTGGCCCCCGTCTCCCTGCATACCCACAAACTCTACAGTAATGACAAAAGTCTTAACTTCTGGGGACCTAGCTAAGCCGTCGGAAATTGTAAGTTTCAAAACCACAGATATAAACGTACTTTAGTGCAGGTACGTAACTAGACCAAATTCGATTGTAGCCTGGTTTTCCTGACGCAACCTACTTTGGCTAGAATCTGATGACATGTGACGCAATGACCCAAATGTAGTAGTGCGGAAGCAGGGACCGTCTGGGGAGGCGCGGCAGAGCAGTATAATTCGCGACTGGCGACTGACGGAGTTTTATTTCCCCCGACGCGGAGGCGGCCGCGCGCGAGATGATAGCCGATCGATCCGCGCTCGCCACGCCGCGCTGCGCTGCGTAAACCAGAGTTAATCTCGGCGGCAGTCGGCACGCCTCGTCTCGTCTCGTTTGTTCCTCGTCCCTGCAACGTCAACAACCAGCCGCCTCAAGGCCTTCCTTTAGCACTCTCTCCTTCTCCCTCGAGCAAGAAAAGCTCTCAACGCCAATACTTTTTAAAATATCGGGCATCCGATGTATTTGAAGACTACACGGAAAGAATGGGTTAAGTCCAAATTTCACGAAAATGAGTTACTGGTATCCTTATGAAGTTCATCAGATGTACTTTCAGTTGGGTGAACTTAATTGAATGTTTGTTTGTTTTTTTAACTTTTGGCTAGCAGTGGCGCGCGACCGTATAATTATGGCGCGGCACGGCATCACTTCAGCGTTCAGTCTGGAGCATAGTACCTCTAATAAAATTCCTCCATGACCCCCTATTCAATGCTAACATTGATGCCTCGTCTGATGTTATGCCTTTTACTTCAAAATCATTCTGCACCGAATCTAAGTACTTTCTTCTTGGTCTACCTCGACTCCTCTTACCCTCCGCTGCCGAGCTCATGAGTCTCTTAGGTAACGTTGTTCTCCCATGCAAAAAAAAAAAAAAAATTTACATGACCCAGATATCAACTGCAGAAATCGATATCACGTGAAATGAAAATTTGCGCCATTATTCAGATACTACGCAGTTAAGGGCTCCTCAAAGTACATCCTTTAAACATTCGTGCGCTCGGGTTGTTCCTCACTCGGCCCGCTTCACTGCGGGCGCTTAATGCCCGAACGCGAAGTGCTGTGCAATGAAGGGACAACAGCGAGTTCCCCTAAATGTGAAATTTGAAGAGCTACGGAAGTGGAGGAGGAAGTAACATTACAAAACAACATTTGTACTGTAACTCTTCCAAGTTTACTCCAATTCAATAGCGACAGCTTTACATATAACAAAATGATGAGCATAAAATGTATTGAAAATTAAATCACATTACTCTGCTTGTTGAAAAACCGTCTCAAAAAAATGTTCAAATGTTTGTTAACCTTATGGGACTTAACTACGGGGTCATCAGTCCCTAAGCTTACAAACTCCTTATGAACTACCTAAGACTAAGGACGGCACAAATATCCATGCCCGAGGGGGGGATTCGAACCCCCCGACCGTAGTGGCCGTGCTGACCGTGACTGGAGCGCCTCAGTCACCTCGGCCACCTCGGCCGGCGAAATTTCCGTAAGAATTGTTTGGTCACATTCGGTGTGTGAGGTCAGGCATTATCGAGAAAAAAAATGTTTTGACAGTAATCCTCTTCGTACACCTAAAATCTGTCCTTGGTGGACAACACTTCAACGATGATGACGAGCTGAAAGAACATGTTACCACATGGTTGATTACACAGGCGGCAACATTCTTTGTAAAAGGAACACAAAACCTTGTGCCATGCTATGACAATTGCCTACAAAGTTTCGGAAGCTATGTAGAAATGTAGTTTAACAGTTGTAGATTTTAGTACAATCAATATTTTTTCTGTATCTGTACCCGTTCGTTTTATATAACCAAACGGAACTTACTTTCTGGACGCGCCTCGTATCACCGTGTCAGTTTTTTAATTCCGATATTATATCTCCATGTCCATTAATCGTATCACCGTGTTCACTATTAAGTCTTTCGGCTGTAGAGCAGTGTACGATACTGCTGGAAATCTGCCGCGTGTCGGGGCTTGGAAAGTTCAATAAAGGAAAGAAAAAGTCTGTTTCACTTCAGAGTCACGAACCACTGCCAACACCTTATTACTTCCTCCTACAAGGGTAAGGTGGTAGCTTTCAAATGAGAGTAAATCTTTGTATTTTTTGTAGTATAAAAGCTAGTAGTTCTGCCAAATTGGCGTATTTCTTGGGGAAAAAATCGCACTGACGTGTTTTACGGCCCACTTTAGATTTGTAGTTTTATAAGTTTTTGCAAAAACTTTGAACCAAAATAATAATCTAAATAATAAAAAAAATAATTAATAAGAGTGTCTGAAACCCTTTTAGGAAAAAAAATAGGTAGTGCTGAGTTCCGATCCACCGACCTTTGGAGTCATAGTCCAACGCCTTGCCCACTACGCTACGGCTATCAAGGGAAAGATGAGTCTTTTAATCTCATACTATTGTGGCCGTTGTTAACTGATGCTAATATGGCATTTGTAGACACTAGATTATCATTTATGGTACGAAGAACGATGTGTTTTTGTTAATTCTTCAGTGCGCCATACTTTGAAATGACAACGTGTAAGTTACAATAAGAAAATCATCAAATACGCAACGCAAGATGGCGTATGCCAGAGAGAGTTGTGGGCGAGGAATGTCACGTGACATCTCGGTGTCAAATCTCCGTTATTTTTGTAAATATGTCTCAAACGATACGAGATATGAAAAAAAAACATAAGGGAGCTAAGTTGTAGAGAATTTTCTCCTCTACCAATTAGGTTACTCAATTTTCGGGTCAGGTGAACGGTTCGTTTGCAATTACAATTATATTACAAACGGCTTTTTTTTTATTTCTACCGTATTTTTTATCCTAAAATTTTGAAAAAGGGAGGTTCTGGTCTCTGGCTGTCTAAAATTATGTCTGTAAATTTTGGTGCTGATCGGTTGAACGGTTCGTCTTAAAAACAAGGAACACGTTACGGACAGACAGACAGACAGACATCCCAAAATCGTCATTATTTTTATAAATATGTTTGAAACGCTACGAGATATGAAAAAAAAACATAAGAGAGCAAAGATGTAGAGATTTTTCTCCTCTACAAATTTCGTTATTCAATGTTCATGTCAGATGAATAGTTAAGCCGTTATTTTCATTTAAATTTCGAGCTTCTTTGGGACTGAGGACTTAGATGTTTAGCTCCCTCAAAACAACAACCAACATCTTTGCCACCGTTTCTTCTCCATTGACAATGTTTCTGAAGAGTTTGTATGTAACCATACAGGTGAAAATTATATAAAGAAAACACAGGTGTGATCATAGCAAAGGCTGAGATGCTTTGTTGTCCAAGCTAACATATGTTGCACAATGTGTGTCTTCAGTGCAATTCTGTGGCACTTGTAACATTGTTTGAATACAAACTTCTTTCTCGGAACACAGTAAAAAAGTTAACAAAGAAATTGTTGGTGTAATTAGACATGGATACAAGCTAAACAATTAGGCTATTTGCAACTCCTTGTGACGTAGCAGACAAAGCATTTTGCGAGTTGCAAATAGTCATTTTCGATAATTTCGAAATTATCGAAGTCCAAGCATTTTGTATGTGCATACATATAAGTTTTCGACAATTTCGAAATTATCAAAAGCCAAGCAGTTTGTATGTGCATACATGTAACACAACCTAATTAGTTCAGTTAATGCAGCCCCGTGACCTTCATGATACGCGCTGATATGGTGTCAGGCCAGTTGGCCCCCGTCTCCCTGCATACCCACAAACTCTACAGTAATGACAAAAGTCTTAACTTCTGGGGACCTAGCTAAGCCGTCGGAAATTGTAAGTTTCAAAACCACAGATATAAACGTACTTTAGTGCAGGTACGTAACTAGACCAAATTCGATTGTAGCCTGGTTTTCCTGACGCAACCTACTTTGGCTAGAATCTGATGACATGTGACGCAATGACCCAAATGTAGTAGTGCGGAAGCAGGGACCGTCTGGGGAGGCGCGGCAGAGCAGTATAATTCGCGACTGGCGACTGACGGAGTTTTATTTCCCCCGACGCGGAGGCGGCCGCGCGCGAGATGATAGCCGATCGATCCGCGCTCGCCACGCCGCGCTGCGCTGCGTAAACCAGAGTTAATCTCGGCGGCAGTCGGCACGCCTCGTCTCGTCTCGTTTGTTCCTCGTCCCTGCAACGTCAACAACCAGCCGCCTCAAGGCCTTCCTTTAGCACTCTCTCCTTCTCCCTCGAGCAAGAAAAGCTCTCAACGCCAATACTTTTTAAAATATCGGGCATCCGATGTATTTGAAGACTACACGGAAAGAATGGGTTAAGTCCAAATTTCACGAAAATGAGTTACTGGTATCCTTATGAAGTTCATCAGATGTACTTTCAGTTGGGTGAACTTAATTGAATGTTTGTTTGTTTTTTTAACTTTTGGCTAGCAGTGGCGCGCGACCGTATAATTATGGCGCGGCACGGCATCACTTCAGCGTTCAGTCTGGAGCATAGTACCTCTAATAAAATTCCTCCATGACCCCCTATTCAATGCTAACATTGATGCCTCGTCTGATGTTATGCCTTTTACTTCAAAATCATTCTGCACCGAATCTAAGTACTTTCTTCTTGGTCTACCTCGACTCCTCTTACCCTCCGCTGCCGAGCTCATGAGTCTCTTAGGTAACGTTGTTCTCCCATGCAAAAAAAAAAAAAAAATTTACATGACCCAGATATCAACTGCAGAAATCGATATCACGTGAAATGAAAATTTGCGCCATTATTCAGATACTACGCAGTTAAGGGCTCCTCAAAGTACATCCTTTAAACATTCGTGCGCTCGGGTTGTTCCTCACTCGGCCCGCTTCACTGCGGGCGCTTAATGCCCGAACGCGAAGTGCTGTGCAATGAAGGGACAACAGCGAGTTCCCCTAAATGTGAAATTTGAAGAGCTACGGAAGTGGAGGAGGAAGTAACATTACAAAACAACATTTGTACTGTAACTCTTCCAAGTTTACTCCAATTCAATAGCGACAGCTTTACATATAACAAAATGATGAGCATAAAATGTATTGAAAATTAAATCACATTACTCTGCTTGTTGAAAAACCGTCTCAAAAAAATGTTCAAATGTTTGTTAACCTTATGGGACTTAACTACGGGGTCATCAGTCCCTAAGCTTACAAACTCCTTATGAACTACCTAAGACTAAGGACGGCACAAATATCCATGCCCGAGGGGGGGATTCGAACCCCCCGACCGTAGTGGCCGTGCTGACCGTGACTGGAGCGCCTCAGTCACCTCGGCCACCTCGGCCGGCGAAATTTCCGTAAGAATTGTTTGGTCACATTCGGTGTGTGAGGTCAGGCATTATCGAGAAAAAAAATGTTTTGACAGTAATCCTCTTCGTACACCTAAAATCTGTCCTTGGTGGACAACACTTCAACGATGATGACGAGCTGAAAGAACATGTTACCACATGGTTGATTACACAGGCGGCAACATTCTTTGTAAAAGGAACACAAAACCTTGTGCCATGCTATGACAATTGCCTACAAAGTTTCGGAAGCTATGTAGAAATGTAGTTTAACAGTTGTAGATTTTAGTACAATCAATATTTTTTCTGTATCTGTACCCGTTCGTTTTATATAACCAAACGGAACTTACTTTCTGGACGCGCCTCGTATCACCGTGTCAGTTTTTTAATTCCGATATTATATCTCCATGTCCATTAATCGTATCACCGTGTTCACTATTAAGTCTTTCGGCTGTAGAGCAGTGTACGATACTGCTGGAAATCTGCCGCGTGTCGGGGCTTGGAAAGTTCAATAAAGGAAAGAAAAAGTCTGTTTCACTTCAGAGTCACGAACCACTGCCAACACCTTATTACTTCCTCCTACAAGGGTAAGGTGGTAGCTTTCAAATGAGAGTAAATCTTTGTATTTTTTGTAGTATAAAAGCTAGTAGTTCTGCCAAATTGGCGTATTTCTTGGGGAAAAAATCGCACTGACGTGTTTTACGGCCCACTTTAGATTTGTAGTTTTATAAGTTTTTGCAAAAACTTTGAACCAAAATAATAATCTAAATAATAAAAAAAATAATTAATAAGAGTGTCTGAAACCCTTTTAGGAAAAAAAATAGGTAGTG
Organism: Locusta migratoria; assembly: GCA_026315105.1. Lineage (NCBI taxonomy): Eukaryota > Metazoa > Arthropoda > Insecta > Orthoptera > Acrididae > Locusta > Locusta migratoria. The sequence continues at coordinate 335,572,951 of CM048748.1, read as the reverse complement.
CTGAGTTCCGATCCACCGACCTTTGGAGTCATAGTCCAACGCCTTGCCCACTACGCTACGGCTATCAAGGGAAAGATGAGTCTTTTAATCTCATACTATTGTGGCCGTTGTTAACTGATGCTAATATGGCATTTGTAGACACTAGATTATCATTTATGGTACGAAGAACGATGTGTTTTTGTTAATTCTTCAGTGCGCCATACTTTGAAATGACAACGTGTAAGTTACAATAAGAAAATCATCAAATACGCAACGCAAGATGGCGTATGCCAGAGAGAGTTGTGGGCGAGGAATGTCACGTGACATCTCGGTGTCAAATCTCCGTTATTTTTGTAAATATGTCTCAAACGATACGAGATATGAAAAAAAAACATAAGGGAGCTAAGTTGTAGAGAATTTTCTCCTCTACCAATTAGGTTACTCAATTTTCGGGTCAGGTGAACGGTTCGTTTGCAATTACAATTATATTACAAACGGCTTTTTTTTTATTTCTACCGTATTTTTTATCCTAAAATTTTGAAAAAGGGAGGTTCTGGTCTCTGGCTGTCTAAAATTATGTCTGTAAATTTTGGTGCTGATCGGTTGAACGGTTCGTCTTAAAAACAAGGAACACGTTACGGACAGACAGACAGACAGACATCCCAAAATCGTCATTATTTTTATAAATATGTTTGAAACGCTACGAGATATGAAAAAAAAACATAAGAGAGCAAAGATGTAGAGATTTTTCTCCTCTACAAATTTCGTTATTCAATGTTCATGTCAGATGAATAGTTAAGCCGTTATTTTCATTTAAATTTCGAGCTTCTTTGGGACTGAGGACTTAGATGTTTAGCTCCCTCAAAACAACAACCAACATCTTTGCCACCGTTTCTTCTCCATTGACAATGTTTCTGAAGAGTTTGTATGTAACCATACAGGTGAAAATTATATAAAGAAAACACAGGTGTGATCATAGCAAAGGCTGAGATGCTTTGTTGTCCAAGCTAACATATGTTGCACAATGTGTGTCTTCAGTGCAATTCTGTGGCACTTGTAACATTGTTTGAATACAAACTTCTTTCTCGGAACACAGTAAAAAAGTTAACAAAGAAATTGTTGGTGTAATTAGACATGGATACAAGCTAAACAATTAGGCTATTTGCAACTCCTTGTGACGTAGCAGACAAAGCATTTTGCGAGTTGCAAATAGTCATTTTCGATAATTTCGAAATTATCGAAGTCCAAGCATTTTGTATGTGCATACATATAAGTTTTCGACAATTTCGAAATTATCAAAAGCCAAGCAGTTTGTATGTGCATACATGTAACACAACCTAATTAGTTCAGTTAATGCAGCCCCGTGACCTTCATGATACGCGCTGATATGGTGTCAGGCCAGTTGGCCCCCGTCTCCCTGCATACCCACAAACTCTACAGTAATGACAAAAGTCTTAACTTCTGGGGACCTAGCTAAGCCGTCGGAAATTGTAAGTTTCAAAACCACAGATATAAACGTACTTTAGTGCAGGTACGTAACTAGACCAAATTCGATTGTAGCCTGGTTTTCCTGACGCAACCTACTTTGGCTAGAATCTGATGACATGTGACGCAATGACCCAAATGTAGTAGTGCGGAAGCAGGGACCGTCTGGGGAGGCGCGGCAGAGCAGTATAATTCGCGACTGGCGACTGACGGAGTTTTATTTCCCCCGACGCGGAGGCGGCCGCGCGCGAGATGATAGCCGATCGATCCGCGCTCGCCACGCCGCGCTGCGCTGCGTAAACCAGAGTTAATCTCGGCGGCAGTCGGCACGCCTCGTCTCGTCTCGTTTGTTCCTCGTCCCTGCAACGTCAACAACCAGCCGCCTCAAGGCCTTCCTTTAGCACTCTCTCCTTCTCCCTCGAGCAAGAAAAGCTCTCAACGCCAATACTTTTTAAAATATCGGGCATCCGATGTATTTGAAGACTACACGGAAAGAATGGGTTAAGTCCAAATTTCACGAAAATGAGTTACTGGTATCCTTATGAAGTTCATCAGATGTACTTTCAGTTGGGTGAACTTAATTGAATGTTTGTTTGTTTTTTTAACTTTTGGCTAGCAGTGGCGCGCGACCGTATAATTATGGCGCGGCACGGCATCACTTCAGCGTTCAGTCTGGAGCATAGTACCTCTAATAAAATTCCTCCATGACCCCCTATTCAATGCTAACATTGATGCCTCGTCTGATGTTATGCCTTTTACTTCAAAATCATTCTGCACCGAATCTAAGTACTTTCTTCTTGGTCTACCTCGACTCCTCTTACCCTCCGCTGCCGAGCTCATGAGTCTCTTAGGTAACGTTGTTCTCCCATGCAAAAAAAAAAAAAAAATTTACATGACCCAGATATCAACTGCAGAAATCGATATCACGTGAAATGAAAATTTGCGCCATTATTCAGATACTACGCAGTTAAGGGCTCCTCAAAGTACATCCTTTAAACATTCGTGCGCTCGGGTTGTTCCTCACTCGGCCCGCTTCACTGCGGGCGCTTAATGCCCGAACGCGAAGTGCTGTGCAATGAAGGGACAACAGCGAGTTCCCCTAAATGTGAAATTTGAAGAGCTACGGAAGTGGAGGAGGAAGTAACATTACAAAACAACATTTGTACTGTAACTCTTCCAAGTTTACTCCAATTCAATAGCGACAGCTTTACATATAACAAAATGATGAGCATAAAATGTATTGAAAATTAAATCACATTACTCTGCTTGTTGAAAAACCGTCTCAAAAAAATGTTCAAATGTTTGTTAACCTTATGGGACTTAACTACGGGGTCATCAGTCCCTAAGCTTACAAACTCCTTATGAACTACCTAAGACTAAGGACGGCACAAATATCCATGCCCGAGGGGGGGATTCGAACCCCCCGACCGTAGTGGCCGTGCTGACCGTGACTGGAGCGCCTCAGTCACCTCGGCCACCTCGGCCGGCGAAATTTCCGTAAGAATTGTTTGGTCACATTCGGTGTGTGAGGTCAGGCATTATCGAGAAAAAAAATGTTTTGACAGTAATCCTCTTCGTACACCTAAAATCTGTCCTTGGTGGACAACACTTCAACGATGATGACGAGCTGAAAGAACATGTTACCACATGGTTGATTACACAGGCGGCAACATTCTTTGTAAAAGGAACACAAAACCTTGTGCCATGCTATGACAATTGCCTACAAAGTTTCGGAAGCTATGTAGAAATGTAGTTTAACAGTTGTAGATTTTAGTACAATCAATATTTTTTCTGTATCTGTACCCGTTCGTTTTATATAACCAAACGGAACTTACTTTCTGGACGCGCCTCGTATCACCGTGTCAGTTTTTTAATTCCGATATTATATCTCCATGTCCATTAATCGTATCACCGTGTTCACTATTAAGTCTTTCGGCTGTAGAGCAGTGTACGATACTGCTGGAAATCTGCCGCGTGTCGGGGCTTGGAAAGTTCAATAAAGGAAAGAAAAAGTCTGTTTCACTTCAGAGTCACGAACCACTGCCAACACCTTATTACTTCCTCCTACAAGGGTAAGGTGGTAGCTTTCAAATGAGAGTAAATCTTTGTATTTTTTGTAGTATAAAAGCTAGTAGTTCTGCCAAATTGGCGTATTTCTTGGGGAAAAAATCGCACTGACGTGTTTTACGGCCCACTTTAGATTTGTAGTTTTATAAGTTTTTGCAAAAACTTTGAACCAAAATAATAATCTAAATAATAAAAAAAATAATTAATAAGAGTGTCTGAAACCCTTTTAGGAAAAAAAATAGGTAGTGCTGAGTTCCGATCCACCGACCTTTGGAGTCATAGTCCAACGCCTTGCCCACTACGCTACGGCTATCAAGGGAAAGATGAGTCTTTTAATCTCATACTATTGTGGCCGTTGTTAACTGATGCTAATATGGCATTTGTAGACACTAGATTATCATTTATGGTACGAAGAACGATGTGTTTTTGTTAATTCTTCAGTGCGCCATACTTTGAAATGACAACGTGTAAGTTACAATAAGAAAATCATCAAATACGCAACGCAAGATGGCGTATGCCAGAGAGAGTTGTGGGCGAGGAATGTCACGTGACATCTCGGTGTCAAATCTCCGTTATTTTTGTAAATATGTCTCAAACGATACGAGATATGAAAAAAAAACATAAGGGAGCTAAGTTGTAGAGAATTTTCTCCTCTACCAATTAGGTTACTCAATTTTCGGGTCAGGTGAACGGTTCGTTTGCAATTACAATTATATTACAAACGGCTTTTTTTTTATTTCTACCGTATTTTTTATCCTAAAATTTTGAAAAAGGGAGGTTCTGGTCTCTGGCTGTCTAAAATTATGTCTGTAAATTTTGGTGCTGATCGGTTGAACGGTTCGTCTTAAAAACAAGGAACACGTTACGGACAGACAGACAGACAGACATCCCAAAATCGTCATTATTTTTATAAATATGTTTGAAACGCTACGAGATATGAAAAAAAAACATAAGAGAGCAAAGATGTAGAGATTTTTCTCCTCTACAAATTTCGTTATTCAATGTTCATGTCAGATGAATAGTTAAGCCGTTATTTTCATTTAAATTTCGAGCTTCTTTGGGACTGAGGACTTAGATGTTTAGCTCCCTCAAAACAACAACCAACATCTTTGCCACCGTTTCTTCTCCATTGACAATGTTTCTGAAGAGTTTGTATGTAACCATACAGGTGAAAATTATATAAAGAAAACACAGGTGTGATCATAGCAAAGGCTGAGATGCTTTGTTGTCCAAGCTAACATATGTTGCACAATGTGTGTCTTCAGTGCAATTCTGTGGCACTTGTAACATTGTTTGAATACAAACTTCTTTCTCGGAACACAGTAAAAAAGTTAACAAAGAAATTGTTGGTGTAATTAGACATGGATACAAGCTAAACAATTAGGCTATTTGCAACTCCTTGTGACGTAGCAGACAAAGCATTTTGCGAGTTGCAAATAGTCATTTTCGATAATTTCGAAATTATCGAAGTCCAAGCATTTTGTATGTGCATACATATAAGTTTTCGACAATTTCGAAATTATCAAAAGCCAAGCAGTTTGTATGTGCATACATGTAACACAACCTAATTAGTTCAGTTAATGCAGCCCCGTGACCTTCATGATACGCGCTGATATGGTGTCAGGCCAGTTGGCCCCCGTCTCCCTGCATACCCACAAACTCTACAGTAATGACAAAAGTCTTAACTTCTGGGGACCTAGCTAAGCCGTCGGAAATTGTAAGTTTCAAAACCACAGATATAAACGTACTTTAGTGCAGGTACGTAACTAGACCAAATTCGATTGTAGCCTGGTTTTCCTGACGCAACCTACTTTGGCTAGAATCTGATGACATGTGACGCAATGACCCAAATGTAGTAGTGCGGAAGCAGGGACCGTCTGGGGAGGCGCGGCAGAGCAGTATAATTCGCGACTGGCGACTGACGGAGTTTTATTTCCCCCGACGCGGAGGCGGCCGCGCGCGAGATGATAGCCGATCGATCCGCGCTCGCCACGCCGCGCTGCGCTGCGTAAACCAGAGTTAATCTCGGCGGCAGTCGGCACGCCTCGTCTCGTCTCGTTTGTTCCTCGTCCCTGCAACGTCAACAACCAGCCGCCTCAAGGCCTTCCTTTAGCACTCTCTCCTTCTCCCTCGAGCAAGAAAAGCTCTCAACGCCAATACTTTTTAAAATATCGGGCATCCGATGTATTTGAAGACTACACGGAAAGAATGGGTTAAGTCCAAATTTCACGAAAATGAGTTACTGGTATCCTTATGAAGTTCATCAGATGTACTTTCAGTTGGGTGAACTTAATTGAATGTTTGTTTGTTTTTTTAACTTTTGGCTAGCAGTGGCGCGCGACCGTATAATTATGGCGCGGCACGGCATCACTTCAGCGTTCAGTCTGGAGCATAGTACCTCTAATAAAATTCCTCCATGACCCCCTATTCAATGCTAACATTGATGCCTCGTCTGATGTTATGCCTTTTACTTCAAAATCATTCTGCACCGAATCTAAGTACTTTCTTCTTGGTCTACCTCGACTCCTCTTACCCTCCGCTGCCGAGCTCATGAGTCTCTTAGGTAACGTTGTTCTCCCATGCAAAAAAAAAAAAAAAATTTACATGACCCAGATATCAACTGCAGAAATCGATATCACGTGAAATGAAAATTTGCGCCATTATTCAGATACTACGCAGTTAAGGGCTCCTCAAAGTACATCCTTTAAACATTCGTGCGCTCGGGTTGTTCCTCACTCGGCCCGCTTCACTGCGGGCGCTTAATGCCCGAACGCGAAGTGCTGTGCAATGAAGGGACAACAGCGAGTTCCCCTAAATGTGAAATTTGAAGAGCTACGGAAGTGGAGGAGGAAGTAACATTACAAAACAACATTTGTACTGTAACTCTTCCAAGTTTACTCCAATTCAATAGCGACAGCTTTACATATAACAAAATGATGAGCATAAAATGTATTGAAAATTAAATCACATTACTCTGCTTGTTGAAAAACCGTCTCAAAAAAATGTTCAAATGTTTGTTAACCTTATGGGACTTAACTACGGGGTCATCAGTCCCTAAGCTTACAAACTCCTTATGAACTACCTAAGACTAAGGACGGCACAAATATCCATGCCCGAGGGGGGATTCGAACCCCCGACCATAGTGGCCGCGCAAACCGTGACTGGAGCGCCTCAGTCCCCTCGGCCACCGCGGCCGGCTTAAATGAATGTAATGGGTTTAGTCACTGAGTTATAGCGAGATCAAAATATGGTTGTTGTTGTTGTTGTTGTTATGGTCTTCAGTCCGGAGACTGGTTTTATGCAGCTCTCCACCCTACTCCTGAGCAAGCCTTTTCATCTCCTCATAAGAACGGCAACCCACATCCACTTGAATCTGCTTACTATACGCGTCTCTTGGTCTCCCTCTGCGATTTTTACCCCACACACTTCCCTCCAATGCTAAATTTACGATTCCTCGATGTCTAAGAATGTGTCCTACCAAGCGATCCCTTCTTTTGGTCAGGCTATGCCAAATATTCCTTTTCTCACCAATTCTGTTCAGTACCTCTTCATTAGTTATGCGATCTACCCACCTAATCTTCAGCATTCTTCTGTTGCACCACATTTCAAAAGCCTCTATTCTCTTCCTGTCCGCACTGCTTATCCTCCATGTTTCACTACCGTACAAGGCAACACTCCACACAAATGGCTTCAGAAAAGATTTCCTTACACTTAAATTAATATTCGATGTTAGCAAATTTCTCTTTTTCAAAAATGCTTTTCTTCCCATTGCCATTCTGCATTTTATATCCTCTGTACTGCGACCATCGCATGTTATTTTACTACCCAAGTAACAAAACTCATCTACCACCTTCATTGTTTTGTTACCTAATCTAATTCCTTCAGCATCGCCTGATTTTCTAAGACCGCATTCCATTATTTTTGTTTTGCTCTTGTTAATGTTCATTTTATATGCTCTCTTCAAACACTGTCCATTCCATTCAACTGCTGTTCCAGGTCCTTTGCTGTCTCTGACAGAATTACAATGTCATCAGCAAAACACAATTTTTTATTTCTTCTCCCTGAACATTAATCCCTATTCCAAATTTTTCCTTGCTTTCCTTCACCGCCTGCTCGATGTACAAATTGAATACACTGAGAAAACGGGCCAAGTCCACCCGAAACACGGAAAGAAAGGGTGAAGTCCAGCCGGTATCGATTTCTCAGCAGTCAGCTGTATTTTTTTCCTGATGTTACGGAAGTAACATTGTTGACATCATTAAATGCAATGTCATTGTTGATTTTCATATGTATTGTCGAAGCAAACACGGAGCAGATTTCACATTAGCTTCTTTGCTTTATGCTGTGGCAGAACCGAATATCGTGTCGTGATTTGTGTTAACACAGAGTAGCCTTGACATTCATTTGAATTCTTTGTGGTGTAGTATATTGAATTTCGTGTGATATACAACTGAGAACGGTGTTTCAACTGGCGATGGAAAATCCAGATTCAATCTGCAGTGGTAAGTCTAGAATAAGACAGAGCTTTGGTAGACAGTCTGAAGTATCTAAAAAGCTAAGAGCAATGTCACATGAAATGAGGGAGCGTTGTAACTGCAAGAAGAATTGTACTGATTTGTTAAGTGATACAGAGAAATCTACATTAATATCTAAAGATAAAATAGTTGAAACAAAATAAAAACAGGATATTAATAAAAAGTGCTGTCACTAAAACCCAATTAGTCATAAACACTCTGTACGATAATGACCTCACTCAAATATAAATAGAATTTTGTCAGGGGAATTGCAGGGAAGTTATAAAGCGAAATATCATCGCAATATCACATAATAATCTGACTTTGACAATCTTATTTGTGCGTTACACTAAGAAATTAAAAAATAGATTTACAGATAAAAAGACGTAAAGGGTCCAGGTTTTTTTCTTTTTAATATTGTTTTTTACTATCAGGGAATACTAAAGAAAGGTCGTAGAATGTACTGTATAAATTACGGAAGCGTATGTCAATAACCAATGAAACTGGAACATTTTAAACTTTGAAATTACTCTCCTGAAAAGTCTGTAAAATGGACTTAACCCCATCTTTCCGTGTAGTCTTCATTTATGTTTGAAAAAAAAATGTAGTTATCGGCACTCGATATATCGAAAAATATTATTGTTAAATCTGCCTGTAAAAACATCGGCTTCACATTGAAAAAATAAAAAATAACTCCAGGTTCAGAGCTGTATAATTAACTGTTTATTTTATTACTAGCTGTAAAACCGGCGTTGCCCGGGTGTTTATTTATCCTACACTCTTGTAGTCCACATCCCCTTCCGCCCTCTCTCTGCATCCACCTCTTTCTCTCCCATCTCTCTGTTCGTTTCCCTTTCCCAGTCTCGGAAACGTTTTCTGCAAGGCACCCTCTGTCATGTACCATACAAACATTTATGTATCCAATGAACTTCCTCTTGGTTCAAAGGTCATGTGTGCAAAAACTCAAAGATTGGAGCAAAACTATGAATTTTGTAAAATTCAATAAGTACCCTCCACCATGCATCGAACGAAATTTTATACAGTGATATTCCTCTTGTTTTTGAGGTATAGTGTGCAAAATTTCATCAATACCGGAACAAAATTATACATTTGTGCAGAACCCGTTGACGCGACGTGGAAGGTGTAGTATACCGTTAGCATAGCCTGTTCTCTTGATGGTTTTTACTGTGTGTGTTTCCACAGCACAGGAATTCAATGACAGCGCATTGCTTCCGACGAACGTCAAGTGTAGCAGCCATCTTGAAGACATGCTGTGACGGCGCCACTCACGGGAACAGGTTGAACTAAGTTTGAAAACAATCCGGAAGGATGTATCTACACACTTTAAAACTTTCAAACATGCGGAATGGAAACTGTATTTACAAAAATAAAATAATAATAATAATAATAATAAAAGTGTGCATTTCTTTCGGAGTGACCCTCGTACTTGAAAGGGGGGTAGCATATTCCAAAACGTTGAAAAATACTACTATGGATGGTACAGTGTCACGAAATATTTCCTTCCAGCTAACCTCTCATACCTTATTTTCTTAATAACTCACACGGGGCGAGGTGGTGCAGAGCTAACACACTGGACTCCCTTTTAGGGAGGACGATGGTTCAATTCCACCACAGGCCATCCAGAGAGATTTTCCTTGAAGTCCCTAAATCACTCCAGTCAAATGCTGGAATGGGTCCTTTCAAAGAACACGACCGATTTTCTTCATTTTCGGCATCTGTTGTTGAAGAAATGTTGAGAAATAGCATACTACTAGCGTTAACATTATTTTTCCTACTAAAAGTGCGCTATTTCTTCCCATATGAAATCTACTCCAGTGCAGTCGGTCTTCTTTTGTGCCTTCTATACTTGTTTCACACAGCTGTAGAAAAAGATTGGACGTATTCTATTACAATTTTAAAAGGACGGTTTCAATTATTTACCAAAACTTTAAGCAAAATATGATAAAATACAAAATATTGTCACTCGATATTAGCATTTTGATATCGATACATCGAAAATGATACACGCGACACTATCGAGAATAATATCGATATTACAGAAATGCCCTATTACCGATACCGGTCTCTAAATTACAACTCACCACAGAAACTGACAACTGACTTATTTTTTGTACGATTAGCAGTAAGGCATCAAAAGACGTTTAAACGAGCACTCATTGAACATTGGTTCTTCTCGCTTAAATTTATTCAATTAAGGCTAGATTCTGCTAACGTAGCACATCATCAGATGAGCGTGGACTGCAGTACTTCAAGTCTCCGATCGCGTCCTGCTTAAACGATGCGCCGTTGTACGCGCGCCGTCCTAAGCATAGAACATCAACATATAAGAAATGTAAGAAGCGTGCTGCGATACAAAACAGAGAAAGACATCAGCGCTCCTATGAGGGTAAAGTGAACCTCGAATAGAAAAGTGCTTGCTTTTCATACGAAACAAGCGGTTTAAGCGTCAACAGTTTTCATTCATGACTTTTCTGGAGACTAGAAATCTGCTCTGTACGAATCAGAATGGGTTTCGAAAAAGGCGATCGTGTGAAACCCAGCACGCGCTACTCGTCCACGACAACCAAGAGAGCCCTGGACACGGGTTCCCAGGTAGATGCCGTGTTTGACTTCCGCAAGGCGTTTGATACAGTTACCCCCAGTCATTTAATCAACAAAGTAATAACATATGGATCTCAGACCAATTGTCTGATTGGATTGAAGAGTTCGTAGATAACAGAACGCAGTATGTCATTCTCAATGGAGAGAAGTCTTCAGAAGTAAGAGTGATGTCAGGTGTCCCACAGGGGAGTGTCGTGTACTGTTGGAAGATCTGCATCGAATTTACGCATGGTACAGGGAATGGCAATTGAATCTCTATGTACACATGTGTAATTTGCTACGAATACATAGAAATAAAGCTCATTTATGAATTAGCTACACTATAGCAGGTCAGCAACTGGAAGCAGTTAATTCCATAAATTATCTGGGAGTAGGCATTAGGAGTGATTTAAAATGGAACGAACATATAAAATCAATCGTCGGTAAAGCAGATGCAAGACTGAGATTAATTGGAAGAATCCTATGGAAAAGCAGTCGGAAAACAAAGGAAGAGCCAACGGAGAGCAGCGCGCTTCATTACAGGATCATTTAGTAACCGTGAAAGCGTTACGGAGATGATCGATAAACTCCAGTGGAAGACTGTGCAAGAGAGACGCTCTGTAGCTCGGAACGGGCTTTTGTCAAAGTTTCGAGAACATAACTTTACCGAGGAGTCTAGCAGTATATTGCTCCCTCCTACGTGTTATCTCGCGACGAAATCATGAGGATAAAATCAGAGAGATTAGAGCTCACACAGAGGTATACCGACAATCTTTCTTTCCGCGAACAATACGAGACTGGAATGGGTGACACATCTAATAGTGGTACTCATGGTACCCTCCGCCACACACCGTCAGGTAATAGTAATAGTAGTAGTAGTGCCTATATGGAATATGAAATGTTTTTGAGAAAACGCAATTAACAACTTCTCGTAGTTTTTGATTGCAGAATTATTTGTTAGACCAAATGTTGCAATTTCGGGCGTGTGGCCATTGAAATGTAATGATCGTATGGCATTTTTGGCTGCCGCGGCGGATTAGTCGTGCGTACTGAAGCGACGTGTTGCGGTGCGCGCGGCCGTTCGCCGTCAGAGGTTTGAATCCCGCCTCTGGCATGGATCTTTGTGTTGTCCTTGGGTTAGTTTACATTAATGTAAGTAGTTTGTAAGCTACGGAGTAATGTCCACTTAGTTGAGTACGATAGATTTATAAACATTTGATTTGAACATTGGCAGGGGGATCCTGTGTGGGATTGTTCGGCTGCCTAGCGCAAGTCTTTTTAATTGACGCCACTTCGGCAACTTGTATGTCGATGATGATGAAAATGATGATGAGGACAATACACAACACACAGTTCTCCGCCAGGAATCAAACCCGGGTCCCCTGCCTGGTAGTGAGTGATACTGCCTCTGAGTTACGGGGGCGGACTTACTAAGTGCACATGCTTGTGCATTAGAACATGTCAAAACGTCAATTACCCGGCAAGGCCTGACACGGAAGCTAGTTCCATAGCAGTGTGAAATAGTTTACGTTTATTTTGTGTACTGCACTGTTTGAATTTCTTTCTGAATATGTTGTTCATAGTCTGCCTTTTTTTTGGGTGGGGGGGGGGCTGAACACGTAATATTGTGGGGATTAAATGATATTTCTTTAAAAAGAACATGAGCTGGTACGTCACGTAATGTCTTGTTGGTTCGTTTATTTTTGTTCTTGTATACGCATCTGTGTAAATTGCTCGATTAAAATATGTTTTAAGTATATCGTTCGTGTTCTATTTTATTTCAGTTTGCAACCGTGTTTCGCACTTTCTCGTATTTAATCGAGATCTGCATATAAACGTATTTTATTAGAATTTATTCAAATAAACTTAAGGGACCAAACTACAGTGGTCATCACTTCCTAGATTTACGAGCTATTATAACTTATGGTAAGGGCAAAACACACACACACCATAATAAATCTCTCTGGCCGGCCGCGGTGGCCGAGGGGACTGAGGCGCTCCAGTCACGGTCTGCACGGCCACTACGGTCGGGGGTTCGAATCCCCCCTCGGGCATGGACATTTGTGTCGTCCTTAGTTGTAAGTAGTTCATAAGTAGTTTGTAAGTTTAGGGACTGATGACCCTGTAGTTAAGTCCCATAGACTCTACAAACATTTGAACATTTTTGAAATCTCTCTGGTACCTCCCAGTGTCTCCTCGTCTCTTCAACGTATATAACCTTCTTTCATGATGATTAAACCAAGTATTTGTGATGATTAAATTGTGCTCTGCTCAAAATCCTGCCAGGCGATTTCCTCGTTCATTCCCTTTTCCCAGTCCGTATTCACCTACTACATTTCCTTTTCTTCCCTTTCCTACTACGGTGTTTCAGTCCCCTATCACAATTTTCTTCTCCTTTAACGGTCTGAATAATTTCTTTTATCTCCTCGTACATTTCTTCGATCTCTTCATCATCGGCAGTGTTAGTTGGCACATAAACCTGTACTACTGTGGTCGATGTTAGCTTCGTGTCTATCTTTGCTACGATAATGCGTTCACTAAGCTGTTCATAGTAACTTACTCGCATTCCTATTTTCTTATTCATTATCAGACATATTCCTGCGTTACCCCCAAATTATTTTGTATTTATAACCCTGTACTCACCTGACCAAAAATCCTGTTGATCCACCGAACTTCACTAATACCCACAATATGTAACTTTAACCTATCCATATCTCTTTTCTAATTTTCTAACGTACCAACCCGATTAAGGGATAGAACATTTCACGCTCCGATCCGTAGAGTGCCTGTTTTGTTTTTGTTGATGACGACATCCTCCTGAGTAGTACCCGCCCGGAGATCCGAATGGGGGACTACTTTACCTCCGGAATATTTTACCCGAGAGGATGTCATCTTCATATATTCATATAGTAGAGCTTCATGTCCTCGGGAAAATTTCCCCTTGCTTTCAGGCGTTCGCAGTTGCATGGCAAATCCAAGTTAGCTGATATTACAAGGCCAGCTCAGTCAGTCATCCAGACTGTTGCCTCTGTAAACTACAGAAAAGGCTACTGCCCCTCTTCAGGAACCCCACGTTTGTCTGGGCTCTCCACAGATACCCCTCCGCTCTGGTTGCACTTACGGTACGTCTATCTGTATCGTTGAGGCACGCAAGGCACCCCACCTCGATAATGTTTGTGGTTCAAGAATATGGTGATTCCAGTTCCTAAGAAAGCAAGTGCAGAGAAATATGAAAATTACATAACTATCAGTCATGGTTGCAAAATACTAACACGCATTATTTACAGACGAATGGACAATTTGGTGGATTCCAACCTTGGGGAAGATCAATTTTGATTTAGGAAAAATGTAGGAACAGGGAGGCAATACATTACGACTTATCTTAGAAGATAGGCCAAGGAAAGGCAGAGCTACGTTTTTAGCGTTTGTAGATTTGGAAGAAGCTTTTTATAATGTGACTGCAATACACTCTTTCAAATTCTAAAAGTAGCAGGGGTAAAATATAGGGAGCGAAGAGTTACATGCAACTTGTACAAAAACCAGACAGCAATTATTAGAGTCGAAGGGTATGAAAGGGTCGCAGTGATTGGGAAGGGAGTAAGACAGGGCTGTAGGCTTTCCCCAATGTCATTAAATCTGTACATTGGAGCAAGCTTCTAAGGAATACAAGGAGAAATTTAGAGAGGGAGTCAAAGTTCAGGGAGAGGGATTAAAAATTTTGCACATTGCTGATGACATAGTAATTCTGTCAGAGGCAGCAAAGGGCCTGGAAGAGCAGTTAAATGGGATGGTCAGTGTCTTGATAGAAGGTTATAACATGAACATTAACAAGTGTAAATCGAGGGTAATGGAATGTAGTGTCAGAAAATCAGGCGATACTGAAGGAATTAGGTTAAGTAATGAAACGATAAAAGTAGTAGATGAATTTTATTATGTGGGTAGCAAGATAACCTCTGATGATCAAAGAAAAGAAGATATAAAATGCAGAATGGCTATGGGAAGAAAAGCGTTTCTGAAGAAGGGAAATTTGTTGATATCCAATATTAGTTTAAAAGTTGGAAAGTCCTTTCTGAAATCATTTGTCTGGAGTGTAGTATTGTGTGGAAGTGATACGTGGCCGATAAGAGTTTGGACAAAAAGATGATAGGCACTTTCGAAATATGGTGCAGAGATGAATGATGATTAGATGGGTAGATCAGGTAACTCATGAGGAAGTGCTAAACATAATTGGAGAGAAAAGGAGTTTCTGGCATATCCTGATTAAGAGAAGGGATAGATTGGTGGGACACTTTCTGAGACATCAAGGAATCGTGAACTTAGCATTAGAAGCAAGTGTGTGGGGTAAAAATCGTAGAGGGAGACCGAGGGAGGAATGTAGTAGGCAGATTAAAAAGGATGTAGGTTGCCGTTCGTATTCTCAGATGAAGAGGCTTGCACAGGACAGGGTAGCGTGGAGAGCTGCATCAAATCAGTCTTGCGGTCTGTAGACTACAACAACATCATCTCATCAGAAAAATGTTCAAATTTTTGTAAGTCTATCGGACCGGACTGTGTGGTCATCAGTACGTAGCTTACAAACTACTTAAACTAAGGTAAACTATGTCTGATTCACTGACGGGTCAAAATCAGACCAAGGCGTTGGGGCCGGGGTATACGGGGTGCAGCCAAGACTGGAGGGCGTCATCTCTCTAGGGAAACGTGCCTCAGTATTCCAGGCCGAAATCACTGCCATCAGGGCATGTGTGGAGGAGAATTTGCGTAGGTGCTACAAAGATCGTAGCATCTATATCTATTCAGACAGCCATGCAGCCCTGAGATCACTGGCAGCTCCTGCAACAAGGTCTAAAATTGTTGCAGAATGTTACAGGGTTCTGGTGGAGCTAGGGGAAAGCAATAGAGTAAACCTATTGTGGGTCTCTGGCCACTCCGGGATCAGTGGCAACGAACATGCCGACAAATTAGCCAGGATGGGGGCAGAGACTCCATTTATTGGACCGGAAGCTGTGCTGACAATCACCAAGGCAATGATCAAATTGGAGCTAGATAACTGGCTCAGAAGACAGCACGTAGAATATTGGACCAAGGTCTATAAACAAAAACATGGCAAGGTAATGATGCCAAAGCCATGTTTTAAAAGAAGCTCTGCTATCCTGGGCCTGAACAGGAGAGAGATTAGACTCATGGTTGGATTGCTGACAGGCCATGGGAATTTCAAAAAACACCTACATACAATGGGAATAACAGAAGAGGACCCTAAATGTAGAATCTGTGATGATGGTATTGAAACTGCATCACATCTAATCTTCGAATGCATTGCATTGGAGAGTAAAAGGCACAGAACATTTGGGACAACCAGACCCGAAGTAATTGTGCCTAATAAAGAACTGGTAAAGGGACTCGTTGCACTGTTCAAGGGCATTGGTTGACTTTATTAGATATACTGGGAGCGATACCGCACAATAAACTTAGTTTCGGTGCGGGCAGTGGTGGGTTGGACCAAGACTGTTTGGGCTTCCCTGAGAAAATCAAATCAAATCAAACCTAAGGACAACACACACACCCATGCCCCAGGGAGGACTCGAACCTCCGACGGCGAGCAACCGCGCGCTCCGCAGCGAGACGCCTTAGACCGCTCGGCTACTCCACAGCGGCCAAACTACACTAAATAGGACATAAATATCCATGCCCGAGGAGGAATTCAAACCCTCGACAGGGATTGTAAATATAAGGGACTTAACTGCTACGGTTATCAGTTCCTACAGTTACTAACTAATTAAAGTAACGTATGCTAAGGACAACAAATACTCCCATGCCCGAGGGGGGACTCTAACCTCCTACAGCGAGCAGCGGCGCTCTCCACAGCAAGGCGCCTTGGAACATTCGGTCACTTCACCGCGGCATCTCAGAGCTTCAAAAGTACAATAATAAGAAAATAGCTATTTAATTAACATTAAAAGATTTGTAGAACTGCATTCTGACAAAAATCCAGTTTCACCAGACTAGCTTTCCAATTACGTAAATTACAACAAACCCGTCTCACCATTAGCCCTAGCTTAGTAACATCCGTCAAAATGACGGCTAAGTTCAAATCGTTAGTGAGCTGTGAAGTTTCTAGGAACAATTGAGGAACAAGTGTACACGGGTAGAATGTTGGTTTGAAATTACACTCGACGAATGGACGGGTGTTAAGGCGGTATTACACGACGATCTGCCGCGAAAGGTATTGGTCTACCGAGAAATCCATCTAGCGGCAAAATACGCGGAAACACCGCGGAACCGTGATTATTAGCAGACACTTTATCCGCGCGCCAGAATAGAGACCAGGTCTAAACTTCCGTGAATTCGCGCATGCCCACTAGGCGCCGCTAACGCAGCAGTAAGCTTTCTGCTTGTTATTTGTATATGAAATTCGTGGTTAGGACTGATTGCCTACTTTTGTGTTACGGATTTTGCCCGTATTTTCAGTTAGAAGGTTTTCATAAATCGGTAATTAAACAGAAAATAAATAAATAAATAAAAGAAGAAAAACCGTATATGTTTGCCAGCAGACTTTTATATTAAATGTTTGAAAAGGAATTCTTGTATTGACTGCTTAATAATTTAGAAATTAAATGGAATAGAGAGCCGTTGAGTGACAATTCAGGCGTACAGGAAGGAAAGTTGTTTCTGTAACCTACACGATCCCTCAATCATAATAAGTTATGTGAACAATCGTTTATTCCTTAATGATATGTCTACAGCTTTGCAGACAGCAGCTCTTCCAAATAGGTCACGTCTTTCTTCACGAAGTTCTGAAATTGTTGCGCAATCCCAATACTCAATTCTTTCATTAGCTCTGAGTATATTCCCCTGCCTTCCTTGTGTCTATCCACAGTCGAACCCAACGTCTGGTTTTCGTCATTGTTGTGCCCTAATCCGAAGATTTGAACTTGAATATTAAACGAAAGTGTTGAGTCGGTAATTGAAAGTAGTAGGACTCAATCCCGTGCAAAGTACATAAGAGAAAAAGAAATCAACTTCACATGTCACATAAATAATTTAAACGAATGACGTTCCAGGAAATCACAGTTTCCCTCTCATTCTTATGTGGTATGAATGTACGATTAGAAGTGTGGTGTCGCACAAGTACAAAGTGCGCGCCACCTACTTTCGCCGCGCGCCGCCACTCACGCACGGCGCGGCGTTCTTACGACGACAGCCACGAGCGCCCTCTGCTGCAACTCCGCTCGTGGCCACCACTGAACGACATCGTTCACTTGGGACTGAGAGAGGAACCAGTAAACACTTCGGAATCAGATAGGCACCAGTGAAGACTTCGCTATCGGACAGGCACTAGGCAGGACTCTAGCTCAACTATGTATCAGCTTTCTGCACTACTGATCTATGTAAAAGTTAAGTATTACTAAGTCTCTGTGCAATATATATCTCGTTCTAATTTACTCTAGTGTTTCTAGTTTCTGGCTGCTCCCCTCCGTACCTGCACCAGCGTGCTATCTTTATTCCTGTGTCGGTCTCATTCCACTCGGCCACCGACACCTACGACGGAACGAGACACAAAAGCGGCGACTAGACTGGGACACAAAAAGAAGAGCTCAGTTTTCTTCGCGTTTCATGCACGTTACTGCTGTCTACTGCGCATGCGCAGATTCTCTCCGAGGAATATCCGCCGTGCATCGTGTTAATAGGTCTACGAGAAGAAGTACGCAGTTCCAGATTATCTCGCTTGTAGCGTTGTTTCATTAGGTGTACACCTCAGGTGTCTCGTGTAACATGGCCTTTACTAACAAAAGTTCAAAAAACCCTGAAAAACGGGTGTTAGTAGCGAGCGTTAAAACCAAATGTTAGGAACGCAAGGTTAGCAGGCCAGTTTTATGTTTTCTTTGGAGCTACGAAGGCTTGCGCCGCAGGGTCTCGCGCAGACGCTGACAGCCACGCGTGGTGGTGATAGTGAGGCGAAAGACGCGGCGGCTGTTAGTAGGGTTGCCAGATTGAACTCGAGGCAGGCCCGGAGACCAGACGTGCCCCCCTCCCCCTTGGCCAATGACTCACTGACCCCCCCCCCCCCCAACTGCGACCAACTCCCCCCCCCCCAACCAGGATTACACGTGAATTCTAAAAAAAAAAAAAACAACCCTAATCATCTCCTCCCGCCCAGCAAGTAAATGAGATAGTGCATATTCTGCACTTACACATACACTAATCAGTATAGACGTTTTGTAGCCACTGTTTATAATTTTCTTTCTGCAACCATTCTTCACGGAACGAACTTAGATATCGTCTCTGTTATTACTCACTAATCGGAGTTAATGTAAGCTTGTCTGTTCTCACACGATCCGAGTATCCCAAAAATTGCCGGTAAACTGATAATAAACAATGAACGAACGAACACAAATAATAGACGTCGCCAGTTGACACGTTGCCGCAACAGTGTTTGCTTAATAATGCGCTAGCCGATTACTACCGACGCAACAGTGAAAAGTTTTCAGAGGAAGAACAGAAAAGTAGCGTTTTGTTACAATAAGAAATTGACATTTATATAAAGCTATTCATAATTACTAGAGAGGAGCCGGCCGGGAATGGCCCAGCGCACTGAGGCGTCTTGCCACGGTGCGAGAGGCTGCTCCCGCCAGAGGTTCGAATCCCCCCACTACGGCATGGACGTTGTGTTCGTCCTCAGTTTAAGTTACGTCAAGTTCGATGTAGATCTTCGCTACATGAGCATAGTACTTAAAAAGCTTCGAAAAAAAAAGTTAAGATGAAGGTTACATTGAAGCCCGGAGATGAGAGTCATTGGCCCGTAGACCCGTAGAATTCATTCCAAGCCCGGGCACTCCGGGCGGCGCCCGGAGATCTGGCAACCCTAGCTGATAGTGTCAGAATAGATTAGTTTTTCGTTCCGAAGATCCATGTTGAGGAGATCCTCGTGGATGTGAAACATGTCAAGAAACAAAATTTACAAATCGAATAATGGATAATACTAATAATATGAACACAGATACATACATTTTTAAGTT
Organism: Locusta migratoria; assembly: GCA_026315105.1. Taxonomy (NCBI): domain Eukaryota; kingdom Metazoa; phylum Arthropoda; class Insecta; order Orthoptera; family Acrididae; genus Locusta; species Locusta migratoria. The sequence goes on along the minus strand of CM048748.1, from coordinate 335,553,291 downwards.
TTTTTAGCTGATGATATAATAATACTAATATAGTATGAGTACATGCATCGTTTGGTACAATTTAGAAATTCACTAATGGAGTAGAAGGAGTTGGCCACTAGAAAGTCTTTTAGGTTCCTCTTAAACTGATTTCTAATTGTAGCTACATTTTTTATACTTGATGGTAGATTATTGAAAATGTGTGTTCCTGAGTAGTAGACCCCTTTTTGAACTAAAGTAAGTGCTTTTAAGTCCTTGTGTAGATTATTTTTATTCCTAGTATTGTATGTATGAACTGAGCTGATTGTTGGAAAAATGGATATACTATTTATGACAAATTTCATAAATGAATAAATATACTGAGAGGCAGTAGTTAATATACGCAGTTCTTTGAAGAGGATTCTACAGTAAGTCCGTGAATTTTCTCCACAAAAATATGTATTACACGTTTTTGGACTCTGAAGACTTTTGACTGACTTGAAGAGTTACCCCAAAATATTATACCATATGAAATTAGGGAATGACAGTAAGCAAAGTATGCAAGCTTTGCTATTTTTATGTCTCCCATGTCTGATAACACTCATATTGAAAATACAGATTTGTTGAGTCGTTTCTGTGGTTTGCTGCTCCCAACTAAATTTATTATCAAGCTGTAATCCCAGGAAATTTATACTGTCAACCTCTTCTATCTGCTCTTCTTCACACTTACTGCATATGCTGACGGGAAATCTCTTACATGTTCTGAACTGCATGTAGTGAGTCTTTTCAAAGTTTAATGACAATGAGTTGGCTTTAAACCATTTATTAATGTTCATGAAAATTTCATTAGCTGACCTTTCTATAACTATGCTTGACGTATTTTTTATTGCAATACTTGTGTCATCTGCAAACAAAACGAACTCTGCTTCTGGTAGTGTAACTGATGAGAGGTCATTAATGTACACAAGAAAAAGCAATGGCCCTAAGATGGATCCTTCTAGGACACCACATGTAATTTCTTCCAATCCGATGATGCCTGTTGGCTTAATTCACTAGTCCCTTGCACTAACACCCTTTGTTTCCTGTTAGTGAGGTACGACTTGCACCATTCTGCAGTATTTCCCGTGACCCCATAGAATTCTAATTTATTTATAAAAGGATGTTATGGTTCACACAATCAAATGCCTTTGACAAATAAAAGAAAATAACTGCTGCTTGCAATTTATTATCTAATGAATTAAGTACATTCTCACTGTGAGTGGCCTTCTCGATATCGTAACCTTTCAGAAATCCAAACTGCTTGTACATTACCTTTTCTAGAATTTTTGAGAAGGCTGGCAAAAGTGAAATGGGTCTGTAGTTTGATGGTATCTCTTTATCCCCTTCTTGAATAGAGGTTTAATATCCGCATATTTTAGCCAATCAGGAAATGTTCCCGTTATAATAGACTGGTTACACAAATAGATTAAAATTGTGCTAAGTTCACAAGAACACGTTTTAACAGCGGGATGTGAGGCTGAGGGCGGTGCTGCCCGGCTTATAATACGTATGGTTGGCGGCTGGCAGCGAATCCGCGGCGTCGTGTTTTCGCCGTGTGGGTCATTAGCGCCGGGCAGCCGTTTGTTATGGTGTTTATGTCCGCGCCTCTCCGTGCTGCTGCTGCTGCCGCGTGACGTAGACCGCCACCCGTTTGCGTCTGGCGTCTGTGCTCCCTCGAAATGGCAGAGACATGTAGTTTCGAGATTCTCCGATAGATGTCAATGTAGGCGCTTCGTACGCTAAAGCTCTGTATACTAGTCTTGTGTAGTTCGCGAACGAACTAGTTCGGAAGAGCACCCCCACAGGCGAACTACTCTTAGTTCGTCCGCTCCTTTTCGAAGACTGACGGGGAACAGCGATGGCGCGCCGAATCACGTGATTCCCTTCTGCCAGTTCAAAAAATTCAAATGTTTGTAGAGCTTATGGGACTTAACTACGGGGTCATCAGTCCCTAAACTTACAAACTACTTATGAACTAGCTAATACTAAGGACGTCACAAATAGCCATGCCCCAGGGGGGATTCGAACCCCCGACCGTAGTGGCCGTGCAGATCGTGACTGGCGCGCCGCAGACCGCTTGGCCACCGCGGCCGGCTTCTGTCAGTTACCGCCATTTAGAGCTGAGTCTGTTATTCATGAAAAAAAAAAAAGTATTTTTATTCACCAAAATAAACTTCTTTAGCATAATTATTTTATAAGAAATGATTCTTCAATCACCTAATAAGTAAATAAATAACTGGTTTGTTTGTCTATTTGATGTATAATTGCCCAAAATACGGGTAATAGCTAGGGACAGGAAAAATTCGATTTAACGATAACGCGACGAATAACGCGAATTTGGCGGTTTTTAAGAAAATAACGCGAATTCGTCGACTTTTTTTAATTATCGAGAAATCGGTGATTATTAACGAAATTACGCTGTCCCTGGATAAGAAAAGTCGTAAATGTAATTATGTCAGTGATATATTTAATGTAGAAATGTTCCATATCCAAATGTAGTATCTATTTTTTCTGTAATGCATACTGTAATAAGACAGCGCCACACATTGTTAGACTCGCATATTCACAGTAGTAAAAAGGCAAGCTTATTTCTCTCTCTGTGTTACGTTGTGGAGAAATTACGGTAATTTATACTGAGTTGATTGTCTTCACATTTCGATGGAGTTCTTCGCCGAACTGTTTCTAGCATTTTGAAACCGTTTGAAATTGTTTTCCGTGATAGAACACTGACCTGGCAGTTTGTAAATTCGGCGTATTGCACATGCGCAGCTTTGTTTAGGGGAACTGCGACTTCACAAGGTCTTTGAACAGCATCAAAGTCTAGCAGTTTTGTCGTTATATTCTTTGACTGCGCTGTTATTGTTAGCCTTGATTGTTATCTTAGCTGTTTCGCGGCGGCATGGATTACTATTTTCGGAGTTGATGTTAGATTTATCTCAGGATTATAATCACTGTAACTGGATTTAAACAAAAGCTTTCTTTTGTGGATGCTCATTTCATCATCTTCTGGACGTCGTCCATTTTAACCCAGTCGGTAAACTTTTATTTACGAAAGCGCCGGTGTAATGTGATCATGTTAGCAACGATCTTTGAATGCTCTTCGAAAAGTCAATCACATAGCACGGGGAGAATAATATTTAGTGTGTTGACCCGAAATAAATAATCCTGTTCGTGCTGTATTCTCGACAGGTTTTTTGTCCGATCAGTCAATTATTCTCGAAAACGAACATTTCGTTGCCAACATTACGGCAACGCCGCCGCTGCCGCACGTAAAATTTCTTTTGTTTGTAGATGGATTTGTGTTTTGTTTTTACGCCACTTGTCCAGATATTTGTAAAAATGGCATTTGAGGGAGGTGGGCGCAACAAAAGAACGCAGAGCAGGAGGAGGGGCACTGAAAAACACCAGAAAGGGCAGAGCATAAATGAGTCTTACTATTTATAAAAAATAAGGGAACATTAAAAAATTGACGAAAATTCATTTTTGTCACATTTTAACATAGAGTTAAATACCTTTTCTACATATTTCAAAATATTTTGTTCCCGAAAAATACTTTTAAAAACTTACAGTTTTTTCCTAGTTTCATATAAGTCAAAAAGACTTTTTGTTTATTTACAATACCGCTGAAAGTCAAAGACTTTTAGTTACATTAAAATATATTCTTCTATTTGTCGATATTGGTATTCTCTAAGAAATTGCAACAATATAACACAAATATTTAAGTCCGCAAAAAAAAAGGTCCTTGTGTCAAAAACCGTTTCTTGACCTGAAAAAGGGGATAACCTTCTGTATACAATCATTGGCATTTTTTTCACGGCATTTCAAATAATTGGTGTATAAAAAAAAATTAAAAAATTAGACACCTATTTGCATCAATATTTTTTGTTGAAATTATTTTTTCAACATCTATGTCAAATTTGACCTACCATATCTTATGAATAGTATAATTTTCAACATACCATTGAAAAATGGTGAAATGTTACAAAAATATAGCACTGAAAATGGAAAAGATTACCAGAAAATAACACGACATGTGAAAAAATAACACCGATTTTGGCCATAAAATAACACCGACATTTTCCTGTCCCTAGTAATAGCATACGCTTGGGCAACACTGATCATTATATAAAAAAGCTGTCATAACAAAGAGCTATTTTAGTAGCGTTATCAAAAGCTAAAAACAAGCGGACGAACCAAAAAGAGCTACCTACGGCGCGGCCGAGCTGCGAACTAAAAGGAGAGCTACCGTCGCCAACTAAAATGTGCGCGATCGGTCGCGAACTAAAATATGTGCAATCGGTCGCGATCTAAAACATGAGTTACCGGTCGCGAATTATTATGCCAAACTTATCTCGCTTCTTAGTTCGTTGGTTCTTTTCCGAAGACCGACGGGCAATAGCGAGAGGGCACGCAGCAGAATTAAAAATCACGTGTTTGCCTTCTGCTGAAGAGAGCGTCTGCCGGCTAGATTACATAGTTCATTGCTACAAAATTTCTGATTTGAAGTATTCTGCACTCTACAACATCTGACTAATAAATTCCATAATGCCAGTATATGGAGATAACTCTAAACTTAAAGGGGAGAAATTATCCAGAAACGTTCATTTGGTTTGCGTGATATCGTTAGCGGTTCAAGCAGCAAGCGCATGTAGCAGTTAGGTGGGGGAACTCCCTCGACCTGCACGCGCAGACCACGTCGCTCAGCCGTCGCTGAGACTGGGCGAACTAAAAGAAGGGACTACTTCGCGGCAGAGCCGCGAACTAAAGTGAGCGCTCCCGATGGCGAACTATAGCATAAAATGTTTTAGCGAAGAAAAGAAATGCAGTGATATGAAAGACAACGATACCAATACAAAGGGTGACAAAAATAAAGATGCGAAAGAATTAGTTTCGTTGGCATATTATGGTATCGTTAGTTTCAAAATCGTCACAGTATGTAGGAAATTCAATGTCATCGTGTCTTTTTCTATCAGTGGAAATTTAGGACAATTACTCCCTCACGGCGTAGACAAAAATAGTTGTTTAAACGAATCGCGGTATACAAAATTTCATGCCCGGATTTTGACGCTTTCTAACGTTGGTTCGACGGGACGCAGAGTGGCGAGCTGCTTTAGCTTTAGAAGGAAAGGATGCTACAGATAAATCCAATTTTGCTGCTCACTTGATTGATAGTGGACATGAGACACGAACATTCTAATCGCACATCAGACTACTGCACCGTGCTGAGAAAGGGAGATTTATGGACGTTGGAGTGTTTTGTCACCATAAATCCTCAGGGAACCACTTACTCAATAAGCAGATAATAAAAAAAAAATTCTAAAAATTCTGGGAGCTATTCGAAGACCAGCTGCGCAGCAGAGGCTGACATTACGAATCTACTTAGGTGAAGTGACTTTTATTGCGCCTTCCATAGCAAACTGTTTCGAGCTTTCTTTTATTGTCCCAATTCTAGCTGACTATGGTTATGGCAACTACACTAGTAAGTCTCGTATCCTATTTTCTTGCCACAGTTCTTTAGCCGGCCGCGGTGGCCGAGGAGACTGAGGCGCTCCAGTCACGGTCTGCACCGCCACTACGGTCGGGGGTTCGAATCCCCCCTCGGGCATGGATATTTGTACCGTCTTTAGTGTAAGGTAGTTGATAAGTAGTTTGTAAGTTTAGGGACTGATAACCCCGTAGTTAAGTCCCATAAGCTTCACAAACATTTGAACATTTGAACAGTTCTTTATCTATGCCATCATTCTATGAAATTAAAAAATAAAATCAAAATTTTTATTACTTCTGTAACTATAAATTTATGGCATTTTACATGTGACAGATCAATTCAACATGAAATGTGTTGAGAATTCACCCCTACCAAGGGCACCAATGTTTGTAAAACAACTATTGCTAATTTTGAAGTTACATCACTTCAGTTGTAATGGGAGCAAAATATGTACATTCATGAAACCCAGTCTTATATATACAGGGTGTTTCACTAAGTGTGTTTGCCTCTGTAACATATAAAATAATAGGTGACGGGAAATTTTAATGCGGTAGGTCAACACAAGAATTGTTACACTTTCTGCGGAGCTATGAACATAGTTTATTGTATCATTTTCCAAAGAGTTACAGTACAAAGATATTTTTTTTTTTTAAATGGAACAATAGTTTTTTTTTCTCTATCGTGCATTGGAATCGTTGAAACCAGCTGCGTCCAAATCAATTTAAACTACATTCCTATCACTGTTAGTTTGGGAGCTACAACCCTTCAAAGTTTCAGGGGCAGATACCACACGATGTACGTAATACATGGCTGTGTGGCGGGTGATGGATGTTATGGCGGTGGGAAGTTGATTTACATGAGATGTTCAAATGTGTGTCCATGTTCCTCAATGCATAATGCAATGCGCCGTCGAAAGGATCTGCGGACGACATGTAACATCGCCGGTGTGACGGAGCGACATGCGTCCTCGATGCGCCGTTTTAGATCATCTGGGGATGTGGGCACAGAAACATAAACACGATCCTTTAGATATCCACACAAAAAGAAATCTACTGGTGTTAAATCGGGCGACCTTGCGGGCCATGAATGAGGCTCATGGCGCCCCAACCATCTTCCTGCAAATCTGTTGTTTAGTTCTTCCACAACAGCACGCGCAGAATGGGCTGGGTGGCCATCGTGCTGCATCCACATACAGTCGGCAGTCTAACAGCGCATCGAGGAAGCTTCTCGCTCCGTGACACCGGCGACGTTACAACTCGGCCGCACCACATTTAGAAGGCGCATTGCATTATGCGCAGCGTTTGTGGTATCTGCCCCTGAAACTTTGAAGGGTTGTAGCTCCCAAACTAACAGTGATAGGAATGTAGTTTAAATTGATTTGGACGCAGTTGGTTTCAACGAATCCGATGCTCGATAGAGAAAACTATTGTTCCATTTAAAAAATTATGTCTTTGTGCTGTAACTCTTTGTAAAATGATACAATAAACTATGTTCATAGCTCCGCAGAAAGTGTAACATTTCTTGTGTCGACCTACCGCATTAAAATTTCCCGTCGCCTATTATTTTATAAGTTAGAGAGGCAAACACTTAGTGATACATGAAGCAGTCAGAGCGAACAGACCCCACCGGGTCATGTTACACACATGGGAGAAGCAAGGTTACCTAAGAGACTCATGAGTTCGGCAGCGGAGGGTAAGAGGAGTCAAGGTAGACCAAGAAGAAAGTACTTAGATTCGGTGCAGAATGATTTTGAAGTAAAAGTCATAACATCAAACGAGGCATCAATGTTAGCATTGAATAGGGGATCATGGAGGAATTTTATTAGAGATACTACGCTCCAGACTTAACGCTGAAAGGCATAATCAGTCTTTTATAATATATTACTCTAATAATGTACACTAAATTACATTGCAGAAGGATTATTGAGAGTCACACAGATAGTCGGGGAGGAAGAGGGGAGAGAGCTATTATATAACAGTAATTGCGTTTCCTTGGATCACACGCAGAAATGCGTAACAACTTGAATTAAAGACTGACCAGGAATGGATGACAATAGTAGGGAAGCTGTATAACATACCATAGCTTCCTAACTTCTTCTAGGTACTTTTGTTTTTACTATGTACTCATGAAAACACAATCCTAAGTTGGAGCAATTTCATTAGTATGGATTAAAAACAGAGTTTGAGGTTTGTGATAAACTGGGAAGTGAATAGAATTCGACTTATGAGCGGAAGCTGACAGGACAGCAGCGACACTAGTGAGACAGTTCGTTCACGTAGCACGGACGCTTTGACTGGCCTTGACAATGGGCACTCATCGCCGTGCCAACAGATGCAATGTGCATCGCGTCACCCAAGCCGCGCATTGTGTGCCATATTCGACGACGTTGAGGCCCGGAGAGGGTTGAGGCGACGCCGTGGCTCCACGAGACACCATAGTGAAACGCCCAAGAAGAAACTACACACACCAAAATACGTGTTACATCACCACAATTCTAGGGTTTCATCGTGCTTGACTTAAAAATGTAAGATATACATATAAATTAATAGAAATAAACAATCCCAGAGACGGATTTACGTCTCAAATATGTCAAAGACATTATTGATAAATCTGAAGCATTGAATTAAAATAAAATATAAACAATCCTAGTAAGCATGGAGGTCCGGGTTCGATTACCGGCCGCACCACAAACTTTAATTGATTGGATTGTTTATTTCTATTAATTGATATTTATATCACCTTAACAGGATTGTTCCACCATGTCCATTGCCGAGGTGCTATTCCGCTGCATGGAGAGCCTTGGCAGTAGTGGCAATTATCTTTGGAACACAGAAGCTGAATTAAAGTTTGTGATGTGGAGGGAAATCATACATAGACTATTCCAAGGCGCCTTAATCGTTAGTGGTGTGGTAGTCTAACGGTTAAGACATCTGCCTAGTAAGCATGGAGGTCCGGATTCGATTTCCGGCCGCACCACAAATTTTAATTCAATGTCTCAGATTTATCAATAATGTAAGTTATACATAAACAACATATCAGTCCTCTTTATTGCTCACTAAAACAGAAACTGCCGAGACATCTTCAATTTGTGTTTCAGATTTCAGCACACACCAGTACCCTAGTAACACGTCCTCTTGATTTGCTGCATGCTTGTATCCGTCGTGGCAGAGTGCCCACTAGATTAGAGTTTCCCAAACTGTGCTCCGCGGAGCATTTCGTACTCCGCGAAACAATTCCAAATGCTCCGCCAAAAGACGATGATTTGTTATTAAAATTATTATAGTGTGAGTTTTAACAAATAAATGTCAGTCAATACATCACCCTTGTAGAGTTTCTTCTGGTTTCAACTTACCGAGCAGGGAATGGACGTCTCTAAACAGAATCAGGACAAACCATGGAAGGTGTAAATTCCAATTGGGGAAAATCTGAAGACCCATTCTCCGATTGTGATAATGTACCTCGGTCCATCCAGCACGTTGTTGTACACGGCCCAAAAAGTATTCAGTGCATCTATTGAAGAACTACATAGTGCCTCTACAGAAGCAGTGGATTGCCTGAAAAGACTGGACATAAATTTTTGAATGTTGACCTGTAAATCTATATCTATAAATGTGAATGTCTGTTCGGTGTGCGTTTATCACGTCTGAGCCACAAGACATAAAGAGATAAAAATTTGTACAATTACTAATGTCTACCAGGGGAAGGCTTTAGGCACGGTTTTATGGCGATCGGACAGCTAATTATCTATATATATTAATGTGAATGTCTGTTCGGTGTACGCTTATCACGTCCGAACGACAAGACGCAGAGACTTAAATATTTGTACAGTTCCTAATTTATATCTGAGGAAGGTTTTAGGCACGGTTTTATAGCGATCTGATACATATTTAGCAATTTGAAGAATATAACGCGAAATGCGGAAGAATAATTACTCTTTCAAAAATATATTTACTCTCTGAAAATGGTTTTATTGGTTGCATTGTTACTTGAGGGTTGATAATGATAAAAGGATGGAGTATATTGGGATGGAAAGTTATCGATGTATATAAAAATCTACGTGTGTGTTGTTAATATTTCGCTCTGCAGCGAAAACTACAGAACGCAAACGAATGGTCTGTGTATAATTGTTGTTCGAAGTCTCCCGTTGTACATCATAGCAGTTCCATGCCGATAGCTATAAGGGGGTGGAAGATAAGGTGGTTGAAAGTCGTAAAATTATAAAAAATTCGGACTGAAGGCCAGCGATGACGTTTGCGTCTCTGTAGCATGGAGGTTACATACAGCGAAACGTGATGCCACAGACCATATCTTCAATGTCTTCAGCTCTTTCTCTGTAAGGAATATAAGAATAAATAAATAAAGCAGTAAAAAAGAAATTTCTTTTAATACATATTTTTAAAAACATCGTGTGACGTTTCACGCATTATCCATCATTATCAACCAACACGCGAGCGGAGCCGCGGATTACGCTAGTAAGTATATAAAATTGTAAAAAATATGTATTACAAATGTATCCCAGTTTTGCCATCCAAAATAAATAAAATAACAAGGAAATTTAATAACTATTTTAGATCGTAAACCTAATGTGGAAAGTTTTAAAAAGAACCTAAAGTTTCGGACAGAGTCACTCAAAAATGGACTCTTGATTACTTTCGAATGATAAAACTATTTAGAGAAGAACGCGAATTACACATTCTTGTTTATAAATTAAATGCGTTTGAAGTTCACTCATTACGTTTGCTTGATTCTTTTAACTATTCGTTTCCAAACCGATTGCAAGAATACATGAAAGTAAATGTTTAGGTTGTAAATCAATATTCTGTATCGAAGAATCCATTCTCTGTGACGTCACAGCAGTATGAATGCCTGCTTGAATTGACTTCAGATTCCGAGATAACCAAAAAGATTTCAAACAAAGCAAGCAGTCTCGGAATTTTGGTGTACGCTAAACAATGAGTTTCAAATCATATCAGATAAAACTAAACTTATTCTGCATTTCTCAACACTTATTTATACGAATCACTGTTCTCTGCATACGTTTCTTTTGACAGAAAATACAGTTGGCATCTCATCGCAGGGTAAGATATTCAGTTCCAGCTGCTAAACGTCAACCAGATATGGTCATATTGTGTTAATTAAAACAGTCTAATCCTTCCAGAATGAAACTTTCACTCTGCAGCTGAGTGTGCGCTGGTATGAAACTTCCTGGCAGATTAAAATTGTGTGCCGGAACCGGAACTCGAACCTGGGACCTTTGCCTTTCGCGGGCAAGCGCTCTACCGACTGAGCTATCCCGACACGACTCACGATCTCGCCTCCCAGGTTCGAGTCCCGGTTCTTGAACACAATTTTAATCTGCCAGGAAGTTTCAGTCTAATCCTTCTCATGGAATCCTTACGGTTTTTGTTATCCTCTAAACCAGGTAAAAGCTTGTAGCAATGTATTTAAATACTTGTTTATATGTGACTATGAATAGATTTTGGTTCTCCAATACTTGTTCTGTGAATTCATTCTCAAATGTTTTGCATTATTACAGTTTTGTTACGGTGCCTTTGAATGAGCGTGAAGTTCTGCGTAATGTAAAATTCGTGGATAAAATCTACATTGAGTAAAGTCAATGTCTTGTATGCTTAAATTGTGAGACACCTCTGTTTATCTGAGATATAAATTTAGTGCTCCGCCTGGAATTCCACTTTATAAAGGTACTCCTTGTCATCAGTGTATGAGAACCCCTGCACTAGGTCATCATGGGACCGTTGGTTCAAACTGTTCCACTCCTCGACGCCTCGCCACACCACTGTACAAAAACTCGAGACACTCGAACAACCCCTTCATTCTACGCTTGGGGAACTACGATCACAACCATAGGTGGAAACATAAACGACCCAAAACACTTCTCCTCAGAGAATAACCACCTACGGTCATAGTGACCACCAACTCGCAAACACGATGAATATGGCGAACCCCTGCAGAACAGCAAACTGACTGGCAATGCTAGCTGAGCTCACAGCCGACCAACAGGCAAGGCAGGGAAACCATATTCAGCGCATTAAACACAAACAAACCTATACAGTCCCACATACTTAGCCAAATCTATGACCGAACTGTCTATCATGACAAACTTGGCTATGTTCACCGGTACCCTGCCGCAGTCGATGTTCACAGGTATTCTGCCGCAGCCGACTCAGGAGACTTCACAGGAGCTCAGCTGCAGCAGAACCTCGCCTCAACCGGATTGATTCTTTATGACGAACTTAGAAAAGTTAACGGTACTGAGGTATACCCTTTACTAACATTACCATACCTTGCATGATCTGTCGCAGATAGCATACCGCTACTGCCCTTAAAACCTACCCCACTGTCGCAGAGGTTTTTTTGTCCCCCCTTGGCGCTTGCCTTGGCACTTTTTTTCCTCTGCCCTTACATACCTTTACCCTTCGTATACCTTTCGACCAATTCTATCTCCAGATGCACCGTATTAATGGTTGATCGTGCCCACACGTACGGATAACATCGCGGTTCCCACATCCCAAGATCCACCTTAGCAAACTAACCAAATTACGGAGGTGACAGTAGAACGTTTGTGATGGTCACCACGTTGGTGTGGGCGTGGAGGAGCCCCATCATTGCCAACTCCTCGACGCGCGATTCGACATAGACTTCCGAGATTGGTTTGTGGATCGTCTCCACCAAAAATAGCCCTTTTACAATGGATCATAGACAAGTTCGATAGAGTTCATGTCTGGAGAAAACTCTGGCCATTCTACTCTTGCGATGTCACACAATGTGCACGATGAGCGCGAGAAATGTCGTCAAGTAAGACGAATCCTATATTTTTTTTTTTTTTTTTTTTTTTTTTTTTTTTTTTTGTGGTTTTAGGGCGCACAACTTCTATGGTCATTAGCGCCCAGCCAAGAACATAGATTCGCTATGATCTAAAAAAATGTAGACTATCAGAACATCAACAATAGGCTAAAAACGAAAGATAAAAGACAATTAAAAGAGTTAAATATCCTTGGATAAGTTGGCCAAATTGATAAAACGCAAAACTCGAGCAGCTGCTCGTGTGTCATCAGCTAAGATTTCCTCCAGAGTAGACGGAAAGTGAAGGGCTACACGGAGATGATTAAAATTAACACAAGTCAGTAAAACATGTCGCACTGTCAGCAGTTCACCGCAGGAGCATAGCGGTGCAGGTTCGGCGGATAGCAAGTGACGGTGGCTGAAACGGCAATGACCGATCCGCAACCGAGCCAGGATGACCTCCTCCCGCCGAGAGGGGCGTGAGGATGTCCTCCAAGCGGTCGGGATCGGTTTGACAGTTCGCAATTTATTGTTGTGCAGTGAAAGCCACACACTGTGCCATTGCGACACGATACTCCGGCGAAGAGCCCGTTGAACATCGTCCGATGGGACGCAAAAGGTAGCCATGCGAGGCAAAAGAGCTGCTGCCTTGGCTGCTGTGTCGGCGGCCTCATTCCCGGGCACACCCACATGGCCAGGGACCCACAGGAAAGAAACGTGACAGCTGTCATCCGCCAGCAACTGGAGGGAGCGTTGGATCCGATACACGAGAGGATGGTTCGAGAAAGGGTCCTTAAGACTCTGCAGGGCACTAAGGGAGTCAGAACATATGGCATAGATAGGGTGGCGGTGGCGGCAGGTATACAAAACGGCCTGGTGGAGGGCGAAAAGCTCAGCCGTGAAGTTTGAGCACCGGTCAGGGAGCTTGTATTGGAAACGGTTGTCCCCGACGACGAAGGCAGATCCGACACCGGCAGTGCTCTTGGAACCATCAGTGTAAATAAATACGGCATTATCGAACCGCGAACGGAGTTCGACAAGCCTCGAGCGGAATACCAAATCCGGAGTGCTCTCCTTGGGGAGCGAACTAAGTTCGAGGTGTGTGTGAACCTGGGCCTGATGCCACGGTGGCAATGGGCTGTCGCTCAACCGAAGGGTGGAAGGAAGGGTAAAATCGAGCCGTTGTAGCAGACGGCGAAACCGAACTCCCGGTGGAAGCAAGGCAATCGCAGACAACTGATATTGGCGATCGAGTGAGTCGTCAAAAAATAATCTGTAAGATGGATGGTTGGGCATCGACCGTAGGCGGCATGCGTACCGACACAAGAGTATGTCACGTCGATTGGTCAAGGGTAACACAGCAGCCTCAGCATACAGACTTTCAACAGGGCTGGTATAAAATGCACCGGTCGCCAAACGTAATCCACGATGGTGGATAGAGTTGAGACGGCGGAGAATCGACGGCCGTGCTGAAGAGTATACAAGGCTTCCATAGTCGAGCTTCGACCGAACAATGGCCTGGTAAAGGTGAAGCAGGACGGTACGATCCGCTCCCCATGACGTGCCACTGAGGACACGAAGAACGTTAAGGGATCGGGCACAACGGGCAGCCAGGTAGGACACGTGCGTGGACCAGCAAAGTTTCCGATCCAACATGAGTCCCAAGAATTTTGTAGTCTCCACGAAAGGGAGAGCAACCGGGCCGAGACGTAGAGAAGGTGGAAGAAATTCCTTGTATCTCCAGAAATTGATACACTCAGTTTTCTCAGTGGAGAATCGGAAGCCGTTTGCGATGCTCCAGGAATACAGACGGTCAAGACAGCGTTGGAGAGAACGCTCCAAGAGACACGTCCGCTGGGCGCTACAATAAATTGCGAAATCGTCAACAAAAAGAGATCCGGAGACGTCGGCTGAAAGGCAGTCCACGATCGGATTGATTGCAATGGCAAAGAGCGCCACACTCAAGACGGAGCCCTGTGGTACCCCATTCTCCTGGCAAAAGGTATCTGACAAAACAGAGCCCACCCGCACCCGGAACTTGCGATCCGCCAAAAACGCTTGAATGAAAAGAGGAAGGCGGCCCCGAAGGCCCCATGTGTGCAATGTGCGGAGAATGCCCGCTCTCCAACAGGTATCGTATGCCTTCTCCAAGTCGAAGAACACGGCTACTGTTTGACGCTTCTTCAGAAAGTTGTTCATAATGAAGGTCGACAACGTAACGAGGTGGTCAGCAGCAGAGCGGTGTCGACGAAAGCCGCATTGGATATTAGTCAGGAGGCGGCGAGATTCGAGGAGCCAGACCAACCGAGCGTTAACCATGCGTTCCATCACCTTACAGACGCAGCTCGTCAGAGAAATAGGACGATAACTGGAAGGAAGGTGTTTGTCCTTCCCTGGTTTGGGGATGGGGACAACAATGGCTTCACGCCAACTTGTGGGAACATGACCTTCAGTCCATATGCGATTGTAGGTACTAAGAAGAAAGCACTTGCCCGCTGGAGAGAGGTTCTTCAGCATTTCAATGTGAATGGAATCGGGCCCGGGAGCAGAAGACCGGGACAGGGCGAGAGCACGATCTAGCTCCTGCATGGTGAAGGCGACGTTATAATTTTCCCGATTAAAAGAGCGGAAAGAAGGCGGCCGTGCCTCCTCTACCTGTTTGCGAGGGAGAAAGGCAGGGTGGTAATGGGCAGAGCTCGAAACCTCCGCAAAGAAACGACCCAATGCGTTTGAAACATCAGCTGGGTCCACGAGGACCGCGTTCTCCACGGTCAGGCCAGGAATCGGGGAGTGGACCTTGATGCCGGACAAACGGCGTAGGCCACCCCAGACAACCGTGGAGGGAGTAAAACGGTTAAAAGAACTAATAAAAGCTGTCCAGCAAGCTTTCTTGCTGTCGTTTATGATACGACGGCACTGCGCTCTCATACGTTTGTAATTGATGCAATTCTCCAAAGTTGGGTGGCGGCGGAAGGTGCGTAAAGCACGGCGCCGAGCTCGAAGCGCGTCGCGGCAGGCTGCAGTCCACCAAGGGACCTGGACACGACGTGGAGAAGAGGATGTACGAGGTATGGAACGTTCAGCAGCAGTGAGGATAACCTCTGTGAGGTATTCGACCTGACTGTCACAGTTGGGAAAATTCTGATCGTGAAAAACAGCCATGGAAGAATAAAGCCCCCAGTCGGCTTTAGAAATGTTCCAACTGGTGGGACGTGGAGATGGGGAATGATGTAGGAAGTGGATGATGCAAGGGAAATGGTCACTCGAGTACGTGTCAGAAAGTGCATACCACTCAAACCGACCGGCAAGCTGAGGAGTGCATATTGCGAGGTCTATATGGGAATAAGTGTGTGTTGTGTCAGAAAGGAAGGTCGGTGCACCGGTGTTGAGGCAGACAAGATCGAGGTGGTGGAGAATGTCCACCAAAAGGGAGCCTCTCGGACAAGGTGCCGGAGAGCCCCATAGGGGGTGGTGGGCATTAAAGTCGCCTACCAACACGAAAGGTGAAGGGAGCTGGTCAACAAGGTTTAGCACATCTGCCCTAGTAAGGGCAGATGACGATGGCGAATATATATTACAGAGGGAGAAGGTAAAGGTGGATAAGGTGATGCGGACGGCAACTGCCTGTAGGTGAGTGTGCAAGGAAATGGGATGGAAAAAGACGTCGTCTCGAAGGAGCATCAGAACCCCTCCATGGGCTGGGACACCTTCCACGGGTGGCAGGTCGAACCGCACAGAGGTGTAGTGTGGAAAGTCTGCACGATCACGTGGACGCAACTTAGTTTCCTGGAGGCAGACTAGAAGCGGGCAGTGCAATCGAAGGAGTAGTTTTAACTCCTCCCGATTAGAACGAAAGCCGCGAATGTTCCATTGAAGGAGCGCCATGATAAAAACGAGAGAAGAAATAAGGATAAAAACCAAGTAGCGAGCGGGGTCACCTCGACGGCCGCTGAGGACCGGATTTCGAGGGAGCACTGCTATCGCTGTCTGGGGGCAAAGGGTCATGTTCCATTGGTTCGCCCGACGCGCCTGCCACCTCCCTGAGTTGATCAGGAGGGGCAGTTTCCACCGCCTGTAAAGGGCCGGGCGCCCGGCAAACGGAGCGTCCCGGTGAAACAGAAGACGGCCGAGGCCGGCAACTGTTGGACGGCGCGACAGATGGGTCACGCCTCGGCGGGGAAGGAGAGGAACTCTTTTTCTTGTCAGCTCTTCTGGAAGAGTGACGGCGGGAAGAGGCAGTTGACGGTTGGGAAGCCTGAGAACGCAGAAAATCCTCACGGACGGGTTCCTTTTTCAAGGTCCGGGCATCTTGTTTAGGTGCCCGCGGTTTACTAGAGTTGGACGAAGACTGTACCCTAGAAGCAGCAGGAGGAAGCGGGGACGTGGAACGGGCAATCTTCGGGCTGGCAGATCGCACAACTGTGTCAGCGAAAGTCAAGTCACATGTCTGGGTACTGGAATCCTTGGTAGGTCGAGTTGAGGTGAGTACCTTACTGTATGTACCCGCTGGGAGGACAGTGGGCTTTCGACTCGCCAACAACTTTCGAGCGGCAGATGTTGATACCTTCTCCGTAACCCGAATTTGCTGGATTACCTTCTCATCCTTGTATACAGGGCAGTCGCGAGAGGAAGCCGCATGGTCACCGTTGCAGTTTAGGCAGTGAGGGGACGGAGGTGGGCAATGCCCCTCATGGGCGTCCCTACCACAAGTGACACACTTTGCTGCATTTGGGCAATGTTCACGGGTATGGTTGTACCTGTGGCATTGAAAACAGCGCGTTGGGTTAGGCACATAAGGTCGGACGGAGATGACCTCATACCCTGCTTTGACTTTCGACGGGAGGTCAACTCTGTCGAACGTCAAAAACACAGTACGAGTCGGTGTTAATTGGTTATCGACCTTTTTCATCACCCTGTGGACGGCTGTCACACCCTGATCGGACATATACGATTGGATGTCTTCATCAGACAACCCATCAAGGGATCTCGTGAAGACTACCCCCCGTGACGAGTTGAGTGTGCGGTGCGCTTCGACCTTAACTGGAAAAGTGTGCAACAACGTAGTACGTATCAGTTTTTGGGCTTGGAAGGCACTTTCCACTTCCAGCAACAATGTGCCATTGCGCTGACGTGAACAGGTTTTAACAGGGCCAGCAATTGCATTTACACCTTTCTGTATAACGAAAGGATTGACAGAATTGAAATCCTTTCCGTCGGTGCGAGAGACAACCAGATATTTAGGAACATTAGGCAGAGTCTTTTTAGGCTGAGGCGAGTCTAACTTACGTTTGTGGGTCAACGTCATGAAAGAAGATAAGGAGGAAGTCATCGCGGAAGTGTCCCCCGTGATTACCGGCGTCTCCGATGGCGCGCTCCTTCCTAGTGGGGGCCCTCTCCGAGGGCTTACCCGCCTTAGGTGATTGTTCACACCTCAGGTCACACCTCCCGAGAACTGACGGAGGGACCAATCGGCACGTTCGGAAGGTACCAGCTCGGGTAATCACCCCTCCCTGGGCCTGGCCTTTACCAGGGGGTACGTACGTGCCTTACATGTCTACCCGGGGCGGGGAATTACGCGTTACCCCGTCACCTGCTACGCACGATAATGCGTGGGTCGGCCTTCAGACACGCACAGGGAGGAAAGAAGAAGAGGATAGGAAATGAAGAGAAAGAAGGAAGAAGTGTCTCAAACGCCGAAGCGGAGACTAATGAGGAGAAGAAGGCTAGGAGAGTACAAGGAGAGAGACAGAAAACAAAGGGTAAGAAAGGAAGGAACGAAGGAATAGGAGAAACGACAACAAGAACCACCGTAGCTCACGAAATATGCCCGTCTCCGGGCGAAGGCATAAACCGGGAGGGACAGTGAAGCAGCCTGGGGCAGAAGAAAGGCTGCTCCGGCTCGGGGCCCCGTGCGCGCCACACACGTACCCACAAAAGAACTGTGGGCCCCCTGGGGGGAAATCCTATATCTAAATGGTACCGATAAGCGTTCACTATATATCGGAGTATGTGATCCCTGTACGATGTTGCCGTTCGATTCTACAACTCCAGTGGCAACACAATGTCGAGCCAAAATATGAGCGTAGTCCGCAAAGTAAGTTCGTTTCTTTCTCTATCCGCGGCAGCGCGAGCAAGCGCGGCGGTTACTCTGACGCAAGGAGACGACATGTACGACATTTTCAGATCGCTACTACCGACGTGTGCTTTGTAGTGTTTCTTTATAATGTGAGTCGCAATTGAAAATGCCGCTGCGTGTGAAATCAGATCTGTGATTCGTTTTTAAATGCAAATAAAGTTAAAACAAACCTGCTAGGTTTTCGAACAAAATGCTATCAGTAATTAAATGGTTATAAGATGGGTCAAACTGTGCGATAAAGGACGTGATCAAGTGCACGATGAAGAACGAAGTGCACTTTTAATGGAATTTCACTGGGACCTGTTTGTTCATCCTCCATACAGCCCGGACCTCGCTCCTAGCGACTTCCATCTCTTCTTACACCTAAAATCTGTCCTTGGTGGTCAACACTTCAACGATGATGACGAGCTGAAAGAGCATATTACCACATGGTTGAATACATAGGCGGCAACCTTCTATGAAGAATGAATACAAATACTTTTGCCACGCTATGACAAGTGTATACAAAATTTCAGAAACTATTTAGAAAAGTAGTTTAACAGTTGTAGATTTTTGTACAATAAATATTTTTTCCGAATCTGTACACGTTTGTTTTATATAACCAAACGGAACTAATTTTGTGGGCATACCTCGTATTAGGGAACAACCACCTTGCTGCAGACTGACTAAGCTGCCTTGAAAAACGTCACAGACGACTTGCTTGTTCAAGGCAGATGCTAGTGTCATCTGTGAATAGCACTTCATGCCAATTCTGACGTGTCCATTCTGCATGTTGTTTGGCCTATCTGTACAGTGCTGCATGGTGTCTATTTGTCAATGCTGGACTTCGGCATGGCCGTCGGGAGTGAAGTTTCATGTAATGCAGCCTACTACATACAGCTTGAGTCGAAATACGACGTCATTATTCAGCTTCAGCATCAGCTGCTGTTGCAGTCTTTGGGCGACAAGAGCAAGGCAAGTCATAGACTTCCGTATCTCTTTACCTCCTCCACGTCCGAACAACATCGCTTTGGTTCACTCCGAGGCCGGCCGTGGTGGCCGAGGAGACTGAGGCGCTTCAGTCACGGTCTGCACGGCCACTACGGTCGGGGGTTCGAATCCCCCCTCGGGCATGGATATTTGTGCCGTCCTTAGTTGTAGGTAGTTCATAAGTAGTTTGTAAGTTTAGGGACTGATGACCCCGTAGTTAAGTCCCTTAAGCTTAACAAACATTTGAACATTTTTTTCACTCCGAGACGTCTGGAAACTTCCCTTGATGAGAGTCTCTCCCGACACAACGTAACAATACGTATACGATCAAACTTAGAAACTGACCTTGTAAGCATGGCAGAACTGCTGACAACGCAAGCAGTGTACTCCCTGCTGTTTTGACTGGAACTAATCGTCCGCCTTATCCACTCCGTCGCAGACTATCGATAAGACAGTAGAGGAAACACAGTCTATGAAAATCTCTGCGCTTGTCAGCTCGGAGCCATGGTAGTCACTACCGTCTCTACCATAGGGGCACAAGGGGCACAGGCCCAGGGCCCTCAGCCTGATGGGGGCCCCGAGAAACTCGTTCCTTTCTCCTAGGCAAGGGCTAATTCGTGGTTGTTTACATCTTTGTGCGAGCTATGGACAATGTAAGGAACTGTGTTCTTGATACAGTATACACATTCTGCGTTAGTATTCGTGAGACCCAGGAAACAAAGTGATGCAACACTTTTGTTGACGTATGTATAAATAGCTTGTGAGACCGTCGTATATTTTTCCCTAAACTTAAGAGAAAATCTTATGCGACGAAGAAAGCTCAGCTCACGTCATATGTGCCACTATTATTTGTAAAGTAGCTGGGTGCGAAAACTATAGCCAATGCCCTTCTACAAGCCTAACGTTCTCTTGCAACGCTGGTGACTCATTTCGCATAAATCGCACATACGCAGTAGCTGCTAATGTGTTTGATATAGTGTATTGCTCAATGAGGGTGTCAACGACAATTTCTGGCCATGCATTGTTAGTAAAGCGGTCCTGACGCCTCATGCTGAAGTATTTGCAACTGTCCAGACATGCGTATTGTGGGTATTCACTACGCCATCTCCTCCGGATAACACTAATTCATAAATTAAATGCAGACTATGAGCCTGCTAAAGTTTTTCTTCCTATAGTTCAAGTTTCTTCTCCGTGCCAGCTTGCTTCTGACGTTTTCCTTACTTTTGCCATTTTATTAACTTCGCTTCTCAGGTAGTACAGTACATTAATATCTTCTTTTTCATATTCTGTAAAGATGATGTTTAGCAAGTAGATATTGTCCTTACGTTTGACCAATAACGTTCTCCAATAATGATGGACTTTTTTTTCATTTTCTGGGGTACTGAGACATTGCGGTTGAAAAGTAAAAGTATAGTGGCAGTAAGTCCAAAACTTGTCTCGCATCCTTTTAACGCGACTAGCTGTTAATTCATTATGTGCTTTTATTAGTTTCATAATAAATGCAGAAATTAAACAAACTGTAAAGACATTAACGATGCCTACGCCAAACATTCTGGGATATAGGGAATACGTTTTCCGAGCTGTGTAACCCTGTACAGAATTCGTGCACAATGCTAACGTAGTTGACGTACATTTGAGGCAACTTGTCCATAAATTCTTGAAGCGACAAGTGCCACAGCAACTTGCTGACGTCAACACGCGTCGCTGGCGAGGGAAAAAGAGATAGCACACAAGGGGCAAATGATAGAAGAAAACAGAAAACAATAAATTACATTCAAGAAGATAGTGTTGCTACACTAAGTAACTTATTTCATTTTTTTACTGTTTGCGTCGTAGTTACTATAGGTTTTCAGGACTGTTCTGCTTTGCATTTTAACCTAGTATCTGACAGAAAAGATTAGCGACGAGAGAAAAATACCACATATTCTATAGTTGAATGTTCGTCCTCGATTATGGAATCTTCTTCTTCACCTGGATATATAAATTGGAATGTCCGTATGTTTTTAATGTATACAAATTTACAGTTTTGCTCCGATCTTGATGAAATTTTCACTCGTGATCTTCAAAAGATAAGGATGTTCACTGTCTACATAATATTTCAATATTGCGTGACGTAGTGTGGCTCTGGATTTTTTCTCTCTTACATAGTGGTATTGTTATTTAACTACTTTGCAACAGTACGTACGCAGGAACTGCACCCGTTGAATGTATCTAGTTCAGAGTCACAGTACATATTTTCGTCCAAAATTTCCTAGATATTTCTAAGTACAGGTTGTCTATAAATGCAGAAACGGTTTCAGTTCGATAGTGTAACCGAAGAAAACAGTATCTAACATTTATTGTAAAAATGCAATATGTGATACAAAATTTTAATGCCAAACGTTAGAGTGGTATCAGAGGTACATGAAATAAAAATATATAACATCATGGAACATTCTGTTGTTTCAGGAATGATGTCTATACAGATAAATTAAATAAGCGAAACCAGATGCAAATTTGATGCAAATCGTTAGAAACCGTTTCCGAGATACGCGAAATATAGCCTATGTGAGAGTTAAACATGAAGTAAATAAGAAACTTCCTGTCAGATTAAAATTGTGTGCCGAAACCGGTACTCGAACCTGGGACCCTTGCCTTTTGCGGGTAAGCGTTCTACCACTGAACTATCCCGACACAACTCACGGCGCCGCCCCACAACTCCAATTCTGCCAGTACTTCGCCTCCTACTTTCCAAACTCCACAGAGGTTCTCCTGCGAAACTTGCAAGGAGAACCTCCGTTAAGTTAGGGAAGTAGGAGGCGAAGTACTGGCAGAATTGAAGTTGTGGAGCGGCCCCGTGAGTCGTGTCGGGATAGCTCAGTGGTAGAGTGCTTGCACGCGAAAGGCAAAGGTCCCAGGTTCGAGTCCCGATTCAGGCGCACAACTTTAATCTGCCAGGAAGTTTCATATCAGAGCACACTCCGCTGCAAAGTGAAAGTTTCATTATGAAGTAAATAATTAATGCTGTCCGTGCTCTATAGTAAATTAAAAAGCAATAAATAAATTTGTCGGATCACGCCCCCCCCTCCCCCAAAACAAATTTCTGGATCCGCTAGTGCGGGTTTTCTTTATTTCATTATCTTCCTTTCACGTGCAGTCACAGTCACGTCGTCGGTCACGCACATTACATGCGTGATCACATCCTCGTTTAATGATACACGACACGTCGTTCCGATGGGTAATGACGTTTTGTCACAAGACGTAGTGCCCCAGTGGCGACGGTGATAACGCGTTTTCAGGGCTAACATATCTTCTGTGATCCGAAAAACACTAAATTAATTTTTTGACACATAGTAAAAAAGGTAAAGCAGTCAACAATCCGAAGATTGGTTTGAACACCACAGTGCTTTACTAGGCATGGTCCTGTTTGGAGGTGGTATGCCGTTGCCTTCCTCCGACCTTCGATCTGACTTACCCAGCCAGTTATAGGGGGACCTACAGTTTAACGTGGGTTCCGAACCACGGTGCTACTCGGTATTTTTCACATGAGCAATACTGCCAGAGGTGAAAGAAGTGTAAATTGACAGATAAAAATCCTAGGACCTGGCGGGGATCGAACCCGCGAACTTGGGATTTGTAGTCTGGCACTCTACCACTGTGCAACCGAGGCGCACCGAGTTTGAAAAATCGCGTTTTTACGAAAAATACAACCATGTAGGCGAACTTAAAAAAAAAAAAAAAAAAAAAAAAAAAAAAACTGCAATGTATTAGCCCAGTATTTCTGCTCCCTTCTTAACTGTGAATCACCACAGGTAAAACTTGACTTCACATCCCCTTATCGCAGAATTCTGAACGATTCTACACTGACACAGAAACTTCATCACATAATCCCAGACATATGGAAGACGGAGGAAATACCAGAAGACTGGAAATGCGCTCTAATCCACCCGTTACATAAAAAGGGTGACAAGACTGACATCAACAACTACAGAGGAATCTCCCTGCTGCCAGTGGCGTACAAAAATCCTCTCCAAT
The DNA here is from genome assembly GCA_026315105.1 of Locusta migratoria. Classification (NCBI taxonomy): domain Eukaryota; kingdom Metazoa; phylum Arthropoda; class Insecta; order Orthoptera; family Acrididae; genus Locusta; species Locusta migratoria. The sequence goes on along the minus strand of CM048748.1, from coordinate 335,529,886 downwards.
GTGCTTCTAAACAGAATAGAACCCCAGGCTAATCCACTTCTTGGTTAATACCTGACAGGATTCAGAAAAGGGCCCGCGCGGATTAGCCGTGCGTACTGGGACGCCATGTTTCGGTGCGCGTGGCTGATCGCCGTCGGGTGTTTTATGTTGCCCTTAGGTTAGTTTACCTTAGTTTCAGTAGTTTGTAAGCTACGGACTACTGATCACGTAGTTGAGCCCGTTAGATTTACGAACATCTGAATATCAGAAAAGGGCGATCATGTGCGGAACAGATCTGGAACCTACAGACGATACTACAAATGAGAAAATACAGGAATACAGTAATTACATTCATCGATTACAGGAAAGCATATGACTCAATAGACCGCGATACTCTCTTGAAAAACTACATGAAATTGCACAGAAAACTGGACCGCAAATTTCTTATGAAAAAACCGAGTATATCGAAAGACGGCCAGTCTTTGTAAGTTTAGGGACTGATGACACCGCAGTTAAGTCCCTTACGCTTGACAAACATTTGAATATATTTTTTTTTTTATCTTTCCATTTCCAATGTATATTTATCCATGTTGTTGTAAGTTCTGTGCGGTTGTATTTCGTAATCCCTCTTAACTTTGTTGAAATTCTCAGAAAGATAATATGTACGTTTAAGTTAAGAATCGAGAGTCGAGTTTATGACATGTTTACCTTTGGGTTGTTTACTATTTTTGGTATCAGTAATGAGTTAAGTATACTTGAAAATGGGCTTAGAACCCGAAACCTATTTCGTACAGTACCAATGAAGTTTGTGAAACAAGATTAAAAAGTGTTTCTTTTAGTGTAAAAATACAGTCTTTCGTTCTACTTGATGGTACAAATTTGAAAGTTGGCAACTGATCCTAAATAATACAATGTGGGAAGTTTTCCACACGAGTACAAAATGGTATCACGCAAACTACGTTAATGACATATATTAACCGATTCCGCAGTTTCGTAAAGGTTTGACTTTATTTGTTGGAAGTGGCAATTGCTCCCATCATCAAATAATGGCTCAATAAATCGCGTGTATCTGCTCGTCGTCATAATACCGCCCAAAGAAAAACACGCGGTTGTTAATGGTAATACTTGTGTTACGCTTTTAACGTAGGATTATGTCTCTAATGAGTAGAACATGACAATACATTTTTAATTCGTTCAATAATTACACGAAATACTGGAAGTCAAAGTAGTGCCATTTTATGAGAGCTGTAAGATCAGTTGCATGCATCAAGTAAAGACCGGCTTTCGTAAAAGCCTCATAATAACTTCTTCTTCTTGTTCTTCGTCTTAGCCATGTGCCCGCGCATGCAGAGTCGGCTTTGTTATATCGGATTTGACGTGTTAATATTAAGCGATGGCCGGATGCCCTTCCTATTGCCACCCCATGCCCCACGGAAGGAAATGTGTACCCCAAATGTATGCGTATAGAGTTTTAGGTCTGAAAGTGTTACGAATTGTCGGCGAATCGTGTAACTGACGCGGGACTTGGGTACCAGCCCGGTATTCACCTAGAGTGATGTGGAAAACCGCCTAAAACTACATCCAAACTGGCCGGCACTCCGACCCCCTTCGTTAATTCGCCGGGCGGATTCAAACTGGGGCCGATACGCCTCCCCGTCGCGGAAAGCGGTGCGTCAGACCACACGGCTAACCGAGCGGGTAAAAGCCTCATAATAACATACACATATAAATAAAAGTCTGCCTTAATTCCTTTGCACAAAATGGATCATTTAGGGATTGCTCTAACTATGATACCTTAGCTGTATTGCCACATGCTAGTGAAATCCTCCTACATATAAGGAATCAACACCTAAAATATTTCGTTCAGTCTCAGATTTCCGCAGAACAAGCAGGTTTTGTGACGTAAAAGTACTCAAGAGGCAGTCTTGAATTTAAGGCAAATAACTGAAAAACGTCATGAGTTCTATGTCTACATCTGTTTCCTGTATTATAAAAAGGCCTTTGATTGGTCACGTGGAACAAGTTCTGGCATGTGCTCAACGATATGAGGTTCCAAAATACCTGGTATCCTTACTAAAAGATCTTTATATTAACCATCCGCAACCATGAAAGTAAATGGTAAATACTCGAAGTTTTCGATTTCACAGATGGCGTTAGACAACGTTGTATACTGTCACCTTGGCTCTACAACATCTAGAAAAGCGCTGGATTGCTAAGACGGTGAGATTTCAATTGGCGGCAGGAAAATGAACAATTTGCGCTTCGCACATGATACTACACTCATAGGAGGAAGTGAGGAAGAAATTGGTGATCTGCTCTCAACACTGAAAGTTGTTACTCTAAATTTTCGCCTAGAGATAAACATGGAAAAAACTAAATTAATGGTTAAAAATCGCCAAAGCGTGACGAAAACCAGCGTACAGGATGCGTAAAGGATCTGGAGATAGTAAGTGATTGCGTATATCTAGGGTCTCCAATCAAATGCACCGGAAAGTGTGATAAACGGATAAGACGACGAATCATTCTTGGACGAGCTGCAATGATCCAACTTACCAAGATCTGGCAGAATGGGGCAATATCAAAGACAACGAAGGTGCGCTTGGTGATATTCTTATTCTTACACGAATGCGAGACCTAGACCGTGAAAGGTAGTGATAAAAGCCACATCGACGCCTTCCAGATGTGGTGTTGGAGGAAGATGCTACGTCTACCTTGGACACAAAGAAGAACAAATGCTTCAATAATTAAAAAAAATTCAAATCACAAGAAGCTTTATCATCTCGTGTCAGGTAAAGAGACCTTCATTACCTTGACCATATCTTGAGAAGGAAAGGGGATAATTTAGAGAAGACCAACTTGCATGGAAAAATTGAAGGCAGAAGACCACGATGGAGAGCAGCAAGCTGACGGCTGGATCAAGCGAAGAAGATCACTTGTCTACCACTTCACATAGTATTAAGGAAGGCCGATGATTGCTGTGGATGGAGACAGCTCACTGAAGTTTCAGCTATGTATTATTCTAGAAATAGATAGAATCGCTGGCCAGTACGTACTTAGTTCTGTACCGCCGACAGTCACACAAAAACAAAAAATAGAAACGAAAAATATGTCACAAGCTTTAGGAAATATTTTCCTTCGTGCCCCCCCCCCTCCCCCCTCCAAGCTGGCGTTTCTTTTATTTCAGAATGCGAGTGCTATCACTGTACTGTCTCTTCAAAACTTTCAAAACTGTGAGACTTTCGTTTGATTGGGAGTGGGTTAAAAGGGGTGGCCGGTACTAGTCATTCTACTGAGGCAGTGTTTAGCAGACGATGAGAATTCTTTCACTGCCCCCACCCCCTTTCCCCTTCCACCTCAGTAAACGTTTTGGATTCACCTCTGAGTTCATGACCTAGGCCATGAGGACATGATGAGTGATTTGTGGAAGTCAGAGATACTGTATGTCAAGTACTGATCCAAGACAGCAGCAAACCAAGGCCTGATCTATCCCAAGGAGGTTAGAATCTCTGGAGATGTCCCAACACTGGAAAAGTGAGGCCATCGAAATGCGATTTCTGACATTTGTTTGAGCCCAAAATGTTGGTCCTACGTGTGCTAAAGTACTTCTAGTCGTTGAAATGTATGGCATATCTACGAAAATACTCCGATATGACTACCAATTTAGTGGCTTTACATAAAGACGGCAATGTTCACACAGATTCTTAAGCGAGAAATCGCTGTATTGGGCTCAAAAGCATGGCCCCCGTGGCTTCAACCAACGCCTGTTCTCAGCATAGATAAATCCACCTCCTTAGATTATATCCTCCTTGATCTATCCCCTTTGGTAATCTATCCTCTTTGGTTTACTATGGCTTGGCTCATTACTACAGTATCTCTGACTTCCATAAATCACTAATCATTTCCCCATGGCCAAGGTCGTGAATAACCTTTCCCTTCCGTTCCCTTCCTCTTCCCTCCTCTCGCACCTGACGAAGGAAAATATATCCAAAATATTGTGTCATAATTTTCGTTTCTATGTCGTGTTTTTGTGTGACTGTCAGCGGTAAATACTGGCCAGACAATCTACATCTACATCTACATACATAGTCCGCAATTCACCATAAGGTGCATGGCGGAGGGTACACTGTACCACTACTAGGCATTTCCTTTCCTATTCCACTACAAAATTGAACGAGGAAAAAAAGAATGCCTATATGCCTCCGTACGAGCCCTAATTTCTCTTATCTTGTCTTTGTGATCTTTACGCGAAATGTAAGTAGGCGGCAGCAAGATCGTACTACACTCAGCTTTAAATTCCGGCCCTCTAAATTTACTTAACAGAAATTCACGAAAAGAACGTCGTCTTTCTTCCAGCTATCCCCAATTGAATTGCCGGAGCATTTCCGTGACACTCGCGCATTGGTCGAACCTACCGGCAACAAATCTAGCTGCTCGCCTCTGAACAGCTTCTATGTCTTCCTTTAAACTGATCTGCTGCGGGTCCCAAACACTTGAGCAATACTCAAGACGTGGTCGTACAAGCGTTTTATTCGCGGTCTCCTTTACAGGTGAAGTACATCTTCCCAAAATTCTCCCAATAAACCGAAGTCGGCTGTCCGCATTACTCACGACTGTCCTTACATGCTCGTTCCATTTCATATCGCTCTGCAATGTTACGCCTAGATATTTGAACGACGCGACAGCATCAAGAAGCTCACTACTAATGCTGTATTCGAACATTATGGGATTGCTTTTTCTACTCATGCGCATCACCTTACACTTTTCTACATTGAGAGCTAGCTGCCATTCTTCGCACCAACTAGAAATTTTGTCTCGTTTCTAGAATATTTCAGCATCTCAGTGATGAATTTCGACTAGACAAGAACGGATGAGGAAATGAGGTCACGACACCCAGCAGTGAGTAAATTGACTAATGATGAATTGAAAATAATGAAGAAATGGCGGTCGTATGAATAAGTGACCCTTAGACACAAGGTTCTCGACTATGAAGTGATTAATGTTGGCCAACAACGTCCATTAACCTGCGAGAGAAGCTGCCCCTGAAGAGCACTTCAGTGTAGCTAGGACATGTCGCCAGCCGTGGAGTGCCTAAACGGGCAGTCTGTAGCTCTTGTGCTAGTTATATTCTTCACCTGTTCGGCGTCGTGAGATACTGCAATGCAAAGCAATGCAGAAGAGTCCTAGGCTTCCCGCACCGCCGTGCTGCGTTGCCTTCTATAGCAAGCAGCAAGGCCTGCTGCCACGGTTGTGTTTTTATCTGCGTTGGTATGTAGAGTGATCTGTGCGACAGTGGAAAATGGCCTCCATTTGTACTCCGAAGTCGAACGCTGCTTGAATACACAAACGCAGTGCGAAGCGGCTTTCCAGCGGCTGCCCCTGCGCGAGCTTTCCTGAGGTTATAGATACTGGTCTCCAGGTATTTCATTCACATTTACATTCTCACTTACCCTGCGGAACGAGGCGTCCTACATTGTAGGTCTTCCGTCCAGTTGCTGTCTGGTGAACACACTGGCTGCAAAGAACTACTCCCCCCCTCCCCGCCTACACACACAAACATATTATAGTATAGAGGTGGTCATAGTTTATTTTCAAAGGTAAAAAGGTAAAGCAGTCAACAATCCGAAGATTGGTTTGAACACCACAGTGCTTTACTAGGCATGGTCCTGTTTGGAGGACTTACAAACTACTTATGAACTAACTAAGACTAAGGATGGCACAAATATCCATGCCCGAGGGGGGATTCGAACCCCCGACCGTAGTGGCCGTGCAGACCGCGAATGGAGCGCCTCAGTCCCCTCGGCCACCGCGGCCGGCGGTAGGTTTTCAGGTGAACTTTAGATCTCACATGATCAGCCTGTAAATCATTCCTCAATTCTTGTGTTAAACTGAATATCCACAAAATGTTTTCTATCCATGTTTTAAAGATGAATATCGTTCGACTATCACCCGTCAATGAATTATACAGAGCTTCACTGAACCACTTAAACGACTTCAACAAGAATCGTACAAGTGGTAAAGCTTACTGAAGGACCGTGTACTACACACGTTTAGGAAGTATTATCAGTTCATTCTGCAACAACTGTATAAAACCGATACTGGATGTTATAGAATCTTCTAATTGCTAATATTTCGTACACAGAACTCTGTTTCTACGATACGACCATAAATACTACTGCCTAGTAATCACTCCTTGGGATTAAAGTTTCTCTTGTGCCGTTGTAAGTATGTGATGAGATGTAATGGGATTAAGCAAGTAAATGTTATTTGTATTATATCTTTGGAAACATTTTTGTTTCGTTTAGAAAAACAACTCCCTTATGATATATATTTTTACATACAAAAACAGTGTACGGTACAAATTTGTTGTTTCATTACGCACTAGTTTCTAGAGAGATTTTACTGATCCGAACAACTACCGTGAAATTTCTCTCGTTCTGATAACATACAAGATTCTCTTCAAGGTGTTACTAACAAGGGCAGAAGATCAACTGGGAGAATATCGGGGAGGCTTCAGGAGGACCCGATCCAGTGCTGAACAGATCCTCAACCTTAAAACTGTACTGACATACTCCAAGATGGTGGTGGTCACCTTTGTTGATTTTAGGAAGGTCTGCGACTCCATGGACAGAGAAATACTTAAGAAAATATTCCAGGAACTAGGACAAGACAACAAAACCCAGACGCTCGTTGTAGAAAGCTTGAACAACACCCATTAGAAGGTCAAATTTAGATGTGAGCTCTCAGAAAGTTTCGTCATCAAAACTGGAGTGAGACAAGGGGATGGACTCTACCTACTTCTCTTTAACTGTGTCCATGGAGAGGTTACGAGAGAATGACGCAAAGAACTGACTGGTTTAGGTGTTCAGAGTGGTGTCTACCTGTGCCGTAAGAATGAAGGGCTGGTTGTGGATTGCCTGGGTTTTACAGATGACATGGCACTGATAGCTGATTTTCTCGAAGTGGCAACAATATAGATAAACTGCCTCAGAAAACAGGCAGCCAAAGTGGGTCTTCAACTGTCGCTGGAGAAAACAGAATTCTTTACTAATATCAAAGAAGCTAACAGAGATATGTTACTAGATCAGAGAAGCATAAAAGGACTAAGAAATTTAAACGTCTGGCGAATGGACTGAATCCATCCTATCAGAAAAAAACATCATCAGCCATGAGAGGCAACAAGTTGGAACTAGTCTATCGACTGAGTATGAACATCTACAACAAAAATGCCTATTACGCAACCTGTAACTTAAGCACTATACATCAGGCATGCGACCAGAAAGCTCTGCATACCATGGAATGTCTTTCCATGAACCCGAGTGGTATGATGGAGAAATTGGAAGTCAGAGAGAGGAGAATCCTCAGAATGATCCTGGGCCCAGTAGGAGAAGATGGGGAACTCTGACCTCTACGAACATGTCGAGAAGCTCTCAAGATAGTGCAAGAAAAAGAAGGGTAGCTTTCTACAGCCATGTTACAAGATTGCCTGCTAACAGATTGACCAACCATCTAGTCACCTTCCAGCAAAACAAGAATGTTCGTACTACTTGCTTGTCAGAAACGGAGAAGCATATTAAAGAATTGGGAATAATTGATTTCCAGAACAGTCAGTCTGTGAGACACACACTGAACGAAGTCCAAGGATTTCAGGAAAAGCCGGGAAAGGAAAGGTACCCCGTGGACAGAAGAAAGGAAGGAATTACACCAGCATAGGATGCGACAGTACTGGTCAAAGTCCAACAGTTGAACAAGCGTGGTTCAAAGTAGGACCATTCGAAACAAGAAGAACTAGTTTCGACCCAAGGTTGGGCTACCTTCAGGATGTTGGTCTGAGATGGTGTGGCGCGGAGCAGGAGCTGTGACAGCACCTCAGAAACTCACTGCCTGGTCCACTCAATACCATTCAGGATAACATCCTGAAGATCACCAGACGCTGGACCGAAACAAGTTCATAGTAAAACAATAAATTTATGCTCTGGACTGTTTTCGTAAGAGAAAACTTATGTGTAATATTAATATCTCAAAATCATTAAAAATTTAACTCTACCTGTTGTACAAGTCATTCTCGGACTTATTACCGCATCAGTTGACACTGAGAAATTCGGAGAATATTTATATAAAACCGTTAAAGTGAAATACTTCGTTCTGAAAGCTCTGCCTCTCTTATCCCAGTGATCTACATTATCCAATCAGTTTCTTCCATTGATAAACCCATTAAACTTGATAAGCTTCCATAAGACTCTTTTAAGCTCGATTTACATTAGCAAGTTATTGCAGCGATTTATTTGCAGGTACAAATATGCCGAACTACTTGGGACTGTAAACACGTCACCAAGTCGATTTGCGGCAGTTGCGGTTTATTGCACAATTGTCTTGCTGCAAGTATCCGAATTACAGTGTAAGCCGTGTGGGAGATTTTCTGGAAGTTACTCATAGCTTTTAGGATTCATTTCTATTTTCACCAAGTTGAGATCAAGTTTTAATAAGTACGTCGTCTGCATCGTTTACATACTTAACCTTTTACTGAATGTCGACATTAATTTCACACAACGATCCCACGTAGGGCCTACTGTATGTTAAGCATAGGATAGGATAGGATAGGATGATGTGGGCGCACGTCAGCAAGGTCTTTAGCGCCTTTACAATATAATTAGGCGACAAGTGTGACCCGAGTAAAAAGTAAACGAAGAAAAACAGGCAATACGAAAGTAAGTACCCGAACTAGACAGTGTATCTTAACGTAAACATAAATGAAGGAGAAACGAGAATGGAGAAAGCAACATACCAAACATTACATGAAGCTGTGGAAAACGTCCTTGAAATATAGAGTGCGCATAGTACACAGTCGTGATTTTAAATACAATAAAGAAATAAGTGAACAGGATTAGTAAATTGCAACAAAACTTACAACAAATCTCACAACAAACTTACCGAAATTTCTTCTAAATTTGATGAAGGAAGTTGTGTAATATAACGATACAATTTTCGCACAAACTCAGAGAACAATGGTAAAAAATAAGAAGTGACTCTTCAGAATGTAACGTGACAATTAAACATTCATTGGCTAAATAGCTCTCATATGCGTCCTGTTTTAATATGACGTGGCCAATTTATGTTAATAAACAATCCAGATCATTTATAGACAATCTAGAAAAGTTTCCATAGCTAACCATCTTCTCGAAACCTAATTGTAGCAACAAATTTTGGGGGTCCCATATTGTGATCGTCTCAATCCGAAATATTCACCTTTCTCTATTCTTCGTAATAATTGCAAGAGCTAGAGCATAAATGATCCACCTAATCTCTCGTTTTACTTGCTCTCACGGGGGACTGATGACCTCCGTAGTTTTTCCCGCTAAAACACCCAAACAACAACAACAACTAAAAGTACACGTGAACGGTGTCTACTAATTACTGATGCAAGTTACAAGTCAAAGTACTTGCGGAAGTACCTTTCTTAGTTCTTGCGAGTGTCATGAAAACACAACAGCAAGCGTATTGCAATAACTTCTGCAGGCGACTTGCAAGTGTAAACGCAGCTTTAGAGATGATAAATGAGTAATTCGAAAATCAATTATAACACGTTCGTCGGGCCGCGACATGGCACATAAAAAGAAGACACTTTCAGCTACAACATTCATTAGTAGACACACACTCATTCATAAAATCACACAGCCACACATCACAGACATACAACCGGGACGAAGATGACGGGTGTGTGTCTGAATGGTGTCTCTGTGACTGTATCAAAGAGTGTGTGCATTTTTCTGACTAAAGCTGTGGTCGAAAGCTTTAAGTTACTCTTTTATGATGGTGTGTTGCAAACTATCCCGGGCTTTCCATTCTCATTGTGAGTTTAATACAAAATTAACAATTTACTATTCATGAGAAACTAAGGAAATTTTCTTTATAAGTTTGCGAAATGTTCAATTGCAAAATTAACGACTGTGATGATGCACTTCTACCTACGGTTTTAAAGAGCAAAGGTAAAAGATCACATTAAGAAAATCAGTAGTGGTTAATCAATACAGAACATTTTATAGGCCTGATGATGTGCACGTCTGACGATAAAGCCGGTCGTAAAATCCAAGTGTGTGCAAGTTGTTCTGATTTTTACATCTCTATATCTAATAAGGAAATCAATATGAAGATGGTATTTCCCACTGTACCAGCTATTTGAGTTTTCTCACCTTTTCACATGCACGTGGAGTGCGGCAGAAATGATAAATGCCCTCATGAGATTAGTAATAGATCCGATTTTCAAATGTTTGTTAAGGTTAAGGGACTTAACTGCGGGGTCATCAGTCCCTAACCTTACAAACTACTTATGAATTAACTTTTACTAAAGACATCACAGCCATCCATGCCCGAGGGAGGATTCGAACCTCTGACGGGGAACGGCCCGGAATTTCTTGTCACAATCTATACGGGAGAGAGAAGTAGCGACTTGTAGGATATTTGTGATATTTTAAGTCTGTGTATGCTCGAGTTAAACAGGCTTCCTCGAATTAGTTGTTCTTCAACATTCTGCTAGTTCAGTTTCTTTACTATAACCGTGTTACTGTCAGACGAGTCAGATAAAACTGTGACCACTCGTCTGCCCCTATCTGTATACTTTCAATGCACCTGTTTGTTTTATTTTATATAGGTGCCGTACATTTCAGCAACATTCTAATAATTATCGCACGAATGATTAATCAGCAATCTGCTTTCTTGACTGATTCCATTTCTCCAGCATTCTACTAACAAACCGAAATATAAATCCTGCTTTACCCACGACCGATCCTATTTGATCATTCTGTTTTTTATTTCTGCAAAATGTTACTCCCAGATATTTTTAAGACATGCGGAATGAGTGAGAACCTAGCTTATTTTTCCAATCCAACACTATCGAAAACGCTACTATCTGTATATTACACTGAGGTGATGGATGTCATGGGGAACCTCTTGCTTTCGTATTGAACCTAGTTTTGCCTGCCGAAGGGCAGCAACTCTAGGAGACAAGGATTTAACTCGCACTTGCTAACTTGCTGCAGGAATATTCAGTCGTGCTGTCCCTATACCCGTCCATAATTGACCAAGTGGTGCTGATGCACGATTAATCGAACCTTGATTATATCTCACAAATGTTCGATGGTATTCATGTCGCGTGATCTGTATGGCAAAATCACTTGCTTCAATTGTCTTAAGTGTTTTCAAATTAATCACGAAGAATTGTGGCCCAATGACGTAGTTGTTTGACAACATGATAAGTGTGAATGGCTGCAAATGTTTTACAAGAAGCAGAACGTAGCCATATCCAGTCAATGATCAATTCAGTTGGAGCAAGGGATCCAGTCCAATGTAAGTAAAACAAGCCCATTTTATTACGAAATCACAAACACCATGTCTTATTGGCCACTTGTGACCAGCCGGCCGCGGTGGCCGAGGGGACTGCGGCGTGCCAGTCACGGTCTTCACAGCCACTTCGGTCGGGGGTTCGAATTCCCCCTCGGGCATGGATATTTTTGCCGTCCTTAGTGTTAGATAGTTCGTAAGTAGTTTGTAAGTTTAGGAACTGATGACCCCGTAGTTCAGTCCCATAAGGTCTACAAAAATTTGAACAAGTCGTCTAGAGTCCAACCGATATGGGCACCGAGATCAGGAGGGACGCAGCGGACGATGTCGTGCTATTAGGAATAATAAAAATGTTCAGTGGTCTGTAAATCTAAGTGACTTTACTGCTGCGGTAATAAGTCCGTAGGTTTATAAATTACTTAAATTAACTTACACATGCATGCATGTCCGAAGGAGAGCAACTACGCGTTCCGCAGCAAGGCGCCTTGTAGCGCTCGGCCACTCCGCCGCGGTCAGGAATAGCCAATGCAGCCTGTAGTTTCCTGTCACGGCCCATTAACGCAAAATTGCGCCGCACCGCCCTAACGAGTCTGTACGTCGTACGTGACACATTGATTTCTGTGGTTATTTCACCAAGTGTTATTTGTCGGTAGCAACAACAACTCTGCACAAACTCCGCTGCTGTCGGTCATTAAGTGCATAGCGTCGAACCACGGTCTAACATACAAAGTCGTGACACTCACTGCTGTGAATGTTGTTACCAACTGACAGTAGCAGCGACACTAGCGCTCCTAGCGGTGGACAAGCCGCCGAAGGAGTGTTATTCGATTATAATTACTGTTGTATGTAATTAACGAAAGAGTTACTATAATTGTTGCGTTACAAGCACTAGTAAAATATCAAGAGATATACATAATCGGGGCATTAAAACAAAAGCAGCCGAATTTAACTGAGTCAGAGGTATAAAGAATAACTTCATCATGACCAAATACTTACGAATATGTGTATAGTTCAGCTTATTCCGATGAAAGTTAGTAGAATATAAACACAAGAGAATAATATTTTTTTCTGGTGTATTTATACTACGACAGTCAGTTTTCGACGCGTATCAATTCGGTATGCAGTCTAGTGATTTGCACATTTTTACATTTCGCTCGCCTTTTCCTATACGCGCATATTCTTTTGAGTGTAAATTACTTGCATTTAAAAAGCTAATGTTTTGAAGATTCTTGCCGTTTGTGATTCATCTGTAACAACAGCTGTAGAATTGGTTTCTTTCTTGTTGCGAAACAGTGTGATTACTTTTGCCTTTTTATTGCCAAGTCTGACGTTTTCCCTTGAGCTATAGCTCTGGTGGCCGATTTGGTACATTAAATGCTGTAGTCATTGCTTCTATGTACGTTCCCTACACTCCACTCTCATCGATTTTACTGTAATTGTAGTGACCAAATCTTAAAGTTCCTGGCTAGAAAAGCGACGTCTTTCTGCCAAATCGCAGGTCTTCCGGTGTTTCCTAGCTTTTTTTATTATCATTTTTTACTTTTAATAGCATAAGAAATTCTTCAGCAGAAGCGTCTAGGTTACAAAAGAATTGTAAATAAACTGCTCCGTAATGTACCGTTACGTACCTTTTCAGGGATCTTAGGAAACCTAAGAAAGACAAATGTGGACTATTTTTAAACGATTACGTCTTTTTATGACACTACATACGTCCCCTGTCGAAAACATAATGTTAAAATCAATATAAACGATACTATTTGCATTCATACAATATTATATTTAGAAGTGTAGTTTGCCGACCGCTTGGACCAGTACTATCGCAGTGTATAACGAAAATCACGGAAGTGTCGAAACTGTGTATGTAGACTGTGGTTGAACATTGCATTGTGTGTGGTGAGAAGTAATGCCCGAAATTCGGTATTGTCGGCACACTCCTGATCATGTGTATCTCGGGATGTTCAATCCACAAACGATTACCGCAATGGAATGTCCCATGCGTCTAGCTTTATATGTAACAGACAGTATTTAAACACAGTTACCATACCATTTTCTGAGCTAAACCTACTAAACAAACTATAATATTATTATAGATCAATGAAACCGTAAACAAAGGACCACGAGACATATCTGACTACACAGTGGATTATGTAACTATTATCAAAAGTAAATAAGCAATATGACATAACCTATCAATTGTTAGGAACATAAATTACGAATCTAAATCTGCGAATGTGTCAGAGCACGTGCCTGAACAAATAGACGTCATGAATTTCAGCTGAAGTACCATTTTAAAGTAACGTATTGTAAAAAAAATATCATATGTCAGCATCTAAGCCTTTAGTAATAAATTTTTTATTTTGACAGCATAACGAACTAAGGTATTAACGCCAATTCACCATCTTAGATAAACTCAGAGTATGCATGATCCGTTCTAATGAGTCACGTTACAGAACTGAAAACACTCGTGAATAATCATAGCTACATAAATGTTAGAAACAGTTTGTTATTCATATTTTTCACGTTATTACGATAAATGTAATAATCTTTGTTACTTCTCGTATTTCAGTTTTTTCGGTAATTAGAAACAGGTTTAAACTGTTATTAAAAATTGAAGTCATATTGAAGATTGTTTTTAGAATATCAAATTACATTACGTTTGAGAAAACTCATTGTAAATTTAATACTTTCAGAGTTTTAACAACTCTAACAATACAGGAAGCTGTTAAGAACTGAATATAAAGGCAGCCTGCAGAGGCTATAGGAGTTTGAGGCAGTCCCTATGCCCGCCAGCTCACTGACTGATTATGTTGGGTTGTTTGGTTGGGCTAGGGGGACTAAACTGCTAAGGTTATCAGTCACCCGATGAGGAGGGGAAGGAGTGAGGATAGAAAAGGAGGGGAGGGGCGAAAGGAAAATGTACTCCGGGAAGTAAAGAGGGAAAGAAGACTGCTTTAGCTCAGGGCTCCGTGCTCGCCACGCACGTACTCACGAAAGAACCGTAAGTCCCCTCGGGGGACACTGACTTTGTATTACTGAAAGTGATTATTTCACAGATGTTATCTAGGAAGTTTATTTACAGTGTTGTATTAGACTACAGATTCAAATTTACCTGGTGTAGGTCTGCTATATTTGAAACCAATAGCGTACACATTAATGGAGTCTAGCTGCTCGTGTCCAACGTGATCCATAGGTTGATGCGTTATTGCGATTCCAGATGCTGAGTCATCAGATCTTACACCAGACCCCGAGATAACAAGGCAACGCCTTAAACGCACCATAAAGAACATTGTGGAGGACTGTAAACTTTCGTGGCCTAAACCAAGTTCATCGCATATCTCGCAAGGTCCAACTGTAACTTAGCGAAGTGGCGGACTAAAGCTGTCAAGGCCCGGGACGGCTACAAAACAAAATGATCGCCGTGGAGGTTCGAGTCCTCCCTGAGGCATGTGTGTGTGTGTGTGTGTGTGTGTGTGTGTGTGTGTGTGTGTGTGTGTGTGTGTGTGTATGTGTGTGTTGTCCTTAGGTTAGTTTACCTAGGTTTAAATAGTTTGTAAGCTACGGACTGATGACCACGCAGTTTGGTCCGATAGATTTACAAACATTTGAATATTTGAACAAAACAAAATCAGCTCTCTTCTCCTCCCCCACCCGTCAACTTGAAAATAGATGTATTACTAGATAAAAAGTAACTTTTGAGATTTGGAGCCCCCCTCCCCAGGGCGAGAGGCACGGGACGTTCTAAAACAGCTTTCGAGAATCGGAGGTCAGAACAAGAGGCCAAGGACCCTGAATAAAAAATAAAAAAATAAAATTCAAAATAAAAAAAAAGTGCTTTCGAGGTATTTGGAGACACCCCCTTCCAAGATGAGAGGCCCGGGGTGGTCCACTCCCCCAGCTCCTCCCCCCACCTCCCATTAATCCACCACTCAGCGTTCAAAGTCTTAATTCTCTGCTTGCGGCCAAAACCACGTCGAAAATCTTTTGACACGAATCCTCGAAGTACAAGTGACAGCTTTGCAAATGCACCACTCTTTTGTACTTTATGTACCGGTGCATAGTGTTATTCCATATCTTCAGTCACCTCAGTGCATTCATAATGAACACACAGAGGAATTTTCGACTCCAGCTGTCAGTGAAACCCGAAATAAATCGATGGGGAAAGCTGAAGATTTGTGCCCAGCCGGGATTCGAACCCGGCTCCTCCTGCTTGCTAAGCAGTCACCTCACCACTTCGCCGCTGGGGACACAGCGATAACCGCGGCCGTGGACGCTACCCCTGCTCTTCTCCCGTCAGCCGCAAATCCTCAACATCTCCACACTCTACTCATGTAGCGCCCTTACACATTATTACTCATGTCTAGCGGCATTTCGACGATCGCCTAAGTTTTCGACGGCCGTATTCGCCTTACTCAATAGACATACACTGCTCAAAACGATTAGGGGATCAGGTGAGATACATCGCACAATATAATTACCGTCGCCTATTTTATTCAGCTATTTGTTACAATTGTAAATTGTGTGTGATACAGTACGATATTTTGCTGTCTCAACTCTTTAGTTCAGGTTTACATGGCGTTTACTTACAGCGAGGCACCATAGGGTTACCGTAGTAGCGAAAGTCATTCTCATTGCCATCTAATATTGTGTGTGATCACCTCCGACGGTCAGTATAGTTTGATACCTGCGTGGCATTGGCAGTATGACATTATCAATCAGCTCTTCACGGATACTTCGCCATTCTTCCACGAGTTCAATATGCAGCCCTGTAAGCGTTGTGGGAGGTGTTGGTCTAACTGCAATTCGTCCACCAAGTGCATGCTCAATCGGATTAAAGTCCGGTGAACAAGTCCCTCAGAGTCCAGTATGTTGTCCACCAGTGCAACTCTGTGGGGACGAGCGTCATCGTCCACTAACAGGAACACATCTCCTATGGCTCCACCGTAGGCCACACAGAAGGTCGAAGGATCTCGTCTCTATACCTCTAACCACTCAAAGCGACATTCTAAATGACTTAGAGGTCCGTACGTCAACTAACTTTGACTCCTGACCACACCATTCGTTCACCGCCATGACTTATGGCAATATTTATTACTCGTAAGCAGGAGTGTTCCGAGTTCCACGCTGTCTCCAAATGAGGGAACGACGATTAATACAACAGATCACAACTCTTGACTCATCTCCGGCGCCACTCGTTACGACTCCGATCCTGATACTTCTTTGCCCATTTTCTGCGGGCTAAACAATGTTATCGTTTTAATGTGCCTCACATCATAGATCTCTGAGCGTAGAGGACACATTCGCGAAGACGATTTCGCGTGTGTGTGTGTGTGTGTGTGTGTGTGTGTGTGTGTGTGTGTGTGTGTGCGCGCGCGCGCGCGCGCGCGCGTGTGTGTGTGTTGTTCGAATTGCAGCGTTACGGCTAACCACCCCCTATCCTCAGATATATTTTCCCCTCCCCCTCAGAGCTTTTTTCTCTGTCTAGTTTATCTCTGAATCCCATATCTACCTTATTTTATCCTTTTCGGACGAAAGATAGAGAACAGCACTCATCGTTTGTCTTTCCAAGTTTTTCTATCGTCCGATCCAGACGTGTCTGTGTCGGCGCTTCTTTTCTCCATGCAACGCATGTGAGTATAGTGCTTCAATTTGTTTGGATACATTTCTTATTTTTCCTTTACACTTAACAGGAACGTGTCTTTGTTCTTCTGTCCCGCTATGCAACGACCTAGCGCAGTAATTCAAGCTGTCACCGAGTCATGGAATGAATTTGAACGCCATTAAGGCTAATCTTTATTTCGTGCAGCCATTGTTATCTTTTTCCCAAATTTTCCTTGGTATGATTCACTTCATTTCTTGTGTTAAATGCTTAGAACCTGCGAGCCCATCTCATTTGTAGCTTGTTACCATTCGGAGGTCCCATATTTGCAAATTTTTCTTTGGCGACTTATTAGAATCTTCATACGGTCATCTACACGAAACGTAATTAGTGTAACTGATCCAAAATTCATCTCAAGACGGTGCTTTACCTGAATACATGTTATTTATTACAGGTATAATCTTCTGTACCACTCGCCGAGATCGGCAAAAATTGTAAGGTAGAACTCCGTCGCTTTTTATAACGCTAAATGCCTCTAAGCCCCACTTAATTTATTAAAATATTTACCCCACCATTACTCAGTTCAGCCAGTTTATCAAGGTATTTCTCCCGCTTTCTCTCTTTTTCATCCGAACGTTTGACTTATCAACATTTCGCGTATTCATATAAAATATTGTTCAATTTTCAATCAGCGCAACCAAACAGGCAATAGCGCTACAGAATCCCGGCTGGGCGCAAATTTTAAACTTTCCGCATCGATTTAATTCCATGTCCACTAGTAGCTGGCATCGTAATCTCCTTCGTGTGTTCATTGCCAAGAGCTGCAGGGTCACATACGGTGTCTGTTCTTTCGCAAAAATATATGAATTCACAAAGGCCGCTGCGTTTTCCCGAGGGGTTCCTCCCGTGTTCCGCAGGCTGTAAAGTACGTTCAGCAGTAGTAATCCATAACGTGTATGACGTAGACGAACTACGTAAGCTGCAGCCTTCGCATTAATGACAACATAAACCCGGCGAACTATTAAACCCGTGTAATCTGGAATAGCCGTGCAGCGAGGATTGTGAAGCGGCGACGTGGAAGGATCCCCGGCAGCGGCGAGAAGTATGAAGTTTCCCGGCGGGAAGGAAGAGGAGGCGGGGCAGCGGGGTGGGAGTGGGGAGGCGGGATGTAGGCCAGCCGTGACGTCACCGGCTCATTTGCAGAGCCTCTGAAAGCGGGCAGGTGCGCCACCCGCGGGGAGCACGGAGCGGTCCTGCGCTCCGCAACAACACAAACACCGCCTCTCGAAGCGACGGAGACACACGCCAGGTCAATTTCATGCAATTTCCTCAAATGAAAAGATGATTGCAGACCGTGACTGATGCAGCAACCCGCCACAAACAGCTGCCACCACCCTTCCCAGACGATGTGTGTTCTCAGAACTCGGGGGCACAGAGCACATATTATTTCTGGCGACAGCAGTCTGCAAGATGAACTATCCGACTTACAGAGACTGTTTGAAGACAATGGGTATTCTCCACAGCAGATGCAGAAGGCACTGCATATGAAATCGAAAGAAGTCACTTAGAATGCAGAAGAAGACGAAGAAACCTGCCGGCCGCGGTGGCCGAGGGGACTGAGGCGCTCCAGTCACGGTCTGCACGGCCACTACGGTCGGGGGTTCGAATCCCCCCTCGGGCATGGATATTTGTGCCGTCCTTAGTATTAGCTAGTTTATAAGTAGTTTGTAAGTTTAGGGACTGATGACCCCGTAGTTAAGTCCCATAAACTATACAAACATTTTTTTTCGAAGAAACCTTTAAATCCATGTAGGAATGCATTGTCTCGGGGCGATAAGTTTGAATAAAAAGTTCTCGTGTTTTCGTCCGCTTCAGGTGGTTAAAACTCCACGAGCTTTCGGCCAAACACTCCTTGGCGATTGCCTAGTGGCTGCAAGTACGGGCTTGTATACACTAGCTGCCGGCTGTGACGTCACTGGTGCTCCGCGACATCGCCATATATGGGCATGCTTTGAGTCGGTGTTCGATGCGTCCTTTTCAACTGCGCGATCGCTGGATCCCACGCCACGCTGAGCTGCAGGCCGCCGTCTCTGTTAAGGATGTTATCAAATGTTTTAATTTCGATGGCTTCTTTAATAATACTGTCCCAGAAGTCGTTCGTGAGAAAAAAAAGTTCAAATGTTTGTATAGTCTATGGGACGTAACTACGAGGTCATCAGTCCCTAAACTTACAAACTACTTATGAACTACTTACGAACTAGGACGGCACAAATATCCATGCCCGAGGGGGAATCTAACCTCCGACCCTAGTGGCCGTGTAGACCGTGACTGGAGCGCCTTAGTCCCCTCGGCCACCGCGACCGGCCGTTCGTGCGAGCCACGACGGCAGTTTCATCGAATTTGATGCTATGACCGTTTACTAAAGCATGCTTAGCTAAAGCAGATTTGTCTCGGTACCGTAAACGATAAAACCTTTCATGTTCCTTCCTTCGTTGTGCAGCCCACTGCACGGCGCGATCCTGCGCTCTGACTCAACACAAACATCATCTCTCGAAACGACGGAGACACACGCCAAATCAGTTTTATGCAATTTCCTCAAATGAAGACATGATTGGAGATCGAGACTGATGCAGTAACCTGCCACAAAATAGCTGCCACCACCCTTCGCAGACGATGAGTATTCTCAGAACTCTGGGACACAGAGAACATATTATTTCTCACGACAGCAGTCTGTAAGATGAACTTTCCCACTTACAGAGAATGTTTGAAGAGAATGGGTATTCTTCAAATGTTCAAATGTTTGTATAGTCTATGGGACTTAACTACGGGGTCATCAGTCCCTAAACTTACAAACTACTTATGAACTAGCTACTACTAAGGACGGCACAAATATCCATGCCCGATGGGGGATTCGAACCCCCGACCGTAGTGGCCGTGCAGACCGTGACTGGAGCGCCTCAGTCTCCTCGGACACCGCGGCCTGCGGGGGATTCTTCACGGCAGATACAGAAGGCACTGCAAATGAAACCGAAAGAGGCCACTAAGAATGCGGAAGAAGACGAAGAAACCTTTAAATCCATGTAGGAATGCATTGTCTCGCGACGATAACTTTGAATAAAAAGTTCTCGTGTTTCCGTCCGCTTCAGGTGGTTAAAACTCCACGAGCTTTCGGCCAAGCACTCCTTGGCCATTTTCAAGTAGTATTGACTGCCTAGTGGCTGCAAGCAAGGTTATTCTATAAAAGGTTGGGCCCGAAGCGAAACGACCTGCTATTGGCCGTTGAAATGACGTCAGTGGCGAAGCAGCACTGTCAGCGAAGGGTGCGAAGTCACACAGAATACCACTAAACACACAAAACTTTACCGTTTACGCTTTGCTTATTGCAGTTACGTACCTCGTTAAATATTTCCGTTAGCCGAAGTATGCCACTGGCGTGATTTTCGCCCCTGTGACGCCACTGCTTTCTCTTTCTTCAGCTTCATGTTGGGGTAGCGCAATCGAATAAAAATTCGGGTTCGTAAAAATATTTTCATGACCTCCGGCGCCAAGTGAGGATATTTCTGAGACATTACGTCGGCTAATCTCGTAGAAATATTTTTTTTTTTCTTTTGAAACTGTCACTTCCGTTAATCTCGTCGAACAGCAGCTCGCCGGCCGCGGTGGCTGAGGGGACTGAGGCGCTCCAGTCACGATCTGCACGGCCACTGCGGTCGGGGGTTCGAATCCCCCCTCGGGCATAGATATTTGTGCCGTCCTTAGTTTAAGCTAGTTGATAAGTAGTTTGTACGTTTAGGGACTGATGACCCCATAGTTAAGTCCCATAAGCTTTACAAACATTTGAACAGCAGCTCAAACTCTGAGAACTGTCGCATCCACTCGTCAGACATCACTAACAAACCTCCTAGTGATAGAAATTCTTTCCACCCATATTCTGCGAGGTGTTTTGGAAGAGGACAAAGTAGTTGCTCATTGGACGACACTCCCAGTGACGTGACATTTCGCAGCACGGCGTGCAATGTAGCCTGCCAGATATCTGAATACTTCAGCTGGCCATTCAACGTCTGTCACAGCAGACGGTGCAGCAGCCTGACGACTAATACTTATTTCCTGTCTCTCTGCTTCCCCATCAGACATGGCCATTGCTTCAGACATATCCGGCACAATTCGACACAGCATACTAGATGACAGAAATTGTTATGAGTCTTCTTCCTATCTCGGAGATAAAGAATTACACACTGGAATGTTTGGGCATTCTTTCACGGAAGCAACAAATGCAGCCAATGTTTTACTTCTTTAGGAAGAGGATGCTAATAGGAATGGCCAAGACCTCTAATCTGTGGAAACAAAAATTATCAAGACAGTCCTGGTTAATATATACTTGCTGTTAATATATACTTTATGCCTAGTGACAAAAGTTTAGAATGAAGGCGAAATAAAGAATTATTTGACATTAAAGAGTCCTTTGTGAAATGGTAACAACTGCCTTCGGTTTCGAATCTGCATTGTTTCACAGCGCAAATACATTTTGTTGAGAATTATTTTTTGGAGCTGCTCGTTTGATCCATAGGCACTTCGTAATGTCTTTTTGTCAACGATTCTGCAAGAACTTAACAGCCGCTGTGGAGTAGCTGAGCGGTCTAAACCGTCTCGCTGCGGAGCGCGCGGTTGCTCGCCGTGGAGGTTCGAGTCCTCCCTGGGGCATGGGTGAATGTGTTGTCCTTAGGTTAAATCAAATGTTTGTAAAGTCTATGGGACTTAACTACGGGGTCATCAGTCCCTAAACTTACAAACTGCTTATGAACTACTTACGAACTAGGACGGCACAAATATCCATGCCCGAGGGGGGATTCGAACCCCCGACCGTAGTGGCCGTGCAGACCGTGACTGGAGCGCCTTAGTCTCCTCGGCCACCGCGGCCGGCTCCTTAGGTTAGTTTACCTAGGTTTAAGTAGTTTGTAAGCTACGGACTGATGACCACGCAGTTTGGTCCGATAGATTTACGAACATTTGAATTTGAATCATTAAAATATTAAACTGAATTAGAGGCATCGAAGTTTCTGACGTGAAACACACGAATAAACGAAACGTTCCTGCTAATACACAGTAAACAACAAGCTACTGCAGGGCTAAAGCTACAACTGCCGCCAGGTGCTTCGACGGTGACGTCATGCGCAGTACAACGAATTTCTACCTTGGACTGCGCAGTCCATTCGGGCCCCCTCTGGCTGCAAGTACGGGCTTATATACACTATCTGTCGGCTGTGACGTCACTGGTGCTCCGCGACATCGCCATATGTGGGTATGCTTTGAGTCGGTGTTCGATGCGCCCGTTCTAACTGCGCGACTGCTGGATCCCACGCCGCGCTGAGCTGCAGGCCGCCGTCTCTGTTGAGGTTGTTATCTGATGTTTTAATTACGATGGATTCTTTAATAATACTGTCCCAGAAGCCGTTCGTTTGAGCCACGACGGCAGTTTCATCGAATTTGATGCGATTACCGTTTACTAAAGCAAACTCAGCTAAAGCAGGATTTGTCTGTGTACCGTAAACGATAAAACCTTTCATGTTCCTTCCTTCGTTGTTCAACAGTTCGTACTGTTTGTCCGACTGTATTGCAAACTTTGGCACATGGTGCAAAAACAATATCAGTCGCCGATAGCCTGCCCCATGAGTTGAAACATCTACGCAAGGTTTTCAGGAATAATGACTACAATGATCGTGAAATAAGCGATGCGATCTCAGGAAGGAAACACAATAAGACCACTGACGAGGAAGAAGGAAAGAAACTTGCCTTTTTGCCGTTCTGTGGTTCTGTGTCGGGCAAAATAAGCCGCCTGTTGAAGAGACACGATATCAAATCAGTCTTCAGACCCCCGACGAAAATCCGGCAATTACTGAGACCAGTTAAAGACGCAGTAGGTCTCAGAACACTTGGGATCTACAAGATACCTTGCGAGTGTGGCCAGTCTTATGTCGGACAAACAGTACGAACTGTTGAACAACGAAGGAAGGAACTTGAAAGGTTTTATCGTTTACGGTACCCAGACAAATCTGCTTTAGCTGAGCGTGCTTTAGTAAACGGTAATCGCATCAAATTCGATGAAACTGCCGTCGTGGCTCGCACGAACGGCTTCTGGGACAGTATTATTAAAGAATCCATCGAAATTAAAACATCTGATAACAACCTCAACAGAGACGGCGGCCTGCAGCTCAGCGCGGCGTGGGATCCAGCGATCGCGCGGTTAAAACGGGCGCATCGAACACCAACTCAAAGCATGCCCACATATGGCGATGTCGCGAGGCACCAGTGACGTCACAGCCGCAGCTAGTGTATATAAGCCCGTACTTGCAGTCAATCCCACTTGACAATGGCCAAGGAGTGCTTGGCCGAAAGCTCGTGGAGTTTTAACCACCTGACGCGGACGGAAACCCGAGAACGTTTTATTCTTTAAATCCATGGCTTTCCTGCCATATGTGGGTAGCCTGTCGTCAAATATAGGTCGGATTCTCAGTAGACACAAAGTGGAAGTGATTTTCCGGCCTCCGACCAAGACAGACTCTGCACTCCTGGGCCCCGTTAAAGATGATTTGCTGCTCCGAAAATCTGGAGTTTACAAAATTCCATGTGAATGTGGACTTTCTTACATTGGGCAAATAAGTCGTTACTGTCCGAGAAAGATGTACAAAACACCGAAGGTACACACGACTTTTACAATCTAACAAGTCGGCAGTAGCAAAGCACTGCATTCACACTAGTACAGTATGTGTTATGACAACGTCGACATTTAGGCAACTCTTTCTGGGACACAGTAGTGGAGGAGGCAACTGAAATTCGCTTGACGGCGAATTTAATTATAAGTGACACAGTGATTTCAATCTAGATAAATCATGGAATCCGGCACTTTCGGCAATAAACTCAGAAAAACGTCGTCACAGTGCAGCTCAAAGTGATATATCGATATTCCAACACAGATCGACTGCGGAGTCATAGATTTAACTCGTACATTATGCACGTTTTTGCCGCCGACCAATATTTCTTCGCATATGTATCTGTAGCAGCACGTGCAGTTGCGCGGGACTTCAGTATAAAGGACCGGAGCGACAAAAAAAATTGGAGCGTCAGTCTTGCGGCTCACTTTGACGATAGCTGGACGTTACACAGCCAAAATATTACAAGAAGGAGGAGGAGAATTCTTGCGGCTGCACATCCGAAACTTAAACTGACACAAATGGATTTTGTGTTTGAAAACAGTTTTAGTACAGTGTGCACGTAAAGTCCGGGAACACTTACAATTACTTATTCCGCAAGAACAAAACATGGTACAGATATCACAGGTATGTCATTTTGAAGAGAAACCCTGAAAGCCCCCCCCCCCCCCGCCCCCAATTTGCCGATGGCGCTAGTTGCAAAACATGGCGAGTTCAGGTGCGGAGCAATCTGTCTGTGTGTTGGAGTTCGACGAATACAAGTGTGCGACAGCTGTTCAACGGATAGATAGAACCAAGTACGAGATTTTATTGTGTAATCCACATATCGATGTAAACAAGAGCGGAATACAAGCTGAAAGTAGCACGATCTAAGGCTCTATGCCAGGCACTTATAAAATATTTCACTAAACTTAAATAAAACACTGTTCGTAATTTAAAAGCTGCGTGCTGTGTTTAGCATTCTCAGGAAAGAAAATGGCGGATGCGCCCGCCAGCCTGTGTTTTTATATCCTCTGTACTGCGACCATCGCATGTTATTTTACTACCCAAGTAACAAAACTCATCTAACACCTTCATTGTTTCGTTACCTAATCTAATTCCTTCAGCATCGCCTGATTTTCTAAGACCGCATTCCATTATTTTTGTTTTGCTCTTGTTAATGTTCATTTTATATGCTCTCTTCAACACGCTGTCCATTCCATTCAACTGCTCTTCCAGGTCCTTTGCTGTCTCTGACAGAATTACAATGTCATCAGCAAAACGCAATGTTTTTTATTTCTTCACCCTGAACTTTAATCCCTATTCCAAATTTTTCCTTGCTTTCCTTCACCGCCTGCTCGATGTACAAATTGAATAACATCGGAGAAAGGCTACAACCCTGTCTTACTCCCTTCCCAACTGATGCTTCCCTTTCATGCCCTTCGAGTCTAATAACTGCGGTCTGGCTTTTGTACAAGTTGTAAATAACTCTCCTTTCCCTGTATTTTACCCCTGCTGACTTCAGAATTTGAAAGAGTGTATTCCAGTCAACATTGTCAAATGCTTTCTCCAAATCTACAAAAGCTAAAAATGTATGTTTGCCTTTCCTTAATCTATCTTCTAAGATAAGACGTAAAGTGAGTATTGCCTCCCGGGTTCCTACGTTCCTCCTGAATCCAAACTAATCTTCCCCGAGGTCAGCTTCTACCAGCTACTTGATAACGTAAGTTAGGTAATACCGCCGGCCACGGTGGCCGAGGGGACTAAGGCGCTCCAGTCGCGTTCTGCAAGGCCACTACGGTCGGGGGTTCGAATCCCCCCTCGGGCATGGATATTGTGCCGTCCTTAGTATTAGCTAGTTCATAAGTAGTTTGTAAGTTTAGGGACTGATGACCCCGTAGTTAAGTCCCATAGACTATACAAGCATTTAAACATTTAGGTAATACTCGATGTTAACTAATTTCTTTTTCAGAAACGTTTTCCTTCCCATTGTCAAACTGCATTTTATATCCTTTGTACAGCAACTACCGCGGACTAAGGCGCCTCGCTGCGGAACGCGCCGTTGCTCGCCGTCAGAGGTTCGAGTCCTACCTGGGGCATGGGTGTGTGTGTTGTCCTTAGGTTGGTTTCGGTGAAGCTCAACATTCGGATGATTTCTAGCGAAATCCCATACTGCGACCGAAAGCAACATTTTGACCGAAATTGGCCGCAGCCGAAACCGAAGCCGAATATTCGGTCGTTCCTTAGTGACGTCTATTCTTTCGGAGATGCTTAATTTAAATCCTATATTGTATACTTGGTCCGGAATACAGACGCCTTAGGAAATAGCCACAGCCAGAGCTTACGAAAAACTTGAGGATTCCAGTGGGAAAAATTAACAGCCCACACTTGAGTTTCTCAAAATCTGAGAACTATGAATTAACACGGCCAGTTCGTTTACTTATTAGTGCAACGTTCCCAATGGATTTTCGATGTTCTTGCCACCAAAATACAGTCAGTTATATACTTCAGAATGGCCGTTGCCTAATAGATAGAAGCTAATCGGCTGAAATATTAGCCGGAACTGTTACAATCGAATGGTGGCTGTCCAATACTATGCTCAGGTCGTTAGTTGACGTTTTCCACAATAATTCACAAGCAGATTTGCATTGGAAGAAAGTAATATATTGATAAATAAAGTGTCATGGCCTTCGTCTCACAGTTCTGAATATTGACTAATCTTCATACAATACAGCATTAGCTTGCAGCCGCATATTAGTAGCACCATGCACGCCACCCGTCTCTTGTAGTAATTCAAATATTACACTCGCGGTCGTCGCGAAATCAGATTCTTGATATTCACCACATTTAGCAGAAAACAATTGTCACAATCGCTGTATGCTGATGCGTCTACCCATGGCGTTGGGGACACACAAATCCGCCGAATATTCTAGCACATTAGTTTGCCGCAATAACAAGACACAACAAAATGTGTACCGCTGCCGGATGGCGAAGCTCTCGTCACTATCGATACACATTCGCACTCGGCACTTTGACTATGTATCAGCGTAAAGGGGTCTCGACCCCTTACATCAGGTATACCCAAGTATTCAGTCCATATCGCCGTATTTGTCTATATTGCTGACAAAAATAGCTCACACAAAGAACCCACTGTTTTTGCGCCAATGTAATATTAGACTAATTCTGCTACCTGCAGCAAGGTCGCGAATTTCTTCTCTGAGGTGTGAACGCGAAGCAGTTAGGTAATCTTAACAAGTCGTCTAAGGTATCTGGGGATTCCCTATATAGTGAAATCACGAGAGAGTTGGGTGCATTGTTTTGCGAGGACACTTGCAAGTTGCCAGGAACATGGATGCAATACTGCGTCAGAACGGTTAACTAATCAGGTGCGTAGTACAACAATGTTAAGTAAATAGGCCGGTACCATATCGCCTTCAGCAGGTGTCACTAATCCATTTATCAGACGCAGTATGCAAATGTCGAAAACAAGGCAATATTTTTCTTGGGTCTTTGACGTACTTTAGCCTGACTTTTGCAAACCTACCTGCGTCAAACGAACACCATTAAGTACAAGGAACCTGTTTTGCCAAACTAAGTGATATTATCCTGTTACACCGATAACGAAAGAACGCTAGTTGGACCTCCCACGTATGAGTAGTAATGAAGACAGATCGAATCATAAAATAATGGCACATCCATGAGTTTTATCTATTACGAACTATAAAACACCATTTTATCGTTACATAAAAATGCGCACACCATTATATATGAAACTTACATAATTCGAAAAGAGCTCTGCCATAGATGTGCACAACAGAGAAATCAGGTGTACGCTGCGGTTACTCGTAGTTAAAGGAATAAGAAGTTTTCAAATACAAAGGAGTATCATAAGGCCGGACGCGGTGGCCGAGGGGACTGAGGCGCTCCAGTCACGGTCTACACGGGCACTACGGTCGGGGGTTCGAATCCCCCCTGGGCATGGATATTTGTGCCGTCCTTAGTATTAGCTAGTTTGTAAGTAGTTTGTAAGTTTAGGGACTGATGACCCCGTAGTTAAGTCCCATAAGCTATACGAACATTTGAAACATTTTTTTAGTATTATAAGACGACCCGCCGCGATAGGTACAGGTCTAGCGAGAGCCATCTAGCGTTAGAACAACGACGTCGACAGTAATGTCAGCAGTAAAATATCGTAGCAACGAAATAGTGTTGTTTCTCAACCCAATGAAAATAAAACGTCAATACTAAAATTGAATGTGTACCATTTTTCAACATTGGCCTAACTCCACACCGAGGCTAAGGAAACATATAATTCGAGAGGACCTTTGACATAGATCTGAACAAGGCAAAAATCATATACGGAGCTGTTAATAACGATAAAGAAAGTGATGATATTAGTATCTAAAGGGGGTATTAGCAACGCCATCTAGATACTAGGTGGCGTTGGTATTAGACGGCGATCGATAGGTACAGGTCTAGCATGACAGCCATCTAGCGGTAGAATGGGTGGAACTACGACGTCGACCGTGTTTTCAGCAGTGACTATCAAAATTTCGCTGTAAAGAAATAACGTTATTTCTTGGCGTCGCTCTGTCGCGTATTATCTTGCAAGCATAACTGTGTGGTCCTCTGCGGCTGCTAACAGAGAATTCAAGTCAGTTCTTAATGTTTAAATACTTCGTCCTGAACAGCTACGACATCCTACTTCCCTTATTATATGAGGGACTTATGACCCCACAGCTTGCGACCTTCCTATGGGGTCTCACCAATAAGACTTGCGCAATACACAACTCAGGGTAGTAAAATGGCTCGTTGTCTCTGTAAATATGGGTGAGTTATGTATGTCAGCTTCTATGCCCTAAACAGCTACCCAATCTGTTTAAACAAGATCAATAATTAATCTGTAGTTTAGCCAGTCTATTAATCTGCATATGATGACGTGCAAATATATTTAAACAAACACAAATCAAATTTCTCAATAACCAACAAAATGGATTCTAAGATAAAGAAGTGGTTCACACACGAAGTAATTCTTCATAAATAGAGTTTATTCCTCTTTCTGGTCATGAAAATGCAGAGGTGGTCCTACTTTATTCGTCGGGAAATATTTGAATATTTCCCCAACTATTGTTATGATAGGCACAGTAAGTATCACACGCACTCGAGAGTAAAAGTTCCAAATTATCACTCGATTAAAGTATTTGTTATAAAACACAGTAATCACACGAGTACACGATTGCTGAATTATTACAGTTCCACAGACCTACTACCATGCAAATTTTATCACTTTTCAAGTAGAGACTAAGTTCAGCAGTCACAGTCCCATACATTTTCTAGGTCAACACATGACTCTCTCTTCAAATCAAAAGTTCGTAACGCGGCTTCAGACCGCCCAGCATGACAACCTTTCACCACCACGTCCAAGTTACGAGTCCCTTCCCAAGCTTTCGAAAAGCGTGCTCTCCCTGCTCCTAAAATTGTATTCTGCGCATCCTAACGCCTCATCTTTAAAATACATTTTTCCTTCCAAAATATGATACATTTGAATACCACAGAATTAAATGCTTTGACCACCTCCCTACAAATATTGTTTACATTTAACAAACAAATATATATTTAATAATACTAAAAAACGGTTGGTACTGAAGCTCTTTGCTCAGATAGCCATTAAGCATGGCACCTCACTGTTCAAATATACTGCCACCGTCGAAATATAGTTACACAATTAACATTTAATTTATCATGGCTTTTTATACAAATATATTCATTTATTGTCAACAAATACTTATAATTGGTTATATATAAATTATCTGCTGTAAATCTACTATCTTTAGTCGGCCATTAAATATTTAAGTGGCAGTCTGTAGACATAATCCAAACATTACTAAGAATAATATTAAATATAATAAAATAAATATATATAAATGTAATGCGCTTTGCTGGGTTCATTTTTGTGTTTCTGTAGTGGAATCTATGTTCTGACACAAGAATATTATTACCTCAACGAAAAGCAGAACAAGAGAGTAAAACAAAGTTTATTGAAAGAATACGGAAATAACATGGTACGTCTTTTAAGAAAGGTAGCGTGGTGCAATGCTGCCCATTTGCTTCTTAAACTGTTAGTGGTAAAAACTGTTGTTGTTGTGGTCTTCAGTCCGGAGACTAGTTTGATGCAGCTCTCCACAATACCCTATCCTGAGCAAGACTCTTCATCTCCACATAAGAACAGCAACCTACATCTGTCTGAATCTGCTTACTGTATCCATCTCTTGGTCTTCCTCTGCGATTTTTACCCCACACACTTCCCTCCAATGCTAAATTCACAATTCCTTGATGTCTAAGAATGTGTCCTACCAATCTATCCCTTCTTTTAGTCAAGGTATGCCAGAAATTTCTTTTCTCTCCAAATCTGTTCAATACCTCCTTATTAGTTACGCGATCCACCCACCTATTCTTCAGCATTCTTCTGTAGCACCATATTTCAAAAGCCTCAATCCTCTTCCTGTCCGCACTGTTTATCGTCCATGTCTCACTCCCATACAAGGCAACACTCCATACAAATGCCTTCAGAAAGGACTTCCTTATGCTTAAATCAATATTCGCTGTTAACAAATTTCTCTTTTTCAAGAACGCTTTTCTACCCATTGCCATTCTGCATTTTATATCCTCTGTACTGCGACAATCATTTGTTATTTTACTGCCCAAATAACAAAACTCATCTACCTCCTTTATTGCTTCGTTTCCCAATCTAATTCCTTCAGCATCACCTGATTTCCTTACACTGCACTCCATTACCCTAGTTTTGCTCTTGTTAATGTTCATCTTACATGCACCTTTCAGCACACTGTCCATTCCCTTCAACTGCTCTTCCAGGTCTTTTGCTGTCTCTGAGATTATTACAATGTCGTCGGCAAAACGCAATGTTTTTAATTCTTCACCCTGAACTTTAATTCCTTCTCCAAATTTCTCCTTGCTTTCCTTTATAGCTTGCTCAATGTACAAATTGAATAACAATGGAGAAAGACTACAACCCTGTCTTACTCCCTCTCCAACCACTGCATCCCTTTCATGCCCTTCAACTCTGATAACTGCTGTCTGGATTTTGTACAAGTTATAAATTACCTTACATTCCCTATATTTTACTCCTGCTTGCTTCAGAACTTCAAAGAGTTTATTCCAATCAACGTTGTCAAAAGCCTTCTCCAAATCTACAAAAGCTAGAAATGTAGGTTTGCCTTTTCTTAATCTATCTTCTAGGATAAGCCGTAACGTGAGTATTGCCTCCCGTGTTCCTACATTTCTCCTGAACCCAAACTGATCTTCCCCGAGGTCGGCTTCTACCCCCTTTTCCATCCTTCTGTATATAATTCGTGTTAATATTTTGCAACCATGACTTATTAGACTGATGATTCTGTAATTTTCACACCTGTCTGCACCTGCTTTCTTTGGAATGGGGATTATAACATTTTTCTTAAAGTCTGAGGGTACTTCTCCTGTCTCATACATCTTACGCACCAGGTGAAACAGGTTTGTCATGGCTGGTTCTCCCAGAGACTTCAGTAGCTCTGAGGGAATATCATCTACTCCAGGGGCCTTGTTTCGACTTAGGTCTTTCAGGGCTCTGTCAAATTCTTCTCTCAATACAGTATCTCCTATTTCATCTTCATCTACATCCTCCTCCCTTCCTACAATATTCTCTCAGAGTTCATTTCCTTTGTAGAGTCCCTCTATATACTCTTTCCACCTTTCAGCTTTCCCTTCTTTGCTGAGAACTGGTTTTCCATCAGTGTCCTTGATATTCATACATCTGTTTCTCTTATCTCCAAATGTTTCTTTTATTTTCCTGTAGGCTGTATCTATTTTTCCCCTATTTATACATTCTTCTACATCCTTGCATTTGCCTTCTAGCCACTCCTGCTTAGCCATTTTGCACTTCCTGTCAATCTCATTTCTTAGTCGTCTGTACTCCATTTTGCCTGTTTCATTTACTGCATTTTTATATTTTCTCCTTTCACCGATTAAATTTAGTATCTCCTGTGATATCCAAGGATATCTATTTTGTCCTCTGCTACCTTCACTATTTCATCTCTCAATTTTACCCATTCCTCTTCTACTGTTTTATTTTCCCCTGTTTCTGTCAATTGTTGCCTAAAGCTCCCTCTGAAATTCTTAAGAACCTCCCGTTCCTTCAATTTATCCAGGTCCCATCTCCTTATTTTCCTACCTTTTTGTAGTTTCTTCAGTTTCAGCCTACAGTTCATAACCAACAAGTTATGGTCAGAGTCTATATCTGCCCCTGGGTATGTTTTACAGTTTAAAACCTGGTTCCGGAATCTATGTCTTACCATTATAAAATCTATCTGATACCTTCCGGTGTCTCCTGGTCTCTTCCACGTATACAACCTTCTTTTGTGATTTTTGAACCAGGTGTTTGTTATAATTAAATTATGTTCCGTGCAAAATTCTACCAGGCGGCTTCCTCTTTCATTCCTTTTGCCCAGACCATATTCACCTACTATCTTCCCTTCCCTTCCTTGTCCTACTACCGAATTCCAGTCTCCCATAACAATTAAGTTTTCCTCTCCCTTAATTGTCTGAATAATTTCCTTTAGCTCCTCATATATTTCTTCGATTTCCTCATCATCGGCAGAGCTAGTTGGCATATAAACCTGTACTACTGTTGTCGGTGTTGGCTTCGTATCTATCTTGACAATGATAATGCGATCACTGTGCTGGTCATAGTAGTTTACCCGCATTCCCATTTTCTTATTCATTATCAATCCTACTCCTGTGATACTCCCAATTGATTTTGTATTTATAATCCTGTACTCACCTGACCAGAAATCCTGTTCATCCTGCCACCGAACT
This sequence comes from Locusta migratoria, assembly GCA_026315105.1. Classification (NCBI taxonomy): domain Eukaryota; kingdom Metazoa; phylum Arthropoda; class Insecta; order Orthoptera; family Acrididae; genus Locusta; species Locusta migratoria. The sequence continues at coordinate 335,497,423 of CM048748.1, read as the reverse complement.
TCACTAATCCCCACTATATCTAACTTCAACCTATGCATTTCCCTTTTTAAATTTTCTAATTTTCCTACTCGATTAAGGGATCTAACATTCCACGCTCCGACCCGTAGAATGCCAGTTTTGTCTTTCCTGATGATCACATCCTCCTGAGTAGTCCCCGCCCGGAGATCCGAATGGGGGACTATTTTACCTCCGGAATATTTTACCCGAGAGGATGCCATCATCATATGTTCATACAGTAGAACTGCATGTCCTCGGGAAAGTTAACGGCTGTAGTTTCCCCTTGCTTTCAGCCGGAAGGGATATTTAAATTGTATTTACGGCGTTTGATTCTCCCAAGTCTCCTGAATCCATTAATATAATTATATTTGCCATATTATCATTCCCTGATTTTGCTGTGGTCGAAAATCGACCAATTCTGTTTACAATGGTCACTGGGGGTAAAATTTTACGTATCATGTCGGCGGCGTCGCGTGATTATGTTGGCAACATCAACAACACAATAGAAAATCTTTGTCCATTTGTTCGAGCCACATAGAATGACTTGATTAGTGTATCGTACAGACCATGGAGTAAACAAATAATGCCTTTCCTGCTTTATGGTTGACAGGTTCTCGTATGTACCCTCGTCTGCTCAGTAAAAATAATTGCCCTCGTAAAGCGAAGATTCCATGAGAAAACGTCAGCGTTTTCAAGCGATTGGCTAAAATGAAGACTCGCAGGATTCTCACTATTCAGCATCTGTTGCCAACGTTATCATAGGAGGCCGCTGGGATATTTGGTAAAATTTAACCGGCACTGGGAGGTATGAAACGGTATCTTTTACGTGTTAAGGAAAATGCCTGAGACAATAACAACAAATAAAAACAGAAGTTTTGTATAGGATATGGGACCGTCTTTTGCAACTGTAAATTAGTCTACTTTAGACCAGACGCGTTTCGCTTTATTTTAAAGCATCTTCAGTGGTCAGGAATTTTTTATGTTTTTATCTTCATATGTGAATTGTAGCACCTTGTCACTCACTTACTGTCACTGCTTATTTACACTATTTTACACTTTTTACAGTAACATTTCTTACGAAAGTTTTTGAAACATAACCATTTCTGTGGCCTACCAGGCAGTGACAGCAAGTGACAAGGTGCTACAAATCACACATGAAGATAAAAACATAAAAAATTCCTGACCACTGAAGATGCTTTAAAATAAAGCGAAACGCGTCTGGTCTAAAGTAGACTAATTTACAGTTGCAAAAGACGGTCCCATATCCTATACAAAATTGTATACCTGCAACTGCGGAAGACAAGGCCAAAAAAACGAAGAAATATGTATAAAAACAGAAGTATATACTTCTCATGCCATTTTCGAATTATATAACTTTCATTAGCCTAATATATGAAATGGAACTACAATTTCGGTGTTCGTATATTTATACAACGCCAAGAAATAATGTTATTTCGATACTGCGATATTAAGAATTCCAGAGCTGACAACATGTCGACTTCGTAATTCCACCCGAGCACCGCTAGATCCTCTCCCGGCGCATCATCATTTATATCGGCATCCATATGAAAACATCCATTTCCTTTAACCACTCTTAATCACTGCGAAAATGCAGCATTTGAACGGCACAAGAAAGTGAGTTGGGAGCACTCCATGTTTCGATATTCACTTATTTTAATACGTTATTTTAATACTGCAGATGCGCTGCATTACAGCGTCTTTGGTCGAGGCGAATAGCCAATCAGTAAGCTGATTTTTGGAGAATGCAGAACTTGATCCAAGCTGTAGATAGGAAAATTTCTACTTCCTTTTACCACATTTAATGCACACATGATATTTATATTCATGAAATCTACGTAAACAATCTTTCGAATTGTGTAACTTTCATTGGCCTTCTTGTACGAATAAATTAGTAATCTGTACCACAATTTTCGTGTTAGCGTATTTATATAATGATTTTTAGAATAATGTGTGTGGCTATATATATTGTATTTCAGTTGCAATCTGGGTTAGCCGCCCTCTTTTCAGCCAAGCGTTGCTTCCGTTTTCCGACCACATTAGGAAAAACCTGACTACCTGCTGTAACCCATTCACTAGGTACAAACTGGTAGCCGGCCGGCTGGGGAACCCAACACCTTGGCAAAACTCGCCTTTGACATGGAAACAATTAGCTTCCCCCTGTATCTGTAATATCACAAGCTTAACAAACTTTTGAACTTATTATTTGGAAATGTAGGATTCAGGCAAGGACTAAGCATCTGTATACCACTAAATTATAATTACATTAAAATTTGCTTCATTAGTTTGTAAACACAGTTGATCGAATTTTGACCACAGACAATCCTGATAATTTAAAAATTTAGCATCCAATATCGTCCGTCGTTACAGTCTTTACAGACTCTAAGAGACAAAAACTGGAACGTACCGAACGGTACGGAAATCGGTACATCTAATGCCAATGTACAATACACAAACAATTATAATGCCAAAAATTAGATCATTTATTGAAGAGAAAGAGCTTCATAAATTGAGCTAGTCAATTACGCATCGGTTCACACATGACCATTATGCAAACAGTTATTGGGCTTGGGTTTGATTGACTGGATTGCTGGATGTTCTCGTGAGGGATATTGAGCCGCGCGGGAGTAGCCGAGCTGTCTGGAGCGCCCTGTTGCGGATCGCGCGGCCTCCCGCGTCGGAGGTTCGAATCCTCCCTCGGGCACGGATGTTTGGGTCGTCTTTAGTATAAGTTACTTCATAAGTAGTTTGTAAGCTTAGGGACTGATAACCCCGCAGTTAAGTCCCGTAAGCTTAACAAACATTTGAACTTATTTATTTATTTATGTTTTAGGGATATGAAACTATATTGTGTCCAACAGGCACGTTATACCGTCAAACTCCGAGCTTCTTTGACGGTCCTACCCGTGATGGTCCAAAGGATCTCAGTTGGGGGAAGAGTCGGCGGCCTTAGTGGACAAGGCACGAAAACAAAGATTACAAATTCTGACCGTATGCAGCCAGGCACTGAAAGTTATTACAGGTACTTAGAAGTCGTCATTCCGTTTGAAAAACATTTCAATTAGAAAGGACAGACGCCACTTCTATCCTGCAGTTATGATCTATTCATACACCATTGGGGACACAGCGATCACCGCACCTGTACGGGATTAATTGAATACGCCTTACGTTAGATAAATTCTCAACCTTACCCTACCCACTAGAACACAAATCTCGCAGGGTAAGGTTGAGAATTTGTGTCGGACGGGAGGCGTACTCCAGTAGTTCACTACAGGGGCGGTGATCACTGTGTCCACCAGTGGTGTAGCAACCACCTCAACTGTCTAGAAAGCAGGAAACCCGGGTTCGAATCCCGGCTGGGTACACATTTTCAACTTCATCGATTCGCAGCTAATGTCATACATTCCGTGAATATGATTAAAACTAGCTGAAAACCCGGCGTTATCCTGCCGTTTTTCAGGTATATATTCGTTTGTATAACGGCTGTATGTCTGTAAAATCTCTTGGAAATACGATTAGTACTAAAGAAGTAATAGATTAAAACTTGGCGCGTGGTGGAAAGATTTTCCATGGATGTTACTCTTTATGTGCTCATATCTCATGAACTACGTGTCGTACTGTGATACAATTTAGAAGGTATATTCAACTACATGTATGTATACTGTCTGTAAAAGTTCCTACTGCTGCAATTTGTAGTGTACAAATTATATATTGTAACGTCATACCGAAAGCCGTAGTTTTACTCCATAAACAGCGGAAAATTAGTAAGCGAGAATTTTTTTTTCCTTTCATCATTTTGCTATGGTTGTTAGGGAGAAAAAGTTTAATAAAGGTTTGAAATTATGTTTAAAGTTTGCTGCAAGTCAAGAAGTACTCCCATTCTGATATAGCGTATTTATAAAGTCTCGCAGTATTATGTGGCAGTTTTTTGCGATTGCTATTATTTATGACGTCATATCTTCTGAACCATGTGTTATATGTGATTCTTAACCATGCAGCAATTGTTGCCTCGCGGTAAGGAATGTGTGTACCGAATTTGGTTGAATTCAAAACAGTGGTTTAGGAGAAAATGAGCAGCATTGACGCAAAATGCAGCAGTTTTTCGCGCATCTCATTGTTTATGACGTCATATCTCGCGAACTATGTATCGCACGTGATTCTTACACTTACGGCGACCGTTCTCATGGATTGAATCTTACGTGTACAAAATTCGAAAAAGATTGGATCAAAAATGTAGATTTGTATGCAACACGTACACACAAACAAACATACAGACACTCTGCATTATATATACAGAAGATCATTTAATATCCTCAGCTTATCCTCCTTCTCTGAAGTGTCACAAAGACGAAAAGGTTCTGGTATCTTCTTTTCGAAACGCACTGGATGACTTAACTCTTGATGTGAACAATATACTAATAAGAGTGTAAAACCATTAGAGAGACTCGTAACGTGGTCTTCAAATGCCTGGTGTTTTACTGCACACAAAAGGCACTTTGTGATGCGTCACAATGTGTTATTTCTCTCTTGACGTATTTGCCGAACAGTGTTATAATTTAAATTCATCGCAAGTCGCTAAATGTTATCATTTTCAAGTAATTGATGAACAACAATGGCATATTTGAGAGCCATCAGCTACACATTGCAACTGTAATATCCGTGTTACGGTGTTAAACTTGATGAGTAGATTATGATCGCAGCTTTGTAATTTTTTAAATTCTGCGCGAAATATTGAAATTTACACGTTAGTGCTCCTAGAAGTCGTCGATAGGCCGCCTGTAATAACAAAGTAGTGGAATTTGCATGTTAGTGCTCACAGCAGTCGTCAATGCACCACCTATAATAAAGTGTAAGACGAACTCCAAAAACGGATTGTGTATCAATAATGTATTACATCGCCGCGTCGGAGTGGCCGAGCGCTCTAATGCATCTTGCTGCGGAGCGCGCGCTTGCTCACCGTCGGAGGTTCGCGTCCTCCCTCGGGATTATGTGTGTGTGTGTGTGTGTGTGCTTTTGTCCTTAGGTTAGTTTAAGTAGTTTGTAAACCTAGTGACTGATAACCAGAATATTTAAGTCCCACACATTTGCAAATATTTGAATTTTTGTGTATTACATCCTGGGCCCATGGAGTTGGCGATGCTGTAGAATGACGTAATTATGTGAGTGTCATTTAAAACACTTTTAATATTTATTAATACTGTAGTTACAGCTTACACGATGAGCAGATTTCGGCAGAAGAACCATCTTTATGTTTATACGTCTTCAAATAAACCATTTTTCTTGATATTATCAAATGTTCAAATGTTTGTTAAGCTTATGGGACTTAACTACGGGGTCATCAGTCCCTAAACTTACAAACTACTTATCAACTACCTTATACTAAGGACGGCACAAATATCCATGCCCGAGGGGGGATTCGAACCGCTGACCGTAGTGGCCGTGCAGACCGTGACTGGAGCGCCTCAGTCTCCTCGGCCACCGCGGCCGGCCCTTGATATTATATATACACAATATTCTATTTTTGTAGTACTCTTGTATATCATGAATCCTTTTTGCCACTGTATACGAGATACTGACGTTCCTATTTTCATGTTACTATATTTGACAGCACTTCAGAAATAAGGCTTCTTTTATATTTACAAGTTTTTGTTTCCGGAAAGAGAATATACGTCTTTCACGAGTGTGAATGGAGGTATGTGGGTCGTACAGCGTAGGGATTTGTATTCGAAATTTTAGGAAATTTAATTGCACAAGGAAGAGGGTTACATGTCGACTATATCACGAAAATTGGTTAGGCGCGGCAGTGACAGTCAAAATACCGCAGTTTGACAATCTCCACTCCTCTGCTTCTTAACATAAATGTCCATGAATGCCGGCCGCGGTGGCCGAGGAGACTAAGGCGCTCTAGTCACGGTCTGCACGGCCACTACGGTCCGGGGTTCGAATCCCCCCTCGGGCATGGATATTTGTGCCGTCCTTAGTTGTAAGTAGTTCATAAGTAGTTGTAAGTTTAGGGACTGATGACCCCGTAGTTAAGTCCCATAGACTATACAAACATTTGAACATTTTTTTGTCCATGGATCTCGTAATACACACTTCCGATATTTTGCTAAGTAGGTTTCAGAAATTACTGCAACCAGTCCCCTTTTGTTTCTTCTTAATGAAGATTTATTTAAACCATTACCGGTTTCAAGCTGCCTAGCAGCTCATCTTCAGATGGTATATATTTATTTCAAATTACATTTGTATCTGTGTAATTTGAAATAAATGTATACCATCTGAAGATGAGCTGCTAGGCAGCTTGAAACCGGTAATGGTTTAAAAAAATCTTCATTAAGAAGAAACAAAAGGCGACTGGTTGCAGTAATTTCTGAAACCTATTTCAAGAAACAGTCGCAGGTTCCAACACAATGGATACAAGTTTTATTTTGCTAAGTATCTCATGTGTGTGAGTGGTTCTTTAAATGATAGGTTGCACGTGTTGCACGTTTCTCTCTTTTTATAAAAGTACCAACTTTCCACTTTTGTAGGATTCTCGGCTTTTCCAAAGCGGCCCGCAAGTTATATGCATCTAGAGAATCTCAGAGTATTAACTCCATGTTTCTGTACACCAGGCGCAACGCGCCGTCTGGCAATAATCTAAATACAGGTCGTATTCCAGAGACCCGAGAAATATGAGTGTTCCAGGAACACAAGAGCGCAGCGACGGAATCCACTTGTGACTGATGCCGGCTGCAACTCCTCATATTCTGCGAAACGGTATTACCGGAAATCTGAAGTACGTATTGCGAACACGAGAGTAGCGCATAGCAAGCTTGCGCAAAAAACAATAAACGGTTTCCGTTTCGCAATTCTGAATATTGCAGCCGTACTTGGAAAACTACATTAAGTGAGCAGACGTCACTCTGTAAACGAGTCCACGTTCGAATGTATTTGTGCTTGGGATGAATTTTCCCCAGTTACGAGGCTAGAGGTTTCCGAATTTATATTGTTGTTCACTGGTCCTTTGTCAGGGCGCGCAATTACTTTTCCTATCCTATCGCTATAGACCACAGATACCAAAGAAACTGTTAGTATATTCTCTGTAAGGATGTGTCCAAAGTGTACAGTGTGTAATAGTATATAAACTGTTTTGTTTTTATTCTAGGCCAAAACCAGTTCAAAATTTTCTTAGAAATGTGGTCACCTGTTTAAAAAAAAAAAAAAAAAAAAAAAAAAAAAAAAACACTCGTACCACCGCGTATACCCGACCAACGATCGTTAATTTGGATCGTGTCTTCGAATCAGATCCGTCTCACCTCCCTATCTCGTTTTAGGTGTGCATTAACGCCTGGCATAGAATTTCGCATTCCCGATTAAAACTGCCAAATTATGCACAGTGATGTGTAGGTTTCAATGTTTCAGTACTATTTCATACGCTTTCTTTTTTCATATTGCGAGTGTCACTCAATATTAGGTATGTAATTTTTTTAACTTATGGAACTTAACTACGAGGTCATCAGTCCGTACGCTTTCAAACTACTTATGAACTAGCTAAGACTAAGGACGGCACAAATATCCATGCCCGAGGGGGGATTCGAACCTCCGACCGTAGTGGCCGTGCAGACCGTGCCTGAAGCGCCACAGTCCCCTCGGCCATCGCGGCCGGCTAGGTATGTAATACCTTTGGCGTTACATATTTTTGGAAGAATTATAATACACATTGCAAAATGTCGTGTGTGTCTGCATAAAGAAAGCAAGGTGAGAACAAAGTATTCTGTATCAATAGGGTATAAAATACGTGGTAATTATCTGACATTCACCTAGATAGAGAGAAACGAGATGGACAGAGGGAAGAGGGAATGGACTGAAAAAAGACTGGGATAAATAACTGTCCGAGAAATGCTACGTACTAATGAAAGAAGAACGAACATGAATGTCTAATGGCCACGGCGGAATAGCCGTGCGCACTGAGGCGACGTGCTGCGGTGCGCGCTGCCGTTCGTCGTCGGAGGTTCGAATCCTCCCTCGGGCATAGGTGTATGTGTTGTCTTTAGATCAGTTTAACTTAATTTAAGTAGTTTGTAAACTAGGGACTAATAACAACCAGTTAAGTCCCGTAGATAAAGAAAGTGTTTAATGCTCCATCTACAGCGTGGTAGTTAGAGGCGGAGCTCACGCTCAGATTGAGAGAGTAAAGAACCATCCCGGCATTTGCCTGGAGTGATTTAGGGAAATCAAGGAAAGCCTAAATCTGGATGGCCGGGGCTGAATTTGAACCAGCGCCTTCCGAATGCGAGTCCAGTGTGTTACCACTGCGCCATCTCACTCGGTGCCATGTTTTGTATCCCATCCTCGCCGCCACTTTTGTGTCTCGTTTCCGCCGGTTGTCCTGGGTGTCGGTGGCCGAGTACAGAGAGACCGACACAGGGAAATAGAATGAACGCGTGTGCGGGTACTGAGTCTGAGGTGACCAGCCAGTGGGACAGCAGAAACTATAAACACTAAGCTAAATTAGTATAAGAGATATATTTCGTAGAAATAATACATTACTTAACTTGGAGGGCAGCAGAATAGTGGAACGCTGGTACATGGTATAACTAGGTAGAAGCCTGCCGACTGATGAGTCCTAGAGTCCTAGAGCCTGTCCTAATCCCAAGTGACCAATGCAGTTCAGAGGTGGCCACGAGCGGAGTTGCAGCAGAGGGCGCTCGTGGCCGACGTCGTAAGTACGCCGCGCCGTGCTTGCATGGCGGCGCGCGGCGAAAGTATGTGGCGCGCACTTCAGACTTGTGTGACACCACACCATGCTAAGCTAAAAATGTGTAAAAATAACATTTCCGACATTACAGTAAATTTTTAATTCGACTGCAACGAAATTCGTGAAACTGAAATGTTATCTCGCTGCCTGCTTTTAAACTACTTTGACAAGATCGACTTTCTTGTCTCATTGTCAGTTGACTCCTGGAGAGGAGTGATCGTTTTCCTTTAGACGTCGGTGCCAAAACTGTAGAGCTGCCTGCTTTTATAGCTTACACGATGAGCATATTTCGGCAGAATAACCATTTTCATGTTTACATCTCTTCAAATAAACCATATTTCTTGATATTATATACATACAGTATTCTGTTTCTGTAGTGTTCTTTCTGCGAAACGGGCTTACCTCAAATCTGAAGGATGTAATGCGAGCACGAGAGTGCAGCGTATAGCAAGCTTGTACAAACACAGCAAACAGTTTTGCTATTCTTAGCATTGCACCCATACATAGAAAAATTCATTAACGTATCTCTACAGGAATTATAATACAAATCTAAATGATGACGTTATGAGGGCAATTTTGTACGTAGTAGCAGGAAATTATAATTGAGTTTATTAGTTACAAAAGGTGTATATACTTAATAATCTCGTCATGTGTCATGTGGTAAATTCTGTTCACTACTAAGAACCTGAAAAATAGGAAAATTGTCGTCCAAACGTTTCAAAACTTACTCGTTTATTTGCTAAATAACATTTATACTTGGAAAAACATTAAACAGTATCGAAAATAAACATAAAAACGGCTTTTTACTTCAGCTTTCAGCCTCCATAGTCTACTGGACAGCGTGGTGGGTTGCCATGCTGGGGGTCCGGATTCGATTCCCGGTCAATTCGGGGACTGGATGTTGTGTCGTCCTCATCATCGTTTCATCGACATTGACACGCAAGTCACCTAAAAAGATGTGCAACAGGCAGGCCGAACACAGTCATAAATGCCACACGGAATCATCATGCCCTGTTTCCTTGCTAACGGACAAACATCGTCGAAAATAATTTTCTTATGCAATAATTCTAAATGTTTAGTTATTGAAATAATTTTCGTTAAAAGATGTTTTTATATATATAAAGTTCGTATTTATGCATAGTATACGCTTTTTTCCTGTAAAACCTTTGCTTTTAGATATTGCGTCTCTTTTGTAAGAGAACGCTAGCAGAAGAAAGAATACGACGCTGTGGTGGAATCTTTTCGGTGTTTATTTATTCATTTAATGAGAACACAAAGCAAACAACAGAATAAAGTTTCGGAACTGCGCAAACATTTCTGTAATACGAATGAACAGAATAGTTTAACTTCTGATGTTAGCAGACAGCGTTACAATTTCTTGCTTGTGCACACGCATTCGGCACAATCTATAGATCATTGACGTCATGGACGCACTCGCGATGGGTCTCGCTGTTACTCCACACGCAGGCACGTAAGAGTAATCAATTTTGACCACGACGTCGATCGTATAAAACTGGCTTTCCAGTGCAGGGACCTGCGAAAATTCATTGCGGGTAGCTTGTCTACCATTACTTCGAGGAAGAAGAGGAGCATTAGGCTACAACGCATTGAAAAAATATGTATTGTTGCTTAATGTCTAAGAATACAAACGGCAAGACTTTCGAAATGTTACATGAACGTAAAGGAAAAAAATAAATTGAAATTTTCATTAATAAATTATTGTGCCGCGGTGGAGTAGCCGAGCGGTCTGAAGCACCTCGCTGCGGAGCGCGCGGTTGCTCGCCGTGGAGGTTCGAGTCCTCCCTGGGGCATGGGTGTGTGTTGTGAGGGGGCTGACATGGAGCCATTTATTTCGCATATCAATATATTAGGTGTTAAAGACGTTTTCTTGTTTGGAGAAATGTGACGTCATAGAAAGGATGAGAGAGAGAGAGAGATAGTAGATGTGCTTGTATCCCGCGGAAAAGCTCCGCCCCTATGGCAAGTTGAGATCTGATTGGCTCCCGCCTATACTAGTTGTCCGCCAAAACTTTAAGCTTCTTTTATTAATATTTAACTTTCCTATATCTATCAAAATCATCTGTATACTTTCTGTAATGCTTTTGTACTAAGCTATATTTCGGTTAATTCAAAGATTTAATTATTTGTATATTTTGTAATAAGTTGAACAATGTTAGTCTAGAAGTTTCGCTTGGCGCCAAAACGGTGGCTTGTGGCGCGCAGCGAGAGGCGGCGGCAGTCAGTCGAGCGCCGATCGCGATACCTTGCACATTCATGTTAGTTCATTGCGGGCCAGGGACAGTTTATACGTTATGTATCGCTTATATATTCAATATTACGCAGCCTACCGCGGTGGCCGAGGAGACTGAGGCGCTCCAGTCACGATCTGCCTGGCCACTACGGTCGGGGGTTCGAATCCCCCCTCGGGCATGGATATTTGTGCCGTCCTAGTTCGTAAGTAGTTCATAAGTAGTTTGTAAGTTTAGGGACTGATGATCCCGTAGTTAAGTCCCATAGACTATACAAACATTTGAACATTTTTGAATATTACTCAGTCTGTATATTTGTGCTTGGATATACACGGGCATTTCTTCAATAAAAACAAGCACTGGCATCCTACAAAAGCTAAAGTTAATCGTAGTGCAGTACTTCCTAGCCACATTTCAACACCTCTTTAAGCATCACTTCAAGTACAACAGATGCGCGACCTGTGAGCTTCAACTGCGCAATGGGACATCAACTACGATAGAAGACATAAGGTTAGTAAAAAGTGATTTTAGACATGCACTGAAGTTGTATATCGACACGGCACCTCGCGTGCAGTGCTGCCCTGTTTAAAAACCAGGGCTCTGGCACGAAGTGCGTTGGTAACATCTCCGAGGGAAGGCATGAAAGAGGAGGGAGGTGTTTTAGGAACTTTATCAACTATGCACTGACCTCCCTGTCTTTTTAAAAAGATGCCCCGCCGTAGTGTGTTTGTCCTTAGGTGTGGTGTCGCACAAGTACAAAGTGCGCGCCACCTACTTTCGCCGCGCACCGCCATGCACGCACGGCGCGGCGTTCTTACGACAGCCACGAGCGCCCTCGGTTACAACTCCGCTCGTGGCCACCACTGAACGACATCGTTCACTTGGAACTGAGATAGGGACCAGTTAACACTTCGAACTCAGATAGGCACCGGTGAAGACTTGGCTATCGGACAGGCACTAGGCAGGCCTCTAACTCAACTATGTATCAGCATTCTGTTGTACTGATCTATGTATTGTATACATTCTGTGCAATATATATCTCGTTCTAATTTACTCTAGTGTTTCTAGTTTCTGGCTGCTCCCCTCCGTACCTGCACCAGCGTGCTATCTTTATTCCTGTGTCGGTCTCATTCCACTCGGCCACCGACACCTACGACGGAAAGGAGACACAAAAGCGGCGACGAGGCTGGGACACAAAATTAGGTTAGTTTACCTAGGTTTAAGTAGTTTGTAAGCTACGGACTGATGACCACGCAATTTGGTCCGATAGAGTTACGGACATTTGAACATTTGAAATTATTGTAATGTCTAAATTAGTCTGACAGAGGTGTTAGGTACGGTAAAGGAAACACGCTTTGCCCGATGATGCCATATGAAATCATCCCAAATGTCCCTCCAAAAACTAAAATCTCAAAATTTCAGAAAATATACATTATTCGAATCATTATGAATAGAAATACGCTAAGAAATGCTTTTGTTCAAAAAAATTAATAAAAGTCGGGCAGGAAAATGTTATAAGTATTGTCGCCGGTGGCAAACTAAAGCCAGAAATGTGAGAATGCCTCGCCTCTGCCTTCGATGGACGCCTCAGTAAGAGGGGGCGCCGTCCTCGCACGCTATATATACATCGGCCGTGCTACAGTGTCGGTGATTCGCAGTACGGTAAGGAACGGCCGGGGAATGGTGCCAGCGGAGACGAAGGGGAAACACGTGCGCCGCGGCACGTGTCGTGGCCACTCAGCGCTGCATGCTCCCAGTTCAAAGGACGCTCCCCCCAACATCCCACTCACTTTGTAACGCGCCCGCCTGAAGCAGTTTACCGCGAGTTGTGGTCGTCGTCGTTCAGGCGTGTCTGTATACATCACCGCACAAACTGAGCTTCGGAATTGGTGCACAGCGTTATATCGCCGGTGACGGTTGTAGCGTCCTTCTATTTGATATTTTGGTTGGTGGTGGAAATTTATTTGGTTTATTGTAGTGCTTCGGTATTATAGAAGCGACATCAGCGGTAGTGCAAGCTTTCGTCGTCTTCACATAAAGATTCAGTAGGCACGTAAAATTTTATTTGAGGCATACGTTGGTTATTTAAGTTGGTACACCTGATAATATTTCATATATTCGGTTACGGATGCCTCTGGTTTAACTTTCCGTAGCCTAACACAGTTTATGGAGTATGCTTTAACTGATGAACATGGACTCTGCTGATCTCAGGGGCTTGTTTTAAAAATTATAAATTCTTTTTGTAATATAATCTTTTCTTTCCCGGTAGTTCCATTTAACGAAGCACGTCACATAAACATTCACTAGTCTTTACCTATAAAAGTCATAACATTTTAATTATTTTTAGACACTTTGATTCACAGATAATTCAAACATGTTATTTTTAAATGTTCTTCAATTATTAATGGGAAGGTCAGGTGCTAACTACCAGTGACGTAACTATTGGGTGGGGGATGAGGGGGATAACCCCCCCCCCCCAGACCCCGAAAAGGAAAGGCAGCAATCTGGGAAAGATTGGAAACTTGGGGTGTTTTACCATAAGATTTCATTGGATGGGAGCGAGTTAGTTTCTTCAACGGGAGTGGTAGATGGTAGTATGTCTGGAAACTGACTAAAAACATTTTGCTCGTCAAGCAGATCTATCCCCCCCCCCCCCAAAGTCAAGTCCTAGTTACGCCATTGCTAACTACGATTGATATGGTCGACACAAAATTTTAAATTAATATTTCTCCTATATTTCACCTTAAGCACAGATTTACAAAACACTGTCAAAGTTACACGACATATTTTAAATAAGCAGTTTTCTATAGTTCATTTCACATAATCGCAGTTTGATATTCTTGGCAAAGTCAATATTTAAAAATATTGTTTGTTTTTTCTTTTGGAAAAGTTAAAGTTATTTGATTTAATGTTTGTCAATGAAGAAAACCTTTTTAGCAATTAGTAATATTTTCTTGACTATTACGTTCCTATTGGGAGGCAGAATTTTTCTAAGTCCGTAGCCTATCCCGAATTAAAGTCCACAGATATTATTTACGCACTCGCGTATAAGTTCGATTTAATTAAGTCTTTCAAATAAATTCAATCATAGTATACCAAAAGTTCGGAATATTTCTTTTTCTTTTTTTTTTTTTTTTCTGGTACAACCCGTTACTAGAAACAAATTCTGAGAGCTGTTAACGTTGGGAGAAACAAAGACTGAGAGAGCGAGTAGCTATACTGCGGAACTATTTATACTACTATTGCAACAAAAGATTGCTCTGATTTACGGTGTTTAGACGCGGTTACACTGAGACTGTACTGTTTCGATACTTCAAACATTTACTGAAATTTTGACAAATACGTAAAAATTCTGCCTCTTACAAATTATTAGAATTGCATCGGGATGAAAATGGCTAGTTTCTGCTGTGATTGAGATTAGTGTTACACGGTCCAGTTTCAGAGAGCCGCTCCATCGATGGAACTTTGCGAAAACTGGAATCTGGGGTGTTATTTTTGCGAATATCTGATTTCGTAAGGAGCAAAGATGTTGAATTATTGAATCATCTATCCCCAGTAATTAACACTCCTGTTTTGTGAACTTTTCCTAAATAAGTTTATGTGAATTTCTTGATATTTAATTCGGTAAGGAGATGGCTAATTTCTTCATCTTGCTTTAATGCCAAGTATTACGATTATTACGATTTCTGAGCTGAAATTAAGGTCTTACGGAAGCTAAAAGTGTTCAAATGTGTGTAAGTCTATCGGACCAAACTGCGTGGTCGTCAGTCCGTAGCTTACAAACTATTTAAACTAAGGTAAACTAACCTAAGGACAAACCCACACACCCATACCCCAGGAGGACTCGAACCTACGACGGCGAGCAACCGCGTGCTCCGCAGTGAGGCGCCTTAGACCGCTCGGCTACTCCACCGCGGCCTTACGGAAGCCCCAGCTGAAATTACGGATTTCGCTATTTGATTTATTTTTAGTGGTTTTGCCGCATACTATTTTCGTCCCATTATTTTCTGAAGCAGTACAGTTTCAGAAATAGCGTCATATATTGTTGTCATCTGCCTAGCGCAGATGGTGCTTCGCCAACTTCACTATTGAGGGTAAACTTATAGTTACGCTACGATATGACATACTGATGCTTATGATGTTACGTTACTATCAAGTGAAAATGGATTATTGAGCACCGTTCAATCAATTATCGTACTTGTTTTCACTTTCTGGCGAAGGCAAAACGAATGTAAAGTTCGATACAATGGCTTGTCTCGAATACTCTACCAGCGATTTTTTTTAACGAGTGACAAGTATGGCTCAAATGGACATTGTACTGTCAATAAAAAATTAGTGATACGGTCCTAGTTCCCACAATTCCTCGTCTTCCTCCATTTCCGTATCTCAATTCCGATTAGATTCTTTCAAAATGTTCAAATGTTTGTAAATCTATCGGACCAAACTGCGTGGTCATCAGTCCGTAGCTTACAAACTACTTAAACTAAGGTAAACTAATACACACACCCATGCCCTAGGGAGGACTCGAACCTCTGACGACGAGCAACCGCGCGCTCAGCAGCGAGGCGCCTTAGACCGCTCGGCTACTATACCGCGGCGATTATTTCGAAACTTGGCATCTTGCTTTCCATCTGAATTCAATGAAATTATCCTTTCCTATTTTCCGTATTTAAAGCGATTTTCAGAGCCTGTAAACTAGAATAATGGGTGGAGGCTTATGTTTCTCTACAGAAATCAAACACTGTTGTCACTTTAACAGTCAATGAGAAACACAACGACATAGAGAATGTCATGGGTTGAGGGGTACAGATGGCGTAGGAATGTTGTTTGCACACAACACTGCCTCTGCGGCACCTGTAGTTTTATAGATGTTCTCAGATGTGGTCCTACAAGTGATTTGTGCAACATGAACGTCGTCGCGAAATGACGTCGTTCGAACTGATTACCGTGGTCGGAAGCCGACTGTTGGCAATTACGATTTCGGCAGTGGTGTAGGAACTACGTTTCTTACGCTGAGCCGCGGTGGAGTAGCCGAGTGGTCTAAAGCGCCTCGCTGCGGAGCGCGCGGTTGCTCGCCATGGAGGTTCGAGTCCTCCCTGGGGCATGGGTGTGTGTGTGTGTGTGTTGTCCTTAGGTTAGTTTACCTAGGTTTAAGTAGTTTGTAAGCTACGGACTGATGACCACGCAGTTTGGTCCGATAGATTTACAGACATTTGAACATCTTAAGCTGTGTTTCTTGCGTTCACACTGCCGGTCGGGACGAGCAGAGCCGCAATGTGCCGAACTGACTGGCACCTTGCCGGCACACGCCGAGGGCATTGATGTTCACACTGCGCGCCGGGCCAAGCCAAGACGAAAAAGAGGGGGAAAATCAACTTTTCCAATTTTTAAGTTCTAAAAAATTTTGACGGTATATTTGACCACACCACTTTGTTTTATCAACTTATTTTTCCCCTTAAAAGCTTTGCCTTGCCTATGACAAAATAAAAAGCCTACTTTTCATTCCGCTCGAGTTTTTAGTTTAGTAACGCTCCTCACTCGATTTTGATTAAAGTATGCGGATAAAAAATCTGATTTTCGACACGTGATAGTAAAACACCTCCGCTGTCTAATAAATCATTCACCTTTTCACAATTCATAACAGTCGTTTTCAAATGACGCTATTTGTCAAGTGTATGCGCCTGATTTACAACTCGTGTATTGAAAAAGTTGGATACCGGGCAGCTTATTGTTCTTAGCATTTTAGACTACACATTATAGCGAGTGAAATGGAGCTCAAAGTACAGAAAAGTTTTCGAAATGGTCGTCAGACTGATATATACCTCCTTTCACAAGTACACTACTGGCCAATAAAATTGCTACACCAAGAAGAAATGCAGATGATAGACGGGTATTCATTGGACAAATATATTATACTAGAACTGACATGTAATTACATTTTCACGCAGTTTGGGTGCATAGATCCTGAGGAATCAGTACCCAGAAGAACCATCTTTGGCCGTAAAAATTGTTCAAATGTTTGTTAAGCTTAAGGAACTTCATTGCGGGGTCATCAGTCCCTAAACCTACAAACTACTTATGAACTACCTTATCCTACAGACGAAACATCCATGCCCGAGAGGGGATTCGAACCCTCGACCATAGCGGCCGTGCTGACTGTGACTTTCGCGCCGCAGTCCCTCGGCCACCGCGGTCGGCCCTCTGGCCGTAATAATGGACTTGATACGCCTGGGTATTGAGTCAAACAGAGCTTGGATGGCGTGTACAAGTACAGATGCCCATACAGCTTCAACACGATACCACAGTTCATCAAGAGTAGTGACTGGTGTATTGTGACGAGCCAGTTGCTCGGCCATTATTGACCAGACGTTTTCAATTGGTGTGAGATCTGGAGAATGTGCTGACCAGGGCAGCAGTCGAACATTTTCCGCATCTAGAAAGGCCTGTGCAGGACCTGCAACATGAGGTCGTGAATTATCCTGCTGAAATTTAGGATTTCGCAGGGATCGAATGAAGGATAGAGCCACGGGTCGTAACACATCTGAAATGTAACGGCCACTGTTCAAATTGCCGTCGATGCGAACAAGAGGTGACCGAGACGTATAACCAATGGCACCGCTTACCATCACGCCGCTGATACGCCAATATGGCGATGGCGAATACACGCTTCCAATATGCGTTCACCGCGATGTCGCCAAACACGGATGCGATCATCATGATGCTGTAAACAGAACCTGGATTCATCCGAAAAAATGACGTTTTGCCTTTCGTCTCTAAATAATTCGTGTAAGTATTTTGGAACTATGACTTTTTAAACTGATAGTTCTATAATTTTCACACTTTTCAGCATTCTCTTCCTTTGCCATTAGGATTACATTTTTCTTCAAGTCGGAGAGTATTTCACCAGTCTCTTACATCTTACACTTAACTTGGATCAGTTTCTTCATGACTGGTTCTTCTAACGATGTCGGTAGTTAAGAGGGAATATCGTCTATGCCGGGGCTTTGTTTCGACTTAGGTCTTTGAGTGCTCTGTCAAATTCTTCTCGCAGTATCCTATCTCCTATCTTATATTCCACAGCTGCATACCTACTCCGCAGTCCACCCAAATGTGCGTGGCGGAGGGTACACAGTTTCTATACTAGTTACTTGCCTTCCTGTTCCACTTCCTTATAAAACGAGGGAAAAACGAATACTTGTACGCACCCGTACGAGCCCTAATCTCTCTAATCTTATCCTTGCGGTGTTTACGCGAAAGATAGGTAGGCGGCAGTAGAATTGTTCTCCAGTCCACCTCAAGAGTTCCCGAAGCATTTCAGTAACACTCTCACATTGATCGAGTCCACCAGTTACAAACCTATCCGCCTGCCTCTGCACTGCCTCTATGTCCTCCTTTAAATCGGTCTGGTGGGGATCCCAAAACTTGAGCGATACTCAAGACGGGGTAGCACAAGCGTTTTATATGCGGTCTCCTTTACAGACGAATCACACCTTCCCAAAACTCTCCTAATAAACCGAAGTCGACCATTTGCCTTTCCCACGACTGCCCTTACATGCTCGTTCCATTTCGTATCGCAGTGCAACACTACGCCTAGGTATTTCAAATGTTCAAATGTTTGTAAATCTATCGGACCAAAGTACGTGGTCATCAGTCCATAGCTTACAAACTACTGAATCCTAGGTAAACTAACCTAAGGGCAACACACACACACACACACACACACACACACACACACACACACACACACATGCCCCAGGGAGGACTCGAACATCCGACGGCGAACAACCGCGCACTTCACAGTGAGGCGCCATACACCGCTCGGCAACTCCACCGCGGCCCTAGGTATTTAATTGACGTGATTCTGTCAAGAAGCACACTACTAATACTGTATTCGAACATTACAGCATTGTTTCTCCTGCTCATCTGCGTCACCTTACATTTTTCTACATTTAGCGCTAGTTGCCATTCCTCACACCACGTACAAATTTGGTTATAAAATGTAAATGTAAATCTATAGGACTTAATTGCTTGGTTATTAGCCCATAGCTTACAGACTACTTAAAGGTAAACTAATCTAAGGTCAACACAAACACCCATGCCCTAGGGGGACTCGAACCCCAGACGGCGAACGGCCGCGCGCACCGCAGCACGGCGCCCCAGTGCGCACGGCTAATCCGCCGCGGCTAGAAATTTGGTCCAAGTCATCCTGCATCCTACTACAGTCATTCAATGGCGACACCCTCTTGTACACCACATCAGCAGCAGCAAACCGCCGCAGATTGTAACAGACTCGGTCCTTCACGTCATTTACATAGACAGGAAGAAAATAACGGTCTTATCAAATTTCGCTGGGGCACCCCTGACGATCGCTGTAGTCTCTGATGAACACTCACCATCGAGACAACGTACTACATTCTATGACTTCAGTAATCTTCGAGCCACTCACATATTTGGGTACCTACTCGTCTCCAAAAGTCTCTTTATTTTCCTACAGGCAGTATCTATCTTTCCCTCAGTTATACGTTCTTCTATGGACTTCCATTTGTCCACTAGTCACACCTGCTTAACCAGTTTTCTCCTCCGTTAACCATATTTTTCAGACGTCTGTAAGCCCTTTTGCTTTCTTCACTTGCTGCATTCTTATATTTTCTCCTTCCATCATTTAAGTTCGGTAGCTCCTCCGTTATCCAAAAATTTCCATTAGGCCCTGTCCTTCTAGTTATATGATCCTCTGTGGTCTTCACTACTGTGTGTTTCAGAGCTACCAAAGCCTCTTTTACTGTATTACGTTTCCTCATTTCGGTCAAACTTTGCCTAACGCTTCCTCTGAAACGCTCGACAACGTCAGGTTCTTTCATAATTTCACCATTATCGGCACGGAAGAGACAGAAAACGAAATAAAAAATGTTTGTTAAGCTTATGAGACTTAACTACGGGGTGGGTCATCAGTCCCTAAACTTACAAACTACTTATCATCTACCTTATACTAAGGACGGCACAAATATCCAATATTTTGAGAAACTCAAGTGTGGGCTGTTAATTTTTCCCACTGGAATCCTCAAGTTTTTCGTGAGCTCTGGCTGTGGCTATTTCCTATGGCGTCTGTATTCCGGACCAAGTATACAATATAGGATTTAAATTAAGCATCTCCGAAAGAATAGACGTCACTAAGGAACGACCGAATATTCGGCTTCGGTTTCGGCTGCGGCCAATTTCGGTCAAAATGTTGCTTTCGGTCGCAGTATGGGATTTCGCTAGAAATCATCCGAATGTTGAGCTTCACCGAAACCAACCTAAGGACAACACACACACCCATGCCCCAGGTAGGACTCGAACCTCTGACAGCGAGCAACGGCGCGTTCCGCAGCGAGGCGCCTTAGTCCGCGGTAGTTGCTGTACAAAGGATATAAAACGCAGTTTGACAATGGGAAGAAAAACGTTTCTGAAAAAGAAATTTGTTAACATCGAGTATTACCTAAATGTTTAAATGCTTGTATAGTCTATGGGACTTAACTACGGGGTCATCAGTCCCTAAACTTACAAACTACTTATGAACTACTTACGAACTAGGACGGCACAAATATCCATGCCCGAGGGGGGATTCGAACCGCCGACCGTAGTGGCCGTGCAGACCGTGACTGGAGCGCCTCAGTCCCCTCGGCCACCGCGGTCGGCAACGAAATAAAGTTTTGAAAGTCAAGTTTAATATTTCACTGAGGTGTTGAGAACTATCACCATCGAAAATAAATAATAAACGATGTGAAATACCAATTAATAGCTAGTTCCGAAGTAATTCGTATGTACAGACTTCTGCTACAACTGCTAATTGTATGGCAGGCTTATCTCTTATCTGTCTACAGCTCCGATCTTCCTACATCTCTAGCGTCGGAGTAAGGTAACTTGTGCAAAAAGCTTTCGGTACAAAGGACGTAGGTTCACCTCGTTAGAGAACACGCAGAGAAGATGGGGGCGAATGAGACACAATAGCTTTGAAGCCTCTGAATGCGATTCAGCTCGACACAGCTAAAGGTCAATTGCAAAGGGGCTCTTCCAGATCGATGCGCGCTTGTTAAGGCAGAGCCAGAGTTATGGACCTTCACCTAACAGGCAGACGCGCCGGTATCAGACCAAATCTTCTTTACCTTTGCACTGGCGCGGATCGGTGATGGTGATGGTGTGGCATTTATTGGCCAGGAAATTTCCAACTGGGGTTCTGCCGCCTTGCTGCAAGCCTTTTAGTTGACGCCACTTCGGCGTCTTCTGTACCGATGATGATGAAATGATGAGAAGGACAACACACAACATCCAGTTCCCTGCCGGGAATCTAACCCAGGCTCCCTGCCTCTCTCCGGAGAAATGAGTTCCTCAAAGGTCTGCGTGGAGTGTTATACATGTGAAGTGTGTGGAAGTTTTGTAAGTGTTTGCAAATTGTGCAACTGAGGCGGGACTTGGACAGCAGCCCGATATTCACCAGGTGGGATGTGAAAAACCGCCGAAAAACCAAAACCACATCTAGGCTGGCCTGTCCACCGGCCCACGTCTTTAATCCGTCAAGCGACGGATTCGCCTCAGAAGCGTTAGCTTTAACACGCTCGGCTATCCTGGCGGTTTGGTCAGTATCAGACCTTCTATATCTATAAATGTGAATGTCTGTTCGGTGTACGTTTATCACGTCTGAACCACAAGACATAAAGAGCTAATGTCTACCCGGGGAAGGCTTTAGGCACGGTTTTATGGCGCTCGGGTAGCTATTTATCTAAATATATTAATGTGAATGTCTTTTTTTCCCTTTATTGTTACTTTAAAGCCAACTATTTACAGTCTGATCGGTGTACGCTTATCACGTCCGAACGACAAGACGCAGAGACTTAAATATTTGTACAGTTACTAATTTATACTCGTGGAAGGCTTTAGACATAGTTTTATAGCGATCTTATTGATATTTAGTAATATGAAGAATATAACGCGAAATGCGGAACAATAATTACTCTTTGAAAATTATATTTACTTTTTGAAATTGGTTTTATTGGTTGCATTGTTGCTTGAGGGTTGATAATGATAAAAGGGTGGAGTATATTGGGATGCAAAGTTATCGGTTTATATAAAGTTCTACGTGTTTGTGTGTGTTAATATTTCACTCTACAGGAAAAACTATAGAACGCAAACGAATGGTCTGTGTGTAATTGTTGTCCGAAATCTGCCGGTGTACACTACAGCAGTTCCATGCCGATAGCTATAAGGGGGTGGAAGGTATGGTGCATGGAAGTCGTCAAATTATAAAAAAAATCGGACGGAAGGCCAGCGATGATGTTTGCGACTCTATAGCAAGGAGGTTACACACAGCGAAACGTGATGCCACAGACCATATCTTTGGTCTATGCGTGTTACAATATCTTAAGCTCTTTCTCTGTAAGAATAAGCATACGAATAAGGAAATATAAGAATAAATAAATAACGCAGTAAAAACCATCAAGAGAAGAGGCTCTGCTAACGGTATACTATGCCTTCCACATCGCATCAACAGGTTCTACACAAATCTATAGCTTTGTTCCGATATTCATGAAATTTTGCACACTCTATCTTCAAACCGAGAGAAATATCACAGTCTGTATAAAATTTCGTTCGGTGCACGGTGGAGGTATTACTTAACTTACGGAATTTTACCAGATGCATAGTTTTGCTCCAATCTTTATGAATTTTTGCACACATGACCTTTGAACCAAGAGGAAGATCACTGGGTACATAAATGTTTGTATGTTACATGACAATGGGTACCTTGCAGAAAATTTTGCCGAGGGAGGGAAAGGTGGAAACAGAGAGATGGAAGAGAAAGAGGTCGATTTAGAGAGAGGGCAGAAGTGGATGTGGACTACGAGAGCGTAGGATAAATAAACACCCGGGCAACGCCGGGTTTACAGCTAGTATATCATATACTTCAAAACATTTTCACTCTAAGAAGTGTTAGACCCATTAATAATCATGCTACCGCCATCTCTTGGCGAAAATCAGTGTGAGCATTAGTTTAGATCAGTAGGGGTCGCGGCTAACTGATGGTCGCTTTATCTATGCGGGTTAATGGCCGGTCGACTTTAATTTATTAGAGTATAATCTCTTACTTTCATAACATTTTAATCCCATTAATGAAAGGAACAATTAATTTCTATCGCGACTTTATCGTTAATGATTATGGTTCGTGTTAATGTTTTGAGTGTAAAGTTTTTAAGAACGTACATGATTAGGTCGAGTGATACCTGTTTTTTTATGCGTAAGTATCATTTGAAATTGGTTTTCGTTTTAGTAGTTAATCTCCAAGAATTCAATACTTTTATGGATAAGAAACCAGTTTGTAGAGGAGAACCTAAGAAAGCTAATACTATTTGAGATATGCTCCCTGGCGCAACTATCTTATGATACGTCTTTGAAATCTTTAAACACTGAAGGGGAATATCATTTTGGCCCATAAAAAGGATAGTATTGAGTGTTTACAAATATAGCTTTGAAGGAATTGATGGGACTGATAACTAGTCATTTACGCGAGCCTGCATTTACCTTTTTTCCCTTTTTAAATATCGAAATAAACTTTATGTGGTAAACTATTTACTTCAGAAAACAACAAATTTAAATCTATATATGCGAAGTTTCATTGACACAAACACTTAACAATTTCACAAATTTCAATTAGCTTAGCAATTAATCCACGTAATTTATTGGACAAAACTATTTACTTCAGAAAACAACAAATTTAAATCTATATATGCGAAGTTTCATTGACACAAACACTTAACAATTTCACAAATTTCAATTAGCTTAGCAATTAATCCACGTAATTTATTGGACAAAATATCGCACATTTTGCTCAATAATGTTCTCCTCACAGTTTTAAAAATGCTTACTGTGAAGGATTTACACACTTAATAATAATTTCAGTTTCAAATTACACATAATTTTCTAGCCTATTAATGTCTCTGTGGTCGTAATATACATCCGTATCCGTGTGTGTGTGTGTGTGTGTGTGTGTGTGTGTGTGTGTGTGTGCACGCGTGTGTATTTGGGTCGCGAAAAATTTCCCAGAAACATTGTGGGCTGAATTACGAAAATACTGGGAAGATTATTGGTTCTCAACCTGCGGTTCGCGAGAGATTGAAATTTCAAACTCTTATTCATTATCAATCATTAATTTCTTGTTACGTGGTCAGTCAATCGTACTGGGTGTCCACGACAGCTTGACAACATAATGACGATGACAGAAGAGGATAATATTGGTACTTTTCGGAATATATTCAAGGAATAGTCAACTTAACATTGTAAGGAGGTGTGTGGGGGTAAAAATCGCAGAGAGAGACCGAGGAACGAATACGGTAAGCAGATTCATGTAGGTTGCCGTACGTATTCTCAAATAAATAAATAAAATTAAAAGAAAATGTTCAAATGTTTGTAGAGCTTATGGGACTTAACCAGTCCCTAAACTTAAAAACTGCTTATTAACTAGATAATACTAAAGACGGCACAAATATCCATGCCCATGGGAGGATTCGAACCCCCGACCATAGTGGCCGTGCAGACTGTGACTGACGCGCCGCAAAACGCTCGGCCACTGCGGCCAGCACGTATTCTCAGATGAAGAGGCTTGCACATGACAGGGTAGTGTTGAGAGCTACATCAAACCGGTCTACGAACTGAAAAAGAAAACAAAACGGTGTCGTTGTTGAATATTAAAATGAATCCATCCTCTTCAGCAGTTTTGTTCACAAAAGGTAAAATCAAAGAATACCATTCCGGCAATCGGCTTCAGCTGACGTTTATTTCCATGACTTATTTAGGTTTTCTGCTTGAAAACAAACCCAGGAATTGAATAAATTCAGGAATTGAATGAAAGTAAGTGATGATATGCGTCTAGCTTTGAGCAATAGTATTAGCTCTAGGATCACCCAACTTGATAATGATATGTCTACAATTACATTCCTGCAAATCGAATTTAATTTGCTACTAAAAGTTTATATTATAATATACATTACTTTTGAATTTAACGAACATGTGAAAAGTTTTGATTTGAGTTTATTTTTAGACGAAAACTGTTTATTTTTCATGAACCTTGTGGTCCCCGCTCACAACAAAGAAATGAAAGTGGCTCTGGTCTAAAACAAGGTGGGAGCCACTGTTCTACATTAATCACCCTTCAGGTTAAAACTGAGTTTTTGGTCGGTGTAAACGAACAGTAAGGAAATAAATCAAACGCATTCTTCCTAAAACTTTTCACATATTGCTAAGATTCATATATTCTTATCGCAAAAAGGTGTGGTAAATCTTAAATAGAAAAAAAATCGCTTCATTCACTTGAATTGATATTTTGGCAGAGATCTGCCCTTCAAAAATGTTGTAAGTGAACGATAGTTGTATGTGTGTGAGTTTGTGTGTATTTGGGCGTAGTAATCCCTTACAGTAGAACAGTCCCTTACAATTAAACTCCTCTAACGGACTAATTTCCTATTACTTCGACCGGAACAAATCACATTACAAGCGACGTACATGTTTGGCAGCAAATTGTGACATATTAATGGGTTAATATATATTAATCTCTGAAAAATATATCCCTTAATTAAAAAACCTACCATTAGTAACACCGGCAGAGAAGCTCCTTAAAAATAATAATTACCGTACTGCGTTCGGATATCGCCTACGTGTTTCGCAATTGATTCCCCGAGGTAATCATGTCAAATTTAATGTAGATGTTATTTGTAATTAATTTTGTTAAAAGTAATTTAAGTGTTACAGTTTCACTGGTGTTGGTCCCGTTCTTCGACCAGATATATTTACGTAAGTTAGACGGTTCGTGGCGGTATAGCGAAGTGATTGGTTTGTTGGTCGGATGAGGGTTTAAATGGGACTAAACGGCAAGTCATCAGTCCCCTTTTCCAAACATGGACAGGTGAGCAAAGACAGGGAAGTGAATATGTTCAAAATGTTTAAATGTTTGTAAAGCTATGGGACCAAACTGCAGTGGTCATCAGTCCCTAGATTTACAAACTACTTAAAGTAACTTACGCTACAACACACACACACATCCCTGCAGGAGGTAAAAATCGAACCACCGACGGGGAGCGGCCACGCAATCCGTAGCACAGGGCGTTACACCACTCGGCCATTCGCCATTCGCGATCGGTTGTTGCGTGTCAAGGGACTACATGAAAGGGTGTTTATCTTGTGTCATAACCTGTTCCCTTTGGGAAGCAACTTCGGTAGCCGTGCACTCGGCATCAAGGCATCTTAGAACGCACGGCCATTCTCGCGCGACGAAGTGAATATGTAAGAACCGCTGCGCCGCCAATACACATTAGTGTTCAGATAATTAAAAAAGATACGACGTTCATGTTCACAGGACATGTACATTAGTAGGTTCTGCAGAAATGATTAGCATTTGTAGCGTTTGACCCGTGGGCTCCAAGATAAACATGGATGTACGAGAGAATAGATACCAAACATGTTACTAATACTTTAGCTAATGCTAGATGACCCGGTGAACTTCGTATCACTTACCATATTAATTTATATCACATGTATTTCAGACCTTGTAGCTTTATAAGGCATCATCAGATAGTCTAAGTATCAGCTCGATAGTGGGCGGAAAGAGTGGGCAAATCACAAAGACGTGTCCAGAATAGTGTTCATGTCACATTCGTGGAAGTTCAGGGAAGGTTTAAACGATGATAAAATATGGAAAAACTGCGAGGAAAATTTAGATTTAAAACATGTAACATAATGACTAGGTGTTGTGTTGGGTGCGTTTTCAGAAATATACTTGGAAAGAATAAAGTTCGCTTTACACGATCAGACCCCATATATGAACTGCCAAAGTTGAATTGCTGTTCTTTAATCTCACTAAAAGAACGGCTGAACCGATTTCGTTATATATCATTACCTAAACCACTGAATGTATTGTAATGAAATCTGGTGTGGAGATAGCTTGAGCGCTGAAGTACCGGATAAGATACTTAAGAAAGTGTGTAATTCAAGATTTTTTTTATTTGAAGTTGTTGTTGTTACGGTCTTCAGTCCGGAGACTGGTTTGATGCAGCTCTCCACCCTACTCTATCCTGAGCAAGCCTTTTCATCTCCTCATAAGAACGGCAACCCACATCCACTTGAATCTGCTTACTATACGCGTCTCTTGGCCTCCCTCTGCGATTTTTACCCCACACACTTCCCTCCAATGCTAAATTTACGATTCCTCGATGTCTAAGAATGTGTCCTACCAAGCGATCCCTTCTTTTAGTTAGGGTATGCCAAAAATTCCTTTTCTCCCCAATTCTGTTCAGTACCTCTTCATTAGTTATGTGATCTACCCACCTAATTTTCAGCATTCTTCTGTAACACCACATTTCAAAAGCCTCTATTCTCTTCCTGTCCGCACTGCTTATCGTCCATGTTTCACTCCCATACAAGGCAACACTCCACACAAATGCCTTCAGAAAAGACTTCCTTACCCTTAAATTAATATTCGATGTTAGCAAAGTTCTCTTTTTCAAAAATGCTTTTCTTCCCATTGCCATTCTGAATTTTATATCCTCTGTACTGCGACTGTGGTGTCGCACAAGTACAAAGTGCGCGCCACTTACTTTCGCCGCGCGCCGCCATGCACGCACGGCGCGGCGTTCTCACGACGACAGCCACGAGCGCCCTCTGCGACAACGCCGCTCGTGGCCACCACTGAAGGACATCGGTCACTTCGGACTGAGCTAGCAAACAGTTACGACCTTCGTAATCAGATAGGCACGATTGAAGACTTCGCTATTGTACAGGCACTAGGCAGGCCTCCAACAACTATGTATCAACATTCTGCAGTACTATGTAAAAGTTAAGTATTGTTACATTCTGTGCAATATATATCTTTCTAATTTGCTCTAGTGTTTATAGTTTCTGGCTGCTCCCCTCCGTACCTGCACCAGCGTGTCGGTCTCATTCCACTCGGCCACCGACACCTACGACGAGGCTGGGACACAAAAGCGGCGACGAAGTTGGGACATAAAAGTGGCGACGAGGAGTGATAGAACCGTGGACCAGCACGCTTGCAGCAGCCAGACAGCAGCAGTCGGAGCACGCAAAAATTGCTCCCGCCCACCCACCCTTATTATAAGATTTTTGGGGGAACATATTCTGTTACGTATTTTGTGGACTTTTTTGTTGCAGAGCGTCCTCTTTCATATTGCATTTGTGTTTTGTACTAAGTTACTTGTATACGCGGCGCCTAATCGGTCAGCATGGCCACTACCCTGAACCCAAACTTAATGGAAATTATTCAGTTACAGACGGCGCAAATTACCCAGCTTCTCCAGGCCGTGTCGCAGTTGACGACGCAGGCTGCTCACCAACAACAACAGTCGTCACATCAGCAGCCCACACCTGCCGCCGCACCGCTTCCGACGTTCCGCCAGTACAACGAACGTGAGGAAGAATGGAGCGACTATTTCGCACAGTTTCAAGAACTCGTCGCGGCTCATCAAATTACAGGTCAGAGAGTGAAGAACCTTTTCTTATCGATTGTGGGCCCCCAGACTTTCGTACTATTGCAAAAACTTTTCCCTCTCGCATCTCCTCGTGATGTAGACTTTGAACAAATTGTAGATGCACTGAATGCTCATTATGAGAGAAAAGTTCTTGTAGCCGCTGCACGATACCGATTTTTCAGACTTAAAAAATTGCCGCAGCAGTCACACCAAGAATGGATCACGGAATTGAAGGGCTTAACCCGCCAATGTAAATTTACTTGCTCTTGTGGACTTTCGTATAGTGACGTGATGTTGAGGGATGCGATTACGCAGAATATTCAGGACCCCAGAATTAGGGCAGCAATTCTGAAACAGTCTGACCCCTCCTTAGACAGTGTACTGCAGCTTATAGAAGCGCATGATACTTTTGACTTAGCTGATGTAGAAATGCAAAGCCACAGTGTAAATTCAGTGCGCCGTAACGGACGCTTTCCTAGCCGTAGTTCTCAGTATAGCACTAGTGATTCTTATTTTTCTACCGGCCGTGCTGAACAGACAGTGAACAGTAGCCAGTGTAAAAGTGCGACGCAAAGGTCGCCCCGTCGTGTTAGAAACAGTAATTTGAATAACGGGCGCCAACGCTCATTTCAGAAAAATGTACGTAAATCTTGCCCCCAGTGTGTGTCTCGCCACAAGCGTGCTCATTGCCCTAGTCGCAACGCAACCTGTTATCAATGTGGCAAATCAGGACATGTGCAGTCTGTGTGTATGCAAATTAAAAACTCAAAGAACAGTAACGTTAGAAACAGTGCTTCGCAAAGTACGAGAACAGTTCATTCTGTAAATGTTATACGGGCTGTGGAATTGAACAGTGCTTTAGTTGGTTCTCAATTGCAAGAAAGTAGTTCTGCGCCTATGGCAAATCTATATAGTGCACCACGTAGCAAGCGCCGACGAGCGCGTAAAACAGTGCAACGGAAAAGGGTTCGGGACAAGCAAAATGACTATGAACAGTGCATTCCTGTCGTGAAATTAGTGCCTTCTGCAACTGCTCCTTGTAATAGTGCCCAGTACTGTGTAGCTAGTGACAGTAGATTTGTTGTAGATACTGAATGTAATTTTAGTGCAGTAGCCTCGCATTGCGCGGACGCCGATCCGGCGGTAGTGTCATCTAGTGACAGTGTGGTTACTCCCCTGTGTGCCGCGTATGCGCCGCTTCCTACCGCACGCAACCCGCGCAAGCGCAGAAAACAATATGTATTAGACGTTGCCCACATTCGCGCACCGGTCGTGCGCCAGAAGCACAAGCTGTTTGTTACTCTCTCTATAGAAAATAAGACTGTGCAATTTCAGCTTGATACTGGTTCCGCTGTTACATTAATTAATAAAGATACTTATGAACTTCTGGGTTCGCCAAAATTGTCGCCGTCACAGCAAGTGTTAACAGCTTATACAGGTGAAAATATTCCCGTACTAGGAACGTGTAGCATGCCTGCCTCTTTTCAGGGTGTTACGAAAACAGTTGCTTTTGTTGTTCTTCAGGCCAGATCTACACAGAACATTTTTTGGACTAGATGCTTTTGACTTGTTTGGTTTATCAATTCAAAGAGAGGGACTGATGACCCCGTAGTTAAGTCCCGTAAGCTTAACAAACATTTGAACATTTGAACAATTCAAAGAGATGTGCTTCAAATTTCGTCAATAGTGCCTCAGGATAAAATCAATGCATTGTGTGACAAATATAGTGACCTGTTTTCGCCGGAACTAGGTTGTGCAAAAGACTTCGTGGCACATGTAACTTTAAAAGAATCTGCAGTTCCAATATTTCGTAAAGCTAGACCAGTGCCTATCGCCTTGCGTGATACAGTTGCCGAAGAACTTAAACGTTGGCAAGATAGTGGGGTGATTTCTCCTGTTTCTGCGAGTCAGTGGGCCTCGCCTATAGTAATTATACCCAAGCCGTCAGGAAAACTTCGTCTCTGTGCGGACTTCAAATCAACTGTGAACAGTCAAACAATTGTAGACACTTATCCCCTGCCCAGACCTGAGGAACTGATGGACAAATTAGGACAGTCTCGCTTCTTTTCTAAGATTGATTTAGCAGAGGCATACTTACAGATTCCACTTGATGACGAGTCGAAAAAGTTTTTCGTCATTAATACTCACATGGGCCTTTTTCAATTTCAACGCCTACCCTTTGGCAGTTCTTCCGCCCCCGCAATTTTTCAGCGTTTTTTGGAACAGCTGACAGTTTCTGTACCGTGTTGCTCGAACTATTTAGATGATATTGTGGTATCCGGACGTACAGTTGAAGAACATTTAGCAAACCTGGAGTGTCTTTTCAAAGTGTTGACTGCAGCAGGTCTACATTGCAATAAAGCAAAGTGTTCGTTTTTTCAAACTGAAATAGAGTACCTAGGCCATGTGATTACTGCCCAAGGAATCCATCCCTTACAGTCACATCTTCGAGCAATCAAAGACTTGCCTCCTCCTAAGAATGTGCATGAATTGCAAGCAGTAATGGGAAAGCTTAACTATTATTTCAGGTTTATTCCCAATGCCTCTCAGATTGCAGCTCCACTGCATCACTTACGTAGGAAGAATGTTCCTTTTGTATGGTCTAAAGATTGCCAAGTTGCCTTTGACAAATTAAAGACTGCACTAATCAGTGATGCATGTTTGATTCCCTTTGAACTCTCGTCGGGTTGCACAGGAAACAGCTGCGGATGCAGACCTAAGTGTGGTAGCACGTTTTGTTCGCTCAGGGTGGCCTGCCAGAGCCAAAGACATTGATCGGCCTCTGGTTCGACGTTATTTTGCACAACGTCATGCATTATCTTTAAGTCAGGGTGTACTGTTGTTGAATACCGACAACGACCAAGCAAGAGTGATTGTTCCTCGTTCCCTGCAACGAGAAGTGTTACGCCTCCTGCATCAAGGACATTGGGGCATTGTTAGGACAAAGCAATTGGCCAGACGTCATTGTACCTGGGTTGGTATGGACGCTCAGATAGAGAGCATGACATCACAGTGTACAGTTTGTGCGGAGCATCAGGCGGCTCCTCCACAGCGTTTCTCAGACTGGCCACGCCCCAAGGGACCATGGCAACGTTTACATATTGACTTTGCCGGACCATTCTGGAATACGCGCTGGTTAATTGTTGTAGACGCTTTCAGCAAGTTTCCTTTTGTGATTGCCATGAACTCAACGACAGCTTCTAGTACAATCAGTGCCTTAACATCAGTGTTTTGTATCGAAGGTTTGCCTGAAACTATCGTCAGTGACAATGGACCTCAGTTTGTTAGTGCGGAATTTCAACAGTTTTGTCGTGTGAATGGCATTCAGCATATCACCACCGCACCTTTTCACCCTCAGTCCAATGGTGAAGCAGAACGTTTCGTTCGAACATTCAAGTCTCACATGGAAAAGATGAAAGGTCAGCACTCCAGGCAGCAAGCTCTTCAAATTTTCCTGTCTACGTATCGGTGCATGCCACGTGACGGCCCGTCTCCTGCCGAGCTGCTACACGGCCGCCGTCACCGCACTCTCCTTCACCTGCTGCAGCCTCCCACGCACCGAGTCGGTTCGTATGGCGCTACGCGTTTTCAGGTTTCCACGCCGGTGCTGTACAGGGTGTTTGCTGGAAACAAGAAGACATGGTTGCCGGGCACCATTCAGCGCGTGCTCGGGCGCAATATGTTTGTTGTACGTTCTTCCACAGGGTCGGAGCTGCGGCGCCACGCAAACCAATTGCGCCTGCACAGGCCGCGCGATCCTGTCTCCGGTTTCTTGATTCCAGACCCAGTTCACCGCCAGGGAGCACAGCCACATCGTTCGTCCCCGGACTACGAGATCCCTATGGACGTCGACGTACATCCGACGCAGTCGTCGCCGCCGCTGTCGCCGCCGCAGATGACAGCGTCACCGAGAGGGACTCCGGGACCGTGCGGGCCCCCCCAGCTTGGGCCACGCACCTCAGAAGAAGATGACCTGCTCCCTCTGGGCGGGGGCGTGCGCCCTTCCCCAGGTTTCGGCGGGTTCCCTGGAGGATCTCAAGGCAGATGCCGGGGCGCGGACGGCGTCTCGATCCCGGCCTCAGCTACGACGCCCGTCCCACCAGTAACGCCCCCGCCCAGGCCCTCCTCCCAGTGCCGTCGCCGTGGCCCTCAGCCCTACGCCACGACGGCGCGGCGGTTTGGGGGGGGGAGGGGTGTGGTGTCGCACAAGTACAAAGTGCGCGCCACTTACTTTCGCCGCGCGCCGCCATGCACGCACGGCGCGGCGTTCTCACGACGACAGCCACGAGCGCCCTCTGCGACAACGCCGCTCGTGGCCACCACTGAAGGACATCGGTCACTTCGGACTGAGCTAGCAAACAGTTACGATCTTCGTAATCAGATAGGCACGATTGAAGACTTCGCTATTGTACAGGCACTAGGCAGGCCTCCAACAACTATGTATCAACATTCTGCAGTACTATGTAAAAGTTAAGTATTGTTACATTCTGTGCAATATATATCTTTCTAATTTGCTCTAGTGTTTATAGTTTCTGGCTGCTCCCCTCCGTACCTGCACCAGCGTGTCGGTCTCATTCCACTCGGCCACCGACACCTACGACGAGGCTGGGACACAAAAGCGGCGACGAAGTTGGGACATAAAAGCGACCATCGCATGTTATTTTACTACCCAAGTAACAAAACTCATCTACCACCTTCATTGTTTCGTTACCTAATCTAATTCCTTCAGCATCGCCTGATTTTCTAAGACCGCATTCCATTATTTTTGTTTTGCTCTTGTTAATGTTCATTTTGTACGCTCTCTTCAACACACTGTCCATTCCATTCAACTGCTCTTCCAGGTCGTTCGCTGTCTCTGACAGAATTACAATGTCATCAGCAAAACGCAATGTTTTTATTTCTTCCCCCTGAACTTTAATCCCTATTCCAAAATTTTCCTTGCTTTCCTTCACCGCCTGCTCGATGTACAAATTGAATAACATCGGAGAAAGGCTACAACCCTGTCTTACTCCCTTCCCAACAGATGCTTCTCTTTCATGCCCTTCGAGTCTAATAACTGCGGTCTGGCTTTTGTACAAGTTGTAAATAACTCTCCTTTCCGTGTATTTTACCCCTGCTGACTTCAGAATATGAAAGAGTGTATTCCAGTCAACATTGTCAAATGCTTTTTCCAAATCTACAAAAGCTAAAAATGTAGGTTTACCTTTCCTTAATCTATCTTCTAAGATAAGACGTAAAGTTAGTATTGCCTCCCGGGTTCCTACGTTCCTCCTGAATCCAAACTGATCTTCTCCGAGGTCAGCTTCTACCAGCTTTTCCATTCTCCTGTAGATAATTCGTGTTAAAATTTTGCAACCATGACTTATCAAACTGATGGTTCTGTAATTTTCACACCTGTCTGAGCCTGATTTCTTTGGAATGGGGATTATTACATTTTTCTTAAAGTCTGAGGGAATTTCGCCTGTCTCATACATCCTACACACCAGTTCAAATAGTCTTGTCATGGCTGGCTCTCCCAGAGACTTTAGTAGCTCTGAGGGTATGTCATCTACTCCTGGGGCCTTGTTCCGACCTAGGTCTTTCAAGGCTCTGTCAAATTCATCTCTCAGTACAGCATCTCCCGCTTCATCCCAATCTACTTCCTCTTCCCTTCCTACAACATCGTCTCTAAGTTCATTTCCTTTGTAGAGCTGCTCTATGTACACTTTCCACCTTTCAGCTTTCCCTTCTTTGCTGAGAACTGGTTTCCCATCTGAGTTCTTGATATTCGTAGAATTGCTTTTCTTGTCCCCAAATGTCTCTTTGATTTTCCTGTAGGCGGTATCTACTTTTCCCCTTCTTATACATTCTTCTACAGATTTGCATTTGGCTTGTAGCCACTCCTGCTTAGCCATTTTGCACTTCCTATCAATCTCATTTCTTAGTCGTCTGTACTCCATTTTGCCTGTTTCATTTACTGCATTTTTATATTTTCTCCTTTCATCAATTAAATTTAGTATTTCCTGTGTTATCCAAGGATTTTTTGTAGGTCTTGCCTTTCTACCTATTTTGTCCTCTGCTGCCTTCACTATTTCATCTCTCAATGCTGCCCATTCCTCTTCTACTGTTTTATTTCCCCCTGTTTCTGTCAATTGTTGCCTAAATCTTCCTCTGAAATTCACCAGAACTTCACGTTCCTTCAATTTATCTAGGTCCCATCTCCTTATTTTCCTACCTTTCTGCAGTTTTTTCAGTTTCAGCCTACAGTTCATGACTAACAAGTTATGGTCAGAGTCTATATCTGCCCCTGGGTATGTCTTGCAGTTTATAACCTGGTTCCGGAATCTATGTTTTACCATTATAAAATCTATCTGATACCTTCCGGTGTCTCCAGGTCTCTTCCAAGTATACAACCTTCTTTTGTGATTCTTAAACCACGTGTTT
Source organism: Locusta migratoria (assembly GCA_026315105.1). Classification (NCBI taxonomy): domain Eukaryota; kingdom Metazoa; phylum Arthropoda; class Insecta; order Orthoptera; family Acrididae; genus Locusta; species Locusta migratoria. Next base: position 335,462,495 of record CM048748.1, on the reverse strand, counting down.
GTTATGATTATTTGAAGTATATAAAGCGAAATATCAAACAATAAACTACTCTCTGGAAAACCTATTTACTCTTTGGCTTCTTAACTATTTTTTAGAAGTTATAATTAACTTTTAAAAGTGCATTGTTCCTTTTGTAAAAAGAGGATAGAACGGCAGAACAACAGAAGTACCTGTCAGTTTTCCACAAATTTTCCTATTTTCTGGCCAACAATTCCAAACTTCTACTTCACTCAAACCTTCCTCTCGCTTTGAACGTCAAATTTGAAAATTTTTATTGCAATCAGATGAATAGTATCGATATTTCATAGAAAAATCGCTTTTTATTTTTTCTAAATTTTCCAATTTTCCGGGTACTTTCCAAATTTTTATTTCATAAGAACGTTACTCTTGCTAAAAACAAAAGAATTACCCCTCTCCGTCGTGTGAATAGTTATAATGCTGAATTCAATCAAAAACACATTGAAAAATGCACTTTCAGTTTTCTCAAATTTTCCGGTAGATTTTCCAAAAAAAATTATTTCATACAAACCTTGTCCTGTCAAGTGATGTTCGTACAACCATGCGGCAATTGATTTCTGTTTATAGAAAAAAATCGCTTTCGGTTTTTCCTAAATTTTCCTACTTTTCCAAATTTTTAATTGATGCAAACCTTTCTCTTGCTTTCAACATGGAACGTACAAAATTTTATCGCAACTGGACGAACGGTATTGATAGTTCACTGGAAAAAGCTGTTTCCGTTTTTCCCGATTTTCCTCTTTTCCGGACAACTTTTCTATATTTTATCACCGTTTAAACCTTCCCTGGACTTGTACGAATATTTCAAGACTAAAGTTAGCCAAATCGGTTTAGACGTTCAGGAGTTTCAGCGAGACTAACGAACAGCAATTTATATATAAGAGCCATCTTCAGTGTTTTTACACCAGGGAGTGCGAAGACCTATTTTTTTATATCACGCAATATGGTCTGTTGGCAGTGTTACTAATTCATTGTGACTGTAACACACTGAAATGTTACAACACATGCTCTTTTTTTGCCGACAAAAGACAGTAGTACTGTTACAACTCAATGATCGTCAAAGACAATTTGCAGAAAATCGTCACATGGAAAGTTATAATTTGCAGTATGTCCCTGTCACGACACATGAAGCCATTAGGTACAATTCTCTCTATATGTAAATAAGTTAAAATTTAACAGATCATTTTTTACCGCCTGTTTCAGTAACATATTGTTCGTGGTGATGATTCTGTGATTACGTACGAGCTAAACAGTCACTACGCCGTTTCCATAGTTGGTGACAGTGGACAACCTACCTTAATCCTACAGGCACAAATGTTCTGAACTAAAAACGACTACATCTGACTGTAACTAGATATTACCGAGTAGTCGAGGAATCCACTTACTGCCCATTGACGTTGACTGTGCGTGGCGGCTGCTTACCTGAAACAAGAGGAAAGAAAGTTAGGTGTAAGTTACTTGGAAAATGCAAACTTGCAAAATTTCATTTTTATTCTTTACCCTATCAAAAGTAGCCGCTACGTATTACAACTAACGAGTTTTCTTTCAACAAAAGCAACAAGTAACAAAAATGATTAAAGTGAGAGAAGAAGTAGAAATCCCAGAAGGTCTTACTATGCCAAATGTGTGGAAAACAGCTTAAAAGCGACAACGGACAGCTTTCTCATTGTTCTGTTCGTGGTCTCTGTTGCTGCCCCTTGTGACCACAATACAAACTGTTTGAGAAATTACGGGACGTTTACCACAAATGAAGTAAATTACGAGCTGTTCCATGGATTATCTTCTTAAGATTGCTACACCTTTCCTGCCATCCTACGGAGCCAATAAAAACTACAAGAGATTCAGTAGTATTGTGCAAATTACAAAGAGCTATTGCTGATCGGAGCAAACAGCTATGACAAAGCTGACCCTGTGTGAAAATCCAACAGTCTTCCATTAGTTGTGCAAACAGACTGTCAAGCGATGAATTGCGCTTTTTGGGATACCATCTGTAGAATTACATTGCTTGGTGGAGAGAAAACAATTCTATTCAGATTGTTGCCTTGTAGCTTTTAATGGGACACAATTTCATTCCTAGCGATGACCGCTGAAACTACGAAACAATTGTACATACTAGTCACTGGCAAATTGTATAACCAATCAAGTACGTCATACGAAATTACTGAGCTAGATGACCGAAAGATATTTTCATTAATCTTATACCATTTTTCGGATTACAGGAGGGCATACGCTGCTAATAATTAACTGAAACAAGCGGAATTTTTTTCCTGTGCTAGATGAACTACTAATTTACCTAGTTAGCACATGATATAACATTAAATTAGCTAATAACAGAGCGGGCAAGTATTTAAGTGTTATGTCAGTTACATTCGAAAGTTTACATGCTGCTGTTGACGGAGTTTGACACAAGGTAGATACATAATAGATAGGATACGTCAAAGTAATTTGAGCTCTTAAATTCTTCAAAAGATATAATTGTTTTGTAACTGTGTTCCTCCATCAGGTAGGAGACGAAGGAAGAAAAAGAGAACATGGAACAGAAACGGAAGGTTATTCACAACCTAGGCCATGAGGTGGTGATAGGTGATGTGTTGAAGTCAGACATGGCATCACCTATTATCACCTCATGGCCTAGGTCGTGAATAACCTTCCCCTTCTCTTCCCTTTTTCCTTTTTCTTCCCTCCTCTCCCAACTGATGAAGGAATACAGTTCCGAAATCTTGTCCTCTTTTTCGTCCCCATTTTCGTTTTTTGTGTATCTATCGGCGGTACAGAACTAAGTTAATGGAGAATATCTGACGGCAATAGTTTGTTCCATAAGTACCTCGTCACAAGTTGATACTCACATTGTTATCGAGCAAGCTGTAGAGGAAAACAAGGAGAAATTTGGAGAAGGAATTAAAGTTCAGGGTGAAGAAATAAAAACATTGCGTTTTGCCGATAACATTTTAATTCTGCCAGGAACAACAAAGGAGTTGGAAAAACAGTTGATCGGAATTGACAGTATGTTGAAAGGTGCGTAGAAATAGAACATTAACAACAGCAAAATAAGGGTAATGGAGAGCAGTCTAAGAAAATCAGGCGATGATGAAGGAATTAGATTAGGTAACGAAACAATGAAGGCGGCAGATGAGTTTTTACTTGGGCAGTAACATAACATATGATCGTCGCAATACAGATGATATAAAATGCAGAATGACAATGGGAAGAAAAGCGTTTGTGAAAAAGAGGGCCGTGGCGAAGTGGCCGAGCGCATTGAGGCGCTATGTTTCGATGTTCAAAAATGTTCAAATGTCTGTAAATCTATCGGACCAAACTGCGTGGTCATCAGTCCGTAGCTTACAAACTACTTAAACCTAGGTAAACTAACCTAAGGACAACACACACACCCATGCCCCAGGGAGGACTCGAACCTCCATGGCGAGCAACCGCGCGCTCCCCAGCGAGACTCTTTAGACCGCTCGGCTACTCCACCGCGGATATGTTTCGATGCGCGAGGCTAATTCCCGTTGTGGGTTCGAATCCCCCTCCCCCCCCCCCCCGGGCATGGCTGTTTGTGTCATCTTTAGTATAAGATAGTTCATAAGTAGTTTGTAAGTTTAGTGACTGATGACCCTGCAGTTAAGTCCCTTAAGTTTAACAAACATTTGAACATTTTTTAGAAAAGAGAAATTTGTTAACATCGAATATTAATTTAAGCGTAAGGAAGACCTTTCGGAAGGTATTTGTGTGGAGTGTTGCCATGTATGGGAGTGAAATATGGACGATAAACAGTGCGAACAGGAAGAAGATAGAGGCTTTTGAAATGTAGTGCTACAGAAGAATGCTGAAGATTAGGTGTCTGGATCAATTATTAATGAGGTACTGAACAGAATTGGGAATAAAAGGAATTTCTGGCATATCTTGACTAAAAGAAGGGATCGATTGATAGGCCAGATTCTTAGACATCAAGGAATCGTGAATTTAGCATCGGAGGGAAGTATATGGGTTAAAAATCGCAAATGGAGAATAACAGATGAACAGTAAGCAGACTTAAATGGGTGTAGGTTGCCGTTCTTATGAGATGAAAGAGGCTTGTTCAGGATAGGGTAGGGTGGAGAGCTGCATCAAACCAGTCTCCGGACTGAAGACCACAACAACATAGGTATCGACAGAAAATGCGAAACTACAAGCCTTGGTGGACGGCGAATGAATGTGTTGGCGAAATTGCACTGCGCAGCTGGAAAGTATATTAGAAAACCAGGGGATAAATAAAAGTCCCACTCAACTGTTTCACCCCAGATATCTCTGAAACTATAAGAGATATTGAAAAACCACTTTCAAGGTCAAGAACATACGTCAGGGGCTTATGAAAGTAGGTACTATGACACTAAAACGTGAAAAAATATTTTTTTTTTTCAATTATGTATACCCCATGTTATTTCTCAAGGAATCGATAGAATGAAAAATCACAAATAGAATGGTATTGGTTGTATCGCGATGCGTGAATTACATCCGGAGAAACTACGAAGCGAAGTTGACGTTGAAATACATGAGGCGCGCTGCTAGCGGGTGTCCGAGACTCAACCGTGAGTCTCGCTTGAGCCTCGGGCATGCGCTAGCACCGCGCCTCGTGTATTTCAAACGTCAACTTCGCTTCGCAGCTTCTCCGGATGTAATTCACGCATCGCGATGCAACCAACGCCATTCTATTTGTGATTTTTCATTCTATCGGTTGTTTAAGAAATAATATGGGGTATCCATTATATATATATATATATATATATATATATATATATATATATATATATATATATATATATGTTTGTGTTGAAAATAATATTTCTTAACGTTTTAGAGTGTCTCACAGTACCTACTTTCATAGCCCCTGCCGTACGTTCATGACCTTAAAAGTCGTTTTTCAATACCTCTCGTAGCTTCAAAGATATTTGGGGTGAAACAGTTTAGTGGGACACCCTGTATATATTCAAAGATTACATCGCGTACTAAAATGTGTGATGTGACCCTTGAGAAAAGCAACCTTCGCTCTGTCCATCTGCTCTTTCCTCTATATCTACCGCTACTATTACTACTACTACATCCTCCATCTCTGTCCATCTCCTCCTCTTCCATCTTATCCTCGTCGTAGCTACTCAAAACAAAACAATTAAAAACCAGGAACATACTTTATAGTCTCTTTTATCGTCAGCAAGTGCGCAAAGACACTCGTACGAAAAGGTAAACGATGTAATGAAGCCACTGAAACGTTGTTTGCAAACTACGTTACCACGACGTTTTCGCGAAAATTTGGATATGGAGCCACGATTAGAATTACAAAGAAATGTTTGTTGGGATATTTTGAATTCTGCCATCAGTGGTGCACTAGGGGGTAACAAGTTGTATCAAAATACTTGATTAGGCAATCATTTTTAAAGCTAAATCTATCAAAATTTATATTTACAAATAGAAGCAACCAATGCAGATCATACAGTCTACACGTGCGAAACAGCGGGAGTAACGCTAGTTTTATTGTATTTTAGAGATAGAGGATGAAGAGGAATGGCCACATTTGGAAGTCGGCATGTGATCCCTCATTCATATTTAAGACAGAAATTTATCCAGCAAACTGAGATCTGATGCATTTTGAAAAGATGTGTATAGAAACAATGAGCAGGTAGCAATGTCTTGACCTTTAAAAAATAAAAAAGGATTCTCACCATTAATCCATGGTGGCGGTGGCTCGATGTTCTAGTAGTCTACTCTAACGAACTGATGCATGGTGCAGGGAATGGCAATTGAATCTCAATGTAGACAAGTGTAATGTGCTGCGAATACATAGAAAGAAAGATCGTGTATCATTTAGTTACACTATAGTAGGTCAGCAATTGGAAGCAGTTAATTCCATAAATTATCTGGGAGTAGGCATTAGGAGTGATTTAAAATGGAACGACCATATAAAATCAATCGTCGGTAAAACAGATGCGAAACTGAGATTCATTGGAAGAATCCTAAGGAAATCCAATACAAAGAAAGTAGGTTACAGTACACTTGTTCGCCCACAGCTTGAATACTGCTCACCGGTGTGGGATCCGTACCAGGTGGGATTGTTAGAGGAAGTAGAAAAGATCCAACGGAGAGCAGCGCGCTTCGTTACAGGATTTTTTGGTAATCGAGAAAGCGTTACGGAGATGATCGATAAACTCCAGTGGAAGACCCTGCAGGAGAGATGCTCTGTCGCTCGGCACGGGGTTTTGTCGAAGTTTCGAGAACATACCTTTACCGAGAAGTCTAGCAGTATATTGTTCCCCCCTACGTATATCTCGCGAAGAGATCGTGAGGATAAAATCGGAGAAATTGGAGCCCACACAGAGGCATACCGACAATCTTTCTTTCCACGAATAATACGTGACTGGAATAGGAGGGAGAACCGATAGTGGTACTCAAGGTACCCTCCGCCACACACCGTCGGGTGGATTGCGGAGTATGGATGTAGATGTAGATTCCAGCTATGACAGCCGGCTGCGCAGTGCTGCGTGAAACACTTTCCTCCGTACGTTGTGATATTCCTGGCCTGTGGCCACTTCATATTTCTGGCCGCTGGCCGTTTCTTTGCTAACATCGTACGTATCTTAAACGCGAAAGAAAGACAGAAGTGCAGCTTATGTTGAAATGTGGGGTGGGGAGCAGTATCATATGGCACAGTAGGGCTGGTTCCCGTGGGAAAGCCCGTCTATGTTACTGGTGCTCTCCTCGCATTGGCTGCTGCATTTCACGTCTCGTGCTTTCTTTTGAAATTAATTTTGTACATTACATACTAAATATTATTCAGAGCTGAGAATTTGTAATAAATATCTCTCAAGGACAGGCTAGATTTTGACAGTTTAAAAAGTTTAAGGTGCCTTCTCTTATTGTAACAAGAGAAGAGCGATTTTGCAGAAGGCGCGCGACGGCCCTGTTTTGGCGCGAAATAGTGTCAGGTGCCCTCTCGCAACGCGCCGCAGTTTGTCTCGAGCTGACCACTATACGCGCCGGTCATGAGTAAAGTTTCGTATAATTGTGATAACAGTCGATGTCTCAACATGAACTACGGGCAGCATAGGCCGTTTCGTATTAACAATAGTTGTTGATATATTATTATTTATTTAATAACAATTAAAAATCTCGCGAGTCGCTTCTTATGCTTCCATCATACCGAACTTATTTTAGCCTCACTTGTAAGCTGTAGAAGAATCAACGGCCTGTGTGCTGTCTTCTGTGCTGGGGACACAACTATAGAAGACAGCAGGTTAGTCAGAACTCTATGCTTTCCATAAAGACTTGGACAGCAAATACGGCACCTCGTGCGTACTGTAGGGCGGTACAAACGCACACTCCTACGCAACAGCATCCGCAAGGATGCGGAGGTTTAAGGGGACTTGTGGGAGGAAGCAGTACTAACTTCTCCGTCCGCAAATAAAACCCTAGGAAGCTTGTAACGTCATCCGCTGCACTACATGGCAGTGTTACAAACTCCTCGTTTTCATACAAGCCTTTTAAAAATGCGCCCGATCTTAACTTCAAAAGATAAGCTTTTGTTTCGCATCTGGTCGAGAAATCGCACGCCGACCTCGAAGTGTGACAATTTTTCCTCACGCTGCGGCAATCATCCCTCCAAGGCGCGAGTGTCCCTAAGGAGGGGAACAATCGGTCACGGCAGTGAGCGGGCGGCGTCTTTGTCTCCTCGGGGAGGCTGGTTTCATCATTTATAAGCGACGGCCGTCCCCGCGGACGTAAGAAGTGTGCGGCCTGGGGGAAATAACCGCGGCACGTGGCGCGCCTCTTACTTGCCGGCCTGCTCTGCAGGAAGCTTTTGCTCCATAAAACATTACGAGCCCGGCCTAACCGCGGGATCGAATGCCGCCACCTGCCGTTTCGGTAAGGAAAGTACATCAGCAGACGTCACGGACCGCAGACGGGGAAATCCCGTGCTATAAACCATTTTGACAAAGGGCGCATGCGAGACACAAAGGAAGTGAAGAAATTAGCTGCCGTTGGGCACTGAATAACAACAAAGGGCAAAGACCGGGATTCGAAACCGGATCTCCTGCTTACTAAGCAGTTCCGCTGTCCTCTACGCCATCCGGACAGACTGCTCACCACTACTGCTGCATGGACCACACTTGCACGTCTTCCGCCATCAACTTTTCAGCTTATCCATACACTACTAACAATGCCTGTAGCACCTCTCCTGAACTCTAATAAATAATTAATTAACCAAAGACATTTAAAAATATGTATGTAATCTCCTGTCTTTTAGCCTAGTGGCACTATCGAGTCTAAATGTAAACCCTGGGGTCGAATCTAGTCTCCGACACCGCTTTGAATAATGACATTATGTTTTACGTCATTTTGTCCCGTGCGTGGTTTCAATACTCACTGTTTACGTGTCTGATATTTTTGAAGACCCCTAGGTGGCGTTGTATTATCCTTTTTGTGTTATTTTATTTTTGCAAGGTTTCGGCCTTGTTTGACCTATACCTAACCTAAATTTCAATTTAAAAAAAAAAGTTATCTGTAGCGTAGCCCTGAGAAGGTTAGGTATAGGTTAAACAAGAGGTGCAACTGATTCAAATGTTCAAATGTTTGTAAATCTATCGGACCAAACTGCGTGGTCATCAGTCCGTAGCTTACAAACTACTTAAACCTAAGTAAACTAACCTAAGGACAAACACACACACCCATGCCCCAGGGAGGACTGGAACCTCCACGGCGAGCAACCGCGCGCTCCGCAGCGAGACGCTTTAGACCGCTCGGCTACTCCACCGCGGCTAGGACTGATTACCGAGCAGTCTAATCCCCTCTAACCAACAACAACAAACAAGCAGGTTTTTTTTCTTTTTTTTAAAGTACGTGAGGACGCGTAGCGCCCGAATCTCCGGTTCAGAAACACTCAATGGATTTACAGTTGTATGTTCAAAATAATATATTATTTCGGATCGTACAACTTCGAGTGCAAGGTTTCTTTAAAATTACCTAATTAATAAATGTATTTTGAAACTGTGGTATAATTAAGAAGATTTGACCTATTTAGGTGAATTCTAACTACCGATACCATGTTGTGGTAAACATGTGTTCGTAGTATCTCTCGATTATGTATGGCGCTATATGTGACGTCATTGGTCAAAGCGGTATCGGAGACTGCCACAAATTAGTGACGATACGTTCTGTGAATTACAGTCTTTCAGTCATTTCCGTTATTCCATGAACTCTGTAATACGTACCCAGGAGTTACATACTGATCACTGTATGTGCCCATCGCCGTTCTTATCTTGCCATTTTTGGTTGGTTGTGTGCAGATGTCTGCGTAAGATTACTTCTCAATAATTATTTTATTAATTATGAAATGTGTTCATTAATGCAGCTACCCGACCCAGTCAATCACTACTCTTTTCCAGTAAATATTTATTATCTGTAAATGTTGTGTATTGATGTTGTTCAAAGGTTCAAGTGTTTTTTAAGCTTATGGGATTTAACTGCGGGATCATCAGTCCCTTAAGTTACGAACTGTTTGTACACTACCTTATACTAAAGACAATACAAACATCTATGCCCGAGGGAGGATTCGAACCCCCGACAGGGAACGGCCTCGGGAATCGGAGCATAGCGCTCAATGCGCTCGGCTACTCCGCCGCCGCTATTGATGTTGCTAGCGACACAGTTTATCGGCAGAAACCTTCGACTATACACACTATTAAACCGGGCAAACAACAGGGCAACTACACACATGGCGTGGTGCAGGTCACGCAATTTTACAAAAATGTTCAAATGTTTGTAAATCTATCGGACTTAACTGCTAGGTTATTAGACCGTAGCTTACAAACTACTTAAGCTAAGGTAAACTAACCTAAGGACAACAGAAACACCCATGCCCGAGGGGGGACCTGAACCCCCGACGGCGAATTACCACGCTTACCGCAGCACGGCGCCCCAGTGCGCACGGCTAATCCGCCGCGGCTTACTTTTACATGGCTTATCTATGATCGGCGAAAGTTGACTGAGTTCGTTCGTCTGTCTATTGAAGGTTTCTACTCTCTGCCAACCTTATCCTCGTAACAGCCTTGTGCACCGTACCCATCGTCAATATTTTGTTGATTCCTGCTTGGTGTTGATTTTTGTATTCCATCTTGTTATTTGCTGTGACAGTAAAGAGGCAGAAAGCGCTGCTGTATCCACTAAATAAGTTCCTTAAAATATTCATATTTCTTATATATAAGTTACAGTTTTCGATTACTCAAAGATTAGGATTCGTAATTTCGTGCTCCTTATGGGACGCTTTAATCCATTAGATTTTGTTTCCTTTAAAACCTGTAAGCTACACGCCGTAAGCTGGCTGCACTGGGAGATAGAGGCGGGGCTTGTTCTAACCGCTACAAGGTGAATGTAAGGTTCTCCTCCCAACATACTCCGCTCAGGGTCAACGTGAAAGTGCGTGATCTGTAACAATATGAAGACCACGTGATTGTTGGTAAACGTTAGCCGTATAAAACATCTCAGCAGTTTTCAAGAAATGACACAATTTTAAATTGATAATAGATATGAAATTAAATGTTACTCCCCTTCACAGAAAACGCATTATAAATTAATAAACAAATCTGGACACTATCACGTGACTGTTGGCAAAGCAATGGTTTAGCTGTAGAGATGTTGGTGCTATGAAAGCAATGCCATGCCCCGTCTACCAATACTTATGGTCGAAGGAATAAACGAGAAACTGTCAAAATGTTCAAATGTTTGTATAGCTTATGGGACTTAACTACGGGGTCATCAGTCCCTAAACTTACAAACTACTTATGAGCTAACTAATCCTAAGGACGACACAAATATCCATGCCCGAGGGGGGATTCGAACCCCCGACCGTAGTGGCCGTGCAGACCGTGACTGGAGCGCCTCAGTCCCCTCGGCCACCGCGGCCGGCGAGAAACTGTCTGCGATGGGTTAATAACCGTTGCTGAGAATCTGCGGTAAAATTTTACCTACCACCATGGCGGCATCACATGATTATGTTGGCAACATGAACAACATGGTATAAGAATATTGACTTCATAGGAAAAATTTTCAAGGTCCACATTGGATGACTTGATTAGTGTTTCGTAACATGAAGTAAATTACTAGTGCTGTTCCTGCTCTATGCTTGACACGTATGTACCCTTGTCCCCTCAGTAAACGTATTTGCCCTCTTTAAACGAAGATTTCAGGACCAAATGTTCGCGTTGCCACGTGATTGGCTAATGCCAACGTCACATAAGTGCCAACATTATCACGCGAGGCCGCCTGAACGGAAGGTAAAATTTAACCGAATGAGCATATTTTTACATTCTAGATTAATTAGCCCGATGCCTCCCACTCCAATTTTACTTCATTGTAACACGATTAAGACAACTGGATGATTCCGATAGTGTCGAAAATTGCCAAAGCCATATCTATACAGAATATTATTTCAGCTATGGATTGTCGTGATGCTGCAGAAGTTCGTCCATAGGTACAGAGCTGATAAAACGTTATTTCTCAACAGTGCAGGGTAATTGTTCATAATTTTATTCCAGAAACTTCTTTATTACTCATCACTCCTGGTCCAAGTGGCGGTTAAAATAGCTTGCTTCTTTATTCAGTTACAACTGTTAATGACTTTTTCCATTCATTTGAGTGTATATGATCTTTTTTAACAGACTTTCCATGAACTTTTGCTAACTTCCATTTCATACTTCGACGGTAGTTAACTGTAAATGTAACTTGGATTGGGCAAATCAGAAGCAAAGTTTAGTCACTTCATTCAGAAAAGACAGTTTCAGTTTCAATTTGAATTAGGCAATAATTAAATACACAATATGCCCCTGCCCACTGTCCTCATTACTTGGCATTCTGCCAATTTTAAATAGTCAAATATTTGTGTTTTCTTATAAACACAACTAGAAATGCTTATTTAGACATATTAAGTACATTGCAAATTGTTCTATGAATGTCAGAAAAATGCTATACACGCGAACGATCGCGTAACTTTTAAAGGCGCGAGTTCAAATGTTTGTAAAGTCTATGGGACTTAACTACGGGGTCATCAGTCCCTAAACTTACAAACTACTTATGAAATAACTAAGACTAAGGACGGCACAAATATCCATGCCCCCGACCGTAGTGGCCGTGCAGACCGTGACTGGAGCGCCTCAGTCCTCTCGGCCACCGCGGCCGGCGGCGCGAGTTCTCGCGGGTATATACTACAAATAGACGCCCACTGAATGAAACGCTGTAAGTTTTGTTCAGATGCATCGAGACACACGAGATCCTCAGCTATGTAACAGGTGTTTTAAAAACAACGTAGAAAGAAAAAAGCCCTTCACGCTGCCTGTAATGACACGTTAATACCTTCGGGTATAAAACTGATGCTATGCACCTCAGCTGTCTATATCCTACAGTGTGGAACCAACCGCAAGAGACTCCATGCCATTACAAGTTGAAAATGTACAGAAATGCGCCGAAAACAGCCGTCCATAGGATTAAAAACTGTCGTACGGGGGTTTGATACCTTTCCTGTCGCTAAGAAACGTTGTTTCAAAATACCGTAGATTTCTAGTACGAAAAAAATTCAAATGTTTGTAGACCTACTGAATCAAACTGCTATGGTCATCAGTCCCTGGACTTACAAACTACTTAAACTTACATTAAGGACAACACACACCCAAGCCTGAAGAAGCACTCTAACCTCCGGCGGAATTATCCGTAGCATGACGCCTTAGTCCACGCTGCCATTGCCCTCCGCTCCCTTTTCCATTACAACCCTAAATTTTACCAATGATTTGTATTTCTAACTTATTTTCACAGTCCTTCATTTCTGCAAGACTGTCTTCTTCATTAATCCTTTTGGGACCACATCATCATCAGCATCACCATTCATCTTTCCAGTTTCTCGGTTCTTCAACTTCGTCCTACCCAATTACACTTGTTCATGGAGAACATCGACTGTCCACCCTTGATCAGCCTTAATCAATTTCATCCATCGGGTTCGAGGTCTTCCTTGAGGTCTTTTCCCATCCATCCGTTTTTTCTAAATATTATTTTGGCTGCTCTCATCACATGGCCGTAATAACGAAGTCTAGATGCGCCAATTCGGTCTAAAAGGGATATCTTCACTCCGGCTTCTTTCCTCACCTCATGCCTTAACTTGTACATCTTGGTCTTCTGGATGGTGGATCTAAGAAATTTCATCTCTGCTGCTTGTAGCCTTGATGATTCTCTTTTTGTGAGGGTGCCTGTTTCAAAACCTTAGATCAATATTGGTATGAAGTATTTATTAAGCGTCATCAGTTTCAGTTTGGCTGGTTTTATGATGAAGTCATTCCATAAAAAAAATGATCTTACTTGCCGGCCGCGGTGGCCGAGGTGACTGAGGCGCTGCAGTCTCGGTCAGCACGGCCACTACGGTCGGGGGTTCGAATCCCCCCTCGGGCATGGATATTTGTGCCGTCCTAGTTCGTAAGTAGTTCATAAGTAGTTTGTAAGTTTAGGGACTGATGACCCCGTAGTTAAGTCCCATAAGCTTAACAAACATTTGAACATTTTGACCTTACTTGTTGGTAGAATTCATATCATTTTTGCTCTCTGTTGGCGATTTCATTTCTGACCAAACTATCACTAGAGATTACACTTCCAAGGTAAGGAAAACTGTCCACACTGTCGTTGACTGTTTCCTAGTTTTACACTTGCTAGTTGCGCACTTCAGCTCACTGCCATCACCACTGTCTTGCTCTTGCTGATGTTGAGGTTATATTTCTGGAACTGAGATTTCCATTCATCGAGTCTGATCTGTACTTCCTCTTGTTTCACCCCAAATCATGATGTCATCAGCAAAGGCATAAAAAAATGTTCAAATGTTGTAGCACTTATGGGACTTAACTACGGGGTCATCAGTCCCCAAGCTTAGAAACTACGTATGAACTAGCTAAGACTAAGGACGGCACAAATATCCATGCCCGAGGGTGGATTCGAACCCCCGACCGTACGAGCCGTGTAGACCGTGACTGGAGGGCCTCAGTCTCCTCGGCCACCGCGGTCGGCAGCAAAGGCATATGCGTTCTGTTTCCTGACTTCTCATTGACGTTCTGCATTGCAGTATCCATAACAGTGATGAATAATACTGAGGACAGACCATATAAAAATTTAAAACCATGCCGCTTACGAAAACTTACGCCCCAGACGGAGGGTTGACTCCCCCTCCCCAATAAACATAAAAACGTCTCTGTAACTTCCAATCGAAAATGAATGAGAGCTGTTGTTTAACTTTCTGTGGGCAAGAGCAACGTTAACAGCAGTGATCGTTCACCAAATATCAACATCAAATTCCTACCGCACAAAATATGAAACATTTCTTTGTCACTCTTGAAGACACACAGGCCTATCTACATCCTTGAGCTGCGGTATTCAGTCTCCGGTTCTACCCAGAATGACGGGACAATTTCTTCCACTTCGATGACGTCAATAGAGGGGTCGAAAAACCGCACGTCGTACCGGTACAAAAAAAAAAAAAAAGAAAAAGAAAAAGAAAAGAAAAACACGACCGCCGTTGCCAGCGCCACTTGTCCACGTTTGTAGTATCTATCTTTACCGCCGGCAGCTGTTTTCCGCGAAAAATAAGAACAAAACAACTCCCGGCGGGAAACCCAAGTGGTTCACAGGCGTAACCACGTTCGTTGTTTATCCTCTGTTACCGTACCTCGCACTTGAGTCCGCGACGTAGGCGAGCGCACAACTTAATTAGCTCGACGTGAAACTGAAGCAGGTTGGGGATAAAGCCAATCCTCTCAGTCGGTATCGATATCTGTATCAGCACTTCCTCTGTTTGCTACAGCTTTCCGGTTTCAAAAGTTCAATCGAACGCAATGACACCACCCTACAACGCATTTTATATTTTACTGGAGATTGGAGAGTTTTTCGTGCGTTGTTTTCAACGTGTAGTAGGCCATCAGTAAAATAGAAATCCATTTGAACAAGCCGTGGTGTTTGGCTATTAACTATGTATATGAAATTGCTCAGCCCATGTCCAGTACTTTTTTTCGTACCGATACAGGAAGCCCTGTTGCATATTTGTCACGATACGAAGTAGTTGTAGAGAATTCTGGTCATCGGTCCCTAGACTTTCGAAGTACTTAAACCTACCCTAAGGATAACATTCACACCCATGCGCCAGGGAGGATTCGAATCTCCGGAGGGAGCGGCCGCACAGCCCCTGACGCAGTGCCCAGAACCTCGTGGTCACAACAGCGTGGCAACAGTTTGTGATCACACTGAAAATTTATAGCTTACTGGTCTCTGGTCCTAAACGGAAGCGATGACAGGGCCGCTACGGATGCGTCTTTATATGCTAGGAACGCAGCTGTCGTTTCTAATGCCCGACGTAAACTTTTACGTATGCGTTAGACTCTGACATCTGAATGTAAACAAGGATTAAATACGTTGAGGATTGTTTAGGCAAGGTATTTTGTGTTAAACCATTTTATTTCTGAAATATGGTACTGTTGAAAATCCTACGACTAAACAGCTTTTCCAAAGTGCAATTATTGTTCCATTATTCGTGTTATAGTCTTTAAATCAATAAATATCTTGACCAGATCGCTCCTAAACTTGACAGGTTAAAAAAAAAAAAAAAAAAAAAAGGTTCAAATGTTTGAATTTCTATGGGATCAAACTACGTTGGTCATCAGTCCCTAGACTTACAAACTTCGTAAACTGAGGTAAACTAACCTAAGGACAACACACACATCCATGCCCGAGAGACGATTCGAACCTCCGATGCTCCAGACCTCTCAGCTACTCCCGCGCGGCAAACTTGACAGCATCACTCGCTGCATTACTATGAGGATTTCAAAACTAATTCATCACAACTGTTCCGGTCGTCTTGGATTCCAGAAGTAACATATTCAGAAGAGCCAAAGAAACTGGTATACGCATGCGTATGTAAACCTTCAGAGTACGACGCTGCGATCGGCGACGCCTGTATAAGAAAAGAGGTGTCTGGCGCATGCGCTAAGTCAGGTTATCACGATTTAACTACGTTTGGACGTGGTGTCATAGTCGGCACACGTGAGATAGCATCTCTGAGGTAGCGATGAGGTGCGGATTTTTCCGTACGACCGTTTCACGAGTGTACCGTGAATATCGGGAATCCGGCAAAACATCAAATAATCGACATCGCTGCGGCCGGAAAACGTTCCTGCAGGAACTGGACCAAAGGCGGCTGAAGAGAATCTTTCAAAGTGACTGATGTGCAAGCCTTCCGGAAACTGCTGCGAATTTCGGTGCTGGGCCATCTAAAGTGTCAGCCTGCGAACCATATGACGAAACTTCATCGATGTGAACCTTCGGAGCAACAGGCCAAATTGTGTACCATTGCTGATTGCACAACAGAAGGCTTTACGTCTCGCCTGGACCAGTTAATACCAACATAGGGCCGTTAATGTCTGGAAACATTTGGCCTGGTCTGACTAATCTCGTTCTCAGTTGTAGCGAGAGCATTGATGTTTACGGAAATTGACAACCACATGAATCAATAGACCCCGAAAGGCAGCAGGGGAGTGTTCACGCTGATGGAGGCTCTGTAATGGTGTGGGGCGTGAGCACTTTTAGTGATTGAGACCACCCCCCCCCCCCCCCAACACAAACACGCACGACCCCATGCCCTAGAAAGAACTCCAACCTCCGTCACGGAACGGGTGAGCGCTCGCAACAAGGCGTCTCAGACCGCACGGCTATTCCCGAGCAGGAAAGGCGTCTGGATACGACTCTGACCAGCGACTCATACGTACCAATCCTGGGTGATCACCTGCATCCATTCATGTCCATTGTGCATTCCGACGGACTTGGACAATTCCAGCAGAAGAATGCGAGAGTGAATCCACGAAAACTCTTCAGAGTTCAAATACCACCACTCGCCACCAAACCACCCAGACATTATTGGGCATGAAGGTGGTAGTTTGCAACGTGATAATCTGTACTGTTACGATTTTATGGGCAGTCCTGCAGGACGCATGGTGTCAGTTCCCCCCGGCAATACTTCAGACATTACTCGAGTCCATGCCACGTTGTGTTCCGGCAGTTCTCCGTGTTCACAGGGGTCCCTACAGTATATCAGGCAAGACTGCAATACCGGTGTCTATGGCTCTTCAGTGTACTTAACACAAACACATCGCTTGTTATAAATGTGGATAGTCATCACTGTGAGTTTAGGATGAAAATTTCTGCGTTTAATTCTCTCCAAAATCAAAGGGCTGGGATTACAGCTGATAAATGTGAAGATGGAAGAAACTACCAGCAGCTGTGTTAAGATTTTTTTTAATTCAATTAAGCGACCGAGTCGGTGCTACACTCCTGACCATTAAAATTGTTACAGCACGACGCTGGCGTACTGCGGACGCGAAATGTAACCGACAGGAAGAAGATGCGGTGATATGAAATGATTAGCTTTTCAGAGCATTCACACAAGGTTGGCGCCGGTGGCGACAACTACAACGTGATGACATGAGGAAAGTTTCCAACTAATTTCTCATACACAAACAGCAGTTGACCGGCGTTTCCTGGTGAAACATTGTTGTGATGCCTCGTGTAAGGAGGAGAAATGCGTCCCATCACGTTTCCGACTCTGATAAAGGTCGGATTGTAGCCTATAGAGATTGCGGTTTATCTTATCACGACATTGCTGTTCGCGTTGGTCGCGAGCCAATGACTGTTAGCAGAATATGGAATGGGGTGGTTCAGGAGGGCAATACGAAACGCCGTGCTGGATCCCAACGGCCTCATGTCACTAGCAGTCTAGATGACAGGCATCTTATCAGCATGGCTGTAACGGATCGTGCAGCCATGTCTCGATCCCTGAGTCAACAGATGGAGACGTTTCCAAGACAACAACCATCTGCACGAACAGTTCGACGACGTTTGCAGTAGCATGGACTATCAGCTCGGAGACCGTGGCTGCAGTTACTCTTAACGCTGCGTCGCAGAAAGGAGCGCCTGCGATGATATACGCAAAGACGAACCAGGGTGCACGAATGGCAAAACGTCATTTTTTCGGATGAATCCAGGTTCTGTTTACAGATTCATGATGGTCACATCCGTGTTTGGCGACATCGCGGTGAACACACATTGGAAGTGTGTATTCGTCATCGCCATACTGGCGTATGATGGTATGGGATGATTTCAGACGTGTTACGACCCGTGCCTCAACCCTTCATTCGATCCCTGCGAAACCCTACATTTCAGCAGGATAATGCACAACCGAATGTTGCAGGTCCTGTACGGGCCTTTCTAGATACGGAAAATGTTCGACTGCTGCCCTGGCCAACACATTCTCCAGATCTCTCACCAACTGAAAACGTCTGGTTAATGGTGGCCGAGCAGTTGTCTAGTCACAATACGCCAGTCACTACTCTTGATGAATTGTGGTATCGTGTTGAAGCTGCTTGGGCATCTGCACCTGTACACGCCATCCAAGCTCTGTTTGACTCAATTCCTAGGCGTATCAAGGCCGTTATTACGGCCAGATGTGATTGTTCAGGGTACTGATTTCTCAAGATCTGTGTACCCAAATTGCGTGGAAATGTAACCACCTGTCAGTTCTAGTATAATATATTTGTCCAATGAATACCCGTATATCATCTGTTTCTTTTTGATGTAGCAATTTTAAAGGCCAGTGGTGTATATTTGCACTATCTTCAGGCCCCCGTTGTGTAACTGTCAGTAGTAGCACATTTAAAAGGGGTGGCCGTTGACACCAGTAACCGTAAATTTATTTGTCCTTTCATTACAAAAATCAAACCAGTTTACGGTGTCAACGGCCACCCCTTTTAAATGTGCTATTACTGACAGTTATACAATGGAGGCCTGAAGATGGTGCGAATATAGCACCGAAACCGATAGCTTAATCGAATCAAAATAAATAAATAAATAAAAAATAAAAATCTTAACACAGCTGCTGGTACTTTCTTCCATCTTCACGAATATTCCTGCTGTTATTATCATTATAATTAACGATGTTTCCTTAGTTAAATGTTCGGTTGTTCATCTGCAGCGTGTTTATTGAAATGAAGAGCGTTTCATATTATGGCAGTGGTGGACCCGTGAGCTGCCCGCGGGCACTGCGACATGATGTGCGTGGAGCTCGTATTCTATTCGGGAACATGACTGAAGACTGCCGATAATACGTACTCTATCAGCCGCACCCGTTTGAGCCTGATAAAATGTTTGTACACCCATTGGACAAACGTATATGACTGTCAGTCCCTAGAATTACAAACTAATTTAACTTACACTAAGCACAAAACACACACAAACACACACATATATATACATCCGCGCGCGCATTCACCCATCGCCGGAGGAGGTCTCGAACCTCCGGCGGGAACGTCCGCCCAGTCTGTAGCATGACGCCTTAGACCACGCGGCTATTCCGCGCGGCGTTTGAGTCTGTAATCACGGTAAACCGCGTTGTAATTATTATAGTATGACACTGCAACAAATACTAACTTGCTATACCTGTAACTTCTCGATAGTTCCAAAAAATGTTAGTTACTTCCGTAAATTTTGTTAAGTAAATAATTCAAAACATGGGATATTTATTCTCTTAATATAAGGTGGTCGAGGTATAACTAAAGAAATAAAATAGTATTGAAAATTTAAAAAAGCAATTTATTTCACGAAGGCTACAGAACACAGATTTTCTATCCGCAGAAGGGGCATTTCATACAATCTTATGTTTCAAAATTGGCAAATAATTGTTTTAGACATTTGCCAAGGTACACTTCCGACTTCTTACACAAAATATCTGCTAAGCACACTTCTGATATTGTTTGCTGCCAAGACACCTCCTGTAGTATTTTCCCCTGACAAATCTTCCAGGCCTGTGATCGTCGTTGTGTCTTCAACAATATATCCGTCTCTGTCACGTACATAGTTGTGCAATACCATGCACGCATTGACAATGAGCACTGCAAAATGTGGTTGCACATTGATATGGCGATGAAACACACACCATTTATAACTAATAATGCCAAACGCACATTACACATACCTTCGTGCTCTGCACAATCGATAGTTAAATATTCTTTCCTCAACTGTTAAGTGTTTTTCTCCAAAGCGTCTCAACAGGTGTTTGTGTAACCCAAACGATTCGTCTCCAACAAAGAAGTATGGTATTTTAGGAGTCTCTGTCCCTGAAAGAGGTTGTTCCACAGGTAATTGTTGAGAACCACTTTACTATTGACCTCCACAATTTGTACCTCTTAAATATCGATGACTCACATTTTTTACTATAGCTCCCTGCATCAACGTAAACAAATCTGTACTTATCCCGAGTCAAACGGACAAGTCAGTCTTATATGCTTACGGTCGACAGCACCAAGAGAAAGTGGGAAATTAGCGATATTTTCAAAGTCAGAAGCGATTGACATCAACGTATCATAAGCTGACCAAATCGCTGCACATACTTCTTCAACAATTTTTGTAGCCGTTTAAATTCCAACCCTGTAGCTATAGTGCAAATCCGTAAAAGTACAGCCACTCGCCAAATACCTAAAACATTTTTGTTTTACTAAAATTTTTCAAATCAAATGTTCAAATGTTTGTTAAGCTTATGGGACTTAACTACGGGGTCATCAGTCCCTAAACTTACAAACTACTTATGAACTACTTACGAAATAGGACGGCACAAATATCCATGCCCGAGGGGGGATTCGAACCCCAGACCGTAGTGGCCGTGCTGACCGTGACTGGAGCGCCTCAGTCCCCTCGGCCACCGCGGCCGGCACCTAAAACATTAATTATTACATAACTCAACAATATTTTAAAAAGTTTTCATACAAAATATTCATATAATTCATTTGTATTTACGCAGGCAAGGAAGTAATCCGAAGGTGGACCAACCTCCGAGATTGTTTCGCAAAATCGAAAAAAATATGTGAAATCTGCCAAACAAAATGGATCTGGGGCCAAAAAACGCAAGAAATACATGTTTTCAGACCAACTTCAATTTTTAAACAAGATCTACAACGAAAATAATACGGTAGACAGCTTGGACCCAGAAATTGAGCCAGGAACACTTGGCGAAGACAGGGAGCCTGAATGTTCCGGTGTTACAACTCAAATTTCTACTAACGTAAACCCGCCCTACAGTCTTACAGGAGGAAAAAAAAAAAAAAAGAAACCAGATGAGGTTGAGATAAAAATACTCAAAACCCTGGAACCTTAGACGCCCTGCAGTAAGATGTCCTTATGAGTTTAATGCCTCATCTGACGATGTATTCTAACAGTGAATTCCTTCACTTTCAAATGGGAGTGCTAAATGTAATTGATAATATAAACAAAATGAAGCAAACAGTTCCTCATCCTCAAATAAGATGCTCCTCTTCCGTGCCATCTTATCCGCCATTCCCTCAGTGTATGCCTCAGCCATCTGCAGTTATTCAACCGCAAGCATTTGTAAACATTCAACAATCTCCATATCCACTTCAACAATACGCAGAGCCTAGTTTTTCCAATCACCTTACATCTAGAGTAGAAGAACATTCCTTGTATCAACATATGCCTGTAGGTGGACCGCAAAATCATTCAAGCGCAACATTCAATGTTTCTCCAAAAAAGTACACAATCCAAAGCAGAAACACAGATAACATCACATAACCTGAACGAAATTTTTCACAGTGACTCTCCACAAAGTGAAAAAATTTACAAGTCCGTCTATTTCACCTTCAGGCAATTCCACACATTCTGATTTATTCAACTGATGTTATCAATTTCATTTTGGAATGTCACAAATAATCTACCAACACAATAATTTGATCAGAAACCTACAATGTTTGTAGTTTCCAAATTTAATATTTCTTCATAATTGAATTGTTACTGATAAAATAACCACAAATCTAGCCTAATAAATAAAATCGATTATTTTACTTGTGTTTGATTGTTTTTGCCTACTAATTACTACAATATCACCTTACTATATAATATGTTTCAGAATACGAGTTTATACATGTATTATTTAGCTTCAGTAGCATTTGTATTCAAACACCAGTAATAACAAAGCTGTATTTAAAAATTTACCTTAAAGTCATAGCCAGCATTTCAATAGATTGTATACAATTTCTGAATTGCGTGTTTTGACGTTGCAGAACATTCTTCAGTTTCCCATGAAATTCATCGAAGGAGCCAACTGACATACGAAAGTAGTTAAAAAACTTTCGGTCGTCGTTTCTCAGGTCTGCAAATAATGTGTAGAAAGCCCCGACTTCCTCACGTCTCGGTTAATTGGATGAACCCAAGTGAAGACGATTGCGCCTTCGTCTTCTCCGACGTCGATACAGTATCCACAACGCATTGAATTGTTCACGATCCATAACTGCACCAGGCCATACTTTCAAGGGAACTGATGTTCTTGTGTGGAAAATCACCTACGATTTAAACCCTTACGTTTTTTCTCGTACGGGCGAAATCGTGTAGTGTGAAAACGGCCTAATCCGCCGCGGCACTGTAAAATGGACGTGTTGTTTTCATGGTCGTTATGAGTGAAATTAGTTTTTCTTTGTCTATGTTTGAGAATCTTCTGCAGTGAGAAAACTCTCTCTGTGCCGTGAGAGTTACGACGCTCCAAGTGAATTTCAGGACCTCTACTTCTGACGCTCACTGCAAGTACACTAAATCAGTTTTTTATGTTTTATCGTAGCTCCCGACTTTTCCCACATTTTCAGCTGAAATGTTATTGTCTAATGAAAAATTTCAACTGAAAAAGATGGGAATTTTCGACCATGGTAATGAATAAAAAATATAAATTGCAAAACACAGGATTTTTTAAATTTTTATAATAAAACATACTGTATTGAATTAGCAACTGACGAACACGGCTGAAAATATTAAAAATATAATGCTAAATCTGTTTGAAATATAAGTAAGTCGTTAAATCAAAAATCAAAATTTTCTAACAAAGCGTTTAGACTACAACAAAATAATTAAATTCTTCGTTCAACATCTCTTTTTCAAGATTTATTTTATTTTATTCGAGAAAGTGCATGAATGACCTTCCTAAAACTTGCTCTACTCACAACTGCAATTTTATTTTAAAAAGCCAAAACGGAGTCAAATGTATTAGAAATTATTTGATGACTACATTAGTAAAGTTGTACTAAAGACAAATGTTCAAATGTATGTTAAGCTTATGGGACTTAACTGCGAGGTCATCAGTCCCTAAAGTTACAAACTAACTTATACTATAAGACACCACAAACATGAATACCCGATGGGGAACAACCTCGCGCATCGGAGCATAGCGCCTCAATTCTCTCGGCCACTCCGCCGCGGCGTATTAAAGACATTCATGTGCTTTGCAACGTTATTTAGGAATGGAAAATCTGATACAGAAACTGACGGAAATGTAAATCAGCGTGGTTTAATACTATATCAGGTACACTGTTTTGTACAATATTGCTTTTCTCAGTAGCGTCAGTGGTCAGCGGTGAATGAAGTTTATCTCTGTCGCTTTTCATTTCGTCTCAGTACTCGTTTTGTTTACGGATGGAAGATACAGGGAGCGTATAAAGGCAGTAGTCATATTCAAGAGAGATGAAAAGAGGAAATTTCATCAAAGTGAAAATTTCATCAAAGCAACTGCTTGAAAAGAACAAGGCGCCACGTATCTGCTCAAGCTTTGGATGTACAGACAGAGAAGCAACTCCAAAGTGGAGTTTTCATCAGATACTAGCAGCCTCTGAAGTGCGCCAGTGTTTATCGTAACGTTAAATCATACGCCGTTCACATCTTCTGTACCGCCTCTGTCTCTCTTTCAGGATACATTTTATAACATACGTAATAGCTGAGACAATATGTTAGTTTACATCTAAATAATTTGACTAGATTCTAAGATAGTTTCATTGACAGAATAGAATATTATTGGGAAGAAATCACCATTTCGTTCTACAATGGTGTACAAATGGACGTATTAAATTGCAGGAATAAAACTATGGGCTGCACGTTTCGATTGCGCGAGTCACAATATTTCATGTTCAATTGATTCCTGATACTTATTGCACAGCATTTTTATTTTTGGTATGCACTGATTCAACTTGAAGTGCAAAATTCTAGGTAACAAAGACAAATATTCAACAGCGACAGTGATACCTCGTTGAGAGAAATCTTGGTCGCTTGAGTTACCATGTTGACAAATAAATAAGCAGAAAGGAAGAAGCTTTAAAAAATTAATTAACCACCACAGCGGCTGAGGTTGCCAGCACATATTGTACGCTGGAGAAGGGTCGCGCGCACGCTTACCTCTCACTTAACCCTGCGTTACTAACGTCTGATTTTAACGCTCGCTACTAACACCATTGTTTCAGGGCGTTTTGAACATTTGTTAGTAACACCCGTCAATTTGGCGAGTGTGATTCCAAACCAACACTTTACCCGTGTACACTTGTTCATCAGTTGTTCCTCAAAACGTCACAGCTCACTGACAATTTGAACGTAGACGTAATTTTGACGGATGTTACCAAGCTAGGGTTAAAGGGTTAATACAACCTCGACTGTTTATAGACCGGATGTCAAACAACCCCCTTTACTCCTTACAGTGAAAATCGAAATGAATTTAAAAAATCGCACTGCCGTGTTTTACGGCCCACTTTAGATTTGTAGTTTTATAATTTTTTGCAAACATTTTGGATCAAAATAATAAAAAATTAATTAATAAGAGTGTCTGAAACCCTTTTAGGAAAAATTTAGGTAGTGGCGGGTTCTGAACCACCGAACTTTAGCGTCATAGTCCAAAGCCTTGCCCACTACGCTACGACTATCAATCAAAAGATGAGTCCTTTAATCTCATACTATTGATTGCCGTTGTTAACTGATGCTAATATGGCATTTGTAGACACTAGATTATCATTTATCGTACGAATAACGATGTGTTTTTGTTAATTCTTCAGTGTGCCATTGCTTTGAAATGGCAACATGTAAGCTACAATAAGAAAATTATCAAATACGCAACGCAAGATGGCGTATGCCACAGAGAGTTCTGGGCGAGGAATGTCATGTGACATCTCCGAACGGCTGGTTTTCGTTAATTCAATGGGGGGTATCAAATCTCCGTTATTTTTGCAAATGCGTCTCACACGCTACGAGATATGAAAAAAACATAAGAGAGCAAAGTTGTAGAGAAATTTCTCCTCTACAAATTCGGTTATTCAATTTTCGTGTCAGATGAATAGTTAAGCCGTTATTTTCATTTAAATTTCGAGCTGTCAAAAGACGATCGCAAAGGCCCACTTTTAGTGTTACTACCGTAACCTAAAGTGGGCCAAAAAGAAAAAAACCTATAGTGTTTGCACCTCCTTTTCTGGCTTCTCTACCTGAGGCAGCCGCGGCGGAGTGGCCGGTCAGATGTTCGTCGTCTGAGGTTCCAGTTATTCCTCGGGCATGGGTGTGTGTGTTTTGTCCTTGAGTTAGACTAAGCAGTTTGTAAGCCTAGGAACTGACAACCACAGTTGTGGAGTCCCATAGATTTACAAACATTTGAACGCTTTTACCGAGGTATTAAACACAAGGAGAGGCACTGAATTAAAATTTGTGCTGTGGCCGGGATTCTAACCCGCGACCTCTTACTTACTAGGTAGGCGCTTTAGAGCACTTTTCTTTCATCTGGTAGATCCATGGTTCGCGGTCGTTCGTTCAGTTTGTTCGTGGTTGGTCGCTGAATGGTTGGCTCAGCTTTTTTATAACAGTGGACGTTCAGCCCCCTGACCGGGCGCGCTGAGCCACGGCGCCCGGCTAACCACTCAGCTAACACAACGTTGCAGGCCGGCCGCGGTGGCCGAGGAGACTGAGGCGCTTCAGTCACGGTCTACACGGTCACTACGGTCGGGGGTTCGAATCCCCCCTCGGGCATGGATATTTGTGCCGTTCTAGTTCGTAAGTAGTTCATAAGTAGTTTGTAAGTTTAGGGACTGATGACCCCGTAGTTAGGTCCCATAGGCTTAACAAACATGTGAACAGCGTTGCAGCCAAAGCGACTATACGGACTGTCTTAAAGCACGTCTCCTTCCACATACTTTAATTCTGCCTCATGTTTTGTGGAGGGAGACGTGCTTTAATACAGTCCGTGTAGTCGCTTTTGCCGGCTGCGGTGGCCGAGGGGACTGAGGCGCTCCAGTCACGGTCTGCACGGCCACTACGGTCGGGGGTTCGAATCCCAATCGGGTATGGATATTTGTGTCGTCCTTAGTCTTAGGTAGTTCATAAGTAGTTTGTAAGCTTAGGGACTGATGACCCCGTAGTTAAGTCCCATAAGTTCTACAAATATTTGAACATTTTTTGTAGTCGCTTTGGCTGCAACGCTGTGTTAGCTGAGTGGTTAACCGGGCGCCGTGGCTCAGCGCGCCCGGTCAGGGGGCTAAACGCTCTCTGTAATAAAAAACCTGAGCCAACATTCTACTAACACTCAAGAAACGAATCAAACGAAACGACCGCAGAGTTCAGATCTCCCTAAAGGAAAAAAAAAAAAAAAAAAATGGTCTAAAGTAGGGGGTCCCGGGTTCGAATCCCAGACACAGCACAAATTTTAAATCAATGCCTCTCCTTATATTTAATACCTTTGGTATAACGAGACAATGTTGTCTCAAGGAATTGTATTATTTGTTGCTTCTACCTGAGTTCAGATCAATAATTTACGTCGCCACGGAGCAAGTTGCACACGTAATGCTACAGCGAGTTTAGGAAGAAATTAACTGCAGATGGCCTGTGTGCATATAACCATCGGAAGTCGCATAGAATGTATTTAGTTCGAAGTAAAAAAAAAAAAAAAAGACAAGAAAAAAATTTATGCGTTTCCCTATAAAGCAATACTAAGATCACCCCTCGAATTTTCAAACTTGTGAAGTTTTTTCTAAATCACCCTGTGATTTTCCTTTTACGAGTAAGTTATAACAACGAAGGAAAATTAAATTCGTTGCATTTCAGATCACACACAGAGTTGTGTTACGCTTCTCGGGGAGGGGAGTCGATATTCAAAAAGATCAAGAAACACTGACATAGACGGGTAACGAGAACTGCTTTATTGATATGGTGTCTTTTCTTTCCGACATGGCTGATATTAACGGTCGTAATTTTACGAATTGGAAATATTTAAACATATTTTCAGTTTCAGGATATTGAAACAAATTTAACTGCAAAGCTGAAAATTTGTGCTGCACCGGGATATGAACACTGATTTCCCGTTTCTGGCCGGGCATGCTTCCCTTCCTTCCCATATCCTGAACTTACAGCGCACACTCGGGCCAGGTGGAGTAAAAAGGTGATCCAAGAACACATCGAATAACAACGAAGAAATGCGACCACCTACAGCAAGGACCGGAACTACAAAGACCGGAAACCGACCTGACCTCGAGTTTTTTCCGCCTGCGTTTTAACCCAGCCTTCACCTCTCAACGATGTGAGGATGAGGAGTCACCGGAAACGACACGTGGTTCGGATTCCAGGTTAAGCTGTAGGTCGGTCACGTTCCCCGTGTAGGCTAGAGACTCGCAGGTCGTCCAAGTGGTGTCCGATTGAAAGACTTGCATCAGGCCCGTAAGCCACACGAAATTATTATTATCTGTGGTCGAAAATCGACCAATTGTGTTTACAATGGTCACTGGGGATAAAATTTTACGTATCATGTCGGCGGCCTCGCGTGATTATGTTGGCAACATCAACAACATGATAGAAAATCTTTGTCCATTTGTTCAAACCACAAAGAATGACTCGATTAGTGTATCGTACAGACCATGAAGTAAACAAATAATGCTGTTCCTGCTTTATGGTTGACAGGTTCTTTTATGTATCCTCGTCCGCTCAATAAAAATAATTGCCCTCGTAAAGCGAAGATTCCATGAGAAAACATCAGCGTTGTCAAGCGATTGGCTAAAATGAAGACTCACAGGATTCTCACTATTCAGCATCTGTTGCCAACATTATCATAGGAGGCCGCTGGGATATTTGGTAAAATTTAACCGGCACTGGGAGCTATGAAACGGTATCTTTTACGTGTTAACGAAAATGCCTGACACAATAACAACAAATAAAAACGGAAGTATATACCTCTCATGCCATTTTCGAATTATATAACTTTCATTAGCTTAATATTTGA
This sequence comes from Locusta migratoria, assembly GCA_026315105.1. Lineage (NCBI taxonomy): Eukaryota > Metazoa > Arthropoda > Insecta > Orthoptera > Acrididae > Locusta > Locusta migratoria. Next base: position 335,434,327 of record CM048748.1, on the reverse strand, counting down.
AATGGAACTACAATTTCGGTGTTCGTATATTTATACAACGCCAAGAAATAATGTTATTTCTATACTGCGATATTCAGAATTCCAGAGCTGACAACATGTCGACTTCGTAGTTCCACCCGTGCAGCGCTACATGTCTCTCCCGTCGCATCATCATTTATATCGGCATTATCGACTTCGCAGTTCCACCCGAGCACCGCTAGATGCCTCTCCCGGCGCATCATCCTTTATATCGACATTCATATGAAAGCATCCATTTACTTTAACCACTCTTAATCACTGCGAAAAATGATGCATTGAACGGCATAAGAAAGTGAGTTGGGAACACTCCATGTTTCGATATTCACTTATTTTAATACTGCAGATGCGCTGCATTACAGCGTCTTTGGTCGAGGCGAATAGCCAATCAGTGAGCTGATTGTTGGAGAATGTAGAACTTGATCCAAGCTGTAGATAGGAAAATTTCTACTTCCTTTTGCCACTTTTCAAAAAAAATGTTTAAATGTTTGGGACTTAACTACGGGGTCATCAGTCCCTAAGCTTACAAACAACTTATGAACTAGCTAAGACTAAGGACGGCAGAAATATCCATGCCCGAGTGGGGATTCGAACTCCCGACCATAGTGGCCGTGCAGACCGTGACTGGAGCGTCTCAGTCCCCTCGGCCACCGCGGCCGGCTTGCCACTTTTAATGGCTAAATGCAGACATAATATTTATATTCGTGAAATCTACGACAAACAATCTTTCGAATTATGTAACTTTCATTGGCCTTCTTGTACGAATAAATCGGTAATCTATACCACAATTTTTGTGTTAGCGTATTTATATAATTATTTTTAGAGCACACTACGATGATAGTGCCTCCTGCCCAACCTTGCCGTTGAATTTATTTCAAGCCGTTAAATGTTTAAACATAACGAATTCTAACGAAACTTGCGTTCCCGTGGACTGGTCACGTACGGTGTATGGTAAGGAAAACTTGAAATAGTTCCGCAGTATGTCCTTCACGTAACATACGGCGGTTTACAACGTACAAATTTAGATGTATGCGCTTATGATTCAATTCCGAGAAGAATGCGTGTCGCAATCTAAGCGCAATGTCGTCCCCCGCCAGACAGATACATATACGCACGCGCGCAGCCGCGCAGACGGCTGCATTGCTGTGCCGGGCGCGCGTAGCCGCTGGAACGCGAGTGCGGCCAGCTATTTCTGCCGCAGCGCGGAGAACCGCAAATGCCCTTCTTCGGACGGGCGCGCGGCGCGCATGCGCGGCACGTAGCGCGCGTCAGCTGTGCAGGCTAATTAACGAGAGGCGCAGCAGCAGCAGCCGCCGCGTGGCGACACAGCGACAGAGCCCGGCAGCGGCGCTAAATGGACCCACGCAAACCCACACTACTAGTCTTGTGCAGTTCGCGAACGAACTAGTTCCGAAGAGCGCTCCCATAGGCGAACTACGCGAACTAGTTCGCGGATCCCTCGCCTCTTAGTTCGTCCGCTCCTTATATATTTATAAGTCTTTATTATGGCTTTTGGTGACAGTGACCATACAGCCAGCGGTTATTACATTGACAACATTACAATAGAATTGAGATTCTTACAATGTACAGCACAATATTAATAAGTATGTTACATCATATAGCCTTAGAATAAAAGTAGAAAAATAACATGTAAAGACATTAAACAATACATATTTAATAGTATGACAGATATTTGTAATACAATAAAAGTGCAGAAAGCATAGGACCAAATGAGAGGTGCAAAGACAAATAAAAGACAAAATATAATATAAAATCACTTATGCAGTTTCCCGCTGTGCATGTTCAAGGTAAGCACACTAGCTCTAAAATTAGAGCTGTATGCCAGTGACTTTGAGGTAGTCCTTCAGTAAAGTGTACTTAAGCTTGTCGAATCCATGAAGGAGGACAGTGACACTTGTGGGGAGGGGGTAACCCCTCGCGACCAGCGTTCGGTAGAATACACTTTGTGCGGCCGTGTACTTGGTGCATGCCAGTATGATGTGGTTGAGATCCGCCACTGCCGTTACATCTTTGTCGCAATGTCGAGAAGCGATGATTTTCAAACGGTGTAGGTGGGCAGGGTAACATCCATGCCCCAGTCTCATCCGAATGATAGACGTTGCATGACGTCTACTAAGCGTCATCGATGAAAACCACGGTCGTGAGGAGACTTTTGGTTGTATAGCTGCCAGGTGTCCTCCCTTAAACACATGAGAGAGGTGCCATTCGTGGTCCCAAGTGCGATAGGCAGCTTTCCGAATCGTCGTTCGTAAGTCTGTATATGGAATCGGCGTGGGGCGTTGTTGTCCTTCCGTAATACTTCTCTTGGCAAGGCGGTCTACTGTTTCGTTATGGGGTATACCTCGATGTCCTTTAATCCAAAGTAAGTGGATGTTTATGCCCACTGTCTGTGCATTTGTTATGGCCTCCAAGACGTCCAATATATATCTATTCGTTCGTTTGTCAAACGTCGGATGTTGTAATTTTTTCAGCACGCTTTGAGAGTCCGTGAGGATCAATATAGAGTTAAATGTTCGTGCGCCGTAATAAATGGCCTCCCTGATGGCTAGTAACTCTGCCGTGTAAATAGATGACGCAGGCGGAAGCGCAAACATTTGGTAGGTGCCGTTAGAGGGGCAAAAGAAGGCGTATCCCACCCCTGCTTCAGTTTTAGAGCCATCAGTATAGATGTGAGCATGCTGTGGCCAGTTGCGGAGAAGAAACTGTTCCACGTCGAGAGTGATGTTGGTCCCCGTTGTGTAGTCTGATGGCAAATGTGTCACCGGGACTGGGTTGAAAAACAGATGATAAGAATAACGGAAACAAGGAAGTTTGGTGTCCTGTATGATGAGTGGGAAGAGATGTCTCCATTTCTCGTAGCTGCGAACCAGTAAAGGAGCTCGGGTCATGCCTCTTCTGTGATGCATTTCTGTTATGTTCCAAAATTGGTGTACCGTTTTGAGAGAGGCACTATCACATATTGACGCTCGGCTGAGGAGGAAAATATCGGACAGCATCTGTCGACGTATAGTTAACGGCATTTCAGACGCTTCCACGAGCAAGGCGTTGGTGGGTGTTGACTTCATAGCTCCGAGAACAAGACGAAGCATTCTGTACTGGAGGACATCAAGTTTGCGCAGGGTCGATTGCGCTGCAGTAGCGTAGACGATACTGCCATAATCCAAAACGGAGCGGATCAAGACCTTATAAAGAGTAAGGAGTACCGTCGGATCGGCTCCCCACCAAACTCTGGCAAGCATACGCAGGATATTTGCAGTAGTGTCCACTTTGTCCAAGAGATATTCAACATGGCGCGTCCACGTCAGTTTGCTGTCGAAGTAAACACCAAGGAACTTAGCATATGACCGAACAGGCAGTTTGTATGGACCGAGCTGAAGGTCTGGAGAGAAATAATTCTGTCGTTTCCTCGTGAATATCACCACAGTAGATTTTTCAGGCGACAGCGTGAGTCCGTGGTCTAACTCCCATTCAGCCAGTTTTTCACATGCAGTAGTAAGCCATATGTTAGTCACCCAAAAGCACGACGAGTGGGCGTATATACAAACGTCGTCCGCGTACTGTAGAACTTTGACAGTAGGATGAAAGATAGAGTCTAAGTCGGCAACATACAAGGCGTATAGCAAGGGGCTTAATATCGCACCTTGCGGGAGGCCACGGGAAACGATTCGTGGGCCATGTAACACATTGTCCTGGTCACGGATATAAACAGTGCGGCAACAAAGTAATCTGTATATAATTCTTAACACCTTTAGCGGGAGATGCAAAAGTTGTAATTTATTTATAAGTTTATGTATCAAAACATTGTCATAAGCCCTCGAAAAATCAAGAAAAAGAGCCGTCAAATACCCATTTGTCAGGAATGTTTTTTCGATGTCCATAGCAAGAGATGTTATATTATCGTAAGTGCTCTTCCCCTTGCGAAAACCGTATTGTGTCCGTGGGAACAGATCGTGATGCTCTAACCACCATTCTAACCGGACCTTGAGGAGACGTTCAAAGGTCTTGCACACGCATGACGACAATGCAATGGGGCGATACGACGTTGCCTGACCAGGGTCTTTTCCAGGTTTCAATATAGGAACCAATACCTGAGTGGTCCAGTCGGTTGGAACAGACCCCTCTCGCAAGATGTCATTAAAGATATTCAAAAGAATAAGTTTTGCATCATCAGACAAATTGCGTATCATGGAGTAATGTATCTGGTCATGCCCGGGCGACGTATCGGTCGAGGGCGGCAGCGCACTGTTGAGTTCAGCGAGGGAGAACGGTGAGGTGAGATCATCTTGAAGATCTTCAACGGCGATATTTGTGGTGGGATCAATGGGTTCTGGCATGGCCGTAAGAGGAGCTACAATGTTGGCAAACTCGTCTATCCAGGTCTGTAACCGCTTGGGAGGCATTGGTTTTCGTTTGAGTGAGTTAACTTTCGACCAAATCCTTCCGACAGGAGTATGCAGGGATAACTGTTCACAAAATTTCTTCCAATGTTCTTTTTTACAAGTCTTGAGAAAGCGTTTGGTAGTCGCATCTATACGTTTGTAGGCGAGGTAGTTTTCCCATGTGGTTTCCCGTTTAAAACGGCTACATGCCAGTCTCCTTTGCGCCACTCTGAGACATGGTTTCAACCAGATACCATCGTACGCTTCCAAGGATACCACGTTTACCGCCAGGACAGAGATGATGGTCGAGGAGGAGTCGCCCTCTTTATCAATAATATGCTGCATCACACCCCTGTTCTGATTTCTCATGACGATATTGAAAGCTTTCAAGCGATAGCAGTAAACTTCTCATCTCCAATTGGTCGAATAACTATTGTGGCGCTCTACAGCCGACCACGGTCATACATTACCATTGAAGAGTGGTACGCTCTGGTACAACAGTTGGAACCTCCATTTCTGTTCTGCGGGGATTTTAATGCACACAACAGATTGTGGGGGTGTGCATATAACGATAGGCTGGGTGATGGCATTCTTGATATTATCGACGAGTTCAATCTTATCATCCTCAATGATGGATCCCCTACGTTACTTCCATTACCCGGACAGAGACCATCAGCCGTCGATTTGACTTTGTGTTCAGCGTCTGTTTCTTCATTCTTTACATGGTCTGTACTTTCATATCCTATGGGTTCCAACCATTATGCTATTCTGCTCTCTTCACCAACCTCGTCACCGAACACGGTCTGTCGGCCGTCTCGCAAATGGAATGTCAGGAGGGTAGATTGGTCTCGGTATAGTGCCATCATGGATACACAACTTTCGTCGTTCCCCACCGAGTTGTCACCGCAAACAAGGTACGCTCATTATAGGAATTGCATCAACCTCGCAGCATCGCAGTCAATCCCACAGACGAGGGTGGTAAATGGCAGTAGACGTCTGCCGGTTGCCTGGTGGAACCAAGAGTGCTCGCGTCGAGTGGCGTCCGCTCCTTTTCCGATGACTGACGGGTAACAGCGAGGGGACGCGAGAGCGCGCAGAATCGCGAGATTTCCTTCTGCCAGTTATTATTTCGAGCTGAGATGCAGCTCAGCTGTAGTTTTGTAGCGGTAGCAAAAGCCAAAACGAGTGGACGAACTAACAAGAGCGACCTATTTCGCGGCCGAGGTGCGAACTAAAAGGAGAGCTACCGGTCGCGAACTAAAATATGCGCTATAGGTCGCTAACTAAAATATGCACGATAGGTCGCGACCTATCGCGCATGTTTTAGGTCGCGACCTAAAATATGTACGATAGGTCGCGACCTAAAACATGCGCGATAGGTCGCGACCTAAAACATGCGCGATAGGTCGCGACCTAAAACATGCGCGATAGGTCGCGAACTAAAACATGCGCGATAGGTCGCGAACTAAATATGCGCGATAGGTCGCGAACTAAAATATGCGCGATGGGTCGCGAACTAAAACATGCGCGATAGGTCGCGAACTAGTATATGCTCGATAGGTCACGAACTAATATAAGCTCGATAGCTCACGAACTAAAATATGCGCGATAGGTCGCAAACAGAATTAAAAATCACGTGTTTGCCTTCTGCTGATAAGAGTCATTTCGAGGTTAGCGTCTGCCTGCTAGATTACATAGTTCAGTGCTACGAAATTTCTGCTTTGAAGTATTCTGCACTTTGCAATGTCTGACTACTAAATTCCATAATGGAGTAGCCGAGAGGTCTAAAGCGTCTCGCTGCGGAGCGCGCGGTTGCTCGCCGTGATGGTTCGAGTCCTGCCTGGGGCATGTGTGTGTGTGTGTGTGTGTGTGTGTGTGTGTGTGTGTGTCCGTAGGTTAGTTTACCTAGGTTTAAGTAGTTTGTACGCTACGGACTGATGACCACGCAGTTTGGTCCGATAGATTTACAGACATTTGAACAGTTTTGAAATTCCACAATGCCCAGCTATAGAGATAACTCTAAACTTAAACGCGATAAATTATCAACAAACTGTTTCTTTTGGTTTGCGTGATATCTTTAGCGGCTCAAGCAGCAAGCGCATGAAGCAGATAGGTGGGGGAACTTCTCCCTCTACCTGCATGCGCAGACCACGCCGCTCAGCCGTCACTGGGAGCGGACGAACAAGTTCGTGGAAGAGCTGCGAACTAAAGTGAGCGCTCACGATCGCGAACTATTATGCGCAAGTCTACACACTACACTCACAAATGGTCGAGGACCACACCAAAAAAAATTCACAATTTTTTAAAGTTCAATTCCGTTACACGCATTTGATATTTTTACAGCACTTTATATATTCCTGAAAGACCAAAGTATCGTTTTTCCGCAGAGTCTTCGTCCGTTGCACATCCTCACACCATCGTGGAAATAAACGGAGGCCTCACATGTTTGGTAAAAATTACCAAACCGTGAACACAATGAGGTGAGAAAGTCGTGCAATTCCGAAGCCAACGAGAAATACAGGCCATGTCGTGCACGTCACCTCATTAGAGAAGGCTTGAAACAATGCGGTTGTTAGCTGACTGGCTGGCCACTCGGCAACACCGCGTAGTGGACAAGGTCCCACAACAGGCCATGCCATGTTACACCGAGAGGCCACGAACTCTAGCTGACTAGCAGCCACTACGAGGCAGTGGGCTGTGCCAACACCGTCTAGGTACAAGGCCTCACAACACGTCTGTGTCACATCACAGCGATAGGCTGTCGTCACAAGCTCACTAGCTGACCGTTGGGACACAGCCCACTGCCTCGTAACTTAAGCCAGTTAGCTTGCGAGGGCAGCCTATTGGTGTGACGTCACACAGACTCGTTGTGAGGCCTTGTATCTAGACGGTGTTGGCTGTGCTCCAGCTAGCGTTCGCGACCACTGTGTGATGTGGCACAGCCTGTTGTGATGCCTTGTCCTCTTGTCACTGGGGCACAGCGCAGTGTCTCATAGCGGTTAGCCCGTCAGCTAGCGACAGAGTTGTTTCAAGCCTTCTCTGATGATGTGACATGAGCGATACGGCCTGTCTTTCTCGTTGGCCTCCTGGAATACATATTTACACGAAGTGTAAAAGTGTGGTGAATTCGCAGAACTGTGAAAGTTTTTCGACTTCATTGTTGCCACACGACGGGAATCAACAGCCTTTCTACACGAAATATGTCAAGATTTTTATTTGTATTTTATTTTATTTTATTTTATTATTATTTATCTTTATTTTTTTATTTATGTATCGTTTTTCCGCAGAGTCTCCGTCCGTTGCACTTCCTCACACCACTGTGGAAATAAACGGACGACTCACATGTTCAGTAAAAATTACCAAACCGTGAACACAATGAGGTGAGAAAGTCGTGCAATTCCGAAGCCAACGACAAATACAGGCCATGTCACGCACGTTTTTGAAGCGTCAAGATATTAATTTGGCCAAGGGATAATCGCCTTCTGTCTCTTCTGAGAGCAGTGTGCTGTTACCAGGAATGGAGTGTTGGGGTATCAGAACAGTAAGAAGCGAATTTCTATTTTAATTTCATTTAATTTAATTTTCTATTATTATTAAAAAAAAGGAGAGAGAAAATTATTATTAATAATAACAATAATTGACAATTATTAATTAATGTTGTGAAAAACAAATCATCTGTGGAACTAAAAGAAAAAAAAGTGGAAGAGCAGTATCTTTGCTTTTTAATTAGCAGTTAGTCTTGTCTTGACTTCTCGAGCAGTTAGAAGTGATGAGCTGTCTCATTTTTTTCTTCTATGTAAAATTTCAGTTGACATGTAAATGTTTTTACAAAAATACAAATCCTTTTCAAGAGTGAAAAGTTTCGTCTTAGTTCATTACTTCGGCCTTAAAGTGAACGACTTAATGACCCTGAGATGTGATGAAGCAATCAACAATAAGAAGACATTTTGAAAACTGTCGGTATTTTTTTACATGAGTTTATTCTACGGTTTCTCTGAAGTTTATTAATATTGACTGCAGTTCTTCTTTGCTAAGTTTCATTAACATTTAAAATATATATATATATAATCATATTTCACAATATAAAGATGTTCCGATATTATTTAACAGTATAGAGATGTTCCACAGCAGCATTTTTCATTCTGATTCCTAAATTTTATTCTACAAGCTGCGTCTGAGGAGTTCAGTGAATTGGTCCAATATTATACAAAACACAGTACCGAGGACGAGGTTCCCGCACATACACATTGAAGGACATGTCAACAAGTGCCCCTATTGTGCAAAGCACTGCAGTGAAGCAGTGGGACACGCTGCGACCCAGCTAACAGGGTCACTCTGAGAATTCGTATCACTGCAATATTGAGCGCAAAATGGAGCAATGGAACAATCTGTTAACAACACTTTTTGTTTCAAATTAGGAAAAATGGCTTCAGAGACCCATGGGATTTTAGTCCAAGTGTATGTTGTTGAAGCAGTAAGTAAAATACTGTGTTTGAGTGATTGCGGAGATACAACAAGATGTGATCTCAGTGCTTAGACCGAATCCACAAGAAACGTTTGCTGACAGTTTCCAACGGATGTAAAGCCGATGTCAGAAGTGTATTGTAGCCAACAGTGATTACTTTGAAGGCCAGTAAAGGTATTTTGATTGTAACTCTTGTTTCCTATGTTTCCTGAGACCATTCAACGACTATTCAGACGCACCTTGCACCATATTAGACTAGCTGTCGTACACGATATGGATTGTAAATTACTTATTCAATATTTATTCACGAAAAATTAAATAAACGACACGCCGTCTTTAAAATTATTTACTGGAATCAACACATAGTCAAAGAAACTATAACGAACAGACAAGAGACGGAATGGCCGTGTGGTCTAAGACATGATGCTATGGACTGGTCGGCCGTTCCCGCCAGAGATTCGAGTCCTCCCTCGATCGTATGTATGTGTGTGTGTGTGTGTGTGTGTGTGTGTTTTGTCCTTAGTGTAAGTTAGTTACACTAGTTTGTTAGTCTAGCCACTGATGACCATTGCAGTTTGGTCCAAAGGTTTAGAAACATTTTTGAACATACAAAATACTATTACGTTTTGTGTCCACAATTTTCTGGACTTTTAACGAGGCTCAGCAGTAGCTAAATTTAGCTAGACTTTCAAGATTTTCAAATATTGGTAAACGTAAGAAACCAAACTGCTGAGGTCGTCGGTGGTAGACTTACGAACTACTTATACAAAGGACAACACACACACACATATGCGCGCCCGAAGGACGACTCGAACGTCCGACGCGAGCGGCCTCACGATCTGTAATGTGGCGCCCCAGACGGCAAGGTTATTCCCGCGTGGCTAACTAGACTATGAACCATTTTGTCTTATGATCATTCCATTAAAAATGGTTTTTACGATATCCATTTATCTACCTTCGTGAAAAGTTTGAACTGATAGATAGACGTTTAGTGTGTACAAGCGGTGCGCTTCTAAATCGTCTTCGAAACACTTCTTTTTTTTCCATTTCTCTGGTATATTACCCAAGTGGCATCAGATTTCATCCTGAGACTACACGATTTCAGGCATGCAACTTTAGCCCCTATTCACGATGAACTTACTTGTCTCAGTTGACTTCTCGAGACGAGTCGGTCTACTGCAGTACCCCTGGCGTGTTATTTCCCTACTGACTTTCGCTTGTGTCAAGCAGTCGTTTTCGTTTGGACGAAAACACCAAGAATGTAGAGCTGTCTGCTGTGTAGTTTCTATCTGAATGAAGAAGTGAGGTAATGAGAACACTTTTAACGCAGGAGTAGAAAACGATAATTGAGTTCATTAATGATGAAAATGTAGTCTTAGTTGATGTTCTCATCAAATGTCAAGTACCGCAGTAAATTTTGTATGTATTTCAGAACCCAGATAACAGTAAAAGTGTCATTCAAACATTTCAAAACTTCACACATTTATTTGCGGAAGAAAATGTATAGTGGCACACACATCTAACAATATCGAAAACGCAGTAAAAAGCGAGTATTTACTTGAGTTTTCATGTATTTTTTCCTCCCGAACGGTTAAAATAACATCGCAAATAATTTTTTCATCTGATAACTCTGACTCTTTCACTGTTAAAACACGTTTACATATTTACGTTCGTGTTTCTGTACAGTGTAGGATTTTGTCCGTAAAACGAAAATATTTTTCTGCTTGCGCTGCACATATTTCGTCTCTTTTGTAGGAGAAAACTAGTACAAAAAAGAACATTTTCAGTGTGATGAAGCAAACAAGAGAATAAAGTTAAAGAAGAGAAGAAAGCATTTCTGTAATATGAATTGAGCTCGACCAGAATAGATTAACTTCCGATGTCAGCAGACACCACTACAGTTCCTTGCTTCTGCGCATGCGCTTTCTGCGGCACGCTCGAAAATTTAGGACCCCATACTCGGCCCAATCTATAGCTCATGACGTCATAGGCGCACTTAAGGCTCCTGTATGTACGAGCTGACACATCCGCCATTTTCATTTCTGTAGCTCGTAAGTTAAACATACTGCGGTGCTAGAGGATTTGCTTCACGGCACTTTAGCACGACATTATGAGTGGTTGTGTTGCCATAAACTTCTCAGATCATTCCAGAGGTGGCTACAGAATCTTTAGTTTTCGGAGAGATTCTGAGAGAAGAAAAAAATCAATCGTTAACTGTCGGCACAAAAAGTGGGGACCGGGACCAAGACCACAGTTATGTATTGTAAGTAAATATTATTTATTATTATGACTTGAAGTAATATTTAATAGCAAAGCTGCATGTCGGGAGTTAGCAGTCGCAAACTATCATAACGCAACAAAACATCAAAGAACATACTGTTTTTAGAGCACAATATGTGTGTATTATGTAGTATATTGAGAAATACACCACATCAAAAAGTTTTGTACTGAGATTGCACAAATTGTTGAAGATACTTCTATTACGTTATTGCGAGAAAGTATTACAAACACTAAAACGGAAAAGATAAATATACTGGGCAAAAAGTTTAGTTAAGGCTGTGGCAGCGTACTATGCTGATATAGGCAACTACTGTTGAATGCTATTTGTAGTATTTCGATGTTTTATCGTCATAACTTGTAGTATGCAATTTAAAAGAATGGTACCGATGTTTTCTCCCAAAATACACCCTCAATTAAATTTCTCATTAGTAAATGCCAATATTGACACTTATATATAAGAGACTTATAACTGACAGAAAATACTTACGGCTGCGGCGGTGTAGTGTGCTAATGTTGGCAACGAAATGCTTGCTTTAAAAGGATTATTAAATTACTGACAAGGCAAGGGTATGTTACATACGAAAACCTGTCAAACTTAGAGAAGGTTCAACATAAAGGATTACTCCCCTCATTCTATAGATTAGATTTTCAAATAGCATTCAACGGTTGTTGCCAACATCGGCACCATGTGCCTCTCCAACCGCGAACTTTAGATCCTGTACTCTAATACGCTTTTTCGTTTTAGTGTTTGTAATACGTTCTGAAACTTTCTCAATAACGTAACAGAAGTACATTTAGCAATGCGAGTACAAAAATCTGATGTGGTGAATTTATCACAGCAGACTACAAACACTTATTGCAAGACGGCAAACAAACCATGCATATTGACAGACATTATTCAAATACAAGCCAAGATCGCTTAAAACCTTTATCTAGATGACCAGAATTAAACGTAGTACGCGATTTTTATCACAGAAATATAAGTTTATATGTTTCTTGCGCTTTTTTTCTTTATTTGGACAGAAAAAAAAGCAGAAATAAGTAAAGAAAACACGAGATATGCGTGTTTAATCAACATATCGATGTAAACAAGAGCGGAATGCAGCTCACAGTAGCACGATCTAAGGCTCTACGGCGGGCACTTACAAAATATTTCACGAAACTTGAACAAAACAACACGTACTGTGTTTAGCATTCGCAGGAATGAAAATGGCGGAGGCGCCAGCCTGGTGTTTTTAGGAGCTCTAGGCGCACTCGCGATGGTGTTGGCTGCTGATTTACACGCAGGCACGAAAGGCGCACGGACTTGGAGTAGTCAATTTTCACCACAAAGTCGATCGTGTAAAACGGTCTTTAGCAAATAGTGAACGGAGTAGCGGTACGTTGCGACTTTTGAAGTGGGCCGGGAGAGTCTTATTCGGTTATGAAGGCGGCGGTCGCGCGCGTAGCAATGCGGTGTGAAACAGAGCACGGGGACAACGGCGCAGCGCGACGCCGCTTCCGGGGCACACTTCCGCTCCGCCCACGCCGACCGGCCTACCTGGTGACCACTAAGTGACGGCGCTCTGACTGGGGAACGCTCGCCGAGCGACGTGGCGCGTCACGCACTGGACTCGCATTCGGAAGGACAGTGGTCCAAATACATCTCCGACCAAACAAATTTAGGTTTTCCATTGATTGCCCAAAATAACTATAGGCAAATGCCGGGACGGTTCCTGCAAAAGGACAAGGCCTATGTCATTCCCCATTCCGAGCGTGAGCGTGAGCTCCGTCTAATGACCACGCTGTCGACGGGACTTTAATCTTCCTTCCTTAGCGAACACTCCCGTGATACTACAGTCGTTTTGTTTCAGTAGCTGCAATAGTTTGTGCTGTATTCTTTTTACAAGAAAAGAGACAATTTGCGTGTATGATCACTATGTTACATCTGTTAAATATGAAAACCTGGGCCGGTCGCGGTGGCCGAGAGGACTGAGGAGCTCAGGTCACGGTCTGCACGGCCACTACGGTCGGGGGTTCGAATCCCCCCTCGGGCATGGATATGTGTGCCGTCTTTAGTATGAGGTAGTAGATAAGTGGTTTGTAAGTTTAGGGACTGATGACCCCGTAGTTAAGTCCCATAAGCTTAACAAACATTTGAAAACCTGGGAGGAATAACGATGAATGTCACAATGTAATAAAAAAACGAGGTATTTGAATTTTGAAGTGTGATACGCTTTATTACCTATGCGTGACATAACAGAAAGACAGTATTTGCTGTATGTAAACCTCAGAGTAACAATATAGTGAATGAGTTTCAAGAATGTCTGACCCATAACAATGGAGAAAATACAAAAATGAGATCACAATGACAAAACAAAAGCTGGAAGAATTATGAATGTATTCCACATTCTTCACACCTAACTTTCATTTTACACCACTAAACGCATGTCTTTAGAACACAAGTATCGTAATCGACGAGTGATGCATAAAACTACAGTTTAAGTAGTGCATTCACCCGTAGTGCTGTGTTTTTTTATGTCTTTTGATTACTCTGTTGTTAGAAGTGTGGACAGTTCCTGAAAACCAATACCCACAAAGATTGTAGCGTTATTAGTACCGGTAGTACTAATAATAGTACTTACTACAAGTCTATAAAATATGCAGCAGCGGTTTATAGAGGACCCATAGCACATTTAGCGCCAATGAAAACATCAACAGAAACTACAGAGAAACTCTACAACATGGCACAATAATCCCAAAATCACAAAAAATGGACCTTCATCGTTATTCCCCCCCAGATCTTCATATCATTGGGATAAACTGGTACAGGCATGCGTACGCAAATGTAGAGAAACCTAGACGTTTAGAGGACGATGCTGTGATCGGCAACGCATATATAAAGCAGGTGTCTGGCGCAGGCGGTCACTGCTGCTGCAATGGCAGGTTTATCACGATTTAAGTGAGTCTGAATGTGGTGCTATGGTCGGGTCACGAGAGATGGGACACAGCATCTGAGAAGGGGATGACCAAACATCTACTTCGATTTGACGGGTCTGCGATATGTAACGGGGCAGTGGTTTTCAACCTGCAGGTCGCGACCCCCAGGGGTCGCATACTCTTGCTCGGGCGGTCGCCGTCACGGGAAGAAGTATTTGCCGTCACGGGAAGAACTAGAGGTTCAGTAATACAAAAACGAATACCAAATTCAAATATATTTAATGTTAAAATTACATAGTTCTTTGACTTTATCACAGATTGTTTTATAAAACAGTGTGTTGATGATGAATAAGCGCAAAGTCTGAAAACTGTTTTCAGGAACCAGTCGAGAGGTAAGAAAATTTTATACGATTAGTAAATCTGAAAAATTAAAAGCGGATCTACTTCTTTACAAATTGTCTGTACAGTGGGACCTTTCTTAATGAGCATAATACGCCTCTGAGACTTGTCTGAAATGCGAAATAGTCGTTAAGCAAAACATATTTGTCAGTCGGAAATCATGGCGAAAAATACATTAAAAAATTCGTCCAACAATAAAGAAGATTAAATTTGTTACCTTTGAGAGAACATAGTTTTGTTATGGTTCTTGAGTTTGGAGAGGGAGGGGGGTCGCCAGAATATTTTTAAATATTTGGAAGGGGGTCGCATATTCGAAAACGTAAAAATAGGGGGAACTTCCCTAACTATCTGGTTAAAGTCCTAAATGTCACTGGGACCCTGAATATCGAAATGGTCGTGTTTGATTTTCCCTGCCAGGTACATGTACTAGAAATGTAGCATTCCAAGTACAGCAGCGCAGCGCAGCGGATCAAGTGTACAGATACCACGTTGGAGGTTCCGTGTTCAATTCTACGTGCACTTTTTTCCAGTTTTGTTTTACATGAAGTTTACGAACATATTCCGTTTCATGTAATATTGTTCGCAAATAAGTAAACTCTCCCCATATCTCACGTCGTTTGTTCTTTGTTTGATTCTTTATTAGAATCCGGCATGTGTGATGTGCCTTCTGATTCTCCACATACATTTCCGGTAGACGTACTTGGTTCCGTGTTTACTCATAATATACGCTCACGATTCTGCAAACTCTCCGTGCTGGCCACGGACGCGAATGCGAGAGGCCCAGACCCCAGTACGACCCCTGACCCAGAATTCTTTAATGGATCCTAACGGTACTGTGGAGAGGGGTAAACAAAGCTTCCCTTCTATGAAATTTCGGTTATACTGGTACCTATATATAACCTGCATATACCTGCGAATACCAATATGGTATTTCAAACGTACAATTATTATACTGACTATAATTTACATTATCTTCTTACAAATAAATATATCACGACTAAAACACTTATTTGCGAACAGTATCGCATGAAACGGAATGTATTTGTAAATATGATGCAACATAAAATTGAAAAAAAAAGGCGGTAGGGGAGACTGGGTATAGTCGATACACTTCTTACTTTCTGGTTTTTGTATTCTTTTCTCTATAACTGTACTGAAACAAATACAAAATGCTTGATTGTTCAGCTAGCTCAGGAATAATCCTAAAATAAAAGGCGAAAGCGTCTAGTAGAACTTTACTTTCAGTTCACAAAACAAAGCGGCAAGCAAGCTTCTCCTCTGGCACAAGCGTGCTTACTGCGTATCGATAGGTTCCCCGTCCACTCCTGTTCAAAAATATTCAAATGTTTATAGAGCTTATGTGACTTAACTAGGGGGGTCATCAGTCCGTAAACTTACGAACTACTCATGAACTACCTTATACTAAAGACGGTACAAACATCCGGGGGGGGGGGGGGATTCGAGGGGGGATTCGAACCCCCGACCGCAGCGGCAGTGCAGACCGTGACTGGCACGCCGCAGACCACTCGGCCACCGGGGCCGGCTCCACTCCTGTTCCCGCTTGCAAACGTCTTCACGTTTGGAAGTTATTTGCCCTGTATCAACTTGATCCTGTATCAACTAGACCCGGTCTCCCCTACATGTGGAGGAATCGAACACGGAACCTCCAGCGTGGTGTCTGCATACTTGATCCGCTGCACTACGCTATGTGCTTGGAATGCATGCTCATTTCTGGTATGTATACCGGGAAGGGAAAATGAAACACTTCTAGATCCAGGGTCCAGTGGCATTTTAGGATGTTAACCAGATACTCAGGGGAGGGCCCCATATAACATATCTCAGACCCGCGAAAATCGAAGCCGGAAATGTTTGGTCACCCCCATGTCAGAGGTAGCGATGATGTGCGGATTTTCCGTTATGACCACTTCACGATTGTGCCGTAAATATCGGGAATCCCGACAAACATAAAATCTTTGACATCGTTGCGGCCGGAAGAAGATTGCAGATCACGTTCGGCTAATCATAGCCCTCATCAGTCTTCTAGCTAAAATAGAAGAGCACAGGACAGAAAACTAACTGAACTCACATAACAGTATACGATATCCGAAATTGGCATAACAACAAATAACATACCATATGTCAGCAAGTGTGCTTACAACAGCCACAGCTATTTATTAAGTGTAACATACTCGAGTTTTTAAAAATATTACAACAGACTATGACAACAGTTTGTCAATACAGAAAATCCCTAGCGCCTTCTAAGTGACATAACGACACATATGTTTAAAATTTTTAAAAATACTATAAAAATGTGCTAAAATTCAAATAAGAACAAAAATATAGTATTATAAAACTTAGAAAGTTTTAACAATCCTAACAGGTTCATTACATAAGGTATACTGATTTTAAGAAATTCAGAATGACATGACGCTTCATGTAAAAAACTTTGTTGGCAAAGCACAGATGTATAATTATGTAAAGCAAATTTAAAATGTTTTCAAAAATTAGGAAGATCATGAAATTAAAAACAAGTAGGACAAAAAAGAAAAAGTAGAGCCATGAGGCTATGGAAGTGCACAAAGCTATATAAATAAAACTTTGATTTGTTACTAATTAAAAATACTGACAGCTAATTTATAAAAAGAAGACGAAAAATTCGAGAAAGTATTCTTTGACTATTTGTGAATAAACCATTGGTGGCAGGTTACCACGAAAATATTTTCCTGAGAAATATTCATAAAAGATGGTGCTGGCAAAAAATCAGGCTAATGTAATCATTTTTTTTTTCCAATCTCGCATGTGATCAACTTCATGTGTTCATATGTAGCTGGATCTATTGTTTTATAACTTCTGTATATCAAGTACTATTATTTAAATGCTGTTACTTTATTGCACCTGGGCTTTGTTTAGCTGTAAGCCTTTTAGTGGCTATCATGTAAACGATTTCGATGTGTAATAAATCAATTTATATCATGACTGATGGCTATTTTCCTGTCACAGATTATCAACTGTCGCTGCTTCACAACGATCCAAAATCGAATCAAACGTAAAAAAGAAAGAAAACGATTATTAATTCAGCAGGCATATTTGATTTGATTCACCGCCATCAAAATTAGTGTTCTACCTTTTACTCGGTACGAGCAGTTCGTACTCAAATCACTGTCAAAAATTTCATAAAGTGTCAGAAATTGATGAAAAGAATGAAATCAGTTTCATAATGCTGATCGTACTACATGTGAAATTCGGAAAAGACTCGCCATCCACGAAGAAGTGCTGTCTTTTGCTTCAAGCAAGACGAACGCCGTTACTGTTTAGAATTGTGTTGTTGTTATGGTCTTCAGTCCGGAGACTGGTTTGATGCAGCTCTCCACCCTACTCTATCCCGAGCAAGCCTTTTCATCTCCTCATAAGAACGGCAACCCACATCCACTTGAATCTGCTTACTATACGAGTCTCTTGGTCTCCCTCTGCGATTTTTCCCCCACACACTTCCCTCCAATGCTAAATTTACAATTCCCCGATGTCTAAGAATGTGTCCTACCAAGCGATCCCTTCTTTTAGCCAGGGTATGCCAAAAATTCCTTTTCTCACCAATTCTGTTTAGTACTTCTTCATTGGTTATGCAATCTACCCACCTAATCTTCAGCATTCTTCTGTAACACCACATTTCAAAAGCCTCTATTCTCTTCCTGTCCACACTGCTTATCGTCCATGTTTCACTCCCGTACAAGGCAACACTCCACACAAATGCCTTCAGAAAAGACTTCCTTACACTTAAATTAATATTCGATGTTAGCAAATTTCTCTTTTTCAAAAATGCTTTTCTTCCCATTGCCATTCTGCATTTTATATCCTCTGTACTGCGACCATCACATGTTATTTTACTACCCAAGTAACAAAACTCATCTACCACCTTCATTGTTTCGTTACCTAATCTAATTCCTTCAGCATCGCCTGATTTTCTAAGAGCGCATTCCATTATTTTTGTTTTGCTCTTGTTAATATTCATTTTATATGCTCTCTTCAACACACTGTCCATTCCATTCAACTGCTCTTCCAGATCCTTTGCTGTCTCTGACAGAATTACAATGTCATCAGCAAAACGCAATGTTTTTATTTCTTCCCCCTGTACTTTAATCCCTATTCCAAATTTTTCCTTGCTTTCCTTCACCGCCTGCTCGATGTACAAATTGAATAACATTGGAGAAAGGCTACAACCCTGTCTTACTCCCTTCCCAACTGATGCTTCCTTTTCATGCCCTTCGAATCTAATAACTGCGGTCTGGCTTTTGTACAAGTTATAAATAACTCTCCTTTCCCTATATTTTACCCCTGCTGACTTCAGAATTTGAAAGAGTGTATTCCAGTCAACATTGTCAAATGCTTTCTCCAAATCTACAAAAGCTAAAAATGTAGGTTTGCCTTTCCTTAATCTATCTTCTAAGATAAGACGTAAAGTGAGTATTGCTTCCCGGGTTCCTATGTTCCTCCTGAATCCAAACTGATCTTCCCCGAGGTCAGCTTCTACCAGCTTTTCCATTCTCTTGTAGGTAATTCGTGTTAAAATTTTGCAACCATGACTTATCAAACTGATGGTTCTGTAATTTTCACACCTGTCTGCGCCTGATTTCTTTGGAAGGGGGTTTATTACATTTTTCTTAAAGTCTGAGGGTATTTCGCCTGTCTCATAAATCCTACACACCAGTTCAAATAGTCTTGTCATGGCTGGCTCTCCCAGACACTTTAGTAGCTCTGAGGGTATGTCATCTACTCCTGGGGCCTTGTTCCGACCTAGGTCTTTCAAGGCTCTGTCAAATTCATCTCTCAGTATAGCATCTCCTATTTCATCTTGATCTACGTCCTCTTCCCTTCCTACCACATTGTCTATAAGTTCATTTCCTTTGTAGAGCTGCTCTATGTACTCTTTCCACCTTTCAGCTTTCCCTTCTTTGCTGAGAACCGGCTTCCCATCTGAGTTCTTGATATTCATAGAATTATCACTGACAAAAGTTTACGGTAGTATTACTAACCATTTTGTACACGATTAAGAGAGCAATCGTTTCAGGTTTTATCAACTACCTCTAGCAGTATAGAAAACTGCTCTGGAGAAAACGCCACACAGTGGAATGACTCTTCAACGAACTATCTGGAATAATCTTATAGCGGTTAAAGCCTCCATCGTCGAGGAAGGACGCCCAGCCTGAAGATTTGCCGAACTCCACCGGATCGCCTGGAAGCTTGCCCAACCGGTCTGTCTTGAAACAGCGTCTCCAAGAAGTTACTCGAGACGCTAAACGTTTCGCAAGAAAAACGGCTGTGTTGTAACTGAATTGATGTTGGAGGATAGTACATTTTACTGAAATGACCAATGAGGGTTCCCACAATTCGATTGAAACAAATAATTAGTGTGTGTGGGGAGGTAAAAATCGCAGAGAGAGATCAAGACATGAATACAGCAAACAGGTTCAAATAGATGTTTATTGCCGTTCTTATTCGGAGACGATGCGGCTTCACAGAATAGGGTAGAATATAGTGGAGAACTGTATCAAACCAGTTTCAGGAATGAAGATAGCAATACACCAAGTGTTCTACCGCACCTTGAGATTCTTCGACTAATTATTAATTATCCCTAGAGGTGTCATAGGCAATAAACAACAGTTGAATGAAGAATATGATGATGAATGCGACTACGTATTCAAATACTACGTACGTAGGTGTATAAGAGAAATATGTAACCACACTTGCTTTGGGAGAATATCGAAGCTATAATAAGAGTTATCAGATACCACTATCTGTCAGAAACGTTTCTTGAATACTTAAATGACTGAATGAAACAACATATTCCTAACTAAACTGCTCAGAACAATTACGGGATCAGGTGAAATACCATATACAATATATACATGATAACGTTTTTTATTCAAATATTGGTTACAATTATAATTGCTGTGTGATACAGTACGATATTTGTCTGTCTCAACTCGAGTATATATGGCGTTCACTTAGAGCGAAGCACCATGGGGCTAGCATAATACAGAAAAATTCCTTCTCGGTGCCCTCTAATATAGTGTGTGATCATCTCGGACGGCCAGTACAGTTGCAGAACCGCGTGGCGTGGACAGCATGAGATTAGCAATCGGCTCTCGAGAGATATTTGGCAATTCTTCCATGAGTGCAACATGCGGCTCTGCAAACGTTTTGGGAGGTGATGGTCTGGCTGCAATGCGTCTTCCAAGTGCATCCCAGACACGCTCAGTCAGGTTTAAGTCTGGTGAACAAGCTATTCGTTTACTTCCCTCAGCTTCAAGCATGTAGTCCACCAGTGCAGCTCTATGGGGACGAGCGTTATCGTCCACCAGAAGCACCCCATCTCCTACGAAAGAAGTCAAAACGCTATTCCGTACGACGTAGAGGTCCATACATCCGCCAGTACTGACTCCTGCCCACACCGCCCGTCCACCAGCATGATATGATGATGTTTCCTGCATATTAGCAGCAGGATTGTTCCTAATTCCCCCTCCAGATGAGGGAACGACGAATGTCCAGCTGAAATCAAAAGCCGGTCGCGGTGTCCGAGGGGACTGAGGCGCTCCAGCCACGGTCTGTATGGCCACTACGGTCGGGGGTTCGAATCCCCCCTCGGGCATGGATATTTGTGCCTTCCTTAGGATAAGTTAGTTGATAAGTAGATTGTAAGTTTAGGGACTGACGACCCCGTAGTTAAGTCCTATAAGCTATACAAACATTTGAAACATTTGAAATCAAAATGTTGACTAACCTATGAAGAAAACCCGGCGCCATTCGTTACGACTCCAATCCTGATGCTCCTCCACTCGGTTTCTACGGGCTAAACGGTGTCGTGGTTTTAATGGGATACACACCATAGGCCTCCGTGCATAGAGGCCACATTTCCGAATGCGATTTCGAATTGTTTGTGTTCATACTGCGCGTCCTGTTGCTGCATGGGAAGTGCGTTGCAGCAGAGCTGCATTCAGCCTCCTGTCTCGTCGGGCTGTTAATCACAAATATCATCTCTTGCTGATGTTACCCACGGACAACATTGGCTTTGCCTTCTTTTAAGGGTTCCTTTTGTATAAAATTGCGTCTAGGTCCTGCAAATTACACACTGACACACTCCAATAGCCGCAACTACCTCCCTCTGCGCCTGTCCAGCTTCGGTTGTTGTTACATTGCACTACTTGCTCACTACACTGCACCATCTGAACTCAACGGCTTCTGTAATTCGTTTGGTAGTCAACACCAAGCCGCGCGGGAGTAGCCGAGCGGTCTGGAGCGCTACGTTACGGATCGAGCGGCCTCCCGCGTCGGAGTTTCCAATCCTCCCTCGAACATGGATGTGTGTGTTGTCCTTAGGCTAGATTAACTTAGTTTAAGTAGTTTGTAATCTAGGGACTGATGACGAACGTAGTTTGTTCCCATAGAATTACAATTATTTGAACATTTGAGTCAACACCAACGCACTCTGTACCAACTCTGTAGCACTCTGTTATCACCACTACTTAGTTTGCGGTAATGTTGTTGATTCCACTTCGTAGCACCGACAAAAAGACGTCGAACCATTTTAGTTCACTCTGCCGATGATAATACTTCAGAACCTAGATATCTTAACTGATCCCCTAATTGTTTTGACCAGTGTCCATAAAAAGTAAGGAAAATTAGGGTTTAACGTCCCGTCGACATCGTTGTCATTAGAGACGGAGCATAAGCTCCGAAATTTTGGTTACGGTGGGAAATGAAATCGGCCTTGCCCTTAGAAAGGAAACAACCTGGCATTTTGTTGATTGATATAGGGAAATCACGGAAAACTACATCTAAATAGCAGGAGGCCGGTTT
This sequence comes from Locusta migratoria, assembly GCA_026315105.1. Classification (NCBI taxonomy): domain Eukaryota; kingdom Metazoa; phylum Arthropoda; class Insecta; order Orthoptera; family Acrididae; genus Locusta; species Locusta migratoria. The sequence goes on along the minus strand of CM048748.1, from coordinate 335,411,995 downwards.
GAACCGGTGGCCCAAATGCCAGTGCAGTTCCTATCTACTCCGCCACTTGCTTGGTGCCACTATCACAGGAAAAAGAGGTAGCGACTGTGTTACACGAAGTAGCAGCCACCACACACCGCGAGATCGCTTGCGGGCCACAGATGTAGATGTAGGCGTAGAACAACAACAACAAGTGATCTGAATCACTAGTGTGACCATTAGCTACCTCTAACTTCGTGTTAATTTTTCCGGCATCAAAGTTGTTACCGCCGTTATTGAACAGTGCTCGGCATCTTTCATTTAAATGGTGTTTGTGTTGTGACTCGTAGGGCAGCCAGAATAAATCTGGCACAAGACTACATAACATGAACAGCAAAGAGATCATAGCAGAACTATCTGAAACAAGTCAGAAGATCAGAAAACATTGCTCAAGAGAAGTACAGCATGCAATCTCGCAGAGACATTCAGCTGCACAAGTGTGTACTGAGGGCATACTGTGTCAGAACATTCAGGAAATTGTATAGCTGCCATAGTCTTACCACTCAAAGTCTTTATACACGACAAGAACGCAGAGTACATTAGATGACACTGTATCCTCGAAGTTGCTACTTACTGTATTCGATTTATTGATAGCGATTACCGGAAGAAAGTGACACAGATAAACTCTCGGTGAACTTTAGTTGTTGCTGTGTCTGGACGCCACAGACCTGCAATGCGTCACCGTATAAATGCCCTTTGATTAACGGAACCAATGTCGCGAAATTCATTAAGCAAATTAAATGCTGTTAAAGACAATTGTTATCGTCGAATGTAATGCTGTTGTATTTTGAAATTTGCATGCCTTTGACTCTCTCTCTCTCTCTCTCTCTCTCTCTCTCTCTCTCTCTCTCTCTCTCTCTCTCTCTCTCTCTCTCGTTAATTATATAGTATTAATTTCTTCCAATAGAGTCAGAGTATCTAACCTTGTTATTATCATCATTCCTGAAGCCATCCTGTGATTTATTTATTTCATTATGGATTTACGGTTTACATTCTGGTAACTTCAAAATGTTTGTAGAGCTTACGGGACTTAATTACGGGGTCATCAGTCCCTAAACTTACAAACTACTTATGAACTAGCTTATACTGCAGACGGCACAAACATCCATGCCCGAGGGAGTATTCGAACTCCTGACCGCAGCGGCCGTGCAGACCGTGACTGGAACGCAGCAGGCCACTCGGCCACCGCGGCCGGCTTCTGGTAACTAACAGCAGGACACAGCATTTCAGCATGTGTGCGTTTTCAAATATTAATGACTATTTTCAGACATTTGTGTAGTTCCTGTGAACTTGTTTATAATATTTCATTAATCTCAGACGTGTTAAAGGATGTTATTACATTATTGAAGCTCAGGAACGTCATCAGTTATTTACGACGTTTCCGAGCCGCCTTGCGTTCCCACTTTCCTGAATCTACTAAACCTTGGAGTTTCAGTAACTATGAACGGAACTTACATTTTATGATTTTTGAGAGTTAATCATCATTGTAGCACATTATTTTGTGATTCAATACACTCAGACAAACTCGTACATTAACGCTAGATCAAAATATTCAAATGTTTGTAAAGCTTAAGGGACTCAACTTCGGGGTCATCAGTCCCTAAACTTACAAACTACTTATGAACTACCTATTACTAAAGACGACAGAAACATCCATACCCAATGGGGAATTCGAACCCCCGACGGGGAACGGCCTCGCGCATCGCACCATTGCGCCTCAATGCGCTCGGCCACTCCGTTACGACATTAACGCTAGAATCTGAGATTTAGTGTTACAAGCATTACAATCAACTATTGTCTGAATGTAGGAAGTCAACTGTTCAACAATTCCACATGACTTTTTTTTTAGTACAGCTAATCATTGTTTTCCGATGTGAAAAAAGACACAAACGCTAATGATGTTCAAAATATGTTTGTTAAGCTTATGGGACTTAACTACGGGGTCATCAGTCCCTAAACTTACAAACTACTTATGAACTACTTACGAACTAGGACGGCACAAATATCCATGCCCGAGGGGGGATTCGAACCCCCGACCGTAGTGGCCGTGCTGACCGTGACTGGAGCGCCTCAGTCACCTCGGCCACCTCAGCCGGCAAAACGCTAATGACGTTGCAACTGCAGATATATTTTTGAACCAGTTTAACTTGCGACGATTACAGTTAAAAGTGTATGCACATTAATCTCAAAGTGTTAAAGGATGTAATTACATTATTGAAGCCCAGGTACATCATTAGTTATTTACGACGTTTCCGAGTCGCCTTGTTTGCGCTCGAAGGAAGGTCAATGCAGTCGAAGTCGTCTTACTTGCCATTAGCTCAATGGCTTTATAGATTCTCTGAATAGATTGCAGCGTAATTGATCGACATCGACGCAATATATTATACATGCCACCACGTACAGCTTGCAATTTTTTTTTTGGTTCTCCTTGATCGTCAATTACAAACCCACAGTTGTCGTTAATCGACTTCAACTGAGTGTAACTAAGGGCCTGTGCGTATTATATTCCTGTCTCTTGTTGGACCACTACATAAATAATCAATAACTTTCTGCGTTTGTAAATTCAAAACAGCTGATTGTCACTTGGGAAAAAATAATTTCACGGTTACCCGTCACAATACCGTTGAACCATTCATTCAAGAATGGCGAAAACTTCGTGTCCTATTGTGTCTGCACGGAAGATTTGAAAATTTCTTATGCAAATACCAAACTGTTATCTAAGTCTTAACCAAGGCATTTACAAAAATTTGCATGACGGACAGTGACACATGAGGAATTGGAAACAAGGTCGTAAAGTTTTACATTATACATTCGTCAATCAGGATTTTAGTTCTATTTTGAAGTTATTGAGTTTAGATCAATGCCTCTATTTGTAGGTACTTGCTTTGACACAGCTGTCGCACAGGAACTGAAGGAATTATAAGTTGCTGCAACTTACTAACTTACTTAGTCTAGTAATGCGGCAGTGGCTATGAAAACAATGAAAATCTTCTCATTAAACTTTTCGTACATTACTTTGAACAAAAGTTGATTCATTTTGTAAACTGGAGTGAATAACAGTTTGTAACCTATTAAAACTAACTGGCTTTATGCGGGAGGTCTTATATTATATTCCAAAATAATTGTGGTTATCAGTAATCATGGAACACGGCGTCCACATGAAGAACGCCAATTCCCTGCCTTGTTGAGAAAATTCCACAGTGGTGGTCTACACCAAAGATTCCTATTGTTCCAAGACAGTTCTATGTCTCATGCCAAATTATGGAACAGACACTTATCTTCTGCTGTTGTTCAAATGTTTGTAAAGTTTATGGGACCTAACTGTAGGGTTATTAGTCTCTAAACTTACAAATTACCTATAAACTAACTTAAAGACAGCACAAACATCCATGCCCGAGGGGGGATTAGAACCCTCGACGGAGAACGATCTCGCGCATCGGAACATAGCGCCTCAATGCACTTGGCCACTCCGCCGCGGAGTTGTGTATACACCTCATCAGTAGACTTGTATAGTTTGCGAACGAACTAGTTCGGAAGAGCGCTCCCACGGGCGAACTACGCGAACTAGTTCGCAGATCCCTCCCCTCATAGTTCGTCCGCTCCTTTTCCGAAGACTGACTGGGAACAGCAAGAGGACGCGAGAGCGCGCAGAATCGCGTGATTCCCTTCTGCCAGTTACCTTCATTTCGAGCTGAGATGCAGCTCAGCTGTAGTTTCACAGTTCACTGCCACAAGAAATCTATTTTAAAAATAAAGTACTACGAGTACCCTGTATGCAAAGTAACTGAATACCATTGTATCACCCATTCGTGTAAATAACTGTTTTATTTGCCTAAGTATTTGATGGTAAATTGCCCAAAAATACGGGTAATAGCACACGCTTTGGCAACAGTGATTCATTATATAAAAAAGCTGTCATAAAAGAAAGAGCTCTTTTAGTATCGGTAGCAAAAGCCAAAAAGAGCGGACGATTATGCCAAACGTATCTCGCTTCATAGTTCGTTGGATTCTTTTCCGATGACCGACGGGCAATAGCGAGAGGGCGCGTAGCAGAATTAAAAATCACGTGTTTGCCTTCTGCTGAGGAGTCATTTCGAGGTGATCGTCTGCCTGCTAGATTACATAGTTCAGTGCTACAAAATTTCTGTTTTGATGTGTTCTGCACTCTGCAATATCTGACTAATAAATTCCATAATGCCAAGATATAAAGATAACTCTAAACTTAAACGCGAGAAATTATCCACAAACTGTTTCTTTTGGTATGCGTGATATCGTTAGCGGCTCGAGCAGCAAGCCCATGAAGCAGCTAAGTGGGAGAACTTCCCCCTCCACCTGTACGCACAGACCACGCTGCTCAACCGTTACTGGGAGCGGACGAACTAAAAGGGCGAACTAGGTCGCGGCAGAGCCTCGATCTAAAGTGAGCGCTCCCGATCGCGAACTATTATGCGCAAGTCTACTCATTAGACCAGAAATAGAGGTTTTATCTGCGGTCAATTTAGGCTGCAACAACCGGACTTCATTTCAAACCTTAGCTAGAGATATCGTCTTGTTGGTATGTAGCGGCAGAACAGCAGTTTGGGGAAAATGTGGCCTGTGCAGCATCACACACAGACGACATATCACTGCTGTAGAGTGGGCACAGAACGGAAAAGGAAAAATATTCCAGAATTCTAGATCTACATCTACATGGGAGACTCTGCAAATCACATTTAAGTGCCTGGCAGAGGGTTCATAGAAGCACCTTTATACTATTTATCTTTCATTCCATTCCCGAATAGCTCGCGGGAAGGAAGAACACCTGGATCTCTCTGTTCGAGCTCTGATTTCTCGTTTTTTATTCTGATGCGCTCTCTGTATAAATTCTTACAAGCTAGTGTTGTCGAAGTGGACTAACTTTTTTTCGTATATTCATGTTCGTCGACGCACTCTGCCTTCGCCTTTCGATAAATGAGATGTGAAGTAAACTTGTGATTACAAGCACAAAAAGGGAGTAATGTATTAATCTAATGGCTAATTCGAAATACTACAAAACTTCGATCAGCATAGTCTCATATTTGAAGATTTGGAGTAAGGTGGATAGCCACATAGATTCGTCAGAAATATCATACTTTATACTTCGATGTATTCCTAACCCTGCACGACGTGAAAAAATGTTCAAATGTTAGTTAAGATTAAGGGACTTAACTGTGGGGTCATCAGTCCCTAAACTTACAAACTACTTATAATCTAACTTATAGTTAGACAACAAGCATCAATGCCCGAGGATAGAATTCGAACCCCCGACGGGAAACAGCCTCGCGAATCGGAGCATAGCGCCTCAATGCGCTCGGCCACTCCGCCGCGGCTTCACGATGTCCTCTCTTCGCAGTTGCCTGTGGAAAATAGGTTGTTGTTGTTAGGAGTTGTAGGGGACTAAACAGCTCGGTCATCAGTCCCAGAAAATGTGTGTTTACACTGTAATGCAGTTTCTAAATACTTGTCTGCTAGCTACTTAACAATAATATTATGTTTTCTACCGGTAACCCATTCAATAAATAAATATCTCTTTCGCAACAAGCTATATGAGTAAAATGTTGGGTTTCAGCAACCAGCGTTTCCACATTTCAAGACACAGAGGAATTTACGACATTAAGTGGCAGTGGGTACCTGTGAGGCTGTCATTCAAAAAAATGTTCAAATGTCTGTAAACTCGAACCTCCACGGCGAGCAACCGCGCACTCCGCAGCGAGGCGCTTTAGACCACTCGGCTACTCCACCGCGGCGAGGGTGTCATTACGTTCAAATGTTCGTAAAGCTATGGGACCAAACTGGAGTTGTCCTCAGTCCCTAGTCGTACAAAATACTTTAGCTTATGGTAAGGATAACACACAGCTCATGCCCGAGAAAGGACTCGAACCTTCGACGGGAAGCAGACGCGCAGTGTGGAGCGAGGCACCTTAGATCTCACGGCCACACCCGCGCGGCGCATTACTTTCTGTGGGGAGCCCTCAAGTATAAGGTGTATGGCAGCAATTCCAGCAGGGCAGCTTGGATTCGCCTTCAGAGACCAGCTGAGTAAAGGCAGAAATTGACGAGGAATGAATGGTGGACATTTTCAACTTCTGCTGTAGCACTGTACTATAGTACTGTATTTCCTTCCTTCTGTTGTGTTTCTTGTGCCCTGGAACTTTGATCTCCCGATCACTTTTATTTCACAGGCCTGTGTATAAGCTGTGTCTGTTCTTTCTTCGGATATTTATGTGTGTATAACCGGACCTGGTAATGAGCAGATCATGTCTTCTTCGCATATTGTTTATTTGCTTTCGTTAACGTGCAAAAGACATTTTTTGTAGTGTACATCAGACCACTTCACTATGAAAGTACTTATTTGTGTTGACACCCACAACTAGAATTCTAACCGAGCAGTTGACTAACAAATGGCGAACCTGCATAGGGAAGTGCTGTGTGTGGTGTACACTTCAACAAATGCCTGTAACACGGCAATGAAAGCAAATAAACCATGCGTGTTCTGCTTGTTGTGAGGTCCTCTATCGAATCCCTGAATCTTTGTATAAAAAAGGATGGCGGTATCTCAGGTTTCTGCAGCCTCATCTTCCAGGATTGCCTGAGGAAGTTCACCTTCAGCAACGTCAGCGTATGTGGGTCATGCATGATGGAGCTCCGGCACATTTTGCTGCTGCTGTGAAACGGCGTCTCGATAAGCGGGTCAAAGCCCACTGTCCAGTCACTTGTTGATCATTCCGGGGCAGTAATAGAAGAAAGCAAACGGAAAGCTGAAGTTCTAAATTTAACCTTTAAGAAATCTTTCACGCAGGAGAACCGCACAAATGTACCATCATTTGATCAACGTACTAATTCCGAAATGGGGGACATAGCAATAGGTATTTCCGGTGTAGAGAAGCAGCTGAGAGAGCTAAATACGAAAAAGTCTGCTGGTCCGGATGGAACACCAGTTCGGTTTTACAAAGACTATTCTGCGGCATTGGCCCCCTACTTAGCTTGCATTTATCGCGAATCTTTAATTCAGCGCAAAGTTCCCAGTGATTGGAAAAAAGCGCAGGTGACTCCCGTTTATAAGAAAGGAAAGAGATCTGACACACACAATTACAGGCCAATATCGTTGACATCAGTTTCATGTAGTATTTTGGAGAATATTCCCAGTTCGAATATAGTAAATTTCCTTGAAACGGAAAAGCTTCTGTCCTTGAATCAGCACGGGTTTAGGAAATATCGTTCATGTGAAACTCAGCTTGCCCTTTTCTCACATGACATCTTGCGAGCCATGGATGAAGGGCAACAGGCGGATTGTGTTTTTCTCGACTTCAAAAAGGCATTCGACGCAGTGCCACACTGCAGACTGCTAACGAAGATACGAGCTTATGGAATAGGTTCACATATTTGTGACTGGCTGGAAGACTTCCTAAGTAATAGAACGCAGTACGTTGTTCTCGACGGCGAGTGTTCATCAGAGACGAGTGTATCGTCAGGCGTGCCCCAAGGCAGTGTGATAGGACCGATATTATTTTCTATCTATATAAATGATCTGATGGACAGAGTAACTTGTAATCTGCGGCTGTTTTCTGATGCTGTGGTGTATGGGAGGGTGTCGTCTGTAACTGACTGTAATAGCATACAGAATGACTTAGACAAAATTTCTAGTTGGTGCGAAGAATGGCAGCTAGCTCTCAATGTAGAAAAATGTAAGGTGATGCGCATGAGTAGAAAAAACAATCCTATAATGTTCGAATACAGCATTAGTAGTGAGCTTTTTAATGCTGTCGCGTCATTCAAATATCTAGGCGTAACACTGCAGAGCGATATGAAATGGAACGAACATGTAAGGACAGTTGTGAGTAAAGCGGATAGCCGACTCGGTTTATTGGGAGAATTTTGGGAAGATGTACTTCACCTGTAAAGGAGACCGCGTATAAAACGCTTGTACGACCACGTCTTGAGTATTGCTCAAGTGTTTGGGACCCGCAGCAGATCAGTTTAAAGGATGACATAGAGGCGGTTCAGAGGCGAGTAGCTAGATTTGTTACCGGTAGGTTCGACCATGCGCGAGTGTCACGGAAATGCTCCGGCAACTCAATTGGGGATCACTGGAAGAAAGACGACGTTCTTTTCGTGAATTTCTGTTAAGTAAATGTAGAGGGCCGGAATTTGAAGCGGAGTGTAGTACGATCTTGCTGCCGCCTACTTACATTTCGCGTAAAGATCACAAAGACAAGATAAGAGAAATTAGGGCTCGTACGGAGGCATATAGGCATTCTTTTTTCCCTCGCTCCATTTGGGAGTGGAATAGGAAAGGAAATGCCTAGTAGTGGTACAGTGTACCCTCCGCCACGCACTTTACGGTGAATTGCGGAGTATGTATGTAGATGTAGATGTAGAACGCGCAGATACGGCTCAAGGTGGATACGACGAGATGCACCCGTACCTTGGCCTCTAAGATCACCTGATCTAAATCTTTTGGATTTTTGTGTCCGGGCTCATCTGAAAAGAGAAGTGTACAGCGGACCTGTTAACACGTTTGAAGAACTGGAGCGGAGAGTTGTCCCCGCTTGTCAAGAATTCCGAAATGATCCACGGGTTTTCGAAAGAATTCGTGATTCGTTGCAGAGACGAGCACAGTATTGCATCCAGATGCAAGAAAGATACTTCTAACACCTCATTTAACAGGTAACCCATATGTTAAATGTGAAATTAATGCGATGTAAAACCTAATAGTAAAGTCTAAGTTTCAAATATATGTGTACTAACTAGGAGATATTGACAACGACGTCAGTGGCGGCTTGGAACCTTACGTTCGTAATTATCTCGCAAACGGATCGTTTGCGAACCCATGGTTACTGGGACATTTTTGCTTCTGCTATTGCGTACTTTCAGCCATGTAAGTTTCCGCCATTCTGTTTTCATACACCCTGCCGCTTGTATTTGTATCTCTGGGATTCGTTGCATTGCTGGTTTCTAGCTAGCCCACATGGTCATGAAAATTGCACAACTGTTCGCTAATTTTAATTTATTATGAACAGAAAACTACCCACTTTTGTCCAACGCAGCGATCCGAGACGGAGGTCTTGTTAGCGCGCGTGTGTGTGTGTGTGTGTGTGTGTGTGTGTGTGTGTGTGTGTGGTGTGTGATTAGATTAGTTGGTAGTTCCATAGATCCGTGTTGAGAAGATCCTCGTGGATGTGGAACATGTCTTTTTTTTCTTTTTCTTTTACATGTTGATAATATAATAATACTAATACAGATACATACATTTTTTACAAACTGATAATATAATAAAACTAAAAGTATGGATACAGATAATGCATCACTTGGTTCTATTTAAGAATTCGTCAGTGGAGTAGGAGGAGTTGGCCACTAGAAAGTCTTTTAGGATCGTCTTAAACTGATCTTTATTTGTAGCTAAATTTTTTATGGTTGTTGGTAAATTATTGAAAATATGTGTTCTGAGTAGTGGACTCCTTTTTGAACTAAAGTAAGTGCTTTTAAGTTCTTGTGTAGATCATTCTTGTTTCTAGTATTGGAGGTATGAACTGAACTGTTTGTTGGGAAAAGGGATATATTATTTACGACAAATTTGACTAAGGAATAAATATACTGAGAGGCAGTGGTTAATATACTCAGTTCTTTGAAGAGGCTTCTGCAGGATGTCCGTGAATTTACACCACAAATAATACGTATTACACGCTTTTGGACTCTGAAAATTTTGCTTGACTTGAAGAGTTACCCCAAAATATTATACCATATGGCATTATGGAACGAAAGTAAACAAAGTATGCCAGCTTTCTTATTTTTATGTCTACTATGTCTGATACCATTCGTATTGCAAATACTGATTTGTTAAGTCGTTTCTGCAGTTTGCTCCTCCCAACTGAATTTATTATAAAGCTGTAATCCCAGGAATTTTATACTATCAACCTCTCCTATCTGCTCTTCTTCATACTTTATGCATATACTGGATTGGAATCTCTTACATGTTCTGAACTGCATGTAATGAGTCTTTTCATATTTTAATGTCAATGAGTTGGCTTTAAACCATTTATTAATGTTAATGAAAATATCATTAGCAGACCTTTCTAGAACTATGCTCGATATGCTATTTATTGCAATACTTGTATCATCTGCAAACAAAACGAGCTCTGCTTCTGGCAGTGTAACTGATGAGAGGTCATTAATGTAAACAAGAAATAGCAATGGCCCTAAGATAGATCCTTGTGGGACATCACATGTAATATCTTCCCAATCTCATGATGACTGTTGGCTTAATTCACTAGTCCGTTGCACTCACACCCATTGTTTCCTGTTAGCAAGGTACGATTTGAACCATTTTGCAGCAATTCCTGTGACAATATAGAATTCTAATTTACTTAAAAGGATGTTATGGTTCACACAATCAAATTCCTTTGATAAATCACAGAAAATACATGCTGCTTGTAATTAATTATGTAATGAATTAAGTACATTCTCACTGTAGGTGTAAGTAGCCTTCTCGACATCGGAACCTTTCAGAAATCCAAACTGTGTTGTAGAAAATATGTCATTTGAGGTTAGGTGGTTGAGAAGTTACTTGTACATTACCTTTTCTAGAATTTTTGAGAATGTGCTTGCGTGCTCTTTTCCTAACTTAGGCTGTGGGCGAAATATGAGGTAATACATGTGGGACTGATTGTTGCCCATAACTGCCTGCGCTCAGTGATCGTCTCTAGGATGAGTTGTGAGACGTAACAGACCACTTAGGGAAACACCTAAAGACTGTACATTTGCATGTAGGCAACACCAATACAATTTGTAACTCTTGTAAGAAAATCCCTGTGTATTAGCCCTATGCTGATCTACAGATATCAGATAGCTTTGGTTTAATAATGTTACCAGATTGTAAAAACACCACAGAAACTAATAACTACTCAGTTGATGTTCACCCATTGGTAGGAAGCAGAATTATTGCATATTAAAGCTGTATTCCGGAATATAAAGTAAGCACATGTAGAATTAACAGATAGTGACAGAAAACATATTAAATGATATTAGATGCTCATCAAACTCAGTACATGGACTTAAAATGCCATATGATGCATTAATGTAATACTGGCAATAATTTATTATGTGAATTCCGAAGACTTAATCTGAAACCAACATGACCACATGGTCAGCTTTTAAGCATTACTTAGAAACTATGATATTTATAGAACTAAAAGAAACTATCAATAGTTAAGCTTGCAAAAACGTAAATCTGTACATGTTAGGAATTATATTCATAACGTAATTCTCACGTTATTAACGTCTTTATGAATTCCATTGTTCGAATACATATAATATCATATACTGCTTAATTGTGGCAATTCTTATCAAAGTGATCGCATTTAAAAGAATAAACATTTAATGCTCTACTTAGCAATATTAAGTATGTCTTGTAACAAATCCGTTGTTAATGATAAATGTATAACTTCCTGGTTCTAACAATAATATGTATTGTTGTCACATGTGAAAATAGTATATAAGGATCCAAGCAGAGAGGCTCGAGGCGTCATTATTAAGGCTGTCTTTGGGCAGTCACTATGTGATGTAGATCTGTAAGTTTTGTGTCTCGTTTCCGCCGGTTGTCGTAGGTGTCGGTGGCCGAGTAGAAAGAGACCGACACAGGAATAAAGGATGCACGCGTGTGCAGGTACGGAGGTGACCAGCTAGTGGGACAGCAGAAACTAGAAACTCTAGACTAAATTAGAACAATATATATATTTAATAGAAACGTTCTAACACTTAACTTTTACAAAGTTCATTACTGCAGAATGCTGATACATAGTTGAAGTAGATAGAGGCCTGCCTACTGATGATTCCTAGTGCCTATCCGATAGCCAAGTCTTAACTGGTGCCTATCTGATTCCCAAGTGAACGATGCAGCAGTCGTGGCCACGAGCGGAGTTGCAGCAGAGGGTGCTCGTGGCTGACGTCGTAAGAACGCCGCGCCGTGCGTGCATGGCGGCGCGCGGCGAAAGTACGTGGCGCGCACTTCATACTTGAGCGACACCACAGTAAGATATCACCCCGCACGCAAACTTAACCCGAATTTCAGGCACGTGGAGAACTTAACAAGCGAAGCAGATTCTACAAGATACACCCAACCTACGACAATCTGGTAATGTGTTGAACTTAATAATTTTGTGATTGTAAACTTGCTATGTGGAAGTGACATTTATTAGCATCAGCTTATGGAAGTTATTAGTTTGTAGCAGGTACGTTTCAGTTGCAACCTGTTCTTGTTTTTATCGATATTCAATCTGGACTACCCCGTATTGTCAGATATAAGAAGTATCCGTAAATGACACGTACCACCCGCTTTGGAACCTCCTCTCAACGAGTATAATGAGATAAAATAATTTCAGTCTAATCCAGAATAATGGTGGCTGTATCGCAGCATCGAGATGCAGATTTTTTTCCCGGTATGCCTACAATTTGACGCGGTGACCAATAAAAGCTGCGACTAGTCATGCGGACGTCAGTCTCGCGCCGCTGGCTTGGGACGTACCTCTGGAGATTTCCCACTATTTTTGCACTGGCGGCAGTGACTGGCAGTGGAGGGGGCACGGCCACGACTGGTCGCGTCACGTCCGGCGCTTTTTGCACGCCTACCTGTCCAGCTGTGCTCTGTGCGACCGGTCCGGCCTCTGCCTCAGGGCTGCCGGCCGTAAGCGGCGACTCACTCGTCTTGACCCCTCCTCCCGGTAATCGAGCCAATGAAGTGGCCGCGCCGCGAACGTCGCCAAACGAGCGACACTACTTTGTGCAACTCCCCGCATTCATCCATTCATTCATGAACATTCCGCCGGCCTAAACGTGCCGTTTCTTCCGAGAAAACTCGCGCTATTTTACGGCCAGCTCGTTCACCGCGAAGCAAAGCATTGCAAGTTTCCGCCATTAACACTAAAATGGCACCCGATACCGCTGGGGAACTACATGTTAGCGTTACCTGCGGGTGGCTCGCAAGGTCGGTCATTTTGAATGGCCAGGAATATCGAGCAGGCTGTGTGCAGCTGGTATGCCGTTCTTTGCAAATCGTGTGTCTCGCCATGCGAAAGTATGTATCTTAGCACTTTTCTTAATAATGGGAGAGAAGAAAAGGGTTTCCATTCCACCTAGCGTAACGGGACCGTTACCGTTATGGACCTTTGAGTCCCAACATGCCGACAAGCTCCAATTTTGCAAAATACTGTTACGAGCTTGGACAAATGTTTTAATACCACTCCATATGTATAGTGTGTCAGGAGGAATAGTAAATATTTCAGAAGGTGGTGGTATAGACGAATTGCAAAGAAAAATGCTAAAAAATTTGTGTAAAATTTTTGTTCAGTACAGGGATAGAGCTCTTAGTATGTAACCAAAAAAAAAAAAAAAAAAAAAAAAAAAAAAAAAAAAAAACCCCTTATGGAAAGGCAAATGTGAATATTTTTACTGATTCTTCCGACGATTCTTTTTGGTCGATCGTTTGATGTACAGCATTCAGAAAACGATTTTTCGTATTCAACTATGACCTTGATGTTTTCGTAAAACAACGGAGTGTCCAAGTTAAACTCCGAAAGTATAACCCTTGCAGCTGGAAGAGTGCAGCAGCCACCTCCTTTTCGTTTCCTTTGCATGAAGCTACGGACCCCAACCGCACGGGAGATATGTCAATTCCTGAACATCCCACAAGATCTTTTATTTCATTTTGTTGGGGAACACGAATTGAAAATAAATAAATAAATACAAAAAAATGTAACTAAAATGTGACTAATTAAAGTATAAAAAATGTAACTCAGAAAAATGTGAGTAACTCGGAAACAAAAAGAAAAAAAAAAAAAAAACCAGAAAGTGTCTGTAAATTTTCAGTATTGAATGTTCTTGCAAAACTTGGTCAAATAACAATAATAGTTTCGTGTGGCTCATTGGCCTGGTGCAAGCCTTTCAACTGGACGCCACTTCGACGACTTGCGTGTCCCTACCCACCTCAGTTATCCAACCGTGGAAAGGGGACCTACAGTTTAACGTGTAATCCGAACCAAGGGTCGTTTCTGCAGGCTCCTCACATCGTTGAGAGGTGAAGGATGGTTAAGGTGCAGACTGGAAAAATCCGAGGTCCGACCGGGTTTCGGTTTCGGTTTCGGTTTCCAGTCGAGCACTTTACCCCAAAACCATCGGGCTCGATCAAAAAACCGATGTCATCTTGTCAGACCCAACACTTGCAAAACGTAAAGCTATAAAATTAACAAAAATATACCAGCTGTCTTAAATTATGAAGGAAATTTATTACACTTCCGTTGCTGGCGAACCTCTCGTATTCCATTTAGTACCATGCGTTTGCCCTGTAATGAGGTGGTGTGATGGGCAAGGGCTGAAGTGGGAGAAAGTAGTGTGCTTATTTGAACTGTGCCCTCTATATCTACATACAGATTGCGCAACTACGAACATAAAAAACCGCTCTAGAGTGATGTCATACACGCAGAAGCTTATTTTTACTGATATAGATTCAAAGGGATTTCAATCATTTTAAATTCTCATATTGTGGTCGTTAACATTGTGGTAACGTTATTCTAAATATGATTAAAGACGCCTCTCACAGAATCGCGGTTCAAGCAGGCATAGCGTTCAGTTTCTATCTGAGCTAGTATTATAGGGCCAAAACGTTTTGCTTTGTCCTGGATCACAGTCCACTTGTATAGTCATTACAACTTATGTTTAACTATAGCTATGATACACTATGTAAACGCAGACTGAGCGACGAACTCGACCAGGCGCTCAACCAATTGGTGCGAATCGATTAATTCCTTTTTATGAACACCGTGTTTCGCGCACAAGAAAATTGCTTTTGTGTGAGGTTTTTGAAGCGCGTCACTTCAACACCACACCAGTTTCAAACTTTGCACGGACGTAGATAAGCGGATGAAGTTAAAACGATTTTTTTACAACCAGTAATAGTATCCGTTCTCTTGATATGATCTTAACCCATACTGAGAGTCAATGGACGTCAAACAGTCTTAAAAGTCGACAGTATTTTGACAGCTCATTATCGTTTCGTTGTTTATTCGTTAATTGGAGGCCGGCCGCGGTGGCCGAGGAGACTGAGGCGCTCCAGTCACGGTCTGCACGGCCACTACGGTCGGGGGTTCGAATCCCGCCTCGGGCATGGATATTTGTGCCGTCCTAGTTCGTAAGTAGTTCATAAGTAGTTTGTAAGTTTAGGGACTGATGACCACGTAGTTAAGTCCCATAGACTATACAAACATTTGAACATTTTGTTAATTGGAGTAAGCTTTTAAGTATTACGGTAAGGTAACCGCAAGGTCGATGTTTAATTTCTGTGAAGAAAATTTACAGATTTTCTAATTGGCAATTCCTGTGGACTAACAAGGGGACCACATGGGTATCGGATTATAGATTTTTTTTTATATTTATGGTACGTGAAGTTCAGAACACAAATAACAATCACCCAAAGCCATTCGACACAACTCTCAAAAATTCTCGAGAAAATCGACTCAGAAGTTTTGCAAGTAAGGATAAGTACCAATCACTAAATGAACAGCAGTATATGTCGTCGTACCTCAGGCGGTAGTGTTCTGGCTTTACAACCATAGGGTCAGTGGCTGGAATCCTGTCATGGCAGTTTTTTTGATTTTTTTTCATTGTGTTCGAATACTTAAATAATTTCAATATCTAATGATATTTTACGAAAAGTGCATATATTTTCGTTTATTCGTAATGTTATATATTTTATATAAGGTTGTTAATAATGATGATTTCAATACAAAAAACATAAGTTACATTTTTACAGTATTGGCTTAACTATTGCTTGACGATGGAAGTCTTTGATTGTTCAGTTTGTGAAAAGCTACAACATTGATTTTGGAAAGTCATCTCCATAGCTACTAATGGCTTTCCAACCATCGTTTTACGTGACAAGGTTTTCAGTTCGTCTACATACACATAAACTAACACAACACGTGGTATTAGAAACCCCAAAACGTTTTATATAACTGAATTCTAAAATTAAAAATATTCTATAACAGTGGGATTCGAACCCGGGACTCTATTTCTTGGAGGCCGTAACACTACCACCTGAGCTACACCGATTGATGCTGCAACTGTTTTAATTATTGATACTTACGTGTACTTTTCAAAACTTCAAAGTCGATTTTCTCGAGAATTTTTGAGAGTTGCATCGAATGGCTTTGGCCGATTTTTATTTAAGTTCTGAACTTCACGTACCAGAAATATCAAGAAATTCTAAAATCCGATACCCATGTGGTCTCCTTGTAAGACGGATCCTCAACTGTGGTGGAATAAAGGTCTGGAACCAGAATGATAAATGCCCATATTAAAGCACAAGAAAAGGTGAATATGTCCTGACCAGAATCAAAGATATAAACGAGAATAACTAGCTTCTCGATTTATTTGCAGCTTCAAAACCATATTCTTGCTTTTAGTATTACGTGTCCTACATACCATATCATATGTGCATCAAGTCGTTGAAATCTGTGACCAAATGTTCGAATATGACGGCTATCTCGGGAAACGTCTCCTTTCACATCCACCCATCTTCCGCTAACATGCAAGTGTTTCAACTGTTTGAGTTGTATTTGGGTGAAACCCCACTTAGAGTCTGAGTACGTAATAAGGAAGATCCCCCGTTAACGTTTTTGAGCAATAAGGCGAAGCATTGATGAGCTATACGTGGTAAGCCTGTTTTGAAGGCAAACGGCCGTGCTAATCACTGTTTGAAGCGAAAAGAAACATGCTTCAACATTAACATACGGTACACTTTATGAA
The DNA here is from genome assembly GCA_026315105.1 of Locusta migratoria. Lineage (NCBI taxonomy): Eukaryota > Metazoa > Arthropoda > Insecta > Orthoptera > Acrididae > Locusta > Locusta migratoria. The sequence continues at coordinate 335,395,165 of CM048748.1, read as the reverse complement.
GGGAAGCTTTTATCCGTCTAGCACTGCAAATGTTGCCCTTCACTCTAGTCCTCCATCCCACTGTCTGCATCACCGTGTGGGTTACACACTGCTTAGTCAGCTCCTCCCATCCCCCCTAAAAAAAAGAAAAAAGCAATTCCCCCACCCCCTCCCCCACAACCGCTAACTCACCAGACAGATCTTCAATTTAGCGATAACCTTTCATTTCATTTATATCAAAAATAAATACACAACAACACAATTAAACGATAAAAAATTATGTATAGTTAGAAAAGTTGACTACACACCAAAATACGATACAAACACAAACGTAGACAAGAAATGAAATATTTCATAAACCTGCATTGGTTTCTTAAAAAGCTAAAGAGAAGAAAACATTGGCGGAGGAAGAAAAAACAGTCATGAAATGTTCAACACGTCGGCTCTTCTTGATATCTGTAGAAAATCTCCGATGAAATTTCCGTAAATGAAAAAAAAAAAAAAAAAAAAAAAAAAAAAAAAAAAAAAAAAAAAAAAAAAAAATTACCGTTCAACAGATTTTGTAATGAACTTTTATCTATCTAGAAATAAACAAAATAAATTGTAATATCTATCAAAGCATACCACTGACGCTGTTTTATGTTCAAGAAACCGCATCTGGTGGAAAAGATTGCATCTAATCGTAATTGCATGGTCGGATACAAAATGCTCTTCATAATATTGTAGAGCAACTACGAACATTATGGCCACACAGGTGAAGATTCAACGTACACATTATTTCTATCGTTAAACGTTAAAAGAAATGTTTGCACCAGCGTTTAAACAATCCTTTCTGTTATGTAGGGCGGAGCGCGCGGTTGCTCGCCGTGGAGGTTCGAGTCCTCCCTGGGGCATGGGTGTGTGTGTTGTCCTTAGGTTAGTTTACGTAGGTTAAAGTAGTTTGTAAGCTGCGGACTGCTGACCACGTAGTTTGGTCCGATAGATTTACAAACATTTGAACATTTTGTTATGTAGGGAACAACGCTGCCGTTTACCTGCAAAATAGCCATTTTGTTGGTAAATACATGGCATTACTGCTCGAGAACTAGGCATTTTCTTAACAGGGAATTTTCAATAATACGTCCACCCACTCTAAGGAAGTCTTCTATATGAGTTTCACCCAAATACTACTCGCACTGTTTAAACATCTGCGTCGTAAGCGAAGTTTCTGGGAAATCAAGCTATGGCCCTCGCAGTTTTCTCCTAAAGAAATATGGCAAGTAATTTGGAGAACGCGAAATTAGAAAATAACGTCTTTCATCAGGTCATGTATCAACAAACCAAAGTTTGTAATAGCAGCTACCGATTTGCAGCTGCCATTACATTTTTAGCAGGCAGTACTACAGGTACACTTCATAGCTAGTTTGTACAATCATTATACAATGACACGCAATTTTCCCAGAAATTCCTGTACAGTAGAGTCTCTGTAGTCCAAAATATATGGGACGAGGCTATGTCGGATCATTGAAATTGCCAGAGTATTTGATTTTCAAAGAAAAATTCTTGTTTTTTAAATATTAATACATATGACTCACAAAAGAAAAATACTATGTAATACAAAAATCACATATAAACAATACTTTATGTACGTTTTATAACAACTAACACATTAATTAAAGAAATAAAAATTTTAATATAGTACTCTATGTTCATTTTCATCAATTGGCTTTTTCTGTGATATGAAGTCGGTCAGTCTTTGTTTTTCGAGATGTTTAAAGCTTTCTCTTGCGGCCTCCCCAGAACTAAAATATCAGCTGCTACTACTTAGTTTTTCTCAGTCCACGTGACTTGTGTTAATGCACTCACAGCATCGCTATGTCGTACAGTCTATACCATCAAGCCGCGGCGGATTAGCCGCGCGTACTGGAGCGCCGTCTTTCGGTGCGCGCAGCCATTCGCCGTCGGGGCTTCGAGTCCCCCCTAGGGGATGGGTGTTTGTGTTGTCCTTAGGTTAGTTTACCTTAGTTTAAGTAGTTTGTAAGCTACGGACTGATAACCTAGAAGTTAAGTCCGATAGATTTACAAACATTTGAAAATTTGTACCGGCAAAGTTTACTACTTTCCTGAAGAAACCGTGTGTACAAAGCGGCTTTTGTTAACGGGTACTCGCCGGTCGCTCCAGTCACGGTCTGCACGGCCACTACGGTCGGGGGTTCGAATCCCCCCTCGGGCATGGATATTTGTGCCGTCTATAGTATAAGGTAGTTGATAAGTAGTTTGTAGTTAAGTCCCATAAGCTTAATAAACATTTGAACATTTTTTACTCGCCGGTTTTCATCACTTTCCTGTGGCTACTTTTGCTCTTCAAATTTTGCACCTCAATTTTTTCACCAATTTTAATCTCATAAATAATATCTCACCCAAAGCTATATAATGAAGCTAAATCGTTAATTTGTAATAATTTAGGAATTATCAACGAAAGTCAATGTCTTGTGTTTATGTGCTCTTGCTTGTAGGAGAAACACTCATTATCAGAGACAAGTTGAAGGGGGTACTGATTCTAAATCGATTTCACAATGTAAGTACGCAATAATCAACAATTTGTGGCTGCCTACGTATTGTTTACTAAACTGTTCAATTCAAGTGGCCCCGTCAACGTCACGTGATCCGGGCTCGTTGCGTCGGACTTCTGAACGTGTCGGACTGGCGAAGTGTTGAATTATAGAGACTGCTGTACTACGTAGGCAAACTTTTTAAGAATTATCCGGGCGTCGTGCTAAACCAAACAACTGTTCAGCATTGTAAGGGCCAGTTTACATGACGTTACTACGTTTCATGAAACTGCGCTACTCGCCAGTGCGCATGCGCAGCAGGCTTTCGCGCAACTCGTTGGCGAAACCTAACGATTTCGGCACATTCCAACTTTGGCGAAACTGATTGCGCGTGTTTTTAGGTTAGGTTATAACCAATACAGAACAAAATACAACATAAGGGGCGAAACGGAAGAAATAATTCTGTTTTTGAACATATATGCGATGCATAGGTGTTTGTGCGACTTTAACGATGAAAATTTCAGGAATAAGCGGCGGCCTGTTAGTGTTCTTGAAGCAATTATTCGTGAATTCTATATTGATGGGTTGACGATTAGTCAATTGCAGACTAAAATACATTCAATTCCAAATACCTATACAGACTAACTACGGCAATTATGGATTTGGGAACACGGTACAGGTACTGTAGAGATGAATACTTACTTGACAAGAAACGTAATGCAATTTGTAATTTCAGTTCTGGTAACAATGCTTCACGCATAACAGTATCTTGTTTCTTTATTGTATTACTGACTCTGTTTAAAAGGAACGTAAACTGCTCTGATGACATTCTGAGTTGATTAAAATAGCTTCTAGGGTCTTCAGTTACAATTTCTTTCAGCTAAGTCGCTTCTTTTTTATTTTTTTTTTTTTATTCTTACAGCTACCAAAACTTTCATTCTACGGCGACTACGGCACTCACGAAACAACGAAACTGAAGTGTGTAGTATTGGCGCTGTGTCTATAGGCACACATGAAACCAGTTGCGCGCTATTCATTTCATGAAACGTGTGTCGCAACCTAGTGTCGTCGTGTAGACTAGCCTTAAATGTTTTTCATTATGTTCTTACTGCTTATTTATAATTGCCTCAGTTTCCCCACATTTTATTTCCGTTGTATGTTGTGGCCAATGACCTCAAAGATAATCTGGAGTCAGTACTGTCTATTACGAAAGCGTGACGCTCGGCGACATATTGGCGAACGTATATCTGCCGCACTCTAACTAGTTGTTAGCAGTATTTGCTTAGACAACATTCTGACATTTGTAATCGTTAGTTCTAGTTGCTTTCGAAGATAACTATTTCTGGAAGTTCTAATACTATTCACAAAATAGTTGACACGTGGAATAAACCGTGGGCCTACTCGTGAAAAGAAACAGCAGTAAACGGCATGTATAAGACGAATAAGTGAGTTATATTTTTTTTTCAGAACTAGTGTTTCTACTACATTGTGTTTAATGAATAAATTGCTTTGCTGTAGAAAGACAAATAAAGGTGTAAAAATGACTAATTCGAGGTCTCTGATATAAGCATCATTTTCCGTACAGTGATTTCCAGTCAGAAAGTTCAAACGAAAATCTTTATAAACAAGAGACAAATATAGAACTAAACACAAGAAGTAGCGTCTACGGCAGTGTAATTTATTCTTTAAATTAACTGTGATAGAAATACTACGTAGTTCTGAATAATAATATAGTTCATCTATGGATCTGAACTCTACTTCGTTTCTTTTGCGTTCTCTACAACCATAAACGAATCAAACTTTACCATAATGCATTTATGAAAGTATTTAATTGTTCATAACTTAATTTTAAAGGACGCAGAGCACAAAAGTACAATACGACCTATACGTACGGAGTTGCCAACTTAACGGAAATAGTGTGTCACGATTTTCACAGATTCAAAGCACTACAGTTATCCAGTGTTAATAATTGAGATCACTGGTTGTGGCAAACATCTCTGATATAATTAATATACTCAGCGTTGTTGGAATCGGAGTGACGTTTGAGGGTGGAGCACCAAATCCTCGCGGCTGGAGACTACAGCACTCTGACTGTAAACCGAAGAGACCGAGATGGCAGGCGCGGTGCTAGGCGCGGTGCTGATTAGTCGTAATGGGCCACTTCTTGCGCGCCGTTAACGACGGAATTCGCACCTATGGCTTCCGGGAGTTGCTGGTAACGTTTCCTCGAAGTAATCTCATTAGAGACGTGGCGTATCTCCTGGGACGGACGACATTTCGGGATCGGAACTACTAACAACTTCTTCGGAAATGCTGTGGCTGCTCTTACACGAAATAACTAAAAAAAAAAAAAAAAAAAAATTCAGTACATGGTGTACCGATTTTACAACATATAAATCACTAAATGAGTAATCCAGAAAAAAGTTGCCGTTTAACGTTATCTGTTTCAAAAGAACAAGAACAATTTAATTTTTAATATTTCACATAGTTTTAACCGAAAGTGAAAATTTTAAATTCCGTCGAATTTCTTATTAAGAGGTATAATGTTACGTTAAAATTTTAACAGCAAGACATCATTAGAAACTGTGCATTTTTTTCGACGTAATTTACCCGACGGCACGCAAATAACTGGGCTTCATTAAACCCTTAATTAAAAAAAAAAAAGAAAGAAAGAAAATCTAGACCACCTACGGAATTCCAGCGAAATTCATACATCAAACGTTCATGAAACTTTATCTCCTCCACTCACCCTGTGCCCTCCGCGTCCAAATGATTAAAGGAAATGAAGTTTATCGCTTACTATATTTCCACTACATGCAACCAAACTCCAGAACCATACAAGACGCTGTAATTTATTTCTTCTTCATTAACACCTCTATCGAAAAAATACTTTGCAGGCAGTATCCAGGCACATCGCTGAATGCGTATGCCTAATCACGACACTGTTCGATACATAGTTCACGAGATATGAGATCAGAAACAATGAACGACCTTTTGACCCGTCGTCAACACGGTTTCAGAAAGCTTCGTTCTTGTGACACACAACTAGCTCTTTACTCAGAAGTGATGTGTGTTATCGACAAGAGAACTCAAATCGATTCCATATTCCTCGATTTCCCAAAATCTTTTGACAGTATTCCTCACAAGCGGCTTCTAATTAAATTGTGTTGTTATGTAAAATCGCCACAGTTGTGCGGTTGGATTCCTGATTTCCAATTAGAAATGAAACAGTACGAGTAATCGACGAAAAGTCATCAATTAAAACAGAAGTGATATCTGGCGTTTCCCAGAAAAGTGTTATAGGACTCCTAATGCTCCTTTTCTTTACAAACGATTTAGTAGACAATCACAGAGCTCTCTCACAAGGAGACCACATGGCTAACGGATTTTGCAATTTCTTTATATTTATGGTGAGAAGTTCGGAACTTAAATAACAATCAGCCAAAGCCATTTAACGCAATTCTCAAAAATTCTCAAGAAAATCGAAATGTTTCAAATGTTAAAATATTTGTTAAGCTTATGGGACCTAACTGCTGGGTCATCAGTCCCTAGACTTACAAACTACTTATGAACTACCTTATACTAAAGACGACACAAACTTCCGAGTCCGAGGGGGGAATTCGAACCGCCGACAGGGAACGGCCTCGCGCATCGGAGCATAGCGCTTCAATCCGCTTGGCCACTCCGCCGCGGCGAGAAAATCTACTTTGAAGTTTTGCAAAGTTACAAGTAAGCACCAACAATTAAAACAATTGCGGCATCCGCCGGTGTAGCAAGGCGTTGTAGCGTTCTGTCCTCAAAACCGTAGAGTCAGTGGTTCGAATCCCACTGTGACAGTTTTTTTTCTTTTCCGAATTCAGTTACACAAAACATTTTGCAATCTCTAATTCCACGTGTTGCGTCCGTTTTTGTTTACGTGTGTGTAGACGAGCTAAAACCTTGTCGTCACGTAAAACGATGGATGAATAGATTAGCTGCTTGAAAAGCTATTAGTAGCTACGGAGATGACTTTCCAAAAACATTGTCATAGCTCTTCACAAACTGAGACTACCGTCGTCAACTAATAGTGAAGTCAACACTAAACAATTGTAACTTATATTCCTTTTGATTCAAACCATCATAATTACAACCTTTTATAAAATACAGAAAATTTCGAATAAAAGAAAATACTGCACTTTTCGTAAAAATTACCATTAGATATAAAAATTGTGTAAGTATTCGAACACAACGAAAAAAATTAAATAAAATAATCTGTCACGACAGGATTCGAATCACCATAGGGTTGTTAAACCAGAACACTAACACCTGAGCTACACTGACAGATCCTGCAATTCATTAAATGATTGGTACTTCCGCTTCTTGCAAAATTTCGAAGTCGATTATTCGAGAATTTTTGAAAGTTGCGTCTAATGCCTTTGGCTGATTGTTATTTGAGTTCTGAACTTCACGTACCATAAACCCCACAAAATTGTAAAATCCGGTACCCATGTGGTCTCCTTGTTAAACTGTTCGCGGATGATGCTGTCATTCATCGGTTAGTAAAGTAACCAGAAGATCAAAAGCAACTGCAAAATCATTTAGTTAAGATATCTGCACGGTGCAAAAATTGGCAGTTGACCCTAAATTATGAAACGTGTGAAGTCCTCAATATGAGCTCTAAAAGAAATCCTAACTTCATTTAAATGTTAATTCAGACAAATTTACATGACGTAAATTCAACCAAATACCTAGGAGTTACAAACACGAAGAACTTTAATTTGAGAGAACATAAAGAAAATATCATGGGGAAGGCGAACCAAAGGCTACGTTTCATTGGCGGACTAGAAGACATAGAAAAGGTTCAAAGAAAGGCAACCTGTTTTGTATGATCGCGATAAAGGAGAGAAATGATGCATGTGTTGGGTTAGAAATCCTTAAAAACGCTATTCATCAAGGCGAGATCTATTTGCGAAATTTCTCTTTCCAACTTTCCCCTTCGAATGTGAACTTATTTTGTTGGCAAAATAAATATTCAAATGTTTGTTAAACTTATGGGACTTAACTGCGGTCTCATCAGTCCCTACACTTACAAACTACTTATAAACTATCGCATACTGAAGACAAGACAAACATCCATGCCCGAGGAAGGATTCGAACCTCCGACGGGGAACGGCCTAGACATTGGAGCATAACGCCTCAATGCGCTCGTCCACTCCGCCGCGGCTTTTGTTAGCACCGACAGACATAGGAAGACATGACTATAATAGTAAGTTAAAAGAAATCAGATCTAAAACGGAAAGGATCAGGTGTTCCATTTTCCTTCATGCTATCAGAGAATAGAGCGGTACAGGAAAGTATGCAAGAGCATTTAGCGAATTCCATTGTATCCACACATAACGCTGAATTATCTGCATAATTACAACAATGTTCGACACGTAGTTCAGAAGATATGAGGTCATGAACCAATAAAGTCCGTAGAAAACCAGCGTCCACTCAAAATGCGCAAAAATTACTAAGACTTTAAGCCCCCTGTGTATAATGAGAGTATTTAGTGGCTTCCAATAATCTTTAGTCATCCTTAAATGAAAATAATAATAATAATAGCAATTGAAGTAGCGAGAAGAATTTGAAAAAAATTAAATGAAATACATAAAAAGACTCATGTTGTTTCTGCTTTTCGGAGGTTCGAGTCCTCCATGGGGCATGGGTGTGTGTGTGTTGTCCTTTGGTTAGTTAAAGTAGTTTGTAAGCTGATAACCACGCAGTTTGGTCCAATAGATTTACAAACATTTGAACTTTTTTATTTCTGCTTTTTCCCCCTCTTCCTGGCATTAGGCGAAATACTCTTATCAAGCGCTATTGCTGCTGACGAGGTAGGTGTTTTCTGCTATAAAAGGTGTTGTTGTTGTTATGGTCTTCAGTCCGGAGACTGGTTTGATGCAGCTCTCCACCCTTCTCTATCCTGGGCAAGCCTTTTCATCTCCTCATAAGAACGGCAACCCACATCCACTTCAATCTGCTTAATATACGCGTCTCTTGGTCTCCCTCTGCGATTTTTACCCCACACACTTCCCTCCAATGCTAAATTTACGATTCCTCGATGTCTAAGAATGTGTCCTACCAAGCGATCCCTTCTTTTGGTCAGGGTATGCCAAATATTCCTTTTCTCACCAATTCTGTTCAGTACCTCTTCATGAGTTATGCGATCTACCCACCTAATCTTCAGCATTCTTCTGTAGCACCACATTTCAAAAGCCTGTATTCTCTTCCTGTCTACACTGCTTATCGTCCATGTTTCACTCCCGTATAAGGCAACACTCCACACAAATGCCTTCAGAAAAGACTTCCTTACACTTAATATTCGATGTTACCAAATTTCTCTTTTTAAAAAATGCTTTTCTTCCCATTGCCATTCTGCATTTTATATCCTCTGAACTGCGACCATCGCATGTTATTTTACTACCCAAGTAACAAAACTCATCTACCACCTTCATTGTTTCGTTACCTAATCTAATTCCTTCAGCATCGCCTGATTTTCTAAGACCGCATTCCATTATTTTTGTTTTCCTCTTGTTAATGTTCATTTTATACGATCTCTTCAACACGCTGTCCATTCCATTCAACTGCTCTTCCAGGTCCTTTGCTGCCTCTGAGAGAATTACAACGTCATCAGCAAAAAAAAATGTTCAAATGTTTGTAAAGTCTATGGGACTTAACTACGGGGTCATCAGTCCCTAAACTTACAAACTACTTATGAACTACTTACAAACTAGGACGGCACAAATATCCATGCCCGAGGGGGGATTCGAACCCCCGACCGTAGTGGTCGTGAAGACCGTGACTGGAGCGCCTTAGTCTCCTCGGCCACCGCGGCCGGCGTCATCAGCAAAACGCAATGTATTAATTTCTTCACCCTGAACTCTAATTTGTTTTCCAAATGTCTCCTTGCTTTCTTTTGTAACTTGCTCAATGTAGAAATTGAATAACATCGGAGAAAGGCTACAACCCTGTCCTACTTCCTTCCCAACCTCTGCATCCCTTTCATGGCCTTAAACTCTGATAACTGCTGTCTGGACTTCGTACAAGTTGTAAATGATCTTCCGTTCCCTATTTTTTACTCCTGCTTTCAAACTCTGAAGCTAGAAATGTAGGTTTGCCTTTCCTTAATCTATCTTCTAAAATAAGACGTAAAGTGAGTATTGCCTCCCGGGTTCCTACGTTCCTCCTGAACCCAAACTGATCTTCCCCGAGGTCAGCTTCTACCAGCTTTTCCATTCTCCTGTGGATAATTCGTGTTAAAATTTTGCAACCATGACTTATCAAACTGATGATTCTGTAATTTTCACACCTGTCTGCAGCTGATTTCTTTGGAATGGCGATTATTACATTTTTCTTAAAGTCTGAGGCTATTTCGCCTGTCTCATACATTCTACACACCAGTTCAAATAGTTTTGTCATGGCTGGCTCTCCCAGAGACTTTAGTAGCTCTGAGGGTATGTCATCTACTCCTGGGGCCTTGTTACGATCTAGGTCTTTCAGGGCTTTGTCAAATTCATCTCTCAGTATAGTATCTCCTATTTCATCTGGATCTACTTCCTCTTCCCTTCCTACAACATCATCTCTAAGTTCATTTCCTTTGTACAGCTGCTCTATGTACTCTTTCCACCTTTCTGCTTTCCCTTCTTTGCTGAGAACTGGTTTCCCATCTGAGTTCTTGATATTCATAGAGCTGTTTTTCTTATCTCCAAAGGTTTCTTTTATTTTCCTGTAGGCTGTATCTATTTTTCCCCTATTTATACATTCTTCTACATCATTCTTCTGCTTAGCCATTTTGCACTTCCTGTCAATCTCATTTCTTAGTCGTCTGTACTCCATTTTGCCTGTTTCATTTACTGCATTTTTATATTTTCTCCTTTCATCAATTAAATTTAGTATTTCCTGTGATATACAAGGATTTTTTGTAGGTCTTGCCTTTCTACCTATTTTGTCCTCTGCTGCCTTCACTATTTCATCTCTCAATGCTACTCATTCCTCTTCTACTGTTTTATTTCCCCCTGTTTCTGTCAATTGTTGCCTAAATCTCCCTCGAAATTCTCCAGAACTTCACGTTCCTTCAATTTATCTAGGTCCCATCTCCTTATTTTCCTATCTTTCTGCAGTTTTTTCAGTTTCAGTATACAGTTCATGACTAACAAGTTATGGTCAGAGTCTATATCTGCCTCTGGGTATGTTTTACAGTTTGTAACTTAGTTCCGGAATCTATGTTTTACCATTATAAAATCTATCTGATACCTTCCGGTGTCGCCTGGTCTCTTCCAAGTATACAACCTTCTTTTGTGATTCTTAAGCCACGTGTTTGTTACGATTAAATCATGTTCCGTGCAAAATTCTACCAGGCAACTTCCTCTTTCATTCCTTCTGCCCAGTCCATATTCACCTACTATTTTTCCTTCTCTTCCTTTTCCTACTGCCGAATTCCAGTCTCCCATCACGATTAAGTTTTCCTCTCCCTTAACTGTCTGAATAATTTCCTTTAGCTCCTCATATATTCATTATTTTAAACCCATAAGATAGATTACATTTTTTGTCGTTCGGTTTCTCCACAAACATACATATCAGTTTAGCTCGTCGTACCTATATAAATTGAAGAAATTAAAAATTAGGGAATTGCTTTACATTATGTGTTATATGCTGAAACTATTAGAAAGTTACTGTTATATAAAATTAAATGACATAACGACGCCCATACACAACGTTTTGTTCAGAATTCGTTTCTATGGTGTTTTGCTAATATCATGATCGATCTTACTGAAAATTAACCATTAAACACGAACATACCTAAATTGCATTTCCTCGAAAAGTTGTTATTTAAGTATCGCATTTTTACCATTACAGCTGAGCGGTACGCAAGGCAGAAGTTGGTACCATTTCAATTTTCGACGCTCACTTATTTGGCAGTTGGAGAATTTAAAGCGTGATCATAGCTATAGATATGAAAACATTACTTCCTTTTGCTTCTCTTAATGGCAACGTGTACATATGATTTACGTTTTGCACGCATCTATTGGCAAAGCGCCTTTGAATTATGTAAGTTTCATTCGCTGCATTGTGTAATTATAATCGAAAATCGATACGTCATTTTTCATGTTCATTTACTTGTATAATGATTTCGATAAAATTTAACTTGCGGCAGCGGCTGATTTTGCCAAAATCTCTTGACTGCTCTTTGAAAACTCAGTTACATACAATGAGCATAATAATGTTCCGTGTTTATCATGAAATATTACATTACCACCGAATGTCGCAGCTGCCGTAAAGTAAAATTAAAACTTCATTTCTAAGTAATTCTACGATGGTAAACGTCCATCTTTTGTCGGCATGGATTTAGAAGCACACATTCGATATATATCGTTAGAGACCCGGCTAGTTGAATTGCAAACATTATTCTGGTTCCCGAGCGTTACTCGGGAATGTTGTTTTCTGTAACACAGTGGTAATTCGAAGGAGATTCTTATCAGATTGAATATTTTGAATGAATTATCTTGTTGATCAGAAAATAACCACTTAATGCAGTTCCTGCACTGTCGTTAATACGTTCTTGTACGAACCACTGCCCGGTCAATAAGTCAATTATCCTTGTAAACTGAACATTTCGTTGCCAACATTAATAATCTACGCTGCTAACACCGTAAGTGAAATTTAACCGAGCAACCAATAAGATAGGTTGAGAGGAACATTTCTTCGTGTTTAGAATTTAAGAGATAATTCTGTGCTTGCTCTCCGGTTGACAGGTTCTTCTATGTACTTTTGTCCTGAGAGTAAATTAATTATCCTCATTTAACGAACATTCCGTTGCCAACATTAACAAACTACGCCGCCGCCTTAAGTAATATTTAATCATTGCCTCAAAACTCTAAAGGTGACGAAATTATATCTGTTTATCCATATCCCTGACGTTTGTGCTAACCAGTATCTCCAATGATTCTTTGTACGGTGGGAGGGGGGTGGGCTATTATTTGGCACTCAGGGACTCGATGTTCATCGTACTGTCAATGCGGTGCGTAGCAGGATCGTTCTCCTTGTCGTCCGACTTGATGAGCGACTTTGTGATAGGGATGGCGGTTATCGCTGAAACAACCGGTTTTCGGTTATACCGGTTCTTTCCATCACCAATTTAATCGCACTGTAAAAACTGCTCAAGATAAACGGTTTTTTAAATAACCGGTTATCGGTTTTTTATTGCTTTTATTTCCAGCAAAGTTCGACCGAAACTTAATTGGCAGCCGAAACAGAAACCGTAATCGAATTTTCGGATCTTCTAGTTTCGGCCGAAAACGAAACTTAGGAAGTTTAGTTAAAATTTAGATAAATTTACGTTATACGACAAATCACTAGTCTTTCCGTATTTTGCCAGATCGCCTCCCAATACTACGCCTTCTTGAGTGTACATAAGCCTAGCCAGGAGTCCGTAGAAGATGATATACGAAGCATACAGATTTACTGGCCTAGTATTTCCATCCGGCAGTTGCGGATACTGAGCCAACCACTCCTTAAGTTGGACTTGTGAGCCAGCGCATATGAATAGCTAGTTATATAAGTTACAGTCAGTAAATGAACTTCAATCAGTGCTGCAGAAGTATTTTGAAAAATAAAGTCGCAGTTCCGACTAACAGTATGATTGTTGTCAGTGTAAATTTACGCAAATTGAACTAGAAAAGCTGTATACCACATGTTCAAATGGGTGTGAGTTCGTATGAGACCTAACTGCTTAGGTCATCGGTCCCTAGACTTACAAACTACTTAATCTAACTTAAACTAACTTACGCTAAGGACAACATACACACTAATGACCGAGGGAGGAGGGAGGATTCGAACCTCCGACTGGAACAGCCGCGCAGTCCATGACATGGAGCCTCAGACCGCACGGCTACCTCGCGAGGCACCACATGATTAATGTTACCTAAACCCATATTGGTTATTAAGAAATCCCCTCAGTTTCAAGCAATCACATTAATAAAACTTGTTAGCACAGCAATATAATACATTTAAAGTTTTAACTAACGTGTTGAGGAGCTAAGAACACCGTGTTATTTAATATCCAATAGTAAAAGCAGCCAAGAAAACTCATTTATTAAAATGGCCGCTTTCGGCACATTTAGTCAGTCTTCATCAGATATTTATTAAAAAAAAAACACACACACACACATTTTGAATCACTGCTACAGGAAGTAGTTGTACCGGTTTTTTACCCGGTTCTTGGCAATAACTAAAAGAAACCGGTTACAACCGACACCAAATAAATACCGAAGAAAACCGGTTATTCAAAACTAAAATACCGGTATCGGTTTTAACTGGTCAGTTTTTCCCATCCCTACTTTGTGAGCGACTCCGCTCCGCTCGGTAATAATCAGTATATAACAGGAGACAATGCATAGCACTTTAGAGAGAGATCACAACAGCTTGTAATGCGTAATATCTATACATAAAAGGCAATGTTCCGAGTGACTGACTGACATTAAATGAATGACTCATCATCGCCCAGCCAAAACTACTGATGATAAGAACTTTAAATTTGAATAGGATGTTCATCTTACAACGTTGGAGTCGTTTAAGAAGCGATTTTTCGACATCTGTCCCTAAGGGGGTGGAACGTTTTTTGAAAATATCGTGTTGTCAAGTCAATTTTGAAGCTAGACCTACATAACAGGTATAAGGTTCCAGAATGAAACTTTCACTCTGCGGCGGAGTGTGCGCTGATATGAAACTTCCTGGCAGATTAAAATTGTGTGCCGGAACCGGGACTCGGTATAAGGTTTCTTGGTTTTTTTTTTTTTTTTTTTTTTTTTGTGTTTTTTTTTTTTTTTTTGTTAACAAAAAAGCATCTTTTGGCTTTTTTTGAAAATCAGTCTTTAAGGGAATGAAAATATTTTTGAAAAATGCTGCTATTAAGCCAGTTTTGAAGCCTGAACTACAAAAATTGGTATTTGGAGTCTTTACTACAATAAAAAAAGTACTTTTATATCTCCCCCCCCCCCCTCTTCGTCATTGCCTACTCTTCCTGTCTATCGTCTTAGAACTTAGTACCATGTTTAGTGTTATGTTCAAAAACTTATATTTCCGAAATATGTTTAAAATATTGATACAACGTACTACTGGAATATGCGCATGTTTTTACATATGAATTTATATAAATTTTACAGTGTGGAGAAGGTGTTACCAAAAATCACAAAAGTGTCATATATATATGTTATGTGTAATATATTAAATAAATAGGCATCTAAAAACCTTCCTGTTTTATAATGCAACGTTGTAACAAATTTGGAGCTCAATTAGTGAAGAACTTTTGGTAATTTGGAACATTTTTATATATAGAGATCAGAAGCAATAATTTCAATTCCCAGTTCATGCCGTTAACTGCGAAACATTTCGAAGCATCTGCAGTCAGCCTTCTGACAGAAATAGTACTTAGTGCATGAAATCAATTTATAATATAAATTCTTATAGAAATATATTCCCTTAACTGTGGTACAGGACAAGATGGTAATACACTGTACAAAGCGAATACATAAGAGCAATTACCACGGAAACGTACAAGACATTTGATAGAAACATTTTGTAGAAGTCTGACATTCCTTTAGTAATAAGATTAAAGCTTCTGATTAAATTGTAACACGCTGCTCGCCAGGCTCTAATGGTTATGTTGGCACCAATCGTAAAGGCAGCAACGAAGATAACTTCAATTAAAACGAAAATTATTTTTTCTGAACGGACAAGGATACATACAAGAACCTGTCAACCAGGTACAGTATTAAATTTGCTGCGACTGAAACGAGCAACAATAATATTTACTCTGTAGCTCGCGAAAATTATTAACGCAATTCTACATTTCATTATTCATCTGTTGCCAACATAAGCACTGGAGCCCGGCGAGAAGCGTCGTAAAAATTTCACCAAGTTTCCCAAAAACAAACTATTGCAGACGAGCTATGTTAACCAGTCTGGATAACTGGTTTGAAAAGTTAAATTTCCCTAAATCCTACTTTCATGTTGGAAACCTTCACATTCATTTCGCGCATACATCTCTGATAATTTATACTTAGAGTCAAAAGATTTTATGCCTGTGTTATAGAGGCCACGGACTGGCGAAACTCAGATTGCTTACCTTCAAACTGCTACGGCCGCACCGTGTTCTTAACTGAATTCCGAGGCATTCTCGAGTTTTCGCGGTAATTTGGTAGAATCCGTGTACATCGAAGGAAACGGCATTGCCATCGATATATATCGAATGTTCGATATAGTGTTTCTGAACCGCAGATTCGGGCGCCACGCGCCCTCACATACTAAGAAAAAAACTTCCTGTTTAACGTATACCTAACCTAACTTTGACTTAAAAAAAGTTATCTGTAGCGTAGCCTTAAGGAGGTTAGGTATAGGTTAATCAAGAAATTTTTTTTAGTACGTAAGGGCGCGTAGCGCCTGAATCTCCGGTTCAGGAACACTATATCGAACATTCAATATATATCGATGGCAATGCATTTCTTCGATGTACACGGATTCTACCAAATTACCGCTTTCGGCTTGGGACGTCCACATTTATGTCGCTCGCTCATCGTCTCGTTTCGAACTGTTGCTCAGCAACTGCATGAGCCGCAGAGCGGAATCCGCCATTGTTGATAAGTGTTCACGTCGTGATTTGTTTGTTGTTCATTCTAAGAAGATGAGCGGAAAATGCTCCTAGTATGATTAAGGAAACACAGTGTTCTTTCAAAGAGCAGCAGGGCTGCTGCCGCGCATGCGCAGTACGGAAATTCGTGTCCAAAGAGCAATCCTGCAGCATCCTGCAGCCTATCGGCTGTCCTAAACCCGGCTGCAGCGTCCTGCAGCTTCCGGGCTGCATGAGCTGCAGGGAAAATTTCCTCCTGCAGCCTGATTGACGTCATCGGTACCGCGCATGCGCGGTAGTGCCTGCTTTGTTGCTGCAGGAAGCTGCAGCCCTGCAGCTCTTTGAACGAACCTAGAGGTAACTAAACTTGAAAGAGATTATATTCAATTATTCCGCATCCAAGGAGGTTATCCGCAACATACACATCGATCCTGATGTATCGAACACAACAGAGGTTGAAATGGCCCAGAGATATTCTTCTAAAGGCAGGTCCAGACTAGCCCTGGGTCTACACGCAACGATCTGTCACGCAACAATCACGCAACGATCTGTCACGAATAATCAACCGCAATGAGAAATTTGAGGTGACGTGTTAGAATGTGCGAGTATAAAACGATAATAGCTGATGCATCCCTTCTTAATATTTCAAGGATGCTCATAAACAATGTATTTCTTCGAAAGGATATTGAAAACGCTGAACTAGCAGCACAATACAATGATCCAGTAGTAGTAAGGTATTGTTAGGTGTTGACTAAAAATTATATTGTTAGTGATATTCGTTTTTCTGACATTTGAATAGGTGACAAAGTTATACAAGAAGATTGCGACCATTGTACAAAAATTTAGCAGTATTGGTCAAACGCCGTTAAGTAGCTTAATTAACAGTTCATCATGAGTTGGTAAAATGGCTTCATTGTTACGCGTTGTGGTCAGGCTGACATCAGAAATCAAAAGTGGCATAGGTTCATCTTGTATCCGGCACTATTTAGATATCTCATTGAGGGCTACCTGAAACGTGTCACAATAAAGGCAATTTTTCTCCTACGGATGACTTGTTAATTAAGCGACTTCTACAAAATCCTGTCACTTAGCGACCCCCCAGGGAGTCGCGACCCACAGGTTGGTCCAGATATTCGGCAAAAGGTCATAAATAACGGAGGAGATTATACTGAAAGAGTGTAACGGTAAGCATCTCTGTCAATAATGTCATCTCCAAGAAAAATAATATTTGTCATTACTTTTTCTCCAGCCCATATATGAGTAAAAACTTAATTTCCGAACATGAATTCGTTATCACAATGTTAGCTTCTTTTACAACCCCTAGAAACCGGGGATAGCGACTCTGAATTACCCACAACACAGAACAATTAACCTCTCGCCCTGGCATCTTACAGGCTCCTCCATTTACAGACTCACCGCAGGTATAGTCTTACCAAAATTCCCATTTTTCTTTTCACACAAAATGGGATATCCTTAGAGCTAAATGTCAATCTGAATATAAACAGAAACTTCCGTATCTCGTAAGAAAGTCGGTTTTTAAAAATTCAAAGTTAACTGCAAAGCTCTTGTATATTCGAAGCCCTGGTACGGTTTTCTGCACTGTTTAGAAATGTTGGGCTTTGAAAATCGTCGTGGAATGAGAAGACAAACTGAATACAACTCACCAGGTAAGATTTGCATGGTGCAGAGGCATTCAACATTGGGTACCCACCTGGAACAGAAGAAAACGAAAATTAGGTTCAAAACACGGGTATCGTTAAAACAGTCATTTAAAATACGTCCTCTAAAAATATCAGCTAGAACGAAACCTCATCAGATCACATCCCCACACAATAAAGACAGCTTTTAAGCAGATTCCATCTGTGAACTGTGTAACACAAGCAGGACACAAATTCGATAATTTAACACGTATTGTAGTCAAAGCAAAGCAATGCAAACGCATTGCTCTCTACCGATTGTTTACGTGCGACATATTCACTGTTTATGGGGGGGAGGGGGGTCACAGATTAATGGTTATGTTTCAGTTGTCGTTTGTGTGTGTATGACGGTTAGGCCATTAACGCCCTGCGTTGCCATATGGCAGTGATTTTCAAACTTTCCCAATATGCGAGCCCTGCGACTAAAATATTCCGCAGGCTCCATTCCAATTAAAAATATTCTAGCAACCCCCCCCCCCCCCCTCTCAACACGAACGCTAACAAAACTATGTTTGTTATCAGGCAACGAATATGATGTTCTTTATGTTGATTCAGCTTTCTTATAAATTGTTGGACACTGTTTTTAATGTGTACTTTTCGGATGGAAGACTTTTTACATGGTTTCCGACAAAAATATATATTTTTCATAACGAATGTTTCGACCTTAGACAAGATTGAGAATTGAATTGAGAAATCTCCCACTTTACAGACAATTTTTAACGTAGATTTTTTTTTAATTTCTTAGAATTAATGATTGCATCTTGTACATTTATCTAACGAATGGTTCCTGAAAACAATTTGAGCTTATTCATCAGTAATGCACTGTAATACAAACAAAACTCCGTTCTGTTCAATTCAGAGTTAATGTTAAACAAGTAATTATATGATTTTAACAAAAGTAAATTTCTCTTTTATTAGGCCTATATTTTCGTATTATGGAACCCTTTTGTAGCCAGAGATGCACTGGACTGGTTGTTCAACGGTACAAGTACTTCCTCGTATGACGTACTGGAAAAGAAGGCTAGTTTCTCATTCAATTCTCTAGCGCATCAGGAATTTACTTTAAAATCGACTTCAATATTTGACCGAACACACGGACAGGTAGATATACAAAGATCCCTCCGCCACTCACCTTACAAGAAAGGAAGTGAATTCTGCAACGTCATGCAGTTTCGTGGTTGTTGGAAGTTTGAAGTCTCAGCACAGCTCTAATGAAGATGTCTTACACTACGGTTGCCAGATTTGAAAACTATAAAAATCTGGAAGAAATTTCAAAATGTCGGTGTTTTGGAGATATTGTTAGGAGAAATAAATATGATACATAAAACTTAACTTTTATTGTCTAAATCAACTGCCTACCAAACCGACTTAACACACAATTAATTTACATATAATTTCTACGGTAAGACGTGTATTTTATGCTGGATTTTTGCAGATTTCAGAATTATTCAGAATCGAATTAAAACTCAAACATTGAATCAAAGTTGAGCATAATTATTAACTATACATTTATTAAACCAAATGCGCTACCTAGCCGAGTGGCCAAATTTTTAAATGTGTGTTCGCTTTGCTCGCATAAAAGAAAAGTATGCTCAATTTCTGTCACATGACGGGTCCGTGTGATTAGAAAGATGATTGTTCGGTTCGACAATGAAGCGAATGATATTACTTAGCAAATTAAAATGATTATTTGTACAAGATATTACGAAATGCTGTATGACGGGAATTCTGTATTTGATGTAATGTCTAGACGTCGTCTGAAATGCGAGGTAAAATCCCGACATCTGGAAACCTTACCTTACCATACACTAGCAAAAATGTGCTGCGAGATACACGGTTTGAGCGAAGTTTTGATCAGTGCTACAACTCTAAACGTTTATTTCTAATGCTGCATATGTTTACTTGCATAAAGGTAAGTTTACAGTCGTTTTGTATCTGTGTTTCTGTTTTTGTAGCCAAATACTGCTCATCACACCCTCATCCTTAGAAGTTTCCCCTATTATTTACAATTTTACAAGTGTCAGCGAAAAATTTACTCAGAATTTTGGATCCAAATCTACTTAAATGAACACCGTCTTCTGAGAGAATTTGTACATCTGTGTGTCATTAGTAATTCTCACGACATGCCTCTGCTGAACCATCCTGCGAACTGTTTATGTTGTTGAAGTGTTTCTTCATCTGATCAATCTTGATACCACGGCGAGCGTCAATTGTGGTATTTGGCACTACTACGTTTTTGAGCAGGGAATAAAACCTATAACGAGGAATTCATTTTCTTTTTTCCTTCTTTCTGTTTTTCTTTAGTGGAGCGCTTTGAGTTGTTTTTTCGCTATGTTACACATGTCCACTTATAATTATTGTCAGTATTTGAGAAATCCAAATGGTTTTCTTCTCCAGCTGTAAAATATTCGTGGTAGGTGCGAGCAGATGTATCATTTCGCGTGTTTTTGACGTTATTCTCATCAATCACTTCCACTACCTTGCAAAAACATATTTTCCACGTTTAAGGTCATACTTTTCTTGCTCCTGCATTGCTAATTCTGTTCTTGAAGCGCCAATGTCGCTGCGCAATACTCTATATAAAAAAACTCGCACAATGAAATTATTATTGTTTTTGTCAGTTACCTCTATCTTGCGCGAACATTGTTTTCCTCGTTTCAGGTCACAACTTTCTCATTGCTGTTCAAATAATTCCGCTCTTAACGCCTCAATGTCGCTGTGTAGCACTTTAATAATTTCTTCCTGTGAGATCACGGTGGAAGCTAGATTTGTATTTTCTTCCTGCAAACAGCCTAGCCATGACCAGTGAATATCGTCACCAATAAATTTTAATGAAAACTTTTGTAAACTATTCGTGTATCCAGAAGGTACACTTCATACGCAATATTTTTTTAACAACAAGTATGTGGCACGTTTTACACGATACACTGTTATTTGTTTACCTTTTTACGAGCGTTGTGTCACTGCACTTTTCAGTAGGCGTCATCTTTCTCACATGGTGACAAACAAGACTTCAGGTGGAGGTGGGGGCAGCGAGCTAGAGAAGACGAGGCGCCAAATTTGGAACTTCCTCCAGGGATTGTAGTTACATTCCCGCTAGTACCAATAAGCATGCGCACAGTGCAATCGACACCTGGTCAAGTGAAGCAGAGGACAGGAGTCTCTGGAGGCAGACGGATGGAACCTGTCTGGTTGCGGACGGCTCTAGCGAGCCGGCAGCGGCGGATAGAGTGGCGAGCAGAGGTGTTAAGCGACCGCAGCGCCTGCTTTGGAACGGCCGGTGAAAAACTTGTCCTCACAGAAGCCCGGCTCTGGTTTCATTCTCACCAGCGCGCTCTTCGCTGACGAGCAGACAATTAGAGAGAATGCCGACGCGTGACTTGCCAACTGGAATAATGGCTGCGTGCGATCGCACCACCGCGTGATTCACGCATCCGCGTAGACTGCGGCGTGCTGCCGGGAGCTAAGACGGGCAAAATGAAATTGCGTTGCCAACCCTGAAGCACAGTTTCCTCATAAATGTGTGTGATAGGCCCCCTACATCGTACCAAAAACCCATAAATAGTGCAACAAACTATATTGTGACCCACAAAAAATTAATTAAGCTGCAGATACAAGTTAGGCTAAGCATGTAAAATCTAACAGTAATAATAATGATAATAATAAAAATGATAATGATGAATTAAAAAAATTAAAAAATGGAGATAACAGTTTGTTTCAGCATGGTATCCGATTCCTGCGTCTTGTGAATCATCTCTAGAAATACGTTTCACCTCTTGATGAAAACGTAAACACACAAAGACCTTGCCGGCCGCGGTGGCTGAGGAGACTAAGGCGCTCCAGTCACGGTCTGCACGGCCACTACGGTTGGGGGTTCGAATCCCCCCTCGGGCATGGATATTTGTGCCGTCCTGGTTCTTAAGTAGTTCATAAGTAGTTTGTAAGTTTAGGAACTGATGACCCCGTAGTAAAGTCCCATAGACTATACAAACATTTTTGAACAAAGACATTCACAGCATATTCAACAGTCAGTTCACAGCCTCTAGAGTACCTAACTAAACATAATCGGACTAATCGCCAACACAGCAACGCTCGAAGTCTCGGAAGGGTTCATAAAGGAGGGCTGCCGATGAAAAATCAACACTTGACTTTTTCATTATTTTTGTTGTTGTGGTCTTCAGTCCGGAGACTGGTTTGATGCAGCTCTCCACCCTACTCTATCCTGAGCAAGCGTCTTCATCTCCTCATGAGAACGGCACCCTACATCCATTTGAATCTGCTTACTGTATACATCTCTTGGTCTCCTTCTGCGATTTTTATCCCACACAATTCCCTCCAATGCTAAATTTACGATTCCTTGATGTCTAAGAATGTGTCCTACCGATCGATTCCTTCTTTTAGTCAAAGTATGCCAGAAATTCCTTTTCTCCCCAATTCTGTTCAGTACTCCTCATTAGTTACGCGATCTACCCACCTAATCTTCAGCATTCTTCTGTAACACCACATTTCAAAAGCCTCTATCCTCTTCCTGTCCGCACTGTTTATCGTCCATGTTTCACTCCCATACAAAGCAACACTCCACACAAATGCCTTCAGAAAGGACTTCCTAATGCTTAAATTAATATTAGATGTTAACAAATTTCCCTTTTCAATTTCCCATTGCCATTCCGCATTTTACATCCTCTGTACTGCGACCATCGTGTATTTCATTTTTAATTACGGCTAAATAATTTTTAACAGACATGTTTTATTCATGTTTGAGAACACTCTAAAAACTCCTCACAAAGCACACTTCCCTCTAAATATCCCCCCCCCCCCGAAGCTCTTAGCGCACTAAATTCCCTCCTAAGACAGGAAATTTTCTCTAAATTTACGGCGCCAACCCCGTAAGTTGGCAACACTGTATTGAAAGTCGTGAGCAAACCATTGATAAAATTCCAATGCTAACAATGTAACGCAAACGACTGCAGGATCGTAATCTACATACTTTATATTAGGAGTTGTCATACCCTGACTTATCGCGTGATAACAGATAGTTTTCCCAAAATGGCGAACATCAATGTTTCCTTTCGACAGCGACCTGAATTCCTTGTTAATGAGGCACATACAGCTTGTAACATTCACTTGAGACTATTGCGTGCGTATAGAGACGCCTGCATGGGCGCAATTTGTGTTTGCAGAAATAGGTGAAACATTTCCAAGATAGAAACAAGAGTATCCAAGATGAATCTCGTAGCGGTTGTCCTCAGGTAGCAACAAGGAAAGAGTTGATGCGCTCATTAGAGACAAAAGTCCTTTCACTGTGCATGAAATCGCTACAACACTTGCGGTAGGACACAGTGCAGTGCATGAAATACTTCACAACTTACGATACCAAAAAGTGCGTACCCTTTGGCTCCCACGTTTGTTGACTGAAGATCAAAAACTTCCGAGAAGAGCCATCTCGACAACCTCCTTCACAAATTTTGAAATGAAGGCTGTGATTTTTTTATGAATATTTTGACGGACTACGTAAATTGGCTTCAGCCTGAAACAAAACGCCGCAGTGTGGAATGTCGCCTATTGGATGGGTCGTAAAAAAGCCAAGAGAGTGCGATCGTTTTTTTTTAATTTTTTTTTATTTTTTTATTTTTTTATTTTTATAGTGTTACCTGAATTTCCAAGTAGACCGGGGCCTAATTTTGTTTTGCCGCCGCCCCGGGCATCCGACAGACTTAGTCCGCCACTCCGTACAAATAGTAAGAATTCCATTCCAAATAAATAACTGCGAAGGTTAGAGTACCCCAAATGAACTTCACTCAACTTCTCCGAAAGAACACGAGTTAGAAGCAGAGTTTGGCAACGAGAAGACACGCCGGCCGCGGTGGACGAGGGGACTAAGGCGCTCCAGTCACGGTCTGCACGGCCACTACGGTCGGGGGTTCGAATCTCCCCTCGGGCATGGATATTTGTGCCGTCCTAGTTCGTAAGTAGTTCATAAGTAGTTTGTAAGTTTAGGGACTGATGACCCCGTAGTTAAGTCCCATAGACTACACAAACATTTGAACATTTTCGAGAAGACACCTGATGAGCTTCCAGGCTCACAAACGCTGAAGCTTAAATCCTCAGATGGCACGTACGAACTTTTGAAACAAAACCAAACATTCTGCTGACTCCAGCGTAGGAGGCGTTGAAGTGCATGGAAGCTTGATGTTACTTGCTTTTAGGATACAATCAAGGAACGTACTCATCTGGAAATCCACTCAGGGCAAAGAGGACGCTTCAGGATATCCTGCCAAAACAAGCGTTAAACAACCGTAGAGGTCTGCCAATGAAATAAACGTTTTAGCAGTTCATTAGAAATGATTGAATATATTTATTTTCGATCAGTTAATCGAATTTTTCTGAATAAATTTTCCGTACAAAAATTTGAGTGGAACATACTACTACCTATTTTCACAAACCAAAAAGATATTTCTCTATATGAAAGCATTAACTTCAACACAAAACTTTATCATATTAAAATACATAAATTCATCAGTTTGTCTTGAAAGTAGCGTATAAAAATGTGATATTTTTAAGTCACGGGAGAAGAAAAATAAGATGCTAACACTGAAAAAAATATCGAACAAATTTAACTGTTAGAAGCGTGTATTACAAGTTTTCTTTTCGTGAAAAATCAATTTACATCCATACAAATATATAACATATTTGGTGTAGCAGTTAAAAATCAGTTCTGATAAATGAAATTCCTTAATCACTGCGGCACCTCGCTCAGCTTCGTACAATAAGTCGCATTCGGCAGAAGCAAGACTCAACTCACCATTTAAGTTTATTTACGTTTTAGGCGGCTTTTCTAAAGCAGTCGAGGTGAATATCAAGATGGTTCCATGGCCAAGCGTAAATCGATTTCACTGCTTCCAGAAATAAGGTACAGTCTGATTAAAATTACTCGTCAGTTGAAAGTTCACAGCCTGGAGCTGCTTTCCTCCAATCCCAGATGCAACAACTAGTCAGTTCACTTCAATTTCCTTATCTGGCTCTTTCTTGATTTGTCCAAATGTCTGTAAAGCTTAAGAGATTTAACTGTGGGTCATCATTCCCTAAACTTACAAACTACTTATGAACTACCTTATACTAAAAACGACATAAACATCCATGGCAGAGGGGGGACAAGCGCACAACACTAAGCACACGCTATAGAATCTTTCCGTATAAGCCATGATTTAATATCACATACACAAGTATTAATCATGACACGTATATCAGCTTTCATTTAGAGAAGGTTCGTATGAATTACGTGAAAACGAGCTCTCCGAAGCTACAATTAACGGTTGTTGCTGAGTGTATAGTGTGAGAGGTGAATAAAAGCGTGGCTGTGCAGCTTCGTGGTAAACGCATAGATTCTCGTGCTGAAGTTCGTGGGTTCGGATATAGATTCTCGTACTGAAGTTTGTGGGTTCAAGCCCCGTCTTAGACGTTTATTTTAATTTCTAAATCATAAGAATTACTTTGATGTCATTTTTAATTTCATTGAATCGTTTAAGTTTTAATACTCTGTTACATATGTTTCAGAATAGTATTGAGTTTTTTATTCGCTCTTATTTTTACCCTCTGATATATATATATATATATATATATATATATATATATATATATATATATATATATATTTATTTCGATTGGAAACTGCTGGTGTCGTCAATAATCTGTAATTAAGCGCCAAGCCGAACGGTTGACTGATTCGTAACACGGCAGCTCGTGTAACCACTAGACAATGTGAGGATATTTTTTAGGTAGGCTAATCAATGCTCTTAGCGCTGTATCTGATAATTTTCTGTCTGAGTTCGCTCACAGAAGAAAGTTTTAATGAACGAAGAAATTATGATTTTAATTTTGCTGGATATGGTTTAACACAGTTTTGTCGTGTGGTTTCAACATGGATCCAGTTATTAAAGTTGAACATGGGCCCGAACCACAAAACGTGTCTCCTGCTGCAATTCAGTCACTGATCAAACACCGAGCGAGGTGGCGCAGTGGTAATACACTGGATTTGCATTCGGTAGGACGAAGTTTCAAATCGACCTCCAGCCATCCAGATTTAGTTTTTCGTGATTTCCCTAAATCATTCAATGCAAATGCCGGGGTGGTTCCTTTCGAAGGACACGGACGAATTCCTTCCTCATCCTTACCCAAAATCCAGTGTTAGCTCCGTCTCTAATGACCACGCTGTTTACGGAACGTTAAACCTAAGCTGCCTTCCTTCCTTCCTTCATTCCTTCATTGACCCAACATTGTAGCACCACGTGACAAAGGACAACTAGCAAGTAATTTCTTATAGTGCTTCCTTTTTAATAAGGAAGTCCAAAAAGAGAAGTAATATGGCTCTTTTTCCGGAGACTGGTGATTTGCAAAATTCCATAGTTTTTCTTGATAAGTGCCTCTTGCAGTGTGCTCGCGTGTTTTCTTGTGACAGTATACAGTATTACGTCTCCTGCGCCTCCTTGTCCTACAGTGGGTTAATTAAACAGGCCAATACGTTTTGACGCAGCTCTCTAGTAAATTCGAGCCAGAAGTCGGATCCCTGCGAACTGTTTAGTCTGCAAATACGGGTGCAGGACGAGATAACGACCTTGGCAATGATTGTTCAGGTGTTTCTTTGATCGGACAAAAGCGTGCGGTCACAGTTCTGTTGCCTTGCTACCGTCCCTGGGGGTGAATGCGCCACCGAATGAAAAAAACTGCTGGCAGCTCCTATTGAAGTACACTGTTTGGCTGTGGTGCACGTGCTTTCGGTAGTGACGTGTCGCTTATAAGGCGCCGCTCTGGAAGGCGCTTTCCTGTTTCTGGGCAGGCAGGCGGCAGCCATTTGTATTTGCCGCGTGCGAATGGCTTTACGCTACGTGCTGGGAACTGCACCGCTTCTTGACAGAAATGTATTCTTGACGCTAGGTTTCAACACTACAAGTGGTGTGTGTGTGTGTGTGTGTGTTGTGGTCTTCAGTCCGGAGACTGGTTCGATGCAGCCTTTCCACTCTACTCTATCCTGACAAGCCTCTTCATCTCCTCATAAGAACAGCAAGTTAAATCCAATTTAATCCGCTTAGTGTATTCATTCTCTTGGTCTCCTGCGATTTTTTCCTGCACACGCTTCCCTCGAACGCTAAATTCACGACTCCTTGATGTTTAAGATCCCTTCTGGTCAAGGTATATCAGAAATTTCTTTCCAATTCTGTTCAGTACCTCTTCATTAGTTATGTGATCCACCCATATAATCTTCAGCATTCTTCTGTAGCACCACGTCTCAAAAGCCTCTATCCTCTTCTTATCCGCACTGTTTATCGGCCACGTTTCACTCCCATACAAGGCAACACTCCATACAAATGCCTTAAGAAAAGACTTCCTTACGCTCAAATTAATATTCGATGTTAACACATTTCTCTTTTTCAAAAACGCTTTCTTCCCATTGCCATTCTGCGTTTTATGTGCTCTGTACTGCGATCACCATATGTTATTTTACTAGCCAAGTAACAAAACTCATCTACCACCTAAATTGTTTCGTTACCAAATCTAATTCCTTCAACAATACCTGATTTTCTTAGACTGCTTTCCATTACCCTTGTTTTGCTCTTGTTAATGTTCATCTTAAACGCACCTTTCAACACACTGTCCATTCTGTTCAACTGCTCTTCCAGGTCTTTTGCTGTCTCTCACAGAATTACAATGCCATTGGCAAAACGCGATGTTTTAATTTCTTCACCCTGAGCTCTAATTTGTTTTCCAAATGTCTCCTTGCTTTCTTTTGTAACTTGCTCAATGTAGAAATTGAATAACATCAGAGAAAGGCTACAACCCTGTCCTACTCCCTTCCCAACCTCTGCATGCCTTTCATGGCCTTAAACTCTGATAACTGCTGTCTGGTCTTTGTACAAGTTTTAAATGATCTTCCGTTCCCTATTTTTTACTCCTGCTTTCAAAATCTGAAGCTGGAAATGTAGGTTTGCCTTTCCTTAATTTATCTTCTCAGATAAGCCACAAAGTGA
This sequence comes from Locusta migratoria, assembly GCA_026315105.1. Lineage (NCBI taxonomy): Eukaryota > Metazoa > Arthropoda > Insecta > Orthoptera > Acrididae > Locusta > Locusta migratoria. The sequence goes on along the minus strand of CM048748.1, from coordinate 335,367,294 downwards.
GTATTGCCTCCCACGTTCCTACATTCCTCCTGAACCCAAACTGATCTTCCCCGAGGTCGGCTTCTACCGGCTTTTCCATCCTTCTGTAGATCATTCGCCTCAAAATTTTACAACCATTACTTATTAAACTGGTGGTTCTGTACATTTCGCACCTGTCCGCACCTGCTTTCTTTGGGACTTTTTTAGTCCTTGGGTATTTCTTCTGTCTCATACATCTTACGCACGAGGTGAAATAGTTTTGTCATGGCTGGCTCTCCCAGAAACTTCAATAGCTTTGAGGAAATGTCATCTACTCCTGGGGCCTTGTGCCGACCCAGGTCTTTCAGGGCTCTGAAAATTCATCTCTCAGTACAGTATCTCCTATTTCATCTTCAGCTACTTCCTCTTTCCTTCATACAATATTGTCTCTAAGTTAATTTCCTTTGTAGGGCCTCTTTATGTACTGTTTCCACCTTTCATCTTTCTCTTCTTTGATGAGAACTACTCTCCCATCAGAATTCTTTATATTCATACAGCTGCTTTTCTTGTCTCTAAATGTCACTTATTTTCCTGTAGACGGTATCTACTTTTCCTCTATTTATACATTCTTTCACAGACTTGCATTTGTTTTCTGGCCACTCCTGCTTAGCACTACATATCTGTGTGTTATTAAAAAACTGTCACATATTCCTACAGGAGTTAGTGTTTGTCGAAACTGTGAGAGAACTTTTTACATTACACTAACAATAAGGGGATCATGTGAGATATCATAGACAATATACATATAGTAACGTATTTTATTCAGATATCGGTTACAATTGTAAACTGTTTGAGATACAGTACGATATTTTGCTGTCTCAATCTTTACTTGGTGTTTACATAGCATTTGCGTACTTAGAGCGAGGTACCATAGGGCTACCACAACAGTGAAAGTCATTCACGTTGTCCTCTAATATGGTGTGTGATCACCTCGGACGACCAGTGCAGCTGCACACCTGCGTGGCCAGTATAAGGTCCTCAATCATCTCTTGAGGGATATTTGGCCATTATTTCCTAAGTGCAATATCCAGCTATGCAACCGTTGTGGGAGGTGCTGGTCAGGCGGCAATATGTCTGCAACGTGCATCCCTGACGTTCTCAAACGGATTTAGGTGCAGTGAACAAGCTGGCCACTCCATTCCTTCAATTTCCTAAGCTTCAAGCATGTTGTTGACCAGTACAACTCTGTGGGGACGAACGTTACCGTCCACCCGAAGGAACACATCTCCTATGGCACCACCGTAGGGGACAACGAAAGGCTGAAGGATCTCGTCTCTATACCACTAAGCAGTAAGAGCGCCATTATGAATTTCATAAGGTCCTTACGTCCGCCAATACTGTCAGTAATTGTGTATTTGTCCCCAACAGGCAATTGAGAGTTTTATTGTGGACGCATTAATAAGTTCGATCCAAATTAGATGTTAAAATGTTTGCAAATCTATGGGACTTCTGTTGTTATTAGTCGCTAAGCTTACAAACTACTTACACTAAGTTAAACTAACCTAAGGACAACACACACACACACACACACACACACATACACATACACACGCCCAAGGAGGGACTCGAACCTCCGACGACAAGCAACGAGGCGCCTTCCGACCGCTCGGCCTCTCCACCGCAAGAGGAACTAACGGGCACGGGGCACTACAATCTTAGTGTGCTATAAGTTGAGAATTTGGGGTGGACGGCAAGCGTGCCCGGATAGCATAACTGGTTAAGGCGACCGCTGACCTGAAGTGGTAAATCCGGGTCCTGTACTAACTGTCAATTTCGCCGTTGAATTTATTTCAACGCCCCGAAACGGTCGATATATTTCAATATTTCGAATTCGTAAAATTACGGCTGTTATAGTTTTTTTTGGACACGTTCGAAAGAACAGACACCATATCAGTAACTGAACTAATTAATTAATGCACACGCTCTTTGTCACAGAGACTGGACATGGTGGCACAATGGCACCTTTGTGTTCGGCTGGTACGAGTTTCAGTTCTGCAATGGGGCCATTCGTTTTGTAAAAACGGTGCTTTATATTGATCGAAAATGTTTAATAAAATGGTCTGCACCTTTATCGTGCCTGGGTATGTGGTCACCTAAATGCATTGGTTTGTGGCCAACTAATTGGCAATGCATTGACGTCACATCAGCATGTGACTAATGCATAGATCACCGCATCTCGCGCAATTCGAATGAAGCCGGTTGCTTTGAAACAATGGGTGAATCACTGAGAAGGCGGCCTGAATACTCTGTAAGGATGCATAATTACCGCGTGCAGCACTGCATTAGTATTTCCTTATGTCAGATGCGACAGATAGGACAGATTGATCCAACACTCAACAGCTGTTGGTTACTGGCGGTGGCGGCTGGCCGCGCGGAAGTAGCCGAGCGGTCTGGAGCGCCACGTTGAGGACCGCGAGGTCTCCCGAGTCGGAGATTCGAATCCTCCCTCGCGCATGGATGTGTGTGTTGTCCTTAGGTTAATTTCACTTAGTTTAAGTAGTCTGTAAGCTACGGACTAATAACCTAGAAGTTGAGTCCGATAGATTTACAAACATTTGAACATTGGAGTGCCGGCTGGTGCTTCAGACGACTGGGGGGTTCACTTCTTTGAGTGCCGGATCTTGATAGTGGCGTCCCCCCCCCCTCTCCCCTCACTCGGCGATCAGACAATGTGGCGCACCTCTGCCCTGGTTTGCCCCCCCCTTTAGATACATTTTCGTTAAACGATCTGTAGTATGTCTTACCTCGACTTCTTTGCAATTGCCTCAAGACGAGCTGAGGCGTCGCCCTACCAAGTTTCTTTACTTCATACTTTTCTTCCAAGATTAAAGCTGAGTAATTTGTTTCTAAAAGATACTGAACTTTGTTAATTTTTCTTTGATAATAAACACCAAAAACGTATGAGTATATACGTGAACACTAAAACACAGTAAGTAATTACACTTTTAAGTCACAGTGGCTCCTGCAACAAGGTCTAAAATAGTTGAAAATAGTTGCAGAATGTCACAGAGTTCTGATGGAGCTAGGGAAAGCAATAGAGTAAACCTATTGTGGGTCCCTGGCCACTCGGGAATCAGTGGCAGCGAACATGCCGACAGATTAGCCAGGATGGGGGCAGAGACTCCATTTATTGGACCGGAACCTGTCTTGACAATCACCAAGGCAATGATCAAATTGGAGCTACGTAACTGGCTCAGAAGACAGCACGTAGAATATTGGACCAAAGTCTATCAACAAAAACATGGCAAGGTAATGATGCCAAAGACATGTTTTAAAAGAAGCTCTGCAATCCTGGGCCTGAACAGGAGAGAGATTAGACTCATGGTTGGATTGCTGACAGGCCATTGGAATTTCAAAAAACACCTATGTACAATGGGAATAACATAAGAGGACCCTAAATGTAGGATCTGTGATGACGGTGATGCAACTGCATAACATCTAATCTTCGAATGTATTGCATTGGAGAGTAAAAGGCAGAGATCATTTGGGACAACCAGACCCGAAGAAATTGTGTCTAATAAAGAACTGGTAAAGGGACCCTTTCACTGTTCAAGGGCATTGGTTGGCTTTACTAGATATGCAGGGAGCGGTACCGCACGATAAACTTAGTTTCGGTTCGGGCAGTGGCGGGTTCGACCAAGACTGTTTTGGCTTCCCTGAGAAAATCAAATCAAATAAAGTCACGGTAAGAAAATGAATGTTACGATGAAGACACAAGTTACCTTAGGGTCAAGTGACACTGTAAGCAGCAACCCTTCCTAATCTTACACATACGCAAAGGCTGCTCTCCTCCACATCTTTTCAAATAGTTAAATATTTGTTACAATGAAGAGTATAAATGCCATTTACCCTCAAATGCGCGACACATTTGCTAAAACGTCCAAGATATGTGGCGAGTAACAATACAAAAGTCATTGTTGTTCCCGAAGCTGTTAAAAAGAAGATTGGGTTAAAAAAATTGCTTCAATCGGTCTCGAGCCCACTACCTTCGACAGCGCAGCGCGATGCTGCTAACCACACGGCTGTTCTTGCTAGGTGGGTAGTAGTGACTTCATTATTATTCACGATCGGATCCGCCGAAGGCTTTTACAATTGATGCGTCTTTAATTTATAGTTACAAGATAGTTTGCCAAATATGTCGTGTTTTTGATTAATCTTCGATGCGCCAAATACAAATATAAAGGGCGGATGTTGCCTTCATGGAGGATTTATGCATGAGCAAGGTGAGGTGCGCAGTAGATCCATTGTCTTGCTTTGGGACCATTCGCGCATAAACGCCAGAGCTCGAGTAGCCAGGAGCTGGTGTCTCTACCAGCTCCAACACCAATATTAAAAGCGGTGTTTCCCCTCGACCCTCCCTGCCGCGGAAGTACCCTCATGCTGACTCTTAGCGGTTTCAGAAGAGAATTTGAACAGCATTGCAACGCTGCGGCCACTGCCGTCTATATTAGGCGGCTGCGCTACGACTCGTATACGTGCTGTCTCCGCGAAGTGAAACGTTTCTCATGCGAAAAAATACTTTTAATGTGCATATAAAATGATCTGATAGAAGACCGAAACGAAGATGATAGTTGAACCAGTGAACACATAGGACGCGCCGCCACTGGTTTCTGGACACACCATCAGAAGCACTTCCCTAATCTGACCAATACCCTTTCCTGAAGAGATATATTTATAGCTCGTGAAACTGATATTATGTAGTACTATGTTTTTGTAGGGTTGGCATATAATTACTGATAAGAATGAGTATCAAAGTATTCAACATATCTGGCAAGACGATTCTCAGTAATGCGTTCTTTCCTATAATAGTACTACTATGCAGATGGAAGAGAACGTTTCATTGACTGCTGGGCAACGCACATCAGCAAATGGGAGAAAGATGTTCTACCGCTATTGCTTTACAATTTAGAAATTTTCAAAAACAACTTGGTAAAAGATGAAAGGATTATGATAATTTGTAAATCTGAAAGTAAGTAGTATGCACTAACCGTACAAGTTTTAGCTACATGTTGTAGCATCACTGAGTATAAAAATTACGACTTGACAGTTGGCCTACATCAAATGACGTAAATCATAAACGATATCACACTACAACGATTACTGTTACAGTAATTATTGTCTTTCTATATGTGACACATTTGGCTCATCTAGTACATTGAAACTGCATCCGTGTGCAATTTCTCGAGCTCATAATTTACTTAAGTTCCCATTGAAAACTGAACTCACCTACTTTTTCTGTATATTATGGGAAAGGATGTTGTCATCAGGAAAGACAATACTGGCATTCTACGGGTCGGAGCGTGGAATGTTAGATCCCTTAATCGGGTAGGAAAATTAGAAAATTTAAAAAGGGAAATGGGTAGGTTGAGGTTAGATATAGTGGGGATTAGTGAAGTTCGGTGGCAGGATGAACAGGATTTCTGGTCAGGTGAGTACAGGATTATAAATACAAAATCAGTTGGGGGTATCACAGGAGTAGGACTGATAATGAATAAGAAAATAGGAATGCGGCTAAACTACTATGAGCAGCACAGTGATCGCATTATCACTGTCAAGATAGATACGAAGCCAACACCGACAACAGTAGTACAGGTTTATATGCCAACTAGCTCTGCAGATGATGAGGTGATCGAAGAAATATATGAGGAGCTAAAGGAAATTATTCAGACAGTTAAGGGAGAGGAAAACTTAATTGTGATGGGAGACTGGAATTCGGTAGTAGGAAAAGGAAGAGAAGGAAAAATAGTAGGTGAATATGGACTGGGCAGAAGGAATGAAAGAGGAAGTCGCCTGGTAGAATTTTGCACGGAACATGATTTAATCGTAACAAACACGTGCTTTAAGAATCACAAAAGAAGGTTGTATACGTGGAAGAAACCAGGAGACACCGGAAGGTATCAGATAGATTTTATAATGGTAAAACATAGATTCCGGAACCAGGTGATAAACTGTAAGACGTACCCAGGGGCAGATATAGAATCTGATCATAACTTGTTAGTTATGAACTGTAGGCTGAAACTGAAAAAACTGCAGAAAGGTAGGCAAATAAGGAGATGGGACTTAGATAAACTGAAGGAACGTTAAGTTCTGGAGAAATTCGGAGGGAGATTTAAGCATCAATTGACAGAACAGTAGAAGAGGAATGGGTAGCATTGAGAGATGAAATAGTGAAGGCAGCAGAGGACAAAATAGGTAGAAAGGCAAGACCTACAAAAAATCCTTGGATATCACAGGAAATACTAAATTTAATTGATGAAAGGAGAAAATAAAAAATGCAGTAAATGAAACAGGCAAAATGGAGTACAGACGACTAAGAAATGAGATTGACAGGAAGTGCAAAATGGCTAAGCAGGAGTGGCTAGAAGCCAAATGCAAATCTGTAGAAGAATGTATAAGAAGGGGAAAAGTAGATACCGCCTACAGGAAAATAAGAGACATTGGGGGACAAGAAAAGCAACTCTACGAATATCAAGAACTCAGATGGGAAACCAGTTCTCAGCAAAGAAGGGAAAGCTGAAAGGTGGAAAGAGTACATAGAGCAGCTCTACGAAGGAAATGAACTTAGAGTCCATGTTGTAGGAAGGGAAGAGGATGTAGATGAAGATGAAATAGGAGATACGATACTGAGAGATGAATTTGACAGAGCCCTGAAAGACCTAGGTCGGAGCAAGGCCCCAGGAGTAGATGACATACCGTCAGAGCTACTGAAGTCTCTGGGAGAGCCAGACATGACAAAACTATTTGAACTGGTGTATAGGATGTATGAGACAGGCGAAATAGCCTCAGACTTTAAGAAAAATGTAATAATCGCCATTCCAAAGAAAGCAGGCGCAGACAGGTGTGAAAATTACAGAACCATCAGTTTGATAAGTCATTGTTGCAAAATTTTAACACGAATTATCTACAGGAGAATGGAAAAGCTGGTAGAAGCTGACCTCGGGGAAGATCAGTTTGGATTCGGGAGGAACGTAGGAACCCGGGAGGCAATACTCACTTTACGTCTTATCTTAGAAGAAAGATTAAGGAAAGGCAAACCTACATTTTTAGCTTTTGTAGATTTGGAGAAAGCTTTTGACTGGAATACACTCTTTCAAATTCTGAAGTCAGCAGGGGTAAAATACAGGGAAAGGAGAGTTATTTACAACTTGTACAAAAGCCAGACCGCAGTTATTTGACTCGAAGGGCATGAAAGGGAAGCACCAGTTGGGAAGGGAGTAAGACAGGGTTGTAGCCTTTCTCCAATGTTGTTCAATTTGTACATTGAGCAAGCTATAAAGGAAAGCAAGGAGAAATTAGGTGAAGGAATTAAAGTTCAGGGGGAAGAATTAAAAACATTGCGATTTGCCGACGACATAGTAATTCTGTCAGATACAGCAAAGGACCTGGAAGAGCAATTGAACGGAATGGACAGTGTGCTGAAAGGTGCTTATAAGATGAACATTAACAAGAGCAAAACTAGGGTAATGGAGTGCAGTGTAAGAAAATCGGGTGATGCTGAAAGAATTAGATTAGGTAAAGAAGCAATAAAGGAGGTAGATGAGTTTTGTTACTTGGGCAGTAATATAACAAATGATGGTCGCAGTACAGAGGATATAAAATGCAGAATGGCAATGGGAAGAAAAGCATTTGTGAAAAAGAGAAATTTGCTATCATCAAATATTAATGTAAGTGTAAGGAAGTCTTTTCTGAAGGCATTTGTGTGGAGTGTTGCCTTGTATGGGAGTGAAACATGGACGATAAGCGGTGCGGACAGGAAGAGGATAGAGGCTTTTGAAACGTGGTGCTACAGAAGAATGATGAAGATTAGGTGGGTAGATCGCATAACTAATGAAGAGGTACTGAACAGAATTGGTGAGAAAAGAAATTTTTGGCATACCCTGACTAAAAGAAGGGATTGCTTGGTAGGACACATTCTTAGACATCGAGGAATCGTAAATTTAGCATTGGAGGGAAGTGTGTGGGGTAAAAATCGCAGAGGGAGACCAAGAGACGCGTATAGCAAACAGATTCAAGTGGATGTGGGTTGTCGTTCTTATGAGGAGATGAAAAGGCTTGCTCAGGATAGGGTATTGTGGAGAGCTGCATCAAACCAGTCTCCGGACTGAAGACCATAACAACAACATGGGAAAGAATTAAATAAAAATTTTCACATACCAGAAAGAGTATACTAATCAGAAAAATGTCTTTTAGGATTATACTAGACCTTCTATCCCAAATAAATCCGTAATCGTGCGAACATACAATTGATACAATGCAGTATTGGACTTGCAGTTTCAAATGCATGTTTTTTGGCGATGGGATTCACAAAAGTAAATAGAAATACTTTTCGTGTCAGCACAGGGACAGTAATTGTGCGCTTTCCTGCTTGATGCCATTACTCAGCACTGTTAAAAATCGCGCTAACAAATGTTATTTGTTATGAAGTGTATTGGTTTCTATAAAAGTCGTTTCAGCGTATGGCGATTTTTGTGTCACAACCGCTGTATTCTGGAAAGTTTCCCTTTTTATAACTGTTCTCAAGCTAGGCAATACGAAAAAAGAGCTATGGAGTGCCAATCGCTATCACAAAGCTTGATACAAAATCTCTTCAATTGGTGCTCAGCCACAAAGCGCTTAACAGCACTGCATGTGACCAGGAGCGTGATGGGGACTGCAGAGGAATCCTTTGATTAACACAACGCAAGCCGTGCTTTTTTCCGCGATGCTACTCACAACGCAAACGGCGTGTTTTCCGCAACGCTGATTAACAGAGATACCCGTGGAACAAATTCACGAGGGAGCAAACGAATATCGCTTTCATAATAATTCTCGCTGCTTTGCGGTCTGCATTCGTGATGACAAAGCAAATTTTCCACTGATTCGATTGTTTCGTGCTTTCTGTTTGATAACAATACCACCGCGTTTCGTCACCTGTAGTGAATTTTGATGAAAGCTTCGTGGCAGCACAGAAAAATCGGCAACCATGAAATACAGTGTTGTTGTTGTAATGGTCTTCAGTCCGGAGACTGGTTTGATGCAGCTCTCCACCCTACTCTATCCTGAGCAAGCCTTTTCATCTCCTCATAAGAACGACAACCCACATCCACTTGAATCTGCTTACTATACGCGTCTCTTGGTCTCCCTCTGCGATTTTTACCCCACACACTTCCCTCCAATGCTAAATTTACGATTCCTCGATGTCTAAGAATGTGTCCTACCAAGCGATCCCTTCTTTTAGTCGGTGTGCCAAAGATTCCTTTTCTCACCAATTCTGTTAAGTACCTCTTCATTAGTTATGCGATCTACCCACCTAATCTTCAGCATTCTTCTGTAGCACCACATTTCAAAAGCCTCTATCCTCTTCCTGTCCGCACTGCTTATCGTCCATGTTTCACTCCCGTACAAGGCAACACTCCATACAAATGTCTTCAGAAAAGACTTCCTTACACTTAGATTAATATTCGATGTTAGCAAATTTCTCTTTTTCAAAAATGCTTTTCTTCCCATTGCCATTCTGCATTTTATATCCTCTGTACTGCGACCATAGCATGTTATTTTACTACCCAAGTAACAAAACTCATCTACCACCTTCATTGTTTCGTTACCTAATCTAATTCCTTCGGCATCACCTGATTTTCTAAGACCGCATTCCATTATTTTTGTTTTGCTCTTGTTAATGTTCATTTTATACGCTCTCTTCAACACACTGTCCATTCCACTCAACTGCTCTTCCAGGTCCTTTGCTGTCTCGGACAGAATTACAATGTCATCAGCAAAACGCAATGTTTTTATTTCTTCCCCCTGAACTTTAATCCCTATTCCAAATTTTTCCTTGCTTTCCTTCACTGCCTGCTCGATGTATAAATCGAATAGCATCGGAGAAAGGCTACAACCCCGTCTTATTCCCTTCCCAACTGATGCTTCCCTTTCATGCCCTTCGAGTCTAATAACTGCGGTCTGGCCTTTGTACAAGTTGTAAATAAATACAGTGTATGCATAAATAATCCGTCTTAACTGACGCTTCAGCAAGGATAACGATTTTTCAACAAGCTAACAATAATGTTTAGTCTCAATACTACCGCGTTTCCACCCTAGGAAAAGAATTCTAGTTACTTATGGCTACCTCCAACATTATGCCTCAATTTTATTTGAGAAGTGCTGCATGAAAAAGCAGCAGTGTCTGCTTCTGGCACGTTCCCGATTATAGTTACAATTTTACAGGGGTGCACGTATTTAAAATGCGTGAAATTAAGAACCGTAACACGAAACTGATACGAATGGGGGCGGATTCCTCGGCAGAGCACAGCGGACATCTGAGGGCAATTCTGAAAACAACACTTTAAAACCTGCCTTTCCCGTTTTACTTGTAAAAGTGCAAAAAGCCATTCGAGTAATAGCAACGGGAATCCGGTTTGACATAAGATTTGTCGCAGCAGGTCGTGAAAAAGACAAGTAGGCGAGCACGAAATCTACACTCGACCGCGATTTCTCGTCATAAAATTGCTCTATGGGAATAAACTTGATTATATCCTTGAAAGCGTTACTGAAAGGAGAATACAGTATCTTTTTTGTTAATAAAAAAATTCCTTTCTCAAAAGCAGTTGTTTTCAAGTTCGTTAACTCAGTCCTCAAGACTATTATTAATTGTGAGCTTCGTGCAGAAAACCCAAATGTGCAACTTGTATTTAGTTGTACTTAATCGTGTGGGGTACGTGCCATTTCCAATGCTTTCGGCAGCATATGACATTCGGGTTAATCTCTCCGTCGTGCAGAAGTTATCAACAAGGAATTTAGTCCATTAAATGATTATGGATTTCGGTCGCTTGGTAACTACAGAAACTTTTCGCTGGAGAATTAAAGATATAGAAGATAGAAAGACAGAAAGAAAGAAATGCACGCTGGATATATACGTAAATAGAACCACATCCACAAGGTCAATTAAATGTGGGATTTGTGAAAGGTACATTAACACATCTGATCTATTTTTTTATTTATTTATTGTGTATCTTGTTTTCTGACATGTTCTACATCCAAGATCATCTCCTCCATTTTCATCAACTGGAAAGAAAAACACATTTAATCTATGAGAATTACGCTAGTAAATATGAAGAATATTTGAAAGGTAATGTGAAGGTGTTTCAAAGTTAAAGAATAAAAGTTGTCCGTTACATATGCCGTCTTTTAAGAAAGGAACGTTCAAATGTTTGTAAGGCTTAAGGGACTTAACTTCGGGGTCATCAGTCCCTAAACGTACACACTACTTACGAACTACCTTATACTAAAGACGACACAAACATCCATGCCCGAGGGGGGATTCGAATCCCCGACGGCGGACAGCCGCGCGCACCTAACACGGCGATCCAGCACGCGCAACTAATCCGCCGCGGCATACAGTGATCAGCCACAAGGTTATGATCACCTACCTAATAGCCGGTATGTCCAACTTTGGTACGGACAACAGCCGCGACGCGTCTTGGCACGGAATGAATCACTGGAGGGAGCTGGCCCGCATCTGGACACACAAGTCACCCGATTCCCTTAAATTCCCCAGAGGCGCGATGACTTCTGACGCTACCATTGATCACATCCCACATGTGTTCGATAGGGTTCAGATCTGTCGAGTTGGCGGGCCAGTACATCATTTGCAACTTACCACCGTTGTTCCACGAACCATTCCATCGCACTTCTGGCGTAGTAACAAGGCGCTTCATCTTGCTGAAAAATGCCACTGCCGTTCGCAACATAATCGTCATGAAGGGGTGTACATGGCCTGCGACCAGTGTACGTACGATTCTTCTTGGCCGTCCTGGTGCCTAGCACGAGCTCCACTAGATCCATGGGTGCCCAGGTGAATGTTTCCCAGAGCATACTTGAACCGCCACCAGCCTGCCCTGTCCCACAGTACAGGTGATAAGGAGCTGTTTCTCTGGAAGACGACAGATCTGTACTCACCCATCGGCATGACGGAGAAGATCGGGTTCATCAGACCGAGTATATCTCTGCCAGTGCCCCAACATCCAGTGACGAAGATCGATGCTCATTACAGACGTAGTTGCCCATGTCATAGAGTTAACTTTGGCACATGTATGGGTCGTCGGCTGCCGATGTGTAAGATTCGAACCTCCGGTGGGAGCGTCCGCAAAATATGTGTCATGACGCCTTAGATCAAGCGGTCAGTCCCGAGTGGTCGTTAGTAGTGTTCAGAGCACTGTATGTTCAGATACGTTCGTACTCTGCCCAGCATTAAACTATGGTGTTATTTTCACCAGAATTCGCCGTCTGCCCTTTTTTCAATCTACCCAGTATACGGCGTGTTTCACATCTAGGGCGACCAACTTTTGATTACGGGTTTAAGGGAGATGACCAAAATCTGACCATGAATATAAGGGAGAATAAGGGAGATTTAGACATAGTGAATTTCAAGTACACAGTTATACGCATCTCCTTGGACTGGATGACAATGGGGATGTAAACACAAAGAAATCAGACATAGTTTGCTTATATTTACTCTAATGTCACATTTTGGGGTAGCTCTTCAAGCTGACAACAAGTTTTTAAGAGTGTAATGACATTAATAAGAGTCATTTGTGGAGTAAATTCAAGAACAGTATGCCAAATCCTATTCAAATACTTATTTATTCTAACTGCTGTTTCATAGTACATTTATTCCTTAAAGAAGTATCTATTCCCAGCTAAGATCTCAGTAAACACACAAACACAAGGTATAAAAATAATTTAGAGAAGACTTAAATCACTTACCTTAGTTAAAAAGGGGCTTATGAGTCAGAAAGTACAATTTCCACTAAGTTCCCAATAGCCCTGAAGAGCTTAAATATCAGACGAATCTCAGTTTAAAAAATTGTTTCAGAGATTCTTTATTGGTTAACTCTGTCTACTCAAATGAGTCACTTAATAGGCCTAGAAACTGTAGAGTTTAGGTTTAAATGCCTTTTGGATTTGATTTCTTATTCAGTTAAAGCTTCTGCCTTAGTTCGACCACATGACATCATATGGGCCAAATTTGAATCATGAAAAATATTCTTGGATTATTTATTTGCACAGTCCATACTTCTGTAGCTGATATTGTGTTTCACTGTATGAAAAATTTTTGCTAGCTCACCTGCCATGTTTTTCATTTCCTTAGTGGTGTCGCCAAAACATTTTAATAAATTGTATTTCGCCTTTATGTCTCTTTCATTCCTCTTATGTAGTTCTGTAGAAGAATGTTGGATGCAGTCATATTTACCGCCATGTGCGATGCTAAAGTCACGCTTACATAGCACACAGTAAGCTCGATATACATTGTTGGCCATGGGCTTTAACCACGAATATTGTTCCTCCCATAACTTCAAGTAAACACACAAGTACTTCATCTTCTTGCTTCCTGGAGATTTCACATCTTCATTTTCAGCGCGAGAGCACGTAATGAGAACGCGCCGGCCGCGGTGGCCGAGGGGACTGAGGCGCTACAGTCACGGTCTGCACGGTCACTACGGTCGGGGGTTCGAATCCCCCCTCGGGCATGGATATTTGTGCCGTCCTTAGTTCATAAGTAGGTGGAAGTTTAGGGACTGATGACCCGTAGTTAAGTCCTATAAGCTATACAAACATTTGAACATTTGATTTGTTTTGAATGAGAACACAATCACTTAAAAACCAAATGAAAATACACGCGGACACTTCACAGTTCACAGTAGGTATTACGGAAAAACCAAGTTAGCAGAAATCGAAACATTTGTCGGTAACTTTCATCAGTATCGATTGCTGACACGATCGTTAATCGAGAGTAGTATTGGTTATTGTAAAAAGTTTTCGAGGTATCTCGATAAAAGATTTTCAACTATCGATAGCACCTCTTGGATTATAAAAGCGATCACTGACGAAATATACGGGAGAAACAGGCGGACAATAAGGGAGACGCGAGAATTTAAAAAAAAAAAAAAAAAAAAAAAAAAAAAAAAAAAAATGTGCTAAAATACGGGAGATCTCGTACAATACGGGAGAGTTGGTCGCTTTATTCACATCTGTACTGAGGAGTGGTCACCGAACGCCTCGATGACTGGGCGCGGTTTTACCTTGGTTTGGCAACTTGCTGAGCACATCCAGCACAGCACTTCTGTAACAGCCGACAAGTCTCAGAAATGCTCGTTGCCAGGCCCCGCGCCAATCTCGTCCTCGGTCCAACTAAGGCTGATGATGGCGCACATTTCCCATTGTACACACGGCCAGCATGTCCTCTGATACTACAAGCACCACGCGCCTGTCTGACTAGCAGTCAATCTTCATGAGGTGCCGACTGAACGGGCTTATATCGATATTATGTAGGTGGTCATAAGGCTCTGGCTTGTCACTGTATATCTCTGAGGATAGAATGGCACAAAAAAATAAAAATATACGTTTGGTTTCACTTCGTATTTCTATCCTAACCTTGAGACTGACGATGTCCGCGAACAACCTACAGAAGCTTACTGTGGCAAGATTAGTAGTGAACGTCTCATTTCATTGCCTGCCCCCTCTCAACCTCCAATATTCGTAAAGAGTTCGTAACCTCCGCGGAAATACTTATCACACGAAACCAGGATAGCAGAATACCGAATGACTCGCCCATTTTCTTGAACCACCTATTACAGAGAACAATGTTCACTCTTTAGTGGATGTTACATGGATACAATAATTTTACATTCGTTAATATTTTGACACTTTGTAGGTCACGCTATTTATTTCAAATACTTTTTGTAATATTACAAACTGTTGAACCAAAGAAGCTTATTGTTAGGTCTTAAACAATGATCTCTATACTGGATGTTCATCTTCAGCTGTCTGGGCGTGCAGTCGATAGATGTTGAGATTTCGTTTCTTGACAAATAGCAACATGGCTGCTACCAAATGGTACTACAATGCGGAAAGAAAATACGTTTTGATGCCGTTCTACTATGACCCTATTCCATCATATATCGATGTAAAGTTAAAAATAAGACATAAGCAAGCAATTCTTTGTCACGTACGAACTGATGGAAATTCGTTTGCCATATTAAAACATGGCGGACAGTGCAAAAGAAATGTATGTGTAGGCAAGCTGCAGTTCTATGCTCAGACACTAGAGTTATACATCCAGGTTGAATAGATATCACTGGTCGTAAATATCCTTTACATTATTTCGTTAAATTCCTGTTTATGAGAACGTCACTGGTTAATAATGCAAAGAATATTTAAGACTAATAATAACTATACAAACTGGTTGTATAACTGCCATTCTACACGGAAAGTGAGAGCTTGCAAGGTTACGCCGGCCACGTACAGTGTAGACGCGTCCATTTGCACAAGATGCACGCATACGATCGCTAGTAAACGGAACAGGATGGATCCTATTCTCACGCGTGTGGAAGTGCTTCGCGCTCGCGTAGACGACCGAGTGGGGGAACCAACCTGAGGAACGGAGCCAAGTCGTGAATTTGTTTGAGAAATGTGTACTTGTCTCCTGCTCCTGTTCGACTCATATATAAAGGCTGTCTCAAGAGCAGTCGTAAATATTTTAGGAGTGATACTACAGACGATATTTTGCAAAAAAATTTCCATATAACATGTATAATTTTTGTTGATAACAGAGATATACCTGTTAATATGAAATCCAAACATAGAGCAAATGAAAATTAAGCCAGTTCACTGATTTTTCAGCTGGTTCTTCGTCGAACAACATCATACTGACTTCAAAGTACAATTTTCTATGTGTTCTACAAGTTCATTTCCACTCAGTTAACCGGTTTTCGGCTTACAAGGTCACCTTCAGACTTTAAAGTAAGTCGAAAACCCATTATTTAAATAAAAGTCAATATGATGATTTACCAAGAGCCGACGAAAGTATGTCAAAATATTCAAATTTGCATTTCCTTTACACACAGGCGTTTGATAATAACAAAATGCCGAAACAGCTGTAGCGATAAATAGTAAACTGTAAGCAGTGATTCTGGATCTTTTATTACAATGTCCTTCAACGACATTTAGTTTACCATACTGCAGATCCAACAATCAGGAAGTTAAAATGCTTTACGTTTGTTTGGGCTACATACTAGGAGCTGTACCCACTAAAAATTGAACACACATTATGAAGCATTTTATTGCAGTTCATCTTTATTAGCATCTCTAAAATATTTGCTATTTCTCCTGAAAAATGCTGTCGTTAACAGGTGAAATGTTTGTTTTTGATGAGCATTATTTTGTCCCAGTGAAATGCCTATGTATAGACAGACATTCATAGACAACTGAGTTTGTTCATCACATACATAGGCGCCTCAAACCGCGCGGCCTGGAAGTATTTAATCGCCTTTTACAATGAGGACGTTTACACATATTAGCGATATAGTTTCGCATGAACTGCATGGAAACAAATACAGTTTCACAGTGGCAGTCTAAAATACAAATAAACGTTTGAATCATTAAAATAATCATGATATATCTGACAGACTCGAAAAGTGATCTTAACTTTGCTCTAATTCGACAACAAACACAGTAGACAATCGCGTATCGTGTAAATGCCTCTTTGTAGTTCGATGGAGCACTGCAGCTGACAACGACTTTCTTGTGGGTGTCGCGCGTGCTGTATAGAACGCACTTTAGCATAGAACTGTAGCGTGCTTGCACATTCATATGTTTTGCACATGATTTCGGATTGCCCGCCATCTTTTAACCCGGGAAACGAATTTCCATCAGTTATTACATGTCAAAGAATTGCTTACTTACCTCATGATTTGAAACGTATGTGAATATGCGATGCAATACTTCACAGCAGCCATATTTGAATCCAACTTGGACGCTCAGGTAGCTGAAGTTCAACATCCAGGAGGTATAGAGGTCAATGTTTATGACCTAACAATGAACTTGTCTGGATCAACAGCTTGTGAAATTATAAGCGTGTCCTACACAATGTCGAAATATAAACGAATTTAAATAATTACGGCAGAAACATATTTTGTAAAATTATTTTATCCATGTATCCTCCAGGAAAAAATTCAGATTGCTCTTTGTAAAGATGGCTTACAAAAATAGGCAAAGCCCGAAACTAGACGGCATATGAATAAAAAAGCTGCTTCAGTGCAATGTATAAAAATGACTTTAATGGGATATTTAAGAGCTGCAAAACGCGACGTATTAAAAAATGTTTTTCTTCCTACGAGCTGCAGAAATATTCCCTAAAACGGCATCGTTAGTTCTACATTAAAAGAAGTTAGTTCACATTTATTGTTTCATTTCCTGGTTCCTCAACGTCAAAGTCTGAACTAATATATACGGATAAACATTATATTTATTTGAACCTGAATTTTTCGAACATCACTTACAAGGGAGCCGGCTGCGGTGGCCGAGGGGACTGAGGCGCGTCAGTCACGGTCTGCACGGTCACTACGGTCGGGGGTTCGAATCCCCCCTCGGGCATGGATATTTGTGCCGTCCTTAGTATTAGGTAGATCATAAGTAGTTTGTAAGTTTATGGACGGATGACCCCGTAGTTAAGTCCCATAAGCTCTACAAACATTTGAACATTTTTTTAACTTACAAGGGAACATCATCAACTCGACCTCATAATTTCTTGAGAAAAAAATACATGTGCTAGATATGAACCACAGAAATCGATATAACGTAAAAATTTAGGCCATTATTCAGATACTACGCAGTTACGGCTTCCTCAGAGTACAGCTTTTAAACATTTGCGCGCTCGAGTTGTTCCTCACTCGGTCCGCTTCACTGCGGCCGCTTAATGCCCGAATGTCCAGTACTGTGAGCAGAGTCTAGTAAGCGGTTAGTGTTCGCGATGTAAATTAACCCACAGGATGTCGTGCGACATATCCAGGCGCGGTACGGAATTATGAGTAATCTGCAACGATTAAATGTCAAATAATTAGACCTCTTTAAAGTCGTTACCGGTAAGCATAATCATTTGCAGTTATTAGACGTAGTATACACTGTAAAAGAAAATACATGGCGCTTTCTTTATGCATTTCCTTATATCTTTCAACTGCATTACAGATATCATAGACAGATGCACTGATGAAGACGTGCTTGATAGAGAAGAAAATAGCTGGATGACGTTGACTATAACGACGCTGCCATTTCACCACCGTCAGATTCGTCGAGCTCTTTCATTGCTTCAACGGAGCTTGGGTGTGGAATTGACGTCGTCAGCGATAGTGAAAGCTGCTTTGATGATTTTAAATCGTCGAAAACCACTTTGCCCGTCTCCGTAACAGGAGAATATATCCAACGAGCCGTTTGCGTTTCATGCAGCGCGTCACAACTGCAGTGGAAACAAATGAGATGGTTTTTCAACAAGCAGTGTAATGTAATTTATGCACATCATCTTGTTGAATGTAAAGCTGACACTATTGAAGCGGAGTAAACTTGAAAGAGTTACAGTACATATGTTTCATTTTGTAATATTATTGCCGGCCGCGGTGGCCGAGGGGACTGAGGCGCTCCAGTCACGGGTTGCACGGCCACTACGGTCGGGGGTGTGAATCCCCCCTCGGGCATGGATATTTGTGCCGTCCTTAGTATTAGCTAGTTTGTAAGTTTAGGGACTGCTGACCCCGTAGTTACGATCCATAAGCTATACAAACATTTGAACATTTTGTAATATTATTTCCTCCTCCACTTCCCTAGTGCTTCAAATTTCACATTTTGGGGGACTCGCTGTTGTCTCTTCATTGCAAAGCACTTCGCATTCGCACATCAAGCAGCCACAGTGAAACGGGCCGACTGAGGACCAACCCGAGCGCGCGAATGTTTAAAAGTTGTACTTTTAAGAGGCCGTAAATGCGTAGTATCTGAATAATGGCCCAAATATTCACGTGGTACATTTCTGGGTTGCTATCTAGCTCATTTATTTTTTCACAAGAAAATATGAGGTCGAGTTCATGATGTTCCCTTTGTTAGTGCAGAACCCGGTACGTAGTAATTCTCTAGCAGTACACTCGGACAGACAAATATAGCTGAGGCAAGCGGCCTGCGAGCTACGTCTCTATCTCTCTCTCTCTCTCTCTCTCTCTCTCTCTCTCTCTCTCTCTCTCTCTCTACCTTGCCTTTTCCTAACAGACAACGTCCGCGATATCTGGAATCACAGAGGTTGCCCGTCAGACCGCTGTGCCGCCGCGTCAGCCTCTCGCGGCAGTCGCATTGCTCTTAGAGCGTTCCCAGGCCGCCTGACACAGCCTGTTGAATGGAGATGTCTGCCAGACATAATCCGTTTACGGTAAGACGCGCAGACAGGTAAAGCTCAACTTTCTGCTCTCGGCGAGGCGCGTCGTAACTGGAAGGAAACAGCACAGCACCGAGCGGCATCTTGGGTCTCTATTATCTGCTGGTGTCTGCTCGGCCGCACAGGCAAAAGCGTCTATCTTCTCCCGTCCCGCCTACGATTTAGGATCGAGAGGCCAAGGGTGGTAAGTGCACTTTTAAAAAATCTCTTCTAAGTTCAGAAACTTACAGTAACGCTCATAAAACTGATGTGGCCAAAGTGTATATGCGATAATTCAATAAGTATTGATATCTAGTCGCTGGAAATATGTAGTTGGGTTGTGGTCTTCAGTCCTGAGACTGGTTTGCTGCAGCCCTCCACAATACCCTATCCTGAGCAAGCCTCTTCAACTCCACATAAGAACGGCAACCTACATCTGTCTGAATCTGCTTACTGTATCCATCTCTTGGTCTTCCTCTGCGATTTTTACCCCACACATTTCCCTCCAATGTCAAATTCACAATTCCTTGATGTCTAAGAATGTGTCCCACCAATCTATCCCTTCTTTTAGTCAAGGCATGCCAGAAAAATTATTTTCTCCCCAATTCTGTTCAGTACCTCCTCATTAGTTACGCGATCTGCCCACCTAATCTTCAGCATTCTTCTGTAGCACCACATTTCCAAGCCTCTATCCTCTTCCTGTCCGCACTGTTTATCGTCCATGTTTCACTCCCATACAAGGCAACACTTCACAAAAAATGTTGAAATGTTTGTTAAGCTTATGGGACTTAAAACTACGGGGTCATCAATCGCTAAACTTACAAACTACTTATCAACTACCTTATACTAAGGACGGCACAAATATCCATGCCCGAGAGGGGATTCGAACCCCCGACCGTAGTGGCCGTGCAGACAGTGACAACACTCCACACAAATGCCTTCAGAAAGGACTTCCTTAGGCTTAAATCAATATTCGATGTTAACAAATTTCTCTTTTTCAAGAACGCTTTTCTACCTATTGCCACTTTGCATTTTATTTCCTCTGTACTGCAACCATCATTTGTTATTTTACTGCCCACGTAACAAAACTCATCTACCTCCTTTACTGTTACGTTACCTAATCTAATTCCTTAGGCATCACCTGATTTTCTTAGGCTGCACTCCATTACCCTTGTTTTGCTCTTGTTAATGTTCGTCTTATATGTACCTTTCAGCACACTGTCCATTCCGTTCAACTACTCTTTCAGGCCCTTTGCTGTCTCTGACAGAATTACAATGTCATCGGCAAAACGCAATATTTTTATTTTTTCACCCTGAACTTTAATTCCTTCTCTTCCTTTCTCCTTGATTTCCTTCATAGCTTGCTCAATGTACAAATTGAATAACATTGGAGAAAGGCTACAACCCTGTCTTACTCCTTTCCCAACAACTGCATCCCTTTCATGCCCTTCAACTCTGACAACCGCTGTCTGGTTATATATATCTTTCGAAATTATATATCTTTGGAAATAAAATAAATACATTTTGGTAGCCAACAGGGATAGATGAAGCAAATGCCAGCCGCATATTTATAATAGTTAATATGTAAAGTTCCTTAAAAAAAAAATGTTCAAATGTTTGTTAAGCTTATGGGACTTAACTACGGGGTCATCAGTCCCTAAACTTACAAACTACTTATGAACTATCTACGACTAAGGACGGCACAAATATCCATGCCCGAGGGGGGATTCGAACCCCCGACCGTAGTGGCCGAGCAGACCGTGACTGGAGCGCCTCAGTCCCCTCGGCCACCGCGGCCGGCAAAGTTCCTTCCTTAACTTGAAAGTCGCTTTACAACAGGGGTGTCGAACTAAATTTCGAAGTCGGCTGCGTTATTAATTTTTATCACCGTGGTGGGCCAGACCGAAAAGGGTTTCGTGAAGGAACTAATTACTGAACTAACGGAAATAAAACAAAATTTTTCTAAGTAGGCAGGCAGTACGTATTTATACAATAATATTATAAACTTAAACCCAAAATTAGTGTAAAGTAAATGAGGCATAAAATTAAGTTAAAGTAACGTGAAAAATAAACGAAAATTTAATGAGTAAAATAACATTTCTTTTTGGCCGCAAAGTTCATCGATATTTGTATGTATGTTAGATGTCGAAATTCTGAGAATTCCGTTCAGAGAGCTGTCTGTTATATCTCGTTTTAGATTTTACATGTTTCATTCATGCAAACAAAAACGCGTGCAAATATATGCTCTTCTAAATGAGGACACCTCTATGAAGTGCTACCTAGAGTAGGTTCGGTACTGACCGTATTTGATATACTTTTAATATACAATGTCTGTATTTTTTCGTATTGCATGCGCTGCCGTACCGTACTGTAATAATTAAAACTTTTATTTGTGTTTTAGACTGCCACTGTGAAACTGTATTTAATTGTTTTCGTGCATTTCATGCGTAACTTCGTCGCTCACTTTTGTAAACGACCTCATTATAAAACGTGATTACATGCTCCCAGGCCGCGCGGTTTGAGGCCCTACATATATGATGTATATGACGAACGAGCTCAGGTGTCAATGAAAGTCGGTCTGTACATAGACCTTTCACTGTGATAAAGCTTCAAATAATGCTCACCGAAAAGAAATATTTCACCTGTTAACTACAGCATGTTAAGGGAGAAATAGCAAATATTTTAGTAGATGGTAATTAAGACGAATTGCAATAAAAATGCCGTATAATATATGTCCCTATTTTATTGAGTGCAGAGATAACGCTATTAGTATGTAACCCAAACAAACTTAATGCAAAATAAAAATTTGGATATTTTGACTGATCCTTTGTGTGTTCTTGGTAGATCATCATCATATTTATTTTCATTTAAATAACGGGTTTTCGAATTAGTTTACAGTCTGAAGATGACCTTGCAAGCCGAAAACCGGTTACCTATGTGGAAATGAACTTATAAAACACACAAAAACTTGTACCGGTCAGTATGAAGTTATTGCACCAAGAACCGACGCAAAAAATCAGTGAAAATGTCTTCATTTACATTTGCTCTAAGTTTGTTTGGCTTTCATATTAACAGCTATATCTCTGTACTCAATAACAAATGTACGCATGTTATTTTGAATTTTTATTGCACTTTGTCTATAGTATCATCTCCTAAAATATTATTTACTGCTCTTGAGACAGCCTGTATGTGTACAGTATGAGTCGAAAAACTATGTTCCTCTGAGCAGGAGACAAGTACACATGTCATATTCACAGAATATATGACATCAACTGCCAATGGGCAAAGTTAAATATGTGTACCCAGCCCGGATTCGAACCCGGGTCTCCAGATTTCTAGGCAGTTGCGCTGACCACTTTTTTTTTTTTTTTTTTTTTTTTTTAATCTGGTAGATCTATGGTTCGCGGTCGTTCGTGCAGTTCGTTCGTGGTTGTTCGTTGAATATTTGGCTCAGCTTTTTTATTACAGAGGGCGTTGAGCCCCCTGACCGGGCGCGCTGAGCCACGGCGCCCGGCTTACCACTACACCACTGGTGACACAGTGATCACCGCACCTGCAAGAATTACCTAACCACGCCTCCCGTCGTATAAATATTTTCAGCTTTTCCCATTTGCAGTTGATGTCATATATTCTGTGAGTATGAAAGAATACCAACTGCAGGATCAGAAGTGGCGTCTGTTGTTTCGGAACAGACGCCACATAAGTACACATTTCTCAAACATATTCGCGACTTTTCTCCGTTCGTCAGATGGCCTCCCCACTCGGTCGTCTGCGCATGCGCGAAGCACTTCCATATGTGAGAGAATAGGATCCATCCTATTCCGTCTACGAGCGATCTTAAGCCCTTTCTATACGAGACGTAAAAAACACGCACAAAAAAGTCTGCCACTGTGAAACTGTATTTAATTGTTTTCATGCAGTTCATGTAACTACGTCGCGCATTATTGCTATTACATACTTCCAGCCCCTGCTGTTTGAGGGGCCTGTGTATATGATGAACAAGCTCAGGTGTCTGTCTATACATAGACCTTTCGCTGTGATAAAGCTTCAAATAATGCTCACCAAACACAAATATTTCATCCGTTTCAGGAAAAATAGCAAATATTTTAGAAGATGGTAATAAAGACTATTTGCTGTTAAAATGTCATATAACGTGTGTCCAATTTTTATTGGGTACAGAGATTCAGCTCTTTGTATGTATAAGAAACCTAAAGCAAATGCAATTTTGGATCTTTTGACATTCTTTCGTCGGTTCTTGGTAGATCACGATATTGACTTATTTAAATAGCCGGTTTGCGACATACTTTTAAGTAAGCCGAAAACCGGGTAACTTAGTGGAAATGAACGTGTAGAACGTACACAAAATTCTACTTTGAAGTCAGTGTGATTTACTACCAAGAATGGACGGATAAATCAGAGAAAAGTCTTGATTTACATTTGCTCTAAGTTTGTTTGACTTTGTATATTAACAGCTATATCTCTGTATTCATATGTTATACATATGTTATATGAAATTTTTAATGCAATTCCTCTTTAGCATCACCTCCTAACATACGAGGAGTCGAAAAACTACGTTCCTCTGAGCAGCGGACAAGTACACATTCTCAAACAAATTCGCGACTTGGCTTCGTTTGTCAGTTGGGTTCCCCATTCGGTCGTCTGCGCATGAGCGAAGCACTTCCATACGCGAGAGAATAGGATCCATCCTATTCCGTCTACTAGCGATCGTATGCGTGCATCTTGTGCAAGTGGACGCGTATACACTGTAAGCGGCCGGCATGACTGGTGCATCATGGGTAATCTTGTAAGCTGTCACTTCCGAAGTAGAACGTGCTTAAAGCCCTTTCTACACGGGAAGTGAGAGCTTACGAGATTACCCATGATGCACCGGTCATGCCATCAGCATTCCATGTAGACGCGTCCACTTGCTCAAGATGCACACATACGATCGCTCGGACGGAATAGGATGGACCTTATTCTCACGCGTATGGAAGTGCTTCGCGCATGCGCAGACGACCGAATGGGGAAAGCAGCTGACAAAAGAAATCAAGTCGGCAATTGGTTTGAGAATGTGTACTTGTCTCCTGCTCAGAGGAACGTAGTTTTTTAACTCAGTCGTAAGTATTTTAGGAGGTGATACTATAGAGGAATTGCATTATAGATTTAATATAACATGTGTACAATTTTTATTGAATACAGAGTTATAGCTGTTAATATGAAATTCAAACAAACGTACAGCAAATGTAAATCAAGAAATTTTCACTGATTTATCAGTCGGTTCTTGGTAGTACAGCGTCACACTTACTTAAAAGTATAATTTTGTGTGTGTTCTACACGTTCATTTCAACTTAGTTACCCGTTTTCGGCTTACTAGGACATATTCAGACTTTAAACTACGCCGAAAACCGGTTATTTAAATAAAAGTCAATACGGTGATCTACCAAGAACCGACGAAAGAATCAGTCAAAGTATCCATATCAGTTTGTTGTACATACCAGAGCTGTATCTCTGTACCCAATAAAAATTGGACACACGTTATATGAAATTTTAACTGCAAATCGTCTTTATTACCATCTTCTAAAATATTTGCTATTTTTCCTGAAACATAATGTATTTAACAGATGAAATATTTGTTGTTGATAAGCATTATTTGAAGCTTTATTAAAGTGAAACGTCTGTGTATAGACACTTGAGCTTGTTCATCCACAAAATACCTACGAATTACTATTACTTCAGACTTGAATTGGAAAGAACACGTAGATAATATCGTGGGAAAGGCGAACCAGAGACTGCCTTTTATTGGCAGAACCCTTGAAACATGCAACAGAACTACAAAAGAAACTGAGTACACTACGCTTGTCCTTATCAGGTGGGTTTGACGGAGGACATCGAAAGAGTCCAAATAAGGGCAGCTCGTTTCGTATTGTCACGATACAGGGGAGACAGCGTTACGGAAATGATACAGTATCTGGGATGGGAATCATTACAACAACGGCG
Organism: Locusta migratoria; assembly: GCA_026315105.1. NCBI lineage: Eukaryota > Metazoa > Arthropoda > Insecta > Orthoptera > Acrididae > Locusta > Locusta migratoria. The sequence goes on along the minus strand of CM048748.1, from coordinate 335,342,075 downwards.
CTTATCGCTGCGGCGTGGGCTGCTTGCGAAACTCCAATCGCCAACATTCTCCTCCGAATGTGAAAATATATTGTTGACTCCCACTTACATAGGTAGAAATGATGATCAGAATAAAATGCGAGAAATCAGAGCTCGAACAGAGACTTTCAGGTGTTCTTTCTTCCCGCGCGCTATTCGAGAATCGAATGGGAGATAAATAGTATAATTGTGGTTCGATGAACCCTCTGCCAGGCACTTAAATGTGATTTGCAGAGTATCCCATGTATATGTAGATCATTAAATAGGCGCCTCAAACCGCAGGGTCTGGAAGTATGTAATCGCATTTTATAATGAGAACGTTAACACATGTGAGCGACGTAGTTACGCATGAACTGCACGAAAACAATTAAATACAGTTTCACAGTGGCAGTCTAAAATACAAATAAATGTTTTAATCATCACAAGATATCATACAGTTTCGAAAAGTGATGTTAACGCGCCGATCATTTGCTGTAAGTTTGACAACAAACGAAGTAGACGCGTGAAGCAGAAGACTCAGCAAATGTGTGCCGTTTGAACGCTTCTTTGTAGTTCGACGGTCTATCGCAAGGGGCGCTGCAGCTGACAACGACTTCCTTGTGTGTGTTGCACGTGTCGTATAGAAAGGGTTTAAGACTGGGAGTGCAGTAGGCGGCGAGTTGACAGTTGCAGCGGCGAGGGTGGAAAGAGGCGGCAAGGTGCACCGCAGCGGTGGTGGGGGCGCGCGCGTGCGGCCGCATTGGCCGCCGGTGGTCGATATGGGCGGAGCGCCGAGCCCGCCGCCCAAAGGTCAGGGGGCGCGCGCGTGCTGCTCCTGCTCCCACACCTCTCTGAGCCACTGGCCGACCAGCGAGGCCCTTCCTCTGGCACAGAGGCTACTGCATTTTCTGAAAGCTGCATTTAAAACTATAACGCAGTCTGACATAAGGCCCGTGCACATAGGTTACCAGATGTCCGTCTGCAGAAAAGAGGACATCTCTAGATTGTCAGTTGGTAACAACTTTCACAGCAGTGAATGTCACGACCGTATATATTAGACTGTGACTGTACTCCGATTAAAATTACTTGTTAGTGGACACTTGTCGCGTGGCCCTGCAGTGTGGCCACACAGGCAGCCGGCTACCTCTCGGCTGCAGGCGACACTAATACGGCATGCCACTTCACAAATGCTGTTAATATACAGCAGGCTGTTCCAAGAGGCTGCTCCGCGAGCAGGAGCGCACACGAGCGCTCACTGCCCCTGGTCGGTGGTGGGGCAAGCTGACGTCATGCCAGTACTCGGCGGGAATAAAGAAAAGGACGCGTTTGGCGAGTTTTAGTCAGTGGGCACTTGTGACAACAGCAAAAATGTCTAGCCGCCAAAGCCTGGTGCCTACTTATTTATACAAACTGTGTCTCTTCACTAACAGACAATATATCACAACTCTTTTGCACAAAAATATCCATCTACCGCGTCATTACGGAAAAAAAAGGAGATACACGGTTTTTGTTTGTGTAGCTCACAATTTTTATTATGAAGAAAACTGGGTCCGTATTTTCTTGCACTGTCTTTCTAAACTGAAAACCTTAGTATTTGTGTCATTTCTTGTGATAAATGCTGGATCGGCCGACATGCCACTTATTGTTGCCCCGGTTTAGCTCGTTTTTGAACGAGCGACTCTAGTAATTATCAATTAAGATGCTCTGTTACTCACTTACCTGACATAAGCTATTATGCCTAAACGAAAATGCCCACTTTTCTCGAAGACCGAAATCCTAGTTATGAAATGCACTGTAAAATCCGTATTGCCATATTTACGATCAACATGATGGAAACTGGGTAGTGGTTCAGCGTGATAAACCAGTCAGTTACAATACGGCTCCTTTTGATAGTCTAACAACTACTTCTAAAATCAATGACGTCTTCATTAAAAAGTACGGGAAAATTCGTTATAGACATGATAAGAAATACACGTTACGTTGGTTTCACGAGATAGGCATGCCTCCATGAACATGCTTTGCCTGCCGCAGTGGTCGAGCGGTCTGCGGCGCGCCAGTCACAGACTGCACGGCCACTACGGTCGGGGGTTCGAATCGCCCATCGGTCATGGATCTTAGTGTTGTCTTTAGTATAAGGTAGTTCATAAGTATTTTGTAAGTTTAGGGACTGATGACCCCGCAGTTAAGTCTCTTAAGCTTTACAAATATTTGAAAAAATTTTGAACATGCTTTATTAAATTCCATTCATGAAGCCACATCATTGATAATCAGTATCACATAGCTTTCTCATTAATTATAATAACGAAAAACAAATTATCGCTGAGGGTTGACCTGGTGGAGAGTCTCCCACATTTGTCATGAAAGAAAAAAAAAAAAAAAAAAAAAGCAGGCTCTATCATAGCTATTTCAGAATCAATTGTGCCAGTCGCGGGAATTTGAAGGTAACTGGCAGTTTCCCGTGACGTCACAGCCCATCCCTCTGCTTCACTTGCACATACGCTCACCGCAGCCGTGTGTGGCCTATGCGACAGCAGCTCACGGCCGAGAAGTGGTGCCCGCGAGCAAGTGAGCGCTCCCTAGCTCACGGGCGAGCGCGGGAGCTGGAGCAGCTTGATATACATGTGCCATTTATCTCGATCACCGAAAATATCTCTGGAACATCAATAGCTATTCTAAAACGAATTTCATCGGTATCAACGTAAGGCACGAGCTCATGAATGTAAATATTTTGAAACATTCTAAAACGAAAGGTTATGCGTTTCTTTAGCACAAACTTGCGTGTTTTTTAAAATGTACACCCTATATTATTTCACCTGCATTTTATTTCATGACAAATCACAAAAAATTCCGTTGATTGCATCACAATACTCCGATTACATCCCGAGATATTGCGAAGCGAAGTTGACGCTTTAAACACGCGAGCCGGCCGCGGTGGCCGAGCGGTCTGCGGCGCGCCAGTCACGTTCTGCACGGGCACTACGGTTGGGGGTTCGAATCCCCCTGGGGCATGGATATTTGTGCCCTCGTTAGTATTAGCTAGTTCACAAGTAGTTTGTTAGTTTAGGGACTGATGACCCCTTAGTTAAGTTCCATAATCTCTACAAACATTTTGAACATTTGAAACACGCGAAACGCGCGGCTAGCGCTCGTCCTGAGACTCCGGCGAGAACCCCATGCTGCCCAGGACATGCGCTAGCCGCGCGTTTCGCATGTTTCAAGCCTCAACTTCGCTTCGCAATATCTCAGGATATTATTGGCGTTTTACGAAGCAATCAACGCCATTGTTTATGTGATTTGATATGCTGTAGATTGCTGATCAAATGATACCGGGTGTCCATTTAAAAACACATAAGTTTATGTTACAAAACACACATGCTTCCGTTTTCGAATGTTTCAAAATATTTATATTCATGAGCCCCTACCCTACATATAAATCGATGAGAGTCGCTTTGCCGCCGCGAATTAGCCTTGCGCACTGAAGCTCCGTGCTGCGGTGCGCGCGGCCGGTGCCGTCGGGAGTAAGAGTTCTCCCTCGGGAATGGGTATTTGTGTTGTCCTTAGGTTAGTTTAACTTATTTTAAGTAGTCTGTAAGCTAGGGACTAATAATCAAGAAGTTTAGTCCCATAGCTTTACAAAGAAACAAATCGTTTTACGATAGCTGTTGTTCAATATGTTCAAATGTTTGTAAAGCTAATGGGATTTAACTGAGGGGTCATCAGTCCCTAAGCTTACAAAGCGCTTATGAACTAACTTATACTTAAGACAACACAAACATCCATGCCCGAGGGAGGATTCGAACCTCCGACGCGGGAGGCCGCGCGATCCGCAGCGTGGCGCTCCAGACCGCTCGGCTACTCTCGCGCGGCAGCTGTTGTTGTTGTTGTTGTTGTTGTTTTTTGAGAAATATTTTGGATGGTCAAGATAAATGGGACAGCCTGTACATTACAGGTTATCAGTGCTGATTGTTCGCTGTGTGTTATATTTGTACAATCTCTTTATCGCCCGTTTCAAGCGTGGCCCATCATCAGACAACGTGTTAACGTACACAATCATAAGCACAGCAGTTTTGCACAATCAAGCATGGAACGACATTCAAATAAAACATACAAACCATTGCACGTCATTCATAAGATGAAAAGCAGTCATAATATGGCACAGTGACTGACCAAGGCTGTCTGAGACCCAGGGCGGCAAAACAAATTGAGGGCCCCCGTTCACTTGGAAATGGATGTATTACTAATACGTTTATGTATGGTGTATCGAAAGGGATGTCGCAAAACTTACACGACTGAAAGTACATATTAGTAGCAAAAATGTCCCATTAAACATGGGTCATCAAATGAGCCGTTTGCGAGAAAATTACGAATATATGGTACCAAGCCGCCACTGACGTCATTGCAAACATGGAATTTAGATCATACTATTAAGATTTACATCGATTTTAGTTCACATTTCACCAACTTTATTGTAAACATCGTACTAGTTAGTGCAAATCAATTTGAAATTTAGACTTTACTATTAAGTTTTGCATCGCATTTAGTTAACATTTCACGTAAGGGTTACCTGTTAAAGGAGGTGTTGGAAGTTTCTTCCTTGCACCTTGATGCAATACTGTGCTCGTCTCTGCAATGAATTTTGAACTCTTTCGAAAACCCCTGGATCATTTCGAAATTCTTTACAAACGTGTACAGCTCTCCGTTCCAGTTCTTCAATGTTTAACTAGTGTGCCGTACACTTCGCTTTGGAATTGATCCCAGACCAAAAAATCAAAAGGTTTTACATCACGTGATCTTCGAGTCCAAGGTACAGGTCCCTCTCGACCTATTCATCTTTGGCCGTTACATGCCGTCTCACAGCAACAGCAAAATTTGTCGGAGCTGCATCTAACTAACTAGGACTATGTTCACAATAATGTCAGTAAAATGTGAACTATATGCGATGTAAATCTCAATAGTAAAATCTAAATTTCAAATTAATGTGCACTAACTAGGACGATGTTTACAATGACGTCAGTGGCGGCTTGGAACCACACATTCGTAATTATCTCGTAAACGGCTCGCTTGCGTCCCAATGTTTATTGACACAGTTATGTTTCTATTATCATGTACTCTCAACTGTGTAAGTTTGCGCCATCCTTCTATATATATTCTGTTATGTGCATTCTAGGGTTGTTACTACATAGGTGTGAAAGTCTAAATTATTGTGGGGAAGTAAATTTTAAGCTCACCAGATTGCGTGCGGAACGTAGCGATTTTTAATAGTCAAAAAACACATTTTTGAAAACACTGTATGAAAATGAAAGACTATTTATTTTAAAACGAAAATAGGTTATGTTTTCCTGAAATAACAGGAACTTCGCACTTGAGGTACAAGGGAATTTTGAATTTCACACTTATGTACCAGCAACCCTAGGATACACTTGACTGATTTCTTTGGATGTGTGTATGCCATGTGTCAGTGCTTTTCATTTCATGAACTATGTACAATGGTTCGTACGTTTTATTTGAGGAGTGACGTTTCAAAACGCGGTAACTTCAATCAAGAACAAAAGTTAGTTAGATTCAAATTTCTACTCTACAAAGTGTGATACATCGAGCTATGGTGTTGTTTTCATTCAAAACGATATTTTTAACCGATTAAATCATGTGCAGAATTTGACTCTCTGTTCAAAGTACATGAAGTCCATCAGTGAAACTGATTCAAATCATGATAAGTCCATTTACTTCCGATTACTAACGAAAGTTTTTCAGTAAGACAAATAAAATCTGTGACGCCAATACAGAATGCGCCTTAAAACTTCACTACAATGTGTCTGTTATATAACCGTACCACTTATTGTTGTGGTCTGTGTGTTGTGCCACATGAAAATATTGGCTGGCCAGTATCTTGTTTAAGTGGGAGCTTGCTGTTTGTGAAAAATATGGCTGACTTGGAAGGAGTAGGGGACCACACTTCTGGATCTATGAAGCGGCAGTGAGGCGCCGTGAAAAGGAAGATAGTTCAGGTGGAGACATGTTTTAGTGAGATAGTATGTGTAGTGAAATCAATTTAGCAGACAAGCTACATGTTTGGATTTAATTTCTGGATAGGAATCCACTTAAATATGTACTATTAATATGTTTCAGATACCGTGATAAGAACCCTGAAATGCTGAAGTTTGAGACACAAAGAGGGAAGATTCAAATGCTATACCATCCCTGAATACCATCTAATCAGAAATAGGATGTTAGTCTTCAGACACTTAAACTACAGCAGGACAGGGCAGTTCTTCCTGCTTCATTTGTGTTGTGCCTTATTGGTATAAATAAAAGACAAATACTGGGTTCTTTTGTTCTTTATTATCTAAATTTGTTTCAAAACACATTATCTTCTTTCGGCTGGTTCCAAACATGGAAAGTTCAAAGATTTCAAACTTCCATTGGCAATACTGCCTTTAAATAAAGAGTGAGATTTGTCTCACTGATTCCACTCTTTTAACTTCTTGAAGCTTAGTAAATTCTCATACACAAATGCTAATTTACCGCATGACTTTGCCTAATACTAGTCTTTTGCTCCTCCTGTAAAATTTTTATTTGTGGACTAATCGCGTTTAGAAAAGTTACTCCTCATTTTATTTTCTTGACATGCTTGATTGTGCAGAACACTTGTGCTTGTATAATAGCTTGTCTGTTGATGTTCTGCGTCCGAATCCGTTAATAAAGAGGATGTATTAATATCAACAGACAGCGACCAATCAGCATTGTTTTCTTATACTGTGTTAACTAGAATGTTTGCACGCTTCTTGCACGACTTCAAATCGTTTTTTGAAAGTTGTTAGCCGCGCAGGAATATCCGTGCGCTCTAAGGCGCCTTGTTGTGGAGTGCGACTGGTTTGCAGAGCCCCCTGGACAATTCCAGCGATTTATTTCGCTAGCCAGATCGCCCGACATGACTCCCACCGAACATCTGTGACGCAATCGAGAAAGATCATTTATCATATAACTACGCGATAGCAGGACAAACACTGGAAGCAGTTACTTACATAAAATATCTGGGAGTAGACACAAGGGACAATTTGAAATGGAGCGAACATATAAAAAGCAATCGTAGGTAAGGCAGATGCCAGGCTGAGATTCTTTGGAGGAATCCTCAGGAAGTTTAGTACGTCAAAAAAGGAAGTAGGTTACAAAACTCTCGTTCGTCCAGCGCTTAAGTATAGCTCATAGGTGTGGGATTCGTAGGGGTTGACAGATGACAGAGGGGTTGCAACGGAGAGCAGCACACTTCGTTACGGGCTCATTTATATCTGGCGTCACATAAGAAGGCGCTTCCGCGCATAGAGGCGGAGCGATAGGGTAAGCGTGGGGGGGAGGAGCTACGGCCGAGCGCCAACTGTTGAGCCTGCGGGAGAAACATTGCGTAACTCGCGGCCAGTCACGCGCCTACAGAATGAACGTTATTGGCTGTCATTGCGGTAATGGAGGGGGATGCGCAGAACGGCTGAAAATTGGGCCGCCTTCATAGGTGACGCCGACTATAGCAAGCCAAAAAAACATCGCCGAGATGATTAGGTAACTTAAAGTGGCAGATGCCGCAAAAAGATACTTTCTGTATCGCAGTACGGGCTCTTGTCAAAATTCCGAGAGCGTACGTTTCATGAAGAGTCAACCAATATGTTGCTTCCTCCAACGTATATCTCGCGAAGCGCCCACAAGGATAAAATTAGAGAGATTAGGGCCCACACACGTGCATACAGCCAACCACTTTTCCTTCGAACCAATACGCGACTGGAACAGGAGGAAGTGACAATGGTATGCATTGTACCGGTACCCTCAACCGCACATCGTGAGATGGATGAGTATGGATGTAGATTTAGATTAATTCGTTTACTAATGGAAATTCTCCACAGATATAAGTATTCTTCAAAAGAGATAGGCTGGCTGGCCAGTACTTACCTTAGTTCTGTACCACCGTTAGTCACACTCAAAAAAAGAAAAAGAACGAAAAGTAGGACTAGATTTGGAACAGCGTTCCTTTATAAGGTAGGGAAGAAAAATGGAACAGAAGGAGAAGGTTATTCACGAACTAGGCCATGAGGTGATGATGGATGATGTTTCAGGATTGTGGAAGTCAGAGACACTGTCAGGACAAGATGGGTGAGAGCTAAGGACTGCTGAATTTGTAATTGAAGGAGAGATTGATGGAAAGAAGGATTATACACAGACACGGGAACTTTTAAACTGAGTAATTTGGAAAAGGAAAAGAATGTGGGAGGAAAAGAATGTGGAGCTAAAGTTTGGCTATGGCGAATGCATGTTTACGAAAATACTGTAGTTTCTGTGGTATAGGGTTGGGATATTGGGATAGATGATGATTAATTGGTTAGGAAAAAGGGGTGCCATTGCGTCCTGGTGTGTAAGGAGGGGAGGAATGGCGGAATTTAGAAAAATTAAATAAAAACACTGACGAACAATTTTCAAAAATAAATTTCAAAATTACCGAGTGCCGGTGAAAAGGCGATGGATAACCTTAAAAGATCGTCCAGGGCCGAAAAAGAATCTTTAGCGGCTGATAAAGGATCGCCAGCGACACATAAAAGATTATTAACGGCACATTAAAGATTACCAGCGGCGCAAAATTGATGGTAAAACGGCTGACAAACTACAAAAACGTCGTTATAGACTAGCGTTAACGAAAAATGTCACTGACTTCCACAATCCTGAATTATCACCCATCAACACCTCATGGCCAAGGTCGTGAGTAACCTTCCCCTTCTGTTCCCTGTTACCTGTTTCTTCCCTTCTCTCCTACCTGATAAAAGGACCCTGTTCCAAAAGCTACTCCTACTTTTCGTCCTTTCACTTTTTTTGTGTGACTATCGACGGTACAGAACTAAGGTAAGTTGTGGCCAGCCAATCTACCTCTTTTGAAGAATACTGGATTAATTCTTTGCTTATTATAGTGACAAAGTCTCTTACAAGGATGACCAAGAGTCACAGAAGGCAGCAATATCGACGAGAGTCGCGGACCGGTTTATTACGGCAACTGCTTAGTCAGTCCGAAGTGCCGGTGACCCAACTCTACAAGGCTGACGCACGGTGTTTTGCGATTGGCGGAGACGACATTCCACAGCAGCTGCCTCTAGGGTCGTAGGGGAGACACGTGATCTGTGTCCACCAAGTGACACATTCTTGTAGCTGGCAGCTCCATCACGTGTACTTGCCTAAAGTAGGTCATGAACCGGAATGACGACAGTCTGTTTCTATGGAGATCCTTTATTTGTTGACACGGAATGAAGCTGTGACCCTGAAGTACAATGGGAGATGCAGTGTAACACTGAACAAACAAACAAACCGTCTCTCTCCGCTACGGCCTGATGGGCAAACAAGGACTCTTGTGTTAACAGCCGCTACTCGGTGGTCACATCGAGACTAGAAAGCGGTAGCATTTCCGCCTCACACTGCTTCTAGTATGCCCCGTTACGGACACTGAAGTTTCTTCTTACTGAGAATTACTGTTACAAATCACGACGGTTTGCAGCAGGATTTTAGAACATATACTTTCCTCAAATGTAATGAACTACCTCTAAGAGAACGACCTATTGATCCATAGTCAACACGAATTCAAAAAGTATCATTCTTGTGAAACACAGCTATCTCTCTACTCACCTGACGTGATGAGTGCTACTGACAAGGACTGTCAAATACATTTCGTATTTCTAGATTTCCGGAAGGCTTTCGATACTGTCTCCTAATCAAACTGCACGCTTATGGAATATCACCACAGTTGTGCGATTGCATTCGTGATTTCCTATTAGAAAGGACATAGTATGCTGCAACTGACGGAAAGTCGTCGAGTAGAACTGAAGTGACATCTGGCGTTCCCCAGGGAAGTGTTACAGGGCCCTTTCCGTTCCTTATTTTTATAAACGATTTACGAGACAATCTGTGTAGCTCTCTTGTTTGTGGAAGATGCTGTCACTTATCGGTTAGTAAAGTCACCAGAAGACAAAAGCAACTGCAAAATCATTTAGATAAGATATTTGCATGATGCAGAAATGGCAATTGACCCTTAATAATAAGTGCGAAGTCATCCATATGACCACCAAAAGAAACGCGATAAACTTCATTTACACGATAAATCAGTCAAAGCTAAAGGCCGCAAATTCAACTAAACACCTGGGAGTAACAAACAATTGGAAAGAGCACATAGAAAATATAGACGGGAATGCGAACCAAAGACTACGTTTCATTGGCAGAACACTTAGAAGATGCAACAGTTCTACTAAAGAAACTGCCTCCACCACACTTGTGCGTTCTATTGGAGTTTTGTTGCTCATTATGGGATCCCCACCAAGTGGGTCTGCTAGACGATTTAGAGAAAGTACAAGAGATGGGCAGCTCGTTTTGTATTATCGCGATATAGGAGAGAGGGTGTCAGGGAAACGATGCAAAAGTTGGGATTGAAATCATTAAAAGAAAGGAGTTATTTGTTGCGGCGAGATCTATTTGCAAAATTTTTTTCAGGAACTTTCTCTTCTGAATGCGAACATACACAATGTTCGTCTACCAACCAGCGCGAAATTTTATTGACACATTCTTGAGGATGAATACAACACACGATCACACAGACAGAGCTATAGGAACGCGAGTCCAGTCAGCAGAGCGTGAGCAATGTCGACGCTAGTACCGTGTATATCCTCCTTTTGCAGTAATACAATCTGTAATTTTCCAATGGAGTCGATCGTAGAGGTGCCGAATGCAGTCTTGCGGAATGGCTGTACGAAGTTTCCACCTGGTGCCTCAGTTGGGCCACATTTTGTGCCTCTCACGCAGACCGCGCAACATGACGTTTCATCCGGACCCAAACATGCTCAGTGGGAGACAGATCTGGGGATAATGATGAGTAGAGTCGTTGACGTACACCTAGAAGAGCACGTTGTGTTGTACGGGATACGTGTGGACGTGCATTATCCTGTTGAAAAACATATCACCTTGTTGGTCCATGAACGGTGGCAAGACGGGTTGAATGATGGTTTCAGTATAACGTGCACTGTTCAATTTTCCTTCGACGATCACCAGACAAGAACGGCCAGTGTAGGATATCACTTCCCACGCCACGATGCCAGGTGTCGGCCCCGGTTGTCTATGTCGCGTAAACTCCAGATTTTCGCGCTCTCCTGCTCTTTATTCACACGAAGTCATGGGTGCTATCGACAAGGGTCCGCAAATCGATTCCGTATTTCTTGATTTCCAGAAGGCTTTTGACAGCGTGCCTCACAAACGGCTTTTAATCAAATTGCGTGGTTATGGTATATCGCCCCAAATTTGCGATTGGATAGTGGATTTCCTGTCAGAGAAAACACAGTTCGTAGTAATCGATGGTAAGGCATCGACTAAAACAGAGGTGATATCGGGCTTTCCACAGGGTAGTGTTATTGGTCCTCTGCTGTTCCTTATTTACATAAACGATTTAGGGGAAAATCTAAGTAGCTCTCTTAGGTTGTTTGCAGCTGACGTCGTCATTTAGGGTCTAGTAAAATCATGTGAATATGAAAACCAACTGCAGAACAATCTGAATAAGATATCAGTATGGTGTAAAAATTGGCAATTGACTCTAAATAATGATAAGTGTGAAGTCGTCCACATGAGTACGAAACGATATCCGTTAAACTTTGTTTACAAGATAAATCAATCAAAAGTGAAGGCCGTAAACTCCACAAAATACCTTGATTTGCAGAGTATCCCATGTATATGTAGCATTGAAAAAAAAAAAAAAAAAAAAAAAAATCTTTTTCGTGTCTACGTATTATACATCTCACTTAATGTAGAGAAGTCGTTGCGGAAACTACTGTGGAGACTAGGGAAATCGCACTGGCAACCAGGGCGGATGGTTACAGTTCAGTATCTCTTGTGAGTGACATATTTTGGATTCCTGAAACTAAAACCATTTTACACGGGCTTTTTGGTATGTTAAGCCTGCGTTCTTACAAAATGCTAACAAATCAGGGTCGTCACGTAGTTCTCAGTACTCACAGTAAAACTTGCTTGGTGGATATTTTTTCTGGAGAGATTCCTGCCTCGCAGAATCCAGCGGCGGCAGAGAGGGTCGGCCGCACCCCCGTCACGGCTGCGACCCTTTCCAGGCCGGTGGCTCCGCACGCTCGGCTGCTTCCCACTCGCCGGTTTTCCTTGCCTTACGCAGTGACACACTGAGGGATCGCAGGTTTCTCTTCTAAAATAAGACGCTGCTCCCTCGCCGTCCAATACCTTCTCCTAGCAAAGTGAATGTGAGTGAGACAGAGAGAGAACACCGACTAACTTATCGTTCCCGTCGAAACGCCCGAGATATCTGCAGCAGCAACGAACTTCACGCCGTTTTCGCACGTTTATAGCTTCACCAGCTTAAACCCGCGGCTCCGCTCGCGTGTTGGTTGATTATGATAGATAATGCACGAAACGTCAAAATGTTCAAATGTTTGTAGACCTTATGGGACTTAACTACGGGGCCATCAGTCCCTAAACTTACAAACTACTTATGAACTAGCTAAGACTAAGGACGGCACAAATATCCATGCCCGAGGGGGGATTCGAACCCCCGACCGTAGTGGCCGTGCAGACCGTGACTAGAGCGCCTCAGTCCCCTCGGCCACCGCGGCCGGCCGCGAAACGTCAGATCGATTGTTTTAAAGAGATGCATTAAAATAAATTTCTTTTTACTACTTTATTTATTTTTATATTTCCTTATTGGTATGCTTATCCTTAGAAAGAGCTGAAGACATTGTAGCACGCATTGACCAAAGATGTAACCTCCTTGCTATAGAGTCGCAAACGTCATCGCTGGCCTTCAGTCCGAATTTTTTTATAATTTGACGATTTTCAACCACGATATCTTCTACCCCCTTATAGCTATCGGCATGGAACTGCTATGGTGTACAATGGGAGACTTCGGACAACAATTACACACAGACCATTCATTTACGTTCTGTAGGTTTCGCTGCAGAGCGAAATATTAACACACACACACACACACACACACACACACACACACACACACGCGCGCGCGCGCGCGTAGAATCTTATATACACCGATAACTTTCCATCCCAATATATTCCACCCTTTTATCATTCTCAATCCTCAAGCAAGAATGCAACCAATAAAACCATTTTCAAAGAGTAAATATAATTTTCAAACAGTAATTATTGTTCCGAATTTCGCGTCATATTCTTCAAATTACTATAAAACCGTGCCTAAAACCTCCCTCAGGTATAAATTAGTAACTGTACAAATATTTAAGTCTCTGTGTCTTGTCGTTAGGACGTGATAAGCGTACCCCGAACAGACATTCACTTTTATAGATATAGATTTCGTTAACACAATCAACACAAAATGTATTACGTAAGCGACTTGACATGAATCAGACAAGACCTACAGTAATATTTAAACATAATTACCACTCCATTTTCTGATCTAAACAGAGTAAATTGAAAATAATGTTTTTGATACGTAGTGAAAGCATGAACAAAGGACCATGAGACGTATCTGAATGCAAAGTGGATTATCTAACTAGGATCAGATTCAAATACGCAAAATAAAATAGGCATCAATTGGTAGGAACATAAATTACGAAACAATACAACATATAATTGCAAATATATGTTAGCACATGGCTGACCAAGTAGATAGCACGAATTTCAGCTCAAATATGAATTGAAGGCTATATAATGTGAATAAGATCATTTTAGTTGATTCAACTGTTGGTTCTTGCTAAGAGATTGAATTACACTAAAAGAAACACTTTTTAACCTTGTTTCGCAAGCGTTATTGGGTGCTGTATGGCCTAGGTTTCGGATTACAAGTCCAATTTCGAGTACTTAATGAGTTACGTACTTGAAAATGGGCTTCTAACCCGAAACCTAGGTCGTACAGAAGCAATAAAGTTTGTGAAAACATTTTAAAAAGGGTTTCTTTTAGAATAAATAAAATCACCTGCGATCACGAAAGCTTTTAGTAATAATCAGCCGGCCGCAGTGGCCGAGCGGTCTGCGGCGCAACAGTCACAGTCTGCACGGCCGCTACGGCCGGGTCTTCAAATCCCCCCCCCCCAAGGGCATGGATGTGTAAGTTAGTTCATAAGTAGTTTGCAAGTTTAGGGACTGGTGACCCCGAAGTTAAATCCCTTAAGCTTAACAAACATTCGAACATTTGACATTTTGAAGTAATAATCAATTTTAAATTAAATTTTGACAGCATAATTCATGAAGTCCTGAATGCCGAAACCAATGTTTAGGTAAACGCAGAGTGTACATCATTCTTTCTAATCAACAACGCCACAGAACTGAAAAGACTTGTGAATCAGAGCTAGATAAATAATCTTAGCGACAATTTCCTATTAATATTCTCAAAGTTATTACGAAAAATTTAATATTTATTGTTACTTGTCATATTTAAGTGTATCTTCGGTCATCATAAATATTTACGACGGTTTAAATGTTCTTAAAAGATGAATTCATATTAAAGCTAGTTGTATAGAATATTAACTGTTAATAAGATTTATAAAATTGATAGTAGTGAACCAACCAGCTTCTCGAATCCCTTTCTCAAGTCTCAATGAAATTTGTTACGCGCAATTAGTATGTTTCCCGGTGTACTTTTTCGATATCTGGTAGCAAATTTGCAATATATTACTGGTAAAAAAAATTACGTCCACAACACTGAGTTGTTCACGAAGCGAAGAAAGTAAAGACGCATTCTTGTAGGGCGTCTTTAACGCCATTCCTGATTGGTTGCCTTCACCCCCCATCAATAAATGCACCGCTAACAACACCTAAACATAGAGCACCGACTGCCCACACGGGAACTGCACTAGAACTTTGACACTGACATGCAAACTACTATTGAAAATGTAAAATGCCGTTAATTCTTCGCACACAGGGATGAGTGCTCAACACACGCGGAACAGCTGTGAAGACGGTACGTAATACGATAAAGCGAACTGATAGCCAGGAACGTTATAACATTTCCATCTATTTCTAGAAACGTCATTATAACATTTAAAACTGCGTGCCGGCCGCGGTGGCCGAGGGGACTGAGGCGCTCCAGTCACGGTCTGCACGACCACTACGGCCGGGGGTTCGAATCCCCCTCGGGCATGGATATTTGTGCCGTCCTAGATCGTAAGTAGTTTGTAAGTTTAGGGACTGATAACCCCGTAGTTAAGTCCCATAGACTGTACAAACATTTGAACATTTAAAACTGCGTCTATACTCCCCAAGTCACCTCAATATGTGCTTCGCAAGATACTTTGTGTACTAATGAAACGTCTTTCGTTCCAAAAGCGTGTTGTTGTGGTCTTCAGTCCGGAGACTGGTTTGATGCAGCTCTCCACCCTACTCTATCCTGAGCAAGCCTCTTCAAATCCACATAAGAACGGCAACCTACATCTGTCTGAATCTGCTTACTGTATCCATCCATCTCTTGGTCTTCCTTTGCGTTTTTTTACCCCAAGCACTTCCCTCCAACGCTAAATGTTCGTTCAAATGTTTGTATAGTCTATGGGACTTAATTACGGGGTCATCAGTCCCTAAACTTACAAACTACTTATGAACTACTTACGAACTAGGACGGCACAAATATCCATGCCTGAGGGGGAATTCGAACCCCCGACCGTAGTAGCCGTGCAGACCGTGACTGGAGCGCCTCAGTCCACTCGGCCACCACGGCCGGCCCAACGCTAAATTCACAATTCCATGATGTCTAAGAATTAGTCTACAAACCCATCCCTTCTTTTAGTCAACGTATGTCAGAAATACCCTTTCTCCCCAATTCTGTTCAATACCTCCTCATTAGTTACGCAATCC
This sequence comes from Locusta migratoria, assembly GCA_026315105.1. Taxonomy (NCBI): domain Eukaryota; kingdom Metazoa; phylum Arthropoda; class Insecta; order Orthoptera; family Acrididae; genus Locusta; species Locusta migratoria. Next base: position 335,326,238 of record CM048748.1, on the reverse strand, counting down.
ACCCGTCTAATCTTCAGCATTCTTCTGTAGCACCACATTTCAAAAGCCTCTATCCTCTTCCTGTCCGCACTGTTAATCGGCCACTTTTCACTCCCGTACAAGGCAACACTCCACACAAATGCCTTCAGAAAGGACTTCCTTAGGCTTAAATCAATATTCGATGTTAACAAATTTCTCTTTTTCAAGAACGCTTTTCTACCCATTGCCATTCTGCATTTTATATCCTCTACACTGCGACCATCATTTGTTACTTTACTGCCCAAGTAACAAAACTCATCTACCTCCTTTATTGTTTCGCTACCTAATCTAATTCCTTCAGAATCACCTGATTTTCTTAGGCTACACTCCATTACCCTAGTTTTGCTCTTGTTAATGTTCATCTTATATGCACCTTTCAGCACACTGGCCATTCCGTTCAACTGCTCTTCTAGGTCCTTTGCTGTCTCTGACAGAATTACTATGTCGTCGGCAATGTTTTTACTTCTTCACCTTGAACTTTAATTCCTTCTCCAAATTTCTCCTTGCTTTCCTTTGTAGCTTGCTCAATGTACAAATAGAATTACATTGGAGAAGGCTAAATCCCTGTCTTACTCCCTTCCCAACTGATGCATCCCTTTCATGCCCTTCAACTCTGACAACAGCTGTCTGGTACAAGTTGTAAATAACCTTACGCTCCCTGTATTTTACTCCTGCTTGCTTCAGAACTATTCCAATCAACATTGTCAAAAGCCTTCTCCAAATCTACAAAAGTTAGATATGTAGGTCTGCCATTTCTTAATCTATCTTCTAGGATATGTTGTAAAGTGAGTATTGCCTCCCGTGTTCCTACATTTCACCTGAACCCAAACTGATCTGCCCCGAGGTCAGCGTCTACAAGCTTTTCCAAATGCTATCATAAAGAGAGAGAGAGAGAGAGAGAGAGAGTCTGCAGGAAAGCACCAATAAAGTTTCTAATCTCTCTAATTTTATCCTCTGAATCTTGTCACGAAGTATATGCACGAGTCCGCAAGATATTGGACAACTCTTCGCCAAACGACGGTATTCCATTCGGCGATACAGAACGCTTTTCTCGCAGCCTTTTCCACTGGAGTTGGCCGCCATCTCCGTGAAGCTTTACCGCTTGCCAAAGAAACCTGCAACGCAGCGTGCTGCTCGTTTCTGGATCTTATCCAATTTATCATTCCCACCTCATATGAATCCCACATTGACGAGAAACATTCAAGCAGTGGTCAAACAACTGTTTTTGCATGCTACTTTCATTTTTGCTAGGCTACACTTTCTGAGTATGCTTCCGATGAATCTCAGTCTGGGGGACTGATGACCTCCGTAGTTTTGTCCCCCTAAAACATCCAAACAACAACAACAATCTCAGTCTAGCATCTGCCTTACTTAAGTTTAAATTGATGCGATTGTGCCGCTTCAAATCACTCCGTATGCATACTCTCTTATAATAAAAGGTCTTTCTATGTTTATGCAATACCTTACATTTGTATTTCACTGTAAGGTTTTAAAATAAACGCCTTTTGCTACTGCGAATGGTTTTATTTTTATATTTTTAAATCACCCATACGCGTTTCGCCTTTCTCTCAAGGCATCATCAGTGGGTGTCCTGAAATATTTACATCTTTTTGTTTATACATATAGGTTAGGTCTCTTACATATCTAAAACATTTCATTTCTGATTTGAAACAATTCGTTTTTTGGAATAAAATGGTGTACTTACAGCACTTGCTACTCCACTTCAGTCTTATTCTGGCAACCAGGTCGAAATGTTACACTGTTTTTCGAAACACATTGTAGTTCTCTGGTCCTGCTGTCACCTGCTGCCATACTGTGTCTACTGCTGTTTGTTTTGTAGTGTTGCCAACCTTAGCTTATTTGAAATTCAACTGTTTCATTGAAAATGTTTGAAGGTATCTTTGTGTGTGTGTGTGTGTGTGTGTGTGCGCGCATGAGTGTGTGTGTGTGTGTGTGTATGTGTGTGTGTGTGTGTGTGTGTGTGTGTGTGTGTGTGTGTGTGTGTGTCTCTGTATGTGGGTGGGTTTTTTTTTCTGTGTGTGTGTGTGTGTGTGTGTGTGTGTGTGTGGTGGGGGGGGGTTGTGATTATGTGTTGGGATTTGTGTCTATCATATGGTCAATCAGTGAGAACAATGATTGATTGGTCAGGTTTATTTGGTCATTTAGTAGCATCTTTTTCTCAGCTTTTGTTTTATATATGTGATAATTTTCTTGTAATGTTAGGAGATGTTTTTCATTATTTATTCTAATTACCTTCATGTCTTTTTCTATTGTGGTGGGTTTGTGGTTATATGCTATTAGATGTTCTGCAAAAGTGGAGTGGTTTGTTCCGTATTTCCATGCCCTGATGTGTTCCTTGTATCGGGTATCGAATGTATATCTAATAGCATATAACCACAAACCCACCACAATAGAAAAAGACATGAAGGTAATTAGAATAAATAATGAAAAACATCTCCTAACATTACAAGAAAATTATCACATATATAAAACAAAAGCTGAGAAAAAGATGCTACTAAATGACCAAATAAACCTGACCAATCAATCATTGTTCTCACTGATTGACCATATGATAGACACAAATCCCAACACATAATCACAACCCCCCCACCACCACCACACACACATACACACACACAGAAGAAAAAAAACCCACCCACATACAGACACACACCCACACACACACACACACACACACACACACACACACACACACACACACACACACACACACACTCACTCACTCATGCGCACACACACACACAAAGATACCTTCAAACATTTTCAACGAAACAGTTGAATTTCAAAAGATAACACAGCTCATAAGACAACAAACACTCCACAAAAATGATAACCATAAACAACCAAGACACACACATCAATTTTACCCAAGACTAATGAACCTCACAAAGACACAACTAAATGAAAATGAAAAAGAGCTGTTAGAAAAAGTATTGAAGTACAATATTAACACAAACATAGATGAAGAATACATAGAAGACGATAATACAATCAGAAGCTGTTTTAAAACGTGAAGAAAGAAATGAAAACAACAATGTAAACACTGGGTTAGCGAGGGAACTTATAAAAAACGAATTTCATAAAATCATAACAGACATGAAACAACAGAACAACAAAAACAAAAAAAGTCCCGATTCTATAACACTCAAAAACCTAAAGAGAAAACTCAAGAGGAAAACGTCATCATTTCCAAAGCAGACAAGGGAGGCACAATCGTTTTGATGGACAAACAACAGTACATTGAGAAAACAAATGATCTCATCTCTCAAAGTAATGTTAAAAAATTAAAATCAGACCCAACAAACAGATTTCAGACAAAAGTAAAAAACACTTTAAAAGATATAGACTACACATTGGATGACACAGAAAAAAGAAAATTAATTCAGAATAATCCCACAGCACCAACCCTCCGATGCCAACCACAGGTACATAAACCAAATATCCCGTTACGGCCCATTGTGAATTTCAAACATGCTCCCACTTATAAACTTGCAAGACACATGATGAAAGTACTATCAGAAACCTATCAAATGAAAGATGACAAAACCATCAACAACACCTCACACTTAATACGACTCATAAAAGATACAAGAATCCCAGACTCAGCTACCCTTCTTTCCTTTGACATAGAAAATATGTACACTAACATACCAGTAGATGAAACAATAACTATCATAGAACAAAATCTAAAAGAAAACAGTCAACTACCAGATGGACACATAAAAGAGATATACTCATTGCTAAAATTGATAACCGAACAAAACTATTTTCAATTTAATAATGAATATTACCTGCAAGAAGAAGGCTTACCCATGGGATCACCAGTGTCAGGTACCCTAGCCAATATTTTCATGAACCATGTAGAAAGCAAGATTTTTAAAAAAGTAACCACAAAAAACTATAAAATACTCTACTGGATAAGGTACATGGATGACATCCTCTGCCTAATTGATGAACCTCCGGAAAGAATAGACCAGCTCCATACAGATTTAAACACTATACACAAAAAAATCTGAGTTCGATGTTTTAGACAGTGAAGTGCGTGAACAAGTAAGCAACATAACAGAGGAAATGTTTTTACGACAAAAACGTAAAATAAACAACCTATGTGATCGTAGTGTAGGCGTAATCACAAAACCAAAACAAAGTTTCTCTGATCGAGTTGTAAATCTTTCAGAAACAGTTCTTTCCTCTAAGGAAATCGAAGTGCTAGGAAAGGGCTACAAATATGCACCCCCCCATACGCCAACCAATAAACAACTTGATGTATTTAAAGTTGATATAGAATACAGTGTAAGTAAAGACAATACAACCAAACACATAGTAAACCATGAAATAGAAAAATATCTCGAAAGTGACATTCCTTCAAAACAATACATGGACCTAAACATAATAAAGAACTTAAAGAAGAAAATAACACAGGACAATACCATTATTACCAAAGCAGATAAATCTAATACAATAGTCCTCATGAATAAAAGTGATTATGTAGAGAAAGTGAAACTAATCCTCACACCCAATACCTTCCAAATACTCACAAAAGATCCTACCAAAACCTATAATGATGAAATTAAAAACCTTACCAAGACCTGTAAAAGCATAATTCCTGAATATGAAGCCAAATATTTAGTAAGCATGAACCCAGTGGCCCCTAAATTGTGTGGACTCCCTAAATTACACAAGGAGGGACATCCTTTAAGACCCCTTGTACCAGCTTACACTGCACCAAGCTACAAAATTGCCAAGGAATTACACTTCTGCATCAAAACCAAAACAAAATTCAAATCTAAGTTTGGAATAATAAATTCAGTAGACCTTGTTAACAAAATTAAAGATATACCTATCCCACACAGTGCAAAACTTGTATCCTTTGATGTTAGCAGCCTTTTCACAAACATACCAATCAAAGAATGTCTTGATGTTATGACAGACCTACTTTACAGGGCTGGTGTCAACCCTGTACAAGTAGATGACATAAGACTTGCTACTCAAACATGCCTACAACAAAACTACTTCCAGTTCCAAGATACTGTATACAAACAGATTGATGGATTAGCAATGGGATCCCCCCTCAGCCCCCTATTAGCTGAAATCTTTATGGACCATTTTGAAAAACATTTTCTACATAATGAACCCCTCAGAGATAAAGTTAAATATTGGTACAAATATGTGGACGATGTACTGTGCTTGTGGACTGGCACCAATAGACAACTCAACACCTTCCTTGAACATCTCAACTCTAATCACCATAAAATACATTTCACTTTGGAGCTTGGGGAAAAATCCATCAATTTCTTGGACCTAAACATAGATATCACCACAAACACACACATTTTCAAAATTTACAGAAAACCCACAACAACTGACACTGTAATAACAGCTAGTTCACAACATCCAATAGCACACAAACATGCTGCCTTCCACTCCATGGTACATCGCCTGACATCCATACCACTAACAAAACAAGATTTCCAAGCAGAATTAAATACCATTAAATATATTGCATGCAACAATGGTTATAGACCTCAACTAATAGATAACATTTTAGAAAGAAAACAAAGAAAGAAAGTTCTACCCCTCCTCTATTCCCCCACTTCAGAAACAGTAATTACTAAGACTAACTGGTGTACTATACCATATTTAGGAAAATTATCTACCAAAATTGCCAGAATTCTCAAATCATGTAAATACAGAACATCATTTTATGTAAGAGGCACTGCAGCTAACATCCTATTTAACAGCAAAAGCACAAGGGCTCCATTAAGTAACAGTGGGGTTTATAAAATAACATGCAATGACTGCAACAAAATGTATATAGGTCAGACAGGCAGGGCAATTCAAATTAGACTGGGTGAACATGAACGTAGCTGGAGATTACAGAAAACAGACTCCACCTTTGCTGATCATGTTCTGAAAGAAGGACACAACTACCAGGTCCACACAGAAGTGCTTCACGTAGCCAACAAAGGCAGAAAACTAAACCTATTAGAAGCACTGGAAATAAACAAACATTTAGCTAAAAATCCCCAGCTAGTGCTTAATGACCAGGTACAATTGAACACATCCCCACTGTTAAGCTTCACATGATGTAAACAAAACAGCCACCCACCACAGTCCAACATAATGTCACAAGTAGAGTACCCTTTCCTACCATGTTTACTTTAGTCTTTAAAATACAACAATATATAATAACTGCACAGTAATATGTAATGTAAGGTAATTTAAATATGTGAATCTTGCCAAATGCTGTCATGTAAGTAAAAAGTAAAATTAATGTAAAAAACGAATTTAATGTACACCTTAAGTGATGATCACAACATATGCTACAGTACCAATAATGTTAATATAGTTTTTAATTCAATAATATTTAAAATGTAATGTGTTTCACCCTGTTCACGCGCAAATTAAAATGTAAAAATGTTAAGGAGGCCACTGATTATGTGAACAGAACATAATTCTGCATGGCAACAGATACTGTTTGTAATTCCAACAAATGTCAAATCCAAAGACCAAGTAATCTGTGTAGTGTATCTTTGTCTTAACATCTTTGAGAACCAAGCAATAGCGTCTTTGTCGACGCATGTCAACAGTTTACCTGACGATGGCCTAATAAGCCGAAAACTAGTTAGTTAATAAACAAAATTTAGTAGAACAAAAACAGCTTGTTTTGATTTCAACCGTAAATATGGAAGCGTTCTACCAAGAAGCGACGGAAGAATCCATTTATATGACAAAAAAATAAAATTCACAATAGAAAAAGAACATAACAATCAAATAAACTTCTTGGATATAACCATCAAAAAGGAAAACAACAAGCATACCTTTGACATTTACCGTAAACCGACAACAACTGATACAATTATACACCAGACCTCCAATCACCCACATGCACAAAAACAATCAGCAATCAGATACATGCTCCACAGACTCAACACAGTACCACTCAACAAAGAAAATTACCAAAAGGAACTAGACATCATCACACAAATAGCAACAAACAATGGATACGATGGTAATATAGTAGAAAAATTAAACAAAAAAATTAAAAAACAGATACGGGCAAAAAACACCAAACGTACAGACCCCCAGACAACAACACAGCAAAGCAGCACACAAACACACACAACACAAACTGCAGTACAAAGAACCATGAAAGCAAAAAAGAAAATTCAAGATGGTACACAATGACATACAAACACAAACTAACACATAAAATAATAAATATTTTCAAAAGACAGGGCATAAAAATAGCTCTCAAAACAGATAACCCAATCCAAAAATATATCCCAAAAATCAAAACAGACACAGATATCTACCAAAGAGCTGGAATATACCAACTACAATGCAACTCATGTGATGGAAGGTATGTAGGACAAACCAGCAGAACATTCGATACCCGATACAAGGAACACACCAGGGCATGGAAATACGGAACAAACCACTCCACTTTTGCAGAACATCTAATAGCATATAACCACAAACCCACCACAATAGAAAAAGACATGAAGGTAATTAGAATAAATAATGAAAAACATCTCCTAACATTACAAGAAAATTATCACATATATAAAACAAAAGCTGAGAAAAAGATGCTACTAAATGACCAAATAAACCTGACCAATCAATCATTGTTCTCACTGATTGACCATATGATAGACACAAATCCCAACACATAATCACAACCCCCCCCCACCACACACACACACACACACACACACACACACACACACACACACACACACACACACACACACATACACACACACACACACACACACATGCGCACACACACACACACACACACACACACACACACACACACACACACACACACAAAGATACCTTCAAACATTTTCAATGAAACAGTTGAATTTCAAATAAGCTAAGATTGGCAACACTACAAAACAAACAGCAGTAGACACAGTATGGCAGCATGTGACAGCAGGACCAGAGAACTACAATGTGTTTCGAAAAACAGTGTAACATTTCGACCTGGTTGCCAGAATAAGACTGAAGTGGAGTAGCAAGTGCTGTAAGTACACCATTTTATTCAAAAAAACGAACTGTTTCAAATCAGAAATGAAATGTTTTAGATATGTAAGAGACCTAACCTATATGTATAAACAAAAAGATGTAAATATTTCAGGACACCCACTGATGATGCCTTGAGAGAAAGGCGAAACGCGTATGGGTGATTTAAAAATATAAAAATAAAACCATTCGCAGTAGCAAAAGGCGTTTATTTTAAAACCTTACAGTGAAATACAATTCAGCTGCTGCTCAAAATGGCCACTGCAAGCAACGTAGTAACCTTACATTTGTATTGAGGCTCAATTGCTGCTCCCTGCACCAAGCATCGTTATCCTGCAGATTCTCCTGCATATCATTACATTTTTAAAGCGTTGCACTGCAATACCAAAAAATTGTTCAAATGTTTGTAAAGCTATGGTACTTCACTACTGTGGTCATCAGTCCCTAGGCTTACAAACCATTTAAACTACGGTAACTTACACTAAGGACAACACACACACACCACACACACACACACACACACACACACACACACACACACACTTCCGAGAGAGCACTCGAACCTCCGACGACGAGCAGCGGGCACGCTCCAAAGCAAGGCGCCTTAGAGCACTCGGCCAGTCCACCGCGGCGCACTACAGTATCATCCGCGAAAAGTCTCGATGGTGTAATTATTTGACGAACAGTGAATCCAGGCCATCTTTACTTGTTTTATTCATTACCCAAAGAGATTAAGGGCCACAGGGAATTTACAGGAAATACTCTATGCTTCAGTTTCTAGGTGTAACAGAAAGGCAAACCTACGTATTTCCAAAGCAGAACACAGTGGAGTGCTTGTCTTATCGCTGAGCGAGTATTTCGCTACGTCAGAGTCTGATAAATATTATCCGTGGTTGGTACATTGTTTCACGGAATTAATACATGAACGAACTTCATCACAACAAGGTAAGCAAGATTAGGTAGATTACAGCGCCGGAGAGTCACAATAGCAGCGGTGGAGTAGCTGTGCGGTCTAAGGCGCCTCGCTGTGGAGCGCGCAGTTGCTCGCCGTAGGAGGTTCGAGTTCTCCCGGGGGCGTGTGTGTGTGTGTGTGTGTGTGTGTGTTTTTGTCCTTAGGTTAGCTTACCTTCGTTTAAGTAGTTTGTAAGCTACAGACAGTTTGGTCCGACAGATTTACAAACATTTGAATAGTCACAAAAGGCCACATGGTGGGAGAAGAGAAAAAAAGGTGACCCTCCACTTCATTGTAACATGAACTGAATTCTTAACGCCCGGGTGGTTATTTGAATCCGACCCTGTTATGATGTCTTAGCCATAGGCCATAATAATAAACGAAGGAAAAAAAACACTACAGTGCAAAGCTTTTGATTTACTGGATAACGTGGCGAACACTGTGCTGTACCAAACAACATTCGTGCCCTGTTTTGCTAAACAGTAAGATACTTGTAGAATCGTTGCTATTATGTGTTACGAAATACGTTTTACGTACAGCAGCAAGCAGTTATAATTTAGTTTTGCTTAACCTCTTGTAAGAACAACTCTTGCCGCTTTCTAATGGAGAACTTTCATACTTGGTAGGGTAATTTACGTATGTTTTGTTTTAAGATGAACATACAATAAGTTTCAAAAATTAATTACTTTTATTTTCTGGGAGATCACAGTTATATAGAAATTATTAAAGACAATGCTCACCATTCCACTTCGTCAATTATTTTTGTAATTGACAATTATTATCTGGGCCGTATTGTTGATTTTCAAGTGCGGCAATAAATTTAAAATTGTCTGGCGCTCCCAGGAACACCAGTCACCATCAAATCAGCATATATCTGCTCTTATAAAACCAGTTGTCAAGTTCTATATTCGAGAACAAATCGCAAGTGTACAGCACTGATGAATAATTGCGCAGGAACATAATTCAACGAAATTTACAATGATTTTATCAAACCATATACACTGCCAAAAATAAAATGTAGTAGACTCTCTTACTTTTCCAGTTCACTAAAAATTAGTTGTTGAAACAGTGCATTTGGAGTAATGACGTGTTTACAATAACTCAATTTCCTGCTAAATATATTGCCTCATTACATCAAAGAGTAGCTTAATTCCCGCTGCTTCGCACGCATAGACTGGATGGTCTGCATTGGTTGATTCTACTTGTAAATATAAATTTTCATAGATTTAGCTTTAAAAATGTTTTCCTAATGAAGTATTTTGATACATCTTGCCTCCCCTATTGCACTATTGATGGCAGAATTCAAAACATCTCGAAACACATTGTTTTTAATTCTAGCCATGGTTCCAAATCCAAATTTTCACATTTCAAGCATCAAAATAGTCTTAGTAGCACCCTTAAAATATTTTTCCCTTATTTCACCCGCTTAATAGTTGAATTTCCAAAAATATCGAAAAACGTGTTTTTAAAATTCCAATCAAATTTCTAATTCCGAATTTTTGTATTGGGTTTATAGCAAATTATTTTCAAAAAGCCCTTCATCCCCTATTTCATCCCCTTAGGGATGAGAATATCGAAAAATCGCCGATGCCTACAGTGTAAGGTAAACAACGTCTACAAATTTCAAGTTTCTATCATCTGCAGATTCACTTTTTAGCGCCGTTTTCTATCTTTTAGAAATGGATCAAGAACGCGAAATTCCTTTCTTATACTTTGTCACCCTTCTTGGTAGTTTTACTTCTCAAATTGTAATATGCATTTATTTTTCTTTATTCGTACGCTTGTTGCAGATAAACAACCGAAGAATGTGCAGCACGTTTCGCTGTATATAACGTCTTTGCTATTATAGTGTCAAACGTTATCACTGGTCTTCGGTCCCAATTTTATATAAGCTGACGACTTTGAACCAATATATCTTCCACCCTCTTGTAGCTATCGACACGGAACTGCTATGGTACAACTGGAGACTTTGTACTACAACAATACAGAAAATCGTTCATCTCCAATGTGTAGTTTTTTTCTGAAGAGCAAAATATTGACACATACAGAATTTTATATCAGTTGGTAACTTTCAACTCGCATATCTTCCACCCACTTATCGTTATCAACCCTCTACCATCATAGTGCATAATGGGAGACTGATATCTACTACCATATACAAACACTGTTCATTTACGATGTGTAGGTTTGGCTGCAGAATGAAATAAAGGCACAAACACCTCAATTTTTAAATATGTACTAGCTTCATTCCCGTGCTTCGCACGCGTATACTGTATGGTCTAAATTGGTTGTTCCTACTTCTAAATATAAACTTTTATAGATTTTGCTTTCAACATCATTTCTTAATCAAGTATTTTGATACAACTTGCCACCCCCTATTACAACATTGATGTCAGAATTCAAATCAGCCCGAATTTTTTTAAAATTCTAATCATGGTTCCAAATCCAAATTTTCACATCACTAGCATCAAAATAGTCTTAATAGCACCCTAAAAAGATCTTCCTTTACTCTCCCCTCTTAATGTTTGAATTTCCAAGAATATCGAAATACATGCTTTTAAAATTCCAATCAAAAATCTAAATCCGAAGTTTTGTATTTCTTGCTTCAAAATTGCCTTAATAGCAACGTATTTTCAAAAAACCGTTCATCCCCTATTTTACCCCCTCAGGGATGGGAATGTCGAAAAATCGCTGATGTCTACAGTGTACAATAAACACCGTCTACAATTTCAAGTTTCTATCGTCTGTAGTATTACGTTTCAGCGCCGTTTTTTGTCTTTTAGAAACTGATCGAGAACGCGAAATTTCCTTCTTACGCTTTGGCATCTTTCTTGGTAGTTTTACTTTTCAAAATGCAGTATGCACTTTTTTTCTTTATTCGTACGCTTGTTTCTGAATAACAACTGAAGAATATGCATCATATTTCGCTGTGTGTAACCTCTTTCTTATTACAGTGTCAAAAGTCATCGCTGGCCTTCAGTCCGAATTTTATACAAGCTGACGACTTTCAACCACTTTCTTACGCTTTGGCACCTTTCTTGATAGTTTTACTTTTCAAATTGTATTTTCTTACAGGTATTGACACGGAACTGCTATGGTGTATATTTATTGCTCTAGAAAAGCTAAAATAACGAATACAAACACATATGTTAATTACTCACTTAATTGAATGGTATTATACTGTTAGTAACGCGATACTGTCCGCTAAACCAAAGTAACCTATGACTTACGAACTTTCCGTCACAGACATATATTAACGTTTGTCTACAGTCTGTGTATTGAAGTGAGCTCAAAGATAATATGGAGATGGTACTATGTATTATGAAACCGTGACACGATCGATGTACATTAGTCTCTCTAATACAATTGTCAGTATTTTGATCCTAAGCACTACAGTTGTCTTTCCAGCGTTTATATTGAGATCATTGGTGTATTGCCAGTGTATTTAATGCTTAGTTGATGTATGTCTGTGTTTCCCAGTGTTTTATCTTTGAGTCCTTTTATCTTTGAGCATCTGTTGATCGTCGTATTGCTCCAAATTTTACGGATTTTTGTTCGCCACACTCACCCACCGCCACTCACCGCGACCAAAACAGCACAGTGCACACCGCGATCCTAAAGGCTACTCTCATGCATAACCGCCATTGGTATGCAGTGAATAATTTTGGCTACCATGTCAAATATACAGACACATGTCCCACGTTCCATAAGATTAAGTTAAGATATTGAATAGGATAAGCGTGACGCGGCACAGATTTTCATTCAACGTCGCTGTTCTATTCTACTCGATATCTTTGAAATGATTACATTTACACATCAATAGCGCAGTACTGGTTGTCGATCTAGGGTGGAACGCCCTTATTAGTACGAGGTGCAGCCTCTGCGAGCAGCAATGCAGACACTCCTTCTGGCATCCTACAGACAGCGAATACTGTGCTGGGATACATTAGTCCACGCCTGCTTTACCTGTTCACGTGCAGGTAGAATCCGCTTTCATAGCTGAAGACAGTGGCCCGCCGTTCCATCTTCCAAGTGATCTGTCGTGGATGCTGGGGCACGAGTGGATGACGGGCTAGAGGCATGCTTGTCCGAACCCCCACTGTCGGTAACCGGTTGGCAGCAGCTCGCGTCGACACTTATGGGTTCACAAACCCTCTTATCTGTGCTGTGGTAGGTGTACCAACTACTGTACCACGATTTTGGCTGACGTCTATGCTGCGTGGACGTTCAGAACTTCGTCTGCGGTTCACGTGAACTTTACAACCAGCATCGTTATACAACTGACGCTGTCCGACCAAATTGTCCGGCAGTTCTCAAAGTTAATCCCGCCACAACTTGTTCGCTTTCAAGCTCGCTGAGTCGGCTATTAGAAGCACGAGTGCATCTCCGTGGCACAGGACCTGTTTGCTTCACATGTTCATATAACGTTGACGCTTGCTGCCTTAATCATTTGTCTCATGATATCTTGTATACTGTAGAATTCTTGAACATATTCTCAGTTCCAATATAGTAAATTTTCTTGAGCCGAAATAGCTTCTGTCCATGCATCAGCACTGCTTTAGGAAGCATCGATCGCACGAAACACTGCTTGCCCTTTTCTCTCATGACATCTTGCGAGCTATGTATGAGGGGCAACAGGCAAACTGCATATTTCTCGATTTACGAAAGGCGGTTGACACGGTTGCGCACTACAGTCGCCGGCCGCGGTGGCCGATGGGACTAAGACGCTCCTGTCACGGTCTGCACGGCCACTACGGTCGGGGGTTCGAATCCCCCCTCGGGCATGGATATTTGTGCCGTGAGTAGTTCATAAGTAGTTTGTAAGTTTAGGGACTGATGACCCCGTAGTTAAGTCCCATAGACTATACAAACAAACAGTACTACAGTCTGCCAACGAAGGTACGAGCTTATGGAATAGGTACGCAAATATGCGAGTGGCTCGCAGACTACTTCAGTAATAGAACCCAGTAAGTGGTCGATGGCGAGTGTTCATCAGAGACTAGAGTATCGTCAAGGGTGCCAAGGTGAAGTGTAATAGGACCGTTAATATTTTCTATCTGTACAAATGCAAACCTACATTTCGAGCAGAAAGCTTTTGACAAAGTTGATTGGAATACACTCTTTCAAATTCTGAAGCAATCAGGAGTAAAATGTAGGGAACCGAAGGTTATTTACAACTTTTGCAAAGACCAACCGGCAGTTGTCAGAGTTGAAGGGCATAAAAGGGATGCAGTGGTTGGGAAGGGAGTAAGACAGGTTTGTAGCTTTTCTCCGATGTTATTCAATTTGTACATTGAGCAAGCTGTGAAGGAAGGGTAAAAGAAATTTAACAAGGAATTATAGTTCAAGGTGAAGAAATAAAAACATTGCGTTTTGCTAATTACATCGTAATTCTGTCAGAGACAACAAAGGACATGGAAGAACAATTGAACGGAATGGACAGTGTGTTGAAAAGAGCGTAGAAGATGAACATTAACAAGAGCAAGAGTAATGGAATGTAGTCTTAGAAAATCAGACGATGCTGATGGTAGTAGATTAGGTAACGAAAAAATAAAGGTGGTAGATGAGTTTTGTTACTTGGGCAGTAAAACAACATATGATGGTCGCAGTACATAGTATTTAAAATGCAGAAAAAATGTTCAAATGTTTGTTAAGCTTAAGGGACTTAACTACGGGGTCATCAGTCCCTAAACTTACAAACTACTTATGAACTACCTACAACTAAGGACGGCACAAATATCCATGCCCGAAGGGCGATTCGAACCCCCGACCGTAGTGGCCGTGCAGACCGTGACTGAAGCGCCTCAGTCCCCTCGGCCACCGCGGCCGGCTAAAATGCAGAATTACAATGGCAAAGAAACTGTTTTTTAAAAAGAGAAATTTGTTAACATGGATTTCTGAAGGCATTTGTGTGGAGTGTTGCCTTGTATGGGAGTGTAACATGGACAATAAACAGTGCGGAAGGTAGAGGAGAGAGGCTTTTGAAATGTGGTGTTACAGAAGAATGCTGAAGATTAGGTGGGTAGATCGCGTAACTAATGAGGAGTACTGAACAGAATTGGGGAGAAAAGGAATTTCTGGCATACTTTGACTAAAAGAAGGAATCGATCGGTAGGACACATTCTTAGACATCAAGGAATCGTAAATTTAGCATTGGAGGGAATTGTGTGGGATAAAAATGGCAGAAGGAGACCAAGAGATGTATACAGTAAGCAGATTCAAATGGATGTAGGGTGCCGTTCTCATGAGGAGATGAAGCAACCTATCCTTCACGAAAATATTGTTGAATCCTTCCTGGGATTTCCATTGTTAAAATGTAAGGTGATGAAGATGAGTAGGAGAAACAATCCCATAATGTTGGAATACAGCGTTAGTAGTGAGCTGCTTGATAGAGTCGCGTCAGTTAAATATCTAGGCGTACGCTGCATAGCGATATGAACCGGAACGACCAAATACGGACAGTCGTGAGGATGGCGATGGTTGACTTCGGTTTATTGGGAGAATTTTGGGAAAGTGTCATTTGTCTGTAAAGGAGTATTGCTTCAAGTATTTGGGTTTCCCACCAAATCGGTTTAAATGACAACACACAGGTAGTTCAGCAGGTTTGTAAGTTGTAGATTGGATCAATGCGCGAGTATTACCGAAATGCTTCGGGAACTGAACTGGGAGTCGCTGGAGGTAAGGGTATGTTCTTTTCGAAAGGCACTGTTGAATAAATTTAGAGGGCCGGAATTTGAGGCTGATTGCAGAACGATTCTACTGCCGCAAACCTACATTTTGCGGAAAGACCACAAGCATAAGATAAGAGAGATTAGGACTCGTACGGATGCATATAAGTCTTCGTTTTCCCTCGTTCTATGTGGGAATGGAACAGGAAAACAAGTAATTAGTAGTGGTACTGTGTACCCTCAGCCTCACACCTTTCCGTGGATTGCGTAGTATGTATGTAGATGTAGATATTAAAGGGTACACACAACTTAGATGGCGATGTGGTTGCCATGCCACTAAAAATTGCTAACAATCAGATGGCGGACATTTCGTATCAAAGTAAGTTTGAAATACTTGAAGATCGCTGCGCTACGAAAATCGTGTGACAGTGCAATATCAGTGAGATGACAGCCTCTGAAATTGTTTTCAGCATTCACGTTGCTGTTGATGATTTCTTAGCAACACTGGTTCTTTGACACAAACACTTTATCGACGCCCATTCGCAAGATGTGGAAACAAAGCCAAAGTAGTTCCAAAATCAAATAATCAAATGTTTGTAAATCTATCGGCTCAAACTGCGTGGTCATCAGTCTGTAGCTTACAAACTACTTAAATTAAGGTAAACTAACCTAAGGACAACACACACACACACACACAATGCCCCAGGGAGGACTCGAACCTCCGACGGCGAGCAACCGCGCGTTCCTCAGCGAGGCGCCTTAGACCGCTCGGCTAAGTTCCAAGATCATGAACATCAAAAATACTGCGATAAAAATCTACGCATCGCAGTCACCGGGTCAAATTTCTGAAAGTACTTACTTCTGTGTGTTACAAATATTATGCCTTTCGGGACTGATGACCTTAATAGTTTGGTCCCTGCAAACCACAAACCAACCAACCGCATCGTTCACAATTACAGCATTTGTAGATTGCAGAAAAGCTACAATACTTCTCGCCATATAGAAGGAAGCGTGCGAACGTGGTGCAACTTTTGAAGATATAAATTTCCACTCCAAGGAAAAGGATCGTTGGGAAGCGAAGGACAACAACACTGACTCGTAATGTTTATGTGGGAGACGGCTGCATTCCGTAGCGTTCGCAGCAATTCACTGCTTCGTCTGCAGACACTGATGATGGTTGTACCGTTCAAAAATGAAATAAAAGAAATAAAATCGCCGACTGAATATAAACCGGCGGTCTATGGAAAGTTTCTTCATCAATCCCTCCTGCTTGAAAAACATGCTATACACCAACGCGTTATACGTAAACTGGCGGTTTTTAATGCTGTAAGACGTACACATATTTTGCTCATTTATACTACTTTTTGTTTTGTAAACATTTAATATGTACAGTACAACCAAAAATATTTAACAAATTATGATACTCAAGTGCTAAGACAAAAATCGACTCAAAATTTACATTTCCCTTTCAACAAATCGTTCTTGTCTGCCTGCCCGGAGAGGATAAGCATGCGAAACATTAAAAAGCCAAGGTGTTTAACTCCGATGCACGGCGACGTTAAAGCTATTGATTCTTGTGAAAGAGCTTCAACGAGATTGCGGTTGCGCTTTTTCTGAATTAACATTTTGCTGGCAAGTCTCATCATTGTTAAATGCTGCTAGTAACACGCAAACTGCACTCTTAATTTCCGTTTTTGTGGGACTTCTGTTCCTGTTTCCTACGGCCTACTCAGGAAATGTGTTCAGTGATATCAGAACTGTAGCAAAGTCCAGGTGTGCAGCCCGATCTTACTTTCACTGCTTTAGCAAATACTCGCAGTGGCCAAGCAAGGTACTACCTAATGCAGGCGAATTAACAACAAAAATTAATCTGCTAAAAGAATCTTCTGAGTTTGAAGCCAACTCACAGTCATTTTATCACTTTTTCCCTGCTCGATGTTTCGATCTCTCTCCTGTGACCTTCTTCAGGAATCCAAAGGTGTCCATGGATGACAGAACACTGTCAAAGACAGTGTCGTGTTCACGTAAAAAAGCGTGTTTTCCCTCGCATTTTCGTGGAAGTGAAACTACTAGGTAAACGTTTACAGAATTCTATCAGCGATGACAACGCCCGTTGAAGAGTGCAGATAGCAAGAATCAGTGTCAAAAAGGGGTCGTAAAAAATTAAAAAAAAACGGTTTGAATAATATCATTGCATTTATACTCTGCAGATATAAAGTGCTTACATTCAATTTACAAACACAGTTTTTCTGGGCTATCTGTACGGGATTAGGAATACGACCGAGTCTAGGATAAATAGTCTTTTAAGTTAAAAAGATTTTAATTATGTATTTATGTTTTGCTCTTTAGTGTAGAGTGTGTGAAAACTGAATAAATTTTCGTGATGTGATTCTTCAGTTTCTCCCGGCGTATTTGATAATAAAAATATCCACGGGTGTACTGCCGGTCTATAGTGTCCAACGGGCACTATAGACCGGCAGTACACCCGTGGATATTTTGATTAAAGTTTCGTGAGATTACAGGAGCATGCGATAAATTTCAGGTTTAATTCATTTTCTATTAACCTGAGTCAATCAATCATTCTATAACTCCCTACTTCTTATATCAAACTAAAAGGCTATGGAGATAAAAAGAAAAAGTCATAAAGAATCGAGATCACACAACTGTTCGAAGATAAAATTTTCTGTTTGCTGGATCGAATTACACCTAAGACTGGATTACAAAGAGGCTAATATAAATACAGTGGTGGCCATCCAAAATGAAACAACGAGATGACATGACTGAAAATACAGCCCAATGTGAAATGACGAGGGCGTTGAAATCCGTATTTGGAGTTGCTGGCACTGGTGGCTATAACCGACGCTACACGCTTCGGCTTTGAAAAGAAGAGGCTCTCTGGATGTTTGTTCGGGTTACAGCAGCGCATGTTGCTTCCTTATCTTCCCGGAGATGATCTGATGTAGGAGCGGGAGGTGAACCCCGAGCCAGTCGTTGCACATTCACGAAACACAGCCAGCCGCGGTGGCCGAGGGGACTGAGGCGCTCCAGTCACGGTCTGCAGGGCCACTACGGTCGGGGGTTCGAATCCCCCCTCGGGCATTGATATTTGTGCCGTCCTAGTTCGTAAGTAGTTCATAAGTAGTTTGTAAGTTTAGGGACTGATGACCCCGTAGTTAAGTCCCATAAGCTTAACAAACATTTGAACACGAAACACATATTTCCGTGAGGCCACAGATCGGGAGGAAAAGGAGGGCAAGGCAGCAGTTTAATCCGATGTGTGCTCACGCGTTATCCTGCTGAAGGTGGCCAAGTTTCTATGATATGGCAGAGCAACTGGCTTCAACACTTCGCAGTGTGTAATGGGCGATGTGCGCGAGTTGAAGCAACGCCACCTAGAAACAAGGCCTGTGCGCTGCCTGCGAAGAGTAGTCATAACACAAGCAAACTATTTGTCTTACGTAGCCTGGGGCTGAGTCTGGGAGTACGTACGCGTCGCACACTGTGTTTTAGAATGTTTTTCGTGTTATCTATGTGAGTCTCCGTGCAGATTTTTGTTGCTATGAGACAAAATGCCTAATATGAATCGTACGATTCCAATATCGGTAAGATATCTTACTAATAGTTCATTATATATCTTATACCAAAACAAATTTGACTGTGAATCACATAAATAACAATAGGAACATTCTGAAACACGGATGCTCCGTCGTTTTCCCCGACCGTGTCATCTGGATTCGGCTTCCTGATAATTATTCTGTTTCCTCGGCAGAGCTTTATGCGATTCTGAAAGCACTGGAGCAGATCAGAAGTTTCTTCTCTGCTCTGACTCTCTTAGTGTGCTGCAAACCTTACGTCAGCTCTATCCAGTTGTGACGTTGTTGCGAGATATACAGGACGCACTGACCCTTCTCCAACGTCGGGAGAAAGAGATCATATTTTGTTGGGTGCCCGGACATGTTGGAATTCCGGGAAACGAGGAAGCCGATCGGGCCGCCAAAGAGCCTGTCAAGACAGCGTAGAGGCATGGTGCCCTATTCCTCTGCAAGATGCCACGCTTCCTTGTTGCGGCTGCGGTCTCTGCAGTTATGGGAGGAGGAATGGCTGTCAATATCGGATAACAAGCTGCGGTTGTTGAAGCCCACTACCCGTCCGTGGCGATCCTCCTGCCGGTCCCTCAGGAGGGATGAGGTCGCCATTACCCGCCTGCGCATCGGGCACTGCCCGTTTACTCACGGATACCTCCTACGACGAGAGGAACCCCCGATGTGAGATGCCTGTGGCGTACAGATAACCGTCCACCACATCTTAATAGAGTGTACCTTATACCGGGCACAGAGAACAGAGGCAGATCTTGGTGCAGATTTGCCACATATTTTAGGCGATAGAGAGGCGAGTGTGTTCAAACATTTACACTTTTGTGAAATTTCTGGCCTTTGGCCTAAGCTTTTAGGCTGGAGGTTTTAGTGTATTGTAGATCGGTAGGTTGATATCTTTCCTTCCTGCAGGCAGTCAGCTTTCGTCCTGCCATTTTAACTACTTCATCCTCGTTCTAGGTTTTAGACAAAGTACGATGGTGAATCTTGAGTTACTTACCTTGATTCATGCTGCACCTAGGTTTTATCTCCAGTTGTTTATATTGTGTTTTCCTCATCTTTAAAAGAACATTCCTGACACTCCCCTCAACTACATTATGCCCGGGCGCTGAAAACCTCGTTTTTGAGCGCCCTCCATTCATCGTCATCGTCATTATCATCATCATCATCATCATCAGAGTGCAACATGAACGTATTCCAAAACTCTTCATAACGCTACATAAGACAAATAGTCTGCTTGTGTTATGACTACGCTTGGCAGGCAGCGCACAGGCCTTGTACCTAGGTGGCGTTGGTTGAAGCCAGTATCAGCCCAAACCGGGCGCAGAACCAGTATGGCAATGCATGCAGCCAACTTCATCAGTCTCCCACGACGGCGCCATCATTCTACTCCGACCGAGATCTACACAGGAGAGGTCTGGTCACGCTACCGTCATCATTTGCGATGGCGGCCATTTTGGATCTAAAATGTGGCTGCAACAGACTGTATTCGGATAATGCTAGTCACTAGAAAGTGTTAGATGCATAAAGCAGTGCATGTAAAATTGTGTCGGAGTATTCAGGTTACAGAGAATGTGGCTATATCAATTTTCATTGCAATGTATATATGATATAACTAACTATACAACCAAAATTGTGAGGAAAAAGTAGCCTTTTCATTAACAAAATTCTGCTTTCCCCCCAATCGTGTCTGCGTAACATACGGCTGTAAAGTGTTTTCTTCTGCTTCAATTCGGTATGGCATAGACGAACTGTCCGAGAACATAATCTTACATGGAAAGTCGGCTTGCATTCACATGAAATTTTTCTGCTGTATACGTTTCCAATGATTCGGCATTACGTCAATGGAAAAAAACGTCGAGATACTGGATCTTTGTGAGACAGACGTACGGCACAGCCTAGTGTTTTAACTGAAATTAAGTTGGAAAAGGTAGGTCAGAAATTGGAAGAAATCCAAGAAAGTCATTGCGTCAACTGAGAAATTACGAAACTGAAATTTATTTATGTAAATTCAATATATTAGTTTCAGTTATAATTACTGTGATTATGGTAATTAATGTGGTAAACCATTTTCATTAGTGACTGATGACCATCGTAGTTTAGTCCCTTCAAAAAAACTCAACCAACCATTTTCATTATTTGGTAAAGTGTCTACTGAAAAAAGTATTTACACAAAACCACTATCAGTAATCTGTGAAAGTTACATTGCATTTATTTTGGGTGTTCATCGTTAATAAACATAATATTTACACCATTCACATGTTATGAAAGCATTTTTCGGCAAGAGGTTTTTTTTTTACGAAAAGCGGTTCATTGCAAAGCATACTTCATTCGTTAGCCAAACGTGCTTTTCGTACACTGAAATCCGAAATCTTTCATGAGAGTTTTTCCTTTTCTATGGCCCCTCTCAGGCCAAATATTTCAGTAATTTAAAACGTTTATCTACCCGGCTCTTCACACACAGTTTGAGTCTGTGACGATAATCTTGTGAGCTCTCCTGGTAAGAATGAGAAATATAGGCCTTTTGAATTATCAGTATTTTATTATTAAACGCAAGAATATAATTTCATCTACATCTACATAGATACTCTGCAAATCACATTTAAGTGCCTGGCAGAGGGTTCATTAACCACTTTCATAACTTTTCTCTACCGTTCCATTCTCTAATAGCGCGCGGGAAGAAAGAACACCTAAATCGTTCCGTTTTCGATCTGATTTCTCTTATTTTATTGGGATGGTCATGTCTCCCTAAGTAGGTGGGTGCTAGCAAAATATTTTCACATTCAGAACTAAAAGTCGATGATTGAAACTTTGCAAACAGATCACGCCGCAATGAATAACGTCTTTCTTTTAATGATTTCCACCCCAATTCGTGCAACATTTCCGTGACGCTTCCCCCCCCCCCCCCCGTAACGTGATAAAACAAAACGAGCTGCCCTTCTCTGAACCTTCTCAATATCTTCCGTCAGTCCCACTGGTGAGGGTCCTACAAGGGGCAACAGTACTCCAGGAGGGGACGCACAAGTGTGATGTAGGCAGTCTCTTTATTGGAGCTGGTGCATCTTCGAAGCGTTCTGCCGATGAAACGTAACCTTTGGTTCGCCTTCCCCACAGTATTTTCTATGTGTTCTCTCCAGTCAAAGTTGTTCGTAATTGTAACTCCTAGGTATTTGGTAGAATTTACGACCTTAAGGTTTGACTGATTTATCGCGTAATTGAAGTTCAGCGGATTTCTTTTAGTGGTCATGTGTATTACTTCACACTTTTCTTTATTTAGTGTCAATTGCCAATTTTCGCACCAAGTAGAAATTTTGTCTAAATCGCTTTGCAGTTGCTTTTGATCCTCTGTTGACTTCACTAACCGATAAACGACAGCATCATCCGCGAGCAGTCTAAGGGAGCTATTCAGATTATCTCCTAAATCGTTTATAAACACGAGGAAGAATAGGGGACCTATAACGCTTCCCTGTGGAACGCCAGATATCACTTCTGTTTTACTCGGTGACTTACCGTCAATTACAACGAACTGTGTCCTTTCTGATAGGAAATCGTGAATCCAATCGCACAATTGGGGAGATATTCCATAAGCACGCAATTTCATTAGAAGCCGCTTGTGGGGTACAGTATCAAAAGCCTTCCGGAAATCCAGAAATATGGAATCGATTTGAGATCCCTTGTCGATGGCACTTAACATTTCATGTGAATAAAGGGCAAGCTGTGTTTCGCAAGAGCGATACTTTCTGAATCCGTGCTGACCATTGGTTAATATGACACAAACGGTACGCAGACTGGCTACAGAATAATAATAATAATCGAGAATTTGGTCTCTGTTGGGCCTGCAAAACTATGTACGTCATTTAAAGACATTATGCAGTAAAATTCCAATTGCTGTTTTAATTCAAAGCCTATTTCGGCTTTAGTGCCATCTTTAGGTGACGTCAGATGGTCTGAGGTCCACATACATAATTGGTTTTAGTGCTGTCAATTTATTGCATCGTAAGTTTTATTAAAGCACTATTTGTTCTGAAAATGTTTTACGATTTTATTATTTATGTTTGACAGCTCCTTGATAAATAACGTTGGCTGGTCACGTCTTCTGATATTCGTACAACGCTTTATCTCGGATATAAATATGGCTGTGATACCTGCGAACCCTCTTAGGTCTGCAGTTTGTGTGGCCAGCAGTGAGTATGTTGTGTCTTCCACAGTTTTCAGTTAAGGTTAATAAAAGATATGTTTGTACCCCAACCGTCCCACTGTGACAGACAAAAAGCCGTGCCCTCGGACGTGTAATTCACCAGTGCCAGCCTGCTACAGCGATGGCCTGTGTAGCTGCGGTCAGTCGGCGTGCTGCAAAAACTGGCAGCGATGTCTGAGATGTGCGTCACGGGCGGTGAAATATGCGGCCGCTCTCGACCAACAACCATGTACGGCTCTGGGGCCAAGGGGGCGTCTTTTAGGGGCCGGGCCACGGCCGCCACCACGTCTCCACACAGGCGTGACCCACGGCCGAAACTACGAGCCTACAAGCGTGCTCAGTTATCTCAAATGTGAAGTCACTACGGAAGACGAAGGACTCCTGCGTACGACTTAACACGTTCGCTGCCGTTCACGCTCTGGCGCGATGATGCTAGGCGCCACTTCACGCTCTGGAGCGTGATTTTTTTGTTGTTGACAGTATCTTTTCATAGTTTTGAGCACTGAATGTTTTGTTTTTAGTTTTCAGTTTTGATATGGTTTTTTATTTGCATTTGTATTTTTGTGAAAACAACAAATGAACAATATAAACAGTACATACAAGGTATTTCAAAAAACATATGCTTATTTCTATATCATCAGCAATATAAGTGTGAATAATATCAAAACTAAGAAATATTTTTTTATAAACTGGTAACTAATCTAAATAAAATTAAAATAATCAAAAGCTTGCTTGCTTGTTTACATAAGAATCCAATAAATCTAACATGACATCATGAGAAGCGTGTGTGGCTCGTAGCCGGTAATGCAAACGCGGAAATCTGGAACCACGTACGTGTGCATATCACTTATACTCTTCCCTCAGTGCCTACCAGAGTTTACAGCTTTATCAGACGATGCCAGTTTACAACAACCCAAAATAGGATGCTAGGTCGCAGCACACGCCACAGCGTGAGCGGCACCTGACTCATGTAATGTTTACACGCACCAGAGCGTGAACGGCAGCGAACGTGTTAAGCCCTTTCTACACCGGAAGTGAGAGCTTACGAGATTACCCAAGATGCATCGGTCACGCCGTCCGTGTACAGTGTAGACGCGTCCACTTGCACAAGATGCACGCATACGATCGCTGGTAGACGGTGCAGCATGGATCCTATTCTATGGAAGTGCTTCACGCGTACGCAGATGACCAATGCGAAACCCAGCTGACAAACGAAGCCAAGTCGGGCATTGGTTTGAGAATGTGTACTTGTCTCCTGCTCAGAGGAACGTAGTTTTTCGACTCACTCTTAAGTTTTTTAGGAGGTGATACTATAGAGGAATTGCATTAAAAATTTAATATAACCCGTGTACAATTTTTATTGAATACAGAAATATAGCTGTTAATATGAAAACCAAACAAACGTGCAGCAAATGTAAATCAAGAAATTTTCACTGATTTAGTCGTCGGTTCTTGGTAGTACAACACCACACTTAAAAGTAGAATTTTGTGTATCTTCTAAACGTTCATTTCCACTTAGTTACCCGGTTTTCGGCTTATTAGGTCATATTAAGATTTTAAACTACGTCGAAAACGGGTTATTTAAATAAAAGTCAATATCGTGATCTACCAAGAACCGACGAAAGAATCAGTCAAAATATCCGAATCAGTTTGTTGTACATGCCAAGAGCTGTATCTCTGTACCCAATAAAAATTGGACATGCGTTATATGAAATTTTAATTGAAAATCGTCTTTATTACCATCTTATAAAATATTTGCTATTTTTCCTGAAACACGCTGTAGTTAACAGACGAAATACTTGTTTTTGGTGAGCATTACTTGAAGCTTTATCAAAGTGAAAGGTATATGTATAGACACTTGAGCTTGTTCATCATATACATAGGCGCCTCAAACCGCAGGGGCTGGAAGTATGTAATCGCATTTTATAATGAGGACGTTAACACATATGAGCACAATTAAATACAGTTTCACAGTGGCTGTCTAAAACACGAGTAAATGTTTTAATCATCACAATATATCATACAGTCTCAAAAAGTGATATTAACGCTGCGATTCATTTGCTGTAAGTTGATAACAAACGAAGTAGACGCGTGAAGCAGACGACTCAACAAATGTGTGCCGTTTTAACGCTTCTTTGTAGTTCGACGGTCTGTCGCAAGGGGCGCTGCAGCTGACAATGATTTCCTTGTGCGTGTTGCACGTCTCGTATAGAAAGGGCTTTAGCAAGAATGCTTGGAGAAGCATTAACAAGAGGGAGAAGCTGAAGATGGTGAAGAATAAATGATAAACTCCGCAGAAAAGTTCATCGTGTTTCTTGCATTGCTTCCTGCTCTAATAGTGCGAATACAGAAGTTTCGAATGGGGACGTGTAACTGGACCCTCTGCAGCAGCGTTCGCCAATCCCCCCTCCCCTCCAGGGCGTCGCAAAGTCTTGCTTGAAGGCATCGTATTAGCCGCAGGAAGTAGTATCACCATAGAAGAACCGGGACATGACATGCATGAATACCAGGGATTACGTAGTACAATAACACAGGCATAATACAAGTCAAATTAATTTAATTCTAAATTGAATAGAAAGAGTATTCCTTCATAATAAATTGTATTAACTGCGAATAAACGTAAAGATTGAAAACTGTTTTGAGTAACTAATCAACGAGATGCAATAAGAATTAAAATTGCCTTTCGCGGGCAAGCGCTCTACTGACTAAGCTATCCCGAGACGACTCATGATGCCGCCTCACAACGTTACTTCCGCCAGTACTTCGCCTCCTACTTTCAAAACTTCACAGTAGCTCTCCTGCGAACCTTGCAAGACTAGCACTCCTGGAAGAAAGGATGTGGTGGAGACATGGCTTAGCCACAGCCTAAGGGGTGTTCATATCAGCGCACACTCCGCTGCAGAGTGAAAAATCCACTCTGGAAACATCCCTTAGGCCGCGGCCGTGGCTAAGCCATGTCTCCATCATATCCTTTCTTCCAGGAGTGCTACTCGTGCAAGCTTCGCAGGAGAGCTTCTCTGAAGTTTGGAAAGTAGGAGGCGAGGTACTGGCGAAAGTAAAGTTGTGAGGCGGCATCGTCAGACGTGTCGGGATAGCTCAGTCGGTGCCGGCGGCGGTGGCCGAGGGGACTGAGGCGCTCCAGTCACGGTCCGCACGGCCACTACGGTCGGGGGTTCGAATCCCCCCCTCGGGCATGGATATTTGTGCCGTCCTAGTTCGTAAGTAGTTCATAAGTAGTTTGTAAGTTTAGGGACTGATGACCCCGTAGTTAAGTCCCATAGACTCTACAAACATTTGAACATTTGAGCTCAGTCGGTAGAGCGCTTGCCCGCGAAAGGCAAAGGTCCCAGGTTCGAGTCTCAGTTCCGGCACACAATTTTAATCTGCCAGGAAGTTTCATATCAATGCACACTCCGCTGCATAGTGAAAGATTCATTCCATTCAAGATGCAATATGTCAATAAAAAATCGAAAAATATATTTACTGTTTTAACTCTTTGCGTAGCAACTGATTTCACACTGGACCACCTTTAATTTAATGTCTCAAGACGGCTCAGTGGCTGTTGTCAAGATATTCAACTGGATGTTGTATACAGGTAATACGTTATCGCGGGAAAGTGACAAAAACACTCAGCTGCGCAGTGTATGCCGGGTGTTGCTGTGGATCGTGAAGTTACATATATTTTTTTGCACTGTATTATCTTCTGAGATGGCATAGTTCTGGTAAGTTACGAAAGGTTATGAATTGTATAGTAGACTAATATTTTAGTTTGATCCATGTGTTGCAGAACTTTATGCAGTCGACCAGTGGTTTCATTATGAAACCATATGTTCTAAAATAATTGTAAACACTTAAGTACTTTTTTCACTTCATATATTAGTTTTATATATCATAATATAATTAAACAAATTAAAATTGTTTCACAACTCAATTTGGTTCCTTGGGCCACAAAGGGTTAAAAAATTGATTACACAGTGGAACCTTCCATAACTAACATAATAACTTCTAAGTCTTATCTTAAATACCAAATGTTCGTTATGCAAAATACCCTTTTCTGTCGGTAATCATGTAAAAATAGTATATGTTCAGATCCGAAAAATACGATACAAATTAAACTTTATTTATAGTACTGTACATTCTTTTTATAAAGAAATTATATCAACAAGGTAAAGAAATAAGATTCGTTGCCTTTCCTGTCACACACATAGTTGTGTTACACATCGAGAGTGGTGGGAAGAAGGGAGATCTCATATATATATATATATATATATATATATATATATATATATATATAAAAAGAGGAATGCTGGTCTACACCAAGCGCATTCTTCTCACCGAGAGGGATACTTCACACAAAGCTAATCCCGATAAATTGTATAGTAATCTTGAACGTGGCGGTGCTCATATATGCCAACTTTGTTCACCGCTTACACAAAAATCATAACACCTAGATACCTCCATCAAAATTCACATACTAAATTACCAAAAAAATCGTACATGATCTATACGGCTGTTTTTATTTTGTTAACCGGTTTTCTGCTCACAAGGCCATCTTCTTGCTTAAACTCAAATGATCAAATGTTTGTAAATCTAAGGGACTAGACTTCTCTGGTCATTCGTCCCTAGACTTACAAAGTACTTAAACTAACCCAAGGACTCAAATCCCTCCGACGGCAGCAACCGCGCGCTCCACAGCAAGGCGCCTTAGAACCCTCGGCCACTCCACCGCGGTTGAGGCCTTAACTCATGATCTGTTTTGACAATTTCCTTATCAAAATCAGTTGGGGTATGAATTAAACTACATCAGACTTAAACTGGAAAGAACACGTAGATAATGTCGTAGGAAAGGTGAACCAGAGACTGCGTTTTATTGGCAGAACACTTAAAAGATGCAACAGAACTACTTAAGAGACTGCATACACCACGCTTGTCAGTCCTTATTTGGGGTATTGCTGCCCAGTGTGGGATCCTTATCAAGTGGGTTTGACAGAAACCATCGAAAGACTCTAAAGAAGGGCCGCCCGTATTGTATACAAGGGAGACAGCGTTAAGGAAGTGATACAGGATCTGCGATGGGAATAATTACAACAACAGCGCTTATCGCTGCGGCGTGGTCTATTTACGAAACTCTAATCACCAAACTTCTCCTTCAAATGCGAGAATATATTGTCGACTGCCACCTACATCGGTAGAAATGATCATCAGAATAAAAAACGAGAAATCAGAGCTCGAACGTAGAGATACAGATGTTCTTTCTTCCCGCGCACTATTCCAGAATGGAATGGTAGATGAATAGTACAAAAGTGGTTCTATGGGCCCTCTGCCCAGCACTTAAATGCGATTTGCAAGGTATCCCATGTAGATGTAGACGTAGAAACTCTTAGTCTGAAGTTGATATCCATCGGAGGAAACATCGAAAAAATAAACTCGAATTTTTGTACATCTAAAGGACCCAGCTTCTGTAGTTATCAGTTCATAGTCTTACAAAGTATTTAAACTAACCTACGTACAAAACACACACACACACACACACACACACACACACACACACACACACACACACGCCAGATGGAGTTCTCGAACCTCCGACGGGGAGCAACTGCGCGATCCGCAGCAAGGCGACTTGGCCATTCCACCGTGGCAGGTCCAGTAAGCGTCGATTCTAAAATGCATAGCTCAAGAGATTTGAGCACTTGACCTGTAGAGGTTACGTGTTCACAAAAGCGAAGTTAAACACGTGATCAAAGGTCTTGAGGTATGAATTTTAGAGCCCGAGGTTATTAAACTTTATGTTCCTGGTTTGGTCCATACGATCCCCTGTCAGAATTTCAGAATATGGAAAGCAAAGAGGATGCAGAAGGAGAGACTTGTGTGACAGTCTGGAAGATGAAGTGGTAATAACTTTACTGGAAGACATTTCTGGATATGAGTTCGTAGTGGGACGGATTATTGTCTCCACTACTACCTTATGTCAGCTCAGTTTAGCAGAAGATTATGTTTAAATTTTATGTTTTTAAATGATTTTTATGTAAATGTTTTATGTTATGTGATTCTTAAAAGAGTTTTAGTATGTTTCTTGTGTTTCATGTGCTGTGACGGCGATTCAACCTACGAGAGCAACATCTGCGACGCCGAGCATAAGGAGTAAACTTCTGGCCACTCGGGCAAGAAGAAACTGTTCTCTGCGGTTATCGTCGTGGATATTGACATTATTATAGAAACTTTAATGGAAAATGAAAAAGACCATAAAATCAGTCTTTGTGTAACTGTCAATGAGTCATGATCTGTATTGTGAGAGCAATAAATGTCATTTTGTCTCGAAAGTTAACCAAGTGTCAACGATCATTATTATGATATTTATAGAATTTTTACAAGAAATATATTCATTGACAGGAGCTGAAGAATTATTTACTATCAAACCATTTTACAATTTGAAAGAAGACATCTAGGGAAAGTTATTTTGTTTGCCAGATAAAGCAAGAAGACTTTAATCAATTTTTAGTATTTTAATAAATAGAGCTTATATATCAATCGATCATCACTGAACAGGACTTGTAATATCTGTGTCTATAGCAACCAGCACAACTACGAACTTCTGTTTGACAGTTCGATCCATAAGGGAACTTTAAAATATTTATTTCAAAGTGACAGTTTAAAAAAAAGTGCAAACCTAGAATCATATGCTTCTTCTATCTGCGGAAGGATCTGTTGTTGAAATTTTACAATACAGGAAGATTATATTATTTTGAATTTCTTTTTTCTTGTTGACGAGCGAACGACTTTCGGATCCTGACGTCTGACACGGCACATTAAAAATTTGGTATTTGGTTCCATGCAAGAAGAGGTCGTACCGCCGCAGGTTGCATACACAATGTATTCACTCCTCTCTACAAATCCTCGATTCCTTACGAAAATGCTTCTGCCCGAGGTTCGAGTCTTCACTCGGGTATGGGTCTCTGTGTTGTCCTTAGGTAAGTTTAAATAGTCCGTAAGCCTGTGGACTGATAACGACAGTAGATTGGTCCTATAGATTTACAAACATTTGAACCTTATGGAAATGTTGGTTTTAGCGATAAAACAACAATCAATAACCTTGTGAAAAGCCTTGAGAAGCCATGCTGCCCACCGCCCATCGTGAAAGCTGGACCGGGTCTACTGCCTCTGGACCGGACCGACCCTGAGCTCCCGGCAGAGTGCGTCAGAGCGAGCGGCCGGCGGTGACGTCACACGTCTGAAGTCACGCACGCACAATGGCCGCCGCGGAGTGGCCGTACAATAGCGGCGTGCCAGCCTGGACGCTCCTGCCCGTGGACTGCCTTCTCACAGCGCCCCACCAATAAGATAAACAACTCGACAAAAAGGTGGCATTCCAACGATGTCAAGTTTGTGGACAAGAAAATTCGCTCGGGGTGATATGCACGGATAGAAATGACAGTGGTGACGTGTTCACTTTTGTATCCCATCCTCGTCGCCACTTTTGTGTCTCGTTCCCACCGGTTGTCCTAGGTGTCGGTGTCCGAGCCGGCCGCGGTGGCTGACGGGACTGAAGCGCTCCAGTCACGGTCTGCACGGCCACTACGGTCGGGGGTTCGAATACCCCCTCGGGCATGGATATTTGTGCCGTCCTTAGGATAAGCTAGTTCATAAATAGTTTGTAAGCTTAGGGACTGATGACCGCGTAATCAAGTCCCATAAGTTCTACAAACATTTGAACATTTAAAGAGAGAGCGACACAGGGAAATAGGCTGCACGCGTGTGCGGGTACAGCGTCTGAGGTGACCAGCCACTGGGACAGCAGAAACTAGAAACACTAAGCTACATTAGAACAAGTTCTATATTTCGTAGAAATATAATACTTAACTTTTACATAGTTCTCGACTGCAGACTAAGTGTAATGCTGAGACATAGGTTAACTAGGTAGAGGCCTGCCTACTGATGAGTCCTAGTGCCTGTCCTAATCCCAAGTGAACGATGAAGTTCTGTGGTGGCCGCGATCGGAGTTGCAGCAGAGGGCGCTCGTGGCTGACGTCGTAAGAACGCCGCGCCGTGCGTGCATGGCGGCGCGCGGCGAAAGTGCGTGGCGCGCACTTCAGACTTGTGCGACACCACATTCACAATGAATAAAAGCGCTTCCATTTGTACAGTGGAATTATGTGAAAAGTTTCCGACATGATTATGGTCGCATGACGGAAATTAAGAGACTCTGAAACGGGATTGTACACTACTCAATTATGGGATCAGGTGTAACATCACACACAACAGACATATAGTAACGCGTTTTGTTCACATATTGCTTACATCTGGAATATTTGCCTGATACAGTACGATATTTTGGTATCTCAACTCTTTACTTGGGGTTGACATGGAGTTTAGTCAGAGCGAGGCACCATGGGGCTACCGTAATAGTTCAAAAGTCATACTCGTTGCCCTGTACTATGGTGTGTGATCACCTCGCACGACCAGTACAATTGCACACCTGCGCAGCATGGACAGTATGAGGTTATCAATCACTTCTTGAGGGATATTTGGCCATTCTTCCACTCTTCCATTCTTGTCCAACTCTGCAACCGTTGTGGGAGGTCTGGGTACAATGCGTCTGCCAAACGGTCTTTCTGACATGCTCAATCGGGTTTAAGTTCAAATGTTCAAATGTTTGTTAAGCTTATGGGACTTAACAACGGGGTCATTAGTCCCTAATCTTACAAACTACTTATGAACTACTTACGAACTAGGACGGCACAAATATCCATGCCCGAGGGGGGATTCGACCCCCGACCGTAGTGGCCGTGCTGACCGTGACTGGAGCGCCTCAGTCACCTCGGCCACCGCGGCCGGCCGGGTTTAAGTCCGGAGAACAAACTGGTCACTCCATATGTTCAGTTCTCTCAGCAAATGTTCAAATGTTTGTAATTCTATGGGACCAAACTGCGTGGTCATCAGTCCGTAGCTTACAAACTACTTAAACCTAGGTAAACTAACCTAAGGACAACACACACATCCATGCCCCAGGGAGGACTCGAACCTCCACGGCGAGCAACCGCGCGCTCCGCAGCGAGACGCTTTAGATCGCTCGGCAACTCCACCGCGGCAGTTCTCTCAGCCCCAAATATGTTGCCCACCAGTGCAGCTCTGTAGGGGCGAGCATTATCGTCCACAAAGGAACCCATCCCCTATGGCACCACAATAGAGCTCAACAAAAGGTCTAAGAATATCGCCACTTTACCTGGGACCAGTAAAAGCGTCATTCTGAACGACGTCCGCCAATACTGACATTCGTCCGCCACCATGATATGGTGAACATAAGCAGATTGTTCCGAATTGCTCGTTCTTTCCACACGAAGGAACGACGATTGTCCCGCTGAATACAAAATCTTGACTCATCTGTGAACAAAAAATTGGCATCCTTCGTTACGACTCCAATCGTGATGTTCCTCCGACCATTTTCTGCGGGATAAACGGTGTGTTGGTTTTAATGGGACACACAACATAGTCTCCGTGCGTAGAGGCCACATTCCCGAGCACGAGTTCGGACTGTTTGATATTGCACGTAATGTTGCTGCCTGGAGGGCGCGTTTCATCTGAGTTACATTCAGCCCCTTGTCTCAGCGGGCTGTTATCCGGAGATATCAGTCAACTCGTGCTGATGTTACCTGTGGACGACCTTGGCCTTGCCTTCTTTTAACGGTTCCTGTTGTCTGAAATCGTGTCCAGGGCCTGGAAATTTGGGACACTCCAATAGTCGAAGCCACCTCCCTCTGCGTCTGTCCCACTTCTAGCGTTCCTATGGCTCTTCATGTCATAGCTTCGGTTAAGTCGCGCTATTGTCGTATTGCACTGCCTGCTCACTTCGTGTGTAATTTATGTTTAGGCGATTCTGCAACATATCGGCGTACCTCTCATCCGTCACGGTAGCAGTCACTGACGTTTTGCTGTCCAGCGCCATCTGTCGGGCATTTTTTGACCTTTTTGGCCCACTTTAAGTTACGATAGTAACACTAAAAGTGGGCCTTTGCGGTCGTCTTTTGACAGCTCGAAATTTAAATGAAAATAACGGCTTAACTATTCATCTGACACGAAAATTGAATAACCGAATTTGTAGAGGAGAAAATACTCTACAACTTTTCTCTTTTATGCTTTTTTCATATCTCGTAGTGTTTGAGACATATTTGCAAAAATAACGGAGATTTGACACCCTCCATTGAATTAACGAAAACCAGCCGTTCGGAGATGTCACGTGACATTCCTCGCGTATTTGATGATTTTCTTATTGTAAATTACATGTTGTCGTTTCAAAGTAACGGCACAGTGAGGAAAATGTTTGTAAATCTTATGGGACTTAACTACGGGGTCATCAGTCCCTAAACTTACAAACTACTTATGAACTACTTACGAACTAGGACGGCACAAATATCCATGCTCGAGGGGGGATTCGAACCCCCGACCGTAGTGGCCGTGCAGACTGTGACTGAAGCGCCTCAGTCAGCGCGGCCGGCACGGCACACTGAGGAATTAACAAACACACATCGTTCTTCGTACGATAAATGATAATCTAAAGTCTACAAATGCTATATTAACATCAGTTAATAACGACCATCAATAGTATAAGATTAAAGAACTCCTGTTTTGATTTATAGCCGTAGCGTAGTGGGCAAGGTGCTGGACTGTGACGCGAAAGATCGGTAGTTCGAAACCCGCCACTACCTAATTTGTTTCCCTAAAAGGGTTTCAGACACTCTTATTAATTACTTTATTATTATTTAGATTATTATTTAGTCCAAAATGTTTGCAAAAACTTATAAAACTACAAATCAGAAGTGGGCCGTAAAACACGCCAGTGCGATTTTTTTTGTTCTAGTAAAACCCCATGTCATTGCAATCATGTGTGTCAGAGTGTCAATTTTTACCTCTCTATTTACATTATTTCATGATTTATTAATTTTTCACATTTATACTGACTTTTTGATCACCCGGTATATCAGCGGTTTTCTGAGATGTTGTCTTTTTCTTTGAGGCGCTGAATCGATCTGTCATCCTTAACACAAGAACAGACTTTTATTTTTTTATTTCTTTAAAGAATGTGTAGCTTTACCGAAGGTCGTATATGGGTTAGTTTTTGCAAGTCAGAAGTTAAAATTCCATGTCTAAATGTGAGTTTGCTCTACTTGGCGCGATGTATTCGTTGCCGGTCGGAAGGCAATCCAACAAAAACTCACTGAACGAGCCGTCGCGTAACCAAGGCAATCGTGTACTCTAAGCTCCAAGTGAGAATGTGAGTAACCTACCTGGCGATGAAAGGTTGTTACTGCTACGTATATATAATTACATTCGAACCTGTACATGAACCGGTATTTCTAGCATTTGCAGACGATTACTGCAACTCATATAACGAGTGTAAATGACTATTTCTTCTGTGTTAAACAGTGTAAATAAGTCGTAATGGTATGTGATGTAATTGCACTCTGGCCTGATCTGTAATCAGTATGATGGAGCGTCACGCCCCTTTTATACAGCGATTTGCGTGTTTCGTAACGTTGATGACTCTTTCCGGCGTCATACGAGTCAAATGCCCTTCTTTGGTCTCTAGTTTTTCGATTAGGCCTTTATTATTCATTGTGAGGCATCCCGAAGCATACAAGACCTCTGAACGAAAAACAATGCCGTAATTCCGTAGTTCTGCATTAAACGATTTTGAAGTTTTGTTGTTAATGGTTTTAGTCAAATGGTATGTCATTTCCATTTTGTTCAGGTATTACATAGCATTTTTTTTATCTAATAAGCTGGTTGCGACACATTATCCAAGTTATTTAAATTTTTTTACTCGTCTGATTTTGCTTGGAGCCACCAGAAGCTCTACTAGGTCATTTATATGCAGGGTGTGCCCCTTAACCCTTTGCTCCACAGTGATATTCTCACAATACCACTATTTTATTAGCTTTTTCGCCTTTTAATGTCTTAGTGGTATTGTCAGAATACCACACACAATTTTGTAATTATGTGAAACAAATTTTTGAAAATAAATTTACATATAAACATTAGTGGTCCGTTTTGTTACTTTCTGTGGAACGATTGCTGATTTTGAGGAAAATTTTAATTTGATGTGCAGCAAAGGGTTAAACTTTTCACTCCAGATTTCTCTGGAACAACGATAGATACTGAAACACGTCTTTCACAGGCATGAACATACGGTCGGGGCTTACGTAAGTAAATACTATTGCCAATCCAAAACAAACTTTTAAAATGAATATCTCATTATTTCTTACGTTTTCAATAGCATGAAAAACCATAAAATGTGTGGCGCTGGTTACAATGGAATAAGCCAATTATATGTCAAGTTATTGAGAATCGACGTTGACGCTTGAAAAACAAAGCGCTGAGATGGCGCACATCACGAGGCCCAAAATATTCAATAGTTTGTTGACCCATGGGACCAAAGTGGTGAGGTCACCGGTCTCTTGAAGTACCAACTACTGTAACTTGTGCTAAAACAAAACACACACACACACACACACACACACACACACACACACACGTTGCCCGTAATGCTGAGCTACTGTGCGCTTGAGTTATTTGAAGCATCAACTTCGCTTCTCAATATCTCGGGATGTAACTGGTGTACTGCAGTGTAATCAACGCCACTCTATTAGCGATGTTTCATGTCAGAGACTTCATGCGAAATAATGTGGGATATCCATTTAAAACAATATTTGTTTACGTTTTAGATTATCTCATTAAATTTATTTCCACAATCCCCTGTCGTAACTTCATGGCTGTGCAAGTCGTATTTAAATATCTATTGTTGTTCCAGAGATATCTGGAGTGACAAGTGTAATAAAGACACGCTGTAGTGGAAAACAGTGGGCCCATGACACCCCTTCGCAATCTGCTAGGAGGCTCAGAAACTACTTAAGCTAACTTGTGCTAAGGACGACACACAACCATGCCCAGGGGGAGCAACCGCGCGCTCCGAAGCAAGGCGCCTTAGAGAGCTCGGCCACTCCACTGCGGCAGCTCGTATCTATTGCGTTCTGCGTCTCGTGAGTGAATGAAGAGAGCTGTATTTCATATGATAGTTGCTTTAGGAAACCAGACAGTTTAGATCTGCAGAATGTCATTACTACTCTAGTATAAGAATTAATGTTCCAAAATTCTGCAGCGAACCCTAGTCAGAGATACAGGCGGGTATTTTAGGCCGTTTGAAGATCCTTCTTTAAAAACCGGAATGAAATGAGCTGTTCTTTCCAGTCATTAGGAACGTTTCGCTCCTCTAAAGGTGCGTGCACACTAGGGCACCGAAGGCCAACGAACGGCAGACTGTTGATTTAGTAGAACGTTGCTCGCTTTTGGCCTCTCTTTCTCACTAAACCATGGAGTTGGGGCCAAGAGATTCGGTTATGTCGAATCTCAGTTGGCTCTGACACATTTCCGAAGTAGCTATTACATTTTTGGGTCTAAAGCGACGTCTTAAATTTCACCGGCATATTATGAGAGACTAAGAGGAGACCACTTTCTTGCAGCATTTATTTATTTTCATTAAAAGATGCTGGTGGGTGTCTTCTCTTTTTAAAA
This sequence comes from Locusta migratoria, assembly GCA_026315105.1. Lineage (NCBI taxonomy): Eukaryota > Metazoa > Arthropoda > Insecta > Orthoptera > Acrididae > Locusta > Locusta migratoria. Next base: position 335,289,191 of record CM048748.1, on the reverse strand, counting down.
GTAGCGAACAGTGCAGTAGGACAAAATTGGTGTCGGATCTCAAAGCTGAATTAAAATATGGGCCGTTACATATTTTTTTCAGAATGATAGCTACAGATTTCGAATTTATCCAGCGGTAAGGCGATACTGCTATAAGCAAACCGAGTCGATTTGTAAATTCCATCAGCAACACTTCCAGTTTTGAAACTTCCTGGAAGATTAAAATTGTATGCCGGAACCGGGACTCGAACCTGGGACCTTTGCCTTTCGCGGGCAAGCGCACTACCAACTGTGCTATCCCGACACGTCTCACGATGCCGCCCCACAACTTTACTTCCGCCAGTACCTCGCCTCCTACTTTCCAAACTTCACAGAAGCTCTCCTGCCAACCATGCAAGACTAGCACTCCTGGAAGAAAGGATATGGTGGAGACATGGCTTAGCCACAGCCTAAGGGATGTTTCCAGAATGAAACTTTCACTCTGCAGCGGAGTGTGCGCTGATATGAAACTTCCTGGCAGATTAAAACTGTGTGCCGGAACCGGGACTCGAACCTGGGACCTTTGCTTTTAGCGGGCAAGCGGCATCGTGAGTCGTGTCGGGATAGCACAGTCGGTAGTGCGCTTGCCCGCGAAAGGCAAAGGTCCCAGGTTCGAGTCCCGGTTCCGGCACACAATTTTAATCTGCCAGGAAGTTTCATATCAGTGCACACTCCGCTGCAGAGTGAAAGTTTCATTCTGGAAACTTCCAGTTTTGTTCGTTTCTTGTTGTCGTACGCGGCGAAAAGCTGTCAATAGATATTTCATTTTTTTCTTTTTCGCTTTTTATTTTTCCATGTCGTCCACATTACTCTCACTTATTTCTCCACAACCATCTAATCTTTTCAATTTGTTTTTTACGTGTGCAGTTCGTTCGGTCCCATAAACTCCCATTCATGATGAAATTCTATCATCCATTCTCCAGTATTCCTGAACACAGTAAATACGCTGCTGTCGAGAGACACAAAAATCGCAACTGAGCCTGCGCATGTGACACCTGGCCTCCACACTGGGAGAGAGGTCGTTCAGCCAACGTGTCACCGGCGCTTTCATGTTACCGCGGGAAGGCCGGACCGCGGCGAAGGCCAATCGCTTCCTTGGCTCAGATTCGCCGCCCGTACTCACCAAGAACTGAGCCACTTACGTAAAGTTTTCAAGGAAAGTGGCTATAAAACAGACAAGCATCGCAAGCTATTTCATCCCAGCCACGAACGCAGAACAACACTGAAGAAACCACCAAGAATAGTAGGAATCATTTATTTTTACGCGGTGTGGTACAGCAGCCGTGTTCAGTTGAATTTTTGAATATTTCATTTTTACCATTTTGTGGCACAATAATAAGGAAGATTAGACGCCTTCTGAACAGACATAAAATAGACACCAGACCTCCTCCAAATATACAACAAATGATAAATCCTATGATGGCGTGTAATAGACCAACAAGCACAGTCAATATTTCGTGTGACTGTGCGAAGTTTTATGCCGGCAAGACTATTCGTACTATAGAACAACGCTGCATAGAGCATGAAAGGTGTTGTCGATTACGCTATCCCGAAAAGTCAACTGTAGTGGAACACGCTCTGGAAAATGGACATCTAATTGCATTCGATGATACGTCTATTCTCAAACGGACGATCAGCTTCTGGGTTAGCTTAATAAAAGAGAGAACAGAGATTAAAATATCTGAAAAGACTTTCGATATAGGCTGTGGATTGCAGCTTAGTACGGACTGTGAACCTGTTATCGAGGAGTTGAAGCGGGTGCGGCGGTCGCGCTATCAAAAAATTACCAACTATGGTGGAGAACTGGGCTCCGGTGACGTCACTGGCGGCAGAGCGGCTATAGATGCACAGCAGCAACAGTGTTCCGTTGCAGGGAACGTCATTCTACGACCCTGCAGATCCTTCGCTTCGTTGAAGACGTCATATAGTGTTTTAACAAAGAATAATCGGTTCTACATCACTAGAGCGTTTGATAGTGTATGGCACGAGAACTTGCTCTACAGGTTACTTGACCTCGGAAAAGAAGGCAGCTACAACTCCGACATCGCACCTTTGTTGTCAGAGTTGGGGAAGCAATATCCACCATCAGAAGAGTGTTTGCAGGAGATATGCAGAGCTCCATGCTGGGCCCTGTGCTCTACACTACATGTCTGATACTCACGAGACGCCAATATATACCAAGAGTCCATGGCCGCAGGCAGCACATCGGCGACCTCAAGATGCGTGTCATATACTTGAGGACCCGGGAACCAAATGGCGGATCGGTTACAACGCGACGAAAAGCCATGGGACACTACTTGGTAAACGGGGTAAGCCACCCTTGCAACTGATTTCTCTCTTCGGGAAATCGATAAATTGGACACCGACGGTAAAATACTTTGGCGTTTCTTTGGGCCCAACACGTCAAGGATGTCCACCAGAAGACTTCACAGCGCCTAGGTACCCTCTACCCACTGCTGAACCAAACCTCTGATCTGTACATGTAATGCCGTCGTAATTTATACAGGCTCTTCGTGCGGAACAGTCATGGATTATTCTTCTCCATTGTGGGCCACTGCCACTCAGATGCATCTTCAGAAACTACAGACCATGCAGAATAAAGCCCTTCGCCGAATTTTCCACGTCCCATTCAATTTTGCGGCTGTCTACCTGCATGAAGCTGCAGATGAGCCGATGGTCCTGAAGAGGTTCAAGAAGAATTCCAGGAAACTCTATGCAAGCGCCAGATGCTGTGACAACGAACTGTTATGAAGCTTGGCAGGCGCAAAGATGAGCGAAACCGGTACAATCGGTCAAAAGCTCTCTTGACAGGTAGCAGGACTGTGGTCAGCTCACAATGTGATTAAATACCCACGCACCTAGCCGACACATATAGTCCAGAGAAGTCAAACATGCTCGTACCCCAGGCCAGTAGCACTCAATGCCCGAAGGTAAATACTGCACCATTCCTTTCGAATAAGAGAAGAAAGCGGGAGGCCGATAAGACAGTCAACCACTGGACAAATCGAGAAGAGATCTCTACCGAAAGATCGTGGGCGTTAACACCTTGACTGCCGGCCGTGTTAACCAGTCCATACCTTAGAATGCCAGACATTCTGCATACAGGAGTAAGCCGAGCTGCACTTGGTTTCCTTATCTTGTGTCTAGCATAAAGAATTGTCTGCTCTTTGAAATGCGCTAGATGGTCCCTGTCGACGACACAAGAAAAAGAGGAAAAGGTAGCTTAGTGTTTAACGTCCCATCCACAGCGTGATCATTAGAGATGGAGATACGTTCACGGATACAAAAGTATATTCTTTTATTAATACAAGCCAGACAAAATGCCTAGCTATTGTCTATGTTATCCATTCAAACTACATTAAAAGGAAATTCGGTAAAAATGTTTGATAGTGCCTGAAACAGTCCGGTAGTATCGGAAAAAACTGTAAGTTTTAATTTGGCTGCAATAAAATGCAAAATTCATCAAAATCAACACTATCCAAACTTCTGAACTGAATGAGGACATAACCAGTCGTCAGTATTGTAGTTGTAAATTGTGGTGGCTATGTTGAGAAAGTACTAGAGCTTTAAGCTGAAATAAGGACAGAAGCTTAAGTAGCATTCCACTACTACTACTACTGCTGCTAAGAATAATAATTTTGTATCCCATCCTCGTCGCCACTTTTGTGTCCTAGCCTCGTCACCACTTTTGTGTCTCGTTTCCGCCGGTTGTCCTGGGTGTCGGTGGCCGAGTAAAGAGAGACCGACACAGGAATAAAGGATGCACGCGTGTGCAGGTACGAAGGTGACCAGCCAGTGGGGCAGCAGAAACTAGTAACTCTAGACTAAATTAGAACAATATATATATTTCATAGAAACGTTCTAATATTTAACTTTTACAAAGTTCATTACTGCATAATGCTGATACATAGTTAGAGAGAGGCCTGCCTACTGATGATTCCTAGTGCCTATCCGATAGCCAAGTCTTAACTGGGGCCTATCTGATTCCCAAGTGAACGATGCAGCAGTGGTGGCCACGAGTGGAGTTGCAGCAGAGGGCGCTCGTGGCTGACGTCGTAAGAACGCCGCGCCGTGCGTGCATGGTGGCGCGCGGCGAAAGTACGTGGCGCGCACTTCATACTTGTGCGACACCACAAATGACAATAATAATTGAGTTTCTTCCTTGCATGTACGAAAGAAAACGTTTACGACTGTTCTGTCGCAATGCTTCCTTGTACAATAGTGTCGCCCAGCCTCCAGAGAGCACAGCAGTGACAACTTCTCGAGAGTGCTCGGGAATTTCTCGAGATTTTGCCTCAGCGTCGCGCGTTTTTCAAGAGCGCTCATAGCCCATTCCCGGTAAAAGTCTCGACCGGCGGCATGGCCTAATGTACTTACGTGACGTAGTCCGCTAGTGTTGGCAACAGTCGCTGTGGATATTAGGATGAATGGCGGCACACAATCCTTACAAGATGTGAAACTGCATGTGTTAATACCGCGTTTCTCTGATTTTATTTTCGAATCACAGGATTGGAATGTTGAACATTGCACACTATAATACTACGCTTCTCCACATGCAATGTCTTTCTGTTCACATGTAACACATAGGCATACATTTCAATTTACGTAACAACTATCTCTAAAATGATTTGTTAAATGTTATAATTTGGTAGAACGAAAGCAACAATTTAATTTGTACTCTTCGATTCCTGCCTAACCACATCCGTTTCAATCACGACATGTTCGTACAAATCATAACATTCGCTGACATCAATTGAAGCTGTACTCTTAGGTTCCTGCCTAACCACAACCTTGAAAATCGTGACATATTCGTAAAAATAATAATATTCGTCGATGTACCCTTGTCCATTCGTTCGTTCACTCGCATCAATTTAAGCTGTACTCTTAGGTTCCTGCCTAACCACAACCTTGAAAATCACGACATTTTCGTAAAAATAATATTTTTTCGATGTACTCCTATCCAGTCAGTAAAAGTAATTGGCCTCGTAAAAGGAAGGTTAGAACGCACTTCAGTACTGTTTCGTATAGATCATATATTGCCAACCTAACGCTGCTACGGACGCACCGAGACGCTTCTCATGCCGCTGAGCGAGACTTTAGCCCTCATTTCCTAGGTTAAGCAAATCTCGGTCAACGAAGAGGTCGACTGTCGTTCGTTGGCCTAGTGCGTACCCGGTACACTGCTACTAGAGGCAATTGGGGGAAGGGGGGCAAGTTTCTTCGTATATTCCGTGAGGTGCAGCGGCCCTTCCTCAGTGCCCGCCGCGCGATGTCCTGCGGCGTGCAGGTGGTGAGCTCAGCGGGTCGTGCGTCCCTCGGCGTGTAGCAGCGCCTCTGGTTAAGCCGCGGAGGCGGCCACAGAGCGCGGACTTGTGCGCCTGGACCACGCGCCGCCGGGCCCAATGCGAGTGCGTCAGCCGCAGCCGCAGCTTTCCTGCCGCCTCAAAGGGCCCTTTCATCCGGCCAGACCCGTTCCGTTGCCCCGGCGTCTTCTAGCCGCCTAGTGTCGCTGCTATCGCATCCCTACTCCAGGCTCTGCACACACGGCGCAATTAGACCGCAGCGCTCAGTAAGCTCAGAGTACGTATCTTCAGCAGACCACTCAGATGATACAACGTCACAAAATTTAAGCTAACGTACTCAAAAGAATGGAACCCAAATATTGTCGCACATATTTTGAATCTATACAGGGTGTTACAAAAAGGTACGGCAAAACTTTGAGGAAACATTCCTCACACACAAAGAAAGAAAATACGTTATGTGGACTTGTGTCCGGAAACGCTTAATTTCCATGTTAGAGCTCATTTTATTACTTCTCTTCAAATCACATTAATCATGGAATGGAAACACACAGCAACAGAACGTACCAGCGTGACTTCAAACACTTTGTTACAGGAAATGTTCAAAATGTCCTCCGTTAGCGATGATACATGCATCCACCCTCCGTCGCATGGAATCCCTGATGTGCTGATGCAGCCCTGGAGAATGGCGTATTGTATCACAGCCGTCCACAATATGAGCACGAAGAGTCTCTACATTTGGTACCGTTGTTGCGTAGACAAGAGCTTTCAAATGCCCCCATAAATGGAAGTCAAGAGGGTTGAGGTCAGGAGAGCGTGGAGGCCAAGGAATTGGTCCGTCTCTACCAATCCATCGGTCACCGAATCCGTTGTTGAGAAGCGTACGAACACGTCGACTGAAATGTGCAGGAGCTCCATCGTGCATGAACCACATGTCGTGTGTACTTGTAAAGGCACATGTTCTAGCAGCACAGGTAGAGTATCCCGTATGAAATCATGATAACGTGCTCCAGTGAGCGTAGGTGGAAGAACATCAAGACATCACCAACAATTCCTGCCCAAACGTTCACAGAAAATCTGTGTTGTTGACGTGAATCGAGGAAGTACAGTACATACTAACGAAATAATAGGGTATTTTGACAATTGTCTGCACGAATTATTTCAATTTACATTTAAAAAGAAATACTAAGATGAGCTATAACATGGAAATTAAGTTTTTCCGGACATATCTCCACATAACATATTTTCTTTCTTTGTGTGTGAGGAATGTTTTCTGAAAGTTTGGCCGTACCTTTTTGTAACGCCCTGTATAGTGCAGGGTGCGAAATTAACGGTCGCCAGTCGACAGAAATTGGCAGCTGGTGATCTGAGCTTACATATATATGCTAGCTGTAAACCGGGCGTTGCCCGGGTATTTATTTATTCTACGCTCTCGTTCTCCACCTTCCCTTCCCTCCTTTCTCTGCATCAAACTCTTTCTCTCCCACCTCTGTTCGTTTCTACCTTTCCCTCTCTCGGCAAAGCTTTTTTTACAAGGTACCGTCTGTCATGTACCACACAAACATTTATGTGCCCAGTGACCTTCCTCTTGGTTTAAAGGTCATGTGTGCAAAAATTCATCAAGATCGCAGCAAAATTATGCATTCTGTCAAAGTCCGTAAGTTAATTATCTTCCAACATGCACCGAACGAAATTTTATACAGACAGTGACATTCCTCTTGTTTTCAACATCAAGTGTCCAAATTTCTTGAATATCGAAACAAAACTATATATTTCTTTGCAGAAGAAACACAGGATCACATTGAGAAAAGCACTTTGTTACTCTCAAATGTTCCAATTTTATTTCATACAATCCTCGTTCTAAGAATAACTAAAACGAAGAAAAAAAAAAAAAAACTTTTTGTGAAATCGGTCGAGCCGTTCCCAAGTTATGGGGCGACCAAGGTATTTAGGGATACATTATTCATTTTTAAGATGCAAGGTACACTTCCCCATGCACCGTATGAAACTTTAAGAACACGGTGACCTTCCTCTTGTTTTGAAGGTCAGCGCGTGCAAAATGTCGTGAAGATTGGAATGAGCCGGCCGCGGTGGCCGAGCGCTTTGCAGCACGCCAGTCAGAGTTTGCACGGCCACTACGGTCGGGGGTTCGAATCCCCCCTCGGGCATGGGTATTTGTGCCGTCCTTAGTATTAGCTAGTTCATAAGTAGTTTGTAAGTTTAGGGACTGATGACCTCGTAGTTAAGTCCCATAAGCTCTACAAACATTTGAACATTTTTTTTTTATTGTAATGAAACTGTAGAATTCGTCAGTCAGTGGGTAAAGCATCCTCCGCCATGCAGCTTAATTTTGTCCTATCGCAAAATACTTTCTTAGCTGACGTTTTCTACCTATAAACTACATACCAGCAAAATTTCAACATCATAGGTGCAGTAGTTTTAGAGATTTCGTGTTTAGTTCAAAAATGTTCAAATGTTTGTATAGCTTATGGGACTTAACTACGGGGTCATCAGTCCCTAAGCTTAAAACTACTTATGAACTAGCTAAGACTAAGGGCGGCACAAATATCCATGCCCGAGGGGGCATTCGAACCCCCGACCGTAGTGGCCGTGCAGACCGTGACTGGAGCGCCTCAGTCCCCTCGGCCACCGCGGCCGGCTCGTGTTTAGTCAATGAGTGAGTGCGTGAGTGACCTTTCGCTTTTATATATGTACAGATATCTCCTGAATTATGTGTCCTATAAAACATTATTTAGCAGATTCGTAGAGCGGAATATTAGGAAACTGTTTGCGAAACGTGTTGTAAATGGATTTGGTAATAAAGACGTAGTAAATTTCAACCTATTTCTTATTAGGGCGAATTTTCATGCATTTCATTGCCTTTTACGTCATAGCACCTGAACTATATTTCGTAATACGATATTATTTCGAAGGTACATCCACTGGTGTTAATGTAAAATGTCTACAAAATACGTCGTGAATAGAGTTAGTAAGAAAGACATAAATCAAAATGTGATGCATGATGAGACGGTTTTTCATGAAACTAACTGTTCTCTATATCTCATGAACTATGATAAAATTTCGAACGTAAGTTCAGTGGTGTGTATATTTTCTGTAACATTTCTCGCGAATACAATTAATAGTGTACGAGTAATAAATTGTAACGTCATACCAAATGCCGTAATTTTACTGTATGAACGCCAAAAAAGCAGTAAGCGATAAACTTTCATCATTTTGCTGGGGTTGTCATTGAGAAGAAGTTTCCTAAGGGTTTGAAATTATGTTTAGAGTTTGTTGCATGTCGCTAAGTGCTCTCCTTCTCAAAAAGTGAACTTGATAAAGTCACACTACCACGTGCCGCAAGACAGAGATGTTTTCATTGCTTATGACGTCATATCTGCTGAACTACAGGCCCTATCGCAAAATCCTTTCTTAGATGAAGTCTTCTACCTATAAACTACATTCCTGCCAAATTTCAGCTTCGCAGGTAAAGTAGTTTTTGAGATTTCGCGTTTAGTGAGTGGGTGTCCTTTCGGTTCAATGTAACACTAGAGCTGGGTTCAGAATCGTACGAGCCTGAAGAGGTAAGCGGTAATTTTACTCATGAATAATTCAGACCTACGTTTCCAGGTAGTTGTATTAGTATTTTTTTTTAATTTTTAACACCCTTCCTCAGTATCAGTGCAAATAAGAGATATTAAATGCCAGTTTTGCTTTGACATCTCGGCTATCGTACCTTCTCCGTAGACTTTAGGTTTGTTCAGGCATCTATCAGCGGATTCTGGCGCATGTGCAGAGCTGAAATAGTGTATAACCTACATCTTCTCCTGCGCCTTCTTCCTGTACAAACAATGACAGCAAGCAACAAGACTCTATCCGGATATATTATTTATTTATATTTTTTTCTGGCCCTTCCAAGCTGTTAGATACGCGAATGCGCAGAGCTGTCCGATTTGGAGTGGTGTTAGTCCCATGTGATCAGTGTTTTTATTTGAGGCGGGTTCTTGAAAGTCTTGAAAGCTGTTGCAATTATCGCGTTGAACTATTTCATAGTCGGTTGTGAGGTAAGTATTTTACTTAATCCTACGAAACACCTTTTCACATCATCAGCTGATTCATCCGCGAGAATTCAACCGGAAATGGAGCGAAAAACGTATTAGCATAGCAGGTACCAAATACTAAAAGCAGCGTACCGAACTTGGTTGAAGACAGATACACTGGAGAGTTGGCTGGTAATATCCGTGAATGAACCTACTCTGTGTGAGTTTCAGCCAAAAGTGCAATTCTTAACTGGTTCATATGTTCCTATGTTTGTATAGCTTATGGGACTTAACTACGGGGTCATCAGTCCCTAAACTTACAAACTACTTATGAACTAACTAATACTAAGAACGGCACAAATATCCATGCCCGACGGGGGATTCGAACCCCCGACCGTAGTGGCCGTGCAGACCGTGACTGAAGCGCCTCAGTCCCCTCGGCCTCTTAACTGGTACTTCTCAGCTGAAAGACAACGCTACACAAAGACCAAGTATTAGACCGCTAGACTATGGTACCAGTATGTATTCTTCTGTTAAACAATTTGATATGGTATTATGTCTGAAGATACTGTTCGAACAGTGGTAGGAGGGAGAAAGGGAAATTATTTCATATTCAGATAAAGGGGCTGTGGCGACCAAAGTTGTTGGACTGGTGATTTCAGAACTGAAATTTCTCACCTTGATATAGTGCCAATATCGAAATATGCAAACCATGCAAATTACAGCTGCTATGGGCAACAAACATAGGAGCTACTGGCATACAAATATAGGGTACTAGCTGAAAACCCGGCGTCTCCCTGGTACTTACTTCATCCAGTCTCCTCCTTTCCCTTGTCTCTGTTCACCTGCTCCTCGTCCCTCTCCTGCTGTCCCTTTCTCTGTCGTCCATTTCCTCCTCCTCCTCCTCCCTCTCCCTCTGTCCACCTGTCTGTCACCATCTCCCCTCTCTCATTCTGCTCCTCTACCCTCACTCTGTCCGTCTCCTCCTCCACCTACTCCTCTCCTTCCTATATATGACAACATACGTACTTATGCGCCTAGTTTCATGGCGACTGGTCAGACGCTGTCAAAGTCGCAAGGTTTCCTCCGCCATGCTAAAGCTAAATTCACTGGCTTTCAGATTATAAGAATCTCCTTCATAAAAACATACATTCATGAGCTGACTTTCATGGTGACCAATCAAAAAATTTGAATGTTTGTTGTAACGTATCCTCCGCCATACACCTAAGAAGACTTACGAAAGGTAGACCTTGTATTAATTCGGGGTATAAGCTACCTACATTCCACATTTCATTCAATTCCGTCCAGCCGTTTCAGCGTGAAGAGTAACAAGCGTGTTAACCCACGATAAGGTAGGCCTACCCTCCGCCATGCACCGCACGGTGGCTTCCTAAAGGTAGCTCATGTATTAATCAGAGTATAAGCTACCACTGTCCCAAATTTCATTTATATCCATCAAACTATTTCAGCGTGACGGTGTAATAAACAATTTAACTAATTGTAAACCACCCTCCTCCATGCACCATACGAATTTAATTTTACTATGCCTATAACTTTCGCGCGAGTTCAAGCAATGAGTTTACCACGTTTTCTCGCAAATGGATGTTCGGTATGGCCGTGCATAAAATACGAACAAAAAGACAAACAAACAAACATTAATTTTTATATATTAGATATCTACATATATTCTCCGCAATCCACTGAATAGAGCTTCGCGGAGGGACACTCTGCCACTACTAGGCATTTCCTTTCCTATTTCACTCCAGATAGAATGAGGGGAAAAAGAATGTCTATATGCCTCTGTACGAGCCCTAATTTCTCTTATCTTGCGTTTGTGGTCTTTACGCAAAAATGTAAGTAGGCGGCAGGAAGATCATTCTCCACTCAGTTTCTATTCCGGCCCTCTAAATTTCCTCAACAGAATTCCTCGAAAAGAACGTCGTATTTCATTTCCTCCAGCGATCCTGATTTGAGTTCCCGGAGCATTTCCGTGACACTCGCGCATTGTTCGAACCTACCAGTGACATACCTAACTGCTCGCCTCTGAACCGCTTCCATGGATCTGCTGCGGGTCCCAGACACTTGCACAGTACTCACATAAAGATAGGAATCCTCGTACAGATTAATCCAAACGAGGCTGAATACTGTAGATGGTAGAACTAATGCATTCAGCAACCTTCAAATAATGGATGGTGATGATGGATCATAAGAGAAACCACTGCTCTCGTCACTAACACGTAATGCTGGTTCACTTTCTTGTGAGGTCTGGTCACTTTCTACCAGTATCACTGGATCAGCCCAAAAGTCATTTTCAATATCTTCTTTATCGGTGACTGCCTCATCTACCATAAGCGTTCTACATTCAACAACAACAACAACTTCATCGTTTAACTGTGTTGTAATCTGTTCGACAACTGCCGCGAGGAAGAGGCCGTGCGCGTCTGCTCCCCGTCGGAGGTTCGAGTGCTCCCTCGGTCATGCGTGTTTGTGTGTTGTCCTTTGCATAAGTTAGATTAAATAGGTTCACTAGACAGATGCTGTAAGAGAATTTTTGCATCTGGACCGAATTGTGGTATGTTGTTGTCGGATATCGAAATTTGCATTGCGCGGAATAAGAAAGCAGAGAGCCCAATCATTACTTCATTTTAATACAATACAGCTTACTGATACGTCTACTAAAATACAAGTTTATTTATAATTACTGAAACGGACTTTCCCTGGAACAGACCTTCATAATTGGGAAATGAAGTCTACACTTTGTTCATGTTATTGTACGAGGCGCACCCAGAAAGTAAGTTCCGTTTCAATTTATCTCCGCTGCAGTGCTGCGATTGCAGTTCCGCACATGAGCTGTAGACGATGTGTATCAAGGAGAAGAACGTGCGCCATTTGGAGATAGCTGTCAGTTACGTACGCTTTGTTGTGCTTGTTTGAAATGTCGGCGTTGATTGAAAATCCCGCCGCCTGTGAAATCAGGTCGGTGATTCGGTTTCTGAATGCGAGGAACGTGAAACCAACTGAAATTTATCGGCAAATTTGCGATGTTTACGGACCAAATGCGATGAGTGATTCGATGGTGAGAAGATGGGTCCGACAGTTCAATGGCGGGCGTAGTGATGTGCACGATGAAGAACTAAGTGGGCGTCCACCTTTGGTTACAGAAGAACTGGTTCACGCGGTTGATGACAATATTCAGGAAAACCGTAGGTTTACAATTAGTGCTCTCGCTATGGACTTCCCCCAAATTTCACGATCACTGATGCATGAAGACACAGGCGGCAGATTTCTATGAAGAATGTATACCAAACCTGGTACCACGCTATGACAAATGCCTGCAAAATTTCGGCAGTTATGTGGAAAAGTAGTGTAAGAAAAAAATGTTCAAATGTTTGTATAGCTTAAGGGACTTAACTACGGGGTCATCAGTCCCTAAACTTACAAACTACTTATGAACTAGCTACAACTAAGGACGGCACAAATATCCATGCCCGGGGGGGGATTCGAACCGCCGACCTAGTGTAAGAGTTGTAGAATGTTGTGCAATAAACATTTCTTCTGTATCTGTGTACAATTTCATTTTATTACCAAATGGAACTTACTTTCTGGACGCGCCTCGTATTAGTCTTACAGTTGTTGCGGTGAATTACAGGAGTCACCAAATGTCAAATGTTAATTCTTAACAGTATGTCCACTAATATTTAGTGCAATAAAACGGAAACACGGTAGAGTCAAGAAAATATCAAATAAATCCCTTGCCGTGAACCGAAAAAGACTGTACTGTTGGCTATACGAAAAGCTGCAGAAATTTTACCTTTGAAGGGCGTCTATAGCGTCAACTATGAGGTCTTACGAAACATCTTCGTTTGCTTGTGAAGTCCTGTTGACAGAAGTATTCAAACACTGGCGACTGTCATGTGTAGGAGGATCCTGCGTAAGTAAGGAAAGGACAAATAAAACAAAATAAAAGTGGAGGTTGTCAGAGAGAGTCACCTTCTACCCTGACTCAGCAGCACAGAAGAACACTTGTCTGTTACAAAGACTGTTTGCACTGCACAGAGTGCCGCCTGGCATTCAGCAATGTGAGGCGTGCGAAGCAGTCACTAGGCCCTGCCAGAAATTCCTTCCCACCGCACTCGTCCACAATGAGCAGTCTGCAGTACTGAGACAGTGTGTGCACACTGAATTAGGAATGGCTTGTTCATGCCAGTGACACTGTCCTACCCGATATTTCCAAGACTTCGCCATTAATTAAAATGCCAGACGAAGCGAAAATTTAAAAAAAAAATACTAGTTGACCCGTGCGAATAATTCGCGCTCTATCCTGATCAGTCACAGATAGGTTGAGATAGTAATTGAGAAAAGGCAGCTGCAAGATCATATGTATAAAAGATAATAAACTCTGTGTACAGTAGTAACAAATATTACTCGCAGTCTAAAGACATGTATGTAATTGAACACAATATTATTAACTGTGATACATAAAAAGTCAGGTATTAACTTTTTCCATGTTTGTTTAATTTTTTGAAAATATGTTTATTTTACAAAACTTTCTGAAAACAATGTTAGTAGTTATAATGTAATCGTCGTTTACTTTTTGGCTGTATGTGTCTTTAGTACAAAACATAAACATCACTGAATGAGCGAACTCGTGAAAAAGCCACAAAAAACAGGTTTTCGTAAATATAATCCTGCCCTTTGAAGCGTTCTACCTTGTGCTTTATTTATGATCGTAGCGAAGGCTACTTTCATTTGGAATTGTTCAATTATCATTTTGGAAAGGCATGTTTGGGTCAGAATGTGTAAGGTTAATGCGGGGTAAAAGCACAGTTTTATCGGAGTCAATGAATTTAGCAATGATGAGGTACTTATCTAAAATTAATGATTATGGTGTCATTTTCAAGATTTCGTTCTCCACTAATGACGAAAATACACAGATAGTTATAATAGTAAGCGGTACTTACCAGTGATGATGAACGTTGAGGTAATTCCCTTCATTCACGCAGTCCACAACGCTTGCTTGAAGAAAGTGATGAATTCCAACAGGTGTTGTGCATCGAATTGTGAAACAGAAATTTCGCGATAAACTACGTTTGCGTAAAGGATCCAAACAACTGCAAGAGCTGTCGCGCCTGTTAGTTAAATAAATTATTTGTGTATTTTTCGTCGTCATATCGACGTGTATAACCGAAATCGTGTGATAAACTATGCTTGCATCAAAGAAGGTCTTTGGCTTGCATAAAGAATCTAAACAACGCTGACGTTCATGTTAGTTAAACAGATTGTCAATAGATGGCACTTTCTACATTGCTTTTATATCGGCCGCGCAAACTAAGTTGATACTCGGCGCGGTGGCTGATGGGAACAATCGTTACCATTTACGATCGCTCGCCAGGTATCAAATTGAACTGTACGAACACAGCATTTTTTTTTTTTTTTTCAAAATAATTTGTTTGTTTGTGAAAAATTACTTTCTCCGTGTTTTTTTCGTCATTAGTGGAGAACAAAACGTTGAGAATTGTAACTGAATCGTTAAATTTAGATAAGTAATGCGGGAGATACGGCGTACCCACAAAACCACCGATGAGAAATAATATAGCCGGCCGCAGTCTGCACGGCCACTACGGTCGGGGGTTCGCATCCCCCTCGGGCATGGTTATTTGTGCCGTGCTTAGGATAAGCTAGTTGATAAGTAGTTTGTAAGTTTAGAGACTGATGATCCCGTAGTTAAGTCCCATAAGCTATAAAAATAATAATATATATGATGATGATAAAGTACAAGTTGCACATTGAAAATGGCAGTCTTCACAAGACGTGCTAACGTGTGTATAAAACTCCCACTTTCTTTGATAGTCTGATCATGATCTTACTAGAAATGTGAACATCAAGTAAATCTGTAATATTTTTTAACATCGACCATAACAACATTGATTAATAAATGCCGCACGGGAACGGCTGGTGTGGTCCTAGGCGCCGTGTCGGACTGCTCGGCCGCTACCGCCGGAGTTTCTAATCCTCCTTCGGGCATGGGTGTGTGTTTATGTTGACCTTGGGACAGGTTTGCAAGTCCAGGGACCGATGATCACAGTAGTTTGCTCCCATAGGTATACAAAAGTTTGAATCAGACGTGAATGTTCGAAGGAACGGACCCAGCGACGACTACTTCTGCCGAGAACATAAGAAATGTATTCGCAACTCCGAGTATGGATCGGCATCAGCTATATTGGTGATATATGAAAAATTTTGCCGGTCTGGGATTCCAGCCCGTGCTTCCCGCTTTTCGCGTTAACTACGGCACCCGCGCAGTCTCCCGTAGCGATCAAAGCTTCCATACGTCACACATTGCCTTACGAATTCTCACATGTCACAAGTACATTGTATCGCTATTGATGATTCATATTCGCAATTGCGGATACTTCTCTTTTATTCCTGGCAGTTATGGTAGCCACACAGTCCTTCGCCTTCAAAATTCACTCGCCGTACTTAATCCAAAGCAAGGCATTCGACGTTTGTAATAAATGTCTGCCTGTGACAGGTATTACATAATGGAATGAACGAGTCCTCATGAGTAGACCGCGGATCTTTAGGTTGAAACCTATTCTTTTCCTGAGTTCCTAGTTGCAAATTAATTGATACTTAGCGATTCATGACTAATTAAAACCGAAACAGTTAATTTTATAGCACCTAAAATAACGTATTTGTGCTTTAGCGCCCATTTTTCCTAATTCAGCTGTAAAATCTTAAAAGGCACCTATTTCTTCTATTTTCGCAAGACTTGCTTCAAAAAGTAAAAAGTAAAAAGACTGAAATCGGTATTAACAAGAGAGAGAGAGAAAAATGTAGTACCATCCTTTTGTGCCGGCTGAGTTAACGTTCCGTAAGAATAATTTGGACTGAACTTGCACGGACGCACTGCAAAGAATCCGCTAAGGTATTGTGTAGTATTGGATATAGATTCCTGTACATGAAATTACGGCACATTAAGAACTGATTGTTGGCAGTTTAGACCCAGATGCGCCATTCAGAGTTTATTTGATATAAATTATATAAAACAAAGGCCAAAGACTAAAGAACAAATAATTAAAGAACAAATAAGACTAAAGAACAAATAACAGCACACCTTGTCAACACTGGGTCGAAGGTGCTACATTCAAGTGGCGTAGATGAAAATAAAACTTTGAAAAATGCAACACAATTACTGGAAGAGCCCTCAGTTCAGCGGGACTTGGCTTACATTAGAGCTAACTGCACATTTATGGCGACAGTTATACCCATATTAGAAGGCTCAGGTAGACCAATGTAGGACAATATTGCTTTTTCTGCAGGGAGTGAAAAGGAAAATTAATGAAGCTGATGTGAAGTGGGAGGAAAAGTATGGGAAGAATTCAGTAGGTTTCCAGCGGCGGCTTGAAGGGCCTTTACGGAAAATCCAGTTCTACTGAATGCAGCATGTTTGTCCAAAATGTACCGAAAGTGAAGTACGGCACTTGCTTTGATGAACAACGTTCATTCTCGGTATAACATGGCTTTTATCTGTAAAACCTTCAACATGTTTCAGTCTTTTACAGCGAAGCCAGTTGTGGTCTGAATGTTTGAAACCGTTGATTTATTTAGCTTTTGTTAAATTATATGGGCCTTTTAGCACGTTTTTCAAGAAGGGGCTGCTGATCTGCAATGTATTTTTATGTTCGAAAACTATAACGGTTTGCTTCTAATTCAACTCTATGTATTTTACTTTGTATTCATTTCGTCTGCTGAATTCTTTTCATGACATATTTTAGATGTTTTTGACCTAAATAAGGTGATGAAAGTGCCTATTTTAGGCGCCTAAATGCTCTTTTTACGACCTAAAACTCCGCCATCTTCTCATGAGTAGTAGCAACGTCTGGCATACGGAAGTTTGGGTCTGACGGACGGTGTAACGACTACCGCGACCATTCGCGATAGCGGAAAACCGGGTCCGTCGCAAATGTTCACATGCTTCGTTACAGGATCATTTGGTAATAGTGAAAGCGTTACGGAGATGATCGATAGAATCCAGTGAAAGACTCTGCAGGAGACACGCTCTGTAGGTCGGTACAGGCTTTTGTCGAAGTTTTGAGAACATACCTTTACCGAGGAGTCTAGCAGTATATTGCTCCCTCCTACGCATATCCAGCGAAGAGATCATGAAGATAAAATCAGAGAGATTAGAGCCCACACAGAGGCATACCGCCAATCTTTCTTTCCGCGTACAATACGTGACTGGAATAAGAGGGAGAACGGATAGTGGTACTCAAGGTACCCTCCGGCCGACCGCGGTGGCCGAGGTGACTGAGGCGCTCCAGTCACGGTCAGTACGGCCACTACGGTCGGGGGTTCGACTCCCCCCTCGGGCATGGATATTTGTGCCGTCCTAGTTCGTAAGTAGTTCATAAGTAGTTTGTAAGTTTAGGGACTGATGACCCCGTAGTTAAGTCCCATAAGCTTAACAAACATTTGAACATTTTTGGTACCCTCCGCCGCACACCGTCGGTTGGCTTACGGAGTATGAATGTAGATGTAGGTGTAGAAACAATTGTACAGCTGATGCTGATTTATATGCGCAGTTGCGAATATATTTATTATCTCTGCACGACGCCAGTTACCTCCGTTCCCTTTCAAAAAAATGTTCAAATGTTTGTCAAGCTGAAGGGACTTAACTACGGGGTAATCAGTCCCTAAACTTACAAACTACTTGTGAACTAGCTACTACTAAGGTCGACACAAATATCCATGCCCGAGGGGGGGATTCGAATCCCCGATCATAGTGGCCGTGCAGACCTTGACTGAAGCGCCTCAGTCCCGTCGGCCACCGCGGCCGGCCCGTTCCCTTTCTAATGTACTCTGATCGGAACCTGACTCCTAGAATCTGTCGTTCTGTAGCTCGTTGTTTGCGCTGTAATTTACTAGAACTTGCCTGAGAGACAGTCATACATTGAAGATTTGTAACAATTAGTATGCAAATATCATACATAGACTACAAGTAGTTAGTCGAACATAAAACTTTATATGTAGGGCAACCACAGTCGAAAGATGAAGGGTTAAATCCGTAATCAGGAAGTTGTTGTTTTTACCTGCTTTGAAGATGATCTGGGGAGGCACCTGGTGTCAACTGCCACTGGTCGCGGGACGGAGCGCGAACAATAGCGGAAAGTCGCGCTTGCGCAGTGTCGCATTACTGGCCACGTAGCGCCTCGATTTAAATGATGGGGAATGCCTGTACATTTTTATAACACACAGTTGACAAATAGAACCAGTGCTATTGTCTCAGACTAATCGTATATTGTTAAGGTTCGAACCCATTCCAGTATTCATTTTCATGGAATTACATTGTAATCTAATAAAACAAAACACCATTTACATAAAAGGTAAGTCATTTACAAAATACAACATTTGAATGGAACGAAGACATATATAACAGTATAAAAAGCTTTTAATCTTGTAAATAATCAAAAGTAGCCAGGGCGTTTCCATGGCGTAGATCAGTCTGGGAGTTAAAGGTGTTTTCAGGAGTTCTCTTTAGAGTCGAAGTTCTCCCTCTCGCTCGCTCGACGTTTTTTCATCAGCTAGCTAAAAATACTTGTCAAGCTCGTCCTCATGAATACATTTAAAGCAGTTCGCATAGTAAGCAACATAGAAATCGTGGTCAAAGCTGCAAAAATCTGTTTTCAATAACACCAAGCATACACGTTCATCTGTATCTCTTTTATTACCCAATTCGCTGTTAATTTAAGGAGTTAATGTGGCAGTGAGCGTGCCGAGCGTTGAACGTTACCTTATGGACTGTGACTAGTTGTTTTCTTCTCCCATTTTCCCTCAATAGTTATCATCGGATAATTCTGCTAAAGAGCATGCTGTAATCATATAGGTATGTATTGGATCTGCCTGTATCCATGATAAAATTTCTGATATCTCCCAAGTGACAGACGAAAATTTAGTCGGGGAATTTTGTCTCAGCTGCTGGTAGATGTTGTAATCAAATAACACGGACATATGAAAATTTTTGCCATGGCTTGGACTTGAACCATGCTCTCCTTCCACTACACGGGTTCGCACACCTATTAAAGCACGTACACCGTCCGACCCAAATTTCCATATGTCTCCCACTTTGATCATTCACTCCATGGCTGCCGGCCGTGGTGGCCGAGGGGACTGAGGCGCTTCAGTCACGGTCTGCACGGTCACTACGGTCGGGGGTTCGAATCCCCCCTCGGGCATGGATATTTGTGCCGTCCTACTTCGTAAGTAGTTCATAAGTAGTTTGTAAGTTTAGGGACTGACGACCCCGTAGTTAAGTCCCATAAGCTTTACAAACATTTGAACATTTTTGAACTCCATGGCTCGCAGCAAACCCTGTATTCCAGCCAGGAGTGCGTTCCTCCTGTGCATCCGTAGTCCTCCACATGGTGGATTACAATTAAGAACCCCGCTAATCACACTGAAGTGCATGACAGACTGTTTATCGAAGGCTTTTACGATATATCTCTGCTATTCCATTCTCTAATAGCGCGCGGGAGAAAGGAACACCAGAATCTTTCCGTTTTGTGTCTCATTTTATTGTGATGATCATGTCTCCCTATGTAAGTGGGTGCTAACAACATAAATTCGCATTCTGAGGAGAAAGTTGGTGAGACATATTCCGCAAATAATCTTTCCGCAGCAGGTAACGCCTTTGTTTTGATGATTTCCACCCCAACTCATGCATCATTCCCGTGACACTCTCCTCTCCAGTATCGCGATAGTACAGAACGGCTTGCCCTTTTGAGCTTTCTCTATATCATCGGTCAGCACCACTTGGTGGGAATCCCACAATGGGCAGAAATACTCCAAAATAGGACGCGGAAGTGTAGCGTAGGCAGTTTTTTTATTTTTATTTATTTTATTTATTTTTTTTTTTTTTAGTGGAACTGTTGTATTTTCTAAGTTTTCTGCCACTGAAACGTAGCCTTTGGTTCGCCGTCACTACAATATTTTGTGTGTTCTTTCCAATTTAAGTTGTTCCTAATTCTAATTTCAATGTATTTATCTGAATTTACGGTCTATAGATTTGACTTATTTATCGTGTAATTGAAGTTTAACAAATTTCTTTTAGTGCTATGCAATTGCTTGTATATCTATGGGACTTAACTGCGTTGGTTATTAGTCCCTAGGCTTCCAAACTACTTAAACGAAGTTAAACTAAACTAAGGTTAACACCCACCCATGCCCCAGGGAGGACGCGAACTCCCGACGGCGCACAACCGCGCGCTCCGCAGCGAGGCGCCTTAGACCGCTCGGCTATTCCACCGCGACCCTTTCAGTGCTCACATGGACGACTTCACACTTCTCATTATTAAGAATCAATTGCCAGTTTTTGCACCATGCAGATATCTAAATCATTTTGCAGCTGCTTTTGTTGTTCTGCTGACTTGACTAGCCGATAAACGACAGCATTATCCGCGAAAAGTCTAAGAGAGCTACTCATATCGTTTCTAAAAATTAGGACTAGTAGGGGCTTTACAACACTTCCCTGGGGAACAGCTGATATCACTTCCGTTTTACTCGATGACTTTCAGTCTACGCAATGTCCGAAAGAATAGACGTCGCTATGTAATGATGAAGCAGCTGTCCCAAACATAGATTTAGTTGGTAGCAAGTCTGCTGTGTAAGCAGGAGACCCAGTTCGATTCCCAGACCTGGCACAAATGTCCGTGTTGTTTCATTACAAGACCTACCAGCAGCTGAGACAAAAATACCCAAACTAAATCTATATTCAGAACAATAACAGCAGCGGTAACAGCATCACAAAGGAAATCTGTTATGTCGGGCATGTCCGAAAAAACAAACGCCGCAATTCTTAATGATAACCGTCATTTATATTAGAACTATAAGAGATAAAAAACAAGACATTCATAATCGAATGCATCACACTCAGACATGATACATGCGCGATTTGCGTATTGGCCATTTGTTATCCATTCCGTTAGAAGAGGAAGCTTTCTACAGGAAGTAATCTACATGGGATACTCTGCAAATCACATTTAAGTGCCTGGCAGAGGGTTTATCGAACCACCGTTATACTACTTTATCTCCCATTCCATTGTCGAATAGCGCACGGGAAGAATGAACACCTGAATCTCTCCGTTCGAGCTCTGATTTCTCGTATTTTATTCTGATGATCATTCCTACCTATGTAAGGGGGGGCCAACAATATATTTTCGCATTCGGCGGAGAATGTTGGCGATTCGAGTTTCGTAAGTAGCCCACGCCGCAGCGATAAGCGCCGTTGTTGTAATGATTCCCATCCCAGATCCTGTATCATTTCCGTAACGCTGTCTCCCCTGTATCGTGACAATATGAAACGAGCTGCCCTTCTTCGGACTCTTTCGATGTCCTCCGTCAAACCCACCTGATAAGGATCCCACACTGGGCAGCAATACTCCAAAAATGGACGGAGAAGCGTAGTGTATGCAGTTTCTTTTGTAGTTCTGTTGCATGTTTTAAGGGTTCTGCCAATAAAACGCAGTCTCTGGTTCGCCTTTCCCACGATATTATCTAAGTGTTCTTTCCAATTTAAGTCTGAAGTAATAGTAATTCCTAGGTATTTTGTGGAGTTTACGGCCTTCACTTTTGATTGATCCATCTTGTAAACGAAGTTTAACGGATTTCTTTTCGTACTCATGTGGAGGACTTCACACTTCTCATTATTTAGAGTCAATTGCCAATTTTTACATCATGCTGATATCTCATTCAGATCATTCTGCAGTTGGTTTTGATCTTTAGATGATTTTACTAGACGGTAAATGATGGCGTCATCTGCAAACAACCTAAGAGAGCTACTTAAAATTTTTCCCCAAATCGTTTATGTAAATAAGGAACAGCAGAGGACCAATAACACCACCCTGTGGAATGCCCGATATTACCTCTGTTTTAGTCGATGCCTTACCATCGATTATTACGAACTGTGTCCTCTCTGAACAGGAAATCCCCTATCCAGTCGCAAATTTGGGGCGATATACCATAACCACACAATCTGATTAAAAGCCGTTTGTGAGGTACGGTGTCAAAAGCCTTCTGGAAATCAAGAAATACGAAATCGATTTGGGAATCCTTGTCGATAGCATCCGTCACTTCGTGTAAATAAAGAGCTAGTTGTGTTTCGCATGAACGATATTTTCTAAATCCGTGTTGACCTTGGGCCAATAGATCGTTCTGTTCGAGATAATTCATAATAATTGAATACAGGATATGTACCAAAACCCTGCTGCAAATTGACGTCAATAAAATAGGGTCTGTAGTTTAGTGGGTTACTCCTACTGCCTTTCTTGAATATAGGTGTGACCTGTGCAAGTTTCCAATCTTTTGGTACAGATCCTTCTATGAGAGAGCGGTTGTATGTGGCTGTTAAGTAAGGAGCTATCGCTTCATCATAATCAGATAGAAATCTAATGGGTATACAGTCCGCCCCAGACGACCAGTTCTTGTTAAGTAATTTTAGTTGTTTCCCTATTCCGATGATATCTACTTCTACGTTTACTCACTACGGCCTCTGTTCGTAATTCGAAATCTGGAATATTGGTTTCGTCTTCTTTGGTGAAAGAGTTTCTAAAAGCTATGTTTAGTAACTCTGCTTTAGTAGCGCTATCATCGGCAGGATTGCCATTACTATCACGTAGTTACGGTATTGTTTGTGTTTTTCCCCCAGTGCATTTAACATGTGACCAAAATCTATTTGGATGTTAAATGAACAAACATAAGAGTATGAAAGACTTGCTGTCAACAGCACACAAGGACACGCGAGGAGATGACATCGAGAGTTTAGCACATAGACTGCAGTGTCCGCCAGTTGGCTGCATAAACCTCAAATTTATGGAGATGTATGCCGTGAGCTGTGCCATTGACGTCAGAGACTCGCTGCTTGGTGACCTCCGCTTTCCTGTATTCACAAGCAGCCGTTCCGGACGGAAGCGGCGTCTTCAGCACGCTGTGCAAAAACCTCGCCGGTGGCGCGGTTTTCTAACCGTCTCTGCCCAGACTTGAAGCTATTATTCGCCCAGATTGGTCAGATAGTTAGCAACAGAACATTACGGGGGGAGGGTGAATGTTACATTGTTACTAAACTATCCCAAATTTTACTACTCCATCCAAACCAAACATGCAGACCCACAGACAACAACACAGCAAAGCAAAACACAAACACACACAACACAAACTGCAGTACAAAGAACACATGAAAACAAAAAATGAAAATTCAAGATGGTACAAAATCACATACAAACACAAACTAATACATAAAATAACAAATATTTTCAAAAGGCAAGGCATAAAAATAGCTCTCAAAACAGATAACCCGATCCAAAAATATATCCCAAAAATCAAAAAAGACTCAGATATCTACCAAAGAGCTGCAATATACCAATTACAATGCAAATCATGTGATAGAAGGTACGTAGGCCAAACCAGCAGAACATTTGATACCCTAAACAAAGAACACATCAAAGCATGGAAATACGGGACAAACCACTCCACTTTTGCAGAACATCTGAAAGAATATAACCACAAACCCACCACAATAGAAAAAGACATGAAGGTAATTAGAATAAATAATTAAAAACTTCTAACATTACAAGAAAATTATCACATATATAAAACAAAATCTGAGAAAAAGTTGCTACTAAATGACCAAATAAACCTGACCAATAAATCATTGTTCTCACTGATTGGCCATATGTTAGACACAAATCCGAAAACATAATCACAAACTCAACACCCCCCCCCCCCCCACACACACACACACAAACAGAGAGAAAAAAAAATACGAACTCTCTCTCTCTCTCTCTCTCTCTCTCTCTCTCACACACACACACACACACACACACACACACACACACAAGCGCGTGCGCGCGAAGATACCTTCAACACACTTTTAATGAAACAGTTGAATTTCAAATAAGCTGAGAACGTTGGTAACACTACAAAACAAACTACAGTGGACACAGTATGGCAGCAAATGACAGTGGAACCAGGAAAATGCGAAGTTTTTCAGAAAAGAGTGGAACCTTTCGACCTGGCTGCCGGAAAGAGACTGCTGTGGAGTAGCAAGTGCTGTAAGTACACCATTTTATAGCAAATAACGAACTGTTTTAAATCAGAAACGAAATGTTTTGTACATATGTAAGAAACCTAACCTTTATGTGTGAACAGAAACATGTAAATATTTCAGGACATGCCTTGTGACAAAGGCGAAACACGTATGGGTGACTTATAAAAATAAAACCATTCATTTGCAGTAGAAAAAGGCGTTTCCTTTAAAAACATTACAGTGAAATACATAATATTCAGCTGCTGCTCAAATGGCCACTGCAAGCAACGTACTCCATATTTTATTCAAAGGAAGACAAAAATATAGATCATACAGCAGTGATGACGTCTCCAATAGTAAGATACGTAGAAAATTAAGGACCGACCGAATATTATGTCATGTTTATGTTACGTCCAATTTCGGGCAAAACATTGGTTTCGGTCGCAATTTCAGTTATGGCCCGAAATCGGCCGAATCTTCCGCTTGGCGGAAATTAGCTTTCTTGAACTTACTGATGAAGTCCGATCGCATTCGGGATGGATTTGCTCAACAATAACGCATTAGCTCAGTTGAAGTTGCGCCGCTTAACTGATAGGAGTCCCTCCTCCTGCGTAAAAATTGTGGGTATTTTGTTGTTAAGCACATTATAAGCAATCGTATCTAATAGTGATATTCTTATAGTATGTTAGTAATAATCCAACTTGATCAGTATTGTACGCAATGGAACGGGTTATCGTATTATTATGTTTAAAGTTTTATCAATGAGTGTCGTTGAAAGCGAGCAGCTTTTTCTAATAATTAATATGGGTTTAGGAAACACTGATCATGTGGTACACACCTTTTCCTGTTCAGTTTGCGTAAATTTATGCTGACAACAATCATACTGTTAGTCGTAGTTGTGACTTTATATTTAGAAACACTTTCTGCGGCAGTCATTGAAGCTGCTATGTATTCAGGAATGCCAAAAACGGGGCTAGCAAAGTTATTTGTCGATCGAAAAAAACTGAAGTGAAGTTGGCAACATAAATCTATCGCTCTCAAGAACAAAATCCTAAATGCTACTTATGGAAGCAAACAAATGATTACTTTCTGCGTATTTGGTATTTTGGTAGTCATGTTTAGGCTCTGACATTTCGTAGTATCTATTTCGCTCGTTGTTGTATACCTACAAACTAAAGACATGTTTCTACAAGTAGGTACACAGGACAGTAGAAGTTTTGGTTGGTATACAGTAGTCTCGTTAATTCGAGGTGAACAGGACCGTAATCACATCGAACTATCGAAATTTTACGCGTGAAAAAGAAGAAAATCGACTTTGAAATAAATGTTAGTTTAAATGTTCGTAATCCTATGGGACCAAACTACGTTGGTTATCAGTCCCTAGATTCTATAACTACTTAAAGTAAGTTAAACTAACCTAAGGACAACACACACATCCACGCTCGAGGGAGGATTCGTACCTCCGACGCAGGAGGCCGCGCGACCGTAAAAGTGGCGCTCCAGACCGTTGGGCTACTCCCGCGCGGCTTGAAATATATATACGTGTAAAATATGAACTTTATTTTAAAAACTTTTTTTAAATAAAGTCTTTTTGTAAAAACAATAACTTTAAACTTTCTGTGTATTTTTCGTCATTAGTGGTGAACAAAACTTTGAAAATGAAACCTCAATCATTAATTTTGGATAAGTAATACGGGAGATATGGTTTATCCACAAAAAAACACCGTTGAGAAATAAGATATATGATGGACGATACGATTACCACTCTATTATCGTGATAATATACATTTTTTTTATTCGACAAATAATATTCTCTCTGACGATATTTTAAGAAACACCCAAAATTATTTGATATTTGAGTTTAACTTTGACAAACATACTGTTTCTTTGAACTTTTACCTCCTTAAAATAGTATTTTAATGTCTTTGCCATATTTTCATACTATCACCTGTCTTCCCGTGGTAGTTCGTCCTGTTTTACAAGTTTATATTTTCTTTACCTGTACTCTGACAACGTCAAATCGCCGTTATTCTCGAAAATATCTCTGAAATGTCGCCAGTTATAGAAATAACGTAACAGAGCATAGTTGTATTGAATATTCTCTTATACAAATACGTTTATTCAGTTTTGGTCTCAGATGAACAGTAAGGCGCTATAGTTCAATTAAATTTCCTGCTGTCAAAAGGAGATCACAATGCGCCTATTTTTAGTGTTACTAACCTACTTTTTGATCGAAACATTTGAAAAAGGGAGGTTCTGGTCGCTGGTGGCCAACTATTAAGTCTGCAATATTTGGTACCGATCGGTTGGACGACGCAACCTAAAACGTGGGAATACATTTTACGTAGAGACAGGTATTGTCAAATCACTATTACTTTTGCAAATATCTCTAAAAAGATGCGAGATATGAAAGAAAAACATAAAAGAGCATAGTTGTCAAGAATTTTCTTCTCTACAAATTAGTGTATCCAATTTTTGTGTCAGATCAGGGCTTGAAAGGAGTTCGCAATATAATGTTTACTTAATTTTTGCCTGTCATACAGCCTTGAGCATGTTTTATTATAAAAACCTAAGCTATAATTCTGCAGAAAACAAATTTATGTAATATTTTGTACCATTTCATTAGTCGATATAACATACTGTACTTATTTTCATATCTCTGATGTAAACCAAAGACTTTGTTTTATCTTTGGAGTGTGTTTTGCACTCGCAGTTGTTGCTTTTAAGGACTCGTTGTATGACTGTCGTGGAGAGCAGTCGTTATGTGATTATGGTAGAGTTGAGTCGATTAGTAGTAGTCGTGGTACTGTAGAGTTAGTCTGTCTCTGTGTGTGTTAGACTCGAAGAGTAAAAATTCAGAACGTTTAAACCAAGTCTCCAGATTGTAATTTTTGTATGGAAATTAATCTGTCTGAAATAAGGTGAAACTTGTATTTTCTATTGTTATGTGTGGTAGCCTGTATTCGAACTAGTGTAGTTGGTGTTTGTCTTCTTTTGCTAATGAATACTGTTTAGTGCAGCTTGCATTTATCATTTAACCCCGAGTCATTTTTTTCAGTTCCTCGTTCCTTTCACCAATTTGAATTGCAATCCGTTCTGATAATTGTTTCTTGTGACAGTGTTGCATAATTATTGTGTCTGTAAATTTATGTGCTAATTAGAACAGTTCAGTGTAGGCATTTTGTCACGATCAAATGGTTTATTAATGAGTGCAGGAAGTAGTTTGTTCATAAATCCAGTAAAGTTCATAGTTAGAGATTTTCTCAGTTTTAATTAAAGTTGAAATTTTTAAGTCAGTTAATGTTAGTAACAGTTAAAATGATTTGTCTGATCAGAAGAGATCACGTAAAGAGATAAGAAATACTTGCAGTGAGTGATACTTGAAATCTTTACCAGATTTGTATGACATTTTTTATTACGTTGAATCAGTACGGTAATTGTTATTCAGATAGGCACATTATCAAGTGCAGTGATTTTGGTATCCAATTAATCTCAAATATCTTTGTTTAACATCCTGTTTATTCAAGTGACAAATAAATATAACAGTAGTAGCACGCTGTTTTGTTGGCTCTC
Source organism: Locusta migratoria (assembly GCA_026315105.1). Taxonomy (NCBI): domain Eukaryota; kingdom Metazoa; phylum Arthropoda; class Insecta; order Orthoptera; family Acrididae; genus Locusta; species Locusta migratoria. The sequence goes on along the minus strand of CM048748.1, from coordinate 335,261,181 downwards.
GCAGTGGAAATGTGCATGTATAGTCTGGCTACTGGTATATGGTGCACGTTAACACATCTGAACATTTCATTTGCTCACATTGTTTGTCGCCCACGAGATTAATGTGTAGTTCAATTACGAGTTTAATTACTGTTGACTTATTAACGACTGTACAATTTAAAGTGTTATCCGTTGCGCATCAAACACAGCCACATACACGTAAGATTATGCATTCCATGTCAGTTGCAATTTATCCTAACAGAGCAAAGGAAGATACTAAGTCTCATTGCTTAGTCAAGTTATTTTGTAGCCAAAACCACAACAGAAAATTTATTTGTGAATTTTAGCGGGCACGGTCACTTAACACAAACAGTGACAAGTTTGTTCCCACACTCACACACATACTACCTTTATCATTCATTCATAAAAAAAAACCTCACACTACTTATAGGGTTAAGCCGTTATGTTCATTTAAATTTATAGCTGTCAAAAGGCGATCACAAAGGGCCAATTTTAGTGTTACTACCGCAACCTAAAGTGGTCAAAACAAAAACAAAAGCTCCATAAAAGCAATAGGTTGCATTTATTTATTCGTATGGCTTACATGATCATGTTACAGTCTTATTTGAAAATTTTCATACATAAAGAATTACATATACAAAACTATGTACAAATACGCATAATAAAAGCAAGCAAACAAACAAACAAACAAACCAGAGAAAATACTGTAATTGAATATCTAGGTCTCTTAACCACTCTACAGCTCTTGTTGTCACCAAATGCAACTCACTGACTCCTGGTTTTATATATATATAGCTGAAAACACGGCATTGCCCGGGTATTTATTTGTTTATTGCTGCCTGGAGTTAGTACTTCTCCTGCCCCTCTCTCTCTGTCCATCTTCTTTTTTCTAAAAATATGTTATCTTTATCGGAGAACATATAAGAAATAACGCTGTCTTGGATAATGTACAAAATTATAAGCGCATTGTTCAAGCAAAGAAAGATATAAGTCAAAACACAAATGACATAAAATTCGCACGATCTCATATTTATTCAGTTATATGTGGTAGAATTGTATAATTTTTCAGGTATGTATTCATTTGTATAAGTGCTGCATGTCTGAAAAATTTCTTGGGAATACAATTGGTGTTAAAGAAGTAATAGATTACTACTTGATGCGTGATTGGGCGGTTTTCTATGCACGTTACTATTTTATGTGTTCATACCTCATGAACTACAGGTCGCACTGTGCTACAATTTCGGAGACACATTCAACGATATGTGTGTACATTGCCTATAAAATTTCCTGCGGCTACAATTTGTAGTGTAGAAATTATAAATTGCAACGTCATGCTGTAGTTTTACTCCATAAACAGTGGGAAAGTAGTACGCCAGAAACTTTTTTCCTTTCATCATTTTACTATGGTTGCCAGCGAGAAAAAGTTGAATAAAGGTTTGAAATTATGTTTAAAGTTTGTTGCAAGTCGCTAAGTATTGTCATTCTCATACAGAGTATTTCAAAAGTCTCGCCGCACTATGGCAAGTTTCTTGCAACTCCTATCGTTTATGGAGTTATATCTCTTGAATCATGTGTCGTACGTGGTTCGTACTGCTACAGAAGATGTTACCTAACGTAAGGAATATGTGTACCAAATTTGGTTGAAATCGGTTCAGTGGTTTAGGAGAATATGAGCAGCATTGTCGTTTATAGCAGCAGTTTTCCGCCCATCTCATTGTTCATGACGTCATATCTCGTGAACTATATATCGTATGTGATTCTTAAAGCTATGGCGATCGTCCTCATGGATTGAAGCTTAAGTGTGCAAAATTTCATAAAGATTGGAACAAAACTGTAGATTTGTATTGTGATGATACTGCCGGCCCCCTCATCTCAATTTATCGTACGATACCGTCTGCATCGGATCCGGGATCGTGTGGTTCATTAGTGATGTATGTTGCGTGTGAAGTTACAAACGACAGCCTAGGAATCAGTGTAGGACAGTGTCTCAGTGATACTGTGATTAAAACAAGTGATAGAATTCATTAATTAAGAGAGTCATATATTTTCTTTCCAGACAGTTCTATAAAACAATAGTTGCGTCATTGTATGTTATTTCAAGACTTAGACAGACGAAATGTAAAATCTTTTGTAAAAAACAAAAAGAAATGAAAATTAATAGCATTGTATGTATGTTAGGCTCATAAACAAGTTGTGTAGACCATTTAATAATATTAATTAATTTAATAGTCGAGATTTGAATTTTATAATTCTCTGTATATATTGACTGACGTGGGCTTTTGAAATTATTTTGAGAATTGCCAAGATAATTGATAGTTCAATATATGTTAGGAACATGTATGATGTACTCGTTAACTAATTAATTGACATTAACATTTTGGTTTGTTGTCACACAAAAGGAGCATGAGTAAAACTTAAAAAGATAGGTGCAATCTAAAATTATTGTATGTATAGTTTTCATTTTATATTGTGATTATTTTTGTGTACATGAAATGTTTTTCTGTTATGTTTGTTAATTGTAAATCAGTATATTCAATTGTTATGAACAATGTGTAATGTAACGTCATTATTGCCGATGTTATATATTTGCCTCACCGCCTTGCGTGGTGGAGTTCGAGTTTTGTCTTTTGTCGAGTACTTTGGAATCTATGTCAGTCTGTGTTGTTGTGGTAATTTGCGTACGTTATTATAATGTTTTGGTCATGGTGGAAAATAAGTTTGATTCAAATTAAAGAAGAAGTGAAAAATGGTACATAACGAGTATTTATTTCCACCACGACGCCCCAGGAGAATAATGTTGCAGCGAGCAGAACCCCAATACATCGAAATTTTGAAAAGCTGAGTATTATGTTTGGAAGTGGTAGAAAGAAACTGTAATTACTTAAATAGTGTAGAAATGTTATAGTATGGAACACGTACAAACATACGGACACTCTGCTTTATATATTAGATACCAAAATAAATCGGCAATTTGACACTACGGTTGCAGTTGGGAATTGTACATGAGAATATGAGTACGGTTTGTGCGAGTGAAAGTCCCCTTGCTGTTTCTGACGCCTTCCGCGAGGGCTCAGAAGGCGCTGAACGCTGTAGAGCGCTGGCGGCTGTGCCCGCGCGGCCGCCCGCCCCCAGATAACCGGATTACCCTAATCGCGGCCGTATGGCGCGCGCAATAATGAGCCGATAAGCAGCGCTGCCTGCTGCTGCTGCTGCCGCCGAAAACAACCGCCGCGTTCACAATACTGTACTACCCGACTAGTATTCTCAATACTCGATTAATATGGAAATTCTCCACAGAGATGATAAATTATTATTCTAAAGAGGTAGATTGACTGGCCAGTACTGACCTTTTTGCTGTACTGCCGATAGTTAAACTCAGAAAAAAAAGGAAAATAACGAGGTTTCGGAACTGTGTTCCTTCTTCAGGTGGACAGAGGGGAGAAAAAAGGAATAGGAAAAGGAAAGGAAAGGTAATTCACGACCTAGGTCATGAGGATGGTGTTAGCATTGTGGAAGTCAGAGATACTGTGTACTAGTACTGGGCCTTGCCAAAGAGGATATATATATATATATATATATATATATATATATATATAACCAGAGAGAAGAAAAGAAAGGAAACAAAACAAAAGATAAGAGAAGAAAAGAAAGGAAAGAAGAGAAGAAAAGAAAAGATGCGTGAACTGAATGATGCTGAGGGGAGTGGGTGGAGGGGGGGTTCTAAAACGTTTTTGATTAACAGGGAAAGATGGACCCCCCCCACACACACACATTGAGAGAGAGAGACAGACAGACAGAGAGGGGGGGGAAGGGATAATTGATAGGTGAGTTGAGGATGGGAAAGGGGGAGGGATTAGCGTAGATTTAGGCCAGGGGGTGGCGGGAGGAGAGGATATGTCGGAGGGCAAGTTCCCACCTCTGTAGCTCTGGGGGATTGGTGTCCAAATGTTTGTAAATCTATCGGACCAAACTGCGTGGTCATCAATCCGTAGCTTACAAACTACTTAAACCTAGGTAAACTAACCTAACACACACCCATGCCCCAGGGAGGACTGGAACCTCCACGGCGAGCAACCGCGCGCTCCGCAGCGACACGCTTTAGACCGCTCGGCTACTCCACCGCGGCGGATTGGTGTCACTTGGCAGTATCCAAATGGCACGTGTGGTGTAACACGTGCCAAGGTCCCTGGAGTCATACTGGAGGGCATGCTCTGCCACAGGATATTGTGTGTCCCCCAGGCGAACAGTCTGTCTGTGACCATTCATCCGTTCAGTATTCACAATACTGTCGTTTTCACGAGCAAATGAATAAATAAATCTCTTCGCAACCGCCATTATGTTTGCCTCATGTAATGACACTTGACTGTAGAATAGAGCAATGGTCCTAAAAATTTTTAGACCAGGGACAACAGTGTTTTCTTCTATTGTGAGCGAGGATTACAAGCGACACCGCCTAGAAAACAAGGCCTCACAACTGGCCATGCCTACGTTACACCGACAGGCAGCGGCCGCCAGCTGACTGGCTGGCCGCTGAGGCACGCCCACCACCTCGTAGCGGCCGTCCAGTCAGCATGCGTTCGCAGTCTTTTCACGGCAGACGAGAAACACTTGGTGCGTTGTAAGGCCTTGTCTTCTAGGTGGTGTTGTTGCAAGGAGCGCGCGCGCACACACACACACACACACACACACAAACTAACTAACTAACTAACTAACTACATACAGGGAATACTTTAATATTCGGACACCATGATATTTTAACCTTGTAGCATCATAACTTTATTCCTAACAAAACAAACAAAACATATGGCCAAGTATTATATTGCGTGATGTGTCTTGTATAGAATAGGATAAACTTTATTAATTTTCATAAGTTCTTTAATAATACGATTTAAATACAACTCGGTCCTATACTGACGTTACTTTAATATTCAGACACTCTGCAGAACTAATTATTACCAGACAAACTTTTGTGGAACATGAATCTATCAATATCTTGTCGGGTGGCCAGCTTGTTTTATCACTTCTTTCCAATGCTGCGGAATACTCCAAATAATCTTTCTTAAATAATCTGGATGTAGACCGTCCTTGTTTTTATCGACGTTTCGGAGTTTGTTTGGAACATACTAGTTTTCTTTTTTTCTTTTTTAATACGTCGCTCGAGTTCCCCCATCCGTTCTCAATAGGGTTTAGATCTGGTGATGGAGGTGGTGGTTGTACGACTTAGGGGCAATTATACAACAAATATTCCTGCACTATTAGAGTCTTATGTTTTGGATTATTTTCCTGGAAAAACTAGATTTTTTTATATCCCCATGGTTTCAGCACTTTTCCGTAAACTGTTCTTTAATATTGTGGCGCTTCTTTTTTTTTTTTTTTTTTTTTTTTTTTTTTTTTTTTTTTTTTTTGCTTTACGTGGAGATACACATTATTATGACAAATGCAATAATAAGTTTTTTTACATCAAAATCAACAATAGGAAAGATGGTAAGTAAATAACAATTAGCGCAGTGTTAATATATGTTTCCATTATTGTTCGACATTAAGCTTCAATGATTTAATTAAGTTTGTTAGAAGACCCTAGTAATGACCAAATGATAATCAATTTGACTTGACAGAAGCGCTATAAGATGCTTATATATTATAAATATTATAAATACTGCCGAATACCAATACTCCCGGCCCAAATGTCGATATACAGCCCCACAAAAGAACACTCCGGGGAGTAGCCGAGCGGTCTGAAGCACCACGTTCCGGATCGCACGGTCTCCCGCGTCGGAGGTACGAATCCTCCCTCGGGCATGGATGTGTTTGTTGTCTTTAGGTTAGTTTAAGTAGAATGAAACTTTCACTCTGCAGCGGAGTGTGCGCTGATATGAAACTTCCTGGCAGATTAAAATTGTCTGCCGAAACCGGGACTCGAACCTGTGACCTTTGCATTTCGCGGGCAAATGCACTACCGTCTTAGCTATCCCGACACGACTCACGATCCCACCTCACAACTTTGGAAGGTAGGAGGCGAGGTACTGGCGGAAGTAATGTTGTGAGGCGGGATCGTGAGTCGTGTCGGGAGAGCTCAGTCGGTTGAGCGTTTGCCCACGAAAGGCAAAGGTCACAGGTTCGAGTCTCGGTTCCGGCACAGAATTTTAATCTGCCAGGTAGTTTAAGTAGTTTGTAAGTCTAGGGGCTGATGACCAAAGTACTTTGGTCCCACAGAATTACAAACATTTGATTTTCAAGAACACTCCCGCCTCCTTGCTTTATAGTCGATTTAATAGGTGTGACTGTAAATTCTTAATTCTTCTTCCGCCACACAATTCTTCATACATCCAACCCAAAACATTAAATTTAGTTTCGTTGGCAAAAATGACGTCGTTCCGGCATATTCCGTCCTTCGTAATAAACTTCCTAGCAAAGTCCAATCTCTTCTTTAGATTCCGTTCATTCACATACGGTCTCTTCCTGCCCACTCTTCCAGTGTAACCACTTTCTTTCAATGCTCTATGAATGGTTTGAGGATGTTTTGTTGCCAGTCTCGTGTAGAAGCTCAGTTGCCAATCTGGATGCACTGAGTGTAGGATCCTTCTTTATTTTACGCGTTAGATTCCTCTCGTCACGTTCATCCTACGTCTGTGGCTGGCCCTTTTTGCGGTATATATGACAATTAACACCAATGTTAATGCTCATGCTAGGCTTCCCTGAAAATTAATGTACATGTATTACCTACTCAGCAGCTCAAGATCCTTGAATGTAAACTCCCAGCTGCATCGCTATATCTCTGTAGTGTTTACTTAACCAAAACCTTTTAGTGAAAACAATAAATTTGCAGAATATTACACAGTTAGCTCGTGTGTTTCATTCAAAATTTATTTTATTTTATTATGATGGCCGGTTCTGTTCTGTATGGATCATCATCAGATCAGACCTGTAAAGACAAATATGTGCTGCACAATTGTTCCTCTTTTAGAGACATGAACTGATGATGATCCATGTAGATCAAATTTGTCATCATAATAAAATAATCAAAATATTATATGCGACCTTGATTGCTTGAAGTATTATTCAATTTTTTTAGATCGCTGCTATCTTCCTTAGGAACAATGTTCCATAACATATTAGTTTCAATAGTTTATAACACTAGAAAATGATGACCACAGTAATTTGGTCCCATACATTTACAAACATAGAAATATTTGAACACTGATATAATATGTAAACCTCAGAGGGAAGTCAGTACATTCCGTGCTCTTGTACGTGCGTGAAAAGTGCTACAGATATCATTTCTGAGTTTAAACCAGGGTTCATTAATCAACCAGCTACGTCATACGACACTACCACGTGACAATATACTGCGGTACCACCACAGTCTAACATATACAGTCACGACACTCCCGCAGATTTTTGTTATACAATGCGACAGCAGCGCTCCAAGCGGCCGGTAAGCTACGTTTCTGAATACAATATTGCATGAGTGCGAATAGTATCGTTTATATTGATTTTAACATACTTTTTACACCAGGAAACGTATGTAGTGTCATAAAAAAGGCAATAATTTAAAAATAGCTCCAACTTTGTCTTTCTTAGGTTTCCTAAGATCCCTGACACGATACGAAACGGTACATTACAGCACAGTTTATTTACTATTATCTTGTAACCTACAAGCTTTTACTGAATAATCTCATCTAATATTAAAATTAGAAAAATGGCTAGGAAACACCAGAAGACCTGCCCTTTGGCAGAAAGACGTCGCTTTTCTACTCAAGAACGTCAACACTTCTTCACTACAATTTCAGTAAAATCTATGAGGGTGGAACGTAGGAAACGAATACAGAATGTAATAACTACAGTATTTAACACAATAAATCAGCCGTCACAACTGTAGCTGAAAAATAAAGTCACAGACCTGACAAGAAAACGGAAAAAGCAATCAAACTTTGTCAACAAAGAAGAACCCAATTCTACAATTGTTGCTACAGTTTAACCACAAACGGCAAGAATCTTCAAGGCATTGTCTTCTTAAGCTAAAGTAATCACACTCAAAGGAATATGCGCGTATAAGAAAGACGAGTGAAGCCTACAAATGTGCGAATCATTAGACGTCATACCGAAATGACACATGTCAAAAAGCACTTTGTCATAGGAAGAACACACCGTAATAGAAATTTATGTTTGTCTTATGTTTATACTCCACTTACTTCCAGCGGAAAAAGCTGCAAATATACACGTATTCGTAAGTATTGGTTCATGACGAAGTTCTTCGTTATTCCACTCAATCAGTTAAATTCGGCTGTTTTTACATTAGTTTCCGTATTATGTATGTCTGTTGATATTTTATTAATGTCTGTAACAAAAAATTATACTTAGATTAGATTAGATTGGATTAATACTTGTTCCTTAGATCATGTATACGACATTTCGTAATGATGTGGAACGTGTCAGTTTAGTAAATTTTGTCTATACTTGACAATCTATATTTTAAGAATTTTTTTGTAATTTTTTTTAATTTATTTTATTTTTTATTTTTTTTATATAATTTTTTTTATGTTTTATCTAAAAATTCATCTACATTGTAGAAGGAGTTGCCATTCAGAAATTCCTTTAATTTCTTTTTAAATACTAGTTGGCTATCTGTCAGACTTTTGATGCTACTTGGTAAGTGACCAAAGACTTTTGTGGCAGCATAATTCACCCCTTTTTGAGCCAAAGTTAGATTTAACCTTGAATAGTGAATATCATCCTTTCTCCTAGTGTTGTAGCTATGCACACTGCTATTACTTTTGAATTGGGTCGGATTGTTAATAACAAATTTCATGAGTGAATATATATATTGTGAAGCTACAGTGAGTATCCCTAGATCCTTAAATAAATGTCTGCAGGATGCTCTTGTGTGGGCTCCAGCAATTATTCTGGTTACACGCTTTTGTGCAATGAATACTTTTTTACTCGATGTTGAATTGCCCCAGAATATGATCCCATATGAAAGCAGTGAATGAAAATAGGCGTAGTAAGCTAATTTACTGAGATTTATATCACCAAATTTTGCAATGACTCTGATAGCATAAGTAGCTGAACTCAGACGTTTCAGGAGATCTTCAATATGTTTCTTCCAATTCAGTCCCTCGTCAATGCAAACACCTAAAAATTTTGAATATTCTACCTTAGCTACAGATTTATGTTCAAAGTCTAAATTTATTAATGGTGTCATGCCATTTACTGTATGAAACTGTATATACTGGGTTTTATCAAAGTTTAATGAGAGTCCATTTGTAGAGAACCACTTAATGACTTTCTGGAAGATATCATTTACAATTTCATCAGTTAATTCCTGTTTGTCAGGTGTGATAGCTATACAAAAAGTACTAGCTTAGCATCTTCATGTATGTAGAATGGCAAGTCATTAATATATATTAAGAACACTACTATCTATTTTATTAATTACGCACACAAATAATGATAAACAAACATTGCTCCTTCGGCATCTTGCCAACCGCTAGGAGCGCTAGTGTCGTTGCAACTGTCAGTTGGTAACAACTTTCGCAGCAGTGAGCGTCGCGACTGTATATGTTAGACTGTGGTACCACTTCAGAAAAAAATTGTGTCAATTGGCTGGCTGCGAAATCTCGAGTACCTCCGCTGAGCAGTTAGGAAGACACCTCCCGGCCGCGGTTAGCACAGTCCGGAAGCAGGCCTCGGGCAGGTCGGCGTTGCATCAGCCGCTCTTCCTTTTCCTCTCGCCGGCCTTTCCACGCGCCGGGCAAGTGGGTTAACGAACGCGTCATCACCCGCGTGCCGCTGCCTCTGATGGCGACGTTCTCTCCAGGCACGTCGCCGTCCCTCTCCTAGAACACTCACTTGCTTCACTTCTAAATAACTTGCACTTACACGCTTCATATCTTTCTGTGCTCACAGTTTTAAAGTTTTCAAGTGTGCAAACTTCCGTAACATTTGCCACTGAAGGTCAAAAAAATCTAGATTGTTTGGGCGTGTAATATTCCTTCTTAAGCCGGCCGCGGTGGCCGAGGAGACTGAGGCGCTCCAGTCACGGTCTGCAAGACCACTACGGTCGGGGGTTCGAATCCTCCCCCCCCCCCTTGTTCCGTCCTTACTATAAGGTAGTTGATAAGTCCCATAAGCTTAACAAACATTTGATCATTTTTCCTTCTTAATTACTCACTGCACAGTCTACGTTTCGACCTTCCTGCGCCGCGGTGGAGTAGCCGAGCGGTCTTTAAGGCGCCTCACTGCGGAGCGGTTCCTTTCGTAGGGCACGGCCGATTTCCTTCCCCATCCTTACATAAAAACTCCGAGCGTTAGTTCCGTCTCTGATGACCAAGCTGTTAACGGGGCGTTAAACCCTAAACTTCCTTCCTTTTGCCATGGTAGAGTAGCCGAGCGGTCTAAGACGCCTCGCGGCAGAGCGCGCGTTGCTCGCCGTCGGAGGTTCCAGTCCTCCCTGGGATATGGGTGTGTGTGTTTTTGTCCTTAGGTTAGTTTAACTTAGTGTAAGTAGTTTGTAAGCTACGGACTGATGACTACGCAGTTTGGTTCCATAGATTTACAAACATTTGAACATTTTTTTTACCTTCCTGTTGCGATTAAAAAAAAAAGTTCAGATGTTTGTAAATCTATCAGATCAAACTGCTTGGTCATCAGTCCGTAGCTTGCAAACTATTCAAACCAAGGCAAACTAACCTAAGGACAACATACACACCCATGCCCCAGGGAGAACTCAAACCTCCGACGGCGAGCAACCGCGCGCTCTGCCGCGAGGCGCCTTAGACCGCTCGGCTACTCCACAGCGGCAAAAGGAAGGAAGTTTAGGGTTTAACGCCGCGTTAACAGCTTGGTCATCAGAAACGGAGATAACGCTCGGAGCTATTGGGTAAGGATGGGAAAGGAAATCGGCCGTGCCCTTTGAAAGGAACCCTCCCGGCATTTGCCTGGAGTGATTTAGGAAAATCACGGAAAATCTAAATCAGGATGGCCGGAGGTGGATTTGAACCACGGTCCTCCGGAATGCGAGTCCAGTGCGTTACCATTGCGCCACCTCGCTTGGTCTGTTGCGATTCTCTTTCCGCACAGATTACAAAATGGCAGATATAGAAATAACTGACATAGGGATACACAAACAAAATCGTCGAAAAGAGGAAAGGCTACTGGACCTGATGGAATACCAATTCTATTTTACACAAAGTACGCGAAGGAACTTACCCTTCTTCTTGCAGTAGTGTACCGTAGGTCTCCAGAAGAGCGTAGCGTTCAGAAAGATTGGAAGATGGCGCAGGTCATCACTGTTTTCATGAAGGGACGTCGAACAGATGTGCAGAACTATAGGCCTATATATGTAACATCGGTCAGTTGTAGAATTTTGGAACACGTATTATGTTAAGTATAATGACATTTCTGGAGACTATAAATCTGCCCTGTAGGAATCAGCATGGGTTTCGAAAAAGGGGTTCGTGAGAAATTAAGCTCGCGCTATTCGTCCACGACACTCAGCGGGCCATGGACGCGGGTTCTAAGGTAGATGCCGTGTTTCTTGACTTTCGCAAGGCATCTGATACAGTTCCCCAAAGTCGTCTAATGAAAAAAAAAAACTGCTCATTTAGTACGAGGTCTGTTCAAAAAATTTCGGAAAGTTGTCCACAAAATTTTTCTACGGTCATTTTATCCATACTGGAACTTGCGAACTCCGCGGCCATTAATAATTATTGGTGAATAACTCAACCAGCCTTACATGCTTTTAAAAATGTTTTATTTCTAAGCCATTACAGGTTTCGGGCTACGTTGCACATCTTCCGATGGCTACGTATTCTTTACGTATTTCATTTCTGTCAGTGGCATGTCATCTGCTTGTTTGAGTTCTGCTGGATGACGAACTTCTTCTGTTAATGTTCATCGGACATTTTTTCATGTTATAAATACTGCTGTATTTCAATAAGCGCATACACTGTAACTATATTATCATGGCACACTTCAGAATACCTGTCTATTCAGTATTCTGAAGTGTGTCGTGATAATATTGTTATAATGATAACACAATAAAGTTATAATCCAACTTTCTCAACAATTTATTGGCACAGCATAGTTCAAAAATATACAGTTAACAGAAGTCCTACGCAGGCGTAGTCTTCATCGGCAAGGCAATGCAAACTCGTATCAAGTCCAAATAAACACGAGCAGGAGGTTCCAGTTCACTGACAAGTCCTCGTGACACCAAAGTTTCAGCACGAAAAGTAGTCATTCGTCCTGGCGAGTGAAGGTAAACATCACTGGCGGAGGCAAGAGTACACTGGACTGCTTAGCCTAGTGCGGCGGCCTGTATCAACACCGCCTAGGAGACAAGGCCTCACGACTGGCCCGCGGCCAGCGGGAATTACAGGCTCCAGCGCAGGCGTCATGCCGCGTAAGCAAGGTAGTTCCGAGCCGGAGCGATCGCTAGCTCAGTGGCTGGCCACTATGAGGCAGTGGGGTGAGCCCCAGCAGCCGGCCAATCGCCTAGCGATCGCGCCGGCTCGGAACTACCTTGCTTACGTGGCATGATGTATGCGCTGAGGCCTGTCTTTCTCGCCAGGGACGCGACTGACCGTGCCTACGTCACACCGAGCGATTGCTAGCTGACTGGCCGGCCGCTACGAGGCGGTGGGCATGCCCCAGCAGCCAGCCAGTCAGCTGGCGGTCGCGGCCTCTCGGTGTGACGTTGGCACGGCCAGACGTGAGGCCTTGTCTTCTAGGCGGTGTTGCCTATATTCAGTTCGGACAGTTCGGGTCAGAGCCTGTGATGGCGCCACGGACGCCTAGTGTATAAAGCTCTGTATGGGGAGAGTATGGCCAGCCTGCCAGCGGCAGCCATGCTGGGCCTATTCCGCTGCTGCTTACACGCCGACCGCTACAACGTTCTCAGCGCTTAACAATATTTATCCACCGATTATGAGAAAACTATTCAATGAAAAAATTTAATTTTTTTTCACGTGTTATAGTGTGATCTATTCGATCCATAATGATCTTATTTTGTATTCATTATTAGCTATAGTTTCCGTGCTACATCAAATTAAGTAAACTACTGCGCAAAATTTTGAAGACTTTGTAGAGGAAAAATCGCATTGCGTAGACTTTGCTTATTGTCGATTTTAGCACATACAATGCTGCGGACGAAATATAGATAAAGTATCGAAATGATATTTACGGTTGAGAGCAGAACGATAACTCTTTTTCATTCTCGAGATACAGAGTGTTATATCCGACGGACAGATGCGGCAACTTCGCGTAGTTCTGTCCATGCGGACCTGACTGCTCTACGAAATACTTATCGTCCGAGTTTAAGAAAACTGGTTTGTGGCTCCAGATCTGAAGAGTTCACCTATACATTCAGATTGACCTATACGTAGCCAAATATTCCAATAGACCGCGAACATGTCGTCATCGGAGAACAGTGTAAATTAAGCAAACAATTGAGATCATGGATAAGTCTTTATTGAGTAATTTCTTGCGTATTATGTACTTATATCTTACATGAACTACGAAAAATGCAAGGAGATACCCACTACATGACTTTTACCAGAAACAGAAATTAAAGGTGCCTTTACAACGGCAATTACATTTGAAAGTCTAATATTTGTCTTGTTTCAATTATTTGTTTCCTGTAATGATACACTTAACCCACGAAAACGAATGAGAAAACCTTGCTTCAGGAACTGTATATTAATTTCATATGTATACGGGTATCCAGTTCACTCACGAATATGTCAAAAATTTGTGTATTTTCGGCAACTACCTGCAGATAAAATCATCGACGCGTGAATAATTTAACCTGACGACATTAATTATGCAGGAATTTTCTTCACAAATTCATTCAAGTTAAAAATATATAGGTATCTGCTGCGTGATCCATTCGTCAGTGAATCTTTAATCTATTGATTTACATTATCAATTAAAATCATCACAGTCCAAGAACCGAAGTTCGCTTCTGGACTCCTAGATTTCTCTGACGACTTTCATCAGCCAGACTGTTCATCTTCCTGTATTCCTGATATCTAATGGAAGTACTATAATGTTTACCTCTTGTCTTCGCTTCTTAAAAACACCCAAGAGCACAACACTGTGGCATTATTCAAACCAAAACATACGAGTATTCACAAGACTTCTCATGGCAGCCAAGCAACGTATAGGACCGCGCCTACTTCTTTCCGCTACAGGCCGCTTAGTTGGCTTAGTGACGGCTGCTGGGTTGTCGGCCGGTGGCGGCGTGGTAGCGCATACCACAAATATATTTACAGTTTAAGTGCTTATTTCAATGCAGTAGTGTTTATAACACGAGAAAATGGCAAATGAACACCGACAGAAAAGTTCCCCATCCAGCAGAACTTAATGAAGAAGAGACGACATGTTACTGGTAGAAATAAACATTCATGAAACTGTAGCCATCTGAAGATGGGGCTAGGTAGCCCGAAACAGTTAATGGTTTTAAAATATGGCGTTATTCATCAACAAAAATTTGGCAACACTGTATGCAACGAGGGTCATCTCTTAATTTCCGCCGGCCGCGGTGGCCGAGGGGACTGAGGCGCTTGAGTCACGGTCTGCACGGCCACTACGGTCGGGGGTTCGAATCCCCCCCCCCCTCGGGCATAGATATTTGTGCCGTCCTTAGTCTTAGCTAGTTCATAAGTAGTTTGTAAGATTAGGGACTGATGACCCCGTATTTAAGTCCCATAAGTTCTACAAACATTTGAACACTTTTCTTAATTTCCGTCCCGTCATTTTTGAAGCACGTGAACAACTGTAACACCGAGTACGAGTTATCACTCAATATCCCAGGCTTCCTGCAGCATTTGATGTGTGTTTTCATAAGTTTCACGTAAAATTAAAAGCAGACGCTTTGTTCCTCTAATTCTATGTCTAAATTCGTGAAGTGCGTTCTATCCAGCACAACTCTGAACAATAAGAGACACACACGAATGACACTTCCGGCAGTTACACATTCAACACACGAGTGTGCAAGGGTGCCAACCGCATTTCGCCCAAACTCTCCACTTGTGTCAAATCAGGAGTTTCCCGGAATATTTTGAACAGACTTCGTAAACGCATGTTGCAAACGTTCTAATTGTTAATGATCACGTCTAGCAATTTAATAGAGGTAATCAACACAGCTTGGTTCCGAATGGGCGTTAAACTGTAGATCCCCCTACAACTGGCTGGGTAACAGGACCATGCCTACTAAAGCACTGAGACGTTCAAACCAATCTTCTCATTGTTGACTGCTTCACCTTTAATTTACAAGTGTGGCCGCGGTCAGGCATAATGAATATTCGATAATCACTTTACAACAATGACCTTTTGTTATGAGTTACTTTTCTGCAAACATCACAGTTTTCCGTATTCCACTAATACAAATAGTCCTCATGTGGCTAAATATACACACAATATTAATGGAAAAACCGTTTGACGATTTCGCTTTGGCTTATGACTGATATTATGGTTCATCCGGTTGGCAGTCATTCTCAAGATGTCGTTTGATCTGCTTCTCAAGAGTGGAATAGATATTATCGAAGGGAATTTCGTTTACTCTTTGAATATTGTCATTTTCTAGAAAGACAAAACCTTCGCACTTCGCCTGAATTCATCACTTTTCCTGTTGCCACAGTTCGATGGAGAGTCTGCGAAATAAGAAGTTCTTCTGATTAAAATATTGAGTGCGCGTTTTCCTTCTCGTTTGAAACTTACCGAAACTGGGATTCATCTTCCCTCTCAAAAACAAGCGCAGCACGAGGTCATGATTATAGCTTTTCACAAACAGACAAATGCATGGCTCTCTGTAAACAGCCTTAAAAATGAAATAAAAAGGGAACCACATGAGAAGTCGGCTGAAACGTTACGGTTGTTTATACGCAGTTCGCTTTACAGCGCGGCCAAAATACTTGACCTACTACCAAGTGTTAAGTGCTCTATCAATTTGCTCAACAATTGAGCTGCCTCCGGATCATGTTACTGACAAAAAATGAATACCAACAACGTGTTATTTTTTATGTTTTTTTTTATCTTAGTTACGAAATTAGCTCGCCAAATAGCTTCAGCTATTTTCATTAACACGAATTCGCAGTTAATTTATACTTCAGCCTCAATGGAATGGTCATTATTTGGCAGTGACACTCTTTTAGTGATACGGTACATCTCGAACATAAGCTGTACTACATCGAGGTCGACCATGGACAAATGACCGAGAACTGTTGTTTGTGCATGACGAAGAAACACATTACTCGAAAGGAAGTGAACTTAGAGACAATATTGTAGGAAGGGAAGAGAAAGTAGATGAAGAGGAAATAGGAGATACTATACTGAGAGACCTAAGTCGAAGCAAGGCCCCTGGAGTGGACGACTTTTCCTCAGAACAACTGAAGTCTCTGGGAGAGCCAGCCACGACAAAACTATTTCACATGGTGCGTAAGATGTATGAGACCGAGGAAATACCCTCAGACTTTAAGAAAAATGTTATAATCCCCATTCCTAACAGAGCAAACGCAGACAGATGTGAAAATTACAGAATCATCAGTTTAATAAGTCATGGTTGCAAAATATTAACACGAATTATATACAGAAGGATGGAAAAGCTGGTAGAAGCCGACTTCGGGGAAGATCAATTTGGATTCAAAAGAAAGGTAGGAACACGGGAAGCAATACTCACCTTATGACTTACCTTAGAAGATAGATTAAGGAAAGGCAAACCTACATTTCTAGCTTTTGTAGATTTGGAAAAAGCCTTTGACAGTGTTGATTAGAATAGTCTCTTTCAAATTCTGAAATCAGCAGGAGAATAATATAGGGAACGGAAGGTTATTTACAACTTGTACAAAAACCAGACAGCAGTTATCAGAGTTGAACGGAAAGAAAGGGGTGCAGAAGTTGCGAAGGGAGTAAGAAAGGGTTGTAGCCTTTCTCCAATGTAATTCAATTTGTACATTGAGCAAGCTATAAAGGAAAAGTTAGTAGAGATTCGTGCGTCTATAAAAAGATCGATGCGTGAAGCATACAATAATTATCACAGCCATACCTTAGCAAAAGATCTTTCCGAGAACCCGAAAAAATTCTGGTCCTATGTAAAATCGATAAGCGGGTCAAAGCCCACTGTCCACTCACTAGTTGATCATTCCGGGGCGGTAATAGAAGAAAGCAAACGGAAAGCTGAAGTTCTAAATTTAACCTTTAAGAAATCTTTCACGCAGGAGGACCGCACAAATATACCATCATTTGATCAACGTACTAATTCCGAAATGGGGGACATAGCAATAGGTATTTCCGGTGTAGAGAAGCAGCTGAGAGAGCTAAATACGAAAAAGTCTGCTCGTCCGGATGGAATACCAGTTCGGTTTTACAAAGACTATTCTGCGGCATTGGCCCCCTACTTAGCTTGCATTTATAGCGAATCTTTATTTCAGCGCAAAGTTCCTAGTGATTGGAAAAAAGCGCAGGTGACTCCCGTGTATAAGAAAGGAAAGAGAACTGACCCATACAATTACAGGCCAATATCGTTGACATCGGTTTCATGTAGAATTTTGGAGCATATTCTCAGTTCGAATATAGTAAATTTTCTTGAAACGGAAAAGCTTCTTTCCATGAACCAGCACGGGTTTAGGAAACATCGTTCATGTGAAACTCAGCTTGCCCTTTTCTCACATGACATCTTGCGAGCCATGGACGAAGGGCAACAGGCGGATTGTGTTTTTCTCGACTTCAAAAAGGCGTTCGACACGGTGCCACACTGCAGACTGCTAACGAAGATACGAGCTTATGGAATAGGTTCACAGATTTGTGACTGGCTGGAAGACTTCCTAAGTAATAGAACGCAGTACGTTGTTCTCGACGGCGAGTGTTCATCAGAGACGAGTGTATCGTCAGGCGTGCCCCAGGGGAGTGTGATAGGACCGCTATTATTTTCTATCTATATAAATGATCTGATGGACAGAGTAAGTTGTAATTTGCGGCTGTTTGCTGATGATGCTGTGGTGTATGGGAGGGTGTCGTCTGTAACTGACTGTAATAGCATACAGGTTGACTTAGACAAAATTTCTAGTTGGTGCGAAGAATGGCAGCTAGCTCTCAATGTAGAAAAATGTAAGGTGATGCGCATGAGTAGAAAAAACAATCTTATAATGTTCGAATACAGCATCAGTAGTGAGCTTCTTGATGCGGTCGCGTCGTTCAAATATCTAGGCGTAACATTGCAGAGCGATATGAAATGGAACGAGCATGTAAGGACAGTTGTGAGTAAGGCAGACAGCCGACTTCGGTTTATTGGGAGAATTTTGGGAAGATGTACTTCAGCTGTAAAGGAGACCGCGTATAAAACGCTTGTACGACCACGTCTTGAGTATTGCTCAAGTATTTGGGACCCGCAGCAGATCGGTTTGAAGGAAGACATAGAGGCGGTTCAGAGGCGAGCAGCTAGATTTGTTACCGGTAGGTTCGACCAATGCGCGAGTGTCACGGAAATGCTCCGGCAACTCAATTGGGGATCGCTGGAAGAAAGACGACGTTCTTTTCGTGAATTTCTGTTAAGTAAATTTAGAGGGCCGGAATTTGAAGCTGAGTGTAGTACGATCTTGCTGCCGCCTACTTACATTTCGCGTAAAGATCACAAAGACAAGATAAGAGAAATTAGGGCTCGTACGGAGGCATATAGGCATTCTTTTTTTCCTCTTACAATTTGGGAGTGGAATAGGAAAGGAAATGCCTAGTAGAGGTACAGTGTACCCTCCGCCACGCACCTTACGGTGAATTGCGGAGTATGTATGTAGATGTAGATGTAGAAAGCAAAGAGAAATTTGGAGAGAGAATTAACGTTCAGGGCGAAGAAGTCAAAACATTGCTGATGACATTGTTATTCTGTCAAAGACAGCAAAGGACCTGTAAGAGCAGTTGAATGGAATGGACAGTGTGTTGAAAGGTGCATATAAGATGAACATTAACAAGAGCACAACGAGGGTAATGGAGTGCAGTCTAAGAAAATCAGGCGATGCTGAAGGAATTAGATAAGGTAACGAAGCAATAAAGAAGGTAGATGCGTTTTGTAACTTGGGCAGTAAAATAACATAAGATGGTCGCAGTATAGAGGATATAAAATGCAGAATGACAACGGGAAGAAAAAAGTTCGTGAAAAAGAGAAATTTGTTAACATCGATTATTAATGTAAGTGTAAGGTAGTATTTTCTGAAGGCATTTATGTGCAGTGTTGCCTTGTACGGTAGTGAAACATGAACGATGAAAATAGTTCAGACAGGAAGAGGATAGAGGCTTTTGAAATGTGGTGCGACAGAAGAATACTGAAGATGAGGTGGGTGGATCGCGTTACTAATGAGGAGGTACAGAACAGAATTGGGGAGAAAAGGAATTTCTGGCATATCTATTGATAGGACACATTCTCAGACATCAAGGAATATGAATTTAGCATTGGAGGGAAGTGTGTGGGGTAAAAATCGCAGAGGGAGACCAAGAGATGAATACAGTAAGCAGATTCAAATGGATGTAGGGTGCCGTTCAGATGTGGAGATCAAGAGGCTTGCTCAGGATAGAGTAGGGAGGAGAGCTGCATCAAACCAGTCTCTGGACTGAAGAGCACAACAACACTACCACATGTTTTTAAATGGAACCTTATTCGCAAACGCGAATTTTTCTGTCCTCTGTTGTATTTGGTATGGATGCACTAGTAATTAATAACATAACGGGACTGGAGCCCTTATTTCCCACTTTTCGCGAGCGTTGCCAGTCGACATATTATTTGGCTACTCGAGCACGTCTCCAGGAACTGCAATACTTGTCGCACTAACTTTTGTTTGCTCTAGAAGAACACTGAAGGCTTCACTATGAGATACTGCCTACCCTCCTGGTGAAGCAGAGGTCAAAAAAAAGGGGAGACCGCAGCTTCTCGAACACTGTGCATGGTGAGGCAGAGTAACCATCGTCGCGGTATTCCGATCGACGCGAGTCTGCCAACAGCGACGGAGAAACAATGCTGTAACTTTGATCTCAGTAGCAGCCGCGGCCAGAGGATACTCGTAAACTTGGCAATATATATGTGCACTCTTTAATTGTTTCCAGCTAAACTATATGACTTAAATTATGTCAAAATGCATTCTGAGATCCGCGCTTCATCATGCTACAGATCAGTAACTATGAGCAAGTGTATGTTGTCTCATACAGGAAGATTTTTGCAACAGCCAAGTGTAAACTACTGGGCCACAGAAATGGGCGCAAGTGGCCGAGGCAATCACCTTGCTTAACCACCATCTCCACAAACGCCTCAGAAGAGTTGTCCTTACAAGCAACAAACATGTAAATCAGAGTACATTGCCACTACAGACTGACAACTTTCTGACAAATTAAAAGTGTGTTCCGCACCGAGATTCGAGTTCGGTCTGTCTGTCTTTCGCGGCGAAGTACCTACTGAACTACGGAAACACAGCTCACGACCCACCCTCACAACTATCCGCTGGTACCTTCCAAATTTCACAGTTCTCCTGCATACATTGTTGGACGTGCACTACTGGAGGAAACGTTAATGCCGAAGCCTGGCTCAGCCACAACCTGCGAGGTTGTTTTCAGAATTTACTGCCCTGTAATGGAGCGTGTGCGCTAATTTAAATCTTCCTGATAGATAAAGGCTTTGTGGTCAGGCTGCGGTGAATTCTTCTGTACACAATATCCTTCCTTCCAAGGCATGACAGTTCCACAAACGACGCAGGAGAACTTCCGTGAGGTACTGTAAGAAGTGAAGCTTCGTAAAACTCGTTGCACATTATTGCTTCATCACAATTTGTATTAATCACAGTCAATTTCGGTCAGAGACCATTTTCCGGTAGAAAAAAATTTTGGTTGAAGCAATTTCGAAAAGTACAGCTGTGACAGTGACAGAAGCAGTTTCCCACGAAAGGTGACGATCTAACTCTACATCTTCATCCATACTCCGCAAGCCACCCGACGGTGTGTGGCGGAGTGTACCTTTAATACCACTATCGGTTCTCCCTCCTATTCCAGTCACGTATTGTTTGCGGAAAGAAAGATTGTCGGTATGCCTCTGTGTGGGCTCTAATCTCTCTGATTTTATCTTCATGATCTCTTCGCGAGATATACGTAGCTGCAAGCAATATACCGCTAGACTCCTCGGTAAAGGTATGTTCTCGAAACTTCGACAAAAGTCCGTACCGAGCGACAAAGCGTCTCTCCTGCAGAGTATTCCACTGGAGTTTATTGATCATCTCCGTAACGCTTTCTCGATTACCAAATGATCCTGTAACGAAGCGCTTTGCTCTCCGTTGGATCTTTTCTACTTCCTCTATCAACCCCACCTGGTATGAATCGCACACCGGTGAGCAGTATTCAAGCTGTGGGCGAACAAGTGCACTGTAACCTACTTCCTTTGTTTTCGGACTAAGTCTGGCATATGCTTTACCGACGATTGATTTTATATGGTCGTTCCATTTTAAATCACTCCTAATGCCTACTCCCAGATAATTTATGGAATTCACTGCTTCCAATTGCTGACCTGATATAGTGTAGCTAAATAATACAGGATCTTTTTTTTTCTATGTTCTCGAAGCACATTACACTTGTCTACATTGAGATTCAATTGCCATTCCCTGCACCATGCGTCAATTCGATGCAGATCCTCCTGCATTTCAATAAAATTTTCCATTGTTACAACCTCTCTATATACTACAGCATCAACCGCAAAAAGCCACAGTGAACTTCCGATGTTATCCACA
The DNA here is from genome assembly GCA_026315105.1 of Locusta migratoria. Taxonomy (NCBI): domain Eukaryota; kingdom Metazoa; phylum Arthropoda; class Insecta; order Orthoptera; family Acrididae; genus Locusta; species Locusta migratoria. The sequence goes on along the minus strand of CM048748.1, from coordinate 335,239,429 downwards.
AGGTCATTTATATATATCGTGAACAGCAACGGATCCACGACACTTCCCCGTGGCACACCTAACGATACTTTTACTTCGGAAGACTTCTCTCCATTGAGAATGACATGCTGCATTCTGTTGTCTAGGAACTCCTCAATCCAATAACACAATATTTCATGTTCAGTTGATTCCTGGTACTTACCTGCAACAAAGTTTGCCTGTAATTTCGGACGTTTATAAAGTGTTTTGTAACTGACTCCCCCCCCCCCCCCCACTCTCATACACATACACACACACACACACACACACACACAAAATGATGAAACGACAATACGTCTACCGCTCACAACAGTTTCGCTGTAGATGCCGAAAAATCGGTGCATCAGGCATGACCATGTATCAAATAAAGTTAGCATTAGAGATTTGCTTGTTACTATTTATTTTTATATGTGTGTGAGGTCTTATGCGACCAAACGTCGTGGTTATCAATCGCTTGACTTACACACTAATTACTTGACTAACTTATCTAACTTACTCTAAGGACAACACAAACACCCATGCCCGAGGGAGGATTCGAACCCCCGACCGTAGCGGCCGTGCAGACCGTGACTGGCGCGCCGTAGACCGCTTGGCGACTGTGGCCGGCTATTTATTTTGTCTGCAAGTCTCCCTTAATTCTCTTGCATCCAAAACTAAGCAATATGTTTTCTTAATCTCTATCTACATAAAAGAGAAAGGACACTCACTCACTGACTAAATACGAAATCTCGAAAACTACTTCACCTATGAAGCTGAAATTTGGCAGGAATAAAGTTTACAGGTAGCAAACGTCAGCTAAGAAATTATTTTGAGATAGATGCATGGCGGAGCATACTTCTCCTACAGAATCACGAAATCTACAGTTTCATTCCGATCTTAACGAAATTTCGCACGCTTGACCTTCAAACCAAGAGGAAGGTCACCGTCTACCTGAAGTTTCATACGGTGCATGGGGGAGGGTACCTTGCAACATAAAAATGGATCCCTAAATACCTTGCTCGCGCCATAACTTGAGAACGGCCCGACCGATTTCACAGATCCTTTTTTTGTTGTTTACGGAATTTCACAAAATGTATAATTTTGCTCCAATCTTCATGAATTTTTGCACATATGACCTTTAAACCAAAAGGAAGGTCACTGGGTACATAAATGTTTGTATTGTACATGATAGAGGGTATTTTGCAGAAAACTTTGCCGAGAGAGGGAAAGGTGGAAATGAACACAGAGATGGGAGAGAAAGATGGATGCAAAGAGAGGTGGGAAAGGGATGTGGACTACGAGAGTGTAAGATAAATAAATACCCGGGCAACGCCGGGTTTACAGTTAGTAGTCACATAAAAGACCAGCTAAGAGAAACATCAATCACGATACTCATCAAAAGGAAGTCTGAAGCTCCCTATAAAAAGGCTTATTCTTCGAACGTTCACCTCACTCACGACCTAGGGACACAATACCGCAACTTTTCAAACAAGAGACCCACATACACATAAAGCAGGAAGTTTAGGGACTAAAACAGACATGTCAGACATAACAGTCACAAACACAAACACTACTTAGACACCATAAGAAAGCCATCTTCTTTATTCGTTAAGACATGCTAGAAGTCAGATGAGGCAAAGTCCTGTAGTGCTTCAGAGGGACAAAAACAGAGATAACAATAGCGGTCAGTTCGTCATCGCATCTGATGACGGCTACGTGCTTGCTTGCCAAAATATTGTCCCCATTGGACACTAACACCCGACTGGAACGCTTACGTCATGAAATATATCGCGAGAAGCTGAAGAATCACAAACTAACTTTTGTTAAATATGTAACCGTGATATCGTAGATCGCCATGCATTTAATTTTTGAGATGGATAGGACTGTAAATGTTTAGAGTGACACCAATGGCAATAAATATTTTTTTTTAGTATTAGAAGACAGTTATGACCAAAGTCCAGTACTAGAACACCACGTACGACAATAGCGGCATACAACATATAAAGCACACCGGACATAAAATTTCTGTTGTTTGCAACTCTGTGGATAGTAGCTCCCTATCGCCCAGGAACAGACGGTTGTATGGCGTCCGTTCCCCGGGAGCACTGCAGTGGCTGTATATTTTGTGAGAACCACCGTCAACGTGTGTGTGTGTGTGTGTGTCAGAGGGTGACTGGGGTGGCGCTCTGCTCGAGAATGCAGCAGCGTCTGCGGCTTTCGACAGCGGTGGTGGCCCTGGCCTAAAAGGAAGACCTAGGCCCACCCTCCAGTCGTGACAATAAGATGCGCACACACAGCAATGCCTCCAGGAACTCGCTTCCTCTGACACCCAAACCTTCAGACGTCACACACTCAGGTCGGTACCAAACGTATATCGATAGATTATCAACCGAAACTTCTATATAATTCGTGCTGTGTTCTGCCGTCCAGGAGAACATGCGCAAATTATAATAATAAGTAACACCTAACCTACGGAGTAGAGGAAAAGCATAACTGCGAGAGCTTATCACGTTGCGCTACCGTGGGCTAGTTGGTAGAGCGTTAGTTCATCGAACAGACGGTTCTAGGTTCAAGCCCCACCTGGAGTTTTTTTTAACTGCAGTAGGTTGTAATTTGTTAAAAGGGGCAACGTGTTCCTCACACTTGCACTTGCGTAGCTATGGTATATCACCCCAAATTTGCGATTGGATAGGGGATTTCCTGTCAGAGAGGACACAGTTCGTAGTAATCGATGCTAAGGCATCGACTAAAACAGAGGTGATATCGGGCGTTCCACAGGGTGGTGTTATTGGTCCTCTGCTGTTCCTTATTTATATAAACGATTTGGGGAAAAAATTTAAGTAGCTCGCTTAGGTTGTTTGCAGATGACGCCATCATTTACCGTCTAGTAAAATCATCTGAAGATCAAAACCAACTGCAGAACGATCTGAATAAGATATCAGTATGATGTAAAAATTGGCAGTTGACTCTAAATAATGAGAAGTGTGAAGTCGTTCCACATGAGTACGAAAAGAAATCCGTTAAACTTTGTTTACAACATAAATCAGTCAAAAGTGAAGGCCGTAAACTCCACAAAATACCTAGGAATTACTATTACTTCAGACTTATAATGTCGTGTGTAGGGCGAACCAGAGACTGCGTTTTGTTGGCAGAACCCTTAGAACATGCAACAAAACTACAAAAGAAACTGCATACACTACGCTTGTCCGTCCATTTTCGGAGTATTGCTGCCCAGTGTGGGATCCTTATTAGGTGGGTTTGACGGAGGACATCGAAAGAGTCCAAAGAAGGGCAACTCGTTTCGTATTGTCACGACACAGAGGAGACAACAGCGTTACGAAAATGATACAGGATCTGGTATGGGAATCATTACAACAACGGCGCTTATCGCTGCGGCGTGGGCTACTTTCCAAACTCCAATTGCCAACATTCTTCTCCGTATTCGAAAATATATTGTTGACTCCCACTTACATAGGTAGAAATAATCATCAGAATAAAATACGAGAAATCAGAGCTCGAACGGAGAGATTTAGGTGTTCTTTCTTCCCGCGCGCTTTTCGAGAATGGAATGGGAGATAAATAGTATAATGATGGTTCGATGAACCCTCTACCAGGCACTTAAATGTGATTTGCCGAGTATCTCATGTAGATGTAGATGTATAAAATGACTGTTTCGATTTTATAGCAATGTTTTTTCGGCAATTTGCTCTTGCAAATTGCTCTGAAGTATTCGATACCATAGTTGGTCCTAGTATTGTAACCTAATATACCAGATTTATAATGTATAAGCATCTTATGGCGCTTCTGTCAAGTCTCATTATTATCTGCGTTACTAGGTTTTTCTAACAAACTAAATTAATTAATTATTGAAGCTTAATGTCGAACAATAATGGAAACATATATTAACACTGCGCTGATCGTTGTTTACTTACGATCTTTTCTATTATTTTGTCTTGATAGGAAATATTATTGTTACGTTTGTCATAATATTGTGTATCTCCGCTTAAAGCAAGATTTACTTGTGTTTTATAAACAAATTGTTAAATATAAAAATGTTGTACTTCCGTGTTCTAGAAGGTTCTAGAAAAACTATAACAGATATTAATACGCGCGAATTGTCGCGAACACGAGTAGTATGGAGAACTAGGGGAGTGTTATGGCAGTCTTAGTGGAGTAACATCTTAGTGTGTTGTGAACCAGTCTTACTCTTGCATCACTTTTGTGCTTTATTAGGAATGGATAAATAAATACACGTATAAAATGAAACGTGTCACAAGACTCCCAAGAATCCGACGTCCTATTATTTTGTAATGTATTATTGGCAGGCGAGCAACGAGATCTACGAGCATTCTACCACTGAACACATACAGTGAATAACTTTAATATTCGGACACTAAGATATTTTTAGTTTGCTGCTTTATAACTGTATTCTGAACAAACAAAAATATAATATTACCAAATATTATATGAAGGTACATGTCTTGAAAATAACAGTATGAACATAACAAAATAACAGTATGAACAGTATAAACGACTCTGCGATGATTACGTTACTTTAATATTCGGACAGTTGGCGGTGTCGCACTTGTCACCGTTCACGCCGGGGTGAGTAGGTCTGCTTCTAGTCAGAAGGCAGGTGTGTGTTTACAAGCGCGGTCGACTGTCCAGGCGGTACGATGCCATGCAAAGCTAATACTAGCTTTGAGATACGACAACTTACTATTTTTCACAATGCGAAAGGAAAAACATATCGACAAATTGGTGCCATTCTCAACATGAGTAAGAGTACTGTGGCAGATATTGTCAGGCGTTTCAGAAACGAGGACCGTGTAGACTGCATACCACAAATGGGACAGCCACAGAAGTTGGATGAACGTGACAAGAGTAAACTAATACGGAAAATAAAGAAGGATCCTACACTCAGTGCACCGAGATTAGCACCTGAGCTTCTAAACGAGACTGGCAAGAAGGTACATCCTCAGACGATTTGCAGAGCATTGAAAGAAAGTGGTTACAATGGAAGAGTGGCTACGGAAGAAACCGTATTTGATTCAACAAAATCGACAGAAAAGATTGGGCTTTGCTAGGGGGCTTATTACGAAGGATGCAATTTGGTGGAATGACGTCATTTATTTACTTATTTAAAAATAATCATTAGCAGCATGCCGCAGTGTTTGAAAGATGTGATAAAACAGAATGGCTACCCAACAAGATATTGAAACATTTATTTTCCATAAAATTTTGTCTTGAAATACTTAGTTCTGCAAAGTGTCCGAATATTAAAGTAACGTGAATATAGGACCGAGTTGTATTAAAATTGTATCATTAAGGAAGTTATGTAAGTTATCTTAATAAAATTTATTATTACTTACAAGACATATCACTTAATGCAATAATTGCTTTATATGTTTTGTTTGTTTTGTTATAAATAAAGATATGATGTTCCAAGATTGAAATATCACAGTGTCCGAATATTAAAGTTATTCACTGTTTAACAGGTGACGTATAGAAAAATGTGGCTTTAATGTGATGTCAAGTACAAAAGAAATGCGCCACAAGGTCCTGCGGTCTTTCTTCTTTTGAGCGATTTTAATTGTTTTCCTACCCCTCTGTGATTTATTTCGATGTCTGTTATTTTGTCACGTGTGCGACAATCTAGAGAAGTTTAAACTGCTACTGGGTATTTGGCTGATATGGGGGGCGTCTCCTTCGACTGCCCGTCCAGCACAAACTTACGATTCCGGCGGCCTTAGACTCAGGCCCTCGCCTCGCGCGGCTGAGCCTCCTCGGCTCGCCTTGGCGGCGGGCACGCCGGCGCGCTGCAAATAGTCTCTTTATGCCCGGCAAAAGGGAGAGGGCTTTATTTAGCCACTGTAAACACACCTCGGCCGCGCCACGCCTCGCCTCGGACGACCGCCGACCGCCGACCGCAGCGCGAACTTGTCTGCCGCCAAGGTCGCCCCGAGGCCTCCTCGCGCGTCTGCGTCCCGCGCCAGGCGGCTGCGTGCGTACCACAACTGACCGAGTCCAACTCCTGCCTGATACAAGCACTGCCGGATTACCCATAAGGCAGAGTAGGCAGATGCCTAGGGGCCTCGTACATTTTAGGGGCCCCGTGTACACCGCTTACTGATTATATACTTCGTGTTGTCTTTCTTATCGCCATTGAGCTTCTGCACTAATTCCAGTCTGAATGGCTTCGGTCGTACGACTTTACACATTGTCAATGGGGCCATTTCGAATTAACTGGATGAATGTCTTCGTACGCATTCCACATTCACTTCACTCACACTAGCACGTCCGCTTCTCTTTGCCGGGCAGAAGAAACCCGTCGCGTATAAACGAATTTGCTGTGCCAGCGGTGCATTGCCTTTATTGTTGGTGGCTTCTTACTATACTTGGTTCTGAACTTCCGTTCAACACTTGTAGTACACTTATTTTGGTCGCACTCCAATGAACAGAAAGCTCGTTCCGCCATGTTTACGACTAGCGCTGACTATCGACATATTACCAAACTACGCTGTGGCGGTGTGTTCTTTCCTACAATGCCATTCTGATGAGGTGTCGAACGTCCAGCACTCGCGCACTGCGAAACGCAACATTTAGCCCTACAAGAGTAGCTATTTCCTGAATGGATGATACATTCTCGAGACCAATGATGCGCCCTCTTCCAAACTCACCAATTGGGCAGTACGGTTCACGCGTACGAGGTATCGTACACGACTGCTCAATACACACTGGCCCATTACCTTCGGTCTATAGCGACAACGAAAGTCACAGGTATGTTTCACCACCAGAAAGAAAAGAAAACAAAAATAAAATGTAAGAAAAAAAAAGAAAGAAAAAGAAAAAACAAAGATATAACAGTGATAATTTTTAGACAGTCTTTTGCGTTTTAAATAATAATTAGTTGCCTTTTCGTTGTTTGTCTGCAGGCAAGTGAAAGAAAATATACGTGATAGGAAATGGGTCCTAATAGTTCTGAAGAGTTTGAGGAATACAAGAGGGTCACTTGGGGCCCTTCTTAGTCTTCAGAGGAAGTTGTCCACACCTAAGTTTAGTGTAGCTCGTAAGCGGCTGTCTTACGGTGGCCAGATTTCAAAAACCAAAACACGAGACACATATGGATACCTAAGATTGCGCAATGTTAAAGGACCGCATGCCCGTTCACGTCTGAGTTTAGAGCTCTTCACTCGGGCATGGGTATGTGTGTTGTCCTTAGTGTAAGATATTTTAAGTAGTTTAGGGACCGATGACCACAAAAGTTTCGTCCCTTAGATTACAAACTTTTTGTCATTTAGAAGTTCGGTATTTTCTCATAGATTTTTTATAATAATGAACTCATGAAGTATTTTGTAAATGATTTCTTGTTATAATTATTTCATTTTCACACTAAATATTTTGTTTTACGTCGCCCGTAAAGTATTTGTGGTGGAGCAGCATTAGTGCCAGGTAGACCTAGCACAAACGAAGTAATGAGCTAAAAAATTTTCACCAGTATCTTCAAGTGGAAGTAATTTGAAAATGGAAGACCTGTTTTACCAACTCACTTCGCAATTCTCAATTAATTTTTTGATCACATACATTTTTGATGTGGTTCAATAACTAAAAAGAAACTGGTTTTCTCATCTTTCTTTAAAATTATTTTCGCCAAACTCCGGTAAAGTTTTAAGACTTTACTAAACAGATTTCCAACGAAGAAGATATTTGAGCTGAACATGGCTTCAGCATATCAAATGGGCAAGTCCATTTCGCAATATAACCGCTTAACGTCTAGTGAAATTAACATGAAATGTCCTTAAAATCAAACTCCTTCAGCACGTCAACTTCTAGCAATGAAATTATTAATTGCAAAAGCCGCATATTTCATGTGAAACCATTATGTAATACCAACCAAAGAAATTCGAAAATCGAGTCTTATTCACTTTGAGTTAAAGCCTATTTTCTGTATTCTTTGAATATGACCCCATTTCTTCTCCATTTGGTTACACTGTAGGTTCTTTGAATACACGTTATTTCAAAATATACGGGGCGGTTAGTAAAAAACACGACATTATACGTCCTGTATTTAATTTGTCGAGACAGTTGAGCTAAATAAGGGACTATCCCGTAAAATACGGGACATCTGGTCATCCTAGGCTATCTTACACGATGGCTGAACATGTTAATCACTTAAATCGAATGCTTCTGTTGTGGAATACCGCAATTTTATTATTATTATTATGGATTACCTCAATTTCATTATTATTACCGGTATATTGTTGTTGTTTGATGGAAAATTAGTACCTTATTAAGGGATGAATTTGAATTGGGGCCCCAAGATTTGAATTGCCTAGGGGCCTACACAGGGCTTAATCCGGCACTGAGTACAAGGGCTGAAAATTGCGACCCGGCACCTCCCAAGCAATAATTTTTGATCCCGGTAGAACAAGTCCTCACAGGAAATATAAAACAGTACACGTGTATTCTAGAAATGGAAAACGGGTAATTTCGAAGGAGCCTTTCACATCGCACTGACGGCCTGTTGTCGGTAGTGTCTTACTATCGATAATGGCTATCAATATGTATCTAAGACGCGAGCATCCATACGGTATCGTAGCTTATTTCTTCGCAAAAATTTAAGCTGTACTCTTGGGTTCCTGCAAAACTACATACTTTAAAATGATGACATATTCGTAGAAAACAGTGAAGTACTGTAGTCAACAGGAATAGACATCTGCAGTCCAGATTGTAAATATATATATATATATATTTCGCCGTTATATCTCATATTAGGCTTGACTGAAGTACTTTTGACAAGCTAGACTAAAAAGGTAAAGCAGTCAACAATCCGAAGATTGGTTTGAACACCACAGTGTTTTACTAGGCATGGTCCTGTTTGGAGGTGGTATGCCGTTGCCTTCCTCCGACCTTCGAACTGACTTACCCAGCCAGTTATAGGGGGACCTACAGTTTAACGTGGGTTCCGAACCACGGTGCTACTCGGTATTTTTCACTTGAGCAATACTGCCAGAGGTGAAAGAAGTGGAAAGTGACAGATAAAAATCCTAGGACCTGGCGGGGATCGAACCCGCAACCTTTGGATTTGTAGTCTGGCACTCTACCACTGTGCAACCGTGGCGCACTATAGAAGTTTATTCCCATCGACATCAGCAGTTTACTATTTTCTAAGAATGTATCATTATTTTAAAGAATGTGGTAAGGAAGGAACCTATGAGTTTAGCAGAAATTCTTGTGAGTAAACAAGCAAAGAGACGGTTCAAATGTTCAAATGTTTGTAAATCTATCGGACCAAACTGCGTGGTCATCAGTTCATGGCTTACAAACTACTTAAACCTAGGTAAACTAACCTAAGGACAAACACACACACCCATGCCCCATGGAGGACTCGAACCCCCACGGCGAGCAATCGTGCGCTCCGTAGCGAGACGCTTTAGACCGCTCGGCTACTCCACCGCGGCTTTGAGTAGAAACAAGGCTCTTCGAGTAGATGATCTTCAGTCTGAACTGCTATTACCATCAGAAGAACCAGTCATAAAGAAATAGTTCCACCTTGTATGCGAGATGTAGGAGACAGGGGAAACACCTTCCGACTTCAAGAAGAATATAGTCAAGCCAACTCCGAAGAAAACAAGTACAGACAAATGTGTAAATTACAGAACTATCAGTTTAATAAGTCATGGTTGTAAAATACTAACACGAATTATTTACAGACGAAATGAAAAAACTGGTGGAATCCGACCTGGGGGAAGACCAGTTTGGATTTAGGAGAAATGTAGCAACACGCGAGGCAATACTCACATTACGACGTATTTTAGAAGATAGGTCAAGGAGAAGAGTTATATTCAACTTGTACAAAAACCAGTCAGCAATTATTTAGAGTCGAAGGGCATGAAAGGAACGCAGTGGTTGGAAAGGGACTAAAACAGGGTTGTAGCCATTCCCCAGTATCGTTCACTGTTTATATCGTGGAAGCTGTGGAGGAATGCAACGAGAAATTTGGAGAGGGAATTAAAGTCCACGGACAGGAAATAAAACCCTAGCGGTTTGCTTATGACATAGTAATTTTGTTAGAGACAGCAAAGGACCTGGAAGAGCAATTAAATTGAATGAACAATGTCTTGGATCGAAAAAATAAGAAGAACATTAACAAGAGTAAAACGAGGGTAATGTAACTCAGCGTCGGAAAATCAGGCGATGCTGAAAGAATTAGATTAGGCAATGAAACGTTAAAATAGTAGATGAGTTTTGTTATTTGTGTAGCAAGATAACATCTGATGGCCGAAGTAAAGTAGATATAAAATGCAAAGTGGCTATGGGAAGAAAAGCGTTTCTGAAGAAGCGAAATTTGTTGACGTCCAATATTAATTTAAATGTTAGCAAGTCATTTCTGAAAGCATTTGTCTTAAGTGTAGCAGTGTAGGGGAGTGAAACGTGGACAATACGGAGTTCAGACAAAAAGATAATAGAAACTTTTTAAGTGTAGTGCTACAGACGAATCATGAAAATTAGATGGGTAGATGACGTAACTAATGAGAAGGTGCTTAACCGAATTGGGGAGAAAAAGAGTTTCTGCCATATCCTGACAACGAGAAGGGGTAGGTTGGTGGGACACATTCTGAGACACCCAGGAATCGTCAACTTAGCATTAGAGGGAAGTGTGTGGGGTAAAAATCGTAGAGAGAGACCGAGGAACGAATACAGTAAGCAGATTCAAAAGGATGTAGGTTGCCGAACATATTGTCAGATGAAATGACTTGCACAGGAGAGGATAGCGTGGAGAGCTGCATCAAACCAGTCTGCGGGCTGAAGACCACAGAAACAACACGTGTATTAACTTTCAACGTCACTACAAGGGACGTTTTAAAATCATCTTTCTTCATTGTTTTACACAGTTAAACTTCATGGCCAAAAGGAAGTTAACCAGCGTATCGTGAACTATACACCTTGCACTATTTTTCTGAGGGAATAGCCAACGACTTGATGCATTCGTCGTAGCATGCAACGCCGCGCGGAATAGCCGCGCGGTCTACGGCGTCATGCTAAGGAATGGGCGGCCGTTACCGCCGGAGATTCGAGTCCTTCTTTGGGCATGTGTGTGTGTGTGTGTGTGGGCGTGTGTGTGTGTGTGTGTGGGTGTGTTTTTAACTTAATGTTATGAGGTGTGGCTTGGGTTAATAACGAATTTTGTTAGAAATATCGAAAAGTGGCCCTCGTTTATATTTCCTATGTTCAAAATATCGCAAGATATTCGTAACTGTCTTTCAGAATTACTTAGTTTACTTCAAAATTTATGCCCTGTCACCATTCAGCTGTTTAATTAGTCCGTTAATAATCTGTACAATCTATTGCTTGGTTAAACGTACGTGACTGCTTCACTGTGAATTCTAATTTCCAACCCAACGTCATAAAAATACCCGGTGGATATTGAGGTGCACAAAGGAACAGCTGTAAATGTATTGAAAAATCTGTGTGTACGCAAATATTTTTTAATGTTAATATTTTGTGAATGTATTATGCGCTAAATGTAGCAAAAATGCTGTCACGTGTAAAAATCGTCAGTGCCCAATAAACAACTTGGTTACACTTATACCTAGAATAAAAACACAGTAAATACATTAAATATAATAACCTATAGTTTAATTCCGTTTTATTTTGTTCTCGATTACTTAAGTTCAGTTACGTTACCAGAACCACCATGACAGCGTAGACTTACACTTAGCGGAAAATAATGAATGTTCCTGTAATGTATCCACTGAAGATGAGCCTGCAGTGGCTCGAAAGCTAGTTTTGGATTAATAAAAAAAAACATCCATAAAGGCAGCTGGTTGTATTTGTTTTAACAAAAATAAACCGTCACATAAAATACATTGATATTACATTTACTATAGGATATATGAGAGATATCGGAGTGTCCATGTATGTGCATATACTCATAAACACGCAAACAACTAAATAGCATTTCATAGTTTTATAGCAGCCAACAGCAGAAAAACAGTGTAGCTAAGAGAAAGTACAGAAAACAGGCAAATTATGTCCTCTCCTAAACCTAAGTAATTAAAGAAAAATTATTCATTTCGTGTTTTAAATTGTTCAAAAGTTTGTAAAGCTTATGGGACTTAACTGTGGGGTCATCAGTCCCTAAACTTACAAACTACTTATGAACTACCTTATACTAAAGACAACACAAACATTCATGACCAAGGGGGCATTCGAACCCCCGATGGGGAACGGCTTCGCGCATCGGAGTATAGCGTCTCAATGCGCTCCGCCGCGGCACAAGTCAATTCATCCTTCAACAATCAAAGTTACAAGTTACATTCCTCATGTAGAATTAAATAAAATATTTGCGTCCCAAAAATGGACAATGGCCAGTAATGGGTTAAATATGTTTTACCGCCGCTAAAAAAACACACGTGTCTCTTAGTTTTTCACGTGTTATAACATATGAAAATTTCAGAGAAGTCGGAGAGTAACACTTCCGTAGGTTTACCTGTGAGCCTTTACGCTTCTACATCTACATGGGATACGCTGCAAATCACATTTAAATGCCTAGCAGAGGGTTCATGGAACCACCTTTATTCTATTGTCTTCCATTCCATTCTCGAATAACGCGTGGGAAGAAAGAGCATCTGAATCTGTCCGTTTTAGCTCTGATTTCTCGTATTTTATTCTGATGATCATTTCCACCTATGTTAGTGGGAGTCAACAATAGATTTTCGCATTGGGAGGAGAATCTTGCCGATTGGAGTTTCGTAAGCAGCCCACGAGGCAGCGATAAGCGCCGTTGTTGTAATGATTCCCGTCTCAGATCCTGCATCATTTCCGTAACGCTGCCTCCCTTGTATAGTGACAATACAAAACCAGGTCCCCTTCTTTGGACTCTTTCGATGTCCTCCGTCAAACCCACCTGATAAGGGTCACACACTGGGCAGCAATACTCCAAAAAAGGACGGATAAGCGTAGTGTATGCATTTTCTGTAGTAGTTAAGCCTTCCCTATTAAAGGGTACACACAGATGGCGGCCAGACAGCTGAGAAACTACGATGTCTGCTGGCGGACGACGGTGAAACTGTTACCAGTACTTCACTGTAATGATTTTAAAGTAAACGCCTTTTGCTACTGCGAATGAAGGGTTTTATTTTTATATTAAGTCACCCACACACGTTTCGCCTTTCTCTCAAGGCATCATCAATTGGTGTCCTGAAATATTTACGTTTCTGTTAACAGATATAGGTTAGGTTTCTTACGTATGTACAAAAGTTTCATTTCTGATTTAAAACAGTTCGTTGTTTGCTATAAAATGGTGTACTTACAGCACTTGCTACTCCACGTCAGTCTATAGCAAACAACGAACTGTTTTAAATCAGAAATGAAATGTTTTGTACATATGTAAGAAAACCTAACCTATGTGTGTAAACAGAAACATGTAAATATTTCAGGACACCCACTGATGATGCCTTGAGAGAAAGGCGAAACGCGTATGGGTGACTTAAAACTATAAAAATAAAACCCTTCATTCGCAGTAGCAAAAGGCGTTTACTTTAAAATCCTTACAGTGAAATACAATTCAGCTTCTGCTCAAAATGGCCACTGCAAGCAACGTATGTTACCAGTACATCTACTATCCTCCAGGTGGCACCTGCCGCCACAGGATCCAAATCGACGACGTGTTTCCTCCTGCGCTGTGTTTACGGGTCTGCCAGTGTTGTGACTCTTGGGCGGCTGAGGCAGCGCAGACGCGGAAACGAGTTGTCTGCGGTCGCCGCGAGAGGCGAAGCACGCGCTGCCGGACGCGGGCGCTCTGATTGCCGAGACACTAGGCAGGCGTTTACTCCAGCGCCGGTCCACGGCCGCGGTCGCCCGCGATGTCGCACGAGTCCCACACACCAGAATAACCGCCAAGTAAGACATGGTTGTAGCCTTTCTCCAATGTCATTCAATTTGTACATTGAGCAAGCTATAAAGGAAAGCAAGGAGAAATTTGGAGAATGAATTAAAGTTCAGGGGGAAGAATTAAAAACATTGGGTTTTGTCGACGACATAGTAATTCTGTCAGATACAGCAAAGGACCTGGAAGAGCAATTGAACGGAATGGACAGTGTGCTGAAAGGTGCACATAAGATGAACATTAACAAGAGCAAAACTAGGGTAATGGAGTGCAGTGTAAGAAAATCAGGTGATGCTGAAGGAATTAGATTGGGAAACGAAGCAATAAAGGAGGTAGATGAGTTTTGTTACTTGGGCAGTAAAATAACCAATGATGGTCGCAGTACAGAGGATATAAAATGAAGAATGGCAATGGGTAGAAAAGCGTTCTTAAAAAAGAGAAATTTGTTAACATAGAATATTGATTTAAGCCTAAGGAAGTCCTTTATGAAGGCACTTGTATGGAGTGTTGCCTTGTATGGGAGTGAGACATGGACGATAAACAGTGCGGACAGGAAGAGGATTGAGGCTTTTGAAATGTGGTGCTACAGAAGAATGCTGAAGATTAGGTGGGTCGATCGCGTAACTAATGAGGTGGTACTGAACAGAATTGGGGAGAAAAGAAATTTCTGGCATACCTTGACCAAAAGAAGGGATAGATTGGTAGGGCACATTCTTAGAGATCAAGAAATTGTGAATTTAGCGTTGGAGGGAAGAGTGTGGGGTAAAAACCGCAGAGGAAGACCAAGAGATGGATACAGTAAGCAGCCGGCCGCGGTGGCCGAGGGGACTGAGGCGCTCCAGTCACGGTCTGCATGGCCACTGCGGTCGGGGGTTCGAATCCCCCCTCGGGCATGGATATTTGTGCCGTCCTAGTTCGTAAGTAGTTCATAAGTAGTTTGTAAGTTTAGGGACTGATGACCCCATAGTTAAGTCCCATAGACTATACAAACATTTGAACATTTTTTGATACAGTAAGCAGATTCAGACAGATGTATGTTGCCGTTCTTACGAGGAGATGAAGAGGCTAGCTCAGGATAGGGTGAGAGAGCTGCATCAAACCAGTCTCCGGAATGAAGACCACAACAACAACAACAAACCTCATCGACAGCAGCCCGATACCGCCCTCTCGACGGACACACCCAGTTTCCCAAAATAAACAAGTACCGACGCTCGATGTTGTGCAGGCTTTCACACTGACGTCACATACCTATACCAGTATCAATCCTTACCATAAAACTGGAGAAGTAAAATACCGGTAGTACACGTGAATTAACTCGAAACGTAACAACCCGGCACGGTTTAAAACTTAGCATTGAAACGTGTCCATAGAAAATGTATATTGCTGAATTTGTAAGAAAATGTCTAATATTGTGCCTCCTGTTTTGTGTGGAGTAACTTGCTTGCAAGAAAATGTATAATATTGCTTCTACTGTGTGTATCGATATGTGTACATAAATCTGTGAAGTTGTAAAGTTTCATCTTTGGCAAAGATCATGTATCGCATAGCATTGTAGCTCCTGTGGAGAGACAGAGAGTCAGGCTTGTGGTTCAGCTCGCTTAGAGAGCAGTTGTGTTGTGTATGTGGCTCCGATGTACCACCTTTGGAATGAAGGTAATAGCATTTCATGTAATTATGAAAAGGTTGTATCATTTAGGTAATGTAATGGTGATTATTAATAATAAGTAACAAAGTTGACCTTTCTTTCCTGTTTCATTTACGTAGTTAGAAGATTAACCTACTTCCTTTATTTGATAATTAGTTATTTGTGGAGTATTGATTTTGGTAATCTTGTTGAACAGATTGTTTTATTGGTAACGTAGTAACTGATTATTACGCAACACTGCAGTCAATTGAGTATGATACTGAGTTTTGATAATCAGGTAATGATCTGCATAAAATTCTCGTAGTCGAACATTAAAAAAGTGGTTTGTGCTTTTAATATCTTTCTCGCAGTCACTGTTTACATAAAATAATTTCTTCTATACCAGGTTCAAATCCACTTACAAAACCTAAATCAATATGTGATATTGCCGGCCGCGGTGGCGGAGGGGACTGAGGCCCTTCAGTCACGGTCTACACTACGGTCGGGGGTTCGAATCCCCCCTAGGGCATGGATATTTGTGCCGTCCTAGTTCGTAAGTAGTTCATAAGTAGTTTGTAAGTTTAGGGACTGATGACCCCGTAGTTAAGTCCCATAGACTATACAAATATTTTTTTTAAATATGTGATATTCCATTTTTTAAACAGGGGATCCTAATTTCGCTGCGTGGGTGATAACAGGAACAGAGGTAGGCCGTATTAGGAAAACACTCTGAGATAAATTCAACACTTCATCAGTTTTCCAAAGTAACTCAAAGTAGTGTATATTTAGAAGAAATTTGACCTGTGGAACCCAAAAAAGTATAGCTTCTAGTAATATTCATTTACTTTCAAGCTTGATTTCACTGACGAGGCGACTGATCAACAGGGAAATAATTATGGTAGGCAATATTTGGGCTCCTTACTCTACTGTCACTTCCAACGCACTGAACACATTACGCAAATGCCATTCGTCCTCTCTGCTACTATAGAAGACATGTACCTCATTTCGGTAGTCAAGAAAGTGCAGGACAGTGATCTTGAGGATGTGAAGATTATTCATAGAAGAACCGATGTCGTGAGTCAATAACGTATACTACTGATTTTTCTAAGGATGCCATTCGTTTAGTTATTAAACCAGAAGTTGAGAAACTGCGCAGTTCACAAACTAAAATGTTCCTTCTTACATAATAAGCCGGCCGCGTTGGCCGAGCCGTCTGCGGCTCGCCAGTGACAGTCTGCACGGCCGGGGGTTCGAATCCCCCCCCCCCTCCCCGGCGATGGATATTTGTGACGTCCTTAGTGTTAGCTAGGTCATAAGTTGTTTGTAAGTTTGACTGAACTGTCATGTAAAGTAACAGAATATTATACTTCTATTGAGTAAACAAATAGCCATTAAACTGAGTCAAAATAAATCTCTAGTCTACTACACATTTTAAAATCCATTTACGATTACATAAAACAACACACGCCAGAGTAGAATAAAAATTTTGAATAGCTAATTTATAGAAATAATTTGTGTAAATATTATTTATTGTTTAAAAAATTGAAAAAATGTTTCGTAATGTAAAAGTTTAGTTGATTTATGATGTGGAAGAAGTCGGAAGGCAACAGACAGCCATGTTGGTAACTGTGTGTCATGATGTAGAACGAAGTGGAAGGATGTAAAGGTTTAGAAGTTTAAACTGAATTATAAGTACTTGTTAACTAAGTATTTTACAGAAATAAGAAAAAAGATGAAAAGTGAAGTGTTATTATTAATTTATTTCCTGGAAAATTCCAAACTGCATTGAACAGAACAGTGCAAGACTGCGAGATTTCACCGGCATAAACAACAACTTTAAAGAAGTGAGTAAATGATTAAGATTCAGTTTTTTTTAATTTTATTTTAGTTTTTGGGCTTCTCTTCAACGTTTCAGCCAAATTAAACTTTTCTGTTACCCATGCCAATGTCTATGTAGAGGGTGAGCGACTAGTACCCTGGCAGGATCGCCACAACTGGACACCTGCATACATGTCAGCCTACCTGGATGTGAATGGACGGCGAAATCCAGCTCGCTCTGTAGGCCCGCTGGCTGAGCGCCAAACATGGCCGAACCTTGCGTTTGCCCTTAGAGAGAGATGTTCAAATGTTTGTAAATCTAAGGGATTTAACTATTTTGGTCATCAGTCAATAGGCTTACAAACTAACTTACGCTAAGAACAACACACGCACACACACACACACACACACACACACACACACACACACACACACACACAGCCGCGGTGGAGTAGCCGAGTGGTCTAAGGCGCCTCGCTGCGGAGCGCGCGGTTGCTCGCCGTCGGAGGTTCGAGTCCTCCCTAGGGCATGGGTGTGTGTGTGTGTGTGTGTGTATGTGTGTGTGTGTGTGTGTGTGTGTGTGTGTGTTGTCCTTAGGTTAGTTTACCAATACCTTCACTACGTGACAGTAATGGCGATCTTGCCGATGACAGCGCTACTAAAGCAGAGTTACTAAACATAGCTTTTAGAAACTCATTCACCAAAGAAGACGAAACCAATATGCCAGACTTCGAATAACGAACAGATGCCGTAATGAGTAATGTAGAAGTAGATATCATCGGAGTAGTGCAGCAACTAAAATCACTTAACAAGAACAAGTCTTCTGGTCCGGATTGTATACCCATTAGATTTCTATCTGATTATGCTGAAGCGATAGCCCCTTACTTAAGTCATATAAACCGCTCTCTCAAAGAAGGATCTGTACCAAAAGATTGGAAAGTTGCACAGGTCATACCTATATTCAAGAAAAGCAGCAGGAGTAACCCACTAAACTACAGGCCTGTTTCATTGACGTCAATTTGCAGCAGGGTTTTAGAACATAACCTGTATTCAAATATTATGAATTATCTCGAACAGAACGATCTATTGACCCAAGGTCAACACGGATTTAGAAAATATCGTTCATGCGAAACACAACTAGCTCTTTATTCACACGAAGTGATGGGTGCTATCGACAAAGGTTCGCAAATCGATTCCGTATTTCTTGATTTCCAGAAAGCTTTCGACACCGTACCTCAAAAACGTCTTTTAATCAAATTGCGTGGTTATGGTATATCGCCCCAAATTTGCGATTGGATAGGGGATTTCCTGTCAGAGAGGACACAGTTCTTAGTAATCGATGGTAAGGTATCGACTAAAACAGAGGTGATATCGGGCGTTCCACAGGGTAGTGTTATTGGTCCTCTGCTGTTCCTTATTTACATAATTTAGGGGAAAATCTAAGTAGCTCTCTTAGGTTGTTTGCAGATGACGCCGTCATTTACCGTCTAGTAAAATCATCTGAAGATCAAAACCAACTACAGAACGATCTGAATAAGATATCAGTTTGGTGTAAAAATTGGCAATAATGAGAAGTGTGAAGTCGTCCATATGAGTACGAAAAGAAATCCGTTAAACTTTGTTTACAAGATAAATCAATCAAATGTGAAGGCCGTAAACTTCACAAAATACGTAGGAATTACTATTACTTCAGACTTAAATAGAAAAGAACACGTAAATAATATCGTGGAAAAGGCGAACCAGAGACTGCGTTTTATTGGCAGAACCCTTAAAACATGCAACAGAACTACAAAAGAAACTGCATACACTACGCTTGTCCGTCCATTTTTGGAGTATTGCAGCCCAGTGTGGGATCCTTATCAGGTGGGTTTGACGGAGGACATCGAAAGAGTCCAAAGAAAGGCAGCTCGTTTCGTACTGTCACGATACAGGGGAGACAGCGTTACGGAAATGATACAAGATCTGGGATGGGAATCATTACAACAACGGCGCTTATCGCTGCGGCGTGGACTACTTGCGAAACTCCAATCGCCAACATTCTCCTCCGAATGCGAAAATATTTTGTTGACTCCCACTCACATAGGTAGAAATGATCATCAGAATGAAATACGAGAAATCAGAGCTCGAACGGAGAGATTCAGGTATTCTTTCTTCCCGCGCGCTATTCGAGAATGGAATGGGAGATAAATAGTATAATTGTGGTTCGATGAACCGTCTGCCAGGCACTTAAATGTGATTTGCGGAGTATCCCATGTAGATGTAGGTTAAGTAGTTTGTAAGCTACGGAGTAATGACCACGCAGTTTGGTCCGATAGATGTACAAACATTTGAACACACACACACACACACACATGCCCGAAGGAGGACTCGAACCTTCGACGGCGAGCAACGGCGCAGTCTGCAGATAGGCGCCTTAGAGCGCTCGGCCACTCCACCGCGGCTCTACCATTCCGTTTATGTTTTCTTACTTAATTTTCATGATATGAAACAGCAGAATTATAGATCGCTACTGAGAGCTTTTTTATTATGAAACACAAGTAAATTAAGCAACATTTACTTTTAGTGACAAGAATAGGCTTTGGCTGTGTAGGCTCCATATACACTGGCCAGTCACGGCAAAGGACAACAACTTAGCGGGGTCTTTGTTACTGGTACGGTACCGACTCGGCCACCTGCTTCCATTATCTCACGCCACCTTATGTCACCTGCATACTGCTGCGTTTTGAACTGCTCTAAGGAGTGTTTCTTAGTTTTGAATACGATGGCCGCAAAAGGCAGAAATATCACGTGACGTACCACACGTTTTAACGCAGACACTCGCACGTGCCTGCTAGCACTGAGCGCTCTTCCTCGTGTTGAGTAACCCGCTGAGTTTTCGTCTTGACCTCTGGAGCAGACGGTACAAGGTAACTGTCACGAAGCCACGAAGCACAACATGCCATGAATCACCCGGCCGTTCAAGGACGCTTCCTCGCCCATCCCAGAGATGTGCTCCTGTACTGAGGAATCCCCGTTTGCACCAGGATGTTCGAAACTTACCAGTATTGTGTTTTCCGAATTGTGACTTGGACGGCTTAAATCTCTTTAAATATTCCGGGTATCTTGCCTAAGAGCCATCAGCCGCCGCTTTTCTGTGGCGTTAGTGCAAATACTTGCGATTTTGTTTTTTCAGTATGTAGCTGGAGTCTCAACAAATAACGATCAAGTGGTCATGCGACGCCCACTGTCAGCGTAAGGTGTTTGTTTGTTTTTCATTACAAATGAAATGATTTTTAAAGATCGGGACATTCTGTGACTGTGACCATTCAACAGAAGCGTTCCAAATTACAAAGCGTTGTTCTTAAGGGCAGCCCCAACTATACAAAACCATAATGCAGATTGAATAAGCCGCGTAACAGTTGCTGGATATACATTAATTTAATTGTAACCAATGAGTAGTGTAAGTGTACCAGAAATCGGCGCTGTCCGAATAATATGCAAATTGATCTTACATTTAACACACTCATTTAGTCCCTAAATAGATTCTTTGCTTTTAATAAAGATTTAAGTACTATTGGCAATAAATAGTACGATAGAGTACCGATAGCAGGATATCGGAACATTCTACACTGCCGATCACTGATACGAAAGGTGCGTCTTACAGATGTAATTATTTTAAATTGAACTGATTATCATTATAGGGATTTGCGCAATCCATACCAAACCAGACGGATTTACGCGCCACAAAACCAATAAAGTAGAAATAATATGATTTACACATTATCTTTCATGTGAATCCCCTTAAGTTGCCGATGACTGGTACACTTAACCTGAAGCAAAATTACAGGCCTTTAATCATTAACGTCGGTTTGCAGTACGACTTTAGAATATATACTACCTCGATGACAACGACCTGTTGTCCCATAATCAACACGGATTCTGAAAGTATCGTTCAACTGAAACACAACTAGCTCTTTATGCACATGATAAGTGCTATCGAGAAGGAATGTCAAATAGATTCCTTATTTCTAGATTTCCGGAAGGCTTTTGAAAGTGTACCACACAAGCGTCTTCTAATCAAATTTCGTGCATTTGGACTATCGACACAGTTATGCGATTGGATTCGTGATTTCATGCCAGAAGGGACACAGTACGTTGTAATTGACGGTAAGTTATCGAGTAGAAGTGATATCTGGCGTTCCCCAAGGAAGTGTTATCGGACCAGTACTGTTCCTTATTTTTATAAACGATTTAGGAGACAGTATGAGTAGCTCTCTTAGGCTGTTCGGGGATGATGCTGTCATTTATCGATTACTAAAGTCACCAGAAGATCAAAGGCAACTGCAAAATGATTTAGATAAGATACCTGTATGGTGCAAAAATCGGCGTTTTTCCCTTAATAATGATATGACTACTAAAAGAAATCCGTTAAACTTCAGTTACACGATACATGAGTCAAACCCAGAGGCCGTAAATTCAACTAAATACCTAGGAATAAAAATTACGAACAACTTAAATTGGAAAGAACGCATAGGAAATATTGTATGGAAGGCGAACCAAAGACTGCGTTTCATTGGCATAACAGAAGATACAACAGTTCTACTAAAGAAACTGCCTACACTACACTTGTGCGTCGTATTTTGGAGTGTTGCTGCGCATTGTAGGATTTACAGCAAGTTTTGTACTATCGCGATAGGGGAAAGACTGTCACGGAAATGATGCACAAGTTGGGGTGGAAATCAAAAGAAAGGCATTATTTGTTGCGGTGAGATCAATTTGCGTAATTTCTTTCACCATCTTTCTCTTCAGAATGCGTACATATACTACTAGCACCCACCTACATATGGAGACATGATCACATCATAATAAAATAAGAGAATCAGAACGAAAACAGAAAGATTTACGTGTTCCTTTAACCCGCGAGCTATTAGAGAAATATCATGAAAGTGGTTCGATGAATCAAATTCAAAGTTCAAATGTTTGTTAAGCTTATGGGACTTAACTACGGGGTCACCAGTCCCTAAACTTACAAACTACTTATGAACTACTTACGAACTAGGACGGCACAAATATCCATGCCCGAGGGGTGATTCGAACCCCCGACCGTACTGGCCGTGCAGACCGTGACAGGAGAGCCTCAGTCCCCTCGGCTACCGCGGCCGGCTTCGATGAATCCTCTGCCATGCACTTCTGTGTGACTTGCAGAGTGTCCATGTAGATGTAGATGAAAGCAGTACAAAAAAGTTCTAATGTTTGTGACTGTAAGAGATCAAACTGCTACGGTCATCGGTCCCTAGATTTAGGAAATACTTAAACTAGGTCACACTAAGGACCACACACACACACACACACACACACACAAGCTGGAGGGAGTACTCGAACCTCCGGCGGGAGCAGCAGCACAATACGCAGTATGGAGCCTTGGACCACGTGGCCATTCCCGTGCGGCAGTAGCACAGAAGCTGCAACGATATTCGACTCGCGCAGTGGAAATTTGAGATGCTGAACACTTTCTAACATTTACTGTTGGCGTTCGTATTGCTGTAGGTGCAGCCTGCAAAGCGGAGCGTAATTAAAAGTAAATAAAGGGATATAATTTACTCAATTCGATGAAAACTGAAATTAATGAAACGCAAACTCATCGGAATCTATACCTTTTGAAGCACACGGTGCAGTGCCAGCCTCATTCTTATAATTCTCAGTACATTTATCTTGTCAGTATTTTCATACTTGTTGACGTTTACTCTCAAAAAGATTACAGATACATTTTGCATACATTGTCGTCCGATTAGCACTTTAATTACGGATTCTTGGTCATTCATATTGATAACGATTTAAGGAAAAGTTCTAAAACAAGCTGTAAAACTTGTTAGTGACTTGAACGCAATAAGAATCTTACGAAACGTACTTGAGACATAATTAAAATATAACAGTCTAGATCGCAAGTTGCTGAGCTTTTTATTGGTAACATTGTTTCGGTCCTACAGGACCATCATCAGGCCTTTGGCAGTGTAATATAACAGAGAGAGAGAGAGAGAGAGAGAGAGAGAGAGAGAGAGAGAGAGAGAGAGAGAGGGAGAGAGAGAGAGAGACTTATGTGATACCAATAATTACATTCTACATTTAATAGTAAAATAGTTAATAAAATAACAATAGTTATTACCTTTGTTAGTGGTCCTGTAGGACCGAAACCGGTTGCCAATAAATAGCTCAGCAACTTGCGATCTAGACTATAAAAATTTAATTATTCATCATTTCAAGATCGCTGCATCCAAAAATGCTTAAAAAAAAGTACTCGAGAAAGAAAATCTGCAGCTAATGTGCGGCTTTCGTGCCAAACGAGCTACTTTATTATATATAAATTGTTTCTATAAATTTCATGCGAGTAACACTTACCGTTCACAACATTATGTAATGCGCGGTCTCCGACATTACGATCAACCTTTACGACCGCCAAAGGATACTCACCTGCAACAGAACAATGTGAAATGTTAGAAGGTTATAGCAAATTAACGATACCACAAGTATTCTAAGTTTGCTAGTCATTATTTGAAAATTTGCTGTTGTTTATAAAACAAGCACTAGTAATAACACTTAAAAATCAAGAAATTATGAATACCATGCAAGATACAACGTGAAAATTGTTTTATGACACTGATTGTTTAGTATCTTTTTATTTTTCGTTACATAAGAAGGATGGACTTTTAGAAGGATGGCATTTTTGGCAACTACTAGCGTAATTTTCATACACTCTGTTTTATCTACTCTCTCATCAACGTACAGTGTCCATCATATCTTTACTCGACCTTAACACTCCTGTCTGAACAACAGAAAAGAAATACACGTTACTATCATAGCAGAATCCTTTCTGTACCTACATCACTCAGACGCTTTCTCAAAGTTCTTTTCAGTAGCAGGAACAAGAATTTCGAACAATCTCCCTCACTATATCAGAGAACTGGATAGCATTGTTAGCTTCAAACGACAGTTAATGGATTATCTACTAAAGCAATAACTATGCCATTCTCTGTTCCCCTAAGCTTCCTATTACAATCTCCGACTGGCATTGCTCTCGCCAGGTACAGCTTTCCTAACTTACTTCTGTCAGAATTCGCCAAGCCTTAACCAGTTTCTGCATATTCGAAAGTACATTTGTATATTCTAATAGCAATGGTAGAGGTAGCAGAAGCTGTCTCAGCAGTACTGCTAGTATTCATCTTATTAAAGTCAACAGTATTTATTTGAACTCTTTTTCCATGTGTTCAGTCTATCTAAATTATGTTATTAATACCTCATTAATCGTTTATCTATTAAAATCATTCTTATTTAATAGGTAAGTCAGATGTAAAAAGTATTGTATGTTTAAAACCCTGGTCCGATGTAAGAGAGGGCCAGATGGTTCTAATCCGATCAGGCTAAATAAACAAATAAATAAATAACCAAATGTATCACAAGGCTATCATACCTGAGATATTTGTTATCTTCAACAATTGAAGGATTTGGTGCAAGGAGGAGGCAGCTCCACTTTCTCCACTTTGTGGCAAATTGAAAAATACGTTTTAAAAATTCAGTTTTCACCAAAAAGAAAAGAAAGAAATGTCAGCCTTATTTAAGGCTATGGGACATCTAATACTACTGACGAGAATACACACAAATGCATGCACTCAGGTGCGTGCAATAGAGTTTTGAATTTTGGAGCAGCCTCCGTTTTGCTACAAAGTGAATGAAAAAATGTTTGTAGGACCATTTTCTTCATAATTAACCATATTTCAGTTTAAAAACATTTATTAATTAAGGACATACAACATTATTGGCATAATACAGTCATTCTACAGTTCTTCTTCAGTCTTCTAGCTCCCCTTCAGTGTCCTCAGGATCGTTTGAAGCATCTTACGTCAACTGGTCGTAAAACCACATTTCGTTTTGCCCAACATGCTTTCTGGCCAGCTCTTTGGCATCTTTAAACTTTTGGCCTGCTGAACAAAACGTAACACAACCTTCTTCCTGCTATTGTTTGGGGGAAGAATGAGGCAACTCCTGGAGCTGCTTCTGTTTTCATGGAAACTCTGAGTACAGGCAGCTCCATCAGTTGGATTTCTCTGAAATTAGAGGGTGGAGCTGTATCTTTCTTGCACCAAATGAAGGGGTTGTTTTTTTGTGATAGAATTTTTAACTCACTAGAGCCAAAAAGTGGAGCTGCCTCCTTCTTGCGCCAAACCCCTCAATTAGTGAACAGTCGGGGGTAAATAATTTCTAAACAGCATTATATAATTAAATCTTTTATTAGGAAATATTCTATCCTAATGTCATGTTTACACTCAGTAACTAAGCATTTCCAAATCGTTATGAGTCACTGCATAGTCACTTGACGATCATCCAATCGACACCAAGTTTACACTCGGCAGCGCTGTGTGAAACGGATGGAGGAAATTTCTCTAAAATTGATGGTGGTGTTGGTGATGGTGGTGGTGGTGGTGGTGGTGGTGGTGGTGGTGGTGTGTGTGTGTGTGTGTGTGTGTGTGTGTGAAAAACGATAGAGGAATAAGATCTCCCATATGTTCGTGTTCGCTTCTATACGAGGTCCCTGAATGACAAAACACACACAGTGGTGAAATGCTTCTCATGTGCATGTTCCACTACTTGTTGGCTAAAGATAAATGGGGTGGTGAAGAGATTTTTTGTGAGCTTGCAACCGCATTTTTGGTGTCTTTCTCTGTACAAGCGGAGGGTTTCCACTAACGCCTACAATATTAAACTTGTATTTAGTGTATAATAGGGTAACAGATTTTCATCCGTATTTCCACGTGCTTAACAGACACTGGATAAATATCAGCAGTTCTTCGTTCACACACACTCGTCGATTTTGTAGTAAGCGTGGATGTCTCATACTTGCTTAATTATAGTCGTTTGCATTCATATTTAACCGCACTCGAAACTAACGCCTCACCAGACAGATTTTTGTCGTCATAGAACGCAAAACACCAAAATCTGACGTCAGCTGTAATGTAATTTCTAATTCGTTTCAGATGCACGAGAATGATATCGACAGAAAATCTGTCACTATTAATTGCGAATATTCTAAACATGTAATAAGATTCAATGGTAATGTGTCAGCTGTTTAACTATGTGTGTGCCGGCCGCGGTGGCCGAGGGGATTGAGGCGCTTCAGTCACGGTCTGCACGGCCACTACGGTCGGGGGTTCGAATCCCCCCTCGGGCATGGATATTTGTGACGTCCTTAGTTGTAGGTAGTTCATAAGTAGTTTGTAAGTTTAGGGACTGATGACCCCGTAGTTAAGTCCCTTAAGCTTAACAAACATTTGAACATTTTTGAACTATGTGTGTGTGTGTGTGTGTGTGTGTGTGTGTGTGTCCCTCATATCTTGAAACAAAGGCGTAAGCTGAACACTGGAGTTGTATTCAACCCATTACTCAGACGAGGCATTAATACAATGCCATTTGTGCTTTTGTCACTTTCTTCCTTTTCCTGTTCCAGCCCGGTGTGGTTCGCGGTAAAAGTGGGTACAGAGGTGTACCTCTGCGTGGGCTCTAACGCTCTAGTTTTATCCTAGTTTTCTTTTAGCGAGATATATGTTGGAGGGAGCAACGTATTGGTTGACTCTTCGAGAATCGTTCACTCTCGGAACTTTGATAGTCACCATACCGTGGTACAGCCCAGGTCTCTTGCAGAGTTTGTATTTGGAGTTGACGTCATCTCCGTCGCGCTTCCACGGTTGGTAAATTAACCTGTAAAGAAGTGTGCTGCTCTCCTTTGTATCTTCTCCATCTCTTCAATGAATCCTATCTTGTACTGACCCCACACTGACAAACAATATTCTGGTATCGGTCGAACGAGGTTTTTTGCAAGCTACTTCCTTTGTTTATGGACTACATTTCCTGAAGATTCTTCCAATGTATTACTGTGGCATCCTATCCTATAATAAATGGTACTAATCTCACGCTGGCGACCAATAATGAAATATTGGTGGAACTAATGTTTTGTACGCTAAACGGCTTTCGAAATACATCAGGCTGTTCATCTACGCTTCGGGGTTAATTTCCGCTTTATTAAAATTTGTATCGCTCTCATCATAAACTGCTATATTGGGTACGAAAATTGAAACTCGTTAAAGTAATATTAATTATCTTCTGTGCAGCACACCGAGAAGTGACATATGGTAGTTTCCTCTGATCCTTAGTCATGTGCTTGGTGGACAACTGTCCCCCTCCAAATGACCGACCGATTGTCAAATTTTTCATACGTGAGGGCACTGAGTGTGGAACGTCCAGATGGAATGAAATGGAAGAGTTAGTCACTGAGTCCATGGAGAACGACACATCTAGGTCTCTGCAGAGGCCTAGAGCGCCAGCACGTGGCCCACACCCAGTTTTGTAGCTAGTCTGTAAATTACTGTCTTAAGCAGTAAATAATACCGTGTCCGATGTTAACCATTACATTTTTTATTGTTTTATTTTTATTTATTTATTTTTTTATTTTATTATTATTTGCTGAGGCAGTGGGTTTTGCGCCTTGTGTTTGAGGCCCATTACACTGACCAAGTTTTTTGAAAAGCTAATACCAATAAACATAATAAGATTAGAAAAATACTCCAGTACTCCGTCAAAGATCTCCTGAAAGAGATATACGACCAAGTTCTTTTAGCGCGTAATACGGTGCTACACCCTGCGGCATTGCCTCCTCGACTGCCATCTTTGGCTGGTGCCTTGTCTGAACCGGAGCGACAAGTGACTATCAAAATGCTGTCTGCTATGCATATCTGCATCATTGTCGAGTACAGCAGAGTGCTCTAACTGGACTTCACGAGGCTTTAATGTCGTCACATCGCCATACAAAAACCACGGGACAAATCTGGGTACGCTGAAGTTGAGTTTTGTTTCCCTTACTGCAGCGGTACTTTACTTTCCTAGACGATCTTTGCTTTCAGTAAAGCGTCGTGAAATTTCTTCTCGTTAAGCGTAGCTTTTTGTACCGAAGAGATGCAGCAGGACAGAGTTAAGAGCGGAGTAGGAAGACCAACGAGTACGAAGTCGTCGTTCACATTCCCTACCATGAAGACGTAATTTTTCCGTTATTCCGAATGCCAACGGCAACGAAGAAAGAATAACTTTCTTTTGTCCTCATTGTATGAACCTCCTGATCACTGTATCTAAAATAAATAAATAAAATAAATAAATAAAAATAAAAACTTAAAAAAATCTTCTTTGGATAGTTCTAATATTAAATACGCCATACTAAAATACGACAGTATCAAGGACGTGGCGCCATATATTGCATTGCATCCATAAAAGTAAGAAAACTATGGTAAAAGCTACAGTCTGCTATAAGCATCACGTTTGAGTCGATAAACGAATAACCCAGTAACATTAACTAAAATACGTAAATTTAAGTAATTAATACACGAAACAGCTGCTGTCGTCGGTCCCTAGACTTACACAGTACTTTAACGTTGATGCTAAGGACAACACACACTGGCGCGGAGGAGTGGCCGAGCGCTCTAAGGCGCCTTGCTACGGAGACGGGAGGTTGCTCGCCGCCGGTGGTTCGAGTCCTTCCTCGAGCGTGTGTGTGTGTGTGTGTGTGTGTGTGTGTGTGTGTGTGTGTGTGTGTGTGTGTGTGTGTGTGTGCGTGTGCGTGTGTGTGTCGTGCTTAGCATAATTTATTTTAAGTTAGCTGAAGTAGTTTGTAAGCCTAGGGACTAATAACCGCAGCATTTAAGTCCCTTAGTTTTACAAACATTTGAACAACATACACACACACAAATGCTCGAGGGAGGACACTAAAGTTCGTCGGAAGCGGCCGCTCAATCCGTAAATTAAATATGTTTTACAGGTATTTGGAAGAACAATTGAATATCCAAATATTGATTTGGAAGTCTAATCTTTTTTGACAGATGTTACACAGGGATACGAACACCGACCCTTCACGTCTGTACACGATACTAGCACTTACTGAGTTGTCAGTGTTAGTAAGGCGAACTACTGAAAACGGAGATAAATTTACAGCACGATCAATTTCCATAACATATGCCAATCACTTAAGCGACAGTCCAAACTGGCAGAGGACGCGCATATAGATGTAATGGTGAAGTTACCTGATCTCTAAGACCGGCCGTCTATTATTTCGCCATCTGGTAACAGTCGCAACGCGGGAGGCACTTCAGTGTAATTGCTATTAGCTGCTTCTGTCTCAAAAATTCGATGAGTGGCAATCTGCTAATGGAGTCGCCGGCATAAATGTAATTACTGCAGCAAAGAAAGCGCCTCTGAAGAGAAACAGGAGGGCCCCCAGGGACGGATGCTACTGCTAGGGCCGGCCGTCTCCGGCACAAAACATCCCCTTTCCTAGCGCAGCCGCCCCAAGAACGTACGGCAAACTGTCGCTAGCATTCCGTAATAGGCGACTCCACTAGCTTCCTCTCTGTGCTTGCTTTAATTTTCCACGAAACAATTCCATAGAACGATCAGGTAAAGAAAATTTTTACGCTCTTGAAGCACTGGGACAATGATTCATAAAATAAACTATATGAGGCTGGCTTTCGATTATACCTGCGAATGTAGGGCCGAAATTGAGTAGATAACCAAAAAACAATTAAATTCACTAAGTTCAGTATTTCATCTGAAGTTTTCGGGCACTTTAGGTTAGACGAATCGGTTTGGCTGTCAGCTTATGTTGAAAAAGTGAACAGCTTTTCGTTATTGGCCCACTTTAGGTTACGGTAGTAACACTAAAAGTGGACCTTTGCGATCGTCTTTAGACAGCTCGAAATTTAAATGAAAATAACGGCTTAACCATGCATCTGACAAGAAAATTGAATAATCAAATTTGTAGAGGAGAAAATTCTCAACAACTTTGTTCCCTTATGGTTTTTTTTTTTTTTTTTTTCCATATCTCGTATCGTTTGAGAGATATTTGCAAAAATAATGGAGTTTTGACACCCTCCATTAAATTAACGAAAACCAGCCGTTCGCAGATGTCACGTGACATTCCTCGCCCAGAACTGTCTCTGGCATACGCCATCTTGCGTTGCGTATTTGATGACTTTCTAATTGTAACTTACACGTTGTCATTTCAGAGCAATGGCGCACTGAAAAATTAACAAAAGGACGTCGTTCTTCTTACGATAAATGATAATCTGGTGTCTACAAATGCCATATTAGCATCAGTTAACAACGGCCATCAATAGTAAGAGATTAAAGAACGTAATTCCTAACTGTTAACTGTAGCGTAGTGGGCAATGTGTTGGACTGTGACGCTAAAGGTCAGTGCTTCGGAACCCGCCAGTATTTTTTTTTCCTACAAGGGTTTCAGACTCTCTTATTAATTAATTTTTAATTATTTAGATTATTATTTTGATCCAAAATGTTTGCAAAAAGTTATGAAACTACAAATCTAAAGTGGGCCGTAAAACACGTCAGTGGGATTTTTTTTTTTTTTCTTTAGAACACTCATTATTTGCATGCTTACCGCAAAATTCTGAGAAAGGTTTACTGTTTATCACCTTTTATTAACATACCTTCCAATTTCTATACTACCAGTAGAAAACACATTAGTGATTATCTATCATCTGTCTAGAACATACGTCGCCGTGCTAAAAAGTAATGCCTCCGATATGTTATCCTGTTTCAAAAAAAAAAAAAGTTCAAATGTTTGTATATCTTATGGTACTTAACTAAGGGGTGATCAGCCCCTAAACTTTCAAACTACTTATGAACTAGCTAATACTAAGGGCGGCAAAAATATCCATGCCCGTGGGGAGATTCGAACCCCCGACCGTAGTGGCCGTGCAGACCGTGACTGGAGCGCCTCATCCCCGTGGTCGGCATCCTGTTTCCGATATCGTTTGAAGTAACAGGGGTGTTCAAATGAAAAGGTAGGGGACGGCACTGCGTGTATAATGCAAGTCTTTATTCAGAAGTATTCACAACAAGCCTGAGAGCAACTATCCCACTGTCGAATGATTTCCTGTTCCCAGAATTCCTGCGGCTGTGGCAAGAACTAGTCCTCTGGTGTGCCCTTCACTTCGTCGTCCGATTTAAGCGCTTCACTTTGAAATATTTCTTTAAGCGAGCCAAACAGATGGAAGTCACAGGGCGACATGTCCGGGCTGTAGGGCGGATGCTCAAGCTGCTCACATTTGAACTCGGCAGAAGTTTGTGCGTGACTCCGGAGTCGTGTGGACGCGCGTTATCAATGAGTAGAATAGAATCACTCCCTCCGTGAGCAGCCCAGGCCGTTTGCTCTTGATGGGCTCCCGTAGGCTACGGAGTGTCTCACAGTACACGCCACTGTTAATGGTTTTTTCCGTGATCGAGGAATTCGATGAGCATCGGACCTCAGACAATGAAACGACGGTGAGCATTACCTTGTCTACTGAGAGCACAGCCTGGAATTGTTTACAGCGATGTCGGGTCCTGCATGGTACAAAAGGCTGGACAAAGCTCACACTGTAACAGATGCTCCGTGGTTTGTGGAAAAGAACAGTGCTACAGTGTGAGCTTTGTCCAGCCTGCTGCACCATGCAGGACCTGACTGGTGCTACCCGTGATGCACGTGATGTAGCCAGATTTTGGGCTAGCATAGTTTAATATTTAATCCTGGGGAAAAGAAAGAAATTTTTCAAATGTTTGTATAATCTATGGGACTTAACTACGGGGTCATCAGTCCCTAAACTTACGAACTACTTATGAACTACTTACGAACTAGGACGGCACAAATATATATACCCGAGGGGTGATTCGAACCGCCGACCGTAGTGCCCGTGCAGACCGTGACTGAAGCGCCTCAGTCTCCTCGGCCACAGCGGCCGGCAAGATGCTTCTGACACGAATAAATAAACTTACTCCAGTGGTCTGATGCCGCAGCCGGCGCTCAAAGCCGATTGGATCAAGCGCCAGGGATCATCGTATTTCGGCTCAACTATAGGTAAGTTTGAATCAGTAATTTAATCAAAAAATGTTCAAATGTTTGTATAGCTTATGGGACTTAACTACGGGGTCATCAGTCCCTAAACTTACAAACTACTTATGAACTACTTACGAACTAGGACGGCACAAATATATATACCCGAGGGGTGATTCGAACCGCCGACCGTAGTGCCCGTGCAGACCGTGACTGAAGCGCCTCAGTCTCCTCGGCCACAGCGGCCGGCAAGATGCTTCTGACACGAATAAATAAACTTACTCCAGTGGTCTGATGCCGCAGCCGGCGCTCAAAGCCGATTGGATCAAGCGCCAGGGATCATCGTATTTCGGCTCAACTATAGGTAAGTTTGAATCAGTAATTTAATCAAAAAATGTTCAAATGTTTGTATAGCTTATGGGACTTAACTACGGGGTCATCAGTCCCTAAACTTACAAACTACTTATGAACTACTTACGAACTAGGACGGCACAAATATATATACCCGAGGGGTGATTCGAACCGCCGACCGTAGTGCCCGTGCAGACCGTGACTGAAGCGCCTCAGTCTCCTCGGCCACAGCGGCCGGCAAGATGCTTCTGACACGAATAAATAAACTTACTCCAGTGGTCTGATGCCGCAGCCGGCGCTCAAAGCCGATTGGATCAAGCGCCAGGGATCATCGTATTTCGGCTCAACTATAGGTAAGTTTGAATCAGTAATTTAATCAAAAAATGTTCAAATGTTTGTATAGCTTATGGGACTTAACTACGGGGTCATCAGTCCCTAAACTTACAAACTACTTATGAACTACCTTATACTAAAGACGACAAAAATATCAATGCCCGAGGGGGATTCGAACCCCCGACCGTAGTGGACGTGCAGACCGTGACTGGAGCGCCTCAGTCCCGTCGGCCACCGCGGCCGGCAGTAATTTAATCCAATACTTTAAATAACCTGGCATATGTGCAATAATCACGTTAAACAATGGAAAGTCAACGTGCTCACGAACATAATAACTACCTCGAAACCTAATTAAATACTGTGCTCATAAGACGTCTACGGGGCACCTTTATATACATTTCTCAACAGTTCCCTGCATTGTTATAGTTGTTAAAAACTATGAGATAATAAATTTACAGTTCTCTCAATGTTAATAACATTTGCTATTCTATAAAACACGCTTAAGTATGTCTTCACCTTCTACTAACATTTAAACATTCGTAATTGTTTCTAATAATCGAAAACATACTTGAATATGAGAAGTAACAATGAACATTACATTTATCATATGAAATGGAAAATATTAATAAGAAACTGCTAACATTTCGCTATGATTCACGAGTATTTTCAGTTCTGTAAAAGAATAATACATACTCTGGGTTTATATAAACAGTTTATTTGGCATTAATGACATATTTCTGTCTCAGTGTAATCTAAAATTGGTTATTACTAAAAGCTTACGTGCTCACATGTGATCTTACACTAAGTGATCAAAAGTATCCGGACACCTGGCCGAAAATTACTAACAAGTTTGTGGCGCCCTCCATCTGTAATGCTGGAATTCAATACGGTGTTGGCCACCCATTAGCCCTGACGACAGCATCCGCTCTCGCAGGCATACGTTCAATCAGGTGCTGGAAGGGTTCCTGGTGAATGGCAGTCCATTTTTCACCGAGTGCTGCATCGAAGAGAGATATAGATGTAGGTCGCTGAGGCCTGGCACGAAGTAGCCGTTCCACAAAATCCCAAAGCTGTTCTGTAGAATTCAAGTTAGGGCTCTGAGCAGGCCAGTCCATTACAGGGACGTTATAGTCGTGTAACCACTCCGGCACATGCCGTGCATTATGAAAAGGTGCTGGATCGTGTTGAAATATGCAAATATCCGAATTGCTGTTCAACAGTGATAAGCTATTCAAGTTTTCTTACCTCCCGCCTAACTGTCGTAGTGCTTGAAGTGCATCACTATGCAGTTGGTAATTCCTGTGAGATGGTCTGGATAAATGGCTGCCTATTAAACTGTACGTTTGATCCTCTTCATATGTCGGTCTGTATGATTTCGTGCTGTACGTGTCCCTTCACGTTTCCAATTCATTATCAAACTAGAAACTGCGGACCTAGAGATGTTTGAGAGTGTGAAAAACTCGCTTACAGAGATTCTGACACAAGTAACACACCGTCACCTGAGCACGTTCGAAGTCTATGATTTCTGCGGAGCGGCCGGCCGCGGTGGCCGAGGAGACAGGCACTCCAGTCACGGTCTGCATGGCCACTACGGTCGGGGGTTCGAATGCCCCCTCGGGAATGGATATTTGTGCCGTCCTTAGTTGTAGGTAGTTCATAAGTAGTTTGTAAGTTTAGGGACTGATGACCCCGTAGTTAAGTCCCATAGACTCTACAAACATTTTTTGAACATCTGCGGAGCGTCCTATTCTACTCTCTCACATTGTCTAATGACAGCTGAGATCGCTGATATGGAGTATTTGGCAGCAGGTGGCAGCACAATCCATCTAATACGAAAAACGTATTTTTGGTGGTGTCCGCATACTTTTGATCACATAGTGTATCTGTCAGTTAAGTATATCTTCTGTCCTTCTTGTTGCATTTTTGATGGCTGGCACTGTACAAATAAAAACAGCGATTCCGTTACGGTGGGTTAGGCGTTAGAGGGAGATTCTATTGAATCTCATTATCAACTGAACTTTCCGCGGCAGTGGCAGGTTCCCACAGACTGAAGACAGAGACCACTGTTTCAGTTTTCGAGCCTCGGCAGAGGTCGTGCCCACCTCCGCAGCGTTACACGTGCCACTCGTGATATACAGTATAGATCCCCATCAGTCTTATCGCCGAAACTCGGCGCCCAGCCTTCAGTGCAGACGCAGATAAGGCGCCTGGAGATAACGTTAAAAAATTCACTGTCAAGCTCATGCGTCACGTACGCTAATCTTGACATCAATTCTGTCCTCCTTCCACATCTCTTGGGTATCTGAACCGGCCCAAAACTGCGTAGTATCTCATTCATTACCTTTGCCCTCGATAAATCTGCAGTCTACCTGTTTGTTAATGTCTCACCAAAGTTCTGTTTGTCTTTTCGGAAACCTTATCATTTGTTAATTTCTAAGTACAGCTGATAATTCAAAAATGTAAACGCTGTACTCCAAAACAATCTTCCCTGGACAATCTTGCTTACGTCGTATCTTCACTGATTGAACGAAACACTAAATAATTATCATTTTTTTTTAAGGAAAACAGCTAAGATCGCTTATGATCTTTATTCAGGTGACAGGTTTCGGCAGACTGGACTGCCATTTTTGGATCTGTGACGATGCATGTAAGATCGTACTCAACATTCTATAAGACAGAGCCAGAGAAATACCTATCTTTAAATACATCAATTTTTCAAACCCACCTTTCATTTCATTCTCAACATGACAAACAAAAACTTTATTGTTGGCCTGTCATAATACAAGTAAAATATTTAAAAAAATTATACTTTATTGTGATGTAGTCACGCTAAGTTAAAACAAAACTGACTAAATTAGCTGCTCTAGTCACAATATGATGCAAATGACACTACAGACTTTTGAGCATCTCCGTTTCCTGACGTCAAGAACAAGGATCTTGTATACATGACGTCAGAAAAGAATGATGCTCAAATGTCATGCCCATAGCGACATTTGGTATCACATTGTGAGTTGAGCAGCTATGTAGTCAGTTTTGTTTTAACTTACTGTGACCACAACACACTGAAACATGATGCTTTTTATATTTTATACGTATTTTAAGCCAGCAATAATGTTCGTGAGTAAGTATGTTATACAACTTTCTCTTTATGCTGTGCCGAATGAAATGAAAGTTAGGTTTGAAAAGTGGGTGCATTTAAAGATGTGTATTACTCTGACTTTTTATAATAGCATGTTGAGTAAGATTTTACATGTATAGTTACAGATCCGAAGATGATAGTTTAATCTTCCGAAACCAGTAATCGAAATAAAAATTACATGCGACCATGGCCGTTTACCTTGCTAAATTATTTCCGCAGATCGCCCTCCAACTTTTACCATGGAGTGCCATTGACTCTGCAGGCTTAACCAGATAGACCATAAGTGCTGATCGTGGAGCAGAAGAATATTTTAAAGTGCTGTTGAACAATAGTTACCATGATGAAGTGAGATGCAAGGAAAATACTACGCAACAAAAAAGATATAGCATTCTCCGTAAGTTTTAACTTTTGCTACAATTTGGGATGTGCGCAAGTGAATAATTGAGAAACATCACACACTAACAATCCTAGTACCTATACTTTAATGTACTAACATTGGACTCATGAGACTGGCATGTACAGGCAGCGTGTAAAATTAACAATCAATTGCTGCCGTGAGCATTAAAAGAAGGTGACCCATACAGAAGAATTCATACAAAAATCGATTGATGACGTGAATACGGAAGACATTGGGGAAAATGAGAGTAGAAAGTAATAAAAATCCATGTTCTGTAGCTTAGCGTGCAGATAATCCGGGATTCCTTGCGTTATAGAAGTCATCTCACAAGCAGTGTTCAGAAGCTGATTATGGTCTATATATCTTAGCAGACTATTCTTTCTTGTCAGTGTATAAGTATCATAATGCGAAATGCATATAACATTAGATAATGAGCAGTAATTGGTTCGCACTCTCCAAGTTCTGCTCATAGTTTCCCTTCGTCGGCGTGCTGCCCGTCAATTAGTTAATACAAACGGAAAATATTGCTTCACACATGTCGTTGTTCCACAGAATTCTAATCAAAACGGAAATCCGAACGTGGATGACAATATTAGATGATAATGGATTCAACTAACAACGCTAATGAGTTTACACAACGTTGCTGATATTCAACATGAACAATTTATGGACATGTTCAAAAAATGTTCAAATGTTTGTAGAACTTATGGGACTTAACTACGGGTCATCAGTCCCTAAGCTTACAAATTACGTATGAACTAGGTAAGACTAAGGACGACACAAATATCCATGCCCGAGGGGGGATTCGAACCCCCGACCGTAGTGGCCGTGCAGACCGTTACTGGAGCGCCTCAGTCCCCTCGACCACCGCGGCCGGCAATTTATTGTACATAGTATGCATGATGTAAAAGACAATACCCTCAGACTTCAAGGAGAGTGTAATAATCCCAAACCAAAAAAAAAAAAAAAAAAAAAAAAAAAAAAGAGAGGCTAACGAGTGTAAAAAGAAAAAAGACATAGCTGCAAAATTAAAAAAAAAAAAAAAAAAAGAAATTGTAATCGCAAGTAACCTAAATAATAAGGCTATCGGTCCCTAGACGTACGAACTATATCTTATCGATAGTGCTGAACTACTACCTCGTATGTCAGTTTTTTTATGTAAGAACATCTTTGATAATTTTTGTTTAATTTATGGCTTGAAAATTATTTTCAATATGTTTTCTTGCAATATTTTGTTAATGAAATGATGTATAGTGATAATAATTGTTTTTTATTTATTTTCTATCCAGATAACTGTAAAATAATAATGGTTATTTCACTCTCCTGTCAAACTGATTTTTTTTTTTTTTTTTTTTTTACATACGAGGTTGCTGTTCAACACCATCGTTATGCTAAATGCAGCGCGTGCGAACACACATACACACACACACACACACACACACACACACACATATATATATATATATATATATATATATATATATATATATATATATATATATATATGCTCTAGGGAGGACTGCGGCCGCGCGATCCGTAAAGTAGTGCTCCAAACTGGGCGGCTGCAAAATTGTAACACGAATTATCTACAAACGAATAGAGAAAATGGGAGAATCCGACCTCCACAAAGATCAGTTTAGATTTGGGAGAAATGAAGGAACACGTGAGGCAATATGCATATTACAACTTGTAATAGAAGATAGAGATCAATGCTGAAGATTAGGTAGGTAAATCATGAACCTAAAGAGGTAATACTGAACAAAATATGGGAGAAAATTTTCTGACATAACTTGAATAAGAGAAGGACTCGAATGGTGAGATACATTCGGAGATATCAAAGAATCGTCTATTTAGCATTAGAGGGAAATTTGTTTGGTAAACATGGATACCGAGATAAGAATACAGTAAGCAGGTTCAAAAGGATATCTGTTATCGTTCTTACTCAGAGATGATGAGGCTTGCACAGAATAGGAGAGCGTGGAGAGCTGCATCAAATCATTTTGTTGATTGAAGACCATCACACCACTACCACCACCACCACCACCAACAACAACAACAGAAACAACGGGGAGGCTTAAATATGTAGGTCGTTGTACACCAGAAACAAAGAACACAGACAAGAAATTAAAATGTTGACCACTGTACTGAAAGTTCCTTAAGTCGCAACTTTATCACCGAAACCAAAAATGGTTGGACGTCGGCGGTTCAACAATGACGTGTTCTATTACATGTAAACACGAGGTACGACCAGAAAGTAAGTTCCGTTTGGTAATAAAATGAAATTGTACACAGATACAGAAGAAATTTTTATTGCACAAAATTCTACAACTCTAAAAACTACTTTTCCACATAACTGCCGAAATTTTGCAGGCATTTGTCAAAGCGTGGCACCAGGTTTATACCTTCTTCATAGAAATCTGCCGCCTGTGTCTTCAACCAGTTGGAAACAGTTTCTTTCAGCTCGTCGTCATTCGTGAAGTGATGACCGCCAAGGAAAGACTTGAGATGTAAGAACAGATGAAAGTCGCTAGGAGCGAGGTCAGGGCTGTACGGAGGATGGTCAAACACGTCCCAACCAAATCCCTGTAGGAGGTTTTTCGTCACATTTGCAGTGTGTGGTCGTGCGTTGTCGTGAAGCAAAACAACACCTTTTGACAGCAGTCCCCGGCGCTTATTCTAAATTGCACGGCGCAATTTCCGAAGTGTCTCGCAACAAGCATCAGCTTTGATTGTTTGACCATGCGGTAAGAAGTCAATGAGTAGGATGCCTTTCCAGACCCAGAACACTGTGCACATCATTTTCCGAGGTGTCATGATTTGCTTCGGCTTTACTTTTGGTGGGGATGAAGTGTGCCTCCATTCCATTGATTGCCGTTTACTCTCCGGGGTGTCGTAAGAAACCCACGTTTCATCTCCTGTGACTATCCGTCTCAGAAATTCTTCGCCGCTTTCGGCAATAACGGGTCAAAAACTCAAGTGCACTACCCATCCGTTGTGTTTTGTGATGCTCAGTGAGAATCTTTAGTTCCCAACGTGAGCAAAGTTTACGGAATTTCAGTTGTTTGGTAACAATTTTATGCATCAATGATCATTAAAATTGGGGGAAATCCATAGCGAGAGCACTAATTGGAAACCTACGGTTTTCCTGGATCTTGTAATCAATCGCGTGAACCAGTTCTTCTGTAACCGAAGGTGGACGCCCACTTAGTTCTTCATCGTGCACATCACTACGCCCGCCATTGAACTGTCGGACATCTTCTCACCATCGAATCACTCATCGCATTTGGTCCGTAAACATAGCAAATTTGCCGATAAATTTCAGTTGGTTTCACGTTCCTCGCATTCAGAAACCGAATCACCGACCTGATTTCACAGGCGGCGGGATTTTCAATCAACACCGACATTT
The DNA here is from genome assembly GCA_026315105.1 of Locusta migratoria. Classification (NCBI taxonomy): domain Eukaryota; kingdom Metazoa; phylum Arthropoda; class Insecta; order Orthoptera; family Acrididae; genus Locusta; species Locusta migratoria. The sequence goes on along the minus strand of CM048748.1, from coordinate 335,199,574 downwards.
CAAACAAGCACAACAAAGCGTACTTAACTGACAGCGATCTCCAAATGGCGCACGTTTTCCTCCTTGATACACATCGTCTACAGCGCATGTGCGGAACTGCAATCGCAGCACTGCAGCGGAGATAAATTGAAACGGAACTTACTTTCTGGACGCGCCTCCTAATAAGAACAATCACCCCACCAAATTTAAGGTCGCTGCGTAAAAAGTAATGAATTGTATCCACCCTACTCACCCGATATGAGTCCCTGTGATTAAAATCTCCTTTCCCGAGAAAAACAACACAAGGGATCCGGTACAACACTAGATATGACATCCATGCCATAGGGCGGACAATACGGGACATTAGCAGAAAAATGCACGTAAAGTATGCAGTAATAGATTGCCAATAAATTCATTTCAGAGAAAAATAATACTTGTCATCACTTTTTATCCACCTGTTGCAGATAAAGTTTTTGCAATGATGTAACGACATATCGGAAGCAATTGTCACTGCTGACGCAGAATCGCTGGAATTGTGAGACTGAATGTCCACGACCCTGACGAACTGAAAAATTGATCACTGTTTATCTTACATGGTATTTGTAATATAGAACTTCTGCTTACTCACAGTTCGTACTCGTTCTAAGTACAGACTGTATCTAAAGTGTTGCGTGCCTTCTTAAGTTTTCAAAGAACTATGGTAGTACTTACAGCACAAGGAACTCGGGGGAAATTATTTAATGAAACGCGCGCGTGTGTGTATAGGGGGAGGGGTTGATCTCCCAATCCTTTCCGTTAACTCGAAAACTGGTTTCATAAATCCGTAATATTCTTTCCTGAGGCAAACCACCCACAACTGCTCAAACTATCGTAACTGCACTTTGATATCCTGGATTATGACACCAGGACAGAGTTTAAGTCGTAGCTGGTCGAACACATATCTCCTAGGGGACATGTCTGGGGATCTTGCTGACGAGGAGAGCACGCGCCATCACGCAGACGATTCATGGGGGCATATGGGAAATACTGACAAGCACTTGTCTCACATTAGCGCGTCACGCTCGAATTACAGTAAAAGTGTTATACGTCTCTCCCTTCAACATAAACATAAGTTTAAGAACTGCTCTTGTAGATTGGGGAAAACGTAAAGAAGAACGACGTTCCGGCCATAACGAGAGTTGGTGTGGATGTAAGTCTCTCAACAGATTGGTAAATGGTGTTGGGCGATGTAAAGAAAGGCTTGAAAAATGTACTCCAGTGGACTTCAACCGCGAGTGAGGGAACGAGCAGACGTGTCACCTGCGAAACTCGCATGTCAGTTATAAAGCACCGAAAAATATTTAATCCTAGCGTACCCTAATGCCTTGGACGTAGTCCGTTTCTGGGTGTAAAAGATTCAACTTAAATATTTTGACTGATTTTTTCCGTCGGTTCTTGGTGAAACATCGTCATACTGAATTAAAAACCACAATTCTCTGTATGTTCCAACTTATGGAACATAAACAAAATAGTGATTTTTATTTCAGTATTTAACTTAATATTTATTAGTTGCTCTATACTTAAATCGTCGGGACCGGTGGTCTTGGGGTAAAGCGCTCGCACGGTCGCGGCTTCGAAACCCAGTCGGACCTCAGATTTTTTTCAGTTTGCGTTTTAGCCCATCCTTCACCTCTCAACGATGCGAGAAGTCAACCAAAACGACACGTGGTTCGGATTCCACGTTAATCTGTAGGTACCCTTTCCCCGGATGGATAACTGGGGTAGGCTAGGGACACGCAAGTCACTGAAGTCGCGTCCAATTGAAAGACTTCACCAGGCCAATGAGCCACACGAAATTATTATTATTTATACTTAAATCTATTAGTGATTTTTAATTCATGTGAAAATACAATTGTATTGAAACTCATGACTTTAAAGCAACCCACGCCTGGGGGAAAGCAGTTTTAGTCTTTTTACATGTTTACATATTAATGTCTACTGTCCATGCAAATGTTTATTACTGTTTACCTTTCTGTTATTTCCCGTGGAATTGAAGCCTTTGACACGAATAAAAAAACAGTTCCGTTGAAAAAGGCACCACGATACTGTCGCATCAGAGGTAGCACATGGGGACGCAGGATGTGTGGGGTGTACCGTTCTGCCAACAAGAATTCCCTCATACACCACCAGCCGCGGCCTGACGTCATACACGATGACTTCCCCTACCATGACGCCAAAAGTAACACCGTTATGCCAGACTAAAGGAATGGAGGAGTGGAATCTTTCAAGCTGCTTACACTATTTGCAGGCGATAGTCATCCGCGGTAGTTCAGAGCAGCGATTCATTACCGAATGCGACGTCATCCATCAACAGCCCATTCTTTCCGGTCACGGAAGCGCGCGCCATTCGCAGCAGTTTGTGCCACGTTGTTAACAGGGTCGGTGGGTAATCCCCTAGTCCAGCTGCGCTTATTCAACGACTGTTGGCGTGGGATGACGCAGGCATTTGAATGGAATTCATTACTGCTTGTTGTTTGACTGATTATGCGCGCGGGAAGGGGGTTGGGGGAGGTGTAAGAAACTAAACGGGAAGGTCACCAGTCCCTCGCCAGAACATCGGTACATAAGTAGAGAGGGCCACACAGAACGTGGTCCGATCTAAGTCTGCGGATTGGAACAGTAAAAGCGAGGTAAAAACGTAATGGGCCTCATTTGTACCATAAATAGTGAAAGCAAGAAGGTAGAAGCAGGGAAGTTAGCGGGTGGGCATGTCGGGACTCTAGATGTGACACGCAAATTCACACCCACAGCTGTCTAATCTCTGATCCATTTCAGTTAAGGGAGTCCACTATTCAACAGAGCATGAATCCTGGAATTGAAGCTTGAGTATAGCAGGATGGATGCAAACCGAATCTAAAAGTAGGGAATCCCCGGGCCAAGCATTTAGTGTGAGACACACTAACCCGAAGCACCCTGACCGTGAACCGAGCGAGGTGGCGCAGTGGTAACGCACTCTGGACCCGCATTCGGGAGGACGGTGGTTCAAATCCGCCTCCGGCCATCCAGCTCTATGGTTTCCGTGATTTCCCAAAAATCAATCTAGGCAAATGCTGGGATGGTTCCTTTCAAAGGGCACGGCCGATTTCCTTACCCATCCTTATTCAAATGTCCGAGCGTTAGCTCCGTCTCTAATGACCAAGCTGTCGACGACACGTTAGATCCCAAGCTTCCTTCCTTCCTGGCCATGGTCCAAAGGTAGATTCACGCCTTATAACTGAGAATGAAAATAATTTTCACGAGCTGAAAGACTGTACAAACATCCGTCAATATTGAAGGCAATGATTTCACACGGAGGGTCCATCTAGGGCCACAACGTGGAACTTTGCTGTGATGTGGATAGAAACAGACTTACACTGACATCTGACCACGACTTCTAGGTACTTACTTTTTTTTGTCCTGTAGCGTACATATTAATTTCATCGGCCTTACATCTGACTAGAAGTGAAAAATATATAACCAGCTAGAAGCTGTGGCTAATAGCATAACCTCATTCCCGTGATAGGCAGACAACAAAGGGGACTGTTCAAAGAACAGTAGTGAATATGCTACGATTTGTGGGGTTGTGAAATGCGGGGATTATATTAGGGCTTAAAGTAGTTAAAGCAGACGGCATATTTCGCTTCCCTGGTAGTATGCTAGAAAAAGAGAGATAAAGGATATTGTTTACCACACACTCCTGCAATCCATCCTAGAATTAACGTAGTGAGTGTGGACATTTTGCAGATTGGGCCGACAGGTAAATCGCCTTTATACAAAAATAAAAACAATGAAAAAAGACAGCAGGAATGGCGACATATTTGTTTGACACACAGATCGCAGAAATAGTAGAAGTTCGAACTACCACGATCATTTAGATTGACACCAACTATATCGCGTTTAAAAAAAAAAAAAGATTCAGTGTTGAAGGTAGAAATGCATTACAGCCACTTTATGTGATGATCCCGTAGGATCCGCTAAGACAAAATTAATTACAGCGATCTTTGAGGCACTTAAGCAGTCACTATTGTACAACCTATATGAGGTTGAGAACGAAAAAATTATAATAAGCGGCACAATGGGAAATACCGTCTGGCATAAACCTCACACTGGTTTGCACAGTAGATCGCACTGTGGAGGTGACGTCATATCAGACTCAACATGTGGAACGTTTGGTTTCTGCATTCGAATGACTATGTGAGTTGCACGATCTGAAGAATTCTGACTATTTTTTATCACCACCAAGAATGCCCAAGCACAATGACAATGTTACCCATACTGTGCCGCAATGGTTTGGAGGTGATTGTAAACGGAAATACGCTTCGATTTGCAACTGCTGTCTTGAGGCTGCTATTATCCTGTTAATGGGATAGTTGCTTCCTCATACTGGGGGTCGACAACGTAGAGTGATTGTTATACTCTGAGTGCCAATAATGCCGAAGAATTACCAGCACTACGTTTACACGCGACACGGTTTTTCTAAAGACGAAAACCTAATTTCTTAAACCGTTTTTCGATATCGTTTTTACGTTTTAAGCACCGAAACAAAGTTGATAGTCCAGTCAAATATGTCGTCTGGAAAATACCTCAGCGCAGTCGCTGTTTCTGTTTACTTTAAGAGACAAATTCACGCTCAGTCTAATATTGACACTTCCCCTTCACCGCAGAAGAAGTCTCTCTGTATCTTGGTCGAAATTTCTAAACAACAAGATGCAACCTGCCATTCCAAGTACGTTGCAAAAACGGTCTACATGGGCACGAAAATCAACTGTGGAAGTGGAAACCCGTTTTAAAGAAGCCGATTTCCAGGATCCATTTTTTAGACTTTACAGGGCCAACCAGAAGCGCAATTAGGACATCGCTTTACGAAACCCGGTTTTGTGAGTCCCATTTTAAAGCGCTTGTGGGCAGCTCTCGGCGTTCATGTAATGCAGATATCGTTCGTTAAAAAGGCAACTCTTTCCATCCGTTCCCACGATGTGAATATTATCGAGTAGCTGCGATATATTTTACAGCACATGATCCGGTATATGAATCTGCTGTAAGCTGTTATATAGCCTGCGTCTATCATTGATTTATGGGGGGCGATTAACCATGTCGCGATCAGTCAACTGCGACTTAGCGTACATCCGCCCTCTCCGCATAGCCGCACCTGAAGCAGTCGCGTTAATTGTACGTTTACTACGTAGATTTTATAAATAAAGACGAAGCAACCTGTATGCAGATATTTAACATACTAGAACATCATTATGTAGGCTAATTTGCCATACAAGGATTTGCGAAATTCACTTAAAAATTCTGTGACTAGTACAGCTAAGTCAGTACATAGTATTTTCCTCGGGAATCCATCTCCAGAAACATACAGCTTCCGTTTTACAGCGGTTTCAATTCAGATGTACCACACATTCAGTTGTGTTTGAGGAACTGAATTAGGCTTGGCGCAGTACAATTATTGGGTAACGATTAAAAAAGAAACATATCGCAACATAAATTTGTCACTAAAGCACATTTGTTTGTATTAACACCAAAACGAAACAGAACCCAACACACTGCCTCGCAGCAAAGCAGACGTTAACTGATGAGGTGGCCGTCTGACGTAGTACACGTCAGTCAGTGTACCGCATTACGTACCAGAACAAGCAACTGTGAGACTTTTCTCGCTTTCTCAGAAGACGTGGACTCTGAAATGAAACTGTTGTAGAACGGGAAACTGAACGCTTCTGGAAGGAAGGAAGCTTAGGGTTTAACGTCCCGTCGACAGCTTGGTCATTAGAGAGACGGAGCTTACGCTCGGAGTTTTGGGTAAGGATGGGGAAGGAAATCGGCCGTGCCCTTTTGAAAGGAACCATCCCGACATTTGCCTGAAGTGATTTAGGAAAAATCACGGAAAACCTAAATTTGGATGGCCGGAGGTGGATTTGAACCACCATCCTCCTGAATGCGAGTCCAGTGCGTTACCACTGCGCCACCTCGCTCGGTCCGAATATTCGACTCCTCTCCAAGTTTCGGCCGAAACCGAAACTTACGTATCAAATTTCGAAAAATTTACGTTATACCGCAAATCACTAGTTTTCCCATATTTTGCAAGATCCCCTCCCTGTACTAAGCCTTCTTGAGTGTGAGTAAGCCTAAATTACGATATTCACCTTATATGTTTCTAACAAATAGTAGAATGTTTAAGTCTTGCTGACCGCAAGCAAATCTGAAACCCTCTCCTTCCGACGCTTTTGTATTGGTTGTGAATATATAGTTGCCATTATTTAAAATCCAACCCACGTATTTATCCGGGCAACGCAGCGTTTTCAGCTAATTAAGTAATAATGTACATGGGCTGGCTTTTGCTCGTTATCAACATAATCTAACGTAAAGCAGATTTAAAGGAAGCTTAGGGTTTAATGTCCAATAGACAACTTGGTTATTAGAGACGGAGCTAACGCTCGGAGTTCTTAGGTAAGGACGGGGAAGGAAATCGGCCGTGCCCTTTGATAGGTACCATCCCGACATATGCCTGGAGTGATTTAGGAAAATCACGGAGCACCTAAATCAGGATGGCCGGAGGTGGATTTGAACCACCATCCTCCCGAATGCGAGTCCAGTGCGTTACCACTGCGCCACCTCTCTCGGTAACGCTTCTGGATGCTGAATGTTGGACTGTGACGCTGAAGGTTAGTGGTTCGGATCCCACCAGTACCTAATTTTATTTCCTACACGGGTTTCAGACACTCTTATTAATTAATTTTTTGTTATTTAAAGTGGGCCGTAAAACACGTCAGTGCGATTTTTTTTGTAAAAGATAGATAGGTTTTTTTAAACTTTTATTTATTTTATTTTTTAGATAAGTGTAATTTATTGTCCGCCGTGCGGCAGCAGATCGTAAGGAAAGTAGCCTTGAGAAGAATGCCACGGGTGAGCCAAGTGCTGGAGTCCTGTGAAGTTGGCACCCCCTTTTTTTTTCAGAGTTCTAGACAGATATACAATAATTCTGGAGTTCTCTGTACAAAATTTAAATAGTTCTGCAAAATTTCGCCGAAAAAATACGAAAAATTACCACAAACTTGAGTTTTTTTAGTTTTTTTAAAATAATTATTTGCCTATTAGCGCAAACATAGTTCTGATCACAGTTCTAAATAGCTCTCAAAGAGTTCTACAGGAAATCCTAATAGCATACTTTATCGGATAAATGCAGTAATGTGGAATTTATTTTTACGTTAGTGTAAATTGGCACTATTTTTTCGAGAAGTAAACATTGTTTTTTGGGGGTTCTGTGTACATATACTATAGTTCTAGAGTTCAAGTGTATATTTCTATGTAATTGCCCGAAGAAAAATTATGTTCACAATTTTGAATAGCTGAATAGCTGATAAGCTGTCTTATTTGTGCCCCTTATTCGAGAAATATACATTTTTCTTAGGCCTTGACAGATATTCTAACCGCTGCACATTCAATGTGTTGTTTTTACGACTGAGTGATTACTGCTTATCGTAAACAAGAACTATTGCACATGCCCCTAGAACTCTGAAAAAAAATCTAAGTTTTTGAAAAACACGGGTGCAATGTCCACAGTAGCATGTAAATGGATACTCCATTATTGTAATTATCTCATAAAGTATAATCTGTACAGAAAAATGCTATTAGGATTTCATGTAGAACTCTTTGAGAGTTATTTAGAACTGTGATCAGAACTATGTTTGTACAATTAGGCAAAAAATTATTTTGCAAAAACTAAATTTTGTGGTAATTTTTCGTATTTTTTCGGCGAAATTTTACAGAACTATTTAAATTTTGTACAGAGAACTCCAGAACTACTGCATATCTATCTAGAACTCTGAAAAAAATGTACATTTTCCAAAAAAGGGGTGCCAACTTCACAGGACTAAGTGCTGGGCCGCAGAGCGGTGCAGCCAGAGTTCCCGCTGAGGCGGCCAACAGGTGCTTGGCGAGCACAGGCCGTCGTTTGTCCGCGCGGCTCATAAATAAAGCACAGCGGTGCCGACACGCCGACGTGGCTGCCCGCCACTCACCCTCTGCAAGAGCCCTGCTGCACGACACGCGCGCGTCACCAGCGACCGGCAGCTATCACAAGCCACACTAGTTACACCAGTTAGCGATCAGGTGTGATTACTCGGTTCTGAAGTACTGTTTGTTTGTTTGTGAATCTATCGGACCAAACTACGTGGTCATCAGTCCGTAGCTTACAAACTACCTAAACCTAGATAAACTATTAAAAAATGCTCAGTCTCTGTTGCAGTATTTTATTTTCCAATTACGCGTTTCGCGCTGTTAGCGCATCGTCAGACTGGAAAAAGACAAATATTTTGTTACCGTCCATGTACCTGGCGCGCAGCGAATCTAATGTGGCTAAGGTGAGTAAATTTGAGAATTCAGACTTACTTGGGCGGAGATGGAGCCACAGAACTGTCTATTGCTGTTTAGGAGGTATCTTAACAATTTGTGTTATTGGGCGCCTGCAAAGAGGTAAACGTACAAAGTACGTAAGGGTTATTTGAGCTAGAATAATTAGGGACTAAAGGGGTGTGGTATGGAAATTAATGGAACGCTTTATATGATAAAACTCACCGTAGCAGCAGAGGAGTCGCTGTCGCGGCAGGTCCACGTTTACAACTGGTAGTATTCTTAATAACATAAATGCGACCGTTAAACAGAGCGGTATGGGCAGAGTTACGCCTGCGAGAATGAGCGGCTAGAGATGTTTGTGACGTGAGGGAATGAATCTTGTGAAATGATTCATGTTGGTATGAAACAATAATAAATGAATGAAAACGAAATTATTAGAGGCCTGAGGGTGGGGCGGGAGAAAGATGTTGTGAATTGTCAGAAGGGGGGGTCGTTTTGGAAAAAGATAAACTAACCTAAGGCCAAACCACACACCCATGCCCCAGGGAGGACTCGTACCTCCACGGCGTGCAACCGCGCGCTCCGCAGCGAGACGCTTTAGACCGCTCGGCTACTCCACCGCGGCTAAAGTACTGTCATCGCCAGAATGAACTAAAATGGTTCGACGTCTTTCTGCCCGTTCTACGGATTGGATACAACAAAATTACGGCAACCGAGATAGCAGTAATAACATAAAGTCGCTGAAAAAGGTGTTGGTGTTGACTTGTGTTTACCAAACTAGTTACACGAGCAGTTGGTGATCAGATAGTGTAGTGAGCAGGTAATCGAGTTCAAGAACAACCTGACTTACCCAAAGCTATGGCAAGGAGACCGTTAAAAGAATATAACACCCATGTCATCAGCAAGAGATGACCGTTATCTCCGTTAACTGCATGCAACTCACGAGGAAACCATATAGGTATCGGAATTTAGAATTTCTGTATATTTATGGTACGTGAAGGTCAGAACTTAAATAACAATCGTCCACCACCAGTCGACGCAACTCTAAAAATCCTTGACAAAATCAACCTTGAAATTTTGGAAATACACATACAGGGTGTCCAGAAAAGGGCTCCCTAATTTCAAAATTAAATATCTCGAAAACAAAGATCGATAGAGGAATGCAGTAAACGGTATGTTTATTGTGAAAGCTGTAAGAAGTTTATACAGCAGTTTGAAATAATAGTTACAAAAGCTGCTAACAAATGGCGCTGTACGCTGTGCAGCTCATATCAGCATACATAAGTGAAATAATCGTATGAAAACACTATCTGCAAACGATCACATCACAATGTTTTCAAAATGTTCACCAATGGCACTACAAAGGTGGTGTAAACGAAGAATGAAATTCGCCATCACATTTCGTAGTGTATCAACCGAAATAGATTCACATGCCACAGAGATCGCCGATTCAAGCTCGTCCAGCGTGGCAGGATGCTTCGGGCGGACCATGTCTTTCACTGTGCCCCACAAAGAAAAAAAGTCACAGGGAGTCAAATCCGGCGAATATGGAGGCCAATCTGTGCCTGCACCAGTAAATTTTGGATATTCCAAAGCAATGACTCGATTCCCGAAGTATTCCTCAAGAAAGCGACACACTTGTTCGGTCCGACGTGGTCGGGCTCCATCTTGCATAAACCATTCAGTACCTGGTCGAACCTCTAACGCTTCCTGTGTGGCAACAAATTGCTCCAAAATTGCAACGTAACGTGCATCAGTGATCGTTTATCGAATGAAAAAAGGGCCAATAATGCCTCTGCTGCATACTGCAGCCTACACAGTAACTTCAGGAGAATACAGGGGTTTCGCTTCACACCAATATGGCTTTTCGGGACCCCAAAATCGCCAGTTCTGCTTATTCACGTATCATGCAGGTGGAAGTGTGCTTCATTTGTAAACCAGATGCAGCCAACATCAAATCCTTCACTATCAATCATTGTGAGCATCTGATTAGCAAAGGCAACTCTTTGTTGCACACCCCGTACGGGTATGGCCTGGTGCGTTTGAATTTTGAATAGAAACATGTGTAGGCTTTTTCTCAGTATTTTCTGCGTGCTGGAACGCTTCAAACCAGTCTCAGATGCAATTCTACGGACGGATGACACTGGATTTCGCTGAATAATTCAAGAAACTGTGGCGATATTTTCAGGCGTAACTGCGGTTTGCTTGCGGCCAACATGCCCCACTAGATCATCAGTTACGCTGCCTGTTCGTTGAAATTTTGCGAAGAGCGTACGAATGGTTTTCGCATCGGGTCCTTTTGAAACATTAAATCGTGCTTGAAAACTTCGCCTTGTTGCCGTAGGACTCTCTTCTAACCTGTGGTCCTCTAGCACCAGAAAAACGCGTTGTTCAATGGAGTACATGGTTTTAATCTCTTCCTTCGGTACGCTAACCTCCTTTCACGTTTCAATAGTGGAACTGATTGCTCTGGGCTTCGGATTACTATTTATACTAGGCATTACGTATGGCGATTAGAGCGCCATCTGTTAGCAGCTTTTGTAACTATTATTTCAAACTGCTGTATAAACTTCTTACAGCTTTCACAATAAACATCCCGTTTACTGCATTCCTCTATCGATGTTTGTTTTCGAGATATTTAATTTTAATTTTATTTAATTTTGAAATCTGCAGCATCTATCGGTGTAGCTCAGGTGGTAGCGCACTTACCTCCCAACCATACAGACGGTGCTTCGAATTCCTCTATGACAAATATTTTTTTCGTTGTTTTCGAATTTAGTTATAAAAATCAATTTGGGATTTTCATTTTGGGTTCTCTAATTCCGCGTGTTGCGTTAGTTTTTGTTTATGTGTATGTAGACGACCTGAACACATTTTCGCCGCGGCGGAGCGGCCGAGAACATTGAGGAGCTATGCTGCAATGCGCGGGGCCTTTCCCCGTCGAAGGTTCGAATCCCCCTCGGGCTTGGACATTTGTGTTGTCTTCAGTATAAGGTAGTTCACAAGTAGTTTGCAAGTTTAGGGACTGATGACCCCGCAGTTAAGTGCCTTAAGCTTTAAAAACCTTTGGACATTTTAAACACATTTTTGTCACCTAAAAGAGCGTCCTAGCTCTTCACAAACGGAACAATCAAAGACTATCGTCGTCAATTAACAGTGAAGGGAATATTGAAAAAAATGTAACTTACATGTTTTGATTGAAATCGTCATTATTAACAACCTTTTATGAAATATAGAAAATTACGAATTTTTTGTGAAATTACCATTAGATATTAAAACTGTGTAAATATTCGAACACAACGATTTGAACCACGGACTCCGTGATTGCAAGGCTTGAAAGCCGAATATCTCGAGAATTTTTGAGAGTTGCGTCGAATGACTTTGGCTGATTGTTATTTGTGTTCCGAACTTCACGTACGACAAGGCGACCACACGGGTATCGAAGTTTACATTATATATATATATATATATATATATATATATATATATATATATATATATATATATATATATATATTGTAAAATCCGATACCCGTGTGGTCGCCTTGTCAGCTGAAACGAACTCTCCAGGCACCAACAAGTCTCGCAATTTCAACATAAACAGTCCTAAATCGCCTTCGAATGTGGCCTCTACGCACGGAGGCCTATGGTATGTGTCCCATTAGAGCCAGGACACCGTTTACCGAGCAGAAACTGAGCGCAGGAACATCAGGATTTGAGTCGTAACCAATGGCGCCGTGTTCTGTTCACAGATGAGTCAAGATTTGTGTGCTCATATGGACAATCGGGTCACTCCCTCATCTGGAGACAACGTCGAACTCGGAATAATCCTGCTTACTTGCAGGAAACTTCACCATATGATGGTGTGGGCAAGCAGTCTATATTGGCTGATGTATATGTGGTTCAGAATAGCGCTTTGACTTCTCCGAGGTATCGAGACGAGATCCTTTGACCTTTTGTTGTGCCCTTTGCTGGTTCCATAGGAGATGGTTTCCTTCTGGTGGACGATTTCGCTCGTCCCCACAGAGCTGCACTGTTAGACAATATGCTTCAAACTCAGGGAATTCAGCGAATGGAGCGACCAGCTTGTGCACCGGACTTAAAACCGATTGAGCTTGTCTGGGATGCACCTGGCAGACGCACTGCAGATCAATACTTCCCACAACCGTTGCAGAGCTGGCTGTTGCACTCATGGAAGGAACGGCCAAATATCTCTCAAGACGTGATTCATAGCCTCGTACTGCCTATGCCACGCAGGTGTGCAACTGTACTCGCAGCCCGAGGTGATCACACACCTTATTAGAGGACAATGAGAGACACTTTTTCACTATTATGGTAGCCACACGCTGCCTCGCTCCAAGTAAACGCCTCAATTAAAGCGTTGAGACAGCAAACTATTGTACTGTAACATACACAAATTACAACTGTAACCAATATCTTAATATAATTTGTTACTTTATGTTTATTGTGTATGACCTCTCACGTTATCGTCTGTGTTTTGAGCAGTGAATAAAGACGTCTGCATGTTACGTATTTTGGTCATTTGTACTTGGTTGGTTCGAGTATAGCTTTGCGTATTGGTGATTTTCCTCGCTCGAGTATGCCAACTCGGTCTCAGCTCGGTGGAGAATGAATGCTCGGTGCGGGCAGGTTGTGCTCCGCAGAGGCGGGAATGGCAGAAGCCGTTGCGTCTCTTCTACTGTTGATTGCCGGCACAACAGCAGTACTGTGTGTGTGTGTGGCAGGCTGGGGCTGCGCTTGGTACACTGTATTCCTACCAGCTGACGGAACAGTACTCACATCAGTTCACGAGTATTCACGCAGGGAGGCGTCTAGTGTTATAGAGAAAATAAAAATGGTATCATTTGATACTTTCACATATCATGTTAGCAGTGCCGGATCTACGACGTTTTCCAACTTGTGAAAATCTTGATATTAATGATAAATCTGAAGCATTGACTTAAAATTTGTGATGCGACCGGGAATCGAACCCGGACCTCCATGCTTAATAGGGAGACGTCTTATCACTTGACCACAGCATCACTAGCGATTATGGCGCATCGGAATAGTCTAAGCACGATTTCCGTCATATCACAAGAGACATCAAGGAATTGTGAAGTTAGCATTAGAAGGAAGCGTGTGGGGTAAAAATCGTAGAGGGAGACCGTGGGATGAATATAGTAAGCAGATTCAAAAGGATGTAGGTTGCCGAACGTATTCTCAGATGAAGAGACTTGCACAGGACAGGGTAGCGAGGAGAGCTGCATCAAACCAGTCTGCGGACTGAAGACTACAACAACAACACAAATTTGTATTTACATTGATATTTATATCACCTTAAACAGGAATGTTCCAATATGTCCATTGCCGAGGTGCTATTCCGCTGCATGGAGAGCCTTGGCAGTAGTGGCAATGTTCTATGGAACAAGGAAGCTGAATTACAATTTGTGTCGTGAAGGAAATCGTGCTTAGATTATACCGAGGCGCCTTAATCGCTAGTGATGCAGTGATCTAGCGGTAAGACGTCTGCTTAGTAAGCATGGAGGTCCAGGTTCGATTCCCGGTCGCGTCACAAATTTTAATTCAATTCTTCAGATTTATCATTAATGTCTTTGACATATTCGAGACGAAAATCCGTTTCAGGGATTGTATATTTGTATTTACAAAATTTGATAGTTGGGTCCCCCAGCTCCCCCTCATGCCCGTGGGAGGATTCTAACTTCCGACGGGAAGCAGTTGCGCAGTTCGCGACATGGCGCCTTAGGAGCGCACGTCAACTCCCGCGCGGCAAGAAATTGGCTATCGGAAAATAGCGCGCAGTGAGAATGTGTAGGAAAGGTCGGTGCGTGTGAGCGGGGAGGACATCTTTTGACTGTCCGAGGACACCAGGAAGCGGAAAGTGTGTCACGCCGCGTAGGAGTAAAAGGCAAAACAAGTCAGGCCCGGCGGCTGCGGCTGCGGCTGCGGACACGACCTCCCTCCGCACCGGCAAATTGCTCCGGCCGTGTGTCGGCTGTCACTGCGCCCGTGACGGATTCGTCCGCTTCCATCTGAGGCACTGGTCCACAGCTCGTGACCCCAGCTGCGTCCCCACCACTGCCATAAGGGAACGAGCGGCAAAGGCGGTGGGCGTGACGCACTAGAAACTGCCCTGGTCACTACCAGAGCTGCTGCATACTGAATGTTGAAAGTCTAAATATAACACCACTGATTCTCACTAAAGGATAATGACAAGTTTTATTAACAACAAAAGAAACTGGTACAGTATCTTCAACTCAAGAGGCACATAACCATAACCATAACTATATTCATAGTTAATGATATGTAGCAATGGCTTGTCTTCAGTTGATGTTCCAATAACTTTCTAAGCTGCATTGTCCAACTTATTCCACTGTACAAGATCTTTTTCATACTTCAGCCTTGCTTCAGTATTCATGTTGTCATTACACCCTGGTTTAATTACTTGACCTGTGACAATGTCCCAAGCTCCCATAGTAATTAAAGTAACACGAACTTGAAGTTTCCAGGAAGACCAATTTTCAATGCCTTTGAGTTTTGTAATTCTAGAAATTTCGTTTTCCATCATTTTAAGACAGCAGAAATAACATTAAAACTTTTGTTCGCATGAGTTTGTTAGTACTACAATATTCATTTTACTGTTGTCAGTTCAAAACTTGTCATTGATTACTGGGCCCATAAACTGTTGAAATTCTAAATATAATACCACTGATTCTCACTAAAGGATAATGACAAGTTTTATTAACAACAAAAGAAACTGGTACAGTATCTTCAACTCAAGAGGCACATAACCATTAGCCAAAAACAAAAGAGCAGAAAATCTATATATGTGTTTACTCCTTGCAAAGATCTATTATTTCAAAGCATAGACAACTGAAAAGTGGACAAAACATAATACACAGTAGCACAGTACCTATGACTAAGAAAAACGCAATAAAACATTTTTAATTGATTATCACAACACTGAACAACGGAAAGATGAGTTCTAGCCAGCTGACGCATTGTTTGGCGACTGAAGGACACACTGCAGATAACCCCCTAACATTCCCCATGCTATAAGACGTAAGGAAGGCTAAATGCCACCCTATTACAACATCTTGTCCACTCCTAATCTTCCTATTTTCAAAGTCAGAACAGAATGATCTATTGACCAAAGGTCAACACGGATTTCGAAAATATCGTTCATGCGAAACACAACCAGCTCTTTACTCACACGAAGTTATGAGTGTTATCGACAAGGGTTCTCAAATTGATTCCGTATTTCTTGATTTCCAGAAGGCTTTTGACACCGTACCTCACAAACGGCTTTCAATCAAATTGCTTGTTATGGTATATCGCCCCAAGTTTGCGACTGGATGCAACAGAGACTGCATACACTTCGCTTATCCGTCCCTTTTTGGAGTATTGCTGCCCTGTGTGATCCTTATCAGATGGGTTTGACGGAGGACATCGAAAGGGTCCAAAGAAGGGCAGCTCGTTTTGTATTGTCGCGATACAGGGGAGACAGCGTTACGGAAATGATACAGGATCTGGGAGGGGGCCGGCCGCGGTGGCCGAGGAGACTGAGGCGCTCCAGTCACGGTCTGCACGGCTACTACGGTCGGGTGTTCGAATCCCCCCTCGGGCATAGATATTTGTGCCGTCCTTAGTATAAGGTAGTAGATAAGTAGTTTGTAAGTTTAGGGACTGATGACCCCGTAGTTACGTCCCATAAGCTCTACAAACATTTGAACCGCTTATAACAGCAGCAGATAATATGAGAGTAGATTCTCACTTAAATCCAAATGGGCAAGAACTTGGGATTCCTTTAATGGAGAACATCTGGAGTGACGATCCGTCGAAGGAGCTTGAAGGAATGGACGATCTTAGGAAGGAATGATCTTTGACCAACCGCTTCCATACTGGTGTTGGTCAGTACAACTATTCGAAGTTCAAATAGGGGCAGGCAGATAAATCCTCTGACTGTAGGGTTATGGCCCACATAGTTACAAACTGTTCATAACGATCATTTTCAGGAGGGATGACTTAACTCCATCTAGTCATTCAGGATGCTGTCCAATGGTTAAAGAAGTTGGACCTGGCTCTGTGACGGAGATGTTATCTTATGAGCTAGACACTACTATATTTTAGTAAAGTATTATAGTAATTTTATGTAGCTGACATATACAGGGTGAATAACCTAACACTTGCACCGCAAATATTTCGGGAAAGTGCGATTGATGTGCGGTTTTCACAGAATGGATTGGCAGTCAGGAGCTCGTATTTTTAGCCAGCAAATAGATTGTAATATTACTTAGAAAGTATATTTTTAATGCAAACATACATTTTTTTTAATGGAACAATGCCTGTAGACATTAAGAAACTAAAAGTAGGGTGCACTAGAATATCAGTACTGTTTGTTACAGGATTCTAGTGCTAGTTGTTTGCCAGATATCATATTTTGAAACGTTCCCACTACAGTCAACTCGCATAGTTGCTAGGTACAAAGAGTTTATGTTTGCTTACAGCGTGATTGTGTGTTCCTTGAGTGCACTGCGGCTCGCTAATCAGTTAGCGTGTAACAGTCGAAGCGGTAGGTTGTGAGTGTACGATGGGTCTTACCAAAGCAGAAGAAGCCGAGATGCTTATGGTGTATGCAGAGTGTAGGAAGAATGCCGTTCGTTCTTTTACGGTGTATGCGGCAAGATATCCCAATAGACGTCACCCATCTCGGCAATTGTTCATCAATCTCTTCAACCAGTTACGTGAATGTGATAGCGTAACAACGGGACAACGTAACAGAAGGAAACAAGTGACGACAGACGAGGGGGAAATCGATGTTCTTGCTGCTGTTGCAGTTGATCCGCATGTCAGCTCCCGCGCAATCGCACGAGGAAGTGGCATCAGTCAGGCAAGTGTCTTGCGCATTCTCTATCGACATAGGTTCCATTCCTATCACATCTCTCTCCATCAAGAGCTGCATGGAAACGATTTTGAGAATCGTGTTAGGTTCTGTAGATGTGCTTTACGGCAGAATACTACAGATGTATCATGTATCTTGTTTAGTGATGAAGCCACATTTACCAATCATGGACAGGTAAACCGCAGAAACATGGACTACTGGTATGCTGACAATCCCTCTTGGCTTCGACAGGTGAACCGTCAGCGTCCATGGAGTGTAAACGTGTAGTGTGGGATTGTGAACCAGCAGCTCGCCGGCCGCGGTGGCCGAGGGGACTGAGGCGCTACAGTCACGGTCTGCACGGCCACTACGGTCGGGGGTTCGAATCCCCCCTCGGGCATGGATATTTGTGCCGCCCTTAGTGTTAGTTAGTTCATATGTAGTTTGTAAGTTTAGGGACTGATGACCCCGTAGTTAAGTCCCATAAGCTAATTAAAAAAAAAAAAAAAAAAAACCAGCAGCTCATTTCATAGACGGAACACTGACCGCGCACAAGTATCGCAGCCTTCTAACAGAGCATCTTTCACGGATCTAGAAGACGTTCCTCTGCAGACTAAGAGGAATCTATGGTGCCAATACGATGGCTGTCCAGCCCATAGTGCACGAATTAGTACAGCATGTCTTCAAGAATTGTTCCCAAATCGAAGGACTGGACGCAGAGAATCTGTACCTTGGCCCGCCCGTTCCCCGGATTTGACGCCTGTATAATTCTTTCTGTGGGGAAAGCTGAAAGATGCTGTCTACAAGGACATACCAACCACACCCGATGATATACAACCACGCATTATTGCAGCCTGCTCGAATATATCCGCTGAAATGCTAGCACGTGTGCAGCGGTCGTTCCAGACCAGACTGACAGCGTGTGTTTCTGCTGCCGGACGTCATTTTGAACACAACCTGTGATGGTCATTTGTCGCGTCACTGGTTGGAATCCACATGACTAGTGTATTCGGTTGTGTTATTCTTTAGTGTGTGTTACCACAGGTATTGTACAAGTGTCGGTGTGGGAACGTTTCAAAAGACGATATCTCGTAAACGACTTGCACTAGAATTCTGCAACAAACACTACTTGATATTCTAGTGCACCCTACTTTTAGTTTCTTAATGTCTAAAGGCTTTATTCCATTTAAAAAACTATGTTTGCATTAAAAAGAATATTAGAATCTGTTTGTTGGATAAAAATACGAGCCCCTGACTACCACTCAATTCTGTTAAAACCTCACATCAATCGCACTTTCCGTTTCCGCAATATTTGCGGTGCAAGTGTTCGGTGATTCACCCTGCATAAATGCTTAGGTTAGAGTTGGTGGAGAGCTGCATCAAATCAGCAAACCAGTCTCCGTACTGAAGACCACAACAACAAAATATATATATTTATTCGCAGGAGTATATCTTCAATATTATTGGGGGATTTAAGATACATAGTATTTTAAGGGACTTAACTACGGGGTCATCAGTCCCTAAACTTACAAACTACTTATGAACTACCTACAACTAAGGACGGCACAAATATCCATACCCGAGGGGGATTCGAACCCCCGTCCGTAGTGGCCGTGCAGACCGTGACTGAAGCGCCTCAGTCCCCTCGGCCACCGCGGCCGGCATAGTATTGCATGTCGGTGAAATTCTATAAGTTGTGTTTATGTAGTAAAGAAACTCAAATTATACTTTATTTAAAACACATCGTTAAAAAAACGAAGCATGGGCCTGATGTGCACCAGTACTGAAGGTTTGATGTTAAGGTAAGGTAAAGCAGACAACAATGCGAAGATTGAACACCACAGTGCTTTACTAGGCATGGTCTTGTTTGGAGGTGGTATGCCGTTGTCTTCCTCCGACCTTCGAACTGACTTACACAACCAGTTATAGGGGGACCTACAGTTTAACGTGGGTTCCGAACCACGGCGCTACTCGATATTTGTCATATCAACAACACTGGTGGAGGCGAAAGAATTAGAAAGTGACAGATAAAAATCCTAGGACCTGGCGGGGAGTGAATCTACGACATTTGGATTTATATTCTGGCACACTACCACTGAGCCACCGAGCCATGTGTAATATTTTAGTAAGGTGCCAAGTGCTCTCATTCGCAGATACTGCATGAATGAAGTCTCGTTACTTGCGCGTCGCATGACTATATTTTTTCTGTCATCATTGTTTATGATATCATATCTTTTGAACTGTGCGTCGTAGGTAGTTTTTAGCCCACACGGCGATTGTTCCCTGGTGATAAAGAAAATATGTTAAACATTTGGTTGAATTGGTCCACTAGCTTATGAGGTAATGTGAAAAAAACACACACACAATTTATATTAAGTGCAGATAAAAGCTGCTTTGACACAATGATGGTCAAATCCTGCGACTGCGAAGTTTGGGGGAACGAGTAATGCTACACACTCATGATTATCAAACTAGTATTACTTATGCAATTCCTTGAGATATGTAACATTATAATCTTTTACCATGCGGTGTATTTGCTATAAACATTTCCTGCGCCTTTTAATGGAGATAGTCACCTAAAATCACTTCACAGATTAAGCAATTACCCTCAATATTCAATTTTGTATAGGATATGGGACCGTCTTTTGCAACTGTAAATTAGTCTACTTTAGACCAGACGCGTTTCGCTTTATTTTAAAGCATCTTCAGTGGTCAGCTGTACAATAAATGGTTTGTATTACATTATTTGTTTTAGTTATTACGAAATTCGATCTGTAACAGTTCTCATGTAATTGGATTGTTTTCATTCTGAATAAATTGGACTATTAATGTTACTCACGATTTTTTTATGTTTTTATCTTCATGTGTGGTTTGTAGCACCTTGTCACTTGCTGTCACTGCTTATATTTACACTATTTTACACTTTTCACAGTAACATTTCTACGCAAGTTTATGAAAACATAACCATTTTCTGTGGCCTGGCAGGCTCTGTATGTCGTTTGTTTTGTTTGTCTTTTGTCTGTGTGTGTGTTCTTTTTCTTTCAAGTTCTTTGGTTCGTGCTGTGAGATGAAGAAGTGGCTATGGCCACTTTCAACAGCGAGACTTGACGCTGTCTGGTGACGCTGTAGGTACTCGGCGCGTTAAGGAAAGTGTAAGTAGGGCACACACCAATTGTGACTCACTGTAGCGACGATACGGACCACTTAGGGAAATCCACTGATATACGCCGCCAGTGCCTTATGTATGGTCCGGCGCCTGTGAACGAACGTCTAGCAAACGGTGTAGCTGGTAAACAGTTAGGGCATATTTTTAAACCTATATTTTACCTTTCCAATCGATAGATGAATGGTTGGATAAATGGACTGAAGAACAGACGGATAGGTGGGTACGGTGCTGAACAGTGTGGTCATCAGTGTTCAAATGTGGTCTTTAGGTTAGTTTAAGTAGTTTGTAAGCTACGGACTAATAACCACGCCGTTGAGTCCGATAGATTTACAAACATTTGATTTTTGAGGACTCGAACCTCCGGCAGAAGCGGCTGCCTACTCCGTAGCATGACGCCTTAGACCACGCGACCACTCCCGCGCGGCCCCTAAAAGGAAGCTAGTTTTCCAGAACGTCTTCCGTCAGTATATCCAAAAGAGCCGCGAAATTATTCCAGATCGGTCGATGTCGAGATATACTCCGGAGGAGGCAAATCTTTGATACTGCAGTGGTTTAAAAGAAAGATTGTTCGTGTTGGTAATTCACATTAAAGTAATGTGAGCATTTACCTGCATGTAGCACCTAAAATATAAGTCAGTCTGTCTATCTTTGGCCCTTTCCCGCACATGCAGGGTCGGCACTGTATTAACGCGGATTTGGCATGTGTTAATATTTACAGGGTGGCCGAGTGCCCTTCCTGCCGCCACCCATTGCCCCCCAGGAGGAAATGTGTACCCCAAATGTTTCCGTACAGTGTTAGATGTGTAATAGTGTAAAGTGTTACGAAATGTTTGCGAGTCGTGTAAATGAGGCGGAATTTTAGGACCAGCCCGGTATTCACCTAGGGGGAAGTGGAAAACCACCTAAAAACCACCACATCCAGGCTGGCCGGAATTTTTTCTTTTTTTAGGTTTCCTCTTACAAATGTTTCTCTAAAACTGAGAAACGTACTTTCTTGCGTGTCAAGTACTTGTATTTTATTTGCATATAAATGAATAAGAATACTAATTTGACCTGTATGAATAACTAGGCGTATAAGAGGTATTTATCATTCATAATGTGTATGTGTGTGTGTGTGTGTGTGTGTGTGTGTGTGTGTGTGTGTGTGTGTGTGTGTGTATGTGATGCAGAAATAGGAAGAATAATTGTTTTTAGACACTTAACAGGTGGTGATTGTACTTCGTAAATGGTCATTACTTGATCGAATGTTGCATACTCAACCACTTTGAGAAGTACTATCTCTTAAAAAGTAATATGCGAATGAAATTCCTATTTAAAATTGTATGAGTTATTACAATTATTCATACCCAAATTTGAGGAAGATGAAAGAAAAATTCAATGTAATATGAAAAGGAATGTAGACAATGTGGTGTACAAAAATAAGCGTGCAAAACGTCCAGAGTAGTCGGCAAAAAGTAAACAGGACATGACAGAAAATTACGTGGATTAAATGATAATCGCACTCTCTGCTACTTTACAAGTTTCATGGACTCATCTTATGCAAATATCTCGATGAAAAGTCGCTCCACCTTATCAGAAAAGAGCCTTAAACTCTTAAATTTCGTGTCTCTATCAGACGTTATTTCGGAAATTAGGAAACTTCATTCGTTTAAGAATACTTTTTAAACAGACTGCAATAATCAGTAGTTTTTAAACAAATATACGTTTATTGTTTGCTTTATTTTGCCCTTGTTATGTCTCATACACTTTAAATCACAACTCCAGTACTAGGATTCTTCCCTGCAAATGGCGACGATTAGCCGCTTCAATTTGGGGACAGTTGCCTCGCTTCTCCGCTACGGCGTGGTAGGGCTTGGTTGGACCACACGGCTAACCGAGCGGGTAGCACCTAAGATGTAAGTCGTACTCCAAAAATAAAACTCTATGGCATAGCACAATTAATAGCATAAATGCCCGTGAGATTCACAGTTAGTTGAAAGACAAGTAGGTCAATACACTGTAAAGATATTTTCGTAGATCACACGCTTCCTTCCGACCAGCCTAGCACTGTCCACTAAACACAATAGTAACTGGCCCCCTAGACTATAGTTGGACCACTGATCTCTATACTACCTGGACGTTGAATTTCAGCTGTCTAAGCGTGCCAGCCACAGATGTTAATCGTTCGTTTCTTGCAAAATTCAAATATGGCTGCTTCTAAGTTCTACAACAAACCGAGAAGAAAATACGTTTCGATTACGCTTCCATGTTAGCCTATTACATCGCGTATTGACATAAATTTCAAATCAAGATGTAATCAAACAATTCTTTGTCATATAATAACTGTTGAAAATTCGTATGACAAATTTAAACATGGCGGACAATGCGAAAACGCGTGGAAAACATCTGAATGTGCAGGCACACTATAGTTCTATGGTCAAAGACCAGACTTATACATCCAGTTTGTAGAGAGATCATTGAGTTGGACCTAGGAACGATGGCGGGTCGCGCATTACTAGACAACAGCATCTTTGTCGGTTTCAAATGACAGTTGAAGTATTCATATATACGTGCTTCGAGCTTGAACTAACATTAATGCCCGTAAATAATGGCTCCCTCTTGCTTAGGTAGAATTTGTTACATGCCAGTACCATCAGCGATGCTCGCAACAAATAGTTTAATATACACTGAATAACTACTAAAATAAAATTTAATTTTCGCAATGCCTATGACAGGCGCAGCAGAGCTTCACAACATTACTGAACGCTCACTGGCTGTCGATGAATGTATGGCGTAGATGCGCAGATCAAACCTAAACTGAGCCGCCGTCGTTCGTGCGTACCTTTCTTGTGCCCTTCCTGTGTGATAACAGCCACAATACCCATTCGCCCGCAATAAACTATCGCCGCAAAAATTTGAGGACTAATCTGAATACAGACACTTCAAGCGCTTTTGGATGGCGCTGTATGTAAACCGAGCATACAGCATTTTCCATTGCATTGTCTTTCGTCAAATAAAATTTTTAAAATGGCTGCACTGCTTTTCTGTATTCGTGTTTCTATATCAGTTTTCAACCTCATCGTAGCCATAAAGTTTAGCAAGAGTCAATTAGTCTAAGAGCCGCAAAAAAAATGTTTCAAATGTTTGTAGAGCTTATGGGACTTAACAACGGGGTCATCAGATCCTAAACTTACAAACTACTTATGAACTAACTAATTCTAAGGACGGCACAAATATCCATGCCCGAGGGGGGATTCGAACCCCCGACCGTAGTGGCCGTACAGAACGTGACTGCCACCGCGGCCGGCCTGAGAGTCGCAATGAAATGGCAACAGAGCGGCATGTGGGTCGGGAGCTATCATAGAACGTCCATATAATGTGTACAAACACTATACTGTTCCTACATCATGTATTGAATGGAGGTACGAATGTTACGGCCTCATCTACAGTCAATGAAATGGGTTTGCTTTCGATAAAAGGGCTATAGGCAAGATTGTTTACACTTCACGACAAATCTGAGTACCAAGTTTTTCGAATCACAACGTATGTGCAGGAGGAATGTACAGGGGTCGACAAAAAGTAAGTTCCGTTTCTATTTCTATGGGCGGCACTGCTACGATCGCAGTTCCGAGCACGCGTGGCAGTTACTCTGACTCAAGGAGAAGACATATGCTGCTGCTGACGTATGCTTTGAAGTGCTTTTTTATAATGTCAGCCGTAATTGAAAATGCCGCCGTGTGTGAAATCAGATCTGTGATTCGTTTTCTAAATAGAAAACTGCGAAGTTTACGGACAAAGCGGTATGAGTGATTCAATGGTTAGATGATAAGACAGACTTTTCAATGAAGGACGTGATCATGTGTACGATGACATCCGTCTTTGTTCAAATGTTTGGAGATCTATCGGACCAAACTGCGTGGTCATCAGTCCGTAGTTTACAAATTACTTAAACCTAGGTAAACTAACCTAAGGACAAACACACACACCCATGCCCCAGGGAGGACACGAACCTCCACGGCGAGCAACCGCGCGCTCCACAGCGAGACGCTTTAGACCGCTCGGCTACTCCACCGCGGCGGACATCCGTCTATGGTTAATGATGAACTGGTTCACATAATTGAAGATGAAACACAACCGTAAGCTTACACTTAGTGCCAATGCTATGGAAGTTCCTCAAATCTCACGATCACTAATTCATTAAATTGTTACTGAAAAATGAAATTTCGAAATCTTTGCTCACGTTGGGTACCCAAAATTCTTAATGAACAACCCAAAAACAACGAATGGGCAGTACATTTCCACTTTTGAGACGCTACAATGAAGAAGGCAGTGTTTTTATTTCTCGTATAGTTACGTGGCATTAAACTTGGGTATCGTGCGACACCCCTCAAACAAAACGGCAATCATTGGACTGGAGCTACACGTCATCGCTAACGAAGGTTAAGCCTAAGCAACTCTTGACACCCCGAAAAGTCACGTGCACCGCATTTTGCGACAGAAAAGGCATTTTGCTGAATGATTTCCTAGTACTGAGCCAAGCAATAAATGCACATGGCTACTGCGAGACCACTAAGAAATTGCGCTGCGCAATATAGAACAAGCGCTGAGTATTACTGTCAAAAGGCGGTGTTTTTTCCACGATAATGCCCGACCTCACACGGCGAATGTGACCAAACAACTCTTACGGGAATTTCACTGGGACGTGTGTGCTTATCCTCCGCACAGCCCGACCTCGCTCCTAGCGACTTTCATCTCTTCTTACATCTAAAATCTGTCCTTGGTGGTCAACACTTTGAAACGTGTCCATAAAAAATATTTTTGTAAGAAAATGTCTAATATTGTACCTCCTGTTTTGTGTCGAGTAACTTGCTTGCAAGAAAATGTATAATATCACTTCTACTGTGTGTATCGATATATGTACTTAACTCTGTGAAGTTTCATCTTTGGCAAAGACCATGTATTGCATAGCATTGTAGCTCGCGCTGAGAGAGAGTAGCACTTGTGGTTCAGCTCGCTTAGAGAGCGGTTGAGTTGTGTGTATGGCTCCGATATAGAGCAGAGGCTGCTGTGCCAGCAAGTCGATTTCATTGTATTTGGAATATATATTGTATTGTATTGTAACACCGCTGGAATGAAGGTAATTGCATTGATGTCATTAGGAAGAAGTTGTATTATGTAGGTAATGTAATGATGATTATTAATAATAAGTAACGAAGTTGACCTTTCTTTCCTGTTTCATTTACGTAGTTAGAAGATTAACCTACTTCCTACATTTGATAATTAGTTATTAGTGGACTTAAAGTGCAGTATTGATTTTGATAATATTGTTGAACAGATTTCGTTATTGGTGCCATAGTAAATGATAGTTAATTGGCTATGATACTAAATTTCAATAATCAGAAACTGATCTGCATAAAATTCTCACAGTCAAAGATTAAGAAAGTGGTTTGTGGTTTTTTAATATCTTTCTCGCAGTCAAAATTTTTGAGTATAGTCAGGGTCTGCTTCAAATGGTGACTTGCCACAGTTGTTTTGTGTTTAAAATATCCGTTGCGCACATAATCAGTTTAATGCACTGTTTCTTATTTAATAGTATATACATCAATATCAGGACCATAATTAAACCAAATTGCTGTGTTAATTAACAATTTGTTGTCTGATTTAACGATAGGTTCAACATCCACAACACACACTCAGCTTTTAACTTCAACGACGATGACGAGATGAAAAGAACAAATGGTTGAATACACTGGCGGCAACCTTCTGCAAAGAAGCATACAAAAACCTGCGCCACGCTATGAGAAGTGCCTACGAAATTTCCGAAGCTATGTAAAAAAGTAGTTCAAAAGTTGTAGATTTTTGTACGATAAATATTTTTTCCTTATCTGTACATTCTATAATCGAACGGAAATTACGTTGTGACATAACTCGTATTTATAACATAAACAAGTGATGCAAGTATTATTAGTTTGTACATTCGTGTAGTACGGCAGTATTGTTCGGCAGAGTTCAGATCTGTTTCTCTTTCTCCAAAAGGAACATCAGCCTCGCAGGAAACAAAGACTGCCGCGCTCCGGCTGTTTTTACACGAACGACGGCGGCTCGGAAGCAAACGAGCAGGCCCGACGGGACCTGGAAGCGCGCGCGGGAAAAAGTTCGCCAAAAGAAATGAGCGCTTCCCGCAAAACACGGCCATTAGCCTGCCGTCACTCAGGGATGGGGAGCTGTGTTGCCGAGGCCCAGGCCAGCGCCTAAAGAGGAAGCCTCAGCGCTCTCGCGGAGCAGGCCACTATCACTGGATATCCGCAACCTCACAGGCCCTGTTCTCGTGGGGATACTCGTGTCTCCCGGCGACTGGAGTACTCCGCGACCAACAGACGCGGCCATGTCTAAATAAATTGGATAATCCAGGCGGGGATACTTGTGTAGCGGTGTCCCAGAGTCGCAGCTAACATCAGAATACGCGACCGACATGCCGGCCGTCGAATGCTCCACATATCCTGGTTGCATTCGTACCATGTAGCTGCGCACTGGGCGAAAAGGTGTTTACTTTGGAATTTGTTGTCTAAACCCGGAGAGTTCTAAACTTGAAACATTCAGTGCACATTGGATCGTTTTCCTATCTGGTATGAGGTGGGGAGAACTCTTTGCACCACTGCCATTTCCCATCTCCCCCCCCCCCCCTCCCCGTAACGTGATAAAACAAAACGAGCTGCCCTTCTCTGAACCATCTCAATGTCTTCCGTCAGTCCCACCTAGTGAGGGTCCCACAAGGGGCAACAGTACTCCAGGAGAGGACGCACAAGTGTGATGTAGGCAGTCTCTTTGGTGGAGCTTGTGCATCTTCGAAGCGTTCTGCCAATGAAACGTAGCCTTTGGTTCGCCTTTCCACAATATTTTCTATGTGTTCTCTCCAGTCAAAGTTGTTCGTAATTGTAACTCCTATGTATTTGGTAGAATCTACGACCTTAAGGTTTGACAGATTTAGGGCGTAATTAAAGTTCAGCGAATTTCTTTTAATGGTCATGTGTCTTACTTCACACTTTTCTTTATTTATGTCAATTGCCAATATTCGCGCCATGTAGAAATTTTGTCTAAATCGCTTTGCAGTTGCTTTTGATCCTCTGTTGACTTCACTAATCGATAAATGACAGCATCATCCGCGAACAGTCTAAGGGAGCTATTCAGATTGTCTCCTAAATCGTTTAAAGGAAGAGTAGGGGACGTATAACGCTTTCCTGTGGAACGCCAGATATCACTTCTGTTTTACTCGATGACTTACCGTAAATTACAACCTTCTTCCTTTCTGATAAGAAATCGTGAGTCAAATGGCACAATTGGGGAGATATTCCATAAGCACGCAATTTCATTAGAAGCCGCTTGTGGGGTACAGTGTCAAAAGCCTTCCGAAAATCCAGAAATATGGACTCGATTTGAGATCCCTTGTCGATGGCACTTAACACTTCATGTGAATAAAGGGCAAGCTGTGTTTCGCAAGAGCGATACTTTCTGAATCCGTGTTGACTATTGGTTAATAGGTTGTTCTCTTAGAGGTGGTTTATAATGTTCGAACAAAGTATATGTTCCAGTCACGAATGTTTTACGGTAAGAATGATTGATGGAACTCCTTGTGAGCTCGAATCTCTCTAGTTTTTACCTGCAAGATCTTTTCACGAGATATACATAGGATGAAGCAATATACTGATTGACCTACGGAAGAGAAACGGAAATAAACCTGTTCTTTACCATATGTCTGCTGTAATCTCATCACAATGTTTTCAAAAAATGTTTAAATGTTTGTAAAGCTATGAAACCAAACTGCATCGGTCCCTACACTTACATACTACTTAAACTAACTTATGCTACACACACACACACACACACACACACACACAAATATCTGAGGGAGGACTCAAACCTCCGACGGGAAACGGCCGCACACTCCGCAGTAAGGCACCTTATAGCGCACCGCCACTTCCGCACGACCATAATGTTTTAAATAGATTTTAAAACTTCACACACAGTAAACATTTTATGTGTAATATAATGGGACATAGCTATTTATTAGTTTATTTAATTGTAGGTACAGTGGGGGAAAAGTAACACCTAAATCTTTCCGATCTGGACCTGACTTATTTTATTACGATATTCGTGTCTCCCTGTGTCTGTGGGCGCTGACTAAATATGTTCGCATCCGGAAGAAAAAGTTGATGGAAGAAATTTCGCAAATAGAGCTCGTCGCAATAACACCTTTCTTTTAATGATTTGCATACAAATTCGTGCATCATTTCCGTCACACTCTCTTCCCTATGTCGCGTTAATACAAAACGACCTGCCCTTCTCTAAACTTTCTCTATATCCGTCGTCGGTCGCACTTGATAGGGATCCCACAATGCACAACAATAATTCAGAACAGGACGTAAGGTATGATTTTTATTAGCCACGGCTACTTGAAATTTTATAGTTGTTTCTTGTTGATAGTACCATCTTCAAAAATGTAGAAAGCTCAAATGTTCAAATGTTTGTTAAGCTTATGGGACTTAATTACGGGGTCATCAGTCCCTAAACTTACAAACTACTTACGAACTACCTTGTCCTAAAGACGTCACAAACATCCATGCCCGAGGGGGAATTCGAATCCCCGACCGTAGCGGCCGTGCAGACTGTGACTGGCGCCCCGCAGACCGCTCGACCACTGCGGCCGGCCTCCAAGACCCGAGAGCTTCCAGATGTGGAGGCCGCACAGGACCTGGACATTTTGAATCAAATTATTAACGATGCCAAAATACATTCATTACATACGAGGCAGTCTAAAAATGGAAATACGTTAAAGGATTCGACAATATTTTCGAAAGGATAGGTTGCTACTCACCACATAGACGCGCGATGAGCTGCAGAAAGGCAAAAACGTTCAAACGTTTGTTAAGCTTATGGGACTTAACTACGGAGTCATCAGTCCCTAAACTTACAAACTACTTATGAACTACTTACAAACTAGGACGGCACAAAGATCCATGCCCGAGGGGGGATTCGAACCCCCGACCGTAGTGGCCGTGAAGACCGTGACTGAAGCGCCTCAGTCTCCTCGGCCATCGCGGCCGGCAGCAGAAAGGCACACCAAAGAGAAAGAACAAAAAACGAAGCTTACGGCGATTGGGTTTCTGTGTGTGTGTGTGTGTGTGTGTGTGTGTGTGTGTGCTGTTGTTGTTGTTTTGTGTGTGTGTGTGTGTGTGTGTGTGTGCGCGCGCGCGCATTCTCTGTGGCAGATGAAGGCTTAAGAGCCGGAAGCTTCGTTTTTTGTTTATTCTGTAATGTGTGCCTTTCTGCGGCTCATCGGGCGTCTATATGGTGAGTAGCAACCTATCCTTTCCAAAATATTGTTGAATACGAGCCAGTCTGGAGTTCGAGGCCCAATACGTATGCAAAATATAGACACAGAAACGTAGACTCCATTCGTTGAATCGAGACACACTGGGCGGCCATGCAAAAGCAAAGTGCACGGCCTGACCACGTGTTCTCCGGAGTGTGAACAACCGGAAATCGATGTTTCTCAACAGCAATGCGCTTAGAACGCATAACACATCGCAAACGAGCAACAATAAAGAGAACAAAACCTGTAATTGGCAGAATTACGCACGCATTCCTTCCTGTTCCCTCTGATACAAGCGCTCTAGCTGGATTTGAAGAAAAATTGGAACAAATAAATAAAGCTAATCATCAGTCATATTGTCGGAGTCCTGCGGCGGAATAGCGGTGCGCACTAAAGCACCATGACCGAAGATCGATTTGAACCACCATCCTTCCAAATGCGAGTCCAGTGTGTTACCACTGCGCCACCTCGCTCGGTAAACAGCAGCCATGTTGAAGATATTGATGAACATTTTAATAACATCATTAAGCAAAATTTTTAAAGAGGTCTTTCATACTTATACGATTTGTTTGTTATTCCAAAGAAGTTTTTAGTGGTCAGGTGCAGCTTTTGGGGCACGAACACAATCATGGCCCCCTCCTCATACCAAAATCCTGGCTGCGGCGCTGTTGGATCACCGTCGACATTTGAGAATAGCTGTGAATGAGAGCGGTGGTGAGTGGTGATGAGGCCTCGGTGTGAGTGGCGGCCGGCGGCTGGGGACCACGCCCAGCCTACGCAAACGCCAGCGCCGCCTCAGCGCCTCGCCGTACAGCCAAACAGCGCGCCCCATCGCGTAATGCAGGCGCCGCCGTGTACTGTCGCTTCCCTATTCTGTTACCGGACAGCGTGCGTGCCACACTCGCCGAGCGTCTCGCGGGCATTGGCCCCACTACAGGTGCGTGGGCGTAACAGCCCCACCAGATGGCAGTGACGCGCATTTCGGCTGCACATCTACATGAACACTCTGCAAGTCACATTGAACTGCATGGCAGAGGGTTCGCCGAACCGCTTTTATGATGTTTCTCTACAGTTCCATTCTCTAATAGCTCGCGAAAAATACGAACACCTAAATATTTCCGCTTTCATTACAGATAAAGGAGAAGCAATGTATTAAAATTTGTGATACGGCCGGGAATCGAACCCGGACCTCCATGCTTACTAGGCAGACGTCTTACCGTTAGACCAGCGCATCACTAACGATTAGCCGGCCGCGGTGGCCGAGGGGACTGAGGCGCTCCAGTCACGGTCTGCACGGCCACTACGGTCGGGGGTTCGA
The DNA here is from genome assembly GCA_026315105.1 of Locusta migratoria. Classification (NCBI taxonomy): domain Eukaryota; kingdom Metazoa; phylum Arthropoda; class Insecta; order Orthoptera; family Acrididae; genus Locusta; species Locusta migratoria. Next base: position 335,168,493 of record CM048748.1, on the reverse strand, counting down.
ATACCCTCTCTGGCATGGATATTTGTGCCGTCCTTAGTTGTAAGTAGTTCATAAGTAGTTTGTAAGTTTAGGGACTGATGACCCCGTACTTAAGTCCCATAGACTCTACAAACATTTGAACATTTGAACACTAACGATTAAGGCGCCTCGGAATAGTCTAAGTACTTGGGCTCGAACAAACACATATACACCAAAATCGTATGAGAGATAGTGTAAAGATCCCTTACTGTACTAGTGATACTCCCGCATCTGCAAAACTCTGCAGTCGTCCGTTAGAGACTTCTGCGTGTGCCATGCCGCATTGCACTTTGACCTGTCGGTTCGCCAGTATGTACGGTGCAGTGTGCTTCCGAAGTTGCGTTTTGTGGTGTTATTTGTGTGGTGAAGCGTCAGATGGGGCGGCGATTGCTAATCAATCCTGCTAATGTATTGCGATTAGTTGAGATGAAGTTACGAAGAACCCTTCTTCGTGAAGATGGTATTAGTGTAGAAGATGAATCATTTGCATGCTTTCTCGTATCTGTTATGGCACAGAAATATGAGCATAAGTTAGATGCTGTTGTTACAAACTCATAGTAATGATAATAGGGATGATAATGTCGAACAACTCATTGCAAGCGGTAGTGCTACGGTAAGTGCGGGAAGAGGCGATGGAAGCAGTGGCAGTGAATACCAACAGTCTTTCGGGAAGAAGGTTAAAGTTGCAACTAACATCACGGCTTTTAAGGACAATTCGCTAGAGAACATGTACGATGATTATTACATAAGTTATAGTTAAGATATCTGCATTACGTATGGTGTCTACAATTACATCTACAGTGGTATCTAGAGCGTGGTTGCAGAGCTTTGCAGAAAAACGACACCCACCAGCACATTGAGGTGTACGTAGAGATCCTGTAACCAAACGTTCATACAGATATGTTTGTTCTAGCCCATGTACTTTCCTTGTAAGTACGACTTTCCTCCACGTCACAAACTTTAATTCAGCTTCTGTGTTCCATAGATAATTACCACTACTGCCAATGCTCTCCATGCAGCGGAATAGCTCTGAATGAGAACTGCGTGGAGAGCCTTGGCAGTAGTGGCAATTATCTATGGAACACAGAAGCTGAATTAAAGTTTGTGACGTGGAGGGAAGTCGTACTTCGACTATTCCGAGGCGCCTTAATCGTTAGTGATGCGGTGTCTAACAGTAAGACTCTGCCTAGTAAGCATGGAGGTCCGGGTTCGATTCCCGGCCGCATCACAAATTTTAAAACATTGCTTCTCCTTTATCTGTAATGTCTTGGACATATTCGAGACGAAAAACCGTCTCACGGTTACTGAATTTATATTTAAATTTCCGGTTTCGATATGATTGCTCTTATTTTATGATGATGATCGCGTCTTTTAGTGTAGGTGGGTGCTAATAAAATATGTTCGCATTCGGAAGAGAAAGTTTGTGAAAGAAATTTCGCAAATAGATCTCGTGCAACTCCTGCATCATTTCTGTGACACTATCTCCCTTATTTTGCGATAATACAAAACGAGCTGCCCTTCTCCGTACTTTCTCACTTGGATGAGAACCCACAATGCGCCACAATACTCCAAAATAGGACGCACAAGTGTAGGCAGTTTCTTTAATAGAACTGTTGCATCTTGCAAGTGTTCTGCCAATGAAACGTATCCTTTGGTCCCAACAATATTTTTATGTCTTCTTTCCAATTTAATTCGTTTGTAATTGTTACTCCTAGATATTTAGTTGAATTTACGGCCTGTAGTTTTTACTGATTCATCATGTAAATGAAGTGCAACGGGTTTCTTTTCGTGGTCATATGGATGACTTAACACTTATTATTAACGGTCAGTTGCCATTTTTTACACCACGCAGATATCTAAATCATTGTGCAGTTGCTTTTGATCATATTATGACTTTACTAGCCGATAAATGACAGCATCGCCGGCCGCGGTGGCCGAGGGGACTGAGGCGCTCCAATCACGGTCTGCACGGCCACTACGGTCGGGGGTTCGAATCCCCCCTCGGGCATGGATATTTGTGCCGTAGGAAGGAAGGAAGCTTAGGGTTTAACGTCCCGTCGACAACTTGGTCATTAGAGACGGAGCTAACGCTCGGAGTTTTGGGTAAGGATGGAGAAGGAAATCGGCCGTGCCCTTTTGAAAGCAACCATCCCGGCATTTGCCTCGAGTGATTTAGGGAAATCACGGAAAACCTAAATCTGGATGGTCGGAGGTGGATTTGATCCACCATCCTCCATCGAATGCGAGTCCAGTGCGTTACCACTGCGCCACCTCGCTCGGTATTAGTGCCGTCCTTAGTCTTAGTTAGTTCATAAGTAGTTTGTAAGCTTAGGGACTGATGACCCCGTAGTTAAGTCCCATAAGTTCTACAAACATTTGACCTTTTTTTTTTTTTTTTAATGACAGCATCATCCGCCAACAGTCTAGGAGAGCTACTCAAATTGTCTCCTAAATCGTTTATAAAAGTAAGTAACAGTAAGATCCCTATAACACTTCCCTGGGAAACGACAGATATCATTTCAGTTCTTCTCGACGACTTTCCGTCAATTACAACATACTGTGTCATTTCTGACAGGAAATGACGAATCGAATCGCATAAACCGCGCGATATTCCATACGCACGCAGCTTAAATACAAGACGCTTGTGAGATAGTGTCGAAATCCTTCTAGAAATCTAGACATACGGAATCTATTTGACATCACGTCATGTGAGTAAAGATGATACTTTCTGAATCCGTTTTAACTATGGGTCAATTAGGTCGTTATCTTCGAGGTAGTTCATAATATGTGAGAAAAGTATATGTTCTAAAATCCTGCTCCAAACCAACGTCAATGATATAGGCCTGTAATTTTGCGGATCACTGCTATAGCCTTTCTTGAATATTGGCGTAACCTGTGTAAGTTTCCAGTTGCTTCACTGGTGGGTAACAGACCGTCAGTTCACGTAATCCGTGCGCGTTTGTTAAGTTGAAGCAGAGGCATTCAATTAAAATATGTTCCGCGGTCGTATTTCCAACACGGGACCTCCTCCTTGCTAGGCAAGGGCTATAACCGCTAAACCACTGCAGTCTGATGGATACGGCGATTGCACGGACTGTCTTAAGGCACGTCTTCCTGCACAACACAGACTGCAATTCTACCTCCTGTCCTCCTAGACCAGTGTTTTTCAAACTGTGGGTCGCGGCCCCAGAAGGGGGTCTCAAAGACTTGTTCGGGGGGTCGCCGACACAGGAGGAAGTACTTCCACCGTAAAATAACCAGACTAGTACAAGTCTGAACACTATTTCTGAAACACGAAGTCATAGGCCTGATAAAACTGAAATTCATCTTCTGTTAAAATTACGTAAATCCTTGTTTAACATTAATTCTGAATTAAGTAAAACGTAGAATCTTTATATTACAGTGTGTTACTGATGAATAACCACTGTAGTGAAACAAGCAAAATTGCTTGTTCCACTGGATACTGGGCCACGAAAGGAAAGATGTCGTGATAGTTAAAAATATTTGAAATCTTAGATTTGGTAGAGTTGGTCATACTGTGCGCAGGTCTCTGATCTTTTATGAAGATCGGACAGTGCATGGCGGACGAGTGGTGGCTTTGTCAAAGACATTAGAAATGCAGAACAGTGGATGGCGAAAAAATGTCACGGAAAAAAACAATTCCAGTGAACATTAAAAAAAATACTCGTTGAAAAAAAAAACTGAATTTTGAATGGAGTTACGAAAGAAAAAAAACGCAAAGGACATTAAGTCGAGATAAGTGTTTCATGAGACGTTTGATGTATATGAAAGTGATTATTGTGAACATTTTTTGTTATTGTGGTATTGAAAATAGAGTTTGTTGTCAAATTCAACAGTTTGTTTTTGTCTCTTTATTTTAAAATATACTATAAAAGAAATGAAATTAATTGTTAAAAGAAGATCACTTACCCTGCAGAAAATCGTAGTATATCGAAGTCTGTGATACCAAAAATATTATTAAACGGTTACAAGATTATTAAAGAAGAGTTTAAACGGCGACCAAATGACAAAGTTACGTTTACCTTTAAAGCTGTGAGCAAAAAGGAAATTGCCTTATACATCTTAGCTCACAAAATTCATTCCATCCAATTTGGAGGGTAATCGATTTACAAATGTTCAAATGTATGTAAATCTACCGGACCAAACTGCGTGGTCATCAGTCCGTAGCTTACAAACTACTTAAACCTAGGTAAACTAACCTACGGACATACATACACCCATGCCACAGGGAGGACTCTAACCTCCACGGCGAGCAACCGCGCGCTCCGCAGCGAGGTGCTTTAGACCGCTCGGCTACTCCACCGCGGCAATCTATTTACGTCTAGCCAAAGCAGTAAATCATAATAAAGAAAGCCTCCACCACAAAGCCTCAAAACCGCTTTTAGGAATCGCTCGACAGCTAAATGAACATCATGAAATTAAGAGTTACTTCTTTAAAAATTGTCTACACAGTGGAACCTATTTCACTGTAAGGTTTTAAAATAAACGCCTTTTGCTACTGCAACTGAAGGGTTTTATTTTTATATTTTTAATTAAAAATATAAAAATAAAACCCTTCAGTTGCAGTAGCAAAAGGCGTTTATTTTAAAACCTTACAGTGAAATACAATTCAGCTGCTGCTCAAAATGGCCACTGCAAGCAACGTAACAGTGGAACCTATGTTAATCAGCGTAATTCAGTTTTGAATCTTGCCTAAAGTGCGAAACACTCGTTACGCAAAATATGTATTTTCGTCAGAAACCATTTAAAAACAGAATAATGTCATCTATTCCGAAAAAATACATTAAAAACAACGTCCTATAATTTACAAGACCGGTTCGCCCGAATATTTCTAGTTGGATGGGGGTCGCATATTCCAATAAGCTGAAACCACTACCCTATATAAATACTATCACTGTTGTCGAGGCTCTTTAAGAGAGGCGTAGAACCCAGCAATGAACGTGAATAGCGACGTTCCTGACTTAAACCTCAGGCGCAGGTGATATAAATATCAAATAATAAAGCAATGTCCAGAGACGTGTTTTTTCTGGATATATATCAAAGATATTAAATTGAAGGAGAGGGATTCAATTAATTCCAATCCCGACCACGCCACAAATTTTAATTGAATGCCTCTCCTTCAATTTAATATTTTTGATATATATCGACACAAGATACGTCTCCTGGCATTGATTTATTGTTTGATATTTATATCATCTGTGCCTCAGGCACAAGGCAGGATGGTCCCCATTAACGTTCGTTCCATGTTGGTGTACTAATCTGCTGTTGGAGAGCCTCGGCATGTTGATACGGATTTATATAGGGGCTCATGAGGTACAATTGAGTTTTTTGTAGGAGGAAGAAGTGCTTTAAGACAGTCCCTACAATCGTCGTATCCTTAGGTCGCAGCGGCTTAGTGGTTATAGCGCTTGCCCAGTGAGCAGGACGTCCCAAGATCGAATCCCGGCTGCGACATAAATTTTAATTCAATGCCTCTCCTTCAGTTCAATATCTTTCATATATATCGAGACAAAATATATCTCTGAACACTGATTTATTACTTTATGTTTGTAAACTTACTATAAGAAACAAGGCCAAATTAAGTTCTGCCAGTTTATCAAAAACATATCTTCTTGATAATATTTTGAAGTCTAACCTGCAGCATAGTGCCTTGGCACTGCTAGACACATGCCTGGTGGTTATAATTAAACTTCTCCTATTTAACATGTTACAAAGCGGAAACTAATTACTGTACAAGTGCCAAATTTAGAAACACTAATGTCAAGGATATGGGGAAGAGAAATAATTCAGAATGAAATTTAAAAACTTTTAATTACTACTATGATACACATTCTTAGACATCAACGAAGCCGGCCGCGGTGGACGAGGGGACTGAGGCACTTCAGTCACGGTCTGCACGGCCACTACGGTCGGGGGTTCGAATCCCCCTCGGGCATGGATATTTGTGCCGTCCTTAGTTGTAGGTAGTTCATAAGTAGTTTGTAAGTTTAGGGACTGACGACCCGTAGTTAAGTCCCTTAAAAAAAAAAAAAAAAAAAAAAAAAAAAAAAATACATCAACAAATCGTGAATTTAGCATTGGAGGGAAGTGTTTGGGGTAAAAACCGCAGAGGAATACCAAGAGATGGATACAATAAGCAGATTCAGACAGATGTAGGTTGCCGTTCTTATGTGGAGTTGAAGAGGCTTGTTCAGCATAGGGTATTGTGGAGAGCTGCATCAAACCAGTATCCGGACTGGAGACCACAACAACAACAACAATGTCGTACCAATACGTAGTACCATTAATGCTACAAAAAGGGGCTCAGTACGACACCCATCAGTGTCCAGAAGAGTCTGAAAACACAGGATTGAATTCTGCACAGCACAACTAAGCATGCCGTAGGTATGCTGGCTGTCTCTTGATATGCTGCACTTCAGATCAGCAAATGTGTGAATGTTCCCCTGATAAACCTTGTACTTCAGGTAGACCGATCCACAACAAAATTGGGAGTGAGATTAGGTGATCGTGCCGGCCGAGGCTTTGGAAACGATTGGCTCTGTTTTGGAGAATCCGTTGAACTTCACGAGAGACGTGCTGTGGTAAGTCAAACTAAACTCCATTCCACACAGACCTCGAGGGCCCAATGGATGCCGACCGTCCGCCGTGTCATCCTCCGCCCGAAGGCGTCACCAGATGCGGTATGGAGGGGGATGTGGTCAGCGTCCCCCCACTCCCGACCGTTGTGTCGGCTTTCCAGATCGGAGCCGCTGCTTCTCAATCAAGTAGCTCCTCAAATGGCCTCACAAGGACTGAGTGCAACCCGCATGCCAACAGAGCTCGGCAGACCTGGAAGGTCACCCATCCAAGTGTCATCCAAGCAGGACAATGCTTAACTTCAGTGATGTAACGGCAACCGGTGTCTCCACTACAGCACGGCCGTTGGCGGTGGGGCGTCATCTTGCATGAAAATTGTTGAGTTCAATACACCTCTCCTCTCCTGTAGGGCTGTTATTATATGCTGGCAAAACATATCGCAATTATGCTGGCCACTCACGTTGCACGTTTTTAGACCTAGAGCGCCAACCTATTCAAAACAGATTGGACCCAAGATGAACGCAGCCAAGAAGTCACGCCATATGGTGATACCTTCACCAGAGGATCTTCATGCACAGGGAGTGGAGATGAAGATCCCGACTCTCAGCAATTCTATGTTCACCTTACCCGTCAGAGAAAATTGAGCATCATTTGTCCATAGGATGGTCCACGACCAGTCCTCAACTCCATTCATTGCGAGAAAGTGGAGAGTGAAGTCAACACGTAGTTGTGCGTCCTGTGATTCAACCTACTGTATGATATGGATTTTGTACGGGTACCATTTGAGAACAGTTCGAAGCACATTACGGACTGTGGACCACGGGATGTTCAACTGTCGTGACAGCACCCGCACTGCTTGGCGATAGGGAATTGTGTCAGCAACAGCGATTTCATTAACCATTTGTGGTACAATCAGATCAGTCGTCACCTTGCATTTCATTCGAACTACTTCAACATGTTCCGCAAAGCAGTTGGAGAAAGAGGATCCTTCTGTAATCGTTTCAGCCAGCGACACTCTCTAAGAGCAGCAGCATCAAAACGATTTTTTTTAATAATAAATCTTAAGTCCTTCTCCTTTTGCCCAAACTCATGTTGACACGGCACCAAACCGCGTGGAGTAGCCGAGCGGTCTAAAGCGTCTCGCTGCGGAGCGCGCGGTTGCGCGCCGTGGAGGTTCGAGTCCTCCCTGGGGCATGGGTGTGTGTGTTGTCCTTAGGTTAGTTTACCTAGGTTTAAGTAGTTTGTAAGCTACGGACTGATGACCACGCAGTTTGGTCTGATAGAATTTCAAACAAATACGGCACCAAGTGAACTGAGACTCTACAAGTGTTTGAGACTATGAACCAAGATGACTGATCACGGCAGATGATGGCCATTACTAGATATGGACGGTGGCGCTGTGATGCATGGAATAATGCACTGAATACTGTGGACATTAACGGTATCAAGTTTGGTACTCGTGCGGTAATTAGTTTCTGTTTTATAACGTGTTAAACAGGGATATTTTAACTATAACCACCCGGCATATTCTGACTCTGTTGCAGCTGTGTATGAATGACATTTCGTATTTGTGTCTGTATCGTGCACAGTGATTGTCACAAACAAGGTGTTAGAGGTTTTACATCATACTGAATTACCGCCTTCATCGCCGGCCGCGGTCTGCACGGCCACTACGGTCGGGGGTTTGAATTCCCCCTCGGGCATGGATATTTGTGCCATCCTTAGTCTTAGCTAGTTCATAAGTAGTTTGTAAGTTTAGGGACTGATGACCCCGTAGTTAAGTCCTATAAGCTTAACAAACATTTGAACATTTTGAACTGCCTTCATCACGTCAAGTATTGGAAGAAGAAAGAGACATTGCAAACGCTACCTTCCGTTTGATAAAGAAACTAGAATATGCCACTGTCACTGACCTCTTAGAAAATAAAGAATTTGCGCAAATGCCTTCCGACGACATTACTGATGTCGAAATAATTTACGAGGATTTTACTCATAATGTGGCTAATGACTGTTCCATTCTGGTATATCGAAAAAGTAATTAAAGCAGAAAAGAAAGGCTGGCCATTGAAAACAATTACGCGTCATTTCAGAAGGAACAAGGACAGGAGCTACAACTCGTTATCAGAGGAATTATGAACGAGGAATCAACCGTGAGAATCTCTAGGTCATATCGAAGTATTTTTGGTCTACTTTTAATACTCTCACGGCTGTGCAATAAGGCGGTGGGCAAGCACTAAAGCTAGGGTGCTTGGACTGAATGATTTCAAAGCTGGGCCTACCTGGGTGTGGAAGATTAAAGTAGTTCACAAGGCTGTGGGTCTCAGAGTTACTCAGTTGGTAACGAACAACCGTGCTCAAACGTTAGAAGAGATAGCGAATTCTGCAACTGAATTTGGTATTGATTCCACGAATGGAAACATATATATTAAAAGAATCTACGAAAACTAAAGTCAGTCGGCCAGATCAAACTACCCGGCCGATTTCCTTCATTTTTTAGTTTAAATGAAAGGTATTCATCCACAGATTCGTCATCAAGTATCAGAATTTACATAACTCTTGTCTTCCTTTTCCTATACTCAAACGCGGTTTCCTTCCGTATATTTCTTATGGGGATGTCCTTGCTGTAAACTAAAGTCAGTCAGGTCGTTCTATGCGACCGATTTCCATCAGTTTTGCTTGAAACGAAAGGTATTCATTCGCAGATTTGTCATCAAGTATCAGAATTAACTTAAGTCTATCCATCCTTCATTTTTACTCAAATGCGGTATCCTTCTGTCCTTGCATTGAATATTTTAATCGGTTTCTTTTACGACATCTTCGGTGCTAATTAAGGTACGCAGTTCTTTTTGACCTAACAACACTCAGCGGAGCAAGCTCTTTCATTTGCGCTTTTAAACACGTGCATTAATTGATTCTGAAGAAATCTATGCTTGAACATTCAGCCGCGGCGGAGCCGCCGAGCGCATTGAGGCGCTATGCTACGATGCCCGAGGCTGTTCTCCGTCGGGGGTTCGAATCCCCATCGGGCATGGATGTTTGTGCCGTCTTTAGTATAAGCTAGTTCATAAGTAGTTTGTAAATTTAGGGACTGATGACCCCACAGTTAAGTCCCTTAAGCTTAACAAACATTTGAAAAAAAAAAAAATTTGAACATTAAACTGTACTTCCTTTTTTTCCCAAATTTTTTGTCATTCCACAAACGGTGCGAAGTATTCGCACGGGTCCTCTATATTTCTTGCACATTTTATAACTGTATATCTTATAATTACAATTGTTTTAAATAAGTGTTATGAAATGAATTTAAGAAAACACAAGCTTATATAATACTCTGTATACTGTTACTATCGATAAGATAATATTTTTAAATGATAAATATTTAATTTTACTTATTTCCATTTCACATGACTGGCCACTAATTGTGCAAAATATTTGCACGGGTGACCTAGTAGTTCCTAATTATTCAGTTACTGAAATTATTAATACCGTCAAATATGGATTTCATTATGACATTCACAGAGACCGCACACAATCAAGTATGCGTGAAAGTTGTCGGAATGAAATCATCATTTCGAATGTCACATTCTTATACAATTCAGCCAATTATTTTCATGAAAGATATACTTATTAATTAACTACTCATTGTCTTCCGTGAACCAAGTGGTACATTTGATCCCCTTTTGTAAAACAACGCGTACATAATGTCTTCAAAAGCAGGTAATGTTGGCAAGCGTACTCTTGAACAATGGCAACATAACTGCCCCTCTCTCAATGTTGGAACAAAAAATTATCTGGTCCGGGATTCATTTTCACACCATGTGCAGGATGTGTTCGTAATTCCGGATAAAGACGTCAAGGTAACAATCATTTCACCTAGAGCAGCGTGTCTTGTTCAACTTTGGATGTATACTTCTTTCGCCAGTGGGGAAAAAAATCATAAGTTAATTTTTTTGTGAGCGAATTTTACATCCCAACATTGATCCTGAACTCCACAATCGCAAAGCTATCATCAAACTTATTGCAAGCATCCACAATCAGTTCAGTGCACCCATATTCAAAAAGAGGATCCACCGTGCCTGGAAGAAAGCTATATTTACAGTTCTTGTGATGCTTTTTGATGCCTCATTCAGAGTTATTTGGAATACGGAAATTCAAGTTGCTCAACGTCCATTTGCAGAACTGAATCATTTATGTTCAAAATTCAAATGTTTGTAAATCTAAGGGACTTAACTACTTTGGTCATTTGTCACTACGTTTACAAACTACTTACACTCACTTAAAGTAACTTATGCTAAGGACAACACAAACACCCATGTCCGAGGGATGATTCGAACCCCCGACGACGAACGGCCGCGCGCACCGCAGCTGGGCGCCTTAGTGCGCAAGTCTATTCTGCCGCGGCATCATTTATGCAGTGTGCATTGTCGGTTGCATTTGTGTTTTATAGATTTCTATACCATGACCAAAAAACATGCTTCATAAGAGGTACATAGAGCTAAGTGGAAAAAGGAAATAATAATGTCCATCATCATCATTAACTCATTCTGACACTTGTCTTTCCTGTCCTATTATCACACTACTATCTATAAGGCTAACCAAGATATGTGAAGCCCGATATGGACAGATTACATTGCAAATGTTGTTTCAGTATCGTTGAGACACTGCGGATACAGTGTCCGTTACGAAAATAGGTCCACCCAGTCATCTTACACCATTGTCGGTTGGGGATTTCAAATACCACTAAAAATAAAACGTTATGCACCTCAACTTTTACTGTAGAATATGACGGTGTAATTTGCAAGAGGAATATCTTACCTTCAACGGCGAAAAAATAAAAACTTATTAACTAACACGTAAATGCGAATTAGACTTTGTTTGTTACGCTTTCACGACTGAACCACTGAACTGATATGCGTCCCTAGCTTACAAACTACTTAAACTAAGTTAAACTAATCTAAGGACAACACATACACCCATGCCCGATGGAGGACCCGAACTTCCGACGGCGCAGCGGAGTGTTTGCTGATATTAAACTTCCTATCAGGAAGAACGCAAAGTACTGGCGGAAGTAAAGCTGTGGACCGATTACCACTGTACTTTGGTTCCAGAGCTTTACAAATATTTGAACTTTTTTTTCCCCGAATTGAAGTAGCACGCTGAAATGCACTAAGTATCATCTATTGCAGTAGTGTCTCGTAATCAGCTGTTTCTAAATCAAAGTCACTTTCACTACCCTCAATATCCGTGTCTTGAAAACTTCAGAAGTGTCGCTGAAATTACCGCCACTTTCTAAAAAAAGTTTCTCTATCTCTCAATCTGATAAGCGTCTTATTCCCGCCACTGCAAAAAAAAGGAAATACACTGGATAACGCGGTTGGTTCACTCGACGCAAACTGTCGACGCCTGACCTAGAGCAAACTGTTACAATCAGACCAGAATACGCCATGTTGTCTGAAACAGCTACGAAGCTAATCTAATACGACAGCTGTGACGTCAGGCCGGGATCTCGTCGTTCCCAGAAGCTATTAGCCACAGAACGCAGCGGACGGATATATCCGTCATTCTGAGTAAAGGGGTTAAAACAACGATGGCAAAGTTCTAAAGTACAGTAGCAACCACGGAAATTACGTTTCATCATTTTTCTGGTATCTCCTACTGTTTCGATTATGTGTGTTCAGAAAGATAGCACCCGCAAGTTCTTCGGAAGGGGTTTCACCGCTTCAAAAGTCGTTTGGGTACCTATATAAAAATAAATTAATTAATTAATTAAAAATTAAAATAAAAAATATGTCCCTCATATTGTGACCTAGACCAGGGGTCTCCCGAAGGGATTGAATACAGCCCGCACTAGAGCGAAAGTTTTTATTTTTTTAAATTGTATTATTTTTTAAATTTTGCGTGAGCATGCCACTCGTATAACTCTGCGAGAAGTTTCTTAGGCTTATTGCAGCAGTCAGAGCACGTAAAAATGGACTCGACTTGTTCGTAAATAAGAGACCTCACTACGACAGCCATATCTCCAGGTGACTGATTTCCTTGCTGTGGTTTGTTACGTTCATCTTGTTCACCTTTTTATAGTGATTTATTTAATGATTTCTGTGTTAGGAACATGTGTACGTTCTTTTGTTCAGAGTACTTGTGTAGTATGTCTGTTGAAGATAAAAAGAACAGATGGGTCATATATTCAGTTAAACATGGGACGTGAAATGCCCTCTTTTAAAAAAAAAGTGTGATCTAAGCTATGTTTGTGTTCAAGAAATATAATACGCGTCGTCACTATGAAACACGCATGGTTTGATCAATTCAGTAACCGTGCACGTTAATATAAATTCGAAACATTAAAACGTGTACTATATTTTAAACAAACAAAAAAATCTTAAGAAAAAGGGGGGTTCGGGAAACTGAAGTAACTAAAGTAATTTTAAGAACTAGTCATAAAATTTCAAAACGAGAGAAGCCGTTCACTATTTACATGAAGACTTCCGTGTTAATTACATACAGATTTTTCACAGATTAGATTACATTAGATTATATTAATACTTGTTCCATAGATCATATATACATTTCCTAATGGTGTGGAACGGGTCAGTTTAGTAAATGATGTTTATACATGACAATCAATATGTTAAAGATTTTTTATTTACATTTTTAATTACGTTTTATCTAAAAATTCATCTACATTGTAGAAGGAGTTGCCATTCACAAATCCTTTAATTTCTTTTTAAATACTAGGTGACTATCTGTCAGACTTTTGATGCTACTTGGTAAGTGACCAAAGACTTCTGTGGCAGCATAATTTACTCCTTTCTGTGCCAAAGTTAGATTTAAACTTGAATAGTGAATATCACGCTTTATCCTGGTGTTATACCTATGCACACTGCTATTACTTTTGAATTGGGTCGGATTGTTAATAACAAATTTCCTGAGTATATATATTGTGAAGCTACCGTGAAGATCGCTAGATCCCTAATAAATGTCTGCAGGATGTTCTTGGGTGGGCTCCAGCAATTATTCTGATTACACGCTTTTGTGCAATGAATACTTTTTTACTCAACGTTGAATTGCCCCAGAATATGATCCCATATGTAAGCAGTGACAAACTTTGTTACAAGAATTTGGCTCAACCTACAAGTGTGAAAAAATTTCTTTGCTGGTATTTACGAAATAGAAACAGAAAAGTATCTTGAGTGACGAAGGCTTAGAAAAATATATTACTCGTGCAGCAGGCTATATTTGTCATCTGAATTTACAATTTTCTCGAATTTTGGTGCAAATTTCATATGTCACAATAAGCGTACTAAAGAGTAATAAAGAATGCCTGAAGTTTTCACTGAATATTGTGCCCGTGTAAAATGATATTAAATTTCGTTGTAGTTTTCTCGCTATGGGAAAATGTGTGGTCAAGTAAAAGTTGCGTTCCCGCAGATCGTGTTCATGAAGTATTTTGCTGAGTTAATTAATTCGCATGTTATTAATGTTTGATTGACGGTGTAATGTGAGATATCTTGATGGCCATATGATAAACGCTTGAAACAGCGATGCCCGTCATCTTGTTGACGTTACAGGTCAAATTATAAGTCTGGTATTACAATTTTCGGTAGTCCCATACTATGTCGGCCGGGCCCCATCTAAACTTGATATGTGGCCCTCACAGTCTAATAATTTGGAGACCCCTGACCTTAGCTATTTATTTATTTATTTATCGTATGGCATATGACAGCAGCATATCTACAAATATAATCAAACAAAGAACAAGAATAGCCGGCCGCGGTGGCCGAGCGTACTGCGGCGCTTCAGTCACAGTCTGCAAGGCCACTACGGTCGGGGGTTCGAATCCCCCCTCGGGCATGGATATTTGTGCCGTCCTTAGTAGTAGCTAGTTCATAAGTAGTTTGTAAGTTTAGGGACTGATGACACCGTAGTTAAGCCTCATAAGCTCTACAAACAGTTGAACAGAACAAGAATATATATACAAATATCAGTAAAAGATTGTACAAGAGCTCATTTTCGGTACGTGTGAGTGATCAATGATATATTATGACAGAACACTTGGAATTACGACATGTGTCATGTGAGACAAGCTTTTGGCTACACATCAATGTCCAGATCTTGAATCCACTTCATAGCCTGAGGTGTGGCTTCTATAAAGTTCTCAGCAGATCCACTATATTTTCTTTTTGGACAATCTTATGATGTGGTCCAGCGTCTGCTCAGGTGCTCCACAATCACAACTTGGGCTGTCCGTGAGTCCCCACTTCTAAAGCATGGCCTTACATCTGGTATGGCCACTTCTGATGCGATTGAGCTTAGTCCACTCTTTTCTTGCGAAGTTAAACCCTTTTAGATCTTTTCAGGGATCACTTATGAGGTGATGATTACAGACTGAATTCTCCCACTCCTTTTTCCAGTTTTCTTTTAGGTTGAAGGTGACCTCTCCTCTTATATAGCAGTTATTCCATATAGGCTTTCGTGATTTCAAACAGTAATTTGGCAAATTTTTTATTACATCCTGCATAGGTAAACATTTTCCTTCATTTATTTTTACTATTTTTTCCCATTCTTTAAAAGATGCTTTTTGTCTTCTTAATTTTGGTGGAGCTATATTAGCGATGACGGAGAGCCACGGTGTTGGGGTAGACTTTAATGTGCCGGTGATTATCCGCATGGTTTCGTGGAGCTGTACGTCTACATTGTTGGTGTGGTGGCTTCTCTCCCTGACCGGAGCACAGTATTCGGCAGTGGTGTAGACTATCGATGTTGCTGCTGTTCGCAGTGTGGATGTATTTGCACCCCAAGAACTTCCCGCCAGTTTTCTAATAATATTATCTGTATTTTTAGTTTCTGGCCAACACTTTTAAGGTGTTCTTTATAGGCAAGGGTTCTATCAAGTGTAACACCCAGATACTTAGGATGGAAGTTGTGTTTCACACTCTGTTGGTTAAATAGCACAGACAATTGTTGATTGGTTATATTATTGTTGAGGTAAAAAGCGCAAACTTCAGTCTTAGCCGGATTTGGGCACAAAGATGGTATACCCCGGGCAACATCCTTCGAGAAAAGGACGGCGAAAAGTCTACACAAATGGCGACCGTACTGGATCAGCGATCTCTCATGGTCTGTACCAGCAGCAGCAAATAACCTTGACTATAACTCATTCGAAGTGTTGCGGTATCAAAGGATGGTACTTGTGCCGCGTTACTTGTTAAATGGCACTCAAGCCCACTTCACGTCCGATTTCCGCAAAACACAGCCAATACTGATAGCGACGCTTTCTGTGTAAGGCAAAAATGCCGTTTAAGTTAGACCATCGCCCGCTAGTATACTCCCAGCCTTCCCACTTCGCTCGGCTTGCGTGTTTTGGAGCGTACATCAAGAAGTCACCGCCTTGGCCGCGGCGGCGCTAGTAGCGTGCCCTAAACTCGAGCTTCACGAACATTGTAATCAACAGTAGAAACTAAGCAAACAGTAATCATCTTTTGATGCTGCTGTTCTTCTTTCTTCCGTGCTTGCTTGGATTAATGGTTTGGATTTTCCGCCGTATGCAAGACACCTGATTTTTTAATTGTTCCCTAACATGTTTCAGCACATTATGTGCTATCATCATTGGGATGGTTTATTTTTGTCCTTTTTACATTAGGCTACATAAAACTCGTTAAGTAGCCTACTTATTTGTTGTTTTGGTACAAACTTGTCATGATTCTTGTCTTTCTCTGATATAATTTGGTTGTTGCTGTTAGTTTTAAATGTGGATCATTGTGGATCTGTGTAATTTCTTGTCGTTTGACTGCCTAGACTAGCAAGAGTATACTGAGGTATGATCAAGGAATTACGGTGGATTGATTCCGTAATTCTAATCTTAGTAGATTGTTATTAGAAAACCATTACCGAGTTTGCAATAATCCGATCTTCATGTTTCTTCATACGCGCGCTCTAATTTTCTACCCCATCGGTATATATGGTCTGATTAGTTACTTTTTATGATCTTACCATACGTATATTACTTTAACACACTAACGTCTCATTACAGGTTTTAATTTGTCAACCGAAGAGCTAAAGCGAAAGGAGTTTCATTTCACGAAATTCCCAGCAAAAGTGATGTCAGAGAACAGTGGCTGTAAGCAATACGAAGAGCAGATTTTACGCCCAATTTCAGCTTTAGACGTGTGTGGTCTGTAGCCTTCATTTCCGAGAGGCTGATTATCGGTCTGTTTTTCCTTCTTATCCAGCTGATAAAGTTGTACAAGTAAAAGAAGTACGTAGAACTATTAAAACACTGACAGTGAATATCAGACTGAAAAAACGTAAATATGAAAACACTGAGGAAAACCACGATCAGAGCATTAATTCCAATGTCCAAATGCTCGAAAATCATGGTACTAATAGTTGCCGTTCTTTCAGTCACAATCAGTATGATATTTTAGACGAAAAGCTGATAAAAACAGAACAAAATAAATTGCATGTTATGTTGTGGAGGTCTAGAGTTAATCTTTTACATCTTTAAAAGAAACTTAATGAAATCACTCATGAGCTTCGAAATTTGTCAGCACTCAAGCTTGTACAATATTAACTTCTTCAGTTGTCACTCTGTTGAACACTACGAAGGTTTTACAGTGCACAAGTGAAACTTCAGAACATACAGAAATATTAGACGAGGTAATATGTAAAACAGTTACACCAGTCGTCTTAAAAAAAAAACATTGCAGCAGAAGTGACTGAACGTTTGGAACGGGCGAAGTATTTAAATACCAAGCCCATAAACAGAAAAATAAACCGAATGTAGCAAATGTAAGTGCATACAGCGGCGGACGGCCATACTAATGCACGCTTGCAGCGCTCCAGTGGCGAATGTGAGTACTTCCTGAATTTCGGCGATTTTCCTGGAGTGGAGAGGCTGGGAGTATACTAGCGCGCGATTGGTAGACCCAGTAATAACGCGACTCTATTATTTATTTATTTATTTGGCCTTCTGAGTGTTAACTCAATGTGGCCATCTACAACACACAGTGGAAATGTACATATATTTAAATAAACAGACAAAACAGAAGTACATTTTGCAAAACGAAAAGTGGAAACAAAGCGAAAACTGCATTACATTACAATTTAAATACTGTTGGAACATTTTCACATATTCACAAGCAAAACCTTATATTACCAACACACTTGATGCTTATAGATTGTGTACAGTGATCTTAATAAACTTAATTATGATTTTATATACACGAATGTCTTTTGTACACAGAAGGGAAGAAGCTGACTGGGGAAGGGGATATCCCATCTTCACCAATGTCTGCAGGAGGTTCAAACGTTCTCGGTCAAATTTGGGGCACCTGAACAGGATGTGGTTGACATCAGTTTCCGTTTCAGGATCACACTCACATGCCGCCGAATCGTAGACGTTGATCCGATGTAGATGTTTTGGATAAGAGGCGTGATTGAAGCGAAGACGAATAATGGTAGCAATCGCGGATCGGTCCAGATGAGCCCTCATAAACCACGGCTGCGTAGAAATCCGAGGTTGCAGCACAGCGTAGGAAGCGCCTTTCATTTCTTGGGAAACGTTCCACATCTGTTGCCACTGTTGTTTGGCGTATTCCTTGACCGCAGATAAGAAGTCTGTGTATGGTAGTTGTAGGTCCAAGACAGTGCCTAAGGATGCCGCTTATTTAGCCAATGAATCAACTTCCTCATTATAGGAGATACCAGCGTGAGAAGGCACCCACAGTAAATTAACTATCCGTCCCGTATTTGTACAGCGAATATATGCCGAAATCACATCCAGAATATAGCTGTTGGTTTTTTTGTTCCATCTCCGGTGTTGTAGGATTTGAAGGACACTTTGAGAGTCAGACACAATTAATATTTTCGGGAAGGAAATGGTAGAAACAAACCTAAGTGCTTCCAGAATTGCCACTGTCTCCGCCGTAAATATAGAGGTATTCGTTGGCAGTTTGAAGGTTCTCCGAATCTGAATCTGAGGGCAGAATAAGGCACATCCAGTACACTCTTCTTGTGGAATTTTGGACCCATCTGTATATGTTGTTGTTGTTATGGTCTTCAGTCCGGAGACTGGTTTGATGCAGCTCTCCACCCTACTCTATCCTGAGCAAGCCTTTTCATCTCCTCATAAGAACGACAACCCACATCCACTTGAATCTGCTTACTATACGCGTCTCTTGGATTCCCTCTGCGTTTTTTACCCCACACACTTGCCTCCAATACTAAATTTACGATTCCTCCATGTTTAAGAATGTGTCCTACCAAGCGATACCTTCTTTTGGTCAGGGTATGCCAAAAATTCCTTTTCTCACCAATTCTGTTAAGTACCTCTTCATTAGTTATGCGATCTACCCACCTAATCTTCAGCATTCTTCTGTAGCACCACATTTCAAAAGCCTCTATCCTCTTCCTGTCCGCACTGCTTATTGTCCATGTTTCACTCCCGTACAAGGCAACACTCCACACAAATGCCTACATAAAAGACTTCCTTACACTTAAATTAATATTTGATGTTAGCAAATTTCTCTTTTTCAAAAATGCTTTTCTTCCCATTGCCATTCTGCATTTTATATCCTCTGTACTGCGACCATCATTTGTTATTTTACTGCCCAAGTAACAAAACTCATCTACCACCTTCATTGGTGATCTAATTCCTTCAGCATCACCTGATTTTCTAAGACCGCATTGTATATACACAAAGAAAATCAGGCCACTGTTCTGCAACGAGGCGACTGAATCCGTTATTAACAGTGATACTTCCTAAGCAAGTCAACTCGCCTCTCGCAGACTTACAGGAATCGTCCCAGCTCGATCACGACGGCTCGGCGTGTTCGGCGACTGTTTCGGAGAGAGGTCAGCCGACAGCTCACTGTTCATTGGGCCCCGGACAAAGGGACCGAGTCTCTGACGTCAAACCACTTACGTCTGCTGGGGAGGGGGGGGGGGTAATTATCTCAGCGGTGGCGGAAATCTGGCGGCGGGAGACCAGGTTCGAGGAAAGGTGGTAGCTTTTTCTGTCTGTGGTTCCGGCAGTGGTGCAACGGAGCGCTTCCGAAGAAACCTGTTTTCCAGAAATACTTTCACTAGCGACAAGATTACGAAAAAAGCGACATGGAAGTACATCTACTACGTCTTTGCAATTCAGACTTCAATTTGGATAAACTTGTGAAACACACATACGATTGGTAGACGCTAACTGAGTTGCTTGGTGACAAAGAGAAAACAAACTTAACTCGCCGCTCGTACATACCTACATTATGTAATATATGTAAACGAGCTTTGTTAGTTGGTTGATGACCGATACTGAAGAAATTAGAGTCCTAGCGAAATTTGATTTGCGACCGAAACCGTAACCGGAAGGAGGGAGCTTAGGGTTTTACGTCCCGTCGACAGCGTGGTCATTAGAGACGGAGCTAATGCTCGGAGTTTTGGGTAAGGATTGGGAAGGAAATCGGTCGTGCCCTTTGAAAGGAACCATCCCGGCATTTGCCTGGAGTAATTTAGGGAAATCACGGGAAACCTAAATTTGGATGGCCGGAGGTGGATTTGAACCACCATCCTCCCGAATGCGAGTCCAGTGCGTTACCACTGCGCCACCTCGCTCGGTCCGAATATTGACTCCTCTCCTAGTTTCGGCCAAAACAGAAACTTACGTAATAAATTTCGAAAATATTATATTATAACGCAAATCACTAGTTTTCCCATATTTTGCAAGATCCCCTCCCTGTACTAAGCCTTGTTGAGTGTGTGTAAGCCTAAATTACGATATTCAACTTATGTGATTCTAACAAATAGTAGAATGTTTAAATCTTGCTGACCGCAAGCAGATCTGAAACTCTCTCCTACCGACTGCAGTGCACTGAAAACTGATGCCGTTTACTAGAAACGTCGGATATACTGCTTAAGAAGTTAATTTTGATGTATTTCCTTTGTGGAGTGGTGTAGTATTCAGAATTTCATCTCTGAAGTGTATATGATACATACATCGAATCACCACTCATCTTTGTCGAATAAAACATCCGTTTCGACATCTGTTCTCGGTTAACACGAATTTTATCACTTAGTTCCGCTATGAGCACATAAGAATATGTTGTGTTAAAAGACGACGGACAAATCCTTAATAATTCCAGACGACAACCCAGATCATGCGCACTAAGTATGTGCTTAACCCACGAATAACAATGGACACCACCTACCTCTAACAGTGAACCGCACGAGACCATGCACAGAATAACTTTCGATCATAAAAAAGTCATTTTCGTGCAAAATATTGCTTTCTACTACATGTGAGATTTTAATAGAGGGAAACAAAATAACAAGGTGTTGTAAATGTTTGTAGAGTTTATGGGACTTAACTACGGGATCATCAGTCCCTAAACTTACAAACTACTTAAGAACTAGCTAATACTAAGGACGGCACAAATATCCATGCCCGAGGGGGGATTCTAACCCCCGACCGTAGTGGCCGTGCAGACCGTGACTGGAGCGCCTCAGTCCCCTCGGCCACCGCGGCCGGTCGGAACCGTTTTCCAGTGGTACTGCGGCTCTCGCCTCAGGTGTAATGCGGCCTAATATCAGATATACGTGGAAAACGGCAAAGTACTTTTGACAAGCTTCACTGTAGATGTCTATTCTGATTGACAAGAGTACTTTACTATTTCTTTTACGAATATGTCTTGATGTTAAAGGATGTGGTTAGGCAGCAACCTAAGAGTACAGCTTAAATTATCACTAGTGAACAAGCAGCGATGACATCTACAGTCTAGTTCGTCAAAAGTACTTCTCCTTTTTTTTTTTTTTTTTTTTTTTTTTTTTTTTCAAATATCTGATACTAGCTTAAACCCGCGGCTCCGCTCGCGTGTTGTTTGATTATGATAGACAATGAGCGAAACGTCAAATCGTTTTTTTTTTTAAGCGATGTATTAAAAGAAATTTCTTTTTTACTGCTTTATTTATTTATTCTTATATTTCCTTATACGCATGTGTATCCTTACAGAGAAAGAGCTGAAGATATTGAAGCACGTATAGACCAAAGATATGGTCTGTGGCATCACGCTTCGCTGTATGTAACCTCCTTGCTATAGAGTCGCAAACGTCATCGCTGGCCTTCAGTCCGTATTTTTTTTTTACAATTTGACGACTTTCAACCAGCATATCTTCCAGTCTCTTATAGCTATCGGCATGAAACTGCTATGGTGCACAACGGGAGACTTCGGACAACAATTACACACAGCCCATTCGTTTGCGTTCTGTAGTTTTTGCTGCAGAGCGAAATATTAACACACACACACACACACGCACACACACACACACACACACACACACACATACACACGTAGAATTTTATATACACCGATAACTTTCCATCCCACTATACTCCCGCCTTTTATCATTATCAACCCTCAAGCAACAATGCAACCAATAAAACCATTTTGAAAGAGTAAATATAATTTTCAAAGAGTAAGTATTGTTCCGCATTTCGCGTTATATTCTTTAAATTACTAAATATCTATCAGATCGCTATAAAACCGTGCCTAAAACCTCCCTCAGGCATAAATTAGTAACTGTAAAAATATGTAAGTCTCTGCGTCTTGTCATTCGGGCAATTACATCTGAGGCGAGAGCCGCGGTAACAGTCGAAAACGGTTCTACGGATTAAGGCACGTAAGGTGACGCCTCTGCCCGAAATTCCTTTTCCAGTCGCCGACGTTTATTCACGTCCACTCCGGCTGGTGACAGTTCTGCGTCGAGTAATTCAGGGTCTGCCTCTATCACTGGAGTAGACAAAACAAGTCGAGCTAGGCCACGCGGTACGTCAGATAAAGTCTCGACTGTTCCAGAGGGCGCAAACACACAGAATACTACCACAGAAGAGTTTTCAGCTTCATTGGTGGGGAACTGCTCTCAGCCGCGGTGTCCTCTCGTTCCATTCACTACTCCTAACTGCGAACGTTTCAGCGAGATGAACAGTAAAATCCACCCAGTAGAAAAATCCGAGACTAGTATGAGTCAGTGTCAGTCATCGACAGCTGTTAAATGTATTCGGGCATCACCTTGTTTCCGAGGCGAGTCTATGGTGGCGGATCACCGGACGTTTGTGCACAGATTTCGGATTGCTGAGCAGATAGTTCCCAACACAGTACTGGAATCGGGCGCGACAAAAGAGAGTTAGACGCTCTCTAACGACGGATGCTGCGTATAATCCCATGACTCCACAGGTTACTCCCCAACCGAACTCTACTAGAGAATTCAGTAATCACTTTAGTTAGAGCAGCGGCGCGGTTACCACCTCCCCCGAAGATGATTTGCAATTAAAGTTGTTACTTGCCTTAAGACGAATTCAAATGTTCAAATGGTTGTTACGGTTATGGGACTTAACTGCGGAGGTACCAGTCCCTAAACTTACAAACTACTTATGAACTACCTTATAGTCTACTAAAGACGACACAAACATCCATGCCCAAGGGAGGATTCGAACCCCCGACGGGGAACGGCCTCGCGCATCGTAGCATAGCGCCTTAATGCGCTTGGCCGCTCCGCTGCGGCAAAGACTAATAGGCGCAAAGAAGCGCTATGAAAAGTCACAAAGCAGACAGGATCGTACCGCCAATCAGAGAAGGGATCTTGTCTTAGTCCGTAACTATTACCGGTCTGACAAAGTTCTAAAGAAAATAGCTAAGTTTTATTTGTTATACTATGGCCCTTACAGAGTAGAGAAGGTACTGGGTGATCTTTCTTACGTTGTTGTCAACCTTGATACTGGTTCAGAGAAAGGAATCCAGAACATCGGCAACATTAAGTTGTTTATCAGCTAAGCCCTCCTCTCTTTCTATTTATCCTATTTATAGATTAGTATCGACACTATCTAAGGCGTTTCTTACGAGAGTATTTCTTGCGTTAGTAGCACGACTAGTTATATCTTCGTTGTTTTGTAATAAAAAGAGTGAGATTTGTTTCTTTCGTGTATGTGTAATCAAGGTATAGTGTTACCGTTATCAAGATGTAAGAAGTAATTTGAAACTGTCCTTCTGGTGGATGTTCGAAGACGGGAACCAAGTAGAAGAATTAGTTTTTGAAACTGTTCTGGAGAGACGGGGTTCAGAGATGTGGAAAGGAAATCGGAAGTATTCAAATGTTCAAATGTTTGTAGAGCTTATGGCACTTAACTACGGGGTCATCAGTCCCGAAACTTACAAACTACTTATGAACTAGCTAAGACTAAGGACGGCACAAATATCCATGCCCGAGGGGGGATTCGAACCCCCGACCGTAGTGGCCTTGACTGGCGCGCCGCAGTCCCCTCGGCCACCGCGGCCGGCTCGGAAGTATTGCACACGTGTCCCAACGTGAAATGGACGACGAAGGTGCAGAGGCAGGAGGCACTCACTGAAGTCCTCCCAACAGAGTAGCATAATGTAATTAAGTAACCCTGCCAGTGAATAGTAGAAACACAAATGCTAACCTGTATTGGGAACCAAACAATTTGAGTAATCCAAAAGTAAAAGAATAAAGATAACACACTCGTAAGAAAAGCTGCTGGAGGAACGCAAGATAACTGCTAAGTTATAAACCTTAAAATTTTAAGCAAATAGAAGGGACTTAGTAGAATAAGGGAGACATTTACCATACACAAAGTCAGAAAGTACACCATCGGGAAATGCAGAATCTAAAAGGATCGAGAACGAGGTTAAATTGAGAATTGTGATTTGGTAAACTTGAGATATAAATGCTGGAGGCAACACAGAAATAGTGTCAGTCTCGATTGCCAGTTCGTTCAGCGACTCTCTAATATTGAGAGAAAAGGTAAGAATTATTGCAAACGGAAGAGGCAACCCTTGTAATCAGAAAGCACTCGACCGACGTCACTAGTTCAGAGATGAAAACTTCAGGTAAAAGAAACTAAACAAGCAAAGACAGACTGAAAAGATCGTAAAGCATACATTGCAAGGGAAACAATAGAATAATAAACGGCAATTAACCCTTTCAGACCATCTGGCTACAATTGTGTACATAACTTTTACAGTGTCTAAGATAGACCAGAAACATTTTTTTCTCAATTGAAACAAAATGTATATGACTATAAGTGTTCAACCTTTTGATCGTGCACACTTACTGTCAACTGCGGAAGATCACTATAAAAGTACCAAGTAATCAGTGTTGCACTGCGCACCGGCTTGTGAACTCCAAGCAACACGCAGGTAGTGGGTTACTTGTATTCCACTGTACAACTGGAAAGTAGTAGTACTTATTTGCGTGGGAACTATTGAATGATCACTTTATTTAGTACAAAAGTTAGTTCTACAAAATTAATTATTTCAGTCCATAAAAAGGAGCCTTGCTTTTCAGCATATGCAATTTTGTAGTATGTAAATGGATGCATAAGACAGCGTAAATCTTGCATCTAAAATCATTAAAAACCTAAATTAAGTGGAATACAGCAAAAAGAATAATTTCCTTCCTCCAGAAAAAAAATCAGGTCTGTAAGGGTTAACTGAACATGAGTACTACAGGAAAAGAGAGGGGTGTTTCTAAGTAGTACTAATGGAAATCATAATGTAACTGCGCGCTTCGGTTGCACAGTGGTAGAGTGCCAGACTACAAATCCAAAGGTCGCGGGTTCGATCCCCGCCAGGTCCTAGCATTTTTATCTGTCACTTTCCACTTCTTTCACCTCTGGCAGTATTCGGAACCCACGTTAAACTGTATTGCTCATGTGAAAAAAAAAAAAACGAGTAGCACCGTGGTTCGGAACCCACGTTAAAACTGTAGGTCCCTCTATAACTGGCTGGGTAAGTCAGTTCGAAGGTCGGAGGAAGGCAACGGCATACCACCTCCAAACAGGACCATGCCTAGTAAAGCAATGTGGTGTTCAAACCAATCTTCGGATTGTTGACTGCTTTTACCTTTAACTGCAAGGGCGTTGAGCTGTCTATGATTGAAATGGTGCCACTATGGGAAGAACGGCAACCACAATAAAACTAGGTTTAAGGAATTCAAATGTTCAAATGTTTGTATAGTCTATGGGACTTAACTACGGGGTCATCAGTCCCTAAACTTACAAACTACTTATGAACTACTTACGAACTAGGACGGCACAAATATCCATGCCCGAGGGGGGATTCGAACCCCCGACCGTAGTGGCCGTGCAGACCGTGACTGGAGCGAGGAATTTAAAGTTTTTACTTAAAATTCTTTTATTATTTGTGTTAGAATCTATTATGTAAATGTAAACTGTACATGTAAACTTGGGAGTCTGTAGAGGTCCTATCGTAACTGAGCCAACGTAGTTGGGTGTCGTCTGCATCTCCTTCAGAGAGTGCTAGTCAGAATATAATTTGCAATGTCAGAGGCAGTTGCCAAGGACTGTATAGATAGAGGCGGCAACAGCTGTTGTGAGCGGACGCCTATCAGGATCAGGGCGTGACGTAAACAGTCCACTGAGGCACCGGAGGGTGTATCACAGAGGCCGCCGCGTCCCCGAGAACCAGTTGCAGCCCCCTGGCCTACCCGCTGATGTGGTTGACTATTGCAAGGGGCCGGCATCGCAAGGTCACAGAGTAACATATACAGACAAGGAACCTACCCTAAACCACTGTCCTACGCTCTCCTAGTAGTTCCGTAAGATGCTAGCAGGTGTCAGGCGGATCGCTGGCTTAGGGTGCCTCTCGCACGTCAGAGGGTTGCGTGGAGGGGAGGCTGAGGCTCGTGCCGCCTGCCACGAGGCCACGGCTGTGTCTGGCGTGCCGGCGTTTGAGTGGAAGGGTGGTGGGGACAGCCGCTACCTGCCGCCTGATCTGGCCAGTTTAAAGGGCTGCTTCTGACCGCAGCGCCATCATGGGACGTCTTACGGAACTGCTGGAAACCCTCCCTTCCCGCCCCCCGGGGCGTAGGACCGGGCTCTTACAGAGGTTTCCCGTCTGTATAATTTGTCTGTGGCAAGGTCCTTCATCGCTTACACCCACTTCCCTCCCCCCAGCGCTGGGCCAACACAGCTGGTCGCCCAACTACTTAAACTAACTTATACCACAGACAAATATATACAGACGGGAAACCTCCGTAAGGGCCCGGTCCTACGCTCAGGGGTGCAGGGAGGGAGGGTTTCCAGCAGTTCCGTAAGATGTCCCATGATGGCGCTGCGGTCAGAAGCAGCCCTTTAAACTGGCCAGAGCAGGCGGCAGGTAGCGGCTGTCCCCACCACCACCTCCCCTCAAACGCCAGCAAGCCGGACACAGCCGTGGCCTCGTGGCAGGCGGCACGAGCTCTCCCCTCAGCCTCCCCACCACGCTACCCTCTGACGTGCGAGAGGCACCCTAAGCCAGCGATCCGCCTGACATCTGCTAGCATCTTACGGAACTACGAGGGGACTGTAGGAAAGTGGTTTAGGGGAGGCTTCTTCTCTGTATATGATACTCTGTGCTTATACTAAGGACAACAGCCGGTCGCAGTGGCCGAGGGCACTGAGGCGCTCCAACCACGGTCTGCACGGCCACTGCGGTCGGGGGTTCGAATCCCCCCCTTGGGCATGGATATTTGTGCCGTCCTTAGTCTTAGCTAGTTCATAAGAAGTTTGTAAGCTTAGGGACTGATGACCCCATAGTTAAGTCCCATAAGTTCTACAAACATTTGAACATTTGATTTTGAAGGACAACACACACACACACACACACACACACACACACACACACACACATGCCCGAGGGAGGACTCGATCTTCCATAGGGACCAGTCGCGCACTACTCAGTAAGTCGCCTTTTAGTGCTAGACACAAAAGGAAAATATGGAAAAACTTTTGTTTTTTCCAACGTAATTTTAATATGAACTCAACACGAAACTCACATTGGATATGCATAATTCATTTATTTTTCTCCATTTTGCTGTTTTGAGGTAATACAAAATTCGGGTATTTACAAATGACAGAAAATTCTACCAACGGTGAAAACAAAAAAAACAAGCCATCGTACGTTTCGAATACACATAGTATGGAGGGTATTTTTATATGTCTATGCAACTACACTAAGATGTGACTCTTTTCACCAGATGCGTTTCGTTTTACGATAACAGTAATACATCTTCAGGGGTCTGAAATGACAGATATCTACAATTTATTTTGTTTCCTTAGATCGAAAAATTGTTCGGCAGAAAATGTGTAGAAGGTTGATATTTTACTGGTGGAGGTTTCATCTTAGATAAACAGCGAGCGTGTTTCACAATTCAGGGCAGGTTTTTCTTCCCCTAACAATATTATTCGCCCTATCTCGCATTTCACTGCAGCACTTTACACCTTTTCCTCATTTTCTTACGTCTGTATCGTTTGTTTTTCGGAGTTTTGACAACTTTGCATTTTGTTCTTAGTTTATTTTACATTTATTTTGTAATTAAGTGATATGTGCTATTTTCGGTATAAGAGAAATGAAAGCGGTAACGATGAGACTGAAAATCTGTGTTGTCAAAATCAAATGTTCAAAAGTTTGTAAATCTAAGGGACTTAACTGCTGTGGTTATCAGTTCCTAGGCTTACAAACTTATTATAAGGACAACACACTCACACACACACACACACACACACACACACACATGCCAGAGGGAGGTCTCGAACGTACATCGGTGAGCAACGGCGCGCTCTGCAGCAAGGTGCCTCAGAGCGCTCAGCCATTCCACCGTGACATCTGTGTGGTCTACATCTACATATACATAGATAATCACATTTAAGTGCCTGGCAGAGGGTTCATTAACCTTTCTCTACCGCTCCATTCTTTAATAGCGCCCGGGAAGAAAGAACACCTACATCATTCCGTTTTTCAATCTGATTACTCTTATTTTATTGGGATGGTCATGTCTCCATGTGTAGGTGGGTGCTACCAAAATATTTTCACATTCAGAAGTAAAAGTCGGTGATTGAAATTCGCAAATAGATTCCGCCGCAACGAATAACGTCGTTCTTTTAATGATTTCCACCTCAAATCGTGCAACATTTCCGTGACGCTTTCCCCCATGTAACGAGATAAAACGAACTGCCCTTCTCTGAACCTTCTCAGTGTCTTCAGTCAGACCCACCTGGTGAGGGTCCCACACTAGGCAACAGTAATCCAGGAGAGCACGCACAAGTTTGATGTAGGCAGTCTCTTTGGTGGAGCTGTTGCATCTTCGAAGCGTTCTGCCAATGAAACGTAACCTTTGGTTCGCCTTCCCCACAATATTTTCTGTGTGTTCTCTCCAGTCTAAGTTGTTCGTAATTGTAGCTCCTAGGTAAAAATAATAAAAAAAGGTAAAGCAGTCAACAATCCGAAGATTGGTTTGAACACCACAGTGCTTTACTAGGCATGGCCCTGTATGGAGGTGGTATGCCGTTGCCTTCCTCCGAACTGACTTACCCAGCCAGTTATAGGGGGACCTACAGTTTAACGTGGGTTCCGAACCACGGTGCTACTTTTTTTTTTAATAGAGTTTATTAAAATTTGATGTACAAATAACATTTACACTGATTTTACGTGAGTGAGTTTTGTTTTATGTATTACATTTTATCATTTTAGTGTCCCTGAAAGAGAAAACAAAATTATGAATTATTTTTTTAAATGACAGAAATGCATTAATAAGTTCTTTTATCACTTTGTCTTTTTTTTTTTACTGATATAGTTTCACTTTATTCTGTCTTATGTGGTAATTTTGCTTGATTTTTTTTATATTTTTTATTTTATTTTATTTTAGCGTCCTTTTCGATATTTATGGCGGAACAAAAAAATACGAGTAGGTAAATAATTTTAAAATAAAATTGTCATAAATTACTTTTTCACCTGTTTGGGTGACGTTTGTGAATTTGGTGTGACATGTGTCCATATATAATGTTTTGCAGTGAGATATATGGACAAGATGAGAATCACAGTGAATGAAAACAACTGAAATAAAAATACATTATGCACAGGTATATGCAGGATGACACATAAAGGAAAACTGTGGGCAACACACTAAAAAAATATCTTCTTAGCCAGACATTCTTAGGGCGAGTAATCATCAGTTGCCCACATATAGTGAAATAGCATGGACAATGACATCAATCGCAAAGCTAAAGTTTGAGGCTACAAACAAAATTATTGGGTAAATATGGAGCATACTATTATGTTGACAAATTATTATAATCTAAAAAAATAAAAAATAAAAAAATAAAGAACGTTAGACGTTCATCTAAACAGGGTATGTATAGGACAAACATGGGCTGTCATAGACAACATAAAAAACATATAAGATAAATTCGAATATTCGAATGGCAAATAAAAGAAAAACTGATAATACGTAACATATGAGCAATAAAGTACTGTGTAATGCTAATAGTTGCTACAAATGAAATGGATTAAGCAGAAATCCCATCGGTATTTTTCACATGACCTAAACTGCCAGAGGTGAAAGAAGTGGAAAGTGGCAGATAAAAATCCTAGGACCTGGCAGGGATCGAACCCGCGACCTTTTGGTAGTCTGGCACTCTACCACTGTGCAACCGAGGCTCAACTCCCAGGTATCTGGTAGAATTTAAGACCTTAAGGTTTGACTGATTTATCGTCTAATTGAAGTTCAGCGGTGATGAGTGACCGGTTGTGGGGGCGGTGGTGGTGTTGAAGGGGGAGAAGAAGGGAGGAGAGGGGACTGAACAGTAGGTGTAAAGTAGTATCGGCAAGTAGTGGGAGGTAGAGAATGCATTGGAGAAAGACAATTTGGGGGTAGCAGGTGCACTGACATTGACAGAGGTGGTTCGCTTGGAGAGGGAATAAAGAGTTTTATGTGATTCTTACCTGTTATTTTATATAGTGATTGGTTTCCAATATTTATTTTGTTGTTGAGTAACTGTTTGTTCTTTGTGTACGTGGAGGCTTTCATGGAAAGGGAGCTGGTGTGTCCCTCCCTACTTGTTTTTACAATTTTCATATCTGTTTTATGAAATGTGACTACCGTTCACATCATGTTTGCTGCCCTGTCTAATATTGGTTTAGCAGCTTCAGTAACTCGTGCGGAAGTTAATAAATACGCACGCTAACATTTCTCGGATAAATGTAAACAAATAACATGGCATTTTCGCATTATTCTTCATCGTCGTCTTCTTGAGACAGCAAAAGCGAGCACGTGGAAGCCATAAGCAGAATTTCACAGCACATTCAAGGATACTTATTGTTCTGTATTTGACTTCAATAGTCCTGGAAAAACGTTTGCTCTTTCTGCAGTGCCCTGCAGGCTTCATTATTTACCTTAAGTTAGGCAATCGTTGACTGAAGAGGAAAAGAATGAAAAACAAGTGAAGGAGAGAAAACTGCAGCGGGTCCCTGAGCCGCTTTCGGCGTCCGTGGGCAATGCTTTGAAAAGAACGGCGCCGCCTGGCCTCAGCTAGTGACGACGTCACAGATGGAGTGAGGGGGGGGGGGGGGAGGGGAGGCAGTGTTTGTTTTGACTGCGCCCAAAAGCCTGGCCCGCCGTCAAGCCTCGTCTTCTCACGGACACGCCCACTTTGCAGCCACCAGAATGTTTTCACGGTACGTTTTAAATCTGTGTACACAGAAGAACGAGGACTACGTGCCAGCAACAACTCCATAATGGCCATACATTAGGTTAACAAATTTGCTGAAATCTCATAGCCTTCAGACCGAAAGCCTGGTTTGATACACCTCTCCATGCTACACTATCCTGTTCAACAATCCTCGTATCTGAGATTCCACGAGAGCCTACAAGCGACTTTTTTGTGTTCCAGCCTCGTCGCCGCTTTTGTGTCTCGTTTCCGTCGTAGGTGTCGGTGGCCGAGTAGGAAGACCGACACAGGAATAAAGGATACACACTTGTGAAGGTACGAAGGTGAGCAGCCAGTGGGACAGCAGAAACTAGAAACACTAGAGTAAATTAGAACGAGATATATATTGCACAGAATTTATACAATACTTAACTTTTACATAACTCAGTACTGCAGAATGCTGACACACAGTTGAGCTAGAGGCCTGCCTAGTGCTTATCCGATAGCTAAGTCTTCACTGGTGCCTATCTGAGTCCGAAGTGTTAACTGGTTCCTATCTCAGTCCCAAGTGAACGATGTCGTTCAGTGGTGGCCACGAGCGGAGTTGTAGCAGAGGGCGCTCGTGACTGACGTCGTAAGAACGCCGCGCCGTGCGTGCATGGCGGCGCGCGGCGAAAGTAGGTGGCGCGCACTTTGGACTTGTGCGACACCACAGACTTATCTCGTGGCCTCCCTCTGCGATACTTTCCCCACACAATTCCCTCCATCTCGTATTAATGACTAATTTCTTGATTTCTCTGTATTTGTCCTGTCAATCGATCTCTTCCTTTTGTCAGGATATGCTAGAAGTTTCTTTTCTCCTCAGTTCCTCATTAGCTACGATATCTGCGCATATAACCTTCAGCGTTATTTTGTACCAATAATTTTCATGGCTGTATCATCGTAATCTCAGAAATGCTCATCATTTACTCATCATGCTCCTACTAGGCTACACTCGAGACAAATGCCTTCAGAAAAGGCATACTAACATTTAAATTAATATTCGATGTCAACAAATTTCTCTTCTCCAGAAATGATTTTCTTTCCATAGCCATTTTGCTCTTCATACCTTCTCTGCTTACTGCCCAAATAACAAAACTCATCTACTACATTTGTCTCTTTTCTTAATCTAATTGCTTTAATTCCTTCAGAAAGCTTGGTTTTATACGACTACATTCCGTTATTCTTGTTTTGTTCTTGTTGATGTTCACCTTATACCCACCTTTCAGAACATTGCCATTTCGTTCAATCGTTCTTCCAGGTCCTTTGCTGCCTACGGTAAAGTTGTAATATCAACGGCGAAGCTCAAATGTTCAAATGTTTGTATAGCTTATGGGACTTAACTACGGGGTCATCAGTCCCTAAACTTACAAACTACTTATGAACTAGCTAAGACTAAGGACGGCACAAATATCCATGCCCGAGGGGGGATTCGAACCCCCGACCGTAGTGGCCGTGCAGACCGTGACTGGAGCTCCTCAGTCCCCTCGGCCACCGCGGCCGGCGGCGAAGCTCATATCTTTTATTTATCCTCTTTTAACCTCAATTTCGTTTTCAAATTTCTTCCTTGTTATCCTCCAAAGCTTGCTCATTATACAGGTTGAACTACTGACCGGAAATCTAGAAGTCTCGTGAATTTAGTACAGCCCGAAAATTTGTTACAGGAGCGCAAATCATCAACTAAGATGTAGATACAACCTCCCAACCTGCGTGCTACGTAAATGTGAATGCTCAGCGAACTGTAACAGAAAGCTCTCGCTCGTGTTCGGTAGGCAGCATAAAAAATAAGTGGAAGTTCAAAGTTGGTGTAACTAAGGGGCCAAACCGCTAAGGTAATAGGTTCCTAACCTTACACAAAACTTTAACTTAAATTAACGTATACTAAGGTAGACACACTCACACTTACGCCCGACGGAGAACTCTAATCTCCAGCGGGAGCGGCCGCGCAATCCGGGATTTGGCGCCTCAGACCGCTCGGCCATCCCCGCGCGGCAAAAGGAAGTGAGAAAGCAGATGAAAATTTCGTCCCCATCCCACAATGAGCTTCAGATTATTAAGTGGTAAATTCTGTGTGTTATATTGTCCTGCGAAAGACTATTAAATAAAAGTCGAGTATCACAGAATGGTCGAACACAGTCTCCAGTTATTTTAGTACTTGGCGCATACGTCAATCCTATAAATAAAAATTAGAAGTGTTCTACATCACCTGAAGAACACTTACGTAAAACCAAACCTGTATCTATCATAATTTTAATTGTATGAAACCATATTCAACAAATTTTAATTCTCTTCCAGGAAAACGGCATGGTGAAAGAGACTGGCATTCAAAGAAAAAAAATCACGTCAAGCTTCTATTGTCTCAGTAACATGCAAACCTTTATACTGCTTTAAAAGCTTGTGAGGTGTAATTAGAGATATATTGATTTGAAAATTATGCAAGCGTTCACTTTAAAGGGGCCGAAAATTCTTTATTTTCAGGCATTATTATGGCTTTTCTCTGGAGTGTTATACAATCAAAGACCTTTACGAAAGAATAATTTGACTGCCTCGATTTAACGCGAAATATTTGGGTCGTCACCGAACGCCCCTTCGGTATTTCTCAACATACAACGTTCGCTAATGTTATAGTAGGGAATATATGGTATGTTATTGTTAGATTAACGATGAGCATAGTGCAGCTATTAGTACTCAGGCGTAAATATTAAGTTTCATACCAAACATATTACGCTAGTATACAAATTAATCAAACCCACAGTAACAATACAATATCAATAGCGACGTATTAATCCTTATGGCTTATTTTAAAGCTTGATTAGTGAGTGATACCAGAGTGTATGAAACTAAACTAATAATAAAGCATTACTACCAACCAAAGAAACGAGCCAACTGTTCTTTTCGAACACCTCTCATAGATTGTACAGAAGGCAATAAGATATTTGTAAACATTATTTTGACATTTTGCAAATAATCGCTTAATACGAAGTATACATCTAACGCAAGAACTGGCCCTTCACGTGCAAACATGGTAGACTTTATGGACATTTGGAGGGGCCCAAACTGCCTGCGCAGATCGGTGAACATTTCGCCAGTCTGCGCATGACGTCATCGTAGAAGCACGCGGTTGCGCCCGGCTACATTTATGTATCGAGTCGCGTAGCAGAGTTGAGTTGTTGTTGTTCGTTTAATTTCGTGGTGTTGTTTGCGGTTTTCTACACAATTTTTCTGTTAAAATGCTTGGCTGTGCCGTAACTGGGCGCCTGTCTTACAGCAGGAAGATAAAAGGAGCGGATGTAAGCTATCATTCGTCGTTTCCGAAAGACATTCAGCTTCAGAAAATGTGTATTGCGAAGTGTCACAGGAAAGATCGAGGAAGCGGAAGCAGCAAACTTTTTCAACTTGTAAATGATCCGTTTGACACCCTGAAAGCCAGAAAAGTCAACAAGAACTCATTATCGTACGGTTGTGGGATGTACAGGAAAGAATTTCAAGAGATCTGTACTCGTGTGTGGAAAATAGACTTTTATGCAGTAAAAATAGTTTCGGTTGCTAGCCGTCGGAGGTTCTAATCCTCCTTAGGGCATGTGTGTGTGTGTGTGTGTGTGTGTGTGTGTGTGTGTGTGTGTGTTGTCCTTAGGTTACTTTACCTTAGTTTAAGTAGTTTTTAAGCTACGGACTGATGACCACGCAGTTTGGTCCAATAGATTTACGAACATTTGAACATAAAAATAGTTTACTTCCGTTTCAGAAAGGAATAATGACCGCAATTCGTTCCTTACTCGGACTGTTTACAGACCTGCAGCACGACTAAACCAGGACGAATTGGAGAATTTTTTTCCCCACGGATAAGAGGCATCGGTCATTTTCATTTGAATCCCTCTCCAATGGAGGTAAAACATCGATTGCGGATGCTATTCTTGGGTCACAATGCAAACAACATTCTTCTGTCAAATGAAACTTCAGTGGAGGCAGATGACTGTGACGGATTTTTGACGTCACATCTGTTCAAAGGAACTTTGCCTGAAATGAATAAGGCACTAGAAATGATCGATGGTGAAAGAGAGCTGCAAGTATTAACTTCCCTGTTCAAACTGTACCACAAGACTATGGTGTCAAATAGGGATCTGACTGCTCTGCCGAAGGATTTCGGTATCCGGCTGGCTACATCGGATATCGTGCAAAGAATTCGAACAACACTCTGGGAACACCTTCTAATGATATTTCAAGTCCTCCAAAGGATCCTGGACAGAAGAATGGTTTCACAAAGTGTCTCAGTTTGAACTGATTTTTAATTAATTTAACTGTTTGGTCCCTATGCCGGCCGCGGTGGTCGCGGGGACTGAGGCGCTCCAGTCACGGTCTGCACGGCCACTGCGGTCGGGGGTTCGAATCCCCCCTCGGGCATGGATATTTGTGCCGTCCATAGTCTAAACTAGTTCATAAGTAGTTTTTAAGTTTAGGGACTGATGACCCCGTAGTTAAGTCCCATAGACTCTACAAACATTTAAACTTTTTTTTTTTTTTTTTTTTTTTTTTTTTTTAATTGGTCTCTATTTCTAAGGAAAAAAATGTATAAAAACAATCTGTGCCTCAATCAAAGCCAAATATCCAGACTCTTCGCTGGACATTATAAAACTATGACAGAACTGGACTGTTCATTCGCATGAGGTTTCTCAATACGAAACTAAAAATGCAAAACGCGGCAGCAGCACAAAAGCGGAAATCACGGAAGTGGCACATCGAAACAGGAAGGAGGAAGGAATCTTAGGGTTTAACGTCCCGTCGAATCGAAACAGGTAAATCAACTATTTAAAATCACTTTATGATAACGTGTAGTAGTCATAAGTAGTTATTTGCGTTTGCAAAACCGGCCGCGGTGGCCGAGTGGACTGCGGCGCGCCAGTCACGGTCTGCACGGCCACTACGGTCGGGGGTTCGAATCCCCCCTCGGGCATGGATATTTGTGCCGTCCTTAGTATTAGCTAGTTCATAAGTAGTTTGTAAGTTTAGCGACTGATGACCCCGTAGTAAAGTCCCATAAGCTTTACAAACATTTGAATTTTTTCGTTTGCAAGTCGCTTGTTCGCTTGCCGCTGCCTCGCTTTGCTTCTGCGGTGACGTCACAGCGCCAGCCAATCGCAACACTCCTCGCTTCGGGCCCAACCTTCCTTTTAATAACCTTGATCAACATGTAGATTACGGATCTTCAAATGCGGCAAACATGACTAGCAGGAGCGTACTTTCAATGAAAGACGAATATTAGTAGACGTGTTACGACAACTTTAGCTCTCCTCAATGGCTGTCATTCCGCTACTGAGCTGTTTTAAAATATTATGGCGCATAACAGTGAGATCAGGAAGCCAATCTGTATCTTGAGCGATCTCTCGGTAACGAGTTGCCCTATATGCGATCGAGACTTGTGAGAAAGACGGTGTATAGAATGGATGTAATAGAGTTTTAGAGGGCACCATTCAAAAACTTTGCATAGACATTACATTGCGTACGATAAAATTTGCTTCGTGCTTGCAAAAGTGTATATATAGACATATACTAAAGATTGTGTTTTAAGTTCTTGTCGACGACAATGTCATCAGCTGATTGACGCCTTGGCATAGGAACCGCGAGCTCTTGAGCTCTGTCTTTTTTCCTCCCTTTCAAGTAGGATAATTGGCAGCAGCACAATGTTATTGGTGTGTGGATAAGTTAAGAATTTGCGGCACTATGTCCAAGTTTCGTAGCGATCAGCGCGACTGTGTAGTAAGCAGGAGGCCCGGGGTCTAATCCCGGCTGGGAGCCACTGGACCTCCATATAAGTGTTACTAGAAAGTCTGAAGAAGTAGATAGCAATTAATCACTCTGGCTGTAGAACGCTAAACATTTTACATAGATACTGGAGTGCTACATTTTTTAATCGTAAAAATGCAATGTCTTGTTACAAACGATTCATTTTTTATGTACATAACTGATGTTTACAAGGTGTTTGGTACTTATACTGTCAACAGTTTGACGAACTATTGGAAAACAAATATTCTATTGCTTGTCTTAAAGTAAGAAAACAGAATAGGAGTAAATAAGAAAATGTGTAAATAGAATGACCTTCAGCCTCATAGCATTAACCTAAAGAAAAATAGAAACTAGTATGGCCTTCAGCTGTGAGATAACAGTTACTAGAACCAGAAAAAGTAGAATAGTAGATGCGATGTTTACGTAAAAAGACCTGTCGTTACTCTGTGGGGGCATTGCCGTATTATGCAAATAATAAATCGGAACTTGCTTATGCCAATGTTCTACTGACTATTTTAATAGCATTACCGTAAATTATAACAACTACGTCGTTTCACAATCACTGTGATCTTGTACGTGGACTGGTAATAGCGCTGATGATTTACATACTCGCCACACGGTAGTGGCCGAGCCCTGTGAGACGCCTTGCCACAGAGTGCGCAGCTGTTCCCCGTCAGAGTTTAGAGTCCTCACTCGGGCATGGCTACATGTTTTGTCCTTAGCATACGTTAGTTGAAGAAGTTTGTAAGTCTAGGGACAGAGGTCCGCTGCGTTTTGGTCTGTACAAACTTTTGAACATTTTGACACCATGTTCAGACGTGTCTTGAAATAATGTAATAAATAACTTTGAAAACTATGTAAGAGCCGGCCGCGGTGGCCGAGGGGACTGAGGCACTTCAGTCACGGTCTGCACGGCCACTACGGTCGGGGGTTCGAATCCCCCCTCGGGCATGGATATTTGTGCCGTGCTAGTTCGTAAGTAGTTCATAAGTAGTTTGTAAGTTTAGGGACTGATGACCCCGTAGTTAAGTCCCATAAGCTTTACAAACATTTGAACATTTGAACTATGTAAGACTTCCAGAGATGTTACCGATTCAATCCTGTCCCTTATACGTGTAACGAAGTTTCCTTTCAGAAATTACATTGTCAGCTATATGGTTTAAAGAGCATGCAATCTATAGATTGAAGTTCAGGGCCGGGATTGAAGTCAATAATTCGCAAATAAGTCTGAACCGCCACTGTCAGGAATAAACGAAACTTAGATAGTTCATGTGTCATTCCTCTCTCAGATTATCTTCATCAATCGATGGTCAATATTCTACTCCTCAGTCATTTTCATATAGTAGACATTTAAATGACTGTTGCCGTTGCATAGAAACAGCATTTTTTCTTATATTAGTTCGTACTAATCGGCGCTAATTTCGATAATGCAAAATTAGAGAAATTCTGTAAGGTAAAAAAACACGACTAACTCATTCTCCATAAACGATTCTAGGGAAAAGCAACGAATTAGCGATTTTAAATAACATTAACGCAAAAAATGTTCAAATGGTTGTTAAGCTTGTGGGACTTACCTGCCGGGTCATCAGTTCCTAAACTTACAAACTATATAATAATAATTTCGTGTGGCTCATTGGCCTGGTGCAAGTCTTTCAATTGGACGCCACTTCGGCGACTTGC
Organism: Locusta migratoria; assembly: GCA_026315105.1. Taxonomy (NCBI): domain Eukaryota; kingdom Metazoa; phylum Arthropoda; class Insecta; order Orthoptera; family Acrididae; genus Locusta; species Locusta migratoria. Next base: position 335,129,900 of record CM048748.1, on the reverse strand, counting down.
GTGTCCCTAGCCTACCCTAGTTATCCAACCAGGGAAAGGGAACCTACAGCTTAACGTGGAATCCGAACCACGTGTCGTTTCTGGGGACTCCTCACATCGTTGAGAGGTGAATAATGGGTTAAAGTGCAGACTGAAAAAAATCCGAGGTCCAACCGGGTTTTGAACCTGCGACCCTTCGGTTCCCAGTCGAGCACTTTAACGCAAGACCACCGAGCCCGACACAAACTACTTATAAACTAACTTATACTAAAGACACCACCAACATCCATGCCCGCGGGAGGATTCGAATCCCCGACGGGGAACGGCCTCGTGTATCTGAGCATAGCTCCTCAATGCGCTCGGCCACTCCCCCGTGGCTAACAGTAAAAGGAAAGTTCCTGGTTCTGGTCTTTCAAGGTCATAATTGGGCCCGACCGACCACCGTGTCCTTATCTGGGAAAGGCGTCACTGGATGCAGTTTGGAGAGGCATGTAGTCCGCGCCACAGAGTAACATATCTGTGTCCGCGCAGCTCTGCCCTGGTCGTTGTCGGCTTTGTTGACTTGGAAGCGCCACTACTCGGTCGAGTGGCTCCTCAGATCGCCTCGCGTGGTCGAGTGCGCCTCTTACTACGGAAAAAGCCCCGGCATAACCAAGAATCGAACACCGCTCCTCCACACGTCAATCAATCGCGCTGTCTACTGAGATACAGACGGACGCGAACAACCCCCCCTCTCCCCCCCCCCCTCTCTCTCTCTCTCTCTCTCTCTCTCTCTCTCTCTCTGTGTGTGTGTGTGTGTGTGTGTGTGTTTTCTGGCATATCGTAAGAGAAGGGATGGGCTATAAATTGCATAAATCTTGGTTCGTCGACCTCTCTTTCTATTTAACCATCTGTCTTTTTACGGGATTGCAGTTCGTGTTTTGGACCTTTAATAGAACCAAACTATTTTTGGGCAAGTCAGCCTAATCAAATAGGTTCCATTCTACGTGGGAGTGAAACGTGGACGATAAGGAGTTCAGACAAAAGGTGAGAAAGCTTTTGAAATGTGGTCATACTGAAGATTAAATGGGTAGATCACGTAACTAATGAAGAGGTGCTTAACAGATTTGGGGAGAAAGATAGTTTCTGGCATATCCTAAGAGAAGGAATAGGTTGGTGGGACACATTCTGAGACATAATTCTCTTACATGTTATTCAGATGCTATCAATCGCTGTCAGAAATTGTCAGTTACTCCACCTATGATCACATTCATTGTGGACATCAAATTTGCATCAAACATTGGTCATTATTTTATTTAATTAAAGTATTTGTCGGTCTGATTAACGAATCGGGCCTTGAGCTACTACCGGACTTGTCATTCATTGTGTAAGCAGACTCGTGTTCTGGATAGTTTAGCACACTAACAGGGCCATACACATTGCAATCATTCGATACCAAGCCGATTAACTATATTTACTCGTACTTCAATTACAGACATTCAAATCAGTTTTCATATTCACAGTGCTGTACCAGTCTAGACAGGTAGTGTTGCATCTGCTCAAACGGAAATCCATTCACACACACTCCAGTTTACGATTCAGAACATAAAGTAATTTTATCTTATTTAAACATAACAGTTTCAACATACCAGTGAAGTTCCCATAATCGTTTTCTGATCACATTCGCCCTGTGTGGTCGGGCATTATCTTGGGAAATAACCGCATCTTTTGACAGTAATCCTCTGCGCTTGTTCTGTATAGCCCGGTGCAATTTCTTAATGGCCTCGCAGTAACCATGAGCATTGATTGTTTGGCCTCGTGGTATGAAATCAGTGAACAAAGTTTTCGAAATTTCAGTTTTTCAGCAACAATTTCATTTATCAGTGATCATGAGATTTCGGGAACTTCCATAGCAAGAGCACTAAGTGTAAACGTACGGTTTTACTTAATCTTCTCTTGAAATGTGTGAACCAGTTCATCAGTAATCGCAGACGGGCGTCCACTTCTTTCTTCTTAGTAGACTTGATCACGTCTACCGCATCTTGTAACCACTGAGCCACTCATAGCATTTAGTCCTAAAACTCGCAAATTTGGCAATGGATTTCCTTTGGATTAACTTTCTTTGCATTTAGAAAACGAATAACAGATCTGATTTCGCACGCGATAGCATTTTCAATTACGGCTGACATTATAAAGAAGCACTACAAAACACACGTCGGCAGTAGCGATCTGAAAATGGCATACATGTCTTCTCCTTGAGTCAGAATAACTGCCGCGCATGCTCGGAACTGCGATCGTAGCGCTGCCGTGGATAGAATTAGAAACGGAACTTACTTTGTGGACGACCCTGGCATATGGGACGAAACTGCAGTGGTCATCTGTCCACGGACTTACAAACTAGTTTAGCTTACACTAAGGACAACACACACACACACACGCGCACACACACACACGCACACGCACACGCACACGCACACACACTCACTCACTCACTGGTGTGCGCGCGCGCTCGACGGAAGACTCGAACCTCCGACAGGGGAGACGCGCACTCCGTAGCAAGGCGCCTTAGACCGCTCAGCCATTCCATCGTGGTTGCGCCCTACACAGTGCGCACCTTCACAGTGAAGTGGCCCTAGTTTTATATATATATATATATATATATATATATATATATAAATGTGTGTGTGTGTGTGTGTGTGTGTGTGTGTGTGTGTGTGTGTGTGTGTGTGTGTGTGTGTGGCGTCTATTCCGAAAGAACAGAAGTCACTTCTGATTCTGCAGTTGTTATTCTTTCATATTCACAGAATATATGATCACCGCACATGCAAGGACTACCTAAGCACGCCTCCCGTCAGATAGAAATTTCCAGGGTAAGGCTGGGAATTTGTATCTGACGGGAGGCGTGCTTAGGTAGTCCTTGCAGGTGCGGTGATCACCGTGTCACCAGTGGTGTAAAAGCAGGAGACGCAGGTTCAAATCCCGGATGGGAACACATTTTCAGTTTTGTCCAATCGCAGTTGATGTCATATATTCTGTGAATATGGTCCTAGTTATGTCCACCACAACAAATGCCTGTGACAAAAAGCAAATAAACCATGTGTGTTCAGGACGTGTTTCGTTTTTTGTCAGGTTCCTCTGTAGAATCCCCAGAGCTTTTCCACGTAATTAGATACACACTGTATGATACTGCTGCTAATATAGATGAGGGTACGTCTTTGGCGTTGATACTTCCTGGCAGATTAAAATTGTGTGGCGGAACCGGGACTCGAACCTGGGCAAGAGCGGGCAAGAGCTCTACCGACTGAGCTATCACGACACGACTCACGATGACGCCTCACAACTTTATTTCCGCCAGTACCTCGCCTTCTAGAGCGTTTTCCCGCGAAAGGCAAAGATCTCAGGTGCGAGTCTCGGTTCCGGCACACAATTTTAATCTGTCAGGAAGTTTCATATCAGCGCACACTCCGCTGGAAAGTGAAAGTTTCATTCTGGAAACATCCCTTAGGCTGTAGCTAAGCCATGTATTCATCTTATCCTGTCTTCCACGAATGCTAGTCTTGCAAGTTTCGCAGGAGAGCTTCTGTGAAGTTTGGAAAGTAGGAGGCGAGGTACTGGCGGAAGTAAAGTTGTAAGGCGGCATCGTGAGTCGTGTCGGGATAGCTCAGTTGGTAGAGCGTTTGCCCGCGAAAGGCAAAGATCCCAGGTTCGAGTCCCGGTTCCGGCACGCAATTTTAATCTGCCAGGAAGTTTCATATCAGCACACACTCCGCTGCAGAGTGAAAGTTTCATTCTGTCTTTGGCGTTGTTAAAATATTCTCGCGCCTTTCTTGTTGGTTTAAATACTGAATGAAAACCTTGTTTTCTTTATCTATTTTACTGGTACTATCTTTGGTCATTCTCACGTAGGGTATGTTGCGAAATGTCTCGCAAAGAGAAGAAATACGAGTAAATGAGACGGCGATCTTCCTCTTTGACGTAAAATTCAGCGTGACCTCCCAACACGGGCAGGAAAAGCGAACAGTCACGATTCGTTTGGAAGGTGAGAACGAGCAGTGTGGCGCTCGCGCCTCGCCGCGGCCGTAGCCTAGTGCCGCTGTGTGCGAGTGGAGGCTAAGCAGCAGTCCCCCCACATCGACTGCGCACGCCTGCCGACTGCATACGCCCGCATCTGCGGCGCTAGCGCGAGGCACACTGCGTCACCGAACGCCACGCGCCACGCGGTCGTGATCGCGATAACGCCGAAACCGATCGCCGCTACTGATGCCACAAACCCCTTTCACGATGCCACCTAAGGCTGAGCAGCCGACATCGTCTAACGAATCGACACTGATTCATCGTTGCGGAGGACAGTGGCTAAAGTTTTGTTTCATAATAGTATATTGTAATATTTCTGGCTGTGGCGTTGGTGTATCACCAAGGCAAAAATGACATTGGGGCCCTATTTAAACTAAAACTATACAGATACAAAGCTACATCATCAGCTTCTTACCGCCCACTGGAAGACATAATAAGGCAAACCTAAATACTACTAAATAAAGTATTAGGTGCTATGCACCAGATAATTTTTAATCGTACACTCTAATATAACTGTGTAATATTCATGGAATATATGACATCAACTGCGATTGGGCAAAGCTGAAAATGTGTACCCAGCCGGGATTCGAACCCGGGTCTCCTGCTTTCTAGGCAGTTGCGCTGACCCCTACAACACTGGGGGCACAGTGATCACCGCACCTGCAAGGACTACCTAGGCACGCCTCACGTCAGATACAAATTCCCAGCTTCGCCCTACCCACAGTACTCAAACTCGTAGTTATGAAACTAATTCCCGGAAGAGTAGGGGCTTCAAACTTGCCCACCCCTCCCCACTAACGATAGGATCATTGCCCGTCACCGGCATATTATATATATATATATATACATGTGGCGTCTCTTCCGAAAGAACAGATGACCCTATCGTTAGTGGGGAAGGGTGGGCAAGTTTGAAGCCCTTACTCTTACGGGAATTAGTTTCATAACTACGAGTTTGAGTGCTGTGGGCAGGGCGAAGCTGGGAATTTGTATCTGACGGGAGGCGTGCCTAGGTAGTCCTTGCAGGTGCGGTGATCACTGTGTCCCCAGTGGTGTAGGGGTCAGCGCCACTGCCTAGAAAGCAGGAGACCCGGTTTCGAATCCCGGCTGGGTACACATTTTCAGCTTTGCCCAATCGCAGTTGATGTCATATATTCCGTGAATATTAAATAATAACAACTGCAGGATCAGAAGTGACGTATGTTCTTTCGGAACAGACGCCAGATGTATATAACTGTGTATGTTTGTTTGTTATGCTTTAAAGCAAAAATTTATGGGTGGATTTGGATGAAATTTTGCACAAGAATAGAGTTCGACCTGGGCAGGACACTCAGATAAAACGACCCCATGAGATAGTTTTGGAAGTTGCTCCAAACTAGGCGAATGAAGTTGCAGGCAGAAGCTTCACTGATGACTCGCCGATCAGTAATACAATCCATAATTTTCTCTTCTTGTACAAATTTCAGAGTGTAATTGGTTACAGCCCCTTAATTGGGATTTATGATTAAGGAGCACTCCCTTGGTATTATCCACTACACAAAGAGATTAGTATAACAATACTGTTCTGTAATAATACACTATAGAGACTTCATATTCAAATGTGGTCACACCGTGTATTGTCAAACACACTACTCGTAATTCAGCGCCATTGACTTATTTCGCAACCACGACTTCAAACGACAACACGCTAATAGTGACACGGTACACGTCTTAGCGGACAAGCAATAGACCTTGTTATGGTTATATCCTGAGGTGGGAATAATTTTGGATTTCACTTCCTGCCTTTGAGGTTTGTTGGTCTAGGGTAAAGTCGAAAATCCTTTATTCAACTAAAATATTATATAGAGTAGAACGTCGATTATCCAAAGTAATTGGGAGACATGGCTGTTCGAAAAACCTGTTTATACAGATAATCGTACTGTACACTTCTATTTACCAATAAGAAATTTATACAGTATTTGGAGGCGCGCGACCCTTCACACTGCGCCGAGCGACACGCCGCAGCACTTGGAAGTCTCAGCTGTTGCTGTGAGCAGCTTTGATGCTGCCGCTACTTCTGCAGCTACACCGACTGAAGTGTGCCGATTGTTGTACACAGAGACTGGCGGTTTTGCCAGTCAGCTGCGCTTCCTAATGGCGTCATGTGAAGTGAAGGCCCCAATAGGAAGCTTTGCTCCGCCACGCGGTGCCCCAATGCGGTTACTATTGGAAACTTGGTGGGAGGGGAGGGAGAGGTGATGGACATTAGAGCGAGTGAGTAAAAAAAAAAAAAAAAATTCGACGCTCTATTGTAACTTTTTCCGGAAGCAGCTCACGAAGGCCGAGGGGCCCCTTAAGCTCAGGGGCCCCGGGGCACTGCCCCACCCAGCCCTTATGATAGCTACGCCACTGATTTCTGGCTTAAAGCCATCATATAAAGTTCGAAGTATTACTTCAGTGCAGCCGGTTAGGACCAGTAGGTGACAGATGGTAAAAGCTGATGAGAACCACGACAGATGGTACAATAGGCCGGGTTCTCATGGGAAAGAGCATTGGCAAGTTTCCCCGAATTCTAGGGAAGTCCTCGAGCGTCAGGTACTGGACGCTGATTGGCTGTAGCACTGGCGGTCATGCGCTGAAACGCATTCATATTTTCATTAATATTTATTAAACTAATTATTTGTTCAATGTCATACTCAATTTAGGAAAACCCCTCAAAGTTATGCTCTGAGTAGGTAAAACATATTAACAATTACGAAAAACATAAACAACACAGTTAGTGTAAGACGGACGAAGCACAGCGGCCATGTTTACGCGCCAAATTGCGGAACGAAGGCAGCCTTGCATCGAGCCGCCACAGTTCAGTTCAGAACAAGCACTCGGAAGAGTAACAAGTGACTTCAGTACGCCCACTCGGTGAAGTAACATGAATACGTAGGCGGTCATAATACATTGTTTAATCATCTTAGAGTAAGGGAAATGACTTTATATTTAATTTCATTTAAAACAATCTGTGTCAAGTGGATGTTATTATGCAGTTTACTGGCTTCCTGCTGACTTTAAATAAATCAGTTGGCATCCCGATTCCCGAGGATTTCAGTTTTATTCAGTAACTAGATCAGTTCCTACCAATAGTTTAGCAATTTCAGCCTCATTCAAGAACTCCGACCTGCGTGCTATCATCTGTGTGGGGACATCTATAGAAGACGTCAGGTTGGTGTACGTTTAGAGTTTCTACTCTTCACACAGTGCGGTGGGTAGTAACTACAACCCTCGCGTACGCTGTCATTCCGATACAAACGCAAACTGTTGTGCGTCATCCATGGCAACATGGAGGAGGAAAGGAAATGATACAGAACAGTTTAGCACATACCCCCTGTAGACATTAATTCCCGTTGTAATATGCTGCTATACGTAGTTTATACCGGTTTGTTAATGATGTGACTTTTTTTTTTTATACACTCCTGGCCGTTAAAATTGCTACACCACGAAGATGACGTGCAACAGACGCAAAATTTAACCGACAGGAAGAAGATGCTGTGATATTCAAATGATTAGCTTTTCAGAACATTCACACAAGGTTGGCGCCGGTGGCGACACCTACAACGTGCTGACATGAGTAAAGTTTCCAACCGATTTCTCATACACAAACAGCAGTTGACCGGCATTGCCTGGTGAAACATTGTTATGATGCCTCGTCTAAGGAGGAGAAATGCGTACCATCACGTTTCCGACTTTGATAAAGGTCGGATTGTAGCCTATCGCGATTGCGGTTTATCGTATCGCGACATTGCTGCTCGCGTTGGTCGCGATCCAATGACTGTTAGCAGAATATGGAATCGGTGGGTTCAGGAGGGCAATACGGAACGCCGTGCTGGATCCCATCGGCCTCGTATTACTAGCAGCCGTGATGACAGGCATCTTATCCAGATGGCTGTAACGGATCGTGCAGCCACGTCTCGATCACTGATTCAACAGATGGGGACGTTTGCAAGACAACAACCATCTGCACGAATATTTCGACGACGTTTGCAGCAGCATGGACCATCAGCTCGGAGACCATGGCTGCGGTTACCCTTGACGCTGCATCACAGACAGGAGTGCCTGTAATGGTGTACGCGACGACGAACCTGGGTACACGAATGGCAAGACGTCATTTTTTTTTATTTTTATTTATTTATTTATTTATTTATTTATTTTTTTTTTTTCGGATGCATCCAGGTTCTGTTTACAGCATCATGATGATCGCATCCGTGTTTGTGCGACATCACAGTGAACGCACATTGGAAGCGTGTATTTGTCATCGCCATACTTGCGTATCACCCGGCATGATGGTATGAGGTGTCATTGGTTACACGTCACGATCACCGCTTGTTCTCATCGACGGCACTTTGAACAGTGGCCGTTACATTTCAGATGTGTTTCGACGCGTGGCTCTACCCTTCATTTGATCGTTGCGAAACAGTAAATTTCAGAAGGATAATGCACGACCGCTTGTTTCAGGTCCTGTACGGGCCTTTCTGGATACGGAAAATGTTCGACTACTGCCCTGCCAGCAAATTCTCCAGATCTCTCGCCATTTGAAAACGTCTGGTCAATGGTGGCCGAGCAACTGGCTCGTCACAATACGCCAGTCGCTACTCTTGATGAACTATGCTATCGTGTTGGAGCTGCACGAGCATCTGTAGCTGTACACGCCATCCATGCTCTGTTTGACTCAATGTCCGGGCGTATGAAGACCGTTTTTACGGCTAGAGGTGGTTGTTCTGAATACTGATTTCTCAGGATCTAAGCACCCAAATTACGTGGAAATGTAATCACATGTCAGTTATAGTATAATATACTTGTCCAATGAATACAAGTTTGAAATTTTAAATATTTCTCGGACCATATTTAGTTCTTGCGGAACACTGGGACTCAGCGAAATATTTGTTGGGAACCTACAGCTTGTCTGATCACGTATATTCATTTTCCCCAGCCAACAGTCAAATAAAATATATCAAACTAGTAAAAGAAATTTCCTCGGGTATTAAGATACAAGCGAAATCAGCGAATTAGTAAATAGATCCGAGCCAAGAAAATTCAATGTGAATTTGTATTCGTAGAAGATAAGTGCGGTGCTCAACAGTGTCAGTAACAAACTTCCGAAAGTAATTCAATCTCTGAAACAGCACCATCTTTTAGTTGTTGGGATGATCGTGTCGCTAAAGTGAACAGGCGGTCTCCTACACTGAGCACACTTCTGAAACTTCAAATTAAGATATCTCTTTGCTGCTTACATTACCTGTGAAACCCCCCAAGGAAATCCTACTAGTTTTCACTGTTTTCAAACGACAACTCGCCGGTTTCAGATAAAACTTTAAATTGCGTCATCTTTTATTTCCATCACCCGATAAAAACTCTTCTAATACGTTTGTAGATTAACCTGTTCAAACACAGAAATAGCTATACACTAGAGTTACAGGACAAACTTTAAATTACGGTGCATTTGCGATCCAATTTCGATAAAATAATGGCCATGAGTTATCCCAAGATACGCTCAAGTTACCTGTGAAAACTGCATACAAATTTTTGATTAGTTTGGGAGATTACTGTGTTCCAACAGACCAAGGACAGTCAATCATTGAACACAGTTTTACAGTTTTATTATTAATACGTAGAATGATTGTAAACGTTGTTTAACCTGAAAGGTACATCTGGCATTCAACAACGATCAGTAACTAATCGCATAGCAACTAAAGACCTTAATCGCAACGATAGGGGACGAAGGTCGTTGGTGACTGTTCAACGGGGCGGCAAACAGTGTTGCCAACCCTACGCTTAGAACTTACAACTCTTCTTTCCAAGCTGTAGGAATGTAGGGATGGATTTCCGATCTCTTTGCAAAACATAGGGACTTTTCTCAGGGACAATGCAGTAACAATTCATTGTACAATAATGTTAATAAAGGGGTAATATTACTAGCCAGTACGTAAGTAGCTTCAGACTATGCGACTCCCCCCCCCCCCCCCCCCTCCCAGAGGATTTTTCTCTCTCCTTCGTTTTTCTTTTAACAGTTTGGTCCGTAGCGACTTTCATGACGAACGTAGAGATTTTTTACTCGTCATGTAATTACATGGTTAGAAACGAGTTAGTAACACTGCGGCACATTCTCCCTAATTGACTTTGGGCGCACGTACCTCGTATTCTGATGGATATGCTGAATGGTGTACTCATGGCATATTCGTAACTGCATTTGTTTCATCAGTATTGAAATTTCTTAACAATATTAGCAGAACTTATCTGTAGGATATTTTAGTAATTAATCAATGTAATTACCATAATCGTCATTAAAGACTGATTATGCCTTTCAGCGTTCAGTATGGAGCACAGTACCTCTAATAAAATTCCATGTAATTATGTAATACCCATATAAATTTAAATCGGTGAAAACATTTTCTACAAAAATTATGCTAAAGCGCCCTAAATATTTACAAATGACGTTGGTTATACAGGTGAGTCATATATGAGGAAAATATTTCGTGCAAATTGTCACACACTGAGCTACATCTACATCTACATGGGATACTCTGCAAATCAGATTTAAGTGTCTGGTAGAGGGTTCATCGAACCACAATTATACTATTTATCTCCTATTCCATTCTCGAATAGCGCGCGGGAAGAAAGAACACCTGAATCTCTCTGTTCGAGCTCTGATTTCTCGTATTTTATTCTGATGATCATTTCTACCCATGTAAGTGGGAGTGAACAATATATTTTCGCATTCGGAGGAGAATGTTGGCGATTGGAGTTTCGCAAATAGCCCATGCCGCAGCGATAAGCGTCGTTGTTGCAATGATTGCCATCCCAGATCCTGTATCATTTCCGTAACGCTCTCTCCCCAAACATAAATTCGTTTTCCGCACGTTCCTATGACAATAAATGACAATGTTATTGAATGATAAAAATCTGGAAATATGAAGTGGACTTTTGGGTGTTACTGTGCACTGACATTGGCAAAGAGGACAGATTGGCAACAGGGCAACAGGACAAGTTCCTTTCCCTATGCCAACTAGCCACGATACATAATACCGGCGAAAACGGTACGAGATAGATGTGAACGCTGTCATTGCTCGCAGTGTCACGCAGACCATCGCTTGACGCCGCAAGCCTCGCCTTCTCGTGAGCGGCTAGACTACCTATTACACTCGCATGTTTTTCCGTGTTGTCGATCTACCTCCTTGGCCAATGACGGACCACAGTAACATCCAAAAGTCCACTTCATATTTCCAGATTTTTACCATTAAATTGCATTGTCATTTATTGACATAGGAACATGCGGAAAACGAATTTATGTTTGTAGCTCAGTGTGTGATAATTTGTAGGAATTTTTTTCCCTCATATATGACTCACCCTGTATATGGCATTAGGTGAAACCAAGTCTTCAATCTTCTGAAAGCTAAAATTTATCCTCTTCTGTAAAAGGAGATGAACAACTACTTAGATTTCCTCTAATGACATTATATAAAATGTATTGTTTCTGATGATGTAATAAAAGTCTTAGAGTACACGGTTTCTCGTATGAAAATAAATGTGTACAAGTTATTCCAGAACTGTGCTGAAATAAAACTAATCAAAACATAAAAAATTACATTTATTGAGTGCAAGGTACAGAACTAGTATTCTTCTCAAGAGTTCTTCGTGAGCTAAAACAATGCGGATTCTTCTCCTTTACAACCGGTCAGTCGCAATGCGATAGGCCTCTGCTTATTTCTTTTCCTCTATTATTTTGCAGGGTTTATATTGTAGATATGCGCTATAATCTTTGAATATTGCATTGCCTTTTGTTTGCACGTGTGCCAGGTGTGATCAGTTTTCCGTGTTCTGCTTCATTCTTTATCGTTAACTTTAAATAGCAGATAAGGTGTACACACCTAAATGTGATGGAGGTGTGGCCTCATGTAAATCGATGAATGAAGGTATCCACCTGAACGTATGTCTCGCCCACCGTTGTGGACCACAGACGAATATTATTTAATTTTTCGTTTGTTGGTATTTTGTCATTGGCTATGAGATACCATTGTGATCTGACTTCGGGATGCAGATTGTCATTATGGACGTTCCTTCAAATTATATTCCATTTCCTATCCAGACATTTGTCTTTCTGTCACAGTTGTCTCTCATGAAGTTATACAGGGTCATACAGGAGTGATAGTAAGTATTTTATAAGATGGTAATATACACGAATTACAATACAAGTACCATACAACATGTGTACAATTTTTATGGAGAACAGAAATACACTGACAAGGAGAGGGTCTGACACGTGGGTCACCGATTTCGATCAATTTTTCCATGAGCGTTCTATATTAAATATAAAGAGACACGTGTTTCGACTTTTTCCTTGACACTTAGCAGTTTTTGAAAAAAATCAAGGTCAAAGTTGATGATGGAAAATCGCGTTTTCAGTACTATACATCGAAAGATCGTCTGGAGATGAGAATTTTTTATAATATGTAAATGGGGTCAAATTTTAATAACGTCCGAGTAATTAACGGTTTGTGTTTTCAATAGTGTAGCTTAGGATTCTCGTAAGGAGAGGCGTTCGTCTACATAAATACTCTGCAAGTCAAATTAAATGCAGGGCAGAGGGTTCATCGAACCGCTTTTGTGATGTTTCTCTACAATCCCATTCTCTAATAGCTCGCGGAAAAAAAAGGAACACTTAAATCTTCGCTTTTTCGTTCTGATTTCTTTTATTTATTCCGATCACCTTGTCTTCCTATGTAGGAGGGCACTAACAAAATATGATCGCATTCGGAAGAGAAAGTGAGTGAAAGAAATTTCGCAAATACATCTCGTCGCTACAAGTAACGCCTTTCATTTAATGGTCCCCCCCCCTCCCCGAACTCGTGCATCATTCATTTCCGTGACACTCTCCCCCCTATATCGCGATAATACAAAACGATCTGCCCTTCTCTGTGGTTTCTCCAAATCGTCTGTCAACCCCACTTGGTGGGGATCCCACAGTGCGTAACAATATTTCAAAATAGGACGCACAATTGTGGTGTAGGCAGTTCCTTCAGTAGAACTGTTGTATCTTCCAAGTGTTTAGACAACAAAACGTAGTATTTGGTTCACTTTCCCTTCAATATTTCCTTTGTGTTCTTTCGAATTTAAGTTGTTTGTAAGTGTTACTCTTGGGTATTCAGTTGAATTTACGGTCTGTGTTTTGACTGATTGATCGTGTAGGGCAAAATGAAGTTTAACACTGTAGTGTAACGAGTTACACTACGTGCTCCAGTATCAATAAAAGATGACCAAGGCATTTATTTAAGGTTAATTAGATACGGAATTGGACTGTTACTGCCCTGGATTTTACCTTTTGTACAGGTGTAATGGCCAGGCAGTATACAGCAAGTGGCACAGATAATACTGAAAGTGCGAAGTTCTGTGCAAGTCAAAGAAGATATAAGGACTTCTGTGAATACATTTGTTTCATTGTTAAAAACCTACGTTCGTTTTGTTTATCATGATTCTGGTATTCATTCTGTACATTTTGTTAGTCCAAGACAAGTGTGGAATATTACACTCTCTCTTTTGTATAAATATGGTGCGCCGGCCGCGGTGGCCGAGGGGACTAAGGCGCTCCAGTCACGGTCTGCACGGCCACTACGGTCGGGGGTTCGAATTCCCCCTCGGGTATGGATATTTGTGCCGTCCTAGTTCGTAAGTAGTTCATAAGTAGTTTGTAAGTTTAGGGACTGGTGACCCCGTAATTAAGTCCCATAGACTATACAAACATTTGAACATTGTAAACAGAAACATAGTGCCATAAATGAAGGTTATTGTACAGCATAATTGAGAAGTAGTATTGAAGGATATTTCAGCTCTCCCAAGCATTCTGTTCCTGCAGTAAGAACTTCAGTGACCGAGTCTGAGGATCCAACTGAAGAGGATCCACACTCATTGACAGAGGCACAGCATAGCTGGTCCTCTACATCCTAAAGTAGGCTGGTATACCCATACACTCGATATAATCAGCTAAAGGGCAGTGAACTGCTACTAGCACGGTCGTAATTAAGCAGTAACGCTGCAACATGTTTCTTTTAGTGGTCATATGGATGACTTCACACTTCTGAGTCAATTTCCAGTTTTCTCACCATGCAGATATCGTATCTAAATCATTTTGCAGTTGTTTTTGATATTTTTGTGACTTTACTAACCGGTAAGTGGCATCATCATCCGCGAACAGTCTAAGGGAGCTACTCAGATTGTCCCCTAAAGCGTTTATAAAAATAAGGAACAGTATGGTCTGTATAACACTTCCCTGGAAAACGCCAGATATCACTTCAGTTCTACTCGATGACTTTCCGTCAATTACAACGTACTGCGTCCCTTCTGAAAGAAAATCACGAATCCAATCGCACAATTGTGGCGATATTCCGTAAGAAAGCAATTCGATTAGAAAACGCTTGAGAGGTACAGTGTCAAAAGCCTTCCGCAAATCGAGAAATATGGAACCGATTGGAGATCTCTTGTCGATGTTGTTGTTATGGTCTTCAGTCCGGAGACTGGTTTGATGCAGCTCTCCACCGTACTCTATCCTGAGCAAGCCTTTTCATCTCCTCATAAGAACGGCAACCCACATCCACTTGAATCTGCTTACTATACGCGTCTTTTGGTCTCCCTCTGCGATTTTTACCCCACACACTTCCCTCCAATGCTAAATTTACGATTCCCCGATGTCTAAGAATGTGTCCTACCAAGCGATCCCTTCTTTTAGTCAGGGTATGCCAAAAATTCCTTTTCTCACCAATTCTATTCAGTACCTCTTCATTAGTTATGCGATCTACCCACCTAATCTTCAGCATTCTTCTGTAGCACCACATTTCAAAAGCCTCTATTCTCTTCCTGTCCGCACTGCTTATCGTCCATGTTTCACTCCCGTACAAGGCAAAACTCCACACAAATGCCTTCAGAAAAGACGTCCTTACCCTTAAATTAATATTCGATGTTAGCAAATTTCTCTTTTTCAAAAATGCTTTTCTTCCCATTGCCATTCTGCATTTTATATCCTCTGTACTGCGACCATCGCATGTTATTTTACTACCCAAGTAACAAAACTCATCTACCAGCGCCTCGGTTGCACAGTGGTAGAGTGCCAGACTACAAATCCAAAGGTCGCGGGTTCGATCCCCGCCAGGTCCTAGGATTTTTATCTGTCACTTTCCACTTCTTTCACCTCTGACACTATTGCTCATGTGAAAAATACCGAGTAGCACCGTGGTTCGGAACCCACGTTAAACTGTAGGCCCCCTATAACTGGCTGGGTAAGTCAGTTCGAAGGTCGGAGGAAGGCAACGGCATACCACCTCCAAACAGGACCATGCCTAGTAAAGCACTGTGGTGTTCAAACCAATCTTCGGATTGTTGACTGCTTTACCTCTTGTCGATAGCAAATGTTAATTTTAATCCGGAAGCTCAGAACGTTGGCGACAAGTGTGCTTCAAAGGAAATCTCCTGTAGGTGTATCGCAAAGTGTAGCACGCGCAGAGTTTGCATGAGCGTGGCGCGGCGGAGTGGCAGAGGCAGGACAGCGCCAATATCCGGTGCGGGGCTTATCCCACGTCACTTCCGGCGGACAGGTAGGACGGCGGCCAACTTATTTCCTGCTGGCCGCAGGCGGCTGCGGCGCGCCGACCGGCGACCGATCAGCAAGCCTCTCCGTCTGTCCAAACTGCCAAACTGACGACACCTGGAAACTGGTACACTTAACACGTGCGCAGCCAGAGGGGGGTTTCTGGGGTTCAGACCCCTCCCAAAATGTTCACAAAAAAATCGCACTGACGTATTTTACGGCCCACTTTAAATTTGTAGTTTTATAAGTTTTTGCAAACATTTTGGACCAAAATAAAAATCTGAATAATAAACAATTAATTAATAAGAGTGTCTGAGAACCTTTTATGAAAAAAAATTAGGTAGTGGCGGGCTCCGAACCACTGACCTATTGCGTCATAGTCTAACACCTTGCCCACTGCGCTATTTTTTTTTTTTTTCTCTCTCTATGGGTAGTTCCGTTCGTTGCGGACGCTGATCATGTTTGTTCGTTTATGTTCGTTCTGTTCTTGGCTCAGCTTTTTTATTGCAGAGGGCGTTCAGCCCTCTGACCGGGCGCGCTGAGCCAGGGCTCCCGGCAAAGAAACAAGTAGAATTTACAAGTGAACATAAGAAAGATGAAGAACATTCTGGAATTGTTGAACGCTACGGCTATCAATTAAAATATGAATCCTTTAATCTCATACTTTTCATGGGCATTGTTAACAGATGCTAATATGGCATTTGTAGACACTAGATTATCATTTATCGTACGAAGAACGATGTGTTTTCTGTTAATTCTTCAGTGCGCCATTGCTTTGAAATGACAACGTGTAAGTTACAATAAGAAAATCATCAAACACGCAACGCAAGATGGCGTATGCCAGAGAGTTCTGGGCGAGGAATGCCACGTGACATCTCAGAACGGCTGGTTTTCGTTAATTCAATGGTGTCAAATCTCCGTTATTTTTGCAGATGTCTCAAACGATACGACATATGAAAAAAAAAAAAAAAAAAAAAAAAAAAAAAAAAACGTAACAGAGCAAAGTTGTAGAGAATTTTTTCTTCAACAAATTCGATTATTCAATTTTCGTGTCAGATGAATAGTTAAGCCGTTATTTTCATTTAAATTTCGACCTGTCAAAAGACGATCGCAAAGGCCCACTTTTAGTGTTACTACCGTAACCTAAAGTGGGCCAAAATGGCATTATTCTGTATGAGAATAAAGCCCGCCTACGTTTTTCCAAGGCTGGGAATTCGTATCACATGCTCTATACAGTCCCGTCGATTTCTCCTCATTCGATTCCCATATTTCATGGAACCCTGAAAAAGACAATCTTGGCCAACGGTATATTTCGGGTGAAGAGGTGCACGGCTGGGTAAACATAATGCTCCTGTAGCTAACCGCATACAAATTTGTGCGAAGGAATCGTCCGTCTTGTCTCACCGTGGGTTAAATGTATTAACATTTATGGTAATCACTACTCAAATAATGAGTAGTTTACACCGATTTTCTCTAGTGTCCTCTTTAATTTATCTTCTCCTTATAGATGAGTGTGACTTGCCTCTTTTCCAATCATTAGGAACAATTTGTTGCTCAAGGTACCCATGGTAAATTATAGTAAAGTGGGGGACGAAATCCAGCGGAGATTCTGTGTAGAAACTGTCACGAGACTCTGTCGTACCTTGGAGCTTCATTATGCTTTAGAGATTAGAGCGGTTTTTCAACACCACTATCGGTAATTACAATGTCCGTCATCAATATTTCTTAATGTTATCATGTAAACGAATCAATGTTCCTATCTAGACAAAGAGTGCAGCTTTCAAGCACTGAAAAAGTTTGAATTGTGGAGAGATTCTCTGATAATGCTTCAGAAGTTATTGAAAGCTTCACACACTACCTTTCTGAATGCCATCCGTGTTTCGATATGCATTTGACTATCTTTATGATTTGCCTTGTTACTATTCTTGGGATTACGTAGATTCTTAAGAAGTTCACTAATTTTCTTTTTCCAGTATACAGTCTTTTGGTTGTGTTGTTGTGGTCTTCAGTCCGCTGACCGGTTTGTTGCAAGCTCTCCACGCTAACCTGTCCTGTTCAAGTCTCTTCATCTGAGAATAAGTTCGGCAGCCTACATACTTTTGAATCTGCTTACTGTATTCGTCTCTCGGTCTCCCTCTACGATTTTTACTCCACACACTTCCTTCTAATTCTAAGTTGACAATTCCTTGATGTCTCAGAATGTGTCCTCCCAATCTATCCCTTCTCTTAGTCAGGATATGCCAGAAACTCCTTTTCTCCCCAATTCGGTTAAGCACCTCCTCATTTGTTACGTGATCTACCCATCTAATTTTAATCATTCGTCTGTAGCACCACATTTTAAAAGCTTCTATCAACTTTTTGTCTGAAGTCCTTATCGTCCACGTTTCACTCCCATACAATGTGACACTTTTCAGGTGTGTTACGACGAGTGGCCCTACCCTTCATTCGATCCCTGAGAAACCCTACATTTCAGCAAGATAATACACGACCGCATGTAGCAGGTCCTGTACGGGGCTTTCTGGATAAGGAAAATGTTCGACTGCCTTCCTGGCCAGCACATTCTCCAGATCTCTCACCAACTGAAAACGTCTGGTCAATGGTGGCCGAGCAACTGGCTCGTCACAATACGCCAGTCACTGCTCTTGATGAACTGTGGTATCGTGTTAAAGCTGCATGGGCATCTGTACCTGTACACGCCATCAAAGCTCTGTTTCACTCATTGCCCAGGCGTATCAAGGCCGTTTTTCAGGCCAGAGGTGGTTGTTCTGGGTAGGCCTACTGATTTCTCAGGATCTATGCACCCAAATTGCGTGAAAATGCAATCAATACAATGTTTCAAATGTTTGTATAGTCTATGGGACTTAACTACGGGGTCATCAGTCCCTAAACTTACAAACTACTTACGAACTAAGACGGCACAAATATCCATGCCCTAGGGCGGATTCGAACCCCCGAGCGTAGTGGCCGTGCAGACCGTGACTGGAGCGCCTTAGTCCCCTCGGCCACCGCGGCCGGCAAAATGCAATCACATGTCAGTTTTAGTATAATATAGTTGTCCAATGAATACCCGTTAGTCATCTACATATCTTCTTGGTGTAGCAATTTTAATCGCCAGTAGTGTAATACCTAAAGTACAGAAAAGGTAAATCTACATTAAAAACGTCCATAGCAACCGAGTTAAAGAAGAAATTTTTAACAGGTGCTTTGATTCTAATTGGGGACTGTCTACATATTCCATAAATAATCTATAATTGCATAGCAAAAAAGAACTCAATTGTTGTAATGTATACACTTCAGTATCATTAAGAAATAGATGCCACAGAAATCTAGTACTTAATCTATACACGAAAATACTAGTATCAGCACACTGTTTACAATATTCACGATTACAGTATCTCCCCAGTTTAAGTGCAGGTGCATGTTTGCAATTCGTATTTTATGGCATGTTCACGAAATACAGCAGACGCACATTTAAGAGGGAGGGCTCTTGCATGTGCACAACTCTGAATCTAATATCACAGAGCGTAAGCTCTAATTAATTAGAGTGCCCAAAAACCGTTTAGGACCCAAGGTGAAAAATAAAAAAATAAATAAACAAATGTCGACAGTGGGTTCGAACTACTGCCCATGCGTATTTACTTCAAAATATAATGCACTGCCCACTACCCTACGGCGGACAGCAGAGTTATAAATACCTACTGACGGCTGGTGTTAATTTGTAATAGATTGGATTAGCTTTATACTTGTGCCATATATCATTAATATGAGATATCGTAATGACGTAGAAAAGTGTAAAAGATAACATTATCTAACACATATTTTTAATTTTTGAAACAATTTATTATTTCATCAGCCAACAGTTGCAATTTTTTTTTTTTTTGCATTACAATTTTCAATCCTTCTGGATCATCTTCAGAATCTTGTAGTTGCGACTGTATTTTTTGCATTTTTAATTTCCTAAAATTGCTAATTTTTATGTAAATTCATCTACTGAGTAGAAGGAGTAGTCATTCAGAAATTATTTCAATTTGTTTTTAAATGCTGGTTGGCTATCTGTCAGACATTTGATGTTTTTTTTGGTAAGTGACCGTAGACTTTTTTGGCGGCATAATTCACCCCCTTCAGTCCCAGAGTTAGATTTAACATTGAATAGTGTACATCACCCGTTTTCCTACTATTGCAGCTGTACACATTACTTTTTATTGGGTAGGGTAAAATGTTCAAATGTTTGTAAATCTATCGGACTCAACTACGTGGTTATTAGTACAACACACCCATGCCCGAGGGGGGACTCGAACCCCCGACGACGAACGGCCGAGTGCACCGCAGCACGGCGCCACAGTACGTACGGCTAGGGTTGGATAATTAATAACAAATTTTGTAAAAGAGTATGTATCGTCAAGCTACTGTGGAGATCCCTAAATTCTTAAATAAGAGTCTGCAAGAAGATCTTTGATGGCTCCCAGCAATTGTTCTAATTACACGCTTTTTGTGGAATATTTTCTGCTCAACGATGAATTACACCAAAGTATGCAGCCATATGTAAGCAGGGAATGCAAATAGGCATAGTAAGTTACTTCACTGAGATATCACCAAAATTTGCGTTAAGTCTGTATTAATCATACAAAGGAGGACGTGTTTTGGATAGTTCTTAAGGAGCGCCATTAGTTTGAAATAAGAAGAAACTCGTCAAATACACTAAGCAAGATGCCGTATGCCGGGGAGAGTTTATACCCGTCCAGAACATTCGCTTCGTAGCAGTTCGATAACACCGTGTTGGTTTTCTATCAGTGTGAGCACATATTTTTAGGGGCGTTCTACCTTTCGTTCAATTCCGCTGGCTACGTTTGCCTTTAACTCTACCATTATCATTTTTCAGTGTGAAAGACATTAAAGGTATGGTTGTTTTAGTTACTGGCACAGTCAGAACTGGGGAAAAAATGCCGCTGTTTCTTTTTCCAACGTGGAGTGCGGTGGAACGGATATGTCTTACAAGTATTTTGACGTTCGACCTATACGTCCCGGTAATGAAATGAATGATCACACTGTAATTTTATTTATAACGTATATTTTCACGATATCACTTGAAACGTATTTATATTACCAATATTCCGCATTTCCAAATGATTATTCCAAATAACAAGCTCTTTTTCATTAAATATAAATGAATTCCATATGTCAGCCACATCAATCCTAATTTCAATACGGTGAGAGGAAAAAAAAAAAAAAAAAAAACCAACACTGATCTGACAAGGAAAATTAGAGTCAGCCACGTACAAAAATGTAGAGAAAATAATTAATTTTAGCTAGTCAGTGGACGATAACGAGCTCCAGAGATATACGTACTTCAGAGCCATGAATGTGCTATTTGCAGCGCTTATTATGGCCCAAATGCCGAAGCAAATTACAGTGGCGTTTCCGCTATGAACTTCGTTTAATTAAAGTACAGATGCGATGAAGATAGGGTCGAATAACGTCATCGGCATCCTGCAGACAACTGATACGGGCTATTGTGATTTAGAGATAAGTTTCTCTGGTGACGTCAGTAGATCGTAACAAATATGAATACACAGCAAACGATATGGAAGAGCATCAAACGTTGAAAATGTCGTGCTCTTGTAGCCAACATCACATGTCAGGAATATCTGAGACTGCGACGTCTTTCAAGAAGCTGCCTGAAATACTTTTCTCCGTTATAATAAAACCGATAATGATTTAGTACAAACCATTTACAATTACAAAGGCCAATAATAGGGGCGTTGAAGTATTTATTACTTTATGGAAACCAGGAAACAAATGATTTAGTAACAACATTGAATACATCCAGAATAAGAGACTCATTGTGCGAGTTTAGAATTTCATGGGTTTTACAAGTTTCTGATATTGTGATCTGCAGACAAAAGACTGGTTTGCGCAGCTCTCCATTCTACCCTATCCCGAGCAAGCCTCTTCATCTCTGAATAAGAACGTCAACTGACGTCTATTTTAACTTGCTTACGGTATTTGACTCTAGGCCTCCCTCTGAGATTAAAAAAAAGTTCTAATGTATGTAGAGCTTATGGGACTTAACTACGGCGTCATCAGTCCGTAAACTTACAAACTACTTATGAAATAGCTTATACTAAGGACGGCACAAATATCCATGCCCGAGGGGGGATTCGAACCCCCGACCGTAGTGGCCGTGCAGACTGTAACTGGCGCCCCGCAGAGCGCTCTGAAAATTTTACCCCACACACCCTCCCAAACAATGCTAATTCACGATTCCTTAATCACAAGAATGTGTCCAACCAACCAATCCCTTCTTTTATTCAAGGTATTCCAGAAATTCCTTTTCTCCCCAATTCTATTCAGTACCTCCTCATTAGTTATGTGATTTACCCACCTCATTTTCAGCATTGGGCTGAAGCACCACATTTCAAAAGCTTCTATCCTCTTCTTATCTGAACTATTTATTACCCATGTTTCACTACCGTATATGGCAACACTCCATACAAATGCCTTCAGAAAAACATTCTAACACATCAATATCCGATGTTAACAAATTTCTCTTTATCAGAAACGCTTTTCTTCCCATTGACATTCTGCAGTTTATATTATCTCTAACGCGACCATCGGACGTTATTTTACTGCCCAAGAAACGAAAATCATCTACCGCCATTAGTGTCTAAACTAATTCCTTTAGCATCGCCCGAGTTTCATACACTACATTCCATTACCCTTGTTTTGCTCTTGTTATTGTTCAACTTATACGCCCATATCTAGTTGATACCTAGTCGGGGAATTCAGGTGGGGGTGCAGAAATGAAGTATAAATGTATTTAATATAATTACTGCTTAAATAGTTCCAGTCCAGTTCTACAGAGAAGTCTGATATTTTCTCAATGACAGGAAAAAAAAGAAGATTAGTGTTTAACATCCCGTCAGCATCATTATCAATAGAGACAGAAGCCACGTTTGGATAGTTTTTGTCAGAGATGGGAAAGAAATAGGTCGCGCCCTTTGAAACGAACCATTCCGGAATTTTTCTGGACTGACTGAGGAAAATCACGAATAACCTAAATCTAGATGGTCGGAGGCGGATTTGAACCATCGTCCTCCAGAATGCGAGTCCAATGTGTTGCTATAAATGATGGCAATAGATGTAGAAGGTGCTCGTATCGTTCATATTGCATACGCAACATGCAACGCCATCTGTGAGACGACCTTATCAACACATTTGTTGACATACATAAAACTATTGAGACAGCATTTACATGTTGCGCTAACAAATTGTGTTATTTCTGTACTTGACACGGTTGCTCCCAATTGGAGGTTCGTGTCCTCCCTCGGGAATGGGCGTGGTTATTGTCCTCAGTAGTTAGTTTAAGTAGTTTATAAGTCTAGGGACAGACAATTTGGACAAAATTGACTTGTCGGGATGTCGGGAGAAAAGGCCCATAGCGGAGACGGTTCCGATACAGCGGGATGTTGATGACGCTTCAATCACGACATGAGGGTGCGGTGGTCCTGAAGCCAGTTGCTCCAGGGAGAGACTAGTCCAATGTAATTTGGTCGAGGTAATTTCTGCGAGTAATGTGACTAACTCAGGAGCCAGATTTTTGGTTCTGTGAACTGCAATCACATTGTCCCTATAATTAATTTTTTGTATAGGACGACGTGCTCTACGAAGGATAAAGTAAAAAAATGGTTCTAATTTCCCCACATCCGACAAAGGTTTTGGGAGGTTTCCTTTGGTTGTATTACATATATCGGAACTGGTAGGCCCCTCCCATTTATGCCCATTGGGGATTCCCATTTGCCCCACTATCAGCTTGTCTGATAACTGACAATATATATATATATACAATGAGTAAGTAAGTAAAAACTTTGCCATATACAGGGTGTTACATTAAGTGTGTTTGCCTCTGTAACTTATAAAATAATAGGTGACGAGAAATTTTAATGCGGCAGGTCACCACAAGAAATGTTACACTTTCTGCGGAGCTATGAACATAGTTTATTGTATTATTTTCCAAAGAGTTACAGCACAAAGATATAATTTTTAAGTGGAACAATAGTTTTTTTTTTTTTTTCTATCGTGCATTGGATTCGTTTAAACCAGCTGCGTCCAAATCAATTTAAACTACATGCCTATCACTGTTAGTTTGGGAGCTACAACCCTTCAAAGTTTAGGGGGTGGAGGCTACGACAGCGTAGCTGACTGGCTAGTGGTCATGAGACAGTGGGCCGTGCCCTCGGCCAGTCAGCTACGCTATCGCAGCCTCCGCCCCCGGAACTTTGAAGGGTTGTAGCTCCCAAACTAACAGTAATAGGTATATAGTTTAAATTGATTTAGACGCAGATGGTTTAAACGAATCCAATACACGATACAAAAAACTATTGTTCCATTAAAAATATATATCTTTGTGGTGTAACTCTTTGGAAAATGATACAATAAACTATGTTCATAACTCCGCAGAAAGTGTAACATTTCTTGTGTTGACCTACCGCGTTAAAATTTCCAGTCACTTATTATTTTATAAGTTACAGATGCAAACACAGTGAAACACCCTGTATATATAGCATATAAGCGAGAATGACCACTTATCGCTTACTACATATGAACAAAACACACAAATCATACGAGACGACTGAAAAAGTCGCATCACAGATATTACGGCTCTCACCAAATGCATCGATCAAAGCTTCTGCTTTTTGCGGTACGTGAAGGGTCATCACCAGCCAACAACGTGAAATGCCATGACATTTTCTCCAACGTCGAATATTTGACCAACTCGAGTTTGAGTCCCTGTGAGTCAGTTAAACACTTTTAGGAAACAATTTAAGTACATTATTGATATAATTATTATAACGTTTATTAAACACTATCTTTTACCCGCTGATTCGCTCACGTGTCAAGGACCATCGAAAGTACAATAATTTCTCAAATTTGTACTTGCGATAAGTTCGGGATCATCAGAATAAACGAAATGTTTCCAGTTTTCCGGTTTAAACTTAAACCGTGCTTCGAATGAAGGTAAATACTGTCCTTCATCGAGATGAAAAATTAAATACTGTCCTTTATCAGTATGAAAGTAAAGATTAAATAAGAAAAGAAACTATTTGTTACATCGTGACTAAACCGCTAACTGAAGAAGCTATACGTTATGCAACGTGTAAATGATGCAGGATTCAAATGTCATCGAAATCGGTTCTGCGGTTTGAAGACGCTGACGTCTTGTGTAAGCACTGTATTCATTATGTCGAATAGTATTACGTACAACATATCAACCATCAAAAGTATTTTAATAAATGTGACAAATTTCAAGCGTCAAACAATAAATAGCTTTTCAGTAAGTTTTCATGCGTCTCAGAATCTATAAGAGTAACGTTGATGCTCAGCTGTTCCGTATTTCGAGTTACGTACTTAAAATCAGCAAATGTCTTCAATTATACACTTTCTCCGTACCCAATTCCATGTAAACCGGTTACGTGATTAAGTCGTGAAAGCGTAACAAAAAGAGCGCCTTTCGGATTTATAAAATTGTATTTGTGAGAAAAACAGCAATTGTTGTTCTCGTGTTATATTTACCCATAAACTACAGAAGGAAGGTTAACCAACGAAAATCTTGTTCAGAGGCCAAGCTCGTTAAACACACAAGGTGTTATGAACACTGAAACCTTCAGACCACGAATCCATAGTGACGCTGCTTAGTTGCCGTTGAAATGAACTGCACCATCACAATGACTTGCACAGTTTTTTTAAATTTTTTTATGCAGATTTCTTTCGTGCTACTCTCCTGGTCTCATGCAAACACTACGTGCAGCCAAGGGTAAAAGTAAACCGGCCGGCCGCGGTGGCCGAGGGGACTGAGGCGCTTCAGTCACGGTTGCACGGTCACTACGGTCGGAGGTTCGAATCCCCCCCTCGGGCATGGATATTTGTGCTGTCCTAGTTCGTAAGTAGTTCATAAGTAGTTTGTAACTTTAGGGACTGATGACCCCGTAGTTAAGTCCCATAAGATTTACAAACATTTTAACATTTTTTTGAAAAGTAAACCCGCTGTTTCAGGATAGAGCGGAAGAACGTGGTGGGCTACTAATCGTGGACGCAACAATACATTTCTTTGCACTTCTCCGTTTTGAAGCAGGAATCGTAGCAATAATTAAAACATAGTTTTTATCAAACGTCAATGAACTTCATTTTCTCATGTAACAATATTACTTCAAAATTTCTAAACTTTATATTTCTGTACTATAGGAAGGAAAGAAGGGAGGGAGAATAGGGTTTTAACGTCTCGTCGAGTCGAAGTCATTACAGAAGCAGCACTAGCTCGTTAAATTCCAAGGATGGGGAAAGAAACCGAATGAGCCCTGTCTGAGAAAGGCTCGCAGCATTTGCCTGGAGTGATTCAGTGGCATAACGGGAAACCTACATCTAGATGGCCCGATGCGGATCTGAAATGTTGTTCTCGCGAATAAGAGCAGAGCGATATGAAATGGAACGAGCATGTAAGGACAGTTGTGAGTAAGGCGGAGAATTTTTTGGGAAGATGTACTTCACCTGTAAAGGAGACCGCGTATAAAACGCTTGTACGACCACGTCTTGAGTATTGCTCAAGTGTTTGGGACCCGCAGCAGATCAGTTTAAAGGAAGACATAGAGGCGGTTCAGAGGCGAGCAACTGGATTTGTTACCGGTAGGTTCGACCAATGCGCGAGTGTCACAGAAATGCTCCGGCAACTCAATTGGGGATCGTTGAAATAAAGACGACGTTCTTTTCGTGAATTTCTGTTAAGTAAATTTAGAGGGCCGGAATTTGAAGCTGAGTGTAGTACGATCTTGCTGCCGCCTACTTACATTTCACGTTAAGATCACAAAGACAAGATAAGAGAAATTAGGGCTCGTACGGAGGCATATAGGCATTCTTTTTTTCCTCGTTCAATTTGGGAGTGGAATAGGAAAGGAAATGCCTAGTAGTGATACAGTGTACCCTCCGCCACGCACCTTACGGTGAATTGCGGAGTATGTATGTAGATGTAGAGTTCGCTTCTCTACTACAGAACTGATACGGTCATTTCTGTAAGGGCCCTACAGCAAAATCTTACGTTTTCAGGAACGAAGAAAAGAATTATGTGGATGAATATAGGGATATAACCGGATGAGCTTTCCATTGTTTAGAAAACATAATTAAATGGATATCTTGCAATTACTGCAGTTGTTAAGTTTGGCAATCTGTGTGAAAAACGGATATATCTTGGAATAGGGTTCTTTTCTTCAGCAGGAAGGAACGCATACAAATAATATGTTTTTAGCAGTGTTTTAAGCTGTTAATTTCTTTACTCATACATTGTCAAGTACAAACAAAATTTATTCAATGACTACCATTATGCCGGCCGCGGTGGCCGAGGGGACTAAGGCGCTCCAGTCACGGTCTGCACGGCCACTACGGTCGGGGTTTCGAATCCCCCCTCGGGCATAGATATTTGTGCCGTCCTTAGTATAAGGTAGTTGATAAGTAGTTTGTAAGTTTAGGGACTGATTACCCCGTAGTTAAGTCCCATAGACTGTACAAACATTTGAAACATTTTGACTACCATTATCATCATCATCATCATCATTAGTAGCAGCGGCAGCAGGAATGTTAAGTACAGACCTTTTTAACTGCTGACGTTTCGCCTCCTACTGACGAAGACAAATTTGGAGGCTTTGTAGACACGGCTCGCGCTGATGTCAACTCGATAAGCCATAGGCCAACTGTTTATGTGTATCCGCGCAACGGTCGGCTCGTGACGACATGAGACCGTTGCCTACAATCTCGGAGTCGCGTCGACGTATGTTATGGAGCTTATGGTGAAGATTTGGTACTATTTATTTTATCACTAACTTCCATATTGCATCGTGGAGATGTTATTACAATAGCTGCAAATAATCGTCGTCTAATATTTTTCAGATCGTATTTATATAAATTTACGCTACTCAGATTGTGAATTTATTATTGCTTGTTCTGATATTTGCGTTTGACAGCTCCCCCAGCGATGCTCTGTAGTTACAGTTTGTTTGTTTGTATGTACCATAAAATTGATTGCATTATAATTACATCTCCACAATGCAATATGAAAGTAGTATGCGCTAATATATCACGAAAAAAAGTACAAAAACCCTAAGGATCCATATTTTACTCATTTTAACGTAAAATCTTTATCCGCAGATAGCCTGATGATGGTCACAGAGCCGAAACAGACCTATTGCTGTATTTATTAGCATTACACCCATCACATAAAACAGCTTTTTGGTATGATTTGTATTATAAAATCAATAAACTACTTGGTACAGAGAACATGCGTATTGCAATTCAACTTCGTGTCAGAATTTCAAAGTACCTGCTAGAGAATTTTCGTAAGTAGAAGATTTTAAACATAACTCTAAGGCTCTGTGTAAGTGTCTTAAGAGGGGAAAGAGAAAGAGGAGTAAATTGATATAGAAAGGCGGGAATCATATACGGACAGGGAGAGAGAGGAGGCGAAGGCGTAATAATATGGAGAAGGAAGAGCAGATGGACAAAGAGAGGAGAAGGAGTATATGGGCAGAGAAGGGGGCGACAGGATTTGAGGAGCAGGGAGTGTAGGAAGTATATTTAATTCCCACTCACAAATCTTTGTGAAATTAAACACATTGCAAATTTGCAGTCTCTCTTTTCTTTCTGAAACAAGCCACAGCAAAGCGTGATGTTTATATTATTTACACTACTGACTTTCTCGACATGCTAGTATTCACGAACACAAAGGATAGCTCATAAGCTTAAATTGCAGATTATCTGTAATCCACAATTAATACAAGAAACAGTATTAAAGTTTAATGTATTTCCTTCGCACAAAATCACCACTCTTTTTCTTTACGTACAGATTAAAAGAACTGCGGGTAGAACCATATTAACGTGTCTGTGCCGCTCTGTTGTTCTGCCAACAATCACGAGTCATTCACGTAAAGATTCAGTACATCAGCACTTTGTTTGTGATCTCCATCTATTCTCCACGGTGATTGGCGCATGGTATTGGCGTTCCACTGTTGCTTCCACATTTTCCTGTTACAGTTCGTGTATGGTTCATGTGAAATACGACGGTGAGTAAGCTTCCTTGCGGGCTCTAGCGTCTCTCGGTTTATCCGCGTGGTCTTTTCGCGATATTTACGTAGGATGGAGCTATATATTGGGTGATTTTTCTAGAAACGTATGCTTTCGGAAATGATAACAGTCCACGCCGGGATGCAGAAGGTCCCTCTTGCAGCATCTGCTTCTGAAGTTGGCTCTTAATCTCCGTGACGCTTTCGCGTTTTCTAAATGAACGTGTAATAAGGCGTGCTGTTCTTATGGTATCTTCATCTATCTCCTATATTCAATCTTGCCTTGTATAGATTCCACACGGATCACGGATCAGGATTCTAACAAGTGGTTCGTAAGTCACTTGTTGATGGACTGCATTTCCTGAGGACTTCAAGTGTTTGTAAACCTATTTGATCAAACTGCAATGATCAACACTCCCTAGACTTACAAACTACTTTAACTTACATGGACAAAACACACACACACACACACACACACACACACACACACACACACACACGCCCGAGGGAGGACTCTAATCTCCGTCGGGGAGAAACTGCGCACTCCGCAGCAAAGCGCCATAGAGCGCGCGCCCATTTCCCGCGGCTGAGGACTCTTCCATTGAATCTCAGTCTGACATCTATCTTTCCTACGATTAATTTTCTGTGGTCGTTGCAGTTAAAATAACTCCTTCTATATACTTCCCGATATTATATGCAAGTAACTACTTTCCAGTTTGCAACAAATCATGTATTGTGGGCATCCGCAGCTATAGACTTGAGTCATAATGATGTAAACCGCTTCAGCTGTATGGTGTTCTTTATCAACCAACTAGTTTCGTAGCATTAGAGTCACATCTTCAGGTTTATCTGTATACAAAGAAGAGCAAATGCCAGTAACAATCGCGTTACGCTATTTTACATTTGGGCTGTAGATAAGAAAGCTGTAGGTGAAAGTACTCACAAGTTATTTCCTATTTTTCTCTCTCAGTAGACTAGACGACCCAACTTTCTCTGGTCCTATTCCATAAAATGGTAAATAAATCGGATTGCCTGAGTTCAAACAATGTGGAAATGGCGAATAAGAGAAAATTAAGCGTACACACAGGTGGCGGGCGTTGCGCTGGGGCCGACCGTCGGCAACTATGTGGTGCTCGTAGAGCTAGTAGGTACATCACAAGTGCGCATGCGCGAAAATCAAATTGAGCATAAGGCGGTTAGTGCTTTGAAACAAGGGTTGTAGCAGAGAAGGTTGGGCTACGTCTTTACAGATTACAAAAATTATTCTTAGCGATATAGTACATTTCATCTCTATTTTACATCGTTAAGAAGAAGCCTCATGCTCAAATTGATTTTCGCGCATGCGCACTTCTGACTTACCTGCCAGCTCTGTCAGAGCACCACATAGTTGACGACGGTCGGACCCAGCGCAACGCCCGCCACCGGTGTGTACGCTTAATTTTCTCTTATTCGCCATTTCCACATTGTTTGAACTCAGGCAATCCGATTTATTTATCATTTTATGGAATAGGACCAGAGAAAGTTGGGTTGTCTAGTCCACTGAGAGAGAAAAATAGGAAATAACTTGCGAGTACTTTCACCTACAGCTTTCTTATCTACAGCCCAAATGTAAAATAGCATAACGCGATTGTTACTGGCATTTGCTCTTCTTTGTATACAGATGTGGCTCTAATGCCACGAAACTAGTTGGTTAATATAGAATACCATACAGCTGAAGCGTTTTACATCATTATGACTTTCCAGTTTGTAAAGAGACAATAATACGACGGTCGTCCACAAAGTAAGTTCCGTTTTTATTTCTATCCGCGGCAGCGCTACGATCGCGGTTCCGAGCGTGCGCGGCAGTTTGTCTGACTAAAGGAGAAGACATGTACGCCATTTTCAGATCGCTATTGTCGACGTGTGTTTTGTAGTGATCCTTTATAATTTCTGCCATAATTGAAAATGCCGCCACGTGTGATATCAGGTCTATGATTCGTTTTCTAAATGCAAAGAAAGTTAAACGAAAAGGAAAATCATCGGCAAATCTGCGAGGTTTACGGACAAAACGCCCTTGCTATGGAGGTCAACACTTCAACGATGATGAGGAGCTGAAAGAACATGTTACCACATGGTTAAATACACAGCGGAACCTTCTATGAATAAGACATACAAATACCCCACGCTATGAAAAAGAGCCTACAAAATTTCGAAAGCAATGTAGAATAGTAGCTTAACATTTGTAGACAATTTTTTTCAATACATATGTTTTTCTGTATCTCTACACGTTTGTTTTATATAACCAAACAAAAGTTACGTTGTGGACATAGTTCGTATTCTTTAAGATGTAGGGGTGTTGATGTTAGAATAAGAAAAGGAATTAGATTCACCTTTCACGATAAATTTGGTTAAAGACAGAGTAACAATTGCACATTTTATTGCGCTATTGTATCAGAACATATCATTATTCATTCAGATAGCTGATATTTTCAGATTTATTACTACGATAGTACTACGATTCACCGGTATTTTTCCTCTGTAACAAGTCTGTATCATTTTTCCCACTTGTTAAGCAGGATTTGAGAAAACCGGTAGCTGACGAGCGGTCGTCCTTCACGCTACAAACTGAAACTGCATTTGCTGGACGAAGGCTGCGACGCTGTGAATGGACTCACCTTCGTGTGCTCATTCTGGGTTGTACATTGCATAAATCTTGGTCCGTCGACCTCTCTCTCTCTTTATCCATTTATCTTCTTACTGGATTGCAGTTCGTGCTTTGGGCCTTGAATAGAACCAAACTATTTTTGGGCAAGTCAGCATAGGTTCACAGATTTGTGACTGGCTGGAAGACTTCCTAAATAGTAGAACGCAGTACGTTGTTCTCGACGGCGAGTGTTCATCAGAGACGAGTGTATCGTCAGGCGTGCCCCAGGGGAGTGTGATAGGACCGCTATTATTTTCTATCTATATAAATGATCTGATGGACAGAATAAGTTGTAATTTGCGGCTGTTTGCTGATGATGCTGTGGTGTATGGGAGGGTGTCGTCTGTAACTGACTGTAATAGCATACAGGATGACTTGGACAAAATTTCTAGTTGGTGCGAAGAATGGCAGCTTGCTCTCAATGTAGGAAAATGTAAGGTGATGCGCATGAGTAGAAAAAACAATCCTATAATGTTCGAATACAGCATTAGTAGTGAGCTTCTTGATGTGTGTCGCGTCGTTCAAATATTTAGGCGTAACATTGCAGAGCAATATGAAATGGAACGAACATGTAAGGACAGTTGTGAGTAAGGCGGACAGCCGACTTCGGTTTATTGGGAGAATTTTGGGAAGATGTACTTCACCTGTAAAGGAGACCGCGTATAAAACGCTTGTACGACCACGTCTTGAGTATTGCTCAAGTGTTTGGGACCCGCAGCAGATCAGTTTAAAGGAAGACATAGAGGCGGATCAGAGGCGAGCAGCTAGATTTGTTACCGGTAGGTTCGACCAATGCGCGAGTGTCACGGAAATGCTCTGGCAACTCAATTGGGGATCGTTGGAAGAAAGACGACGTTCTTTTCATGAATTTCTGTTAAGTTAATTTAGAGGGCCGGAATTTGAAGCTGAGTGTAGTACGATCTTGCTGCCGTCTACTTACATTTCGCGTAGTGATCACAAAGACAAGATAAGAGAAATTAGGGCTCGTACGGAGGCATATAGGCATTCTTTTTTTTCCTCGTTCAATTTGGGAGTGGAATAGGAAAGAAAATACCTAGTAGTGGTACAGTGTACCCTCCGCCACGCACCTTACGGCGAATTGCGGAGTATGTAAGTAGATGTAGAATCAAATAGGTTCCATTCTACGTGGGAGTGAAACGTGGACGATAAGGAGTTCAGACAAAAGGTGAGAAAGCTTTTGAAATGTGGTCTTACAGACGAATACTGAAGATTAGATGGGTAGATCACTTAACTAATGAAGAGGTGCTTAACAGATTTGGAGAGAAAGGGAGTTTCTGGCATATCCTGACTAAGAGAAGGGATAGGTTGGTGGGACTCATTCTGAGGCATCAAGGAATCGCCAACTTAGCATTAGAAGGAAGTGTGTGGAGTAAAACTCATAGAGAGTCAGAGATACGAATACAGTAAGCATCTTCAAAAGGATGTAGGTTGCCGTTCGTATTCTCAGATGAAGTGGATTGTACAGGACAGGGTAGCGTGGAGAGCTGCATCAAACCAGTCTACGGACTGAAGACCATAACAATACACCTTTTTTAGAGGTCTAGTCCGTGTTTAGACGATGAGCGTTTGGAACAAAACCGCACTGGTGTGAAAGGCCAGCACTGCAGGTAGTCTCAGTGCCTTATTCCGATGTTTTGGATATGTGCCTGCATCTTGTGGATGTCTGTAAAATGTTGTGTTTTTGACCCATTGTTCTCTTTAGTGCTCCCAGTTATAAACTACCCCAATAGAATATTAAACCAAGGGGCTGTACGTATATAATTTTTGAACAGTTTTATACAGTTAGTATGGAGCCCATTGTTTTCCTGCAGATGCTGGATCTTTCGGATGAATCTTCGAAGGGCGTCAGAGCAGCGGCGCACAGAACTTTTACATCGATGCAGAATAGCTACTTGCTGTTTTTCGTTACCGACTTCTCTAGTATTCATTGGATTTCAGCCAGAACCAGCATCTTGCTCGATAATATCAAAACGTAATTTGCACATTGAGAAAACTGTGTAGGAAAACAAGAAGAAATTTGGAAAAGGAATTAAAGTTCAGAGTGAGTAAATAAAAAATCCCAGGTTTTCCTACGACATTTTAATTCTGTCAGGGATAGCAAACTACCTGGAAGAGCAACTGAATGGAATGGACACCGTATTGAAAGGAGTGTAAAAGATGAACATTAACAAGAGCAAAATAAGGCTAATGGAGTGAAGTCTAAGAAAATCAAGTGATGATCAAGGAATTAGATTAGGTAAGGAAACAATAAGGTTGGTATATTAATTTTGTTACTTGGTCAGTAAAATAACATACGATGGTAGCAGTACCGAGGCTATATCTATTTCAGAACCTAAGGTCGTAGGTGATGTGATATTAATATAGAGAGGCACGTTTAAGATACAAAATACGTACAGTAATTCATTACAAAAAAAAAAAAAAAAAATTATTTTCCAAAATTTTGTACCACACAATTGTCTGGGATCTGCACCATCATATAGTAACATGATTTTGAAAGAAATGACATATTAACATCACAGGATCATATAAAATCAACGCCGGCTGCGGTGGCCGAGCGGTCTGTGGCGCGCCAGCTCACGTTCTGCACGGCCACTACGGTCGGGAGTTCGAATCCCCTCTCGGGCATGGATATTTGTGCCGTCCTTAGTATAAGCTAGTTCATAAGTAGTTTGTAAGTTTAGGGACTGATGACTCCTTAGTTAAGGCCCATAAGCTCTACCAGCATTTGAACATTTGCATAAAATCAGCTGGCTGTCAGATATAGCTTCACATGTCAAAACGAGGATATGTACACTTTGTCAACAAGTTTTTCTTGTCGCCATTGTAATTATTCTGGAAGTTTGCCGATTGCTGGTGTCACCCAGAGTAGAAACGTGGAACTAAACACGTTGCGCACGTTACCACAGTCCATCCATCATTGTGTGATACGGGCCAGAACATCCAAGCGTGAATCACAAAGAAATAAAAAGCGAGCAAAACCAGAACCCGAAAGGGATAAAATGCAGAATGGCAATCGGAAGAAAAGAGTTTCAGAAAAAAAAGAAAGTTGCAACATCGAATGCCAATTTAAGTGTTTGGAAGTATTTTCTGAAGGCATGTGTGGAGTATTGCTTTGTACGGCAGTGAAACATGGACGATAAATAGCGCAGACAGAACAAGGATAGCTGCTTTTGAAATGTGGTGTTACAAACGAAGCTGAAAATTAGGTGGGTAGATCGAGTATCTAATGAGGAAGTATTGAAAAGAATCGGCGAGAAAAGGAATTTCTGGTGTACCTTGACTAAAAGAAGGAACTGATTGGCAAGAAAAATTCTTAGACACAAAGGAATAGTGAAATTAGCAATGGAGGGAAGTGTGTGGGGGTAAAAATCGCAGAGGGCGACCATGAGACGCAGGTACAAATAGATGTGGTTGCCGTTCTTAT
The DNA here is from genome assembly GCA_026315105.1 of Locusta migratoria. Taxonomy (NCBI): domain Eukaryota; kingdom Metazoa; phylum Arthropoda; class Insecta; order Orthoptera; family Acrididae; genus Locusta; species Locusta migratoria. The sequence continues at coordinate 335,095,044 of CM048748.1, read as the reverse complement.
CGGGAGATGAAAAGGCTTGCTCAGGATAGAGTAGGGTGAAGAACTGCATCAAACCACGCAGATTAAAATTGTGTGCCGGAACCGGAACTCGACCCTTGCACATTTGCGTTTTGCGGGCAAGCGCTCTTCCACTGAGCTAACCCGACACGACTCACGGTGCCGTCCCACAACTTCAATTCTGCCAATACCTCGCCTCGTACTTTCCAAACTTCACAGAAGTTCTCTTGCGAAACTTGCAAGGCTAGCACTCCTGGAAGAAAGGTTCGAGTCCCTGTTCCGGCAAAATTTTAATCTGCCAGGAAGTTTCATATCAGCGCACACTCCGCTGCAGAGTGAAAGTTTCGTTCCGCATCAAACCAGTCTCCGGACTGAAGACAAAAGCAACGCAGTGTACATAAGCACGCGAATTTAAAAACGTAGAAGAATCTGTGGCTGCAGTAACACCTATTTATGACTATGAGCACATAATAATTTACAGGCGAACGACCACATCCCAATCAGCTTCATTAAAAGAATCCTCAGTGAGTGTAGTCCAACAGCCAAAGGAAGTGCCTTTCAAAACAACTGAAACTGTGTTCTAACTTCTAACGATATTTGAGTACTGCTCCTCAGTTTGGTGACCTCACCGAGGGATTTAACAGGTCAACAAGGGAGATACAAAGAAGAATTCATGTTTCGTAACTGCTTTATTATCAAGCATTAAATAGTCACGTAGATAACCATACAACTTCAGTGGAAGACGCGATAAGAGAGACGATTTGCTGTTAAAATTACGAAGGCGTGCGTTCCTAGAAGAATCATTCAACATATGGTTTCCTGAGACGTAATATGTCTCTAGAAATTGTCACTTCGTACGGTTGCTTATGAACAATAATTCTGCATGCGCACTATTGACAACTGGAACAGGAAGTGGGTTATGACCCTGGTACAAGAAGTACTCTACGCCACAAACCTTAAGGTAACTAGCAAAGTAAAGGTAAGGTAAAGCAGTCAACAATCCGAAGATTGATTTGAACACCACAGTGCCTTCCTCCGACCTTCGAACTGACTTGCCCAGCCAGTTATAGGGGGACCTACAGTTTAACGTGGGTTCCGAACCACGGTGCTACTCGGTATTTTCCACATGAGCAATACTGCCAGAGGTGAAAGAAGTGGAAAATGACAGATAAAAATCCTAGGACCTGGCGGGGATCGAACCCGCGACCTTTGGATTTGTAGTCTGGCACTCTACCACTGTGCAACCGAGGCGCGTGTCAATTCTGACATCAAGTTGTAAAGTGCAGCGTTGGTCATGCCCTCTGTATTGCTGTAACATGTGAGGATAATTGCAAGTAAAAAACGAAAAATCAGACAAATGAAAGCTGGTCACAGGTTGATTACAAGTAAGCACCGACCGAATATTCAGTTTCAGTTACGGCCATTTTCTGCCAAAATATTGGGTATGTCGCAGTTTCCGTTTCACCCAGAAATCAGCCTTTCTTGAACTTACTGATGAAATCTGGTCGCTTTCTGGATGGATTCAGTCAACAATAACGGTTTACCTCAGTTGATGGTGCGCCGTTTAGCTCTTCAAAGTTTCCTCCCGCGTAAAAATTGTGGATATTTTCTTGAAAAGCGCAGTGCAGACCATTCATATCTTACAGTGACATACCACGTTAGTTAACAAATGTTCAAATGTTTGTGAAGCTTATGGGACTTAAATGCGCAGTCATCAGTCCCTATACTTATAAACCAGCTTATACTAAAGACAGCACAAACAACCATGCCCGAGGGAGGATTCGAACCTCCGACGACTGGGAGTGGCCTCGCGCATCGGAGCATAGCGCCTCAATGCGCTCGGCCACGTCGCCGCGGCTGTTAATAACAATTTAACTTAATCAGTATTGTATCTAATGGAATGGGTTATCATATTGTTATGCTGTAAAGTTTTATTAAAGAGTTTCCTTGAAAGCGAGGAGCTTTTTATTAATAACTAATACGGGTTTAGGAAACATTGATCATGTGGTACACACATTTTTCCTGATCAGTTTGCGTAAATGTATACTGACAACAACCAAAATTTTAGTCGCAACTGTGGCTTTATTTTTCGAAATACTTTCTGCAGTACTGATAAACTGCTATGTATTCGGGATTGCCAAAAAGGAGATATTTAAAGTTGTTTGTCGATTGTAAAAAAACGGAAGTGAAGATGGCAATATAAAGTTAGCGCTCTCAAGAACAAAATCGTAAAAGGCTACTTACGGAAGGAAACGAAAGATTACTTTCTGAGTATTTTGCATTGTGGTAGTCATGTTGAGGATTTGGCATTTCGCAGTATCTAGCGTGTTTGTTGTGTACCTACATACTAAAGACTATCTTCCTACAAGAAGGCATGCGGGACTGTGGAATTTTTTTAAATAGTCATTTACATTGGCAGCCTTATATTTTTTTAAGTCTTTTCACTACTTACTTCGCGTTATAATGATGGAGGGCATCTTTTTGTGAAGATAGAATGTACCCGCAGGTTTTATGACGACTTATCGTCTAACTTACTTTAATTTTCCGTTTTTAAGTATAAATCCTCCCATGTCATTTTTTACGGACTCCTGGATAGGCTTACACACTCAAGAAGGCTTAGTACTGGGAGGGGATTTTGAAAAATGTGAAAGCACTAGAGATTTGTGGTGAAACGTACATATACAGAGATTTAAATTTGATAACGCAAGTTTAGGTTAAGATTTTGGTTTCGACGGAAACTAGAAGATAAGCCGAGAGACGACGTGTGAACAGTTGTAGGAGTCATCTGAAGTAGTCTGTCTACCACCTTTTTTTTCCTTTTTTGTTAGAGTTCCTCTTGCTGTCAGTACGTGAGCACAAGTTTTTATCAGTGACACCTCATCATAGCACACACATTTTCCATGCTTTCCCTCGAAGTATTAACATAACACTCCAATTAGCGGAGCGTCAACGATGAACGGTATTAACAACAGTCATTATCTTGTTACGAGATACCAGGTGTCAGCAAATGAGCATTTCTGCTTTTCAAAAAAACAAAAGCATTCACCCAGCCTACAACATAACAGCGACAGTTGTAAATCAACAGTAACTTGGAATAAGACGTCGCCTTATCAGTGGCAAGGCTGAACGTATCTTTTCCAAACAACTTGCGACTTTGAAAGAAGGAATAGTTTATTAGAACTTAAGTACAAACATACCAAGCGAGGTGGCGCAGAGATAACACACTGGCCTCGCATTCGAGAGGCCGCGGTTCAAATCCGCCTCCAGCCACCCTGATTTAGGTTTTTAGTGATTTCTCTAAATCACTCCAGGAAAATGCCGGTATGGTTCCTTTCAGATGGCACGGTTGATTTCCTTCCCCACACTTTGAAAAAAAAAAATCTAATGATCACGGTGTCGACGGGACGTTAAATCCAAATCCCCCTTCCTTCATGACAAATACCTAGAGCAAATAAAAGGGTATGTTTTGAAACAGAGTAGAAGTCATAATAAACAACATTTACAGAGTAGCGTTCTTAGTCCAGAATTTATATTAAAAAAATTATATATATCACGAATGGCACTAATAACTACAATTATTTCACTTCACCGGTTACACGTGAGTGAGCATATAACCCGAATTGCACCTCTAAATCAGGTTAAGTAGTTAAGATCTTTTATAGTATAATATTTTTATTTACGTTAATGATTGATAATTTTTTGAATACTTTTTTCGAAAATGATTTATAGCTAACATTGACACTACTTAGATAACGACGGAAAAAATCTTTCTCCAGTACGTGGATGATTAGACCAGATATCTATGAAATATTAAACGCTTGACGCTTACCAGAAAACCTCGTTTCGATATCTTCGACCATCAATGAAACATTAAGCGTATCCGATTTAATGCGGATCGCCTCGGAAAATTACATTTCCACAGAAAACAGCTATTTATGTTGCTTGCAGTTCCCAGAAGGAACGTTTTATGTATAATAGAAGTCTCAGACAAACAGCTGGATTACTTTAAAAAATAAATAAACAAAAAAACCTTCTCAAGTCAACTTATTTTTCGAATAAGGATTTGTTGCAATACTTTGTTGCCACCTTCATATCAGTTAAGACAAGCCATAAATTTCAGTAAGGATATATTGTTAAGCAGATGACATAATAACTTCAGAATAAAGTTTCATTGCATTACTATCCGAGGTGCCTCAAGGGATTTCACATCCTCCTGCTAAAGCCCTCACAGCTTTCCACTAAAAAACACATCACAATGAAGATGGTTGTTTCTAATATGGAACAGGAATTACTCCTGTGGATTCCAAGAACTACGATAAAATAAACATTAGAAGTAGAGGAAATACAATTCACACGTAGGTTACATTTAAGTACTGAGAAAGCTAACGACGGAATGAACAGAAAAGATACAAAAGAGAGCATTAGAACGACAAACGTAATGTGTATGAACAGAAGAAAAATTTAAATATAAAGTAAGAAACTCTGAGACGGTTTTTCGTCTCAAATACGTCCATGACATTGAAGATGAAGGTGAAGCAATGAATTAAAATTTGTGATGCGGCCGGGAATCGAACCCGAACCTCCATGCTTACTAGGCAGATGACTTTCCGTTTTCTTTTTTTTTTCCCCTAATTTTTGTGTTATATTTTTTTATTTTCCTAAGCTCTGCCACTTCAGGTGTTGGCTCCTATCACTTATTACCACTCCAAAATATTAACTAACTATACCTAGCAACAAAAAGAGTTTAGTGCCACCGCCACTTTTACCCTAAACTAAATTAGCATAAATCGCCAATTCTTCGGGCGACATCATCAACGGAAAATAAATAAATAAATAAATAAAAATCAAATAGGAGGAAAGGATACAGATGGGTTCATTTTGTTTTTATTTATGTTTATTGTTTTTATTTTTTATTATTTTTTCTTTTTTATTTATTTTTATGGGGGTGTTCGCAGCATCCAGGCGTCGGGGTCTCCAGGTCATCTTCTCGTTAGAAAGGGGTATAGCCCCTATTGTTATTGTTTCTCTCTTGTTAGACCACCGCACTACTAACGATTAATGCGCCTCGGAATAGTCTAAGTACGAAATCCACGTAAGAAACTCAGCTTCCTTGTTCCACTATGCCCATTGCCGGGCTGCTATTCCGCCGCATGGAGAGCTTTGGCAGTAGTGACAATTATCTATGGAACAAGGAATCTGAATTAAAGTTTGTGACGTGGAGGGAAGTCATACTTAGACTATTCCGAGGCGGCTTAAACGTTAGTGGTGCGATGGTGTAACGGTCCGGGCGCCGTGGCTCAGCGCGCCCGGTCAGAGGGCTCAATGCCCTCTGTAATAAAAAAAGCTGAGCCAACAACACACCGAACAAGAACGAACAGAAACGATCAGCGTCCGCAACGAAGAGAACTACCCATAGGGGAAAAAAAAAAAAACAAAAAACAAAAAAAAAAAACAAAAAACGGCAAGACGTGTGCCTAGTAACACGCAAGTCCGGGTTCGATTCCCGGCCGCATCACAAATTTTAATTCATTGCTTCAGCTTCATCTTCAAAGAAGAAAAATTAACTGTTAAAACAGGCAGACAGGTCAATCTGCATCAAGTCCCTCCACATCATAGAAACTGGAGATTAAAGAAGCGGGATTCAACATTTCCTGAAGATTGCCTAAAGGAAAACCAAAGGACATAATAGATGAAGTGTTACACATATATGAAGGAATAGGTGAAAATATCAACCAGTCAGAAATCATACAAATTAAGGAACTGATTGGTGTAACCCCATAATTTTTTTTGAACGATCGAACTCAATTCAATTATTCTCCTCTTTGAGGTAATATTACAATAGCACACGTAGTGGGAAATGAGTAAACAATGCATTTACTGCTCTGTACTTCACTGTATTCATATGTATGCTCATTCTTAGTTACCGTAATGGTGTTCCATCTGAACTGATCATGATCACCTAATTCCAAAACTCCTTAACGTTACATAATCAGTCTCTTGATATGATATCGAGTTTTTTTGCAAAAAGAAATATGAAAAGAGGGGAAAGTACCTTGCTACACAAGTTGGGCCTAACACTAAGAACGTACTTCGCCGTTTTATAGAATGGAATTTTAGTCGATAATTTTTAGAAGTTTTTCGATACTTTATGAAACAGAGGCTCCAAGATGTAGCATATGACTTAAAAAAAAAAACAGTGAAATGTTTTGCTAAAATGCCTGGAGGCGTGATAAAAGCGAGACCTAAATCCGTTATCGTAGGCAGATTTAATTTCACTCCGCTGTTATCATAACCAAACAAAACTGAAATGTGACGTTCTAGCAAATGTCGGCTTCACATTTAGTTGCGATTTTGTTGTTTTTTCAGTGATACAGCATATAACTAATCCACTGCCATTAAAACCTGTAGACTCTAAAAAAATTACAGTTGTCCTATTTAACGAGATAAAGTTTCGCATTTTAACCGCATCATTATTTGTCAAATCCCACTGATTTCTAAGTCGATTATAGTAGAAGTGTTTTCAGCTAGAACTCACGATGTGTAATAATATAAATAAAAAAAGAAGGCAATATGTCAGAAAGCCAAAAAGAGCTTTTTATCTTCTACTGGCGCTTGCTCATTTGGTAGATCGCTATGTCTGATTCTTTTTTCTCGTTTTATTGCTATACACTGATAGAACAAAGAAACATTTGAACAAAACTGTAAGAAAATTATAAAACGTAAATTTCCACAACGAGGAAGTACAAAATGTATTATATATCACATGCGGATACTCATTGAATCATACAAAAAAATCAGACATTATTGCATCAAAATGAAATGAGGCGAGTAATAAATAACGATCCATTAAAATGTATATAAGCGCAGACACATGTCTTTGGAAACAAATGAGAAAAATATATTTTATGTCTTAGTGAAGTAGATAGTGTACAAAGTATACTTATTTTTGAAACTCAAAGTAAAGAACTATAATCGACTGTCCAGGTCTCTAAACAAAAGAGATAATTTACAGAGTTCCTAGTACAGTATGCAGTTAATATCATTCTTTTGAGCGATATTTCGATAGCTACCGAAATTCTCGAAATATTAGTGTATAATGGTAACATTCACTTATCTATTGTATCCTGAGAATATGCACTGTGCATTGGGTAGTTATTTTGACGTCGACGGTGAAAACAGCTGATTAACTAATTGCTCTCGTGTTTTCAAGTTTTTTTAAAGCGTTTTATGGGGCCCGAAAACCCTATCTTAACCTTCAGCCCGTGCACCCCGTTAAGGTACAGTTTCTTACGGAATTTTTACCATCTAATTGTCTTAAAATCCATTTAGTGCACCAATCGCTCTCTCCCTTTCCCACCATACACCGCCCCCATAGTTTTCTCACACACCTGATATGTAGATTTTTCTCATTTTTACTGAATTCCAGTTGACTGAAAGGAAAAACATACAACTTGAGGGTACAAGGGGTACATTGGACAGGGAGAAACAGGGACATTCAGCGTACACCTCGGTCTTTTTCGACCGGTAGCGGAGAGTGCAATTCGTTAATTACAGAACTTCAGACAGATGCACAACGGAGAAAAGACTTACTTCGACTTCCTCTTCAACGGCCTTGAGGCTACTGTGGAGGGCAGAGCGCTGATACACACCCAGAGAGAGGGGGAGGTCAGAGAAGGGGGTGCCCCGGTCCAAAAGACCCCTGTACGGGCTAAAGGTTAAAGCAGGGTTCCGGTTAAAACAAGGGTGATTTAACTATGGGATAGCTACCATATGATCTAAGCTGACATTCTTGGGTGCTGATAAACCGCTGTTAAAGGGTAGTAGATTTTTTGAGGTATGTAACTCATGGAACAAAACCAAAGTTTTTCCAGTCCAAAAGCGCGTACTACCAGTAATTTAAAGATTTAAAGAGTTGTCTTACGAGCGTCCTGTACCTACTAAGGAACTGGGTGTACAGTTATTATTATTAACATATATATAACTAAACGATTAAACCTTAGTAAAAGTTCTAAGGCTTCCATGGACGGAGTCATTTTGGATAAAACAACTCTATGTATTTGGCCGCGTCATTCTTTTTATAACACTTAACAAAGGAATAGGGTATTTGACTGTTTTCTGGAAATCGTTTTAAATTGTTAATTATGTCATATTATGGCCCGAACATGCTTCTTTACCTCGTGGATATCAGTACTTAAAAAAAAAAAAAAATGAAATTCAAATAATTTGAAAGCCCGCTAAGACGCTAGATTTGAGTCACGTGATGCCTGTGACGTCATACAACACGCTGCTTCTGCTCTCGTAAGATAAACAAATACCTGTATATTGTTTGGGCCGAGGTCTCGTGTTTGGGCGTTAACGTTTGCATAATGACATACAAATATTGCTTAGTTCCGCACTGTACCAACACATCTGTCAAGACTCCAGAAAAATTGTTCTTGCAAGTACCAAAAAATGAGAAGATACGCAAAAAGTGGTTGACACTGGCGCGAAGAGATCCAAATGAAATAGCGGCTACTTCATGTGTGTATTTCTGGGAGGATAATTTTGATATAAGTAAACAATATTATTCCATTGGTAAACTAAACTGTTTAGTATCTTTGTCTTCTATTGCAAAGGTATAAAGTAGTATTACGTGTAGGTTAATGACCTGATGTTTACATTTGCGAAATAAAACTTCATAATGTTACACGCCTACGATTTATGCGTAATTAAATCCATTTCCTAATATATTTGGTGAAAGAACAACATGAATATTGTTGCAGCCCACTATAAAAGTATAGCACAGATTATTTATCTCCAGTAAGTGCAATTTTATCACCAATAGATCTTAGTCAAACAACCGTTTTATACATCGACAACGCCCTTCTGGTTACTTTACAACAACTTACCCTATCGTAATACACGTATATGGGAGATGTCTTTAATGCGCCGATTTTTTTAGCTTTCAAACTTTCGTAATATGCAAGTGTAAATACGATTAAAGGTGTTAGTTACCCAAATATGTGTTTATTGAAACAAAAATCGTTGTAATGTCATGTTGTGAAGTTTATTTCACAAAAATAATTAAATATCCAGAATACAAGAAATGTTTTTTAGTTATTAGATAATCAAGAACCACCAGATTAGACAGCAAATTCTGTGGTGTAGTGTCACTTGTAAGTTATATTTTATATTACAGCTGGAGAGGGACTATGAAAACTACATTAAGTACAGACTGGGCTTCAGTAAATTTTACTAACTATCCCGGCGGCTTCCTGTGACTATGTTGGCAACAGATGCTGAATAGCGCGAATCACGAGACGTCGCCATTAGCCAATCGCGTGACAGCGCAAATATTTTTTCGTGAAACCTTTGATTTACGAGGGCAGTTACTTTTACTGACTGGGCAAGGGTACATACAAGAATCTTAGAGCAGGAACAGCGTTATTTATTTACTTCATGGTCTGTACGATACACTAATCTAGTCATTCTATGTGGTTTGAACATCTGGACAAAGATTTTCTATCCTGTTGTTGATGTTGCGAACATAATCACTCAAGGCCGCTTGGGATAGAAGATAAAATTTCACCCTTTACTGCATAATATGGTGACTTCAGAATAAGTCATGTAGGTATGCGTTACTTACAATGCAGTTTTCACGTTTCTTATTTCTGGCACGTAAAAATTTGGATTGTTTTTAAAGAATGAAGACACCATAATTGCATCAACTTACGGAGGTTTCCGCTGTCAGCCTTCACATAACCATCTTCCATTGTCGCATAAAAACTGTAAACGCGCTTAGATCACGAAAAAAACTGAACTTAAAGCTGCGAAATGGAGGATACGCGTACAATAATACAGCTCCGACTTCTAGTTGCCGCGCTGTAGGTGTTCTATGACGTCACCAGTACTTCAGCTAATAACGGAGCGTTTTCGATCACGTGATCTAAACGTGAAATTTGATGCTTTTTTAAGCTTTAATTACGTAAAAATAACAGATGTTTTGTAAGAATTATGAGCGAAAATGCTGTCTGAATGTTATAATCATTCAGAATAACAACAATTCGAACCATATTTTTAACACAGGAAAATACCCTATTGCCGCCGCGGTGGAGTAGCCGAGCGATCTAAAGCGTCTCGCTGCGGAGCGCGCGGTTGCTGGCCGTGGAGGTTCGAGTCCTCCCTGGGGCATGGGTGTGTGTGTTGTCCGTATGTTAGTTTACCTAGGTTAAGTAGTTTGTAAGCTACGGACTAATGACCACGCAGTTTGGTCCGACAAAATTACAAAATAATAATAATAATAATAATAATAAATAAATAAAATAAAAAAAGGAATTGCCTAAGTTTCGATGTCTATGCAGTGGTCCTCTTCACGGCGGTTAACTGTGATGCTTCTCAATGTGCACCCCTATATACTGTGAATTTTTATTCCGGTTGGCGGGCCGCGGTGGCCGAGGGGACTGAGGCGCTCCAGTCACGGTCTGCACGGTCACTACGGTCGGGGGTTCGAATCCCCCCTCGGGGCATGGATATTTGTGCCGTCCTTAGGATTAGCTAGTTCATAAGTAGTTTGTAAGTTTAGGGACTGATGACCCCGTAGTTAAGTCCCATAGACTCTACAAACATTTGAACATTTGATTTTTTCCGGTTGTCTGATACTGACGTCATACATCTAAGAAAGTGCTTGGCTGGCAGTAGCGTATCATTAGGCTTTTTTTTTACGTTTGCTACCCTGGTAAGTGACTGGTAGGCAAAATCTTGTATCTGATTGGAAGGCAACAGCCAATCGGCAGCACCCAGGAGATGGAGTTTACTGCTGCGAACGTTCAGGCCGCGCGTCAGTTCTACTGTGGCCGCTGTTTATACTGCAGTACCCGGGTCAAGTGGAGCTGCTGGCTGGCGTACACACGCGGTCCGTTGAGCAGGGATTACTGGCAGCCACATTCCAATGTTAATGCGGCGAAGTTTATGTTGGTGAAAACGGGAGACCTATCAGCACTCGCGTTTCGGAACATGAACGTTACATACGATTGGGACAGAATACCAGAAGGCATGCGCTTGCTTGCCCTGGAATCGTGGATGCAACAACGCAAAATAAGAGAAGCCATCGAAATAAACGACCTAACAACATGAATAGGGAGGATGGCTACAAGTTATCTTCAACGTGGCTATCGGCAATTCCTGCCCAGCCGACTGCGTGAGTGCGCCAGCCAGAGGCTCCACTTGAGCCGGGCTCTGCGGTGTAAACAGCGACCACAGTAGAACTGACGCGCGGCCTGAACGTTCGCAGCGGGAATCACCATCCCCTGGGTGCTAGTAGCTGATTGGCTGTTGCATTCCAATCAGATACCAGATTTTACCTACCAGTCACTTACCAGGGTAGCAAACGTATAAAAGCCTACTGATACGCTACTGTCAACCAACCACTTTCTTAGATGTATGATGTCAGTATCAGACATCCGGAAAAAATCACAGGGTATAAATTCAGCTACATTCAACAGATAACAGCCCTGAAGAGAACCACTGCACAGTGGTCGAAACGTCGTGAATTCCTTTGCTAAGTGTTTAAAAAATGACGCGACCTAATGCCCAGGATTGTTTTATTCAGAAAGTTTAAACCTTAGGTTGTTCTAAATGTTTGGCTGTTGCCCGACAGACAGTGCAAGTCAGCTGCATGTTACGTGTTCGTTTCTGTCAAATATATTCCTGAACATTCGCAATTTCGCACCAATGAAGAGTTGCAGGGAAATGCTGTTGCCATTCTTTCATATGCCTGCATTGAATGTGTAACTGTCGGAAGTTTCATAAATTGTTCACTGCTGCAGTATTGAGTAGAACGGTGTATCCCACAGCTTACGAAGCCTGAAATGTCAGAGTTAGAGGAGCATTAAATTTTGTATGAAACTCAAGATACAGTAAATGATGCAGAAAGCTTACTTGGTGTTGCGAAAGGTTCACACGGTTTAAAAAGGACTGAACCCTCGTCTACCGACGACACTACGGTCAGGAACGTCAACGAAATTGTCCGAGAGATTGCAGAAAAATGTGACATTTCAATTGGACATGTCATGAAATCCTGACACACTATCTTGAAATGCATCGTGTTGCCGCTAAGAACAAGAAAGACTAATTCCTCGTAATCTGCGAAGAGCTTTCGGATCGCGCAAATAGTAGTTCCTTAAGATAATTTATATTTCCAAAGTTAAAAATCCCTTTCAAATGATAAAGATTTACAACGATAGACGAAAGCGGCGTCGGACTGGCCAAGCGCATTGAGGCGCTATGCTCCGATGCGCGAGGTCGTTCCCAGTCGGGGGTTGGAATCCTCCCTCGGACTTGGATGTTTGTGTTGTCTTTACCATAATTTCGTTTGTAACTTTAGGGACTGAAGACCCCGCAGTTAAGTCCCATAAGCTTAAGAAACATTTGATAGACAAAACAAAAGAAAATTCGGAGTCAGCGCTTCGTACAATCCAGAAAGAGGCGTACCAATACTGCTTCCGGAAGTGGAAACATGATTGGGAGCGGTGTAAGCCAAATCGATAGTGGAGGAGATTATTTTAAAGTAGACCACGTACAACAACTAAAAGGTAAATGTAGAAAAAATATGTAAACCATGAACTGAAATTTTCTGAACAGACCTCATTAACGGAATGCGGTTAGAACTTACAAGAGCGTACTGTCACGCAGTATGTTTTTATAAACTGACAATGCAATTTATGTTACGACATGTCTGCTCATATTAATGATTTTATATCACGCCTAATAGCAATAGTCTCATGAACGCGATGATTGATCACTCGGCCGAAACTGGTGGTACAAATAAAATAATTTTACTTCCTGGCAGATTAAAATTGTGTGCCGGAACCGGGACTTGAACCTGGGACCTTTGCCTTTCGCGGGCAAGCGCACTACCGACTGTGCTATCCCGACACGACTCACGATGCCGCGTCGCAACTTTACTTCCGCCAGTACCTCGCCTCCTACTTTCCAAACTTCACAGAAACTCTTCTACAAACCAGGTTCGAGTCCCGGTTCTGGCACACAATTTTAATCTGCCAGGAAGTTTCATATCAGCGCATACTCCGCTGCAGAGTGAAAATTTCGTTTGTATAGTCTATGGGACTTAACTACGGGGTCATCAGTCCGTAAACTTACAAACTACTTATGAACTACTTACGAACTAGGACGGCACAAATATCCATGCCCGAGGGGGGATTTGAACCCCCGACCGTAGTGGCCGTGCAGACCGTGACTGGAGCGCCTCAGTCTCCTCGGCTACCGCGGCCGGCGTAGTGTTAGTCTCGCATGGTTCGCAGGAGAGCTTCTGTGAAGTTTGGAAAGTAGGAGGCGAGGTACTTACGGAAGTAAAGTTGTGAGGCGGCATCGTGAGTCGTGTGGGGATAGCACAGTCGGTCGTGCGCTTGCCCGCGAAAGGCAAAGGTCCTAGGTTCGAGTCCCGGTTCCGGCACACAATTTTAATTTGCCAGGAAGTTTCATATCAGCGCACACTCCGCTGCAGGGTGATAATTTCATTCTGAAAAGAATTTTATTTTACACGTCAGGGGGGGTAAAATAATATGCTTCTAATACTTATGAGCTGTGGGGCTCAACGTCCTGAAAATATACTTGTTTGAATCTGTTTTACAACCTCTGACAATGGTGTTCGATGAATGAAATCACAAGTGTCGATCGGGCAACGCAGGCGATTAACAACACTGCACCTGCTTTAGCGGCCAGTGTTGACAACCTGCCCCACCGTAGTTCAGATGAGCATCGTGTGTGTTCCGTGTTAGACCTGTCTAAAGTCCTTTCTACACGGGAAGTGAGAGCTTACGAGATTACCCATGATGCACCGGTCACGTCGGCCGCGTATAGTGTAGACGCGTCCACTTGCACAAGATGCACGCATACGATCGCTAGTAGACGGATTAGGATGGATCCTATTCTCGCGCGTATGGAAGTGCTTCGCGCATGCGCAGACGACCGAATGGGAATCCCAGCTGACAAACGAATCCAAGTCGCGAATTTATTTGAGAATATGTACTTGTCTCCTGCTCTGAGGAACGTAGTTTTTCGACTCAGTCGCAAGTATTTTAAGAGGTGATATTATAGAAGAATTTATATTTAAAATTTCATATAACACGTGTACAGTTTTTATTGATATGAAAGCCAAACAAACGTAGAGCAATTGTAAATCAACAAATTTTCACTGATTTATCCGTCTGTTCTTGGAGTACGTCATCATACTGACTTCAAGGTAGACTTTTATGTATGTTCTACAGGTTCATTTCCACTTACCAGGTTTTCGGCTTACTAGGACATATTAAGACTGTAAAGTACGTCGAAAATCGGTTATTTAAATAAAAGTCAAAATGGTGATCTACCGAGAACCGACGAAGGAATCAGTCAAAATATCCCAATTTGTAAGTATAGACACCTGAACTTGTTCATCATACACATAGGCGGCTCAAACCGCAGGAGCTTGAAGTACGTAATCGTATTTTATAATGAGGATGTTAACACATGTGAACGACATAGTTCGCATGAACTGCACGAAAACAATTGTATACCGTTTCACAGTGGCAGTCTAAAACACAAATGTTTTAATCATCACAATAATCACGATATATCTTACAGTTACGAAAAGTGATCTTAACTCTGCGATTCACTGGCTGTAAGTTGACAACAAACCCAAATAGACACATGAGGAACCAGAATAAAAAAAAAAAAAAAAAAAAAAAAAAAAAAAAAAATCGTATAACAGCAATCTAGTAAAGGTAAAGATTGAAAACTTGGGGTATTTTACCATAATCTTTCATTGGATGAGAGTGAATTAGTTTCTTCAGCGGGAGTGGTAGATGGTAGTCTGTCTGGAAACTGACTAAAATTTTGCTCGTCAAGCAGATCTATCCCCCCACCCCCAAAGCCAAGTCCTAGTTACGCCACTGTGAAGAACACGACTCTACAAACGCGTGCCGTTTGAAAGCTTCTTTATAGTTCGACGGTCTACCGCAAGGAGCGCTGCATATCACAGCGACTTTCTTGTGCGCGTTGTACGTCTCGTATAGAAAGGGCTTAAGTGCTTATTTAGTGCGTTGCCTCTGCACTAACAGGACAAAGAACGAGCAAAAGATCAATTCAAAGTTTTGTTTTAAGCTTGGCAACACACCTAAAGAAACGCATGAGAAGCTGTCACGTGTTTATAGGGACCAAGCACTGTCCGTGAAGCGTGTGAACGAGCGGTTCACCGGTTTTCGAGGACGACCGGCCACCTCTGCGCCGTGGCGAGAACATTGAGAAACTGAGGACATTAATCGCGAACGATCTTCGATTAACTGTGCGCATGCTTGCGGATGAACTGCTGATTAATCCTGAATCCATGTGATAAATCCTTAGCCCGAAGTAAGGGGAAAGGAAAAAGTGTTGTACTCTTGTGCCAGATTACTTACACGACGATTAAAAGCAGACGCGTTTTAGACTCTTCACGTGCTTTTTTTTTAAGGCGAATGCGATACCCAATTTCTTGAAGCGTATTGTCGCTGGCGATGAAACCTGGTGTCTCCGGTACGACCATGAAACGAAACGGCATGGAATGGCATGGAATGGCGTTCTCCGACATCACCTCGTTGGAAAAAGATCGGAGCCGAAAAATCACCTAGTTGTTTTGTTCCCGACGACTCTCACCCACAAGCAACCAATATAGTCAAACTGTTCCTGGCCAAAAAAAAATAAAATAAAATAAAAAATCACTTGAACCAGACTTTTTCCTATTCCCTCGACTTAAACTCGCTTTGTAAGTAAAGAGATTTTGCAGTATTCCTGACATCTAACGGAACGTGACGAGGCTTTTGCACACCATCCCAAAAGAAGCCTTCCTACAAATTCCGCAGGATATATATCATAGATCTCAGCGGTGCATAGTTGTGGGAGGTGACTATTTCGAAGGACAGTAAGGCAACTGTAGTTCGTAGTTCACCTACGTTAACGTCACAGGATTATTAACAGAGCTTCTATGTCAGAGGACGTATGTACAGGAGAACGGTTCTTTAAATAGAGCATTTTATAAAAGTAATGTAATTATTGTACACCACAACTGTTTGACTAGTATTTTTTTATTGTTACTGGTCTGAGAGTGGCTCATTCTTAAGCGGTACTTACACCACCTTCTCTAGTGTTTCTGCTGAGGCGCCTTGCTATGGTGAGCGCGGCCGTTCCACGTCGGAGGTTCGAGTCCTCCCTCGGGCATGGGTTTTTTGGTTGTTTTTAGGATAAGTAGTCTGTAAGTTTACGGAGCGATAACCATTGAAGATAGGTCCCAAAACTTAAGAAACATTTGAACATTTCGCCGCGTGTAGCTGGAGTCAGCCCAAACAAATATTGCCCATATCGTCTTTCATGCAACGCCCAAAGACGGAAAGCGTTCTTTTGTGTCCCGTATTAGAACTGAATAAGCGTAATAAACTCTTTCCCCCAACCCCCTTCTCTCTATCCATCTTCTCCCTCCCTCTCTCTCTCTCTCTCTCTCTCTCTCTCTCTCTGTGTGTGTCGTTATCCTGCCCCTCCACTCCCTCTGTGCATCACTCCCTCTCCCTTTCTCTCAATTTCCACTCATCTCCCCTCATCTTGTTCTTCGTAACCATCCCTTTGATCTTAGCCTTGTTTATTAATACAGATGAAACTAAGATTGGAAAGTGAAATCGCGTAATAAAGAACACAGTTGTGCATACAATTTTTCTGTAAAATTACACACAGTGATTAACGAAGACATGCAAATATTTAATATCTTATTTTACGAAGTAAAACTAAAGAAACACGTTCATATAAAAATACGTCCAGAAATGTTTAATTACGGCTGCTAAAAGATTTTTGCCTCAAAGTTAGCAATCTCGCTAGCACGAAGCCATCGCAAAACTGTACGTGGTCACAGTAAGCACGATTTCCATTTATTTTGTTGTAATTGGTCTGGTGAATCTAATAAAACATCTCCCAGACGTGTATCTGCAGTAGTTTTCCGGATATTCCAGAGAAGCAAAGAAATAATTTGGGAAAATTTGTAATTTATTAACTACGTGGCCTTTTTTTTAATTCCAGACAATAGTACTAAGTTTTCAATAGAAGTTGTAGAGAATTTAATTTAGGAAAATGATGGCAATAAAGTTTACTAAAACTGAATGAATGTGTCAGGTAATTTGCTTTTATTTAATACCATAGCACACGTCAATTCATGTTAGGCAAGAAAAAACAAAGCTCAGTGTTAAGGAAGTTTTTCAGCGAACAATACATTAAGTAACTAGTTCCAATGACAGTCTTAATGGA
Source organism: Locusta migratoria (assembly GCA_026315105.1). Classification (NCBI taxonomy): domain Eukaryota; kingdom Metazoa; phylum Arthropoda; class Insecta; order Orthoptera; family Acrididae; genus Locusta; species Locusta migratoria. The sequence continues at coordinate 335,077,749 of CM048748.1, read as the reverse complement.
TAGTAAACTACAGACATACTGCTAGACCGGCAAACTTCCCTCTGTGACTCAAGCCTGACGCCGCCATCTTGCATCACCTCACGTCAAAAATTTCTGTATATTCTGATACGATGAGACGTTGGAAGCTTCACTAGTTGGTATAAACACGATTGAGCTAATTCTTCCGCAATAATTGAATTTAACACATAGCCGTACATTGTCGAATCGAATTATGAGAAGAACGTGTTACGTAGGTCTACGCTTAAATTTTACTTAGCTTCCAGGCGGCATCGCGTGATTATGTTGTCAATCATGTGACATTGGCACTAGCCAATGCGTGACAACGCAAATGTTTTGTCATGATGTTTTTGTTTACGAGGGCAATTACTTCTAGTGAGTGAACGGGGGTACATACAAGAACCTGTCACCATAGTGCAGGAACAACATCATTTATTTACTTCGTCTTTACGACACCCTAATCAAGCCACTGTGTGGATAAATAAGAAAACATTTTGTTGATGTTGCCAACATAATCATGCAAGGCCAACGGGGTGATAAGTAAAATTTTACTGTTACGTACAGTTAAAGCTGACTAGTTATCTGAAAAGCGTTTAGAAGAATAACGATATGTGTTACCCACGACAAACAGCTCATTTATAACTGTCATAATTTTAAAACAAAAGCTGAAGTTGATCGAAACTGGTGCCAGATTAATAAAAACAGGAAACGCGACTCATTAGTGTATTTATCAAAGCAGACTGTAGATTTCGTAAAAACTCTCAAAAGAATAGGAACACGTGTTATTCACGATACTCAACACATTTATTATGAATGTACTACTGAAAGAAAATCCGAAATTGAATAAAATTGAAAGAAAGCGTAGTTACGTCAGTCCATCCGTATTTTTACGATTGTTTTCTGTAATAATACACATGACTTCTTACACGTTAAAAGTATAGAAATACGGCGGCGACACTTCACTGACACCAATTATTCTGTATACGGTATTGCCAGTCTAGTAAATTTACTTTCATAATCTCTGCAATTTATTTGTAGTCTCTGGAATTTCTGGAAAAATTCTGCAGATACACGTCTGGGACATATTTTATTAGATTCACCAGATCTATAAGAACACAATATATAGAAATCGTGCTTTACTGTAACCTCATACAGTTTCATATTAGCGAGATTGCAAAATTTCAGGTAAAATTTTTTTATTAGCTTTGACTCCGTAACTAAGAATTTGAGGGTCCATATATATTTACATTTTTTGTCTAATAACTTATAAAAATATTTGCATATCTTCGTGAATCACCCTGTGTAAAAAACGAAAGAACTTACGGGAGTAGGGATTTGTTTAATTTCGATCAGACGCCTTTTCGAGGTAATGATGCTTAGTGCGGATGCACACAAAGGTCGGACTCCTTATGGGAATACAGGGTTAACTGCGACCCAAATAGTACAATGGCCAGAGTGGAAGGATATATGTGTCTTTAGGTCAGTCCGTGCTGGTGTATGAAACCCGTGTGCCTGGATAGTTACAGCACAACTAACAAGTAAGCAAGAGACCCGAGTTCAAAGTCCGGCCCCGGCAAGAATATTTTACATCAATGTTCCGATTACTACACTTACCAGCAACGGAGAAAAAATTCCTCAAAATTAATCTATATTTGTTTAAATGTTCTGTTGCCTTAGCTAAAACTGCGGAAAGGAAAGAAAAATGCACGTCTTCATAGCAAATCAAAGAATTTTATTTTTCTCGGTTAGTTGTAGCGAAACAGATTTACATTACTTAAAAAAATTTGTAGTCTGTGCTCGTCTGAATGTTCATTCGAGTAGAGCGTAAAAATATGAAGCAAATCTGTGAGAAACTTTTCGAGAATGTTAACAAGGTACCGAGCACTCTGGACTCAAATTCGGGAAGTTGACGGTTCTAAGCCGCCTCTGACCATCCTGATTGGGGCTTTCCGTGCAGGCCCTAAGTAATTCCGGATAAATTCTGGGATAGTTCCTTCGTAACGCCACGGACGATTTCCATGATAAAAAAAATAAAATAAAATAAAAATAATTCCGAGCGTGTGTTCCGTCTCTAATGACCAAGGTGTCGACGTGCGATAAACCTTAATTTTCCTTATTCCTTTTATGGATACCATATATCCTTTTCATACCTTACATAGTTTTTAAATTATCAATATTCATAAAACATATGACTTGAGTCCATTCTTACGTTCAACAGAGTGTACGTTGCTTGTAGTGGTCATTTTAGCAGCAGCTGAATACTATGCATTTTCACGGTAGTATTTTAAAGAAAACACTTCTGCTACTGCAAATGAAGTGGTTTTTTTTCCTACAATTCACCCATACGCGTTTCGCCTGATTTACAAGGCATCATGAGTAGGTATCCTGATATATTTGCATGTTTTTATTTACAAATATAGGTTAGAATTTTACATATGTACAGAAACATTTTGTTTATGATTCAAAACAGTTCATTTTTTGGTATAAAATGATGTACTTGCATCACTTGCTACTCCATAACTGTGTCCAGTGTAGCTTATTTTGAAAGTGTTGCCAACTTTCTCGGATTATTAGTAATTCAACTGTTTTTATTGAAGGAAAAAAAGGGCGAACAAATGAAAAAGCACGCACACACACACACACACACACACACACACACACACACACACATACCTTCAACACACTTTCCATAAAACAGTTGAATCACAAATAAGCCGAGAAAGTTTGCAACGCTTACAAAACAAGTAATCTGGACATAGCTATGGCAGTAGATTCTGTGCAAGTATGAAAAAGCGAAGTTTTTTGCAAAATAGTGCAACATTTCGACCTGGTTGCCAGAAAGAGGGATATACGAAGTAGCAAGCGCTGTAAGCACACAAATACCAGAAAAGAATGAATCATAACCGAAATGTTTTTGTACATCTTTAAAATCCTAACCTATATTTGTAAACAAAAACATGTAAATATTTCAGGGCAACCACTGATCAAGCCTTGTAAAAAAAAGACGAAACGCGTCTGCGTGAATCGTAGCGATAAAAACACTTTATTTGCAGTAGCAGAAGGTGTTTTCTTTAAAATAATAGCGTGAAAATCAATAGAGTATAGCGTAAAAATTTGAAGTAAATCAGTGTAAAACTTGAGATTTATGGTAACAACGTTTCACTTCATTATTACACACATATTTATGAATTACAGATTGTAAAATAATAAATGGCCTATGTCCGACCTATTGTTCATTAGAATATCGTAGTATTTGAAGGAAATCGCTCTCACACACACACACGCACGCACACGCACACACATTATTTATAACGCTTATGTCCGTTCGATTATTCAACAAATTATTTGTAAAAATCTGAAGAAAATTCGTCAAGAAGATTTTAACAAATTTTTGATGATAATGCTTCCACATTATACAGGGTGAATCTCGTAAGACGTAACACGACTTGAAATTCGTGAACCCCGCATTAGCGTGGCCGAGCGGTCCAGGGCGCCTTGCTGCAGAGCGCGCTGTTGTTCGCCGTCGGAGGTTCAAGTCTTCTCTCGGGCGTGGTGTTTGCATTTTCCTTAGCATAAATAAGCTTAATTAATTTGTAAGCCTAGGGAATGATAACCGCAAATTTACAAACATTTGATTTTATTAGATTTGAATTCATGATCAGTTACACGTAGTGGAACGCGGTTTTCGACAAATTTTTGAGCATAAAGGGACACTGTGTTTTGTTTGGTTAATGTTTTCAGTGCTGGTTTCAAATGAGATGTTGAAGTAAGTACTTTTTATAAACGGAACTGTATAGTTTTATATTGTATTCCATAGCTCTTCAGATGATAATCACAGTGGTACAGCGTTTGCTAATGTTGGCGTTGAAACCTGTCGTAAAAAATTCGAGCAATGTTCTAGAAGTGTTCTAGAAGTCGAGAGGGCGGTGACCGGAATCGACGTTAGCGATTCAAACAACGCCAAGCAGAGATATCGTGCTTCGTTGTGGCAGAAAGTCGACACATTTGACTGTCTACTTGTCTGCACTGCAAGGCGCTCATTTCTACTTCACCATTCATTGCGTGTAGACATGTGCACCAACGGGGAGAAGTTCGATATACTACTTTTACATGGTGAATGTAAAGGAAATGCGGTTGTCCAAGGCGCCAGGCAGTTGTACAATTTATTAAGACGCAAGTAAGAACAGGCTACTTGAACATCAAAAAGAAGACAAGAATACTGCAACGACATATTTTTGCTTTTTGTAGTGATGTAAAATCTATTTTATAAACTATTAAAAAACAGGCGCAGACTACGATTATACTCGGCGCTCAAACAAGACACTAAATCTGAAAATAGTGGTATCATTTTTACTTTACGATACTGGTCTGTAAAATATACATATAAGTTTCCATCGTGTACAGGTTTATTTCTTGACTATAAACGATATATTCAAATAATTTTGCATCGCTGTAAAAATGTTATCTGAAGACAAACGGACAAACGGGAAATGGAATTAGTAGGAATTAAAATACACGTTGAGTTTTAATTGAAGTGACCGTTACCTAAGTAGTCCGAATATTAAGGGAATGTCACTTTTAAATTAGCAATGTAAAATGAATGCGGTAACCTTTAATTATTGCATTAAATAACTTGTAACGAAGTCGTTAGGGCACGAAACGATGAAAAAGTTTAGACAACGAATTAAATTAGCTGTATATTTTAAGATAACATTTTGACGCAACTACATACGACAATTGTGAGCCGTCAAAGCTGCTGCAAAGACTGCCCTATCTCTCCTACCTGAAAAATTCGCTAAATTGACGGTATTTATAATAACTTCACAGAGTTATTTGATCTTTAATTGGCAGCTTTGCAACGATCACAAAATGCAGTAGCTAAGGAGATGGTGTTTTTTTTTTTTTTTCCCCCTCATGCTGAATTAGGTAAATTTTACCTACCATCCTGGCGGCCTCGCATGATTATGTTGGCAACATAGAAAAATGGTAGAAAGACTTGATCGGTGTTTCGTACAGACCTTGAAGTAAATAATTAATGCCTTTCTTGCTCTACGGTTGACAGGTTCTTGTACGTACCCTTGTCCGCTCAGTAAAAGTAGAATTGCCCTCGCAAAACGAAGATTTCAGAACCAAACATATGCGTTGTCACGTTATTGGCTAAGGCCAACGTCACATGAGTGCCAACACAATCATGCGCAGCCTCTAGGACGGTAGATAAAGTCTAAGCCTGAATTAGAATTTCCAAATTTCTGCAAATCGTTGACAATAATTGATAGAAAGTAGTCAGAATGTGTCGACCGCTAGACGTTAATTTGTGACCTGTGCTATTGTGTCTTCCCGTCTTGCGTGTCAAAATCATTAAAATGGTTACGTATACAGCGAAATACGAAAGTGTTTCGACTGATAATCGTGATAACGAATTGACAAGGTGTAGCAATAAAAGTTATTAATCTTCGGCAGCTTTTCATCATGAAACTCTTGTAACTATTTCTGGTAATTCTACGAAAAATGATACCGAAAAAATGTCAGATTTTGAAACTTCGTGGCAGACTAAGATTGTGTGCCGAAACCGGGACTCGAACCTGGGACCTTTGCCCTTTCTCCCCAGGTTCGAGTCCCGGTTCTGGCACACAATTTTAATCTGCCAGGAAGTTTCATGTCAGCGCACACTCCGCTGCAGAGTGAAAGTTTCATTCTGGAAACATCCTTTAGGCCATGTCTCCACCATATGCTTTCTACGAGGTGTGCTAGTCTTGCAAGTTTCGCAAGAGAAGTTTGGAAAGTAGGAGACGAGGTACTGGTTGAAGTAGAGTTGTGAGGACGGACCGTGAGTCGTGTCGGGATAACTCAGTGGTACCGTTTATCTATTACTGTTTCATTTAGATCATTTTTCTTCAATTACTTAAGAAGATGATTTGTTTCACATAACCTAACCTCGACGTAGAAGGGTTGAGTTACCTTTCTTTTATGCTTTCATTTTTATTTTCAAAAGACATGCATCTCCAGTACTTAGGGAAAGACAAAGGAGCTTCATATCTCTGCACATCACCAGGACATGCGCGACCTTCGGTGACTGGCGCACTCAGGGCTAAGAGACGACAAGTTGAGAGAACGCACGATGACAAATGGGAAACCAGGAAAACGAGACCAGGCATACTGCTTGGGGAAACATAATAAAGCAAATATCGAGAAGACGAGCCTTGAGTGCTGTCGATATGCTGAAGTTGAAGTATGGAGAAAATAAAAAGAACACAAAATCAATCAATGACTTAAGATGTATTGAGGGACTACGTTTCCAAGTTTCTTTCCCGAAGAAATTTTAAGTTTCCTTTGTTAATGTCAGTTTCTATGCAGTGACTTCACTGACGGAAACAGATTATGCACCTTCTTCTGCAGAGAGCCACGATGTTATTTTACATAGACGAAATAAATTATTTTAAAGGCGAAGAAGCCGAGTCGAGATGGCAAAATTTGGCGAGCGTAAGGATGGGTTGAAGGGGAGGAAGGAGACCCATAAAAATAAAAATAAAAAAAATTGTGCGGTTTTTAGTATTAGCTAGTTAATAAGTAGTTTGTAAGTTTAGGGACTGATGATCCCGTAGTTAAGTCCCATAAGCTCTATAAACATTTGAACATTTCAAAAAAAATAATGACATTAGAACAATGATAAACATGTCTCTTCAGGGAATTTTGTTGGATGTCGTAAACAGCATAATCTTACGCCAGGTATCTCTGAAAGTGTAGGACAGAGGATGATAAGTGAGTAGTTCTGAAGAACATGACAACAAAATATATAAAATTACTGCGACTTCTTTTAACGATACCTATATCCACCTGTACTGCAAAACGTTTGTTTTCTGCACTTCGAAGTCTCAAAACTTACACCTCAGCAACAATGAATAACAAGACCTGTCAAATCCTGAAATATCTAATCAAATTTCATCAACAAAACAGGTGTCAGGCGGAGCACGTTCCAGTCTATCCCTATTTAGATGACTTGTCATAGATTTTGAATTTAAATTTACTATACTTATATAGAGGTAATTACGATACTTAAAGTGTAACATAATGAGCATACCACAAGATTTTCGAAAGTTGGCGCCTATGATTTGAAACTGACGGAGGATACGAAGTAGCTGTTCTGGTTACGGCTCTAATGAATGTGCACAGCGCTACGAAACATACTGCCAAGGAATGTGGAATCAGCTAGACGAGTGCCATTCGCATCTTACATCGACAGAAATTCCACCCTTGTCAACTATCACTACATCAGGCACTTCGACGACCGTTACTTCGAAAGTCATACAGAATTATGTCGCCTTGCCCGCCAATAACTGATATTTTTCCAGTGCGTTCTCTCTACCGATGAAGCAACATTAATAAAAAATTTCAATTGTTTGTAATTCTAAGGAACCCTAGACTTGCAAACCAACTTACGCTAAGGACAACGCATACACCCATGCCCGAGAGACGACTCGAACCTCTGATAGGAGCGGCCGTACAGTCCGTCGGAAGACGCCTTACCCGCGCGGCAAACAACATATATTAGACATAATAACGTAAATTTGCATAACATGCACTAACTGGTCAGCTGAAAATAGACATTGGCTTCGTCAGGTGCAACGTCAACGGCTGTGGAGCGTAAATATGTTGTGCGGCATCATAGGAAGTTACTTTGTGGGAACTTACTTCATCCGATGCGTGCTACATGAGAATTCGTACGCATACTTTCCTACGAGCATTCTGCTGGTGTCTAGAAGGTAGCACCACTTTGTATTTGGCTGCAACACAACGGTTTTCCAGCTTACACGTCCGGTGATTTATTTTTTGCCTAGCAATCCATAGTAAACAATTAGAACATATGCTTGAATGAAGAGTAAAGTTATGATTTTGTACGATTAAATGTATTTAATTTTATTTGGGCAGTTACTACATCATGGTTAGTAAACTGTTCATTACATTTATGTTTGTAGATTGAAATGTCAAATAAGTCGACAGAGTGTTTCGCATATAGCTGGTAACACTGACATACGTTCTTACGTTCAGCATAAAACAACATTTCGTTCAGAAGAATTAGTATTTTACGCTGTAAAGATGATAATCACAGTATTTTCTTTTTTGATAGAAAGTTTAGTTCATCGAATGTATTCCACATTATATGCTTTAGAGCAGAGTTGATGGAGTCCGCTGTCCCACAGAATATATTCTACCTTACGAAGCAGGCAGCCGTATGCCGTATTTCTATATACAACATTTGTATTTCTATATACAACATTTGTAGGTGAGCCTGCAAAGAGGGAAACAATGCTTTATTCAAGTAGCGCGAGCTTATCTTACGGTATACAAGTACCAAAGGTGGTTGGCAGTGTCTGCACCGCAAATGCCGTTTCCCGCCACCGTGCTATTATTATTATTATTTTTATTTGCCGCAAATTTTAACGTTAACATAAAAAATATGTCGGTTTCTTAATAAGACAGAAAACAGTCGCAACGTCTGATTACTGTCGTTTTAAGAAACCTTTATTTACTACAGTGCCGGCCGAGGTGGCCAAGCGGTCTGCGGTGCGTCAGTCACGTTCTGCACGGCCACTGCGGTCGGGGGTTCGAATCCCCCTTCGGGCATGGATATTTGTGCCATCCTTAGTATTAGCTAGTTCATAAGTAGTTTGTAAGTTTAGGGACTTCTGACCACGTAGTTAAGTCCCATAAGCTCTACAAACATTTGAACATTTTTCTTAACACAGTCGCAGTGTTCGTCATCCATAATGGATAAAAGTTTTAAACGCTATATCACTGTAACTGTTTTCTCGAGACATATCGAATGCAGCCAGAAAAACATACGGTTCTTTATTATACATGCTTCAAAATCTCAGAGATAGCAGCACTAACCAAACAAAACGACCGTGAAACTCCACCAATCGATGAAAGACGTTCTTCGATATGCGTAACCGCTCACGAAATAAAACGGGCGTTTTCTCTTCCGTGACTGCATATAGGGTGAGGCATTCAAAACTGCTTTTATGAATATTTTTAAAATTCAAGTAGGATTAAAGAAGATACGATAAAAGTTATTCATCCATTACCAAAAAGCTCCATTCCCTGCACCACTTCCGGGAGGAGGGGGATGACTACGAAATCTGAAATAGCAACCCCAATTTTTAATTGCAGATTTGGATTATCGGTGAAAAAATATGTAACTTTTATGGCGCTCTAATCGGCCAAAATAATAATGAGTTGAAAATTGTTCAAAAACGGTAATATCTAAAACAAATACACACTAGATTTGGAAAATCAAAGTACAGTTTTTATATTCTTTATAATGCTATCGTGTGACATCTCCCACAATCAAATGAAGCATAGACTGTGATCATGCTCTCAGTCTATGGTCAGACTGTTCACTGTACTTCAATGAATCGGACTGTACACATGTCTAAGCAATTGTTCCACGATGTTAACAATTGCAGAGAGAGCAGATATAATTTCCTCGTATTTTCAGGCTCATTGAAATGTTGAAGCTCGTCAAAGGCATGTTAATCTGTTCCCTGATGGCAATGTTCTTTCTGCAACGACTTTTAGTAGTACTGTTCAACTGTTAGCTGAAATTGGAAGTGTTTAACCTAGAGAAACTAAACGATGTCTATTTGTTCGAGATATTACTGTTTTTCAACCCTTTGCAACTCATTTTTATTTTTGTTGATTACAACACCATCTATCATGAAACTAACAATATTTCATACGAAGTTACATATTTTTCACGATGAATCCAAATCTTCAATATATAAATATAGAATTATGCAGTCTATATTCGTGCGAATGTTCATCACAGCTTCATGAAAAATGAGGATGGTAAAACAAAGACGCTGAGTAAACTCAACAGTTCTGCCGAAGAAACTGCCTACACTAACCTTGACGTCCTGTTTTGGAGAACTACACACACTGTGGGATCCTCACCAGGTTGGGCAGACGGAGCATATAAAAAATTCAGAAAAGGCAGCTCATTTTGTACTATCACGATAGAGGGGGGAGAATGAGACGCAAATGATGCACGAGTTGGGGTGGAAATCATTAAAAGTAAGGCGTTATTCGTTGCGGAGATATCTATTTGGGAAATTTCTTTCACCAACATTCTTCTCCGAAGAATGCATGCTGATTAGAGGCGGAACTCGCGATTATTTCGGTAAGGACGGAGAAGTAAATTGGCCGTGCCCTTTCAAAGGAACCATGACACCAATTGCTTGAAGTTATTTAGGGAAATCACGAAAAACCTAAATTTGAAGCACCGTATTCCCGACTGCCAGAACAATCTGTTTACCACTGCACAATCTCGCTCTCTTTTCTTCTACGATCGTATGAAGACGATCATCGTAATTAGATAAATCAAATGGAAACGGAAAGATTTTAAGTGTTCCTTTTCCCCCGGCGCTATTAGAGAATGAAACGGTAGAGATACATTATAAACGATTCGGTAAACACTCTGCCGGCACGTAAATGTGATTTGCACAGTAAATATGTAGATGTAGAATATCGGTGAAGTAATTTTAAAGTTTTTTCGGAACACAGTAAACAGTGAATTGTCTACTTACGTACCATACTTATTTAAAAATATATAGCTTATTTGAATCCATACTTTTATTAGTATGTCATGTGAAAAAATGAAGTAAATCATCAAGAAAATTGAGATATTTTTGTTAACACCATCTACTCCCTATATATTACAAACATATTATATTTATTTCGGAAATAAGTAACTGATGTCCATCCGAATATTTTTCAGAGCATTGTATACATATTTAAAATAAATCGATAAAGAACTTCCCGAGATTTCTTGCTAATAATGCTTCACCATTATATATTAGACAGGTATTAGAAAAATATGTAGCTCATGTCTGGGAGAATGTATATTACATCATTTTGTAAAAAAAAATTGGAGTGAACCGATCAAGAACTTGCCTTTCAACCTAATCTACATCTCGGGCTACGCTATAGATCAGTCTGTCACCACAACCAGTTTTTTTTTAATTTCATATTTTCCAGTTGCCAATTGACTGCCACACTAGCAGAGGCACTGTAACATTTGCATCGTGAACAAGAGACCTCCGTGGCCATAATAAAGTTTAGCTGGAGTTACATCTACTGATCGTATATAGGTACCAGTGCACAGGAGAGGGGCGAGAGGGGGGGAGGGCGGCTATGGAACTGCCCCCCCCCCCCCCGCCCCCAGGACTAAACTTATTTCTTGTTCAGCTGCACCTAATTTCTAAAAAATGATAAAAAAAGATTAGAAAATATTTGAAAACTAAAAGCGAATGGTAGAATGACGTTTTCTTAATAAAATGTTACACGAATATACGGAATTATTTATTTATTTGGAGCAACAGTCAGCTCCCTCCCCCTACGCCCCAGATCAAGATCCTAGCTTCGCTACTGGTCGGAACCGCTAGAAAAATGAAATACTTTCCAAAAGCAGCTCTGGTGGATAATGATTACAATGCAAGCTGAGGCCGCAAAATGGCACACAAGGAAAACGGTAAGATTTTATCTACCGTCCTGATGGTCTCTCGTGATGATGTTGGCTCTCTTGTGACGTTGGCATTTGCCAATCACGTTACAGCGCAAATGTTTTGTCATTAAGAGGGCAATTACCTTTACTGAGCGGTCAAGGATGCACACTATAACCAGTCAACCACAGAGCAGGAACAGCATTAATTATTCACTTCATGGAATGTAGGAAACAGTAATCATGTAATTCTATGTGGATTTCTAAGAACATTAACATATTTTGCAAAGATTTTCTGATGTTGATGCTGCAAACATGATCACGGGAAGCCGCCAGGATGGTACGTAAATTTTTAGCAGAAATTTTTTTTTTTTTTTTTTTTTTTTTTTTTTTTTTTTTTTTAAATGACATAGCTCTGTTAAAAGCTCGATATACCATCCGTCGGCATTGACACATGACGTCATCATGTTTTATATGACTCGACACATTGATCATTTTCCTTCTGTTACGAATGCGACATTACTTTTTACAATACAAACTCATCAATTTGCTTTAAGACAGTCGCTTTGGCTGCAACGCTGTGTTAGCTGAGTGATCTAAAGCGCTTACCTAATAAGTAGGAGGTCCCGGGTTCGAATCCCGGCCACAGCATAAGTTTTAATTCAATGCCTTTCCTTATTTAATATCATCCATTTGCGTTCACCCATCCACCTACCCGAGCCCCGTGTCAAGATCAAAAACACTAATCATTTGAAACGTTGATCATTTGTAATGGCAACTTCTTGGGAAAGTTAATTTACTCATCATAGGGAACGATCTTATATTAATATAAAAATCCAGCGTCCTGGAAGGGTGTTATTGAAGTAACGTCAAACGTGGTTAGAGCAATGAGGCGGGGCACCATCTTGCATGAAGATCAAGTCACCTGAAACATCTTCAAGTTGTGGAAATAACCAGTTTTGAAGCATGTCTAGACAGGTTATGTGCGTGGACGTCCCGTGCTTTTTTTCCCTTTGCAGATGCAACCATCTTCTACGACTTTTCGATGCCACTCGTAAATTTGCTTATGACGCGGCGGTTGGTTATTTAATTGACGGCGAAATTCTCGCTGAACTGCAACAATAGTATCTTAGTTTTGCTAACTGCAGCAAACAAAATGGGGCCCCCTGTAGTGTCACCGACATTTCACTACAAACAACCAAAAACCAACAACAAACAACAGCGCCAACGCGGCCGTGATTTGAACTTCTACCCGGGGCGTTTAAATTGTACACTTTTCTTAAACCATTACCATTGGAATCATGTTTCTATCGTTTGGAGTTTGAAGTAAATAAATATTTGAAATCTGTTCTTTTTTTTAATAACCCTGTACTTACCTATTATAGATTATATATAATCTGTGATTATTCTCGTAACTTACAGATTACCACAACAGAATGTACTATCGATCACAGATCGCAGTACAGAAATTCGCGCCTTCGGCGCGCACTTACGAAAAAGATTATAATAAGAAAATAATAATAAAAAAGTCTCTGTTAACCTATATCTATCAGAGAGAAGCTACAGATCACTTCTTAAACATAAAATCGTCATCTGTAATGTTCTGCTTGTAAACAAAATATCGTCTTCAACTCAGATATGCCGCGGTGGATTAGCCGAGCGGTCTAAAGCGTCTCGCTGCGGAGCGGGCGGTTGATTGCCGTGGAGGTTCGAGTCCTCCCTAGGGCATGGGTGTGTGTATTTGTCCTTAGGTTAGTTTACCTAGGTTTAAGTAGTTTGTAAGCTAAGGACTGATGACCACGCAATTTGGTCCGATAGATTTACGAACATTTGAACATTTGAACTCAGATATGACATCATTGGTCAAACCCGACGGGTCCAGAACAACTTGCCAAAATTGTCGCGCCCAAGTAGCCAAAAATGTCTCAAAGCTGGTTGCATGTACCGGGGACTTAATATTATGATTTGTTCCTAAAAGTTGTATGGACTCACTAAGTAAGAACACTCCCTTTGTTCTGAATCATCTTAGTGAAGACGTAGGATAACCTGTTTAATTCGTGACATGACAGACGTTGCCATTTTATTTGATTGTAATTTGTAGATGCACTTGATGATGGGACATAGGTCTCGAACTCGATTAGCGCATACAAAATGTTCAAATGTTTGTCAAGCTTAAGGGACTTAACTGCGGGGTCATCAGTCCCTAAACTTACAAACTACTTATGAACTACTTTATACTAAAGACGGCACAAACATCCATGTCCGAGGGGGAACAGCCTCGCGCATCGTAGCATAGCGCCTCAATGCGCTCGGCCGCTCCGCCGCGGCTTAGCGCATACAAATGCAAAATTTCCTATTTAACAAATTTTGTGGATCGCATTATTAAAAATGAAGATGGATGGTTGTGAATGTCCCGAAGAAATAATATTTTCTACCATGTTGTTGATGTTGAGGCCGCCAAGCATAGTAGGAAAATTACAGTATACCAGAAACATGTACTTTAAAGAATGTCGTAGCACTGTTAAAATAACATATTCAAATGTTTCTACCTTTTAAATTGGTATTTTACTAAAGAAATTCCAAATTTGCTGCTAAGTTTAAACCTGTTTTTATTTTGTTAGCACAGACAGTTTCAGCGCATTATTGCCATTTTGAAGTGACCTGCAGATATAGGTAATAAGTTTTACAAAGTATTTCGTATTTTTAAATACAGTATAAATCTTATTCTGAAATTAATAACAAAGGTTTTTTTCTTACGTTTAGATCGTCATATTGGACTGTCTGATGTATGTCAATTTTCTTTTGATATTATAAAAAAATATATATTTTAATTTCGTTTGACAGTTCCGATGGAATATGTTGACAGATTATCGTTTTATGGTGGCAAAGATGATGATTATATCGCTATCTGTTGTAGTTGCGATCTCTGGTTGTAGCATTACGCTTAAGTGCACTGATTTTGTAAATAATATGTACAAACGTCGTAAAATAGGCGAAAATAGATGTTATTGCTGTTATATAATTCTATGTGTAATCTTTTATCGCAGTTCTACGGTTTGATGTCATAATCTCGTATTTTCGCTGCTATATCAACAAGCTAAAATACGAGAATATAACACCAAACTGTAGAAGTACGATAAAAGATCACACATGCGACGTTTATATATATCAATTACAAAATCTGTGCATTTAAACGTAATGCTACAACCAGAGATCGCAACTACAACAGATAGCGATACGAACATCATCTTTGTCACCATCAAACAACAATCTGTAAACCACAGACATATATTACTAGACTGGAAAACTTGCCTCTGTGACTGAAGCCTGATGACGCCATCTTGCCTCACCTCACGTCAGAAAGTTTCCGTACGGTACTACCATGATCTGACACGATATGACGTTTTAAACTTTTCGAGTTACTTTTGCACATGATTTGCGTTCAAACTAATATTTCATCAATAGTTGAATTTGACAGATAGGCCTACACTGTTGAATAGTGTTATGAGAAGAACGTGTTACGTACGCTTAAATTTTAGTTGCCTGGCGGCATCCTGTGATTATGTTGTCAATCGTGTGACATTGGCATTAACCAATCGCGTGATAATAATGCAAATGCTTCGTCAAGAAATCTTCGTTTTACGAGGGCAATTACTGTGAACGAGGGTACATACAAGAACCTGTCGACCATAGAGTAGGAACAGCAGTGTTTATGTAGTTCATAATGTGTATGAGAGAATAATAGTCACACTGTGGTTATTTCTAAGAATATCAACATCTTTGGCGAGGTCTTTCTACCGTTTTATTGCTGTTGCCAACATAATCATACAAGGCCGTCAGCCAGTGGCGCAACCAGGATTTTTTTTCGGAGGGGGTTCACTCATATATAATGATATATTTGACGTTGAGTGCTGGGGCACACACATATGACATTTCGGGATGGGCCAGGGCCCGGTGGGCCCATAGCTAGTTGCGCCTATGCCGTCAGCAGGTAAGTAAAATTTTACCCTTACGTACCAGTACATTTAAAGCAGGCTGTATTTATCGGAAAACACTAAGAAGAACAACGATTGTGTTATCCACGACAAATAGCACACTTATAACGGTCATATTATTAAAATAAACGCCAATGTTGATCGAATCTGGTAACAGATTAGGCTTAATAAAAACAGAAAACGCGACGCGCTTCATTAGTGTATGTGTCAAAGATTTCGTAAGAACTTACAAAAGAATAAGGATACATGCTACCCGTGATAAACAACACTTTTAAAATGACCGTACTACTGAAAGAAAATCCGAAGTTGAATGAAATTGGTAACAATAATAACAGCAAATCAATGAAACTCATTACTGTATGTGTCGAAGCTTATGGGCCTACTCTAGCTAAAAAAAATTACAGCAGTGTACAACGCACGAATTTCCTATACGTCAAAACTCTGAAGACAGAGTAGTTACGTCAGTTCATCCGTATTTTTACGGCCGTTTTGTGTAATAACACACACGACTGCTTGCTAGTTTATAGTATAGAAATATCTCTGGAACAATAACAGATATTGGAAAACGACTTTCACCGGTATCAATGTACGGCTGGGCTCATGAATATACATATTTGGAAACAATCTAAAACGAAAGAAAATGTGTTTTTAACACAAACTTGTGTTTTTTAAGCGTCTCAGGACGTGCGCTAGCCGCGCGTTTCGCGTACTTCAAGCGTCAACTTCGCATCGCAATATCTCGGGATGTAATTGAAATATTGCGATGCAATCAACGCCATCGTTTATGTGATTTGTCATGCTATGGATTGCTGAAGAAAAAATATAGGGTGTCCATTTAAAAAAAACTCAAGTTTGTGTTAAAAAAACACATTTGCTTTCGTTTTAGAATGTTTCCAAATATGTACATTCATGGGCCCCAGCCCTACATTGATACCGGTGAAAGTCGTTTTCCAATAGCTGTTATTGTTCCATAGATATTTTGGGTGGACAAGATAGCTGGGACACCCTGTATATATAAACAATTGACATAGATCAGACAGTCCAATACGATGATATATGCACAGCATTTCATTTAGAACTAGGTAAAAAACCTTTTGTTATTACTTTAGACTAAGATTTATATGTAAAAATACGAAATACTGTGTAAAACTTATTACCTATATCTGTAGGTCACTTGAAAATGGCAATAATGCGCCGATACAGTCGAAAGTAACAAAATAAAAACAGATCTAAATTTAGCAGCAAATTTGTAATTTGTATTTACAGACTGTTCCGTCGGTTCTTGGCAGAATATTTGATTCATTTCGAGTGAAACACACGAGATAATTGTGCAATATTCTGCAATTTTCTTTTTTTTTCTTTTTTTTTTTTTTACTAACCGGTTTTCGGCAGTTACGCCATCGTCAGGTAAACACTACAGAGACATAGTTATGCAGCTTAGAAGTTCACAGGTCAAAGATCTTAAGTTGTTATACAGATAGTATGTATACAGAAATTTCTTAAAGAAGACTAGTGTTTTAGGTATAATTACATCACTGAACTTGTAGAACTTCGATAAAATATGTGACACAAAAAATGTTCAAATGTTTGTTAAGCTTATGGGACTTAACTACGGGGTCATCAGTCCCTAAACTTACAAACTACTTATGAACTACTTACAAACTAGGACGGCACAAATATCCACGCGAGGGGGGATTCGAACCCCCGACCGTAGTGGCTGTGCAGACCGTGACTGAAGCGCCTCAGTCCCCTCGGCCACCGCGGCCGGCTGTGACACAAAATATAAATTACAACACAAAGAAATAATTAGTAACATTTAAAATTGAACAAAATGGTCTTTTGATAAACTGCACAAATAGACCATTTTGTTCAATTTTAAATGTTACTAATTATTTCTTTGTGTTGTAATTTACATTTTGTGACACATATTTTATCAAAGTTCTACAAGTTCAATGATGTAATGATGTCTAAAACTCTAGTCTTCTTTGAGAAATTTCTGTATACATACTATCTGTACAACAACTGAAGATCTTTGACCTGTGAACTTCTAAGCTGCATAACTATATCTCTGTATTGTTTACCTGACGATGGCGTAACTGCCGAAAACCGGTTAGTAAAAAAAAAAAATTAAAAAAAATAAATGCACAATTATGACCTTTGTTTTGCTGCAGGCCACGAAGAGCAAATACTCTTGAATTGGACCAAACTGCTATGGTCAGCAGTCGCTAGACTTACAATCTACTTAGGCACACTTACACTAAACACAGTTACCATGCCCGTGGGAGGACTCGAACCTCCGGCGGGAGCAGCCATCCAATCCGTGGCTCGATGCCTTAGACCCCTTGGCTGCGCCCGGGCGACGGTTGAAATAAGAGTGTACTTACCGTTTTGGAAGTGATGCACGAGTCGTTGAGGTAGAGGTGGTGCGTCTCCCATCGACGCAGGAACTTGGAGCTGAGGATCTTGCTGATGACGGTGCGCGTGTGGTTGAGGTAGCAGACCTGCAGGTCGCCCTCGCGGACCAGCTTGAAGCGCGGCCCGGCGGCGGCGGCTGCGGTGGCGGCGGCGGCCGGCGGCGCCCCGGCCGACAGCGCGGGGCTGGACGCCACCTTCATGAGGGGCGGCGGCAGCGTCGTCTGCGCCACCGGCGACAGCGGCGGCGACGGCGACCGCGACGGAGACGGCGGCGACGAACTGCCCGACGCAGAGGCCACGCCGTCGTCGGCTTCGCCGTCCTCGTCGTCGCCGCCGCAGGCGGAGGACGAGGCGCGCGGGGGCGGCGTTTGCGCGCGCGGCGAGTCGCCGCCGCCGCCGCCCCCGCGGCTGGGCGGCCGCTCCTCCGCCTCGGTGAGCGCCGCCTGCGACTCGCGCTGGCTGCCGCCCCCGCCGCCCCCGCGCCGTTCGCCGCCCGCGTCCAGCCCGCCGCCGCGCCGGAACGTGTTGGAGAAGCAGAACATGAGCGCGACGACGCAGCGCGACACCCTGCCCAGCACGGATCGCGGCGCGACCGGCTGCGCAGTCTTGGCGCACATGCAAACGCGGAACTGCGGGCGCCCGGCGACCGCCTTAGGCCCGGCGCATGGCTCGCTGCACCTGCACTGCACGCTCTTCCTGCGGATCCACCCCAGCGTCTTCCACCTGCGCGACACGGCCGTTCTGCCTGCCACCACGCCGCGAAAAAGCTACGCCCAGTGCCTAAATCCTATAACCTCACTCACGAGTCCACCAAAACGCAGTCACTACGACCGCAACACGGCCGACGCACCGACACTACTGATGTAAAACTCCCCGGCCGACCAGTTCCGAAGCACGGCTCGCGTCGCGATGTGTATGGCTGTGAGTGGCGCACGCGCGCGGTCCCCGCAGCCCGACCGCACCGCTCGGCTTGGCGCCGACTTCTGACAACAAACACAGCCGGGCCCCCAGCAGCGGCAGCAGCGGCGCGCATGCTCTGTTCGTACTGCGCCATTCGATTGTTATACGCCGGGCTGCTGCGACGGCGCTGACATCTAGCGGTGCGCGGGCGCACTTCGTGCCGAAACTACTCTGCCGAGCGGCGAGCAGTGGCAAAGCAGAGCGTCGCGACACTTGCTGTGCAGCGTTGTGATAAGTACAATATTCGTACGTACACGAGAATTACAACGTTTGTACTAGGTACGAGGCAGAAGCAAATATCGTACGCAAATATACGAGTATTCTTGCCTCGAGTCCAACCTTTTATTAAATCATTATACACTAGTTTCCAGCCTCTGGCCGGGTCTGCTTGCGGGTCTGTCTCGTGGCAGCACGCACTTGGCTGTTCGGACCTTTAGCTGTCGGAAGTTTATGACACATGACCAGTCGATTTGTTTCAAGATGTCTTCCTATTTCATTCTCTATTCTGCCACACTGAGCGCTCCGTTTTAACTTCGTTACTGCTTATTTATTTCGTTGGTGTTTTCTAATAAGCCGGCCGCGGTGGCCGCGGGGACTGAGGCGCTCCAGTCACGGTCTGCACGGCCACTACGGTCGAGGGTTCGAATCCCCCCTCGGGCATGGATATTTGTGCCGTCCTAGTTCGTAAGTAGTTCATAAGTAGTTTGTACGTTTAGGGACTGATGACCCCGTAGTTAAGTCCCATAAGCTTAACAAACATTTGAACATTTTTTTCTATTATTTTGTTGTTGCTGTCTTTTGGTGAACATGAGTGATTCGCACAAAACGTTCCGAAAGTGTGAGGAATGCAGTTCCGAATTCAATATGCGTTAGAACCTCTACACTCACTATAATGTTCATTTATCTGAGAACATTCGTGTGTCGAAAAATGGAAAAGGAAGTGTCCATAATGTGGAATTGCATTATCAAGATGGAGTTCCTTAAAACGCCAGCAAATAAAATGTTAACTCACTATGCTCCATTCGAGTAACGTCTTACCCTGTAATTCTGTGACGTCTATTTACTTGACATGAAACTGTACTGGACAACGAAATACTGCCATTATTGTAGATAGCTTTCGAATAGTATTTGAATGAATAAAAGATGATAAATAAAGTAATGCAATTTGTCACGTATTTACTGCAGTGCATTGAGAACCAAAAAAGAAAAATTGGATGATTGTCATTCTACGGAATTTCTGTGTAAAAACGAAGTAGTCTGGTATTTGCAGTGTTTAACTTTCATGTTCGTTATGTCAAAATACTTAATACGTGCGCGTGCACACACACACACACACACACGCGCGCACACACACATACATAGCAAAATTATTTACGAACGTCTGTAATTTACGAGGATAACTACAGATTATTTATTATCTCGCCTACAATACATAAGTATTAAGATATCCCGTATACTGGTTTTCCTACATGTTGATGACGTCATGGGTCTGGATGGTGTCCCAGTCTTCAGTTATGTCCGATTGTGTATTCAGAAAATAAATTGCTATACTTCATTAAGTTCAATAACTACATGTACGAATTTACACATTTTAGGCATAATTGAAAAAAGTTCATTGATTACTTCTTAATCATTTAAGGATATTGCCTGTTTTGACCAAATGTGACAGTGCACAGATAATACCTGAAATCGTGAATGTATTGCCAGTCATCCATAGTGCAGTTATGTTGAACAGTGACAGCTATTTTGAGTTGGCGAAGCCAACATATGTGCATTCGAAATAAGTCGTGGTGGTAAGCTTATCTGCAGTGTAGAGCATTGTCAACGTTTTCGCCACATTTATTTTGAAATGTTAATCACATTTCATTATAAGAATTAAAAGTTCCAGATAATCATAGGGAAAAAGAAAACAAACTCGTTTCCGTTGAGTATTTTGGGCATCCTCTGCACGTGTAATATAAACTAAGAAAATTGCAATGACCGCTTATTACTTAACTTTTACCCCGTTTTGTTTATTGTAGATGAACGACTACAATAGGAGATGGGAATTACACTGAATTCTTAAACTGAAATCTTCACTAGTTTCAACAACAAATTACGTTAGGAGCAGGGCTGCAGCCAAATATTCTAACCACCTTGACTGCAACCTTGTGTTTACATATGGGGGAGTCACGTGACGTAAATTTCCGGCAGTTAAACGTTCGACCAGCCAAGTGCGTACTGCTTGCAACTTAGGCCTCTCCGTCGCTTCCTATCAGAGGCAGTTCGTTCTACGGCACAACGGAGCAATGAACCTCTCCCCCCATAAGACTTTACAGTATATAAAGAAGTTAAACTACAAATAACCTACTTTCCCGCTTTCTTGACGGATAATTATTTAGTAACGAACGTGAATCAGTCATGCTCGAAACTGGCGGTCAGCTATTCCTATGCGGCCTATGCGGCCTTGGCGCAACATCAAATTCTTCACACCGACAACGAAATTCCAGCCACCCATCCACTGAGATCCTCCGTCGTGTATGCACTAAAGCATCCACACTTCTCCCTCCCCCCTCCCCCGTTGTCGCACTTCGACAGCGTGTAGTTCGTCTTCCTCCTCAATTCTTCAGCCAGCAACAACGGCGGGGGGGGGGGGGGGGGGTAATGAGGCATAAGTCCCCCCCCCCCCCCCACACCTCCCAAAGATGGTTATTGTTTTTATTTTTGTAAACTTGTCGACTGATCGGCACTGGAAATTTGAAATATTACACATGTAATAAATCACAAGTAGCGTAACTATAATTAGCCAAGCATAACTGAACGTGACAATTAATCGCTTAATCGCTTAGAACGTGTGCTGCTGTTACTGTGAGCGGTTTTAATGCCGCCGCAACCAGCTTTGATGCTGCCGCTATTGTGTTTGCTATGCTAAAGTTACGAGCCGCTTGTTCATATGCGGCAACCCGCTGGAGTGGAATCTTATGAACAACAATAGTGTTATTTTAGTTCTATTTTTACGCATAGAGTCTCATGTTAATTAAACTGTAAAGACCTTTCTCTTTAAAAACTTATGTACGTAGTATTTTTGTTCCACAATATTATTTATTTGCTTGTTATTAGCAGCTTTCGGCTTCTTAGTTATCGTCAGATAACTTTATACTAAACAGATAGTCCACACGTAACATTGAGGTTACATACACAGAGATGTTTAGTATGAAGTTATCTGACGATGGCCTAAGAAGCCGAAAGCTGCTAATAACAAGCAAACAGATAATATTGTGGAACAAAAATACTACGTATTTAAGTTTTCAATATGTGTTTATTCCTCCAAGCACCGACGGAATATTCCATAAACCTTTCTCTTTGGCTAGCAACAAAGGAGACGATTATTTTACGACCTAATTATATATACGTCATTTCCACCACGTTGCTCCTCTTCCACTTTCAAATAAATGCGAGTCTACTCATTTTATTTCTTATGCAATTGTTTTCGTAGTATAATTGGTTAAATTATAAAAACTGTAAAAATAAGTCATAGATTAATAAATTGAATAGGTTTTTTTTTAATCCCCCCCTCCCCGTAGAATCAAATCCTGGCTGCGCCACTGCAAGACACAAATAGCAGAATCCAAAACTAATCCATATCTGCACGCTTCAGCAGTATTATAATGTGTCTTGTTATTGATCCAACCTAGCAGTTAAGTTTCATTGAACTTCAGTAATAAGTAGAATTTAGTTAGCAACGAAAGACAAGAGTATTCTGTTATTTGTTGCTGTGAAGTTACCATAACTGTGGCCAGCTTTCACAGCGCGTCGGCACGATCGTTTGATATGCAGTTGTAAGTTTGAAGACGTGAGTTTTTAGTTTTGTACTGTCTTAATTGTGAAGTTAATATGGGTGATAATGCAGTGCAGAGGACTAAGGCAGAGTAATTTCTCTTCCGTTTCACTTGAAGAGAAATTTCACATAAGGACCTAGGGAGAACCGTGCGGGAATAAGCGAGCTGTCTGTAGCGTCACTTTGCGGATCGCGAGGCTTCCCGCGTCGGAGGTTCGAATCCTCCCTCGGGCATAGTTGTTTGTGTTGCCTTTAGTGTAAGTTAGTTCATAAGTAGTTTGTAAGTTTAGGGACTGATGACCCGCAGTTAAGTCCCATAAGCTTCACAAACATTTGAACCGAGGGAGACCGACAACAGGTATCAAGTTACTTTAAAAAAATGATAATAAATGCAAAGAAACTATAAGAATTTTCAAACCAGACATTTATGGGAAAGTAGACTGGATATTTGCTTGTGAAATGAGGGGCTCAGGAGTAAAACATGGTGATATTTTGGTCACACATTACTTAACGCCAAATACGATGTAGTATCTTGCATGTAGAGATAAATAAATGAGTTAGTTTCAAAAATCTTCGCAGGTGGAAGCAGAATACAGCTTGTTTTTTTCCTGGTAATTAGTCTCATCTGCATATAGAACAAGATGTATGTGAGGAAATGGCATACCACTAGAATATCAGTTACCATGTTTTGTGCCCGAGCCCCTCAAATTACAAACAAGTTGTTTTCAATGTCTCTTGTTCGCCAAAGAAAATCCTCGGTGCGAAACATCTCGGACGCTGAAACGCGTTGACGGTATAAGATATTTAACGCAAAAGATAAAGGAACACGGGCGTTCTGCATCACATATAACTGCGAAGCTAGAGAACATAGTCCAGTCAAATAAGCCGAAAAAAGGCGTCAACCTCGGAATGAGAGGTAACAAGCTGAATATTTGCATAAACCTTTGTTTTGGCATTCTAAATGATGTGTCAAAAGTCTCATAAAATCTCGTGTCCGCGTCTTAAGATATTAAAGGTCAAAGGTCACGAAAATCAGTTTTTCGCATATATCTCGCTTCCTATGCGTTAAATGGTACTTGCATCTCGGATGAAAGTTGTGGAGCATGAAATCTCTACAATTTTTGTTTTAAACATTTTTTGTGCAATTCATCGTTTTTTAGATAGAGCGCAGAGAGCGCACAGGTCACAGCGCTCAGACATGTAAGACGTAATGCAAGTCAACCGCGAATCCCAGTCAATGGTAGGTTGTTTAAAGTTAATAAATCATTGCAACAATTACAATAACAAACCTTCATTCTTTATGAATTATGTTCAATATTTCATAATATAATTCATAAATCAAAAAGACTTGTTTAATAATATTTACTTATTTCATGAAATTATGAAGTTATGAAGCCAAATACTTCAAGTATATTTTAATTATATTCTAATATATCTTAATTGTGTTTCATGTAGAAAAGAATAAAATTAACTATAATCAAGACTTAATTATATTTGAAGCTAAAATATATTAAATAAAAAAAACGAGGAAGAACTGTTTATGTAAATCTTTATTTAGTAGTCATGTATGGTTCATTTATTACAATTAGAAGTTCAAACGTGAGGAGGATTTTTATTCACTTTAATTATTAATCATACATAGGTCTCACTTTTCATCTTCTTGATCATCATCGTCGTCTTCATCCGGTCGCTCGAAAACGTCCATTTCATTATCATCATCCTCGTAATCGACGACTGTCGTCTCTAAACCTTCCAAGATTTCGGGGTCATATGCACTTTCTTCATCGAGATCGTTCTGGTGTGATGACGCATTGAGGCAAGCTTGCCCAGTACGCTACCCTGTTCTGTGCAAGTCTCTTCATCTGAGAATACGTTCGGCAACCTACATCCTTTTGAATCTGCTTACTATATTCGTCCCTCGGTCTCCCTATACGATTTTTACCCCACACAACTCCTTCTAATGCTAAGTTGACAATTCCCTGATGTCTCAGAATGTGAAACTCCCTGGCAGATTAAAATTGTGTGCCGGAACCGGGACTGGAACCTGGGACCTTTGCCTTTGTCTTTCAGAATGTGTCCAACCAATCTATCCCTTCTCTTAGTCAGGATATGCCAGAAACTCCTTTTACAGATACGTAATTATAACAAATCATAGAACAGACAATTCGTTTTGACGAGTCTTCAATGCGCCGTGTTCTTGAAACGACAAATTTTCGTAGGACAAAAATTCTTTAACCACATATAAGACGTTACCAGGTATTTTATTACAACAGACAGTATCCAAAATGACCAGTTTTCGAGAGAGCCTTAATTTACTTATACTTGGACTTACTTTGAAGTGCACAGATTTTGTAATTAATATACACAAACGTCGTAAAATCGGCGAAAAATAGATGTTATTCCTGGAGAGCTGCATCAAACCAGTCTGCGGACTGAAGACAACGACAACAATCTGTAAAACACATATCTACGAGTAGTATAGTCACTACTTGTAAGATGTATTTTTGAATATATGACTGGCGT
Organism: Locusta migratoria; assembly: GCA_026315105.1. NCBI lineage: Eukaryota > Metazoa > Arthropoda > Insecta > Orthoptera > Acrididae > Locusta > Locusta migratoria. The sequence goes on along the minus strand of CM048748.1, from coordinate 335,052,545 downwards.
AGCGCAGTCAGTTGAGTTGTGGAAATAATGGTGCTAGGTGACGGTGGTTCAACTCTTTACGTGATATATCTCTTTACGTGAGCAAATAATTTTTTCTCATATTCGAGTTTTCTGACACGCTTAAAGACTTTCTTATTAATTTGATAGAAGTGTTCTGCATAATATTCTATGCCATATAAATATAAGTGCGCATCCTCAGAGAAGTGAGTTTCTTCGATTGGTTTTATGAACAGGACAGTTCGCACCTTACTTAGAGTAAAATATGCACTTCATTGTTTCACGTCTTGTATTTTTCACATTCTAAAGATTCTGCTACAGAATAGTAACCGTGATCGAGGAAAACTGAACTTGAAGTTTTACTAAAAAGCGAGACTGATGCAATAATGTTTGTGTTATGTGAAAGTCTATTCTAATTTTATATGGCACAGTTGGCCGTGAAACTTTTATAAGTCGCTGCCCTTATTGACTTATGCAACTTTCCTAACAGCCTTATGTTTATGTGCATTTCGTTGTTATAATATACCTATTGTGTCGTTACATGGTAATAAGAAGAAGCTAGGGACGTTAAAATGTTTAAATTTTTTCTCTCGATTTTTGCAAAATAAGCCTTTATGTTTTCATAAATCTTAATACATCTCAGATTGAATTCTTAATTCACAGATATCAAGAACATAAACATAAATTACTTGCATGATGTATATTAAGTAACTTTGACATGTTACATTCATATCTCTTGAAATAATTGAATTAGAGTTAGTTGTCTTTTGGTGTTTTAACAAGACGCTTAATTTGTATCACGTCTGTATAAAACTATCTTGAATTGCAGCAAATACAGATATTTAAAACTTTAATCTGTGTAAGAATTTTTATTCATGGAAATGTTATGCAATATCGGCCTTAAAATCCCCGATCGCCGTGCCCTGAGAGATATACTTCCATAAGGCGAGTGAAATACATGTTAAAAGTGACTAAAATATCAGTCTGACCTACAGACTCATCTCAATAATAATATTAATTTTATTTAACTGTTCATTTTACTATATTTCATTGATAACGAACTTTCATTCAACCATATTTAAAAATATTTATTTATCATTTATTCTTAACAATAATAGTAATAGTATATTATGTAGGCAGATGTCACAGACAGAACAAACTGACTAGCATAAGGACAAGAGCGGAAATGTGCGTTTTAATGCAGATAAAGCAGGAATTTCGCTCCTGTCGCTGGAGCGCGCTGCGATCGCGTGTAGCATAAAGCCCTTAATATAGACCTAAATATAGAAAATAGCGACAACCCTTTATGTATGGATTTCCGACAGTCCCGTCGTGCCATTGGTCACGTGCATGTCACGTGGTGCTAGGCAGTAATTCCTGCGCCATCTTGGACAGAAATGTAATATTGCAGAAATGTACTAATTTTATCACCTGATGCGGCTGGAAGCTCGAGATTTTATTTACTAACTTAAACTTTATTTTTCTACATTGAAATTCTGTGTTATAAACGTTCGTTTCATATTAACTAAGGATAATAAAATTGTGTGTGATATGGAATTCAAGCCCACACAAGGCAGCTGCGTATTTAAATTACTGTGGCGCATTGAGCGACATCGTTCGTATTTGCGTGTCTGAGGAAAATTCTAGTTAACTTACCCTATCTGATGTTTAATATATCTATATGCCGTCCTTTTTCATAATAAACAAATATCTGTGGAATTCTATAGTTTCATTTAATAACTTTGTTACAAAGCCATGGCTACATTACGAAGTGGAACTGTGTAAGTAGGTCGTAGTCTAATCGTTGTTATAGCGTAATTGGCAGCATTCTTTCTCCTTGATTACAAGGAATGCTGTGCGTGTGTTTGATAGTCGTTGACTGATTCAGTTCTCTCTTTCTTTTCCTGTTTGTCAGATACGGAACAGCGTAAACAAATAACACATCATGAACAATGGAAATTTTCATTTAATCAGTATTTTTGCTAACACAACTTACAAAATTTGTGTTTGAGAGACAGCCATTACTCCTACCGGTACGGTAATATGTCCTTTGTCACTCTTATTAGTCTTCCAAGAATAAAGCCTCACTATAATGCCCTTAGCTGTATCTCAACTCCAAATTGTGTATACAAACAATTCAACATCCTACAAGGAGAAAACAATACGGAATGTCATAGGGTGTGTTTGAATACATTTGCTTTTGAATCAACTATCCTGAGCAAGCCTCTTCATCTCCTCATTAGAAAATGTTCAAATGTCTGTAAATCTATCGGACCAAACTGCGTGGTCATCATTCCGTAGCTTACTTAACCCTAGGTAAACTAACCTACGGATAAACACACACACCCATGCCCTAGGGAGGAGGACTCGAACCTCCACGGCGAGCAACCGCGCGCTCCGCAGCTAGTTGCTTTAGACCGCTCGGCTACTCCACCGCGGCTCCTCATAAGACCTGCAACCCACATCCACTTGAATCTGCTTACTATACGCGTCTCTTGGTCTCCCTCTGCGATTTTTACCCCACACACTTCCCTCCAATGCTAAATTTATGATTCCTCGATGTCTAAGAATGAGTCCTACGAAGCGATCCCTTATTTTAGTCACGGTGTGCCAAAAATTCCTTTTCTCACCAATTCTGTTCAGTACCTCCTCATTAGTACGCGATCTACCCACCTAATCTTCATCAATCTTCTGTAGCACCACATTTCAAAAGCCTCTATTCTCTTCCTGTCCTCACTGTTTATCGTCCATGTTTCACTCTCGTACAAGGCAACACTCCACACAAATGCTTTCAGAGAAGACTTCCTTACACTTTAATTAATATTCGATGTTAACAAATTTCTCTTTTTCACAAATGCTTTTCTTCCCATTGCCATTCTGCATTTTACATCCTCTGTACTGCGACCGTCATGTGTTATTTTACTCCAACTATTATTTACTATTATATCAAAAGACATGATTTCACTTTCTGCTATTGAGCTAATGGTTCATATCAAATAGATACTTCCCATGCAATACTAAGTATGTTGAGTACATAGTTTCGAAGTAGCGTAAGTGGCAGGGCCGACAAAAAATTATTACGATACAGGAGGAAGAGTACGAGCATGAGAAACGCAAAATAAAAATTATTCTTTAATTATTTTGTTAGTAATATATAACGTAAAAGTTAACATAATCGCAATCTGTACCTTTCATTCCAATCTCTTGTTGACACATTTTTCATAAAGCTAGTGTTTCGTAAACGTTATCGCAATGCACTTTTTTTTTTCAACTTAAGAACATATGCTTTTGTTTAAACAAAATCATAACATTTAAGGAAGCTGTTAAATATTCATCAGAACAGAAATTTATTATGATTTCATTCCTGCTAACAAGAAGGTGAAACTTGCTCTTGCAGAGCAAAGAGGTTAGAATACAGGGAGACGCCCTTAAGCTGAATAAGTGAAGCTGCCTCCGCCATATTGCTAAGTTTGGGAGAAGTGTTCGTATTGTAGAGCTAATGTTATTTGTCACTAAAAACAGAAATAAACCGTTCGACGGTTTTGCCTTAATGTACAACGTGTTAAACTAGTGCAAATTAGCCATTAAAATTTAAGCTTTCAAATATAATATGCTGAGTATTTATTACTATTTATTCAAGAAAGTGTATTGTTTCAAAGTACACACTTCGCAGTGACTGTCAGTCCAGTGCATTAACAGTAAGAGGGTCGACTTAACATATAGTTTTAACGGAGAAATAGCAATCCAGTACTGACCAAGATGGCGGACAGGCTTTAACTGACGTATGTGCTCTGCATAGATAATGCCACCTCCCTTTATTCTAACCTCCTTGTTGCAGACGGATTACAAATTCCGCCATGTTGAATGCTTATTTCTGTATAGGCTATCTAGCATTCATTGGTGCATTACAGTGCCTCAGTGTATATTTTTACTATTACGATATAATGTGCACTTTCACTTCCGTCGTAAATGACTATAAACTGGTTTTAGTGCAGCGGCCCTGTGCTACGCCAGCCGCATGGCCCGACAGTGGCAGCCACCGCTGAGTGGTCGCTACTTTCTCTATACAGGGCCTTCGGTCTCGCCTGACCACCTACCAAATTAATACAGCCAACAATAACGGTTCACTTTGTTCTGTATCACTTTTCTCGCGCAGTTCAAATTTTTACCCTCGTAATACCAACGCTCGTGGTGGGGTGGAGGGAGGTTACACTCACCTTCTGAAAATACTGTAATCTAGAAATGTACGTTAAAAAAATACTAAGCAAATGTCTATGCATATTAATGACTGTATAAATGTCTTCAATATTTTAAACTAAACCCAGAAATTTAAGTTTTGGACTAAATGTGATTTACCTATGGAACGTCATTTTCAATACTTTTAGGTTAAGGATTGCATTTTCACATCAATATCATAATAGTTAAGGTGCTCCTTTCTCGGTAATACTTATAATAGTAGTTAGTTTATGTTTTTAGATTGTATACTGTAAGGTAAGCCTTTCATTATAACGAGGAATGAGCTTCATTTTGAACATATTATTCATTTGAACCTGTTTATAGTGAATATGTAGTAACTAACTTCTTACGTGACTTAATTAATTATCGTGGTGCACAATGTATGTAGGCAACTTAACTGTAAACATTTTCTGTCATTTATTTATTATCTGTATTGTAATTGTTTATGTATATATTATTTTATTTTATTTGTACTTTGTATATTTTCTAGATGACTGTGATTACTTGTTATGTTTAATTTGTTAGTGTAAAATACTTCTCTGTAAACGAGATCAAATATCGATCTGAATAGTAATCGACCTGGATCCTTAGATCAGAGAGCAGGCAAGCAGCAGTATCTGCCGCCCCGTGACGTGGACCAGACGTTCGTACGCGGTCCGCGGAGTGCTCAAACAATATAAGTAATAAAGTTGAACAAAGTAAAAAATATGATTTGTTATAAGTGCAACGATATGAAAGTTTATGTGAGAGCAGTGAACATAAGTGAAGCAAAAATTGATCTTATTGAAAGATTTATTCGTTCGTTCTGCTGAGGCAGGCCGGCCGCGGTGGCCGAGGAGACTGAGGCGCTCCAGTCACGGTCTGCACGGTCACTACGGTCGGGGGTTCAAATCCCCCCTCGGGCATGGATATTTGTGCCGTCCTTAGTAGTAGTTAGTTCATAAGTAGTTTGTAAGTTTAGGGACTGATGACCCCGTAGTTAAGTCCCATAAGCTATACAAACATTTGAACATTTGCTGAGGCAGAAATTCGTTACGTGTTCGGTAACCGTCCCAGACGTCCGAAACGCGGTAGCGTCACCGCGGACGCTAACGGTCGCGATTAATTACGCGTGTCGCGAAGCATCACGGCGAACTGCTAGCGAGCTGCCAAAGGAGGAGCCACCATCAAAATGATTTCTGTATGAATTTGTGTATCATTTGTATGACTGCAGAGTACCACGTCGCTGGACTGATAAATAAGATAAGTTAGATGCTATGGATTGTAATTCACTGTGAATGCATGTTTAAGTGTTGTTTAAATACATGAACATTAGACAGTACTTTTGCTATCTTATTTGAACAGCTAATTAAACCCATATGATTAGTATGACAATCCTCAGTAATGCTTGAATAATATTACTACACAATTTTACAATCAAGTGAGTGTCATTAATTATCAAAGACTGTGATTATCTCTCAGTTGAGACAATTTTGTTAAAATTGATGGTAGAAGATAACAGACAGTTGAAATAATGAATAATTTTTCTATTTCGTGTTGCTCTGAGTTCAACAATAATAGCCACCGCCACATCTATCCTATAAAGAACCAAACTCGTACAATTGCCGTACGCATAGCATTAATTAAGACTGATTTACTTACATTTCTTATTTGCTTGACTGAATTAATTTTATCAGATACTGACTTTAGTGGTTGGACTGTACCCACTTGCCAATCACTTGATGTTCAAAATCCTACTATTCATAATTTTCTAAATTGTCATTACCATTAGCGTACTAACTGAGTCGTACGCATTGCACAGACGGAGTAAGTTAATTTCTGCTATCTGTGTGTGCACAGTCTCTGTAGGAGATTTTGTAAGGAAAGGAAAGGTGAGTGATCTTTTGAAAAGTTTGTCAGATAGGGCCATAGTATTTGTTAATTACACTAATTGTCTTGCTAAATATTTTCAAAATTTAACTACACCACTTGCATGAATCACGAGTTCAACATAACCAACCACGAAATTAAGGTCAGGTTTGTTATGTTGCTCAAACATCACAACAACAGCCACCACAGTTAATAACACATATAACAATTTTTTTTACCTCCACTCAAATTTTTCTTCAATAGAATAAACACCTTTCACCCAATATATTACCAATAAATATTTTCTTTCCTTACAATACCAAAATATATTTTAGTAAGTTTTAAAAAAATATTGTTACAATAATTTAACAATGATTATGATTTTTTTAATATTTTGTAGGGTGGTCAATTATTTGTTCATTTATTTTCTCTCTTTCTGGTGCCTTTATGTGTGCTGTGTGTAGTGGTAGTAATTTGCTAGTCCTTTTGTTTTTTAATTTATTCTTGTATGTCATAAGGGTGTGATTCAGAATGTATTGTTTGGTGAATCTGCAGTATGTGTCTTGGAAGACAATTTTCTCATTGTTTTTGAGAACAGTATTCGTTAGTTGTTAGGCGCTGTCCCTGCCTGCGGAAGGCAGAGCTGGGCTGGCTTGTCGAGGGAGGCTGGTCGCTGGCGACATGTCTATGGGGGTGCAGTTTCCGAGGCGGGACGTTTGTCAGTAGGCTCACTACCTGAGGTGACTCCACTCTTTGGAAAACAGTTGATAATGTATCGCTTCCCTTGTAGATAGCAGGCAGTGTGGCCCACATTCCCTTGGAGGTTCCTATCATCACGGAGCCTCTTACTGTACGCCTTTGGGCCACGTTTTTTGACGGCGATATTGCCGCGAGAGACCACGTCCACCAACTGCCGGCGTGGCACAGGGAATAGTGTCACCGACTGCAGCTACATCCGAGGTCTTGCGGTAAAGAGCCTGATTTACGTGCTAGTCTTTGCGATCGAAACTGACTGTTGACAAAAATTTTGCCGGGCGCCGTGGCTCAGCGCGCCCGGTCAGAGGGCTCAACGCCTTCTGTAATAAAAAAAGCTGAGCCAACAACACACCGAACAAGAACAAACAAAAACGATCAGCGTCCGCAACGAAGAGAACTACTGACAGAACAAAAAAAAAAAAAAAAAAAAAAAAAAAAAAAAAAAAAAAAAAAAAAAAAAAAAAAAAAAAAAAGAGAGAGAGAGAGAGAGAGAAAACTGCGGTACTGAAGGTCGCCGGTTCAATTCCGCCCACCGGAGAGGGATCAATGCCGCGAGAGACCACGTCCACCGATTGCCGGCGTGGCGCAGGGGATAGCGTCACCGACTGCGGTGCTGAAGGTCGCCGGTTCAGTTCCGCCCACCGGCAAAAATTTATTTCGTTGTAATTAACAATTCCAGAATGTTCTACATCTTTCTTATGATCACTTGTAAATTCTACGTGTTTCTCATGTTAACTGTTCTTCTAATTACTGGTACATTCTGTCTGTGTATAAATAGTAGAGCACTCTGCCCAAGGGGCAGTCAGTGCTGCGTGTGTGTTGAGTTCGTAATAAACGTGCTTTCAGTGTAAGTGCTGTGTTCAGTTGCCTTCGAAGTCAAGCCTGCTTCAACGCGACATTGTTTGGCGGAGGTTCCGGGTATCCTGTGCAACAGCTACATCACCGTGGCTCCGATTAGGCAACGTAAAAGCCGTCGCTTACACGGACTAGAACCGGAATTCAAGGGATATAACGAGTATATCCTTCCGAAAGTCCGTATTATCAGAAAAACGATAGACACGAGACCAGCGGTAAGCCAGCTACACATCAGACACCAACTTCCCCGGCAACTATGACGCCCCGCAGAAGAACAGATGTCTGGAGGACAGAAGACAACACACCACTGTGTTTCCACTGTGGGCGCCCTGGACATGTCGTCCGCTACTGCAGAGAGAGAAGACGAGTGTTCGACGATTATTTTGCCATCAGAGCAGTTCTATCCCAGGCAATCACCTGCTGATGAGTTCAGTCGACCTATGGGAAGAAGCCCATCGCCATACCCTAGACGAGGTCCCTCCCCGACGCGCTGCAGCCGTTCACTATCGCAATACAGAGGTACCAGCCGCTCCCCTAGCCGCCGCGCCCAGAAAAACTAACGAGGCGACCATCTACGGAGGTGAGGCCGCCACAGATGAAAATCATCCATGAACGACAGTCGCTAAGATGTCGGGAAATCTCATCGACATCATAAGCGACGGCCAACCTGTCCGGGCACTTATTGATTCAGGAGCGTCTTTCTCTGTATTGTCGGATAATTACCGCCGCACGCTAAAAAAGACAATGTTCTGTGATACGGGGGCCACTGTGCTGAAGGTCGCGGATGGAAAGTACGTCCAGCCCGCAGGAACTTGTGTCGCAAGAATAACCATCAACAACAGGACCCAGCCGTTTGAATTTGTCGTGTTAACAGAATGTAGTCACAATGCCATCCTTGGATGGGACTTCCTTCAGGCATCCCAAGCTGTCATTGACTGTGGAAGATGTGAGCTGCAAATTGAAGAAGTTGTTCCGACGGATACACGTAATACAAAATTTTCTGGGAAGTTATTTGCCGTTGACAATGTGACGATCCCGCCGTTGACGATGAGAAGAGTTGCAGTCACAAACACAGATGGGCGATTAAACTGTGAAGTTCTTGTTGATAGTAAAAAGTTTATCAGGCTCGCCAAAGAAATTTACATACCAGCGGATAACATAAGCATTACCGGAGGTCTAGGAGAGATTTGGATCACTAATTGTCACGAGCAATCGCAACTTATCGCTAAGGGAATGTGTATCGGGACAGCTGAACCAATCCAGGACGGTGAGCGCAACGTCATCAACGAAGACCCATGCTAATGTTGCTGATGAAGCCATGACAGGAACGTCTGTCGTCGATAATCGTGGAGAAGGGAAGGATTCTCTTGAACTGCCATACAGAGGACCCATGACAAGGTCAAGATCCAGGACATTGCAGCTGGCTCCACAGGGAACATAACAGCGGGTCGCTGTTTTTCCAGGAGAGGGAGCAATGCCGCGAGAGACCACGTCCACCGATTGCCGGCGCGGCGCAGGGGATAGCGTCACCGACTGCGGTGCTGAAGGTCGCCGGTTCAGTTCCGCCTACCGGCAAAAATTTATTTAGTTGTAATTAACAATTCCAGAATGTTCTACATCTTTCTTATGTTCACTTGTAAATTCTACTTGTTTCTTGTGTTACCTGTTCTTCTAATTTCTGGTACATTCTGTCTGTATATAAACAGCAGAACACTCTGCCCGAGAGGCAGTTAGTGCTGCGTGTATGTTAAGTTCGTAATAAACCAGCTTTCAGTATAAGTGCTGGGTTCAGTTGCCTTCGAAGCCAAGCCTGCTTCCAGTTCAACGCGACAATATACTGCCTGGCGTCCTGTGGAATTTCGGCGTGAAATGGAGTTTTCTCTTGTCTGGTGTTTCGTGTCCCCTTTTCACTTTGCTCTTTTATCTGTGGCTACTTGGGCTACGAGATTGCTGGATAAGACTTTAAATTCCTTTTAGAATAAAAGGCTGGGAAGCGTTGGACGTGAGAAATTTTCGAATGGACGGTTGACTCGGGTGGCGTCCTCTGGAGGCGATCCAATTGGCTCCGTCTTTGTAGGCGACAGGTCTAGCTATCGGTCATAGCTGCCTGTCCATCTCACTGGCCTGAGGGATAGAGCTCTCCAGTGATTGGTATATCGAGTTTTGGGGGGGGGGGGGGCGGTGAGGTCCAATTTTTCTCGTGGGCGGATGAAAAGTCATGGGTCTTCTCGTGTAGGCTCCGTCTAGTTCAGACATCTTCTTTCAGATAGGACCTGAAGAATTTTATTCGCTCTTCTGGGCTGAGTCCTGAGCGTTTGTTGGACTTTAGTTTTCTGAGGTTTCCGCCTGCAGCGGATGACGGACTCTAAAAAATTTCACGTGTCGATCCGTACAGGAACTCAGTTGCAGTTGTTCGCTTTGCGAAACTGCAGTGTTTTTATATTCTTATTTGGTCGTACTTATGTGCCGTACTTATGTGCTAGTGGTTTATGCAGTTCCATTCTGGAGACACTTGTGCTCAATACTCGCGTTTTGCGTTTGAGTTTGTGAGTGTATGTTCTAGCCAACACTGGTAGCATTTACCTGACAACTGCTATCTACCGTGATAGTGGGGCTGTTGTAGTTAAATGTCGATATTGCTTCACAAATCTTAGTGAGATTCCAGGGTCAAAGAATTTATTCTCTTTCAGCTCCACTCCTTCAACATCGTCCAGTCGTCAGCGAGATCCAGCGTCGACAGATCAAACCAACTCAAGGTTATTGGTAAAGTGATGCTCGCCATTTGCTAGGGTTATTTTATATAGTTGTAGTAATCACGCATCAGTGTGTATGTGCGTGCGTATGATCGATGTTTGACTTGTCTTTCCTAAAACTAATTTCTTTGCGCCTCTGTTTGCCTTTCTAGTGTTTCACAATTGGATAACACCACACGTATAGCCAGATATTTCACTGTATTGATTAATTTAGTGCTAAAAAACTTTACATGTAAAAGTTACGGCTCCATTTGTTTCATTTCTATTAGACTTCATATATTGATTAGTAAACTTATTTGTTAAAAATCAGACAATTTGCTGGTCACACATGTATTTCGCGGTGTTAATCGATTTTACTGTATTTGATGTCCTTTTTATAAATATTTGTTTTCATTTGTAACCCATTGCTTGACTACACTTTTAACTGTGATTTCATTTTACAAAATCTTTTATATTATTTGTTAACTATCCCCCGAATTTCTGCGTCCTTTTATTAATAAATCTATTTCTTTAAGTCATAAATTTACTTTTCTTTATAAATTCCTAACTCACTATTTTGGAGTGGTAATTAGATAGGTAGGTAGAGGACTGTGTTTATTATTTGGTGTATTCTGATCAATTACCTCGCCACTGTGCTTTTAGATTTATGGTGTTGGATCTTTTACCATGTTTTTAATTAAAAAATATGGTGACGACCCTTGATATTAACATTTATGAGGATTATATTTAAAATTAATTTACAGATCTGCGATTTTGCACTTTTGCATACCAGTGGACCGTCTCTGACGAGTAAAAATATATCCACTCGGTGAGGTTGTCATACCTCCTTTCATTTTTGACGCGATGTCATACAATTTTTTCGAATTCCTACAAGCTGCACATTAAGTGCAACTCACCCATCAATTTGCACGACAATGCGCGGGTGCAAACAGCGCAAGCTGTGGCTGCTCTGTTCGGTCGATGCGACGGGGAACTACTGTACCACCCACCATACTCCCCGGACCTAAGTCCTCGTGACTTTGATGTGATTCCGAAGATGAAGGAACCAATTCGTGGTATTCGCTTCAGAACTTTTCCAGAGATTCTACATGCAGTAGACCGCTCAATTCGCACCATAAACAGAACAGGTTGCTACGGCTTCCACATCGCTGGCAACGAGTTCTACACAACGCGTTGATTACTTTGAAGGACAGTAACAGGTGCAAATATGTAACGCTTTGGTATCGATTGTGAATAAATAGTTGCCACTATTGAAGTTCCAACCCTTGTACAACCAATAAAACTTAACTGGCACCATAACGTTCTCCCTTCCTGCTTATATGAGGCTGGTTCTTGTAATTTCAACTTCAGGGTAGCCTTTTTCTTGAATTTTCAAATGAAAATCTACTCATTGCCTTATTGAGGAGGAGGAGCAAGTGGTACGGATATGTGATTGTAAACCACTGCACCTCGCCTTGGAACTTTTATATTTTACTGTTGTTGGAATTTTGAGGGGACTAAACTACTAGGTCTTCAGCCCCTTGATTTTACTGAACAGGAATTCAACGTATTGCCAAATTTATATTTTCACAGTCAACAGGCAAACTAATTGATTGGCTGCCAATTGTTTCGCTTCAGTTTTTCTGGAAATATTGCAACTAGTTTCTCCCTGTAACAATTTATGCTAAGTTCAGAGTAAATATGGTTCTGTTTGATGGCGATAGAAATCATAAATTACCTTAGCATATTTCGGTGAGCCACTGTTCCTTACACGGTCCGTTTTTCAAACATTTCGCAGAAGTAGAAGTATTTGTAATTCGAATACAGCCAAACGTTTTGGAATCTAAGAGTAAACAATTCTGATATATGATATAGTCTTCACCTTTTTTTAAAAATTGAAGCTGAACACAAAATCTTGGTTCATCTGTGGGATCCAACACGGCGTTCCGTATTGCCCTCCTGAACCCATCGATTCCATATTCTGCTAACAGTCATTGGATCGCGACCAACGCGAGCAGCAATGTCGCGATACGATAAACCGCAGTCGCGATAGGCTACAATCCGACCTTTATCAAAGTCGGAAATGTGATGGTACGCATTTCTCTCCTTACATGAGGCATCACAACAACGTTTCACCAGGCAACGCCGGTCAACTTCTGTTTGTGTATGAGAAGTCGGTTGGAAACTTTCCTCGTGTCAGCATGTTGTAGGTGTCGCTACCGGTGCCAACCTTGTATGAATCCTCTGAAAAGCTAATCATTTGAGTAACACAGCATCATCTACCTGTCGGTTAAATTTCGCGTCTGTAGCATGTCATCTTCGTGGTTTAGCAATTTTAATGGCCAGGTGTGTATTATTGTACTTGCAATATGGAAATGTGAGAAAATTATATATATTTTCATTGTACCACAGTCGCGACACTCACTGCCATGAAATTTTGCCCTCTGCTACCGGCTGTAACTACAAGGAGAGACGTCATTCAGCGCTCTAGTTCATATCAAAAACGGTCTCAGATCAAACATTCATCTAAAACGTAAGGCTAGGAATGTACTACTGAAAGTGTTACATGCAAACATGATTGGATTAGTGCTCGTTCTATACAGGGTGAATCAGGGTGCAAATATTGCCGAAACGTAAAGTGCGATTTTCACAGATTGGTTTGGTAGTCAAGGATTCGTATTGTTAGCCAATAAACAGATTGTAATAATACCTAGAAAGTTTATTTTTATACAAACATACAGTTTTTTTAAATGGAACAATGGTTGTTCCTGTCATGCACTGGAATTTTTGACACCAGCTGTGTACAAAGAATTTTGAATGACATTTGTATCACATTTAGTTTGGCAGCTACAACTATTCAAAGTTTTGGGGGTGGAGGCTAGTGGTCATGAGACAGTGGGCCATGCCCCGGGGGCTAGCCACTCGGCTATCGCTATCATCTACCTAGTAGGAGTTTCCATTTAAATTTCTCTTTAAATCGTTGTTCGCTACCTATCAGACTTTTGATGCTTGACCAAAGACTTTTTGTGACAGTGTAATTCACCCCTTACTGGGCCTTGAATAGTGAATATCATCTTTCCCCTAGGATTTAATGGTGCACGTTACTATTACTTTCATTGGGGTGGATTATTAAAAACAAATTTTATAAGCGAATATACGTATTGTGAGGCTGCTGTGAAGTTTCCTAGTTTCTTAAAGAAATGTCTGTAGGGTGTTCTGCAGCAATTATTCTGATTACACGCATTTGCATAATGAATATTTTTTTACTCAGAGATTAATTACCTCGAAATTTGATCTCATAATGAGAAAGTGAATGAAAATAGGCTTAGTACGCTAATATACAGAGATGTCTATTACCAATATTTGCAGCAACACTAATAGCATTGTTATGGTCTTCAGTCCGGAGACTGGTTTGATGCAGCTCTCCACCCTACTCTATCCTGAGCAAGCCTTTTCATCTCCTCATAAGAACGGCAACCCACATCCACTTGAATCTGCTTACTATACGTGTCCTACCAAGCGATCCCTTCTTTTAGTCAAGGTATACCAAAAATTCCTTTTCTCACCAATTCTGTTCAGTACCTCTTCATTAGTTATGCGATCTACCCACCTAATCTTCAGCATTCTTCTGTAGCACCACATTTCAAAAGCCTCTATTCTCTTCCTGTCCGCACTGCTTATCGTCCATGTTTCACTCCCGTACAAGGCAACACTCCACACAAATGCATTCAAAAAGGACTTCCTTACCCTTAAATTAATATTCGATGTTAGCAAATTTCTCTTTTTCAAAAATGTTTTTCTTCCCATTGCCATTCTGCATTTTATATCCTCTGTACTGCGACCATCGCATGTTATTTTACTACCCAAGTAACAAAACTCTTCTACCACCTTCATTGTTTCGTTACCTAATCTAATTCCTTCAGCATCGCCTGATTTTCTAAGACCGCATTCCATTATTTTTGTTTTGCTCTTGTTAATGTTCATTTTATACGCTCTCTTCAACACACTGTCCACTCCATTCAACTGCTCTTCCAGATCCTTGGCTGTCTCTGACAGAATTACAATGTCATCAGCAAAACGCAATGTTTTTATTTGTTCCCCCTGAACTTTAATCCCTATTCCAAATTTTACTAATAGCATAAGTATATGAAATCAAACAGTTGAACATTCATCAATGTTTTTATTCCAATTCAATTTCTCATCAATACCCACACCTAAAATTTTGGAATATTCTATCTTAGCTACAGACTTCCGTCCAAAGACTATGTTTATCAATGGTGTCATAGCATTAACTGTATATGCTGTGTTCTATTGAAATTTAGCGATAATCCATTTGCAGAGAACCACTTAATGATTTTCTGAAAAACATAAAATACTACACGTTGAACGACTCATTACTTTTTACATGCCGCGGTGGAGCAGCCGAGCGGTCTAAAGCGCCCCGCTGCGGAGAGCGCGGTTGCTTGCCGTCGGAGTTTCGAAACCTCCCTTGGGCATGGGTGTGTGTGTTGTGCTTAGATTAGTTTACCTTAGTTGAAGTAGTTTGTAAGCTACGGACTGATGACCCCGCAGTTTGGTCCGATAGATTTACAAACATTTGAACATTTTGAACTTTTTACATGCGAGCGCGCTGATGTCTCTCTAATGAACTGTGTAGCCAGGGAATGAGTGGGACAAAGCACTGCACATCACAGCATTACTGACACCAGAATTGCTTTCTGCTTAAATGTGAAGTGTAAATCAATGAAACCTATTTACAAAACAAAATTAAATGGAGCATACAAACAGGCTACAATGAAACATTACTAACTAGCATTTTAACCCTAATTTGTAAGTTGATCAGTCGTGTCAATTTTCCTTCTCGTTTTGTATGTCTCGGTAGCTGTCATCCAATTCCCTAGACTGTTAGTTTTGGAGTGGAGTCCGATCACAATTTCTGCCCCGAGATCTCAGCAACCATGCTAATATCAGTACGGTATAAAGTTTTTGTCTATCTTGATGCTACGATAAAAACAACTATCCAAACAATGAAACATGGATATGTCTGGGAATAGTGATGTAGAATCTGTCACAGAATTATTAAAATTTACCGCTCAAAACAGTCAATCAGCTATCTTGGTTATTGTTTATTTCGTATCTGTTAAGATCGAATGCTTATTTTCTATATTTCGTGGCTCTGTCATTGGAAGCGTATGTGTTGCTGTGCTACTACGCCGTTAATTAATTGCTGCTTTGTGGTAGCAGCTCAAGAACGTATTATTATGTGCACTTTTATAGCTCAACAGCTAACATTTACGAGATGCGACTGAAACCCGTTTCGTCTGCTGTGTGAATAGAGGCTACTGTTGCAACGTCGCTATAGCAGTGTAGCCAACTTAACTCGCCATAACGTGAAACATCAAGTGGAAAGTTTCAGCGTCCCGGGTATATGCAGAGCGCATACGTCAGTTAAAGCCTGTCCACCATCTTGGTCAGTGCTGGATTGCAATTTCTTCGACCCTCTTACTGTTAATGCATTGGACTGACAGTCACTGTGAAGTATGTACCTTCAAACAATACACTTTCTTGAATAAATAGTAATAAATACTCAGCATATTATATTTGAAAACTTAATTTTTAACGGCTAACACGTTTAACACATTGTACATCAAGGCAAAACCGTCGAACGGTTTATTTCTGTTTTAAGTGACAAATAACATTAGCTCTACAATACGAACACTTCTCCAAAACTTAGCAATATGGCGGAGGCAGGCTTTACTTTTTCAGCCTAAGGGCGTCTCCCTGTATTCTAATCTCCTTGAATAAAACGACCGGCGGTTTTGCCGTGACGCACAACGTGTTAAAAGAGTGTAAATTAGCCATTAAAAATTAAGTTTTCAAATATATTATGATGAGTATTTATTACTATTTTTATTCAAGAAAGTATATTGTTTGAAAGTACATAGTTTGTAGTGACTGACAGCTCAGTGCATTAATAGTAAGAGGGTCGACTTAACGCATAGTTTTAACGGATAAATAGCATTCCAAAACTGACCAAGATGGCGGACTGGCTACAACCAAGCCCCTATCACGCTGTAGCGGAGAAGCGACGTAACTGTCTCCGAATTGAAGCGGCTGATCGCCGTCATTTGCAGGGAAGAATCTTAGTACTGGGCTTATGATTTGAAGTGCACGAGACGCAACAAGAGCGAAATAAAGCCCAAAATAAACGCATGTTGTTTAAAAAAATACTGATTATTGCTGTCTGTTTAAAAAGTATTCTTAAATGAATGAAGTTTCCTCATTTTCGTAATAATGTCTGCATAGAGATACGAAATTTATGAATGTAAGGCTCTATTCTGATAAGGTGGAGCGACTTTTCATCGAGATATTTGCAAAAGATGATTCCGTGAAACTTGTAAAGTAGCAGAGAGTGCGATTATTTTTTAATTCACGTAATTTTCTGTCAGATCCTGATTACTTTTCGCCTACTACTCTGTACGTTTTGCACGTTTATTTTTGTACATCACATTTTTGTCTATATTCCTTTCCATATTACATAGAAATTTGCTTTCAACTTCCTCGAATTTGGGTATGAATAATTGTAATAACTCATAAAATTTTAAATACGCATTTCATTCGCACATTACTTTTTAACAGAGATAGTACTTCTCAGTGTGGTTAAGTATGCAACATTCGATCAAGCAATGATCATTTACGACGTACAATTACCACCTGTTAAGTGTCTAAAAACAATTATTCGACCTACTTCTGCATCATACTTGTATGTGATAAATACCTCTTATACGCCTAGTTATTAATTCAGCTCAAATTAGTATTTTTAGAATTTATATGCAAATAAAATATAAGGACTTGACATGCACCAAAGTACGTTTCTCAGTTTTAGAGAATCATTTGTAAGAGGAAACCTAATCAAAAACAAACGGTCGTGATTTCTTATTCCTGCTTGAAAATACTAGATGGTATACAAGTAATGGCTGATGTGTGAAATATAACATTGTTTCCGCCTTCGTCTTTGCTTCCGTTGTCACTGTTACAATTAAAAGCAGCACACGAATGAACCACGGTTTCCCTGCAAATGGCGGCTTCTGTGATGTTCAATGTGGAGGAAGGAAGGAAGTAATCAGTTTTCTGGACAGTCACCATAAGAAACACGTAGAATTTACAAGAGAACATAAGAAAGATGTAGAACATTCCGGAATTGTTAATTACAAAGAAATAAATTTTTCCGGTGGGTGGAATTGAACCGGCGACCTTCAGTACCGTAGTCGGTGACGCTATCCTCTGTGCCACACCGGCAGTTGGTGGACGTTGTCTCTTGCGGCAACTGCTTTCCAAAGAGTGGAGCCACATCAGGTAGTGAGCCTACTGACAGATACGTCCCGCCTCGCAAACTGCCCCCATAGACATGTCGCCAGTCACCAGCCTCCCTTGACAAGCCAGCCCAGCCCTGCCTTCCGCAGGCAGGGACAGCGCCTAACAACTAACGAATACTGTTCTCAAGAACAATGAGAACATTGTCTTCCAAGACACATACTGCATATTCGCCAAACAATACATTCTGAGGCAAGTAGGTGCGGCATGGTCTTCAGGCATTCTACCGACTTCTACCGAGCGAGGTGGTGCAGTGGTAACACACTGGACTCGCATTCGGGAGGTAGGTGGTTCAAATCCACCTCCGACCATCCAGATTTAGGTTTTCCTAAATCACTCCAGCCAAATGCCGGGATGGTTCCTTCCAGTCTGTCCTTCCACGTTTGAACCTGGTGTTGGAGTTCTGGGCGGGTTTGTTCAGCAAGTACCATCATCAGCATAAAGAAGAGTCCACGGATGTGAAGTCTGTATGTCAGCTGTCGCCGTATCCTTGCAGAGGATGAATAGTAAGGGTGAACGGGCAGAACCTTGATGAACACCCACAGTGATACCAACAGGACTCCGAACTGCACTAGTCGAATTGCGGTATAGAAGTTGCACCTAGCTTACAAACTCTTCAGGGACACCATGACAATGAAGAGCTCGCCAGTCATGGTGTCCGAATCATCAGACTCAAAACTGAATTTTTACATGTGAAAAAACGTTCCTGTCAAATATGAACAGACCACAACAGGAATTAATGTTTCTCGTTTGTTTCTATTCTCTCACTTTCAGTGGAGTACACTACAAAATATACACAAATTCGTAAATATATCCTCATGAATAAGTTGTTGTTTATATCACTGAATCAGAAATTCGGCTGTTTTTACATTTATTTCACGATTATTTATCTTTCTAGATATTTACTTATTCTTGGAACGCAAAAATTAGAGAAACGTATAATAGCTGGTAGAAAGAAATATTACTCTTACAGCATCTTTGCAAGCACTAGGAGCGCTTGTGTTGTTGCAACTGTCAGTGGGGAACAACTTTCACAGCTGTGAGTGTTACGACTATGGTACTACGCAAATATATATTATTTTTTCACATTTCCATATTACAAGTACAAGTACAATAATATATGAATTTAACTAAAAGTTTATTTTTAAAGACTAGGAAAATACAAATTTTCATAACATTTGATACGACTCAGTTGTTAAGCAAGAAAGGGTCCACGATATAGACTGTTCAACAAAACAAGTTCACACTCAGTTACTAGAAATTGCGGATATAATTATATATTTTTCAATTATATATTTTTGACGATGTGGTGTCGCACAAGTCCAAAGTGCGCGCCACCTACTTTCGCCGCGCGCCGCCATGCACGCACGGCGCGGCATTCTTACGACGACAGCCACGAGCGCCTTCTGCTGCAACTCCGCTCGTGGCCACCACTGAACGACATCGTTCACTTGGGAGTGAGATAGCAACCAGTTAGGACCTTCGGAATCAGATAGGCACCAGTGAAGACTTGGCTATCGGACAGGCACTAGGCAGGACTCTAGCTCATCTATGTATCAACATTCTGCAGTACTGATCTATGTAAAAGTTAAGTATTGTATAAATTCTGTGCAATATATATCTCGTTCTAATTTACTCTAGTGTTTCTAGTTTCTGGCTGATCCCCTCCGTACCTGCACCAGCGTGCTATCTTTATTCCTGTGTCGGTCTCATTCCACACGGCCACCGACACCTACGACGGGAACGAGATACAAAAGCGGCGACGAGGCTGGGACACAAAAGACGATGTTACAGCGTTCATTTAATGAAATAAATCGCAATTTGCGGTTACTTCTGGCATCACTATACTAGGTTTAGATGGAAACCAAAGGGTAGCGAATGATAATTTGTGCCTGGCCAGGATTCGAACCCAGGATCTCCTGCTTACTAAGCAGACGCGTTGACCACTCTGACACTGAGGAGACAGTGACCAGCCTGACTGCAGAGGACTCTTCCCTGCACGTCTCCCGCCACGCACAAATCTCCATTCGCCACGCTGTCTCTTTCCTATTACCATAGCCTATTTGTTCTGTAATGCTCGCAGCCACACTACTGTATTCTCCCATCAGGGATGCTGTAATGTCGTCAAAAATACATACTTGTATACAAACCGAGGCTGGGCTCCCGACGACAATTAATTGTGTCTCGATACCTCATGGTCTGTTCTCCCTGATGCGGAAATACAGTATTGTGGCTGTGAGCATTACAGAACAAATAGGCTGTGGTAATAGGAAAGAGACAGCGTGGTGAATGGAGATTTGGGTGTGGTTGGATATGTGCAGGGAAGAGTCCTCTGCAGTCGAGCTGGTCACCGTGTCCTCGGCGGTGGAGTGGTCCTGCTTAGTAAGCAGGAGATCCTGGGTTCGGATCCCGGTTGGGCATAAATTTTCATTTGCCGCCCTTTGGTAATCCATCCGAACCTAGTACAGTGATGCCATAAGTGATCACAAATTGCGATTTGTTTCATTAATTGAGGATAAGTTACGACATGCTGTTTGATGATGCCATAAATGAACAAATTGAATTGGTAAATAAGGAATTAGCTGATGTAAGAGGCTCAGAAGATGGAGATATCAGAACTTAAGTTTCATAGGTACTGTAGTAACAAGCTTAGTTACATACAATGGAAGTTACCCCGATATTTACTTTAGGACTATGGGAGATAATTCAACTCATTATTGACAGAATTATCTCCTTTTTAATGTTTTTACCTTCATTGTTTTTTAAAGTTATAATACTATCTTATTTTTTTAAATTTAGTTTCCTTTTTTGCGGAAGAGATCTAAGCATTGCGCACATTGACATACAATAATCAAATGGAAAGAACACACTGCCATTTCCTGTTATAGAGTTTATTCCATACTGATTGACATATTGATCCATTTTATAAATTCGTATTCTGCGAGGATGGAAGTTAGAAGAATTTCAATATGTTTCCTTGATCACTGAAAATATATTTCAACGATAGTTACCTGCTTCACCCATCCCCATGAAACACAAAATTGCAGAGGTGGGATGGATTGTGTACTTTAACGATAACGATACAGATAGTCATACTGTGGGTACAACTACAGCGGAAGGGTAACTGTGGAGAGGCAGACAAATGTGTGGTTCCTGAAAAAGGGCAGCAGCCCTTTCAATAGTTACAGGAGAAACCGTCTGAATGATTAACTAATCTGACTTTTGTAACATGAGATACTATACAGACCGCTGAAAGCAAGGGGAAACTACAGTCTTTACTTTCTCTGAGGACATGCAGCTGTACTGTAGGAATATAATAGCGTCCTCTTCATTAAATGGTCCCAGATCAGAGGATGAAATGTTAGGAATTTGGTAATTTAGGTAAGGTACCATGAGTAACATCTTATTATTGTAGCCAAGACAGACAGGAAGCCAACACAGACCACAGTAGCACATGGTTATTGTTGTGCCGTAAAGTCAGCGCCACACTCCAGATGCAAGAGAACTATTGTGTAGAAAGCAGCGGATGCTGTCCGGAAGCCAATCGCACGCTGGTGCAGTGCATCCTGGAGGGAAAAAACGGAGATGCGCGCCCTCTACAAGCGGATATATCTAGGCTGACATACGTTTGGATGGCCTGTCAGAACTAGGCTACGAACTAGGCAGTAACTAGGTCTCAGAGCAGCTAGCAGCGTACAGAAGACGACGACGCGAGAAGAGAGAAGAACAGATAGAAGTTTAGTAGGCCTATTGTATTCTGCAGTAAATAAAACTTGTATGTCCAATCTGTAAAGATGTTCTAGATGACCACACAGCCTGAAAGACAGGTTGACCAGGGACGAGAACTCAACAAATGGCAACAATGATGATTCAACATTTATATGCTAACTAGCTTTGCAGGAAATTGAAGAAATGTTAAAATTATTCATACAGTTAAGGGAAACGAAACCTTGATGGCAATGCGGGACTGGAATTTGATAGCAGGAAAAGGAAGGAAAGGAAGAATCAAATGTTCAAATGTTTGTATAGTCTATGGGACTTAACTACGGGGTTATCAGTCCATAAACTTACAAACTACTTATGAACTATTTACGAACTAGGACGGCACAAATATCGATGCCCGAGGGGGGATTCGAACCCCCGACCGTAGTGGCCGTGCAGACCGTGACTGGAGCGCCTCAGTCCCCTCGGCCACCGCGGCCGGCGAAAGGAAGAATAAATAGGACAATCTGTACAGGGGAAAAGATATGAAAGAGGAAGCCACCTGGTAGAATTTTGCATAGAACATAATTTAATCAGAACATACACTTGGTTTAAGAATCGTGAAAGATGGTTCTATATGTGGAAGAGACCAGAATACACCAGAAGGTACCAGATAAATTTTATAATTGTAAGCATAGATTGTGGAAGCAGGTTTTGAACTATAAGACGTTTCCCTGGGGCAGTTATATTCTCTGACCATATAATATGGGTCATGAACTGTAGGCTGAAACTGAAAATGCTGCAGACAGTGAGGAAAATAAGGAGATGGAACCTGGATAAATTGAGGGAACCACAGGTTCTTGAGAGTTTCAGAGGTAGCTTTAGGCATCAGTTGACGGAAACTGGGGGAAGTAATGCAACACAAGAAGAAAGGGTCGAACTGGAATGTGAAATAGCGAAGGCTGCAGAGGACCAAATAGGTAGAAGGAAAATAACTAGAAAAATCCTTGGTTATCGCAGGAGAAACTGAATTTAATTTATGACAAAAGAAAATATAAAAATGTTGTAAGTGAAGTAAAAAGTCCAAAATGATTAAGCAGGAGTGGCTAGAGGACAAACACAAATCTGTAGAAGAATGTATAACTAGGGAAAAGATAAATGCCACTGCAAGATAATAAACGAAATTTGATGAAAAAGAAAAGCAGCTGTATGAATATCAAGAACTCACATGGCAAAGCCGCGGCAGAGTGGCCGAGCACAGTGAGGCGCGCTATGCTCCAATGCGCGATGCCATTCCCCGTCGGGCGTTCGAATCCTCCCTCGGGCATGGATGTTTGTGTTATGTTTAGTATGAGTTAGTTTATAAGTAGTTTGTAAGTTTAGGGACTGATGATCCCGCAGTTAAGTCCCACAAGCTTAACAAACATTTGAACATTTTGATCACATGGAAAAATAGTTCTCAGCAGAGAAGGGAAAGCAGAAAGGTGGGAAAAAAATATAAAGATGAGCTCTACAAGGGAAAAGAAGTTCATGGCCATGTTGCAGAAATTGCAGACGAACTAGATGATCACGAGCAGGGAGACACGTTACTGCGGGAAGAATGAGAGAGAGCTCTGAAAGACTGAAGTTGGAACAAAGCGCCTGGAGTAGACAACATTTCGTAGATAGTGATGAGATAAGGATTTTTCTGTATGGCCATTTCATGAGTGCAGCGTTAATGTCACGAATCCGCTAAAACATCAAATGTCCTGCAGCCCGTAAGACATTGTGTGAGAACAGAACCAACGACTACTGAAGAGAGCTGTTCAATGTGGCAGAAATGCAATCCTTCCGCAGATCGCTGTGAATTTCAATGCCGGGCAACAGTTGTCAGCGTGCAAACTATTCAACAAAACATCATCAATATGGCTTTTTAAGCTGAAGACCCACTCGTGTACCCTGGCTGACTGCACGACACAAAGTTTTACGAATCGCTTGTGCTCATCAACACCGACATTGGACTTTTGATGACTGGTAAGACGTTGCCTCGTTTTCAGTTATGTGTCTCGCTGCGGAGCGCGCGGTTGCTCGCCGTGGAGGTTCGAGTCCTCCCTGGGGCATGGTTGTGTGTGTTGTCCTTAGGTTAGTTTACCTAGGTTTAAGTAGTTTTTAAGCTACGGACTGATGACCACGCAGTTTGGTCCGATAGATTAAAAGCTGTACGCGTGTTTTGGAATGTTGAACCTTTCGTTAAATCAGACAATAAATTGTTCATTAACTCAGCTATTTGGTTTAATTATGGCCCTGATATTGATGTATAAGAAACAGTGCATTAAACTGATTATGTGCGCAACGGATATTTTAACAAAACAACTGTGATATGTAACCTTTTGAAACAGACACTGACTATACTCAAAAATTTTGACTGCGAGAAAGATATAAGAAAAAACCACAAATCACTTTCTTAATGCTTGACTGTGAGAATTTATGTCGATCAGTTATTATTGAAATCCAAATCAACTATTATCTTACTATGGCACCAATAATGAAATATGTTCAATAATATTATTCAAATCAACACTCCACTAAA
Source organism: Locusta migratoria (assembly GCA_026315105.1). Taxonomy (NCBI): domain Eukaryota; kingdom Metazoa; phylum Arthropoda; class Insecta; order Orthoptera; family Acrididae; genus Locusta; species Locusta migratoria. The sequence goes on along the minus strand of CM048748.1, from coordinate 335,028,476 downwards.
TCAAGTAATTATCAAATGAAGGAAGTAGGTTAATTTTCTAACTACGTAAATGAAATATGAAACAGGGTTAATTTACTTATTATTGATAAACAGCATTACATTACCTACATAATACAACTTCTGACTTGCTGGCAAAGCAGCCTCTGCTCTACATCGGAGCCATACACACAACCCAACCGCTCTCTAAGCGAGCTGAACCACTAGTGCTACTCTCTCTCAGTGCGAGCTACAATGCTATGCAATACATGATCTTTGCCAGAGATGAAACTTTACACATATCGATACATACAGTAGAAGCGATATTATACATTTTCTTGCAAGCAAGTTACTCGATACAAAACAGGAGGCACAATATTAGACATTTTCTTATAAAAATAATTTTCTATGGACACGTTTCATCACCCCCCTCCTACCTATTAAAATTTTGTAGGGTGGGTGATGCCAATGGCATTGCCTAGCCAGCAAAATTACTGAATTTCTAGTCCAAAAATCCATTAATGACATCCAAGATATAACAAGATCAAAACAACAGATGGAGTACATAGAAAATTTAAAAAAAATGTGACAGTCATTAATACATGCCATTTTACAGAACAGTACCATCAAAAGTCACGCTTGGAGAGGTACAGGGTGTGACAGGCATAAGCAAATGTCAAAATTTACAGAACATCAGCAATAAGTGGAATATATGACAATTATACATAATGGTAAACATAAGTATATATATAGAATTTCAGAAAACATAGTTTGACAAATGATATAGTGGAGAAAATGAGATTGCTAGAAGTAATACACAAATGGAAAAAAATATACAATAATAAACATGAACATATACAAAGTTTTACAAAAGATATTTTAACTAATGTCATCATTCTTTAAAGAAAATGTGGTAATTACAAGTAATACACACAGTAGTGTAAGTTCCATGGGTTTAAATTTTGTACAAGAGATCAGTATTTTTGGGAACATAAAATGAACATTTGTATCTTGTGCACAATGTAGTCTATGTAAATTTTTAGTGCACTTAGTATAAGATAAAGTGTCAGTTTTGTATTCTGTGATGCATTTAAAATGCTATACTTTCATGGATGCTAGAACATACATGTAAAATTTTTGACTACATAGGCTTCTGATCATGTACAAAATAATGTTACTGCTTCAGCACAATAGGATTTCAATATAACGTTTGTCAATCGAATAGGCACAATGACATTTCAGACTAAGTATATGTATCTATCAAGAGCACAATTTTATTTTGGTCACTGACTGTGAAAGAACCATGAAATATACCTAAACACTGGTAATGAACCTGTGGACAACGTTTGCAATGGGAGGCACTGAATAGTATATGCACACGAATAGCACATTAGCTCCTAACATTCATTTTAGGTCTGCACACGAACACAAAACACTGTAAGATTACACCACACTGTAGGCGGGCTGGCTGGTTGCATTGAAGTGGAAGTCATGGGGAAAAGGTTCTGATGTATTCCTCCATGCAATTCGACAACCAAGTGTGCTCCAACCAACAGAGCTATTAGCAGACTGCATCAGCATAGCCAAAATTAGAGCAAACTGGTGGTGGGTGGCCAAGGCTGCAATGGACAGTACTGTGTGGCCAAACATCATCCAACAAACATCTTCATTAAAAAGGCCCAAAATCAGTGGTGTATAGTAACTCGTCCATTGTTCTGTGTGCATTCTGGAATCTCGTGTGCGAAATCGCCACTTCCCATGCGTGTCCAAAGTACATGAAATAAAGCATTTTACACACAAATTAGTAACATAGTCATGATATTTCAGTTTAGACTGAAAGAAAAGTCATTGATTAGAACATATCTACAGAAATATTTTCCCACAAATTCAAGTGGTACGAATGGGGTCATGGTATTAAACCATATTTTTACATTACAAGTAGTGTCTTGAAGACGGATACATTTGAATACTAATGAGTAATTTAATTCTTATTTTAGAGTATCTACAACATTAGTGTCATTTCATATAAGCACAAGGCTGTACATACTATGTACATATTGCTTTACAAACACATAATCGTATGAAATACATTGAGGGTGCTTGTCATCAATTTGGCATGATATAACTTAAATTGACATTCCAATTACCATTAGTTCATATCTCTTTAAATTAATATATATCACTATGGTGGTGATTACATTACCACAAATTATAACACTTAAATTACATAAGTTGCCATGGCCAGGCTTTTGTCTTAACTGAGCTACATATTTCATTGCCTTAAGGTATAACACATCAGGGTAGTTTCGTGAGAATATAAAAAGAGGTTCAAGTCATCAGGTCATGTCTGCGTCTGTCTGAGTCAACAGTAGGGTCAAACAAAACAATTAGTGCAAATTTTGGCACAGTACTAGATGTACATCACAGTAAATCATCCAATAACATAAACACAGACGTAATATTCGTTAGGCATAGCTGCAGATTTTCATCAACAAGATCATCAATAAAATTTGGAAGATAGTAGTAAGCAAAAGCAAAATATTTCTGTGCATTATCTTTCTAGACTTAACTAGGCGCAATTTATGGTATAGCTGCAAGTTTGCAAGATAGATGGCTGTGTGCAACGTATAAGCATAACCATACATTGTCATTGAGCTTCATTATAAAATTAATTAGCATAGTGGTAGGGCTTAGGTATATAATTAGTGAGCATAGCGGTAAGCTTTGATTACAAGAGCAATACGCATAGCTGCAAGCATAATTAGAAATATTCATTACACATAATTACAAATAATTACAGATCATCAGAAGGATATGAATCTCACCAATCACACATGCCATTGAAGGCACAATGCATCAACATACAAAATGGTGCACATAAGCACAAAGAGAAAACACAAAAGGGCAGTGCGAGTAAGCATATAAGAAAAGAACAGAACATAGCATCATTAGCAACATAGCGATTCTCCTCATAATTGCTTCATAATCATTGTATAATCTCGTCATCATTAGCAACATAGCGATTCTCCTCATAATTGCTTCATAATCATTGTATAATCTCGTCCACATAATTACATTTATCAAACATCTTTGACTGTTACCAATACCTTCCTTACCATCATTTATCCATAAACAATAATGCATTTTAAAGACCACCATGACATATTGTGTATTGCCTTACTCATCATCCTCCATAATGTTCTTGGCTTACCAAATGCTCATGTCAACTCAAAATCTTCTTCACTCGCTCAGAACTTCGTAAGTTATGCAATTAGTAACACAGAAGAGAAATCTGATATTTTCTGAAACATAGGAACTTGATTAGATTACACAATCAAAAATTTCCATTAATTTTATTTGTCTTGCACAGCCACAGAGTTCGTTATATGCAAATTGCAAGATAATCAAAGTTTCGTATGACAATATCCCAGCGTAGCACAGAGCATAAGTATTCAGAGTTAGAGAAAAGTAACAGTGAGAAAAAGAGGTAGATAGAGCGCACTAAGGAAAAGCGGAAGAATAGTGACACTCAGCTCGAGAACGGGGCACCAATCGCCACTTGGTGTGTCCAAAACAGATTAATGGACTCTCTACCCCAAATTTATGCCTTGAAAATTTTAATATTGGAAATGTGGTGTATGCCTTTCGACTTGTGCGTCTTTAAAGTTTCTACCTCAACGACGTTGTCGTGGATGATACGTTTGATTCGATACCTTTTCATTTGTTTCGTTAAATTTGATAGTACAATTTTTGTTACTGTCATTACTTTCAGGAGTAACGGCTTTAGGTTTTGACACAAGTTGTGTCGGTTTTGCCTTATCACTTACTGAGGTGCTACCAGCATCAGTATTGTGCACTTCCGCACAAACTACTATTCTGTTTTGTTCGGGAGGTTGTTCATCGTAATCTTCCTCTCTGTGAGGTAGTTCACAATGAACAAGTTTCAGCGTATAGTTAGGATCACACAAATTCTGTACGGCCGAATTATTTGCCGTCGAGTCCGCTAGTCATACCTGACGCGGCCCCTTTTTTGACGAATTGTAGCGTGGATTAGCAGGTCTGATTTCAATGTTTTGCTCTTGTCTTTCCGGGGTATGCGATCTGCTTTGGCCCTGATTTGTGTTTTCGTATCGTGGAAGGCGATCACGAGAATTATCGCGTGTGCCCTCCCGACTACGCTTCTCAGCGTTATTGTTGTGATTTTCAGTCTCGCGATCACTATCAGTATTGCGTCTATCACGCCAATTAGTATCATTCGAAGTATTGCTGTTATGATAGTAATTATTGTAGCGTCCTCCGCGACCAAAACCACCACCTCGGTTGCGGCCACGAAAATTTCCACGGTTAATTTCACGATCTTGAAAATCACTGTTCTCATTGTCGCGTCTTTGTTTGTAAGTTTCATTAGCAAAAGAATTACTTTTTGTTTGATCCTCGTGCTCTGGATAACGTTTAGAACGCGGCGGGCTTTGTTGCGACCGGCGATCATATTTGTTTGTTTCAAAATATCGACTGCGCGAGGAATTTTCCTCGTCTTCTTCTTCTAAGTCTTGTAAGAGATTTCTAAAGGCTTCAATATCGTTCTTGCATCGTGCCGCAATGGCAATTTGACGCAAGTGTAGAGGCAATTTGTTCAAACAAATTCTGATTAATTCCGCAGGGCAGTAAGGTGCCGATAAAAATTGATTTTTGTATACTAAGTTTTGGAAATATTCCACAGGGCTCGAGAAATTTGATCGCTCAAAAGTTTTGAATGTCGCAATACTGTTTTTAACGCGGTCTTGTGCCGCTTCCGACCAGTATGCGGATAGAAATGAGCGTCGGAAGTGATTCTCGCTATAGCACTCTTGTGCAATAGCTCTCATTCTGGTGGCTGGCTCGCCTTCCAGATAACCACATATAAATTCTAATCTGTGCTCAAGTGGCCAATTCGGGGGAAGACAATAATCGAATTGCTGCAACCACTCTTTAGGGTGCAAGTCATTCGGAGAGTTTTTAAATGTCTTGAATTTACGTACAGTCAGGAAATGCTTGTAGTCAAACGCTTCCTTTCGCCCGTGCGGCGTAAGTGAGCGTAAACTACGCACTGCGTCTTCATTGTTGTTACTATGAGGTACCCTTCGTTCACGTACCAAGCGACCTACTTGGCTCGAATCATCATTGTCATTTTCGTTCAAATTTTCTTCCACATCTTCGTATGGATTTCCACAAGTGTGGTCAAATTTCCTCTCTATTCGCGCCACGCGATCATCTAATTTTCTGACCTCAGCCTTGTATTGCTGATTAATGGTCATTTGACCTTGTTTGAAACGGTCAATGGCGAGATATTCATTAGTTTCATTAAACGGGGTAGGATGCGTTACATCCGAACTTTTGTCAGTGTTATCACTAATTTGGGTAATCTTAACAGTAATATCCTCAAACTGTTTATTAATTTTATTGATCTGTTCCGTCGTGACTGACTGGAAGTTCTGCAACTTTTCAACAACTAGATTACTCTGTTGCTTCAATTGAGCGAGTTCAGTAGTTTCCATATTTTCGACTCGTGACGCAAGGCTTTCCATATTTTCCACTCGTGACGCTAGGCTTTCCACTACCGGGTTAATCTCGTCGCGAATATCTTGTCTTATTTGCTGAGATTCACGTTTGAAAGTATTGAGCAGTTGTTCCCTGAACCGATTGTTGTCCTCGTTTATCTTATTAAAACTACTTTGAATACTCACAAACCTCGAATCGCACGTTTGTTCAATTTTCTCAAGTTTTTCATTTAATTTCTAAGATTGTTCCTCAAGTTTTTCATTTAATTTCTGAGATTCCTGAGATTGTAATTGACTATTCTCATTTAATTTAGAGAGCTGTGACAATAAAATTTGCATGAAATCATTTGGTAATATGTTTTCCATAGCCGTCGCACAAGTATTTTTTGTAGCAGAGCTAGGCGGAACCGATGCATTATTTTCCGCAACCACGTTACAAGAATCGGAATTCTGTATTGTCGAATCCTGTACTTTGTCATTATCCATATTGTCTGTTCCCGAACTAATCTGTTCCGCGTTTTCGGACACGGTATTTACTGTCGTATTTGTATCAGTGCAGTGAGAAGACTCTTGTAAAAATTCAGTTTCTCTCCTTGCTTCATTCAAGGTCTCATTTTCGGAAGCAGTTTTAGCATCAGCGCGGACTCTCCTATTCTTCGACATTGTTAACAGAATTTTGCAGTAAAGTGACCAATAATATTTATTTTCACCTACTGCTAATTTTTTGAAAATTACACACGGTAATTATGAGAGAACAATAGGTTGAATCGGGCTAGTGCAACATACAATCACAATTGAGATTACGCAAACCGTTAATTATCACATGAGTTCCGCAGTACTAGAACTTTCATCATAACAAACATCAGACAATATAAAAGAGAGGCTTGTTCAGTAGTAATGCAATTATTTGTATATTCAATTCATCTACTATAAACAATACTACACAATCTCAAGAATGGTAAGTAACAGACTACAGAAACAATTACTATGCTACTGTTGCTACAACAGAGGATGGTGCTACAAAAATTAAATTAAGAGCCAAAAGGTAAGTTGGTTAGTGGAAAAGACAAACTAACTGAAATAAGACTACATATCTAACTACGTCACGATCCTGTTTGTAAACTATCCTGGCAGAAAGGGCGCCAGATAAAAACTGTACGCGTGTTTTGGAATGTTGAACCTTTCGTTAAATCAGACAATAAATTGTTCATTAACTCAGCTATTTGGTTTAATTATGGCCCTGATATTGATGTATAAGAAACAGTGCATTAAACTGATTATGTGCGCAACGGATATTTTAACAAAACAACTGTGATATGTAACCTTTTGAAACAGACACTGACTATACTCAAAAATTTTGACTGCGAGAAAGATATAAGAAAAAACCACAAATCACTTTCTTAATGCTTGACTGTGAGAATTTATGTCGATCAGTTATTATTGAAATCCAAATCAACTATTATCTTACTATGGCACCAATAATGAAATATGTTCAATAATATTATTCAAATCAACACTCCACTAAATCAAGTAATTATCAAATGAAGGAAGTAGGTTAATTTTCTAACTACGTAAATGAAATATGAAACAGGGTTAATTTACTTATTATTGATAAACAGCATTACATTACCTACATAATACAACTTCTGACTTGCTGGCAAAGCAGCCTCTGCTCTACATCGGAGCCATACACACAACCCAACCGCTCTCTAAGCGAGCTGAACCACTAGTGCTACTCTCTCTCAGTGCGAGCTACAATGCTATGCAATACATGATCTTTGCCAGAGATGAAACTTTACACATATCGATACATACAGTAGAAGCGATATTATACATTTTCTTGCAAGCAAATTACTCGATACAAAACAGGAGGCACAATATTAGACATTTTCTTATAAAAATAATTTTCTATGGACACGTTTCAAGATTTCCAAACATTTTCAGTTGTATGGAGCGGATGGACGTGCACGAACGTGGAGACAACTTCCTGAATCCACAGACACCCGCATGTCAGCAGGGTACTGTTCAAGTTGGTGGCGGCTTTGTAATGGTGTGTGGCGTGTGCAGTTGGACTCTATGGGACGCCCGACACCTCTAGATACGACTGTGACAGGTGACATGAAGGCATGCATCCTGGGTGATTACCTGCAACCATTCATGTCCAATGTGCAGTCTGATGGGGATGCGACACCCCACGCGTTCATAATCACTACAGAGTAACTCCAGAAACACGCTTTTGAATTCAAATACCTCCACATTACCCCCAAACTCCCTAGACATGAATATTATTGAGCATTTCTGGGATGCTTTGCAGCATGCTGTTCAGAAGACATCTCCACCCTCTGTCACTCTTATTGGGTCAGCCCTGCAGGATGTATGGTGTCAATTACTACAGACGTTAGTCGAGTCCATATCACGTGGTGTTGCGGCACTTACGCTTTCTCGTGGAGGCATACATGACATTAGGCAGGTGTAACAGTTTCTTTGGCTTGTCAATGGAAGAAGCGATTGAAAATTTTGACTGAAATACACCCTTTCAAATTCTGAAGTCAGCACGTTTAAAATTTAGGAAACGGAAAGTTATATACGAACTTGTACAGAAACGAGACAGTAGTTACGATGGTCGAAAGGAAAATATTGGTTGCAATGGGAGTATGGCAGGATTGTAGCTTTTCCCTCAGTGCTACTCACAAGGAGAGGACGCCTACTCGTCATCGCCGAGTTCATCCAAAATTTATGGTACATGTAGGGTGTTGTGAGATATGAAAGTGCAAGTGGGAAAGATGGCTAAGCGTTTAAAAGGAATTTTGATACGGATCCATCACCATATTCACCTTATCAACTGACCCTGAGAGAGTCTGTTTACAAAGGGGTGTTTGGCTCAGCCAATCAGCTTAAATTTCATAGAGTGGCAAACACACGAGCTTCAGCGCTCTTTGCGGCAATCTGTGTAAACTCGGCCGCCATGTTTTCGATGGTCAACACACTTAAGGGGAGTCTGTATATCGTATATTGTTGTTGAGCTTGAAGTGCTGTATTTAGTGTATATTGTATGTAGGGTGAACTCTCTGTACAATTTTTCCTGGTGAAATATTCATAAAATGTGTTCAGCATTTAAATGCGCAGTTCGAAGTGATAAAACGACAAGTAACTCGAGCAAGAACATCAAATGTTTTTCTTTGTTTGATCTCAGTCTGTCTACACTCAAACAAAATTCCTGAATAATGGTACTTAGCTGCCCCAAGAGTGAAGCTTCAGGTGACCTATCCTGCAATTCCTTTGCAATACACACCATAAAAAGTGCTCAGTTTTATACCTAGTGTTGGTATGTTTTTTACATATTTCTTCTTCTGTCGCTCCTGTGGTTGATGAAATCACACTTTTGAGTGTCTACACCTTCTTTAAAAATATTTTCACTTGTTGTCGACAATACTTGATCGAGCATGGTTGACATGTAACCAGTGCAAAGTGTGAAAGCAGTAATGACAGCCAGAATTTTTTCACTTGTATATATTTCTGTGTTCTTTGGCACAAATATGTACTTATTTCAGCTCGGCAGCCCCGAAAATTATTAATGATACGTTATTTTGGTGTGGAATGTTTTTGTGACAGCTGACCCAGCTGTACTCAAATTTCGTGTACCAAACGTTATTTGTTTCAGCATGGCGACAAGGAAAGTTATTAGTTACACCTTATTTCGACATGGATTGCTTTTGTGGCAAATGACCTAGGCGCATTTCTAACTGCAGTATTTTGTTGTCGTTTGCGTCTTTGATCTCAAATTGCGTCCACCAAAGTTTACAACCAAACCCTTTAACAGCAACTGTACAAGTTTGTAGACTAAATAGGTATAGTAAACACAAGATAAATGTTTAATAGGCTTTATGAAAGCGGTTGTTAAAACACATTAACTGCAGATTAAAATCCATGCTCGTGATTGTTTGTCATAACTATTACTGTTCACTGTATGTTTCGCAGATCCTTTAGACCATGTACTTGCATTAAAATCAACACAAATATTTTCGCAGCGGCACTTTCGTTCTTATTAAAAACCTCAGCTGACTGTTATACTAATAACTGGAGCTGTATTACAGACAGGTTCGCGATAATTTATTACCGCATTTTTAGGAAATTTATTACCAGGCTCGCCAATTCGCAGTTTCAAAACCGTCGGACGGAACTTGATGCACATCCGTGTTCAATAGTCAGTCTTTATTTAAAACGCGGAATCGCAAAAAAGGTAAAATTCTCGAGTGAGTGTGTCATACCAGCTGTCAGTTGATACTCCAAATAACATGGCGGACGCTAGTTCAATTTGCCTCAAATATGACGGACCTATCGCTACTCTATGAAATTCAAGGTCGTTGGGCGCAGTGATACCGGGTGCCGCGACTAAGCGCGCCCGGTCAGGAGGCTCAACGCCCTCTGTAATAAATAAGCTGTGCCAAATTATCAAAGAACTACCAAGAACAAACTGAACCCATGACCGCAAAAGATAGATCTACATGAAGAACAAATTAAAAAAAAAAATGTGGTAAGAGATCGGATTTTTATTGAAAGGTTCGCGAGTTCGATTCCGCCTGGCGGCAAATATTTTCTTGCTCCTTGCCAATGGGTATACTACTGACTTCACAATTAACCGCAATATCATATATGTTTATATGTTATTTTGTACTTACATGTGCACAACATCAGCATGGGACGACTTTATTTGAAACAAGCATAATATCTTCCAACAAACTTGGGGTTGTTTCTCTATGAAGACATAAAAAAAAGCAACTGCAAAAGGGCGCAATTGCGCTCAAAATTACTGCTTGCCCTGTTCCTTCGATGAATATCATCCCGGTACATGAAACTGATCAATTGCAAAAGATTGGAAGTATCGATTTGTATACTCGACGTCCCCAAGTACGCGTTAACTAAAGTCCCTTTTTAAATGTTTGTAGTCCCGAATTTCATCCAGGGTCCTTTCTTTCTTCCTTTTTTTTCTTATATATATTAATAAAATAACATATACTCTGCAAAACACTATGAAGAGGGTATGCCCCACTGTACCAGTTATTATAGTATTTTTCCCATTCCATTCACGTATTGAGCATGGGAACAATGATTGTTTAAATACCTCTGTGCGTGTTGTGATTAATCTAATCTTGCCCTCACGATCCCTACGGACACAATATGCACAATATGTAGGTGTACGCATTGGCAATCAACAGAAAAAAAAAAAAAAAAAAATAGTCTCCTGGTGGATTTGAGCCAGCGACCTTGTCAATACGAATCCGATCTTTTACCGCTGAGCCAAACACCGCTTCCTAAACACGCATTCACAGGGACAGCTGATAAGATTCATATGGTGATAGATCCGTATCAAACTTCTTTTATTTCCTAAACGCTTGGCCATCTGGAGTTCCCACTTGGGGCACTTTTTTCGACTGTCACCACGCCCTACATGTACCATAAATTTGGACGATTTCGGCGATGACTAGTAGTCGCCCTCTCCTTATCAATCAGTTCATTGAGCAAGCTGCGAAGAAAAACCAGGAGTTATATTTCCAGGAGAAGAAATAAAAACTCTGCAGTTTGCCGACGACGTTGCTATTCTGTTGGAGACAGCAAAGGACTTGGAAAAGCAATGAAACGGAATGGACATTGTCTTGAAGAGATGGTATAAGATGAATATTAAAAAGAGCAAAACTATGGTAATGGAATGCTGTCGAAATAAATCAGATAATGCAGAGGAAACTAGGTTATGAAACGAGACTCTTGTTACTTGGTAAGTAAAATAACTTAACGATGGTCGAGTACAGAAGATATAAAGTGTAGAATAGCCATATAAAGAAAAGCATTTCTGAAGAAGAGAAATTTGTTAATATTTTATATTAATTTAAATGTCAGGAAGTCTTTATCTGAAGAAATTTGTGTGGAGTGTAGCCATATTTGGGAGTGAATCGTGGATGATAAAAAGTTCAGACAAGAAGAGGATTAAAGATTTCGATATGTTGTGCTATAAGAGAATGCTGAAGATTAGATAGTTAGATAACACAACTAATTAGGAGCTACTGAAAAGAATTGGGGGAAGGAGGGGGGGGAATAGAAATTTCTGGCAAATGTTGATTAAAAGAAGGAATCGATTGGTAGGATACATTCTGAGGCATCAAATCAAAAAATGTTCAAATGTTTGTATAGTCTATGGGACTTAACTACGGGGTCATCGGTCCCTAAACTTACAAACTACTTATGAACTACTTACGAACTAGGACGGCACAAATATCCATGCCCGAGGGGGGATTCGAACCCCCGACCGTAGTGACCGTGCAGACCATGACTGGAGCGCCTTAGTCTCCTCGGCCACCGCGGCCGGCCTGAGGGATCGAGGAATGGTTACTTCAGTATTGGAGAGAAGTGTAGCGTATCAAAATCGCATAGGGTTACCAAGAGACGAAAACAGTAATTATATTCAAATTGATGTCGGTTGTCTTTTTTATTCGGTGTTGAAGTGGCTTGTACCCATTAGCAGCAGGAAAATGATGTTTTCAATTCCAGAAACCAATAATTCTATACTCGCTCTGGAAGACGGCCTAAACACTTGTTTTTCTGCTATTTACGTAGAAATAGGCTCTTTTCCTTTTGTAAGGCATAATGACTGAAAACTTGATCACCTGTTTCCTTCTTGTAACTCTTTATGCTTTTTTGGCGATCTAATGATATATTGGGTTGTTGGGTGTTCTGCTGGATATCAGAGTCATACTGGAACGATATTTCGGTTATGCAGCTCGTAACCTTCATCAGAAGCGACCTGAGACTGCTCCTCGAGTGGAGCTGGTCCAGTGTTTATGTCTATGGCCATGCCCTTCCGCCAACGGTTACGGGCACTTCCTCTGCAGATCTTGCCACTCGCTGCGGTCTGTTGCATTGTTGCCGTTCCGTTCTTCGCAGTGAGCTCAAAGATAACCTGGAGTTAGTACTGTGTATTACGAAGTCGTGACGGTCGACGCCATGTTAGTGAACGTATATCTGTCATACACCATCCAGCTGTCAGTATTATGTAGTTACGAAGAATTTAACATTCTGAAATTTATAACTGCTTCTACTAGTTGCTTACGTAGAAACTGACTCATATACAACGGGCACTATCTGTTCTGAAAATATGAATACTATTTACAAAATATTCGAGACATATAATTAACCGAACTCCTACAACTAAGCAGTAGAAAAAAACACGAGTCGTGGAAAACGTATACTTGAATTATATTTTGATGCAGAACTAGTGTTTCTCCCACTTTGCAATTAATGAATAAATTACACTGTTGTAGACAACTTAATAAAGTGTAATAACGGCAGACTCGAAGCGTGTGATATAAACATGATTTTCCACATAGAGCATGTATTCAATCCGTAAGTTCAAACGGAAATTAGTAGGCTATAGACAAAAGGCAAATTTAAAACTGAACACTAGAAACACTGTCTATAGCAGTGCAATTTATTCATTTAATGAAATGTGATAGAAACAATAGTTACGAAGAAAAATATAACTCACATATGGTTCTGAACTCTATTTTATTTCCTTTGACTTCTCTAAAGTCATAAGCGACACTAACTTCATCATCATGTATTTATTAATCAATCGTTGATAACTTATTTTCAGAGGACAAGGTTCAAAACAACAACACGATCTATACGTACGGAGTTGCCAACATTACCATTGAAGAGCGTCACGTTTTTCACAGATACAAACCATTACAGTTGTGTATCCAGTGTTAATATTTGAGATCACTGGTTCTTCGTCCGCTGGAGTTTTATTTGTTCCCTTTGTGGTCCGCACCCACCAGACATACCTCTAAGTGTTCCATCTTCGCTCTGGCGCTACCTCTGTAAGCGCTGTCTTCCCTAAAAAGTGGCAACGACCTTAAAAATAACAATTGTTTTCTATTTTGTGAAATGTCTGTCAAGAAAAGCATTCGACTTCAATTTTAAAGTTCTTTTATGTCACACATTCAATTTTTGATTACCCTTTTCTAGCCTTCACACAACTAATCTTTATCTATATAAAAGCGAAAGGACACTCATTCAGACACTCACTCACTCACTGACTAAACACGAAATCTCGAAAATTACTTCACCTATGAAGCTGAAATTTGGCAGGAATATAGTTCATCGGTAGAAGACGTCAGCTAAGAAAGGATTTTGCGATAGGGCCAATAGTTCAGGAGATACGACGTCATAAACAATGAGAACTTCCCCGTATTGCGGCACGTGATAGTGTGACTTTATCAGCCCACTATTTGAGAATGAGAGGACTTAGTGACTTGCAACAAACTTCAAACATAATTTCAAACCTCTAGGAAACTTTTTCTTGCTTACAACCCCAGCAAACTGATGACAGGATAAACGTTTGTCGCTTACTACTTTATAGGCGTTCATGAAGTAAAATTACGGCATTTGACACGACGTTACAATTTATGACTCGTAAACTATTAATTGTATTCGCGGGAAATGTTACAGACAGTATACACACATACCACTGAACGTACGTTCGAAATTTTATCATAGTACTTCATACACTTCATGAGGTAGAGTAATAAACAATTAGGTTAATGAAAAAGCGCCGCATCACGCATGACGTTTTGATTTGTTACGTCTTTCCTACTAACTATTCAAATGTTCAAATGTGTGTATAGCTTATGGGACTTAACTGCGTGGTCATCAGTCCCTAAACTTACAAATTACTTATGAACTAGCTAACACTAAGGACGGCACAAATATCTATGCCCGAGGGGGGATTCGAACCCCCGACAGTAGTGGCCGTGCAGACCGTGACTGGCGCGCCGCAGTCCCCTCGGCCACCGCGACCGGCTAACTCTATTCGCGACGTATTTTGCAAACATTTTACATATGCACCACTGGATGTACATTCGAAATAATATCGTATTACGACCTATAGTTCAGGTGCTATGACGTCAAAGACATTGAAATACATGAAACTTCGCCCTAAAAAGCACGAGGTTGTAATTTACTACGTCTTTACTACCAAATCAATTTACAACATATTTCGCAGGCAGTTTCCTAATATTCCTCTTTCCGAACCTGGTAAATAATGTCCTGCAAGAAGTGAGGAGACGGAGGTGATTGTTTTAGCTGCACTACACCACGATCCTCATGTCAGCTTACGAGCCGTTGCTGCAGTCGCTTGTGTCATTCTCACATCTGTGTGGCTTATAGTACACGGCCACAGGTTTCACCCGTACCGCCTGTCACTGACCCAGGAGCTGCGTGGGAACGATTTCCGTGCAAGAGTGACATTCTGTGAGTGGGCCATGCATAATTTCACGCTGGAGTCTTTACAAAGTGTTGTGTTCTCTGATGAGTCCACGTTCACAAATTATGGTGCAGTGAATCGCCATAACATGCACTACTGGGCCGCAGACAATCCTCGGTGGGTACGACCTGTCGACCGTCAACATAGGTGGTCTATTAACGTGTGGTGTGGAATCCTTGGGGATGAAATCATCGGTCCACATTACTTCCCAGGAACACTGACAGGTGAGTTATATCGCGCTTTTATAGCCGACAGTTTGGGTGGTCTCCTTGAACATGTGTGTCTACACACGAGAGTCCATATGTGGATTCAGCACGATGGTCACCCAGCACATTCTGCGCGTGCTGTTGTGGAAGAACTAAACAACAGGTTTGCAGGTAGATGGTTGGGGCGCCATGGTCCTCATTCATGGCCCGCAAGGTCGCCCGATTTAACACCAGTAGATTTCTTTTTGTGGGGATATCTAAAGGATCGTGTTTATGTCACTGAGCCCACATCTCCAGATGATCTAAAACGGCGCATCGAGGACGAATGTCGCTCCGTCACACCGGCGATGTTACATCTCGTCCGCAGATCCTTTCGACGGCGCATTGCATTATGCATTGAGGAACATGGACACACATTTGAACATCTCATGTAAATCAACTTCCCACCGCCATAACATCCATCATCCACCACACAGCCATGTAGTATGTACAGCGTGTGGTATCTGCGCCTGAAGATTTGAAGGGTTGTAGCCCCCAAACTAACAGTGATAGGAATGTAGTTTAAATTGGTTTGGACGCAGCTGGTTTCAACGATTCCAATGCACGATAGAAAAAAACTATTGTTCCGTTTAAAAAATTATATCTTTGTGCTGTAACTCTGTGGAAAATGATACAATAAACTCTGTTCATAGCTCCGCAGAAAGTGTAACATTTCTTGTGTTGACCTAACGCATTAAAATTTCCCGACATCTATTATTTTATAAGTTACAGAGGCAAGCACACTTAGTGAAACACCCTGTATATAAAAGCTAAAGATCACTCATTCACTCACTGACGAAACACGAAATCTCTAAAACTACTGCACCTATGAAGCTGAAATTTTGCCGGTATGTAGTTTAAAGGTAGAAATGTTAGCTAAGAAAGTATTTACGATAGGACGGAACGAAGGTGCATGGCGGAGGATACTTTTCCTACAGACTGACGAAATCTACAGTTTAATTCCGACCTTCACGAAACTTTGCACGCTTGACCTTGAAAAGGAAGGTCACCGTCTACCTAAAGTTTCATACGGCGCATGGGGGAGAGTATCTTGCAAGATAAAAACGGATCCCTAAGTACGTTGGTCGCGCCATAACTTGGGAACGGCTCGACCGACTTCACAGATCCTTTTTTTTTTTTTGTTGTTTTCGTTGTTCTCAGAACACAGGTTGTATGAAATAAAACTGGAAAATTTGAGAACAACAAAGTGCGTTTTTCATTGTGACTCTGTGTTTGTATTGCATACAAATCTATAGTTTTGTTCCGATATTTATGAAATTTTACACACTCCACCATCAAACAATAGGAATGTCACTGTCTGTATAAAATTTCGTTCGGTGCACGGTGGAGGGTACTTAACAAACGAACTTTGACAAAAATGAATAGGTTTTCTCAGATCTTGATGAACTTTTGCACACACGACATTTATATCAAGAGGAAGGTCACAAGATACATACATGTTGGTATGGTACATGACAGAGGGTGCCTGACAAAAAACATTGCCGAGAAAGGGAAAGGTGGAAACCAACAGAGACATGGGAAAGAAAGAGATGAATGCAGATAGAGGTGGGAAGGGGAGGTGGACTACAAGAGTGTAGAATAAATAAACACCAGGGCAACGCTGGGCTTACAGCAATTTAGTTCATATTTCAGCGGTTTTTTTTTTTTTTTTTTTTTTTTTTTTTTTTTTTTTTTTTTTTTTTTTTGAGATTCTTCATAATAGGAGGAAATATTATTCAGCTTACAGTTAGAAACAAGTAAAAAAAGAAAAGATTATAACTTATTTGTAGTCTCAGTCTTCAATTGTTGTCACAACCTATCGAATAGAGAAATGGGTAAAATTGACTGTTAGTAATCGATATGAAAATTGTTACATAATTTCTGTTAAAAGGAAAAATGTCTAATATTTTCATCTGTATATTAAACAGCTCAGTTCTTCATGACAAATGAATGAATATCATTCAAGTAATGATCTTCTCAACTCACAGAAAATACAATTAACTCTTTTTATTAATCACAGGGTCACATATGATGTTTATAAAGTCTTTTGTTAACATTAATTGCTAGACATGTAATAGTAATGCAAACTAAATATTTTTGTATTTACAAAATGTTTGTTACTTACATTTTTACTGATTTTAAATTCATATATTTAAATTGTAAAATCTAGAGATGTGGGACATTTTCCTTCATCTTATCTTCAGCGAAGGCTGTTGGATAATGTCCAGTAGTGAACAGCTACAAATATCTCTGACACTGCCAAGGTAGGTGGAGAGACAACACCCCTCATCATGCACACTGAACATGAGACAGAAGAAAAGAATCAAAATTTCAATATATTATTTTAAATTAATAAAACTAAACATTATTTAAATAAAATACACACATAATTAACAGTTATTACCTCTGAAACTGAGCTGACAAGGCTTTGTAAGTGGCAGCGAATCTCATCCCTCTTTAGTCCCCACCCTCAAGCTTCGTTTCATAGGAAACATACTGTATGTACATGTACAAAAATCTTCCTTCAGTTTGTTATTTGGTACTTCATGAATAACTATTAAAACTTATCGTTTCAACTAAGAATTATTCTTGTATCAGTCTCAACTATTTTTCTTCTTGGCAAGCTATTAACTGAAATTGTTCTACTTTTGTGAAATTAATCACACCAAACACTAGTAAATACTGTTACTGAAATGATTGTCAGTCATCTAGAAAATGACTACCTGTCATACAGTATATAACATGTGAATTTTGTCACTCAGAAAATATATCATAAGATTTTTTGTTTACCCTGTAATATGTCATAACCTCTATTCATTGAAAAACCATTTTATTAAATTCCTTGGAATTGTGGTGAGTGTAATCACATATCATTACTTAATTCCTTCTGATATATGTGGTGAATACCATTTTAACTTCTATGTAATTAAAATTTATAAATATATACTGTTATTAATCATATGAATGCAGTTTAATATTAAGACAGTATGTTTTATATTTTTAAATCATTTATATTATATTTACCAGCTTGGATCAGGACAGAGTATTCAATCTGTGATTTGTATACATAATTATGTCTTTATTGTATACTTATTCACATTAATCATAACAACAGTTTGTAAAAAATATTCCAGTTCTGTCATTCTAGATGAGTGAGCTTACACAATACCCACTTTCATTTGTGATCCACATAACTGTCTATATTTATTCAACTTTTTCGAAGACTGATCATTCTCCTAAGTTTATAAGAAGATCAGTCTATACTCACTTTAGAAATCTTGTCTTGGCAACCTCTTGTCTTTCAACACTCATATTAGAGAATGGAAGTAGCAAATATCTTCCTACAAAAAGTATGCAGAGATGTCTAATTTGGCGTGTTTCCTAATAACACCTAATGTAAACGTTTCTATAAACATCTTGATTTTTTCTCATGAGCCTCAGCTCCAGACTACCATTGTTTGCGATTCCATCATTCAAAGCTAGCATCCATCCTTACCTGCCCACTACCCAAGTTTCATGTATTAAAAGTATAGTCCTCCTCTGATTCTTAAACACCTTTAGTTTGTACAAAATATCACTTATAATCTACTTTAAAATTGTGGATATTCGGTTACTCATGTGCATCTTTGGGAGCCCAACCATTATTTAACATTTTTATCATAAATTATCACATAACACTAGTTTCACTATGGTAAAAAACGTCTATCCAGGATCGCTAAAAGAACAAAATTGTCTTAAATCAGTCAATTGCATGTGTCATTCCATGGGTTGCATCTCTTGAGCTGCTCTATGAAAACAGATTTGTAAATAAAAAATGATAATGAATATGAAGTAATAAGGCTGAGAAGGGTTCTGCAACAGAAAGCATGTATGTGGATAGAGGAAAGGATAGAATTGGTACTCCCATAAGGAAAAGTAACAAGGAACAGATCTGTTAAGGTCAAAGAAAGAAAGATGGCAGCCCCAAAGACAGAGGCCCTTCACACCAGCAACTCCAGAAACCAATGTCCATTTTGGTTCTTCCCCATGAACTGGATGACGAATAAAATGTCCTTTAGGTGTATATGGACTCCTACAGAATGGAATGCCACAGCTGCACCACCAGGACCCCCGAAAAATAACCTTAACAAATCCATGTTGAAGCCCTGGATCAAGAGAACAAAACCATGAACAAGGATGTGTTAGAAGTCATCTGTTTATTGTCCCAAGTCTATCAGTCCTAGGTAACATTCCTGCAATTCTTATATTGATTACTTATTGTAAGAGTAGTTTCACCTGATCTATGTTAAATAATTCTTTTTTTATTCCTGTTTAACATTCCTTCAGTATCAACAATTTCAGATTTGGTATTTTATAGGCCATTTAAGAACCTTAAAAGTAAAGCAAAATTTCTTCTACTCTTTGTTACACTTAGAACTTTTAGGACATAATCTTACTAAAACCGAGTTATCAAAATGGAAATATGGTTCGACTGTCGTTTATTATATTCTTTTATTATATATTCTGCACTTTTAACTAATCTTCACCACATCATATTCTCTTGCAGTGGTTCATTATTATTTAAAGGAGCCCAATGTAATGAAACTAATGGTGGTGCTCCAATAACATGTTTACCTAAGATTTAATTTGGAGCTTATCCAGTACCTAAATGTGGTAATTCATCTCATATTTTCTTGGATTTTGGTATAGTCATGCCCATTGAGTATGTCTAGAAGCACAATAGGTTTTACACAGTTTCCCCAATTCCTTCATATCACATTCTATGATGTTTCCCTGCAGATGGTACTTCTAAATTAATAAGTTCTTTATGTTATATGTTTGCAGTATATCCTTAAGCGTATTATTAATTAAAGCACCCCCATTGTCACTTTCGTATTCCGCAGTTCACGAAATAATTGCGAGTGAGACAACCATGGCTGATTCTGTATTAGCCTGTTTCGAAGTATACAACCTTGTAAGCTTGGAACAACTCCTTAATACAATAAAAATGTAGTTAAAACTTCCCAAACTACATGGTGAAGACCATGTAACATCAATAGAAAGCAGGTCTTAAAATTACAGTGTATAATTTATAATAAGGTATAGTGTCACCTAGTTTAATCTTCTGACATATATCACAGCTTCTGATAATACTCTTGGCAACTTGTGTCATATTTTTAAAATGACAATATTTCATCAAGTGTTTTACACACTTGTGTATACCGAATGACCATATCCTTCATGAATGTTGGTAATTAAGTCCTGTACAACACAATCAGGTACACACATTTTCACAATATAATATCTCATCAAAATACACCCAAGCACCCTTGATATTTAAAGATTGATTACTTTCCTGAATATTCTAATAACTATTCCAAATAACCTGTCATACACTTGGTCATTTACATTAGCTTTTAATATTCACTAAACTTTTGCTCACTTTCTTTGTTAGTCATAATAAATCGTAGCAGGATCCTTGGTTAGCGTAATGTCATCCAGCCCTCCTGGGAGCCTCAAAAGAGTATCAAATAATATATCTGTGCACCTTTGATATATTTCACTTTGTAATGAAATTCTTGTAGACTCAAAACCCATCGCAATAATCTACATTGTACTAATCTGCAATTCTATAGAAAAACTAATGCTCAGGGTCAGTATGTACTATTTTATTTCTACTTACTACTAACCCTCTAAATCACTGAAAACCCCACACTGCAGAAAGGGCTTATATTCTGTTGTATAAAAATTTCTTTGATGTTTCTTTAGAGTCCGCTTCATGAAAGCTAGTGGCAAATGTTGCTACTTTACGCTGTTTTCTTCACTGCATTTATCCCAGCTAAGATTGAAACAAGTGTGATTTTACATTGTAAGTACCTGCATATTGCATTATGTACGGTTCTGATTTAGAAGTCTGGCTTGATGATATCTTAGGGTCGAGCCATACATGTCTGTTTTCATGTCCCAACAACTACATTAGTTGCAGATGGTAGGAGCAGATAGCCTTGACTCCTACCCCTACCCAGATGTCGTTCCTGGAATGCTGATAACATGCTTCCAGGAATTACGCTATTATCAGTGCTTTGCTGCATTCCATCACATTCATTGTGGGAATTTCTGAACTGGTCAATATTCTGGGACTTGCCCCACAAGCGTGCTAGGATACATTCCATCACGCTCATTCTGGGAATTCAGAGGATTATATTACACAATTACCTTACAGGTGCTGCTTACACCAAGGTTTAAGTGCTGAGGGCATTTACCCCAGGCCGTAGAGCGAAAGGTTGAACGCTGAGGGCTTTCCCCTCCCTCCCCAGCCTGATCTGTCCTAACTGCCCGCCCTATGCGAGTTTGGGCAGATTAATGCACATTAAATGATGGCTATATAGCTGTCCATACAGAATACTGCAGTGAGAGCAAAACGAAATGTGTGCAAATAACTACACTTATACTTGGTCCCTCAGTGGAGGCTGCTGGGGAGGGATTCTTGTGATTGACTAGTAGCACTTTGGCTGCTGAAACAAGCATCACTTCCTTTTCACAGAGTTGTAAATTATAAGAAAAACGGATTTCTAATGGGTAAATGCGCCGCACAAGTGACACTAAAGTTCATGACAAATCTCTAGAACAACCAAGTACGGTCTCTTTGCACATTTTCATAAGTTATATTGCCGCGAGACACCATTTAAACCGACTGCGACCGTGGCGCAGGGGATAGCGCCACAGACTGTAGTGATGAAAGTCGTCAGTTCAATCCCGCCCACCGGCAAAAAAATTTATTTCTTTGTAATTAACAATTCCAGAATGTTATATATCTTTCTTATGTTCACTTGTAAATTCTACTTGTTTCTTATGTTAACTATTTTTCTAATTTCTGGTACATTCTGTCTGTTTATAAATAGCAGAGCACTCTGTCCGAGAGGCAGTGTGTGCTGCGTGTATATTAAGTTCGTAATAAATGTGCTTTCAGTATAAGTGCTGTGTTTAGTTGCCTTCAAAGTCAAGCCTTGATTCCATTTCAACGTGGCAATATTAACCATCACTAAGCACAACACAGTATATATTTTAAGTTTCAAGTTTTATTGTCACTAAATAATTTTTGTTTCAATAGACACCACCAAAAATAGAATTGAAATTGCCAATACAGCAGACAGTACATAAAAATATTTTAAGATACAAAGTAATTACAGCTATATAAAGAAAAAGAATAACATTTACAGTTATACATTTGAATGAGTGTGAATCTTTCACAAGATATGATCCATTCTATATTTTTCCTATGTGCTATAATCAACGTTCTGCCTGGAGCTATCTCAAGTTTTCTTCGAATTTCAAAGTGCTGTACATTGTCTTCAGAGTCAGCCAGGTTTTTTATTTCGTCCCTAACTCCTGTAGCTACTAGCATTTCCGTCCGTGCTATAGGCAGTTTATGAAGTAGCTTAATTCTTACATTGTTATGGTAGTTTCGGGATTTTCTTTGGCCTTACTTGGGCTGAGTCAATATAAGGTTTCTTTCTTCTGTTACGCATTCCCTTGTACTGTGAAGTTACTGGAGTTTTCTTTACTGTCCATCAGACAATGGTATAGGAATAGTGCTGAGAGAGTCATTATTTTTGCTCCCTGAATACTGATCTACATGACTCATTGTTGGGTAATCCCTTTATAATTCTAACTGCCTTCTTTTACCACCTAAAATCTTCTTGAGCCCCTGAGGAGATCCCCCAAGTATTATACCATAAACCAAGTGCTAATGGAAAAAAAAGCATGTATGCCTCTGTCATTTGGCTCTTACTAGCACAAGTCGAAAGTTTGCATGATAAGAAAATTGCTCTGGACAGTTTTCTTTATATAGTTGTTGCATATAGTCGTTCCAGTTCAATATAGTATCTAAATGAATTCCTAGCAATTTATTAATATATCGCTGTAAAAATATTATCTAAAACAAACAGGTAATTGAATTCGTAGACATTAAAATTCATGTTGACATGTGAGTGAAGTGATCATTTTCTAAATAGTCCCAATGTTAATGGAATGCTGCTTGTAAGTTCAATATCGTGAACTGAAGGTGGTAACCTTTAATTGTATTACATAACTAGAAATGAAGTGGGTTAGGTATGATACGAAGAAAATGTGTATGCTACTAATTTAACGTTTATGTATTCTCTTAGAAGTCAATTGTCTTCAAGGAATAGTGTTAGTGTTAAGTCTTGACATTTTTCGCCCTGTTTACTGAATTGGTGTGTGATGTAACAATGAGTTGTAAATCTATTGGTATCGATAGACATGGTATAACAGCAGAAGTGGTTATGGACTATTTTCGTAATAGTGTATAGAAAATAAATCTGCAGAAGAAAGAAGGCAGGAAGACCATCCGATGTTAGTTTTTGCGATAATGAACACAGTATTCACAATACAGGCACATCATTATCTGATATGCGTGTCTAAGAAGACGAAAACTCTGAAAATGATTTCTGTTCTTACTACAATGGGAAAAACAGGTTCAAATGGTCACAAAAGCCACCCAGTAGTTCTGAAACGTGAAATTGACGGCTGTTAATTTCTTTATTGTATGTTAAAAAAATTACTTTTCTCCTTTCAGAGATTAAAATGGTCCTAAATTAACACCAGATGAAGCAAAAAAAATTATAAACTACAAAAATAAAACAAAATTATTACTTTACCTTTGTACCTGGAATTGGAAAAATTTAATGAAGTTGTTTTCTTTTCTTTTTTTCTTCTTCTTCTTTTTTTGTTTTTAGAAATACCTATCGTGGGGGGGGGGCTGCAGGTTGGCAACCACCTCGCTCCTATTGGCAACGCCATTGACCATACTCAAAGATTTTTAAAAGTCGGCGCCTGTGGTATAGTTTTAGTTTAGAGAGGGCCCCAACATTATTTTTGCCGCAGGGCCCTTGGTGTAGTAGCTACACCACTGACAATAATGTAATTTTCCAGGTGTGTAGAATTGCAAATTCGAAGCTGCACATGAATATTTTTGCGAATAGAGTTATTAGGGATGATATTGCATATAACGTTTTGTGTGCATGGGCAATTTATCATGTATTTCATTGTTTGTGACATCATATCTCCTGAAAAATGTT
Organism: Locusta migratoria; assembly: GCA_026315105.1. Classification (NCBI taxonomy): domain Eukaryota; kingdom Metazoa; phylum Arthropoda; class Insecta; order Orthoptera; family Acrididae; genus Locusta; species Locusta migratoria. Next base: position 335,004,322 of record CM048748.1, on the reverse strand, counting down.
ATGTAGGTGGTTCTTATCCATTCAGCATTCATGGTAAGGAATATGTGCATCAGATTTTGTTGAAATCATTCTCTACTCCACGTCACATAGGAAATCATCCCTCACCATTACCACACTGGCAGCCAAAAATATTCATTCTCTATGTGCGTGCTTGGCTGTAAGCAACAACAATGTTCCCCCCACTGGCTCCACTGTTGGCGCTCAGCCATAGCTCCTCGCCTCCACGCTTCCTTATCACTCGGCCTCTATGTGCAGAAGCGCCTTCTTACATAATGTGAACTGTAGTGGTTTATGAGGAGATGAGCAACATTGTCATGTAATGCACCAGTTTTTCGCTCATTCCTTTGTTTATGACATCATATGTCCTGAACTATGTTTTTTATGTGATCCTTACACCAAAAGTGATCGTCTTCTTTGTTTGACTGTCAAATGTACAAAATTTCATCAAGATAGTAATAAAATTGCAGAATTTGTCGAAGTCCTAAAGTGGAGTACCCTCCGGCATGTACCATACGCATCATATCTCATGGACTATGTGTCATAGCTGATTCTTACCGCTACAGCAATTGTTACCTCAAGGTAAAGCATATGTGCACCAAGTTTGGTTGAAATTGAGCCAATAGTTTAGGAGGCATCGTGCAATATTGTCGTGTGTAGCAGCTGTTTTCCTTGCATCTCAATATTTATGACGTCATATCTCCTGAATTATGTCTTTTACCTGAACCTTACACCCACACTGACCTTCCTCTCGGTTTTGTGTGCAAAGGTTCATCAATATTGGAACAAAATGTTACATTTTTATGCAGTACAAACACACACAAAGACATAAACACACTACGCTGTACTTTATAACGACTTTGGAAAACATTCTTTACTATAAGGAAGGCAGCAAACCGGTATGATTCAATATGAAATATCAGTCAAATTCGCAAAAAAAGTTTTACACTTTATTTTGGTTTTGATCTATGCTTATATCATCCTCCACCTCAGTTCTAGGATGATCTTAGCATAGGTCAAAACCGGTTATCTTGTTGCTGTGAAATTTTGCCTAATATCATCTAAACACAGTGCTGTTCTACATAAGTAAAGGCATTTTCATTTATGAATTCTGAATGATATTCATGAAGGTATTTGCTTCCAAAGTGAAATGTCGATTTTATCTTGTATTTGCTTTCTTATGTTCCCCACCAACAGGTGGTGTTATGTGTTTTCACAGTGTGTCATCATGTCAATGTCAGTTCATAATGAAAACATCTTAGTGAAGTCTAATACAGACACTTCATAATAGCAAAATCGTAATTATATTGCCCAAAACTTTTTAAGTGCCTGCTCTGTCGCTGCTGCATCGTACAGAGCGCTAAGTGTCATAATTTAATTTTCGTGAAATTTTATTGACAGTTAATTTCTTAATTTTTTTTTAGTGATTCTGTTTTTAAGTCTTCTTGTCACCTACTTGAAAGTTTTCGTTTGTGTTACTGTTTTAAGAGTACATTCTCTCGTATTTTGATAAATACCGTTGTTCGTGCGTGTTTGTCAGTCTCCTGCAGCTTTTCTTTGGCTTAGGAGCTTCTATATTTCATGTAGATCTTTTACGGTAGAGCAGAGATTTCCGCGTATATTTTGATTTCAATCCAGAGACGGTTTTTGCTAATTTCTATTGTTTCCAAAAAGAAGTTTCTAGTAACCACTGTTTAGTCAGCTATTAGTCACCTGTAGTGAATTAGGGGTCTTGTTACAAGTCGATTACTTAATCTCTACAATAAATTGTTGATTTGTTAGGATGGGTAGGATGTGTGACTGCTGCGTACGGATGCAGGAGGGGCTGGCCGCCGTTCGCGAACAGCTGAGCGTGCTAATGGCCGCGATCAGCCGCCTTCAGGCTGCTGCCTCGGACTGTAGCGTCAGTGGGGAGTTCGGGGCGTCGAATGGGGCACCTCAGGTGTCACATGCTTCGCCCACCGTCCCTGCTGTCGAGACATCTTTGCGTGTACCAGACCCGGCTGGGACACCCTCTCCCCCAGGGGAATGGCGGGTTCAACGACGTTCGCTTCGCTAAGGGGGAGGCTCAAAGGGGAGGCTGGCCGTGTGGCATCGTCCGCTCAGCCTGTGAGTGAGCATGTGGCCGCTCCTTCAGCAAGGTCCGAGCAGGCACACGAGGGGAGGGGTTTGTTAGTGATCAGGAGCTCCAATGTTAGGCGGGTGATGGTGACCCTTAGGAAGACAGCGGAAAGGGCGGGGAAGAAGGCCAGTGTGCACTCTGTTTGCTTGCCGGGGGGTCTCATCCGAGATGTGGAGGAGGCCCTTCCGGCGGCTATAGAGAGCACTGGGTGCACCCGACTGCAAATTGTCGCTCATGTCGGCACCAATGACTCCTACCGGCTGGGTTCAAAGGTCATCCTCATTTCATACAGGCGGTTGGCAGAGTTGGTGAAGGCAGAAAGCCTCGCTTGCGGGGTGGAATCTGAGCTAACTATTTGTAGTGTCGTTCCCAGAACCGATCGCGGTCCTCTGGTTTGGAGCCGAGTTGAAGGCTTAAACCAGAGGCTCAAACGATTCTGCGAAGATCTGGGCTGCAAATTTCTCGACCTCCGCTATCGGGTGGAGAAATGTAGGGTTCCCCTGAATAGGTCAGGCGTGCACTACACGCAGGAAGCGGCTACAAGGGTAGCGGAGTACGTGTGGAGTGCACATGGGGGTTTTTTAGGTTAGAGAATTCCCTCCCTAGGCCCGACAATTTGCCTCCTGAGCCACTACAAGGTAGCAGTATGCAGAACACAACAGGGAAGAAATTGATCAATGTAGTAGTAGTTAACTGCAGGAGCGTCTATAGAAAGGTCCCAGAATTGCTCTCAATAATAAACGATCACAACGCCCACATAGTACTAGGGACAGAAAGTTGGCTGAAACAAGATATAAACAGTAATGAGATTCTAAACTCAGACTGGAATGTTTACCACAGAGATAGGCTGGACAGTGAAGGGGGAGGCGTGTTTATAGCGATAAAAAGTGCACTAGTATCGAAGGAAATAGATCCGAAGTGTGAAAAAATTTGGGTGAAGGTTACGGTTAAAGCAGGCTCGAACATGGTAATCGGATGGTTCTATAGTCCTCCTGGCTCAGCAGCTGTTGTGGCAGAACACCTGAAGGATAATTTGGAAGATATTTCGAGTAGATTTCCCGATCATTCTATAGTTTTGGGAGGAGATTTTAATTTACCTGATATAGATTGGGAGACACAAACGTTTATTACAGGTGGCAGAGACAAGGAATCCAGTGAAATTGTTTTGAGTGCATTATCTGAAAACTACCTTGAGCAGTTAAACAGAGAACCAACTCGTGGTGACAACATATTAGACCTTCTGGTGACAAACAGACCCGAACTATTCGGAACAGTTAATGCGGAACATGGAATCAGTGATCATAAAGCGATTACAGCATCGGTAATTTCAGCCGTAAATAGAAATATTAAACAATGTAGGAAGATTTTTCTGTTCGGAAAAAGTGACAAAAAGGGGATTTCAGAGTACTTGACGGCTCAGCTCAGAAGTTGAGGAACAGTGGTCTAATTTCAAAGCCATCGTACAATATGCATTAGATGAGTATGTACCTAGTTAGGTCTTAAGAGATGGAAAGGAGCCACCGTGGTAAAACAACCGAATTAGAAAGCTGCTACGGAAGCAAAGGGAACTTCACTGCAAACATAAACGTAGACAAAGCCTTGTAGACATGAAGCGAAATGTAGCGTGAGGAGGGCTATGCGAGAGGCGTTCAATGAATTCGAAAGTAGAGTTCTTTGTACTGACTTGGCTGAAAATCCTACTAAAGCGGTAGGTGGATCAAAATAAAGTGTCCAGACACTCTGTGACGTACATGGCATTGAAACAGAGGATGACACTCTAAAGGCAGAATTACTAAATGTATTTTTCCAAAGCTATTTCACAGAGGAAGATTGCACTGTAGTTCCTTCCCTAGATTTCCGCACAGATTACAAAATGGCAGATATCAAAATAACTGACAGAGGCATAGAAAAACAATTAAAATCGCTCAAAAGAGGAAAGGCCGCAGGGCCTGATGGGATACCAGTTCATTTTTACACAGAGTACGCGGAGGAACTGGCCCCCCTTCTCGCAGCGGTGTATCATAGGTCTCTAGAACAGCATATCGTTCTGAAAGATTGGAAAATGGCTCAGGTCATTCCCGTTTTCAAGAAGGGTCCTTGAACAGATGTGCAGAACTATAGGCCTATATCTCTAATGTCGGTCTGTTGTAGAATTTTGGAACATGTATTATGTTCGAATATAATGACATTTCTTGAGACTAGGAATCTGCTGTGTAGGAATCAGCATGGGTTTCGAAAAAGGCGTTGGTGTGAAACCCAGCTCGCGCTATTCGTCCACGAGACTCAGAGGCCCATAGACACGGGTTCTCAGGTAGATGCTGTGTTTCTCGACTTCCGCAAGACGTTTGATACAGTTCCCCACAAACGTTTAATGAACAAAGTAAGAGCATATGGTCTATCAGACCAATTGTGTGATTGGATTGAGGAATTCCTAGTGTAAGGATACTGCTCAATGTTATCGTACGATACCGTCTGCCTGGTCCTCTCATCTCAATGTCATCCTACGATACCGTCTGCGTTGGATCCGGAATCGTGTAGTTCAGTTGGGATATATGTTGCGTGTGAAGTTAAAAACGTAATAGTCAGCCTAGGAATCAGTTTAGGACAGTATCTTGGTGATACTGTGAGTAAATAAGTGATAGATTTCCTTTTATATTGTGATTATTTTTGTGTACATGAAATTTTTTCTTTGCGTGTTTGTTAATTGTAAATTAGTATATTCAATTGTTATGAACAATGCGTAATGTAAGATCATTATTGCCAATGTTATATATTTGCCTCACCGCCTTGCGTGTGGGAGTTCGAGTTTTAGTTGTTTGTCAAGTGCTCTGGAATCTATGTCGCTGTTGTTTTGAAATGGAAATACTGTCGATTAAGTTCTGATGTTTTGAAAGATGTAATGTTTTGGTGGAGAAGAAGTTTTATTCAAATTAAAGAAGAAGTGACAAATTTTACATATCGAGTATTTATTTCTACCATGACGCCCCAGGAAAATAATGTTGCAGCGATCAGAACCCCCATACATCGCATTGGTAAAAAGATGAGTATCATGTGTGAAAGTGGTAGAATGAAACTGTAGTCACTTAAAATCTATTAAAATATTACACATGGTGGAGCATAGCTGGGATTGCGTCATATACAGTGTCTACAGAGTGTTTGTGTTGCAGGAGAAGTATGTTTGGAAGTACATAATAGATGTTTGAAAGACTAAGGAGGACGTGAATCCGGAATTATATGCCAAAGAAAACGGAGCACTTAACCTGGAAATTGGATGCTTGGGCGCAGATCGTCGCTTCGCTGGACAATGAGTAATAAGATAAGTACAGCAGCGCTTATTAATTTGTATTTGTAGTCTGGGTTTTTTGGCACTGTGAAAGACAATGTCAACTGAGAACAGGAAATCTAGTGTAGACATGTCAGATCAGAATGTGATCGACAGTACACCTCGTAGCAATGTATCAAATAGTGAAGAAATAATTCTTGCATCATCAGGTCTTATAGAGTTGTTAAATCGATTAACAGAACAAATAACTGAACGTATTGACAAGGGAAATCATGATCTGAGCAAAAAGATAGATGACGGTTTAGCAGATTTAAAGTCTCAGATAAACCAAACAAACAGAACAGTTGACGAAATCGGGAAACAAACATGTGATCTTGAAAGGGCAATGAAGTTAGGACATGAACAGCTGGACACTCGTGTGACTGTAGCAGAAAGTAAAATCAGTAATGTTGAGTCTGACCTTGAAAACAAAATTAGTACTGTAGAAAAGTATTTTGATCAGGAAAATAAAATTAGAAAAACTGAAATTCAGGATGTTAAAGTGTGATTAGAAAATAAAATTAGTGAAACTGTGACAAATTCTGAAGCTGGTATTAAGAAGGATGTGTATAATCTCAGTCAAAGGGTCAATTCATTGCAAGAGAGTTTAGTAAATAGCAAAATGTCGATCTGTGGTGGCTTTAATTGGGCAAACGTAGTAATTAAGACATATCCTGGGGAAGGGAAAATCCATCCTAAAGACTTTTTACATCATTGCTCTGACAACTTCACTGTAGAAATGACCGATGCACTGAAAATTAAATTTGTAAAGAGATTTTTGGACAATGAAGCTTATACTTGGGTCAATCAGTTAGATATAGAGGATATGTCGTATAGTGAGTTTGAGAGGTTCTTTTTGAATAAATTCTGGTCCAAAAGCAAGCAGGCTAGAGTAAAAAGTGATTTCTTGCATGGGGGAAAGTACAGGGAAAGTTATGGCAATATGAGGGACTTTTGTGAGGCTGAAATCAGAAAATTAGTGCATCTTGACTCACCTTTAGATGAAATCACATTGGTGGAGACCCTACGTAGAAGATTACCAGGTAGACTACAGCAAGCATTAGATTGTGGACCTGACGATTCAGTTGAGGACTTCTTAAGATTTGTTGGAAGATTAGACAGAAGTTATGAGAGAGAAAGGGAGAGAAACCGCTACCAAGAAGACCATCATGGAAGAGAGAGAAGAGATAATCACCAAGAAGAGAGTCGTGAGAACCAAAGTAGACAGCAATGTGGGAGTATGAATTATAGAAACAGACAAGGAAGAAACGATAGTGACTAAGATTACTACAAGTCTAATGGAAATGGGCAGGAAAACTAAATGTCACCCCTATGGAAGCCTGTCAGGTTGGGGTGAGAAATAGGACAAGAAATCAGGCTACTACAAATAGGATCAGATTTGGACGCAAATGGGAAAATGAGCAATATAGACAGGGACAGAAGGTAACACACAGGATAAATCGGCTCAAGTTTAACAAAGAACTGTGGGAAGTCATTAAGAACCAGGCTTGGAAAGAAGAGGACAAGTGTATAGAACCAGAAGAGGTAGTACTAGATGATGATACTGTAGCCAATATGTATAATGCAAGTGAAGATATTTCCTTAGAAGAACCCAAAATAAATGAAGAACAAGTTGTGTTTGGATTGTGTAATTTGCTAAGTGATAAGGATGAATATGCTGAAGATGGACTGAATGTTACTGCTCATCAAACTGTGAAGACTGAGAATCATGAAGATTTTGATGTTTTGTCTAGTGTGTGCTCAGAGAAGTCAGAAGATGTCAGTGTTGAAGATAGAGAAGAAGATGTTGAGGTTATGGAGTTTGAAGATTTGGAGAAGGAACTTGATGAGATGAGTTATGTTGAAGCGAAGGAAGGTTGCATCGTGTCAGATGGCCAGTGTGAGACAGAATGTGTTATAGATGATGTCAAGTCTTGTGAGAATCAAGTTGTACCAGTGAAATTGAGCAGTACTGAAAGTTGTCAAAGCAGAAACAGACAAGAAGAGGTAGGGAAAGACATCTTGCATTGTGTTATACAGAGCTAAATGGATAAGGAAGAGAAAGCCAATGTTCTAAATAAGTTACTGTGTAAATATCATGAGCTAGAAGATAATGTGCCTAAGTTAGAGCAGTGTGTTACCAATGATAATTGTGTTGCTAATGGATGTATCGCTTGTCAACCTGTTTAAAGTAATGTGTCCCTGAATCATTTACAAGCTAATGACGATTCCTGTACTATGAAATATGGAGATATTATTGAAGATATTACTCATGAAGAAGAGGAAGATATACAATATGATGTCACTGGATGCCCATATATTACTGTGTTTATTAATGGAAAAGGCAAGGAAGCGTTAGTTGTTACAGGTAGTCCAATCAGTGGAATTTCTGAAAAATTTAGAGATTGTGTGAAACATGTACCAGACTACATAGAGATGCCTGTAGTTGGAATCAAGATCAAGGGTGCTACCAGCAGACACAGCAAGGTAGTTAACCGGCAAGCCTTGTTGAACTTCAATGTGAATGATGTGAATCTTTGTCAAGGATGTCTAGTAATACCTAATATGTCTGAGGATATCTTGCTAGGAGCTGACTGGATCATGAAAGTGAATGCTGTATTTGACTGGGGAGAAAGAAAAGTTATGTTTGTGGACCCGGAGACTGGTGTTTTACATTGTACTGCTATGGTATTGAAAAATGAGAATAGTCTGAGTAAGCAGAGTGTAGCATTAGATTTATTAGATCATAATAGAGATGTAGAAGACATGTGTGAAGAGCCTGAAGAAAACATCGAGGATACAAACTATCATGAACTCGTAAATGCCAAGGTGGAAGAAGCCAACAAATTAGACGAAGAATACATAAGCTTACTGGAAGAAGTGTGCAGAAGATTAAGAGCAGGAGGGATGTGTCTTAAGCTAGAAAAATGTAAATTTGCTGTGGAATACATTAAGGGCAAGGACAATCTTGTTGTTGATTTACTCTCTCATTTGCCACTGGGGGGTTAATTTGAAGATAACAGAACTAAAGCCAAACAGTAGTGCATAATAATAAGAATTTGTACAGGTGATATTTTTGTAAAAATATTGTAGCTATAAGTTTTGTACATATGTATTTGATGAACTATCTTGGAAATTGTATTTTCAATATTTTGGATATTAACGTTTGTAACCTCAGGAAAGTACACATTCTATGTGTGCTAAGTGTGTTGGCAAACACTGGGTTTCTAGCTATGTGGTAGCATACTTCTGATTTCGGTTTCTGGTGCCACATCTCCCACTTTTTCTGTAACCTGTTCAAATTATCTCATATCTATCATTCTATCTTTCTTCCTTAGTGTTAAGGTATGAAATGTGTGTATGTAACTTTTTATGTTAATAAGAATATTGATTTCAATATAGTTTGATTAGTTAGATTTTTCAATGTATTAATTTACGTCACATTTAAATTTGAATTCAAATTGTTGCCTGAGTATTAGAAGTTAAAGTATTTGAGAAATTGATAGAAGTCATGATAGAATCAGTTAATTAATGTTAGTGTCTAATGATTTTGTAAGAAACAAAGTTTCATGTCCTCAGATTTTAAAAAAATTCAGTTCAGAAAGTAAGAGAACAGTAAATTTTACAATAGAGTTATGTAGATATTTTTTGTCATAGGTTTTTTGTGTATTTTGTTTTGATGCATAAGAAGGTCAGACAAGTTCAGAGTGGCAGCTTCTTCAGTGTCAGCTGTTCCCGATTCAGCCCTCTGCTCTTGGGAGACCATACCCTTGTCACCTACTTACTGCACTTGGAACTTTCAGGATCTGCTGATGCTGCGTGTGTGGACTGTGCTGTGCCAACCCCAGACAGGACTAAGTCAGGTACTGATGCAGCCAAGCCAGCCACTGGGTCCAAACGATCCAAAGTAGGTGCTCTACTCTTACATCACCTCGACTTATGAGGGCATCGTCGAGCTGATGGGGGGGGGGGGGTATTGTAACGATACTGCTGGCCCCCTCATCTCAATGTTATCGTATGATACCGTCTGCCTGGTCCTCTCATCTCAACGTCATCCTACGATACTGTCTGTGTTGGATCCGGAATCGTGTGGTTCAGTTGTGATATATGTTGCGTGTGAATTTAAAAACGTAATAACCAGCCTAGGAATCAGTTTAGGACAGTGTCTCAGTGAAACTGTGATTAAAACAAGTGATAGATTTCATTAATTAAGAGGTTCACATATTTTCTTTCCAGACAGTTCTATAAACAATAGTTGCGTCATTGTATGTTATTTCAAGACTTAAACAAACGAATTGTAAAATCTTTTGTAAAAAAAAAAAAGAAAGAAAAGTGAAAATTAATAGCATTGTATATATGTTAGGCTCATAAACAAGTTGTGTTGACCAGCAGCTAATTGTGTAATTAATGATGTACTCGAGCTTTGAATATTGTATTTCTTTGTATATATTGACTCACTTGAGATTTTGAACATGTTTTGAGAATGGCCATGACATTTGATAGTTCAATATATGTTAGAAACATGTATGATGTACTCATTAACAAATTAATTAACATTTAACATCGCTCTTTGTTGTCAACAGAAATATCGGAAATTTCGTCTTAAAAATACATGTGCCATCTAAAATTATTGTACGTATAGTTTTCATTTTATCTTGTGATTATTTTTGTGTACATGAAATATTTTCTTTGTGTGTTTGTTAATTGTAAATTAGTATATTCAATTGTTATGAACAATGCGTAATGTAAGGTCACTATTGCCAATGTAATATATTTGCCTCACCGCCTTGCATGTGGGAGTTCGAGTTTTAGTCATTTGTCAAGTGCTCTGGAATCTATGTCGCTCTGTTGTTTTGAAATGGAAATACTGTCGATTAAGTTCTGATGTTTTGAAAGATGTAATGTTTTGGTGGAGAAGTTTTATTCAAATTAAAGAAGAAGTGGAAAATTGTGCATATCGAGTATTTATTTCTACCATGACGCCCCAGGAGAATAATGTTGCAGCAAGCAGAACCCCCATATATCGTTGAAAAGCTGAGTATCAATAGAAAGGAACTGTAATTACTTAAATCTATACAAATATTTCACTAGGTTACAGAAAGCAGCAGGTCATTCTCAATGGAGAGAAGTCTTCTGAAGAAGGAGTTATGCCAGGTGTGCCACAGGGGAGTGTCGTCGGTCCGTTGCTGTTCACGATATATATAAATGACATTGCGGATAACATCAGAAGCTCACTGAGGCTTTTTGCATATGATGCTGTAGTATATAGAGAGATTGTAACAATGAAAAATTGTATTGAGATGCAGGAGGATCTGCATAGAATTGACGCATGGTGCAGGGAATGGCAATTAAATCTCAATGTAGACAAGTGTAATGTGCTACAAATACACAGAAAGAAAGATCCTTTATCATTTAGCTACACTACAGCAGGGCAGCAACTGGAAGCAGTTAATTCCATAAAGTATCTGGGAGTAGTCATTAGGAAGGATTTAAAATGGAACTACCATATAAAATCAATCGTCGGTAAAGCAGATGCCAGACTTAGATTCATTGGAAGAATACTAAGGAAATGCAGTCCGAAAACAAAGGAAGTAGGTTACAGTACACTTGTTCACCCACAGCTTGAATACTGCTCACCGGTGTGGATCCGTACCAGGTGGGATTGATGGAGGAGGTAGAGAAGATCCAACGCAGAGCAGCGCGCTTTGTTACAGGATCATTTGGTAATTGTGAAAGTGTTATGGAGATGATCTATAAATTCCAGTGGAAGACTCTGCAGGAGAGACGCTCTGTCGCTCGGTACGGGCTTTTGTCGAAGTTTCGAGAACATACCTTTACCGAGGAGTCTAGCATTATATTGCTCCCTCCTACGTATATCTCGCAAAGAGACCGTGAGGATAAAATCAGAGATATTAGAGCCCACACAGAAGCATACTGACAATCCTTCCTTCCACAAACAATACGTGACTGTAATAGGAGGGAAAATCGATAGTGGTACTCAAGTACCCTCCACCACACACCGTCAGGTGGCTTGCGGAGTATGGTTGTAGATGTAGATAATTTGTAATGTTATATATTTAGATTCAAATGTAACTGACTGTGATTATATCCATGTGTTTGGCACATACTTTTATGTTCCGTGAGGTTTTCTTTAAGCAGATTTCGGATATTTTTATAAATTCAAAATTTCATTCCATTCCATGATGGTGGTGGTGGTGGCGGCTGGTGCAGCGACAGTGTTGAATAATTAAGAAATGTTCAGTCTCTGTTGCAATATTTTATTATCCATTAACGCATTTCGCGCTGTTAGCCCATCGTCAGACTGGAAAAAGACAAATGTTTTGTTACAGTCCGTGTACCTGGCGGGCAGCGAATCTAATGTGGCTAAGGTGAGTAAATTTGAAAATTCAGACTTACTTGGGCGGAGATGGAGCAACAGAGCTATCTATAGCTGTGTAGGAGGTATCTTAACAATTAACTCTATATGAATTCCCTGTCTTCCTTATCCTCCCTCTTGTACTATCATGTTTTTCTCACGTACTTCTCTAGTTTCAATATGTGTATCTTCAAGAATCTCTCCTCTTAATGTTAAGTTTCTTGGTAGTTTATACACATCATATTTATATCTTGCAGCTACACATTTAATTATTCAAAGTAGGAAACGACAGCAAAAATTATGTTCTAAATATGCCTATAATTTTAGAAACTATAATATTAATCAGTTCAATAATTCTCCAATAAATAATTATTTTCTCATAAAATATCTTTTCTCTGATTTTCCTTTCATTCCACGTGACCACATTATGTGAATCGGGTAATGATTTGATCGATTTATTTTCTTTATGAGACTACACTTACATAATCATTTAGGACTTTATACGTCTATCAGTGTTCAGTTTACAGCATAGTCCTTATAAAATTCCTCCATAACACCTATTCAGTGTTAACATTGATGTTTCGTCTGATGTTAAGCGTGTTACTTCAGAATTGTTCTTGGCCGAATACAAGTACTTTCTCTTAATGTGCGACTCCTTTGACATTGAACGCTCAGAATCGCACAAAACTATGGTTGCAGTAACATACAATCATAAACAGGGCAGCGGTATACGTCATTTCTATGCAAAATGTTGGATTGTACCTCAAGTAATATTTTAACAGACAGAATCAAAGTAACAAGCTATCAGTACCATAGAAATGAAATTATATGTAATTTAATGGCGTCAGTGTATCATTACATATTCAATCAGCAGCGTCAAAAACTTTCTGTTTTAAGTACTTATAATGGCACAAAACACACATGTACAGCAGTATTACACACCTGAAAGTGCTTATATTAGTTCTCAAAGCGGTGATGCGAGATTTCGATGAAGCAGTTAAAACAAAGTTGGAAAGAACAATGTCCACACCTCACTAAAGCCACGTTATCACATTCCAAATCATTTTCACATTCATGCAGTCAAATGATGATGTTGGGATGCAACATAAGCTTGATTGTAAACCACAGAGTGAAGTTTCACGATGAAATAACGATCATGTATCTTCAGCTGTAGGTGGCGATGGTTCGTACTCTAAGTGACTTTTACTCCCTTTGCTCTGGAGATGAAGTTCATGTACTCCTTGAAGAGCAACCTTCAAGTTCAGGTTCTTCTTGTCCTTCAAATTTTGTGTACCAGCCAGTGTAACGTTGTGCATTTCTGTGTTATCGCCATTATGTTGCTGAATTATTATGTTATATAATATATCCCCAGCCGCAATGTCGTTTTCATATTCAGCACATCGCAACTTGGACCATAATATTTGGACCACAGGAATATGATTAATTCTCTTGGAATTATCATTACACTGGACACAATTTACGCTTTAACTCGCTTTGCAAACACTCCAAGTGAGAAATTCTTACTGCAGCTATACCACTCACGCAACTGGGCCTTTGCTTAGTGCAACTACACTATGCCACCATCTAGTGGATCTAGCACACAAGTGCAGCGTTTTGCATGGAAATGACGCACGACACTGTTTTGTTTATGATTACTTGTTAGTCTAAGCATGTTTTCGTGCGGTTCTGAGTGTTAGAGCTCAAAGGTCTCTTTCTCGATTCCTCCTACCCTTTATTGTGGACTGGACATTAAATCCTGAGCTTTCTTGGGTCATAAGGGTCGCAGTCACAGATAGTGGACAGTCGCCAAAGTACATGGTGCTGCCACTAGATGTCAGGAGCAGTAAGTTCGTTTCTTGCCATAAAAATAAGTCCCATGTAACACACTGTTTGTGTTTTCTGTCAGATGAGACAGTACGATTTATGAATTTTACTTCGATACACATAAATATAAGCATTTAACGCACTAGCTCAAATTACGAACATTTCTATTTACCCAAAAAACATGGCTTTTACTGGTGCCTAAACGACGAGAGTTGATTTCCAATTAATCGGTACCATGTACAAAACTGCATTCTGGCATTTTTTTTTACTTACTTTTATTTCATTTCTGATTTCTGTTAACTAGAAATTATAATGAATACATGTGAATCTACACTCTTCAACGAAGTAGCCTAAATGCTGAAACGAAATTTCCTTGCAGGCTGAATTGAGATTTATCTGCCAGGAAATTTCATTATAATATTGGTGAAATGTGTGCATGTTCGTTTCTCCTCAGAAGGACGGAATTTTTGGGCATTAGCAGAAAACCGAGGAGATATCAAATACCCTAGGAAAATGCACTTGTAGTTGATCAACAGAGCTCTCTCCACATGCTAATCGTAAAAATTTGATAGGCCTGACATTTTCTGCCTGGAGAGAATCTGCAGATCAACTACAGATGCATTGTTCTGGCTATTTTATATGAAGTGTAGAAGTGGAGAATATGTATGATGAAATAGAAGACATCATTCAGTCTGAAGGAATAGGTAAAATACATATCATAATCATGGGTGACTGGAACATTGTGGTTGGACAAAGCAATGAAGCAAACATAGTTGGACAATATGGATTAGGAAAAAGAAACTACAGAGGAGGAATGCTAGTAGAAATCTGTCAGCAAAATAACTTGGTGGTGATGAACACATGGTTTAAGAAAAGGAAGAGTAAACCGTACACTTCGAAGAGCCCAGGATGTATGAAAAGATATCAGATAGACTACATACTTGTCAAACAGGGGTTTATGGGTAGTGTGAAAGACGCCAAGACCATGCCAGCAGCCGATATCGACTCGGATCACAACCTTTTGGTTGCAGATATCAGCACAAGGCTGAAGAAGATCCGACAGCATGGGAGGAGAAAACAGAGATGGGGTTTGGAAAAGCTAAGAGAGAATAATGTGGCAATAAGAGAATCGTTATAGAAAAAAATTAATGAAGTGAGAGACGAAAATACAACTGCAAGTGCGGAAGAGGAGTGGCAATATGTTAACATGATATTGTTAAATGCTCTGAAGAGTGAAGTAGGGAGAGAAACAAAGAGAGCGAGAAAACCTTGGATCACCAGTGAGATGCTGGACAAGATAGAGGAAGTGTAAAAATGTTAATGAAGAGAAATACGAAAGACTAAACAATGCCCTTAGGAGAGAAACAGACAAAGCGAAGGAAAAGTACTTAGAAGAAATGTGTGAAGAAATAGAGGAATTACAAAGAGGAAGGTACGATCTCATGTACCAGAAAACGAAGGAACTGGGAGAAGGCGAGAACAAAAGTTTAAGGAGTTACGGAATAGCAGATTCTAGAGGACAAGTCGTTGCTGAACAAGCGGAAGTGCTGAAAACATGGGAAGAATATATAAGGGAACTGTATGATACAGAAAATCGCCCACGTGACATCAACATAGAACCAGAGGAAGCTAATGACGAAGCCAAAAGGGCCCAGTATACTAACTAGCGAAGTAGAGAAGACGATAAAAGACTTGAAGAGTAGGAAAGCTACAGGAGATGACGACGTTCCGGTGGATTTGCTTAAAGATATCGGAAATGACAGTTTGAGAACTCTGACACAACTCATAAACAAAAATCTACGAAACTGGAGAATGGCCCCAAGATTTTTTGGATATAACAATGCTTACTCTTGAGAAGAAAAAGCAAGCCAAGAAGTGTAGTGATTATAGAACAATTAGTCTGATCTCACATGTGGCACAGATCATAGCAAGGTTACTATATAGACGGTTTGAACACAATATTGAAGAAGAGATGGGAGAAGACCAGTTTGACTTTAGGAAAGGAAAAGGGACCAGAGACGCCATTGGCATGATGAGGATATTGTCGGAGAGTTTTGGCTATTAACGAAGAAATTTTCGCGTGTTTTATAGACTGGCAGAAGGCCTTTGACAGAGTCAATGGGAATATATTGATGAACATCCTCAAGGAAATATGTATCAACTGGAGAGATCGGGGACAAATTAGGAATTTATACCTGGGACAAAGGGTAAAGGTACGACTGAAATGTAGAGAAACGAACAGCTTGGAAACAGGAAGGGGAGTGAGACAAGGATTTTGTCAGTCGCCAAGTCTCTTCAAACTGTATGGTGAAATGCTGGCGAGAGATGCGCTGAAAGGATGCGGAAACTTCAAAGTAGGAGGACGTCTCATTAACACTGTCAAGTATGCAGACGACCTGGTAGTGCTCGCCGAAAACCAGAGACAGCTGCAAAACATGATGAACCGTTTGGTGGAAATGGGAAGAAAATACGACTTGGAAATCAAAAGTGATGCGAATATCAAAACGTCAGAAACACTTGAAGATAATTGTTGACAATTGGGAACTGGAAAATGTGAATCAGTTAAAGTACCTGGGATGTTTAATCACAAAGGATGCTCACTGCACCAACGAAATTCGAGCAAGAATCGCCATGGCCAAAGCTGCTTTCAACAAGAAGAGAATAATGCTGACCAGCAAGTTGAGCTTGTCATTAAGGAAGAAATTGGTAAAGTGCTACGTTTGGAGCATTCCACTGTATGGAGCAGAGACGTGGACCATGAGAAAGAAGGAGAAAAAAATACCTAGAGAGCTTTGAAATGTGGTGCTGGAGGAGAATGGAAACGATCAAATGGACAGATCGCATGAAAAATGATGATTACTGAGAAGAGTGGGAGAGAGGAGTAGTGTTCTACAAACAATTCTACAGAGAAAGTCCAACTGGATTGGACACATACTTAGACATGAGGGACTCCTACACAATGTTATTGAAGGGAAAACCAGAGTAAACACAGAACAAGAAAGAAGAAAACTTCAACATCTGGGTGACATGGCAAGCTGAAGACAGGGAACAATGGAATCAGAAATTCGCCATATGAAGATATGTATCTGCCACTAAGCAGAATACTACATGATAATAATTTTATATCTCCTCTGTTTGAGGTTAATGCACAATAATGCTTTCTTCTATGGAGAAATGAACATGTACGAATTGTACTAGTGTTATTGATGAAATTTCATGGCAAATTAATCTCATTTTAAGCTGCCGGGAATTATTCTGCAGTAGTTATTATTGGTGTACAAAAGTAATTTCATATATCTGTATTGAATAGTTTCATACAATCCACAATTCAAAATAAAATTATGTCATTTTCATTAGAAAGTGATGTATCATATTTCTTTATTATAATTTTCAAATGACAGAAAACATGGCATTGAAATTAAAATAAGTAAAACAACTTGTCAGTAGGAAGCCTAGAACATGAGACACTGGCTACAGCAATCCATTACTCTACTAATTTTCACTAACAGGATTAAATGAACACTTATACTGCGAAATATTCATAACTTCACATTACGCCATAATCGTTACGTTTTCGTTTATTGAAGTAAAATTCAGATCACTTACTATCTGATCAAATAGCAAACACATACAGAATATGTATCAAGTCCAACAATTACTAAAATACGATGCAGTTATTTTCCTGTCATGAACTAATTCTACTTGGCAGCTAATTGCAACGCTACATACTTGCTTTACAGTCTGCAGCTGTGACTCTCACGACCCGAGAAATCTCAGGATTTAACGTTCAGTCTATTGCGTCTCTTAGGTATCATAGAATGGTTCATTGTATGGGTTCCTATAGTCATGCCATAGTGTATGGATCTTGGGCAATGTATGAGTGGCCAGGCAAATTGTCGTGACAGTCAGGATAGAAGTTACTTTCGAATAAGGTTAGGTATCTCAGACATATTCTGAATGAGGGCCACCTTTGTGCTCAAACGGCTCGTCCCTTAACCATTAGGGGTAAAACCCAATGTGACCCTGGGCATGTAAAGCCTGTTCTACAAGGGAAGTGAGAGCTTACAAGATTAAACATGATGTATCACCTATGTCAGCCACGTACCATGTAGACACATCCACTTGCATAAGATGCATGCATACGATTTATTGCAGATCTGATAGGATGGATCCTATTCTCATGTGTATGAAAGTGCTTCATGCATGCACAGACGACCGAGTGGAGAACCCAGTTCACGAGCCACGTTGCGAATTCCTCCTGCTCAGAGGAACATAGTTGTTCGAATCATATTCAATATAGGCTGTCTGAAGAACGGTCGTAAAAATTTTAGGAAATGATATTGTAGACGAATTATATCATAAATTTCATATAATGTGTGTTCAATTTTATTCATTTCAGAGATATATCTGTTGATATGAAAGCCAAACAAACTCAGAGAAAATTTAAATGAAGAGATTTTCACAGATTTTTCCATCGGTTCTTGGTAGAACATCATCATATTGACTTCAAAGTACAATTTTGTGTATGTTCTACAAGTTCATATGCACTTAGTTGTCCGTTTTTCGGCTTACGAAGTCATCTTCAGACTTTAAAGAAAGTCGAAAACCGATTATTTACATAAAAGTCAATAAGATGATCTTCCAAGAACTGACGAAAGAATGAGTCAAAATATCTAATTTGCATGTGCTTTATGTTTGTCTGGGTTACATGCTAAGAACTGTATTTCTGTGCCCAATAAAATTGGACACCTATTATACGGTACTTTTATTGCAGTTTGTCTTTATTACCATCTCCTAAAATATTTGCTATTTCTCTTGAAACATGCTGTAGTTAAAAGGTGAAATAAATATTTGTTTTCAGTGAGCATTATTTGAAGCTTTATCTCAGTGAAAGGTCTATGTATAGACAGACTTTCATATACACCTGAGCTTGTCCATTATTAGGCACCTCAAACCGCATGACCTGGAAGTATTTAATCACCTTTTATATTAAGGAAATTTACACATGTGAGCGATGTAGTTATGCTTGAACTGCACAAAAACAATTAAATACAGTTCCACAGTGGCAGTGTGAAACACGAAGAAAAGTTTTAATCATTACACTTATCACAATCTTACAGTCTCGAAAAGTGATCTTAACTCGGCGTTTTATTTGCTTTAAGGTCACAACAAACAAGGAAGACACATGAAGCAGACAACTCAACAAAAGCGAACCACACTCCAAAATCAGTCATGACACTCCCACAGATTTTTGTTATACACTGTGACAGCAGCACTCCAAGTGACCAGCAAGCTACATTTCTGATACGATATTTTACTATTGCAAATAGTATTGTAAATATTGACTTTAGCATACTTTTTTACATTAGGGAACATATGTAGTGCCATAAAAATAGGTAATAACTTATAAATATCTCCACACTTGTTTTTCTTTAGTTTCCTGAGATCCCTGACGAGGTACGAAAGGTACATTACAGGACAATTTATTTACAATTCTCTTGTAAGCTGTAGACTTCCACTGAAGACTTTCATTTACTACAGAAAATAAGAAATGGCTAGGAAACACCACTACTCAGGAATGTAAGTTTTCTTCACTAAAATTCTAGTTAAATCAGTGAGACTGAAACATAGGAATAGTACATAGAATGCAATAACTACAGTATTTAACATACCAAATCAGACACCACAGCTTTAGCTAAAGGAGAAACGTCTTAGACGTGACAATAAAAGGGCAAAAACAAGAGAATTTTTTTCCAACAAAGAAGAACCCAATTCCACAATTGTTCCTACAACTGAACAACACATGGCAAGAGTTTTCAAAACATTGGCTTTTGTAAGCTAAAGTAATTACACTCAGGCGAATATGCGTGTCTAAGAAAGATGAGTTAGGTGTAAAAATGTGCAAATCATTGGACTCAGCACCGAATTGGCACGAATCAAAAATTATCTGTCATAGTAAGAACAAACCATAATATAAATTTATGTTTCTTTTATGTTTGTACTCTACTTACTTTCAACAGAATAAGCTGCTAATATACACTTATTCGTAAGGATTTGTTCATGACGAACTTGTACTTTATACCACTGAATCAGTTAAATTCGGCTATTTTCATATTAATTTCCGTATTATGTAAATCTCTTGATATTTTACTAAAGCTTGTAAAACAAAAATTATACTAACTATTCCATTAATTACTACAAAAATTGTTATTAACAAACCTCACTCCTTCGGCACCTTGCCCATCGCTAAGAGTGCTAGTGTCATTGCAACTGTCTGTTGGTAACAACTTTCACAGCAGAGAGGATCATGACTGTATATGTTAGACTGTGCACATACCGTGTAAACGCTTCTTTGTAATTCGATGGCCTATCATGAGGAGCGCTGCAGTTGAAAACGACTTTCTTGTGTATGTCGCACATCTCCTATAGAATGGGCTTAAGACTGGCAACATACAAAACAACTCACACTGTCTGTCACATCATCGTCACGTCACAGCACAGCATGGACACGTCAAATTGTATTCACACTGTCTGTCACATCAATTCACTTATCCCAATACCCAATGTTGAAAGTGAGTTTATGAGTGGCGATCTGTTCAGCCCAGTCGATACGGGATGTGCGATATGCACAATAAATTCGTTGTCAACTGCAGCGCTCCTTACGATACACCATTGAATTACAAAGAAGCGTTTGCACGGTATGCGCACAGTTTAATATACAGAGTCGCGACACTCAATGCTGTGAAAGTTATTACCAACTGACAGTTGCAACGACACTATCGCTCCTAGCGGTGGGCAAGCCGCCGCGGTAAGAGTAATGTGTGTCTGTAATAAATTTTCAGCGTAATTAATCGAATAGTTTCTTTAATTTTACATTCCAAGCATTAGTAAAGTATCTAGAGACGTAATAATCGTGAAATGAATGTAAAATCAAGCGAATGTCACTGATTCAGTTATAGAAACAATAACTTATTCATGATGAAATACTTACAAATACAGGCATATTTGCAGCTTATTCCGCTGAAAATAAGTAGAATATAAACACAGGAAAACATAAATTCGTGTTACTGTCTTTTCTTAGATAATAGTGTTGGAAGGGGAAAAAAATCATTCATATATCTATGAATGTCTGCTACAGCCATGTCTCTGCTTTATTATCTCTGCCTTTAATGTATGTATGTAATCTGATATTCTTCTGATGTTAATTTTCGTATCCAGGGAGAATTCAATAAAACTTTTTCTTGTGTTTAAAATACTTATTTTTATCGGGTTATGGGCCCAGATCACATGTAAAGTCAAAGAATATACTATTTTAATCACAGTAACATTTGAATCAAACATATTTCCTAAAGAATAATGAGTGCTAGCGACGAATATAAAGTCAACATTGATAAGCTTGACGGACCAGACGATTGGGCCAAATGGAAGAAGCATATTTCTATGGTGATGCGTTCATATGGACTGGAAGAAATTATAAACAGCACGCGAACATGTTTAGAGTTACCACAAAATGCTACAAGTAAACAGATGGAAGCATACATAGAATGGCGAAAGGACGACGCGAAAGAAGCAAGTCTAATTCCAAGTGCGCTAAATAAACCTGTTGCAGAACTGGTTTTAACATGCAGTAATGGTAAAGAAATCTGGGACAAATTACAAACCCAATTTGAATGTAGCAGTAATCAGAGTTTGAATATGTTGATTGGAACATTTTTCTGTGTGAAATGCGATGAAACAGATGATCTTGGTGCACATGTGGCTAAACTGCAAAAATTATTTGTAGACCTAAATGACGAACTAGTAAAACACGAATAAAATACGTTGTCTGAAAGAATATTAAATGGTCGAATTTTGTTTACACTGGGAAAGAAATACGACAATTTTAAAGATCTCTGGGATACGATAGTGTTGGAAAGCAAAGCTTGAATTTACTAATTGAAAAACTTTGCACTATTGAACTGCATGCACAAGACACTGCTGAAAAAGCAGCTGTTGTCGTTCCAAATGCTAAAAAAGGGCAACAGAGTAACCACCAATGTGAGATATCAAAATCACAATCAAAACAGAAGTTTCCTTGTAATAAATGCAGGCAGTTAGGTCACTGGGCTGCAGAATGTCCACAGAATATTCGTAACAGCAGTAACAGGTGACAGACGAAGCGAGAATGTGAATATGCTGCATTTACATCACATGCTGTGGATGTGAGTACTAGAAATTATTGTGACCCAAATAAATGGTATTGCAACATAGGTGCTACAAAGCATATTACTCCAAACAAACAGTATTTTAATGCTCCTCAAATAATCTCATTGGGAAAATAAGATGTCAAAATGTGTGCTTGTGGTGAGGGTACAGATTACATTCAAATTCGACAAAATAATAAATGGTACAACACCAGAATGGATACTGTTTTATACATCCCAGATACAAGTGCTCACTCGTTCTCTGTAAGAGCTGCAGCCTGCAATGGCTACAGTACTAATTTTAATTACGGGGGTGTCAGTGTTCGCAGGAAAGTCAATGGCAATGTTGTTATGACAGGTTATGTAAACAATGAACTTTATGTGTTGAACATCATGTTTTTAGAAATACAAATAAAAATCATGTGAACTTAATGACTTCATCTGAAACATTGCAAATGTACCATGAAAGATTTGGTCATCAAAATAAACAACATGTTAAGAATATTTTGAAAAGACTACACATCAATGAAGAAGATTCCCAGAGTGAATTTTTTATGGCTGTGCTGTTGGAAAGTTGCATAGATTGCCATTCCAAGCACGAATAATTCGTTCTACAAGTACAGGTGAATTAATTCACGCAGATGTAAATGGACCAGTTAGCGCAAAATCTTTTGGAGGTAAGCATTATTATGTATGTTTTACAGACGATTTTAGTAAATTTCGCCGAATTTTCTTTTTAAGTCACAAAAGTGCAGTGTGTGAAGTACTTAAGTAATTTTTAAATGAAGCACAGACGAATGGACATGTTGTCATACAGTTTAGGCATGTGGTGACAAGGAGTTTAACAATAAGAATGTCAGTGAACTGCTTACATGCAGAGGAACATAATTCCTGACCCCTCCTCCTTCACTCTAGAACAAAATGGTGTGGCTGAACGAGAAAATAGGACTATAGTTGAAGCTGCTCATGTAATGATGAATCCAAGTAAATTACCAAAAGGGTTGTGGACAGAGGCATGTAATACAGCAGTCTATATTTTAAATTGTACCGTACTGGGAAATCTTCAGTTCAAGATAAAATTCCTTATGAGCTATGGTTCAATTGACCAGTGGAAGACTTGACCATCTCAGAATTTTTGGTACAAGTTGTTCATATTAACAAGCAATTTCGCTCGAAGTTTGATGATAAGGCAGTTTTTGGGAGACTTGTCGGATATGTAAATGACAAGGATGGATTTAGGGTTTGGATTCCATTTCAAAAGAAAGTAGTCTTGAGTCATGATGTGAAATTGAAGCCAGAATTTGTTGGTAATTTTCGTGGTGATGATGCTGAAATCGGCGATTATTTTGAAGTCAGTGATCATGTTGAAATCAAAGTCTTCCAAGATAAATCTCATGATTTGACTTAATCAAAAGAAGATGAATGTAAATCTTCATGTTTGTCCATTTCTGGAGGACGTCAAACTCAAGAGGAACTAGGAACATTTGTATCTGAAGAAGGTCATTCATCAAATAATCGTAATGAAAATGAAAAGTCAACAGAATTTCTAGAAGCAGAAGCTGATGAATATTCCAGTGAAGAGAAAGAGAACAACAAAAGACCACGACGAAAACCAACCTGGATGGAAAGAAGTGAATTTTGTATGGCAACAAAAGTTGACGATCTTGAATAAGAGACCCAAGCTGTTTTCTGATGTATTGCAGTGCAATGAAAAGCAAGAATGGATGCAAGGTATCAGTGAAGAACCTGAACCACTAAAGAGAAACAAAACCTGGGTCCTGGTCGAACGTCCTAAATCTGTCAAAGTTTTGCAAAATCGCTGGCTTCTACACCGAAAGGTGGCTATCAATGGATGCTCTCGCTTTAAAGCCAGACTGCTTGCAAAAGGCTGTATTCAGAAAGCAGGAATTGATTATGGCGATGCCTTTAGTCCTGTGCTATGATATGAAACCATTTGGATTCTGCTAGCTGTAGCTGCTTCAAAGAAAATGCTGCTAGAACAATACGCTGTAAAGACTGTTTTATGAATGGAATACTCGAAGAGAAAATTTAAATGGAACAGCCAGGTTTCGATGGTGGAACAAATCGAGTGTGTTCGTTAAAAAAAAGTCTTTATGGGTTAAAACAAGCATAACGTTGCTGGAATAAACGTTTTATTGAATTCATGAAGAAATCAGGTTTTGTAAATAGTAGTGCAGATCCATGTTTCTTTTATCGCAAACAAAATGGAAATAGTATTTGTATAGCACTTTTGTTGATGATGGTCTGATGGTAGGCAATAATAAGGAAGAACTGGCTGTTTCTATGAATACTCTACAACATGAATTAGTAATAACCATTCGGCCACTGCGGCCGGCCATATGTTGCCGTTCTAAACATTTACCAACTATAGTTAAAAGAAGTTCTTGAGAATTTCAGAGGGAGCTTTAGGCAACAATTGACAGAAATGGGGGGAAATAAAATAGTATAGGAGGAATGGGTAGCATTGAGAGATGAAATAGTGAATGCAGCAGAGGACAAAATAGGTAGGAAGGCGACACCTGCAAAAAATCCTTGGATATCACAGAACATACAAAATTTAATCGATGAAAGGAGAAAATATAAAAATGCAGTAAATGAAGCAGGGAAAATGGAGTACAGACGACTAAGAAATAAGACTGACAGGAAGTGCAAAATGACTAAGCAGGAGTGGCTAGAAGGGAAATGAAAGGATGTAGAAGAATGTATAAGTAGGAGAAAAATAGATGCAGCCTACAGGAAAATAAAAGAGATATTTGGAGATAAGAAAAACAGCTCTATGAATATCAAGAACACAGATGGAGAACCAGTTCTCAGCTAAGAAGGGAAAGCTGAAAGGTGGAAAGAGTATATAGAGGGGCTCTAAGAACGAAATGAACTTAGAGGCAGTATTGTAGGAAGGGGAGAAGAAGTAGATGAGGATGAATACTGAGAGATGAATTTGACAGAGCACTGAAGGACCTAAGTCGAAACAAGGCCCCTGGAGTAGATGACATTCTCTCAGAGCTACTGACAAACCTGTTTCACCTGGTGTGTAAGATGTATGAGACAGGGGAAGTACCCTCAGACTTTAAGAAAAATTTTATAATCCTCATTCCAAAGAAAGCAGGAACAGACAGGTGTGAAAACTACAGAACCATCGGTTTAATACGTCATGGTTGCAAAATTTTAACATCAATTATTTGCAGAAGGATGGAAAAGCTGGTAGAAGCTAGGAGAAATGTAGGAACACAGGAGGCAATACTCACTTTACAGCTTATCCTAGAAGATAGATTAAGAAAAGGCAAACCTACATATCTAGCTTTCGTTGATTTGGAGAAGGCTTTTGAAAGTGATAATAGGAAAAAAATCTTTCAAGTTCTGAAGCAAGCAGGAGTAAAATATAGGCAGCGTAAGGTTATTTACAACTTGTTCAAAAACCGGACAGCGGTTGTCAGAGTTGATGGGCATGAAAGAGATGCAGTGGTTGGGAAGGGAGTAAGACAGGCTTTTAGCTATTCTCCAATGTTATTCAGTTTGTACATTGAATAACCTATAAAGGAAAACAAGAATAAATTTGGAGAAGGAATTAAAGTTCAGGGTGAAGAATTAAAAACATTGCATTTCGCCGACGACACAGTAATTCTGTAAGAGACAGCAAAGGACCTGGAAGAACAGCTGAACGGAATGGCCATTGTGCTGAAAGGTGTATATAAGATGAACATTAACAAAAGCAAAACAAGGGTAATGGAGTGCAGTCTAAGAAAATCAGGTGATGCTGAAGAAATTAGATTAGGTAACAAAACAATACAGGAGGTAGATGAGTTTTGTTACTTGGGCAGTAATAACAAATGATGGTCGTAGTACAGAGGATATAATATGCAGAATGGCAGAGGGTAGAAAAGCGTTCTTGAAAAAGAGAAATTTGTTAACATAGAATATTGATTTAAGCCTAAGGAAGTCCTTTCTGAAGGCATCTGTGTGGAGTGTTGCCTTGTATGGGAATGAAACATGGACGATAAACAGTTGGGACAGGAAGAGGATAGAGGCTTTTGAAATGTGGTGCTACAGAAAAATGCTGAAGATTAGGTAGGTGGATCGCATAACGAATGAGGAGGTACTGAACAGAATTGAGGAGAAAAGTGATTTCTGGCATACTTTGACTAAAAGGAGGGACATTGAATCAAGGAATTGTGAATTTCGCATTGGAGCGAAGTGTGTGGGGTAAAAACCGCAGAGGAAGACCAAGAGACGGAGACAGTAAGCAGATTAAGACGGATGTAGGTTGCGTTCTGATGTGGAGTTGAAGAGGCTTGCTCAGGATATGGTATTGTGGAGAGCTGCATCAGACCATTCTCCGGACTGAAGACCACAACAACAACCACAACATTTATAGTCTATTTACTTGATCCATTATAACTTCCCTGCTGACATTGTTAATAACGTCGTACACAACTGAATCCCTCAGTAGCATTGACATTTTCATTTACAATGTTATTTAATGAAGAGTGTGTCATCAAATTAAATCTTATTCAAATAAACAGTTTGCTTCAGTTTTTTCTGTTACTATATTACAAAACATAAACCATTTTTCGGTTATAGATTTCTGACCTCTCTTTTAGGAGGACTCTCAATTGAAAAGAGTTTAAGTCTTCTTGAAGCATTTGAAATGTACCATTAAAAAAAAGTACGATAATAAATTCGAATAAGACACATTTACGTGTAAACCGTATAATCGTCGACTACGACTTGAAAATGGTTTGACGAAAGTAGATTGTCTTCCTTTGTTAGCAGACAACCGTTCCGTCAAAACAATCTTCTCGAGAAAGCTTGACCTGACGTGACGGTACAGTGGCGGACATTGTGAATGCCGCCAACAGAAATACGTTGTGGGATGTTCTGATGGACGGTGACGTGACGTGCCGGACTGTGTGAATTGGCCTTACTTCGTGGTATTTAATGTGTTGGCGGCAATCATCAGAGGAAACTAATTCTTTTATTTACTTTGCTATTCATTTTATATCATACTGAGCCACAGCCGGATTTAGCTAGTACATATATAAGACAACTGATTCGCAGCAATCGGAAGCTCTGCAGTAGCGAAGTTGAAGTAAATCTCGAAGCTTTGCGACTCTCAATCGACTTTAATGTGGTATCATAGATTCTAACCTCCTTGGGTATCATCATGATGGTATCTTTGAATTTCTATCTTTGCACATAGTTTTGTTTACTCGTTGGTTCACCCATGTGTTTCTGTTTAGGTGTCTGCTTGCGTGATGGGTGAGAAGAAGAATGCAAATAAACGGAAACACGTTGAACAACGTGTTGAAGAGGAAGAGGATGCAAACGGAGAAGTTGAAGCTGAAGAGGTTTGTTAGTCTTACCTTTCAAAATAACACTGTTTTCTTCTGTCGACAACACGAATGACTTTGTCACCTGCTGTAACCTACTGAAGTAAATTGCAAGTTAACATTTTATATTTGCAATTACATGTTTTATGTAAAGTTACGTAGATTGACCGGTTTGCGATCCGTAGGACAATCAGTGAAAAGCTGTTTTTATATTTGTTTGTTTCATTGCTTATGTGGAGAATTTGAGTTACGCGACCGTTCAGTGGATGGCATTGTCTGTCACTGATTTAAAAGTTGAGTACAGTAGTATTTCAGCAGCCGCATTATCCATCTAATCTGTTCGAAGAATGTACTACTTGTTATATTCGTGTAAGGGCATTTTCCCCAAGTCGAATAGTAACCAAGTTTCAATGTTTTAAGATGCTATTATTGATTTTTAACATATTTTCTCTACGCACTAATTTATTCCTTTTTGCTGTATATTCGTATATTTACTGTCTTTGAAATATTGTTCGTGTACTGTTGAGCAGTAAGCCTGTTTCTGATTAGAGATTTATTTTTCTTACATTAAATAGACTAGTTGAGTGATAGTGTGATGCATATATTCCCATACCTTTGTTCAAAAGTTAATATACAAACATTACTTTCAGAAAAACCTTCTGACAACCATAACGAATGAAGGTGATTCTTCAGACGAAGATTATGATTCAGATTTAGAAACCAGTATTAATCAAGAGGATGAACTATCAGATGAGGATAGTGAAGAACTATCATTTGAAGAAGAAGAAAGTGATGATGGAGATAGTACCAAATCTGGTGGTAACAGTTCTGAAGAAGATGATGATGACAGTGATAGTGATGATCATGATGACAGTGATAGTGATGATGGAGATAGTGGTGATAACATCAATACAGAAGAGGATAGTGCAATCGAAAGTAGTACTGGTGATGTCCAAGGGCCTAAAAAAATTAGTAGTGACTCTTCTGCTTCTCAGAAGAAGCGAACAGTTAAAAGTAGTGTAACTGCTACATCTAATAAATCGGGTACCTTGAAGAAGGCTAACAAGGCAAAAAAGGAGTCTATTAAATCAAACCAGGCAGTTGAAGATCTCACTGTTGGAGAGGGTAGTGAGGGCCAAAAGCATACAGATGAATATGACACAGATTCATCTGATGAAGAGGTAAGTCCATTGTATTATTGAGAATTTTCAGATTGTTTTTCCGGCCATTATATATGTAAAGGGTTAAATTTTACTGGCTGCATCGGTGGCGTAGTGCAGTGATTTTGGTAATTAGGCCTATCTTTGAAAACTCGGTGAAATAGAATAAGACGAAACAATATTTCATGTTGTGCGTGAAAGAAATAGGCCCTAATGAATGACTTCCTGCTCTGTTGTTGACACGTTGTTGTGCCATTAGGCGTATACCCTTGTCTGGTGAGTAAAGCAAACATTTTGTTGCCTCAAAGTGAAATGTAAACATGAAAAGGAATAGCAATAAAGGAAGCAACCAGCTTTAAGCGTTTGGAAGGTAGTTTGATAGGTCATAATACCTCCTGTTTGCTTTGGCGCATCACTTAATTGGTGTGGGCATTCAGAAGAATTTTTTATTGTAATTAAAACACATTTGTATACAACGTTCCTAAACACAAAATACTTGAAACTTTCCTTGCAGATTAAAATTGTGTGCCACAACCAGGATTCGAAGCTGGGACCTTTGCTTTTGTGGGCAAGTGCTCTAGCTACTGAACTGTTATAGCACGCTTCACAGTCCATGAATCCTGGTTCCGACACACAGTTTTAATCCACCATCGTTGCGTGCGGATGCGATAACACTGGGGTTGCACTGACTAACCTGTTTAGCTGTCTAGTTGGTTTCTGCGCAGTGTGTGGTAGGCTGCTGTCCTGTCGCCGATACCTCGTTGTTCAAGCCGTGCAGGCGAAGATGGAGCTCGAACTCTACATCTAAAACCATACTCCGCAAGCCACCTGACGGTGTGTGGCGGAGGGTACCTTGAGTACCACTATTGATTTTCCCTCTTATTCCAGTCACGTATTATTTGTGGAAAGGAGGATTGTTGGTATGCCTCTGTGTGGGCTCTAATCTCTCTGATTTTATCCTCACGATCTCTTCGCGAGATATACATAGGAGGGGGCAATATACTGCTAGACTCCTCGGTAAAGATATGTTCTTGAAACTTCGACAAAAGCCCGTACCGAGCGACAGAGCGTTTCTCCCGCAGAGTCTTCCACTGGAGTTTATCGATCATCTCCGTAACGCTTTCACGATTACCAAATGATCCAGTAACGAAGCGCGCTGCTCTCCGTTGAATCTTCTCTACCTCCTCTCTCAATCCCACCTGGTACGGATCCCTCACCGGTGACCAGTATTCAATCTGTGGGCGAACAAGTGTACTGTAATCTACTTCCTTTGTTTTCGGACTGAATTTCCTTAGTATTCTTCCAATAAATCTAAGTCTGGCATCTGCTTTACCGACGATTGATTTTATATGGTCCTTCCATTTTCAATCCCTCCTAATCACTAATCACAGATACTTTATGGAATTAACTGTATCCAGTTGCTGACCTGCTATAGTGTAGCTAAATGATAAAGGATCTTTCTTTCTGTGTATTCGCAGCACATTACTCTTGTCTACATTGAACTTTAATTGCCATTCCCTGCACCATGCGTCAATTCGATGCAGATCCTCCTGCATCTCAATACAATTTTCCATTGTTACAACCTCTCTATATACTACAACATCATCGGCAAAAAGCCTCAGTGAACTTCCGATGTTATTCGCAAGGTCATTTATATATATCGTGAACAGCAACGAACCTACAACACTCCCCTGTGGCACACCTGACATAACTCCTACTTCAGAAGACTTCTCTCCGTTGAGAATGACCTGCTGCTTTCTGTTATCTAGGAATTCCTCAATCCAATAATACAATTGGTCTGATAGGCCATTTGCTTTTACTTTGTTCATTAAACGTTTGTGGGGAACTGTATCAAACGCCTTGCGGAAGTTGAGAAACACAGCATCTACCTGAGAACCCGTGTCTATGACCCTCTGTCTCTCGTGGACGAATAGTGCGAGCTGGGTTTCACACCAACGCCTTTTTCGAAACCCATGCTGATTCCTACACAGCAGATTCCTAGTCTCGAGAAATGTCATTATATTCAAACATAATACATGTTCCAAAATTCTACAACTGACCGACGTTAGAGATATAGACCTATAGTTCTGCACATCTGTTCGAGGACCCTTCTTGAAAACGGGGATGACCTGAGCCATTTTCCACTCTTTCAGAACGATATACTGTTCTAGAGACCTACGATACACCACTGCGAGAAGGGGGGCCAGTTCCTTCGCGTACTCTGTGTAAAAACGAACTGGTATCCCATCAGGCCCTGCGGCCTTTCCTCTTTTGAGTGATTTTAATTGTTTTTCTATCCCTTTGTCAGTTATTTCGATATCTGTCATTTTGTTATCTGTGTGGCAATCTAGGGAAGGAACTACAGTGCAATCTTCCTCTGTGAAACAGCTTTGGAAAAATACATTTAGTAATTCTGCCTTTTGAGTGTCATCCTCTGTTTCAATGCCGTTTACGTCACAGAGTGTCTGGACACTTTGTTGTGATCCACCTACCGCTTTGACATAAGACCAAAATTTCTTAGGATTTTCAGCCAAGTCAGTCCAAAGAACTCTACTTTCGAATTCGTTGAACGCCTCTCGCATAGCCCTCCTCATGCTACATTTCGCTTTGTGTAATTTTTGTTTGTGTACAAGGCTTTGTCTACGTTTATGTTTGCAGTGAAGTTCCCTTTGCTTCTGTAGCAGCTTTCTAATTCGGTTGTTATACCACAGTGGCTCCTTTCCATCTCTTACGACCTTGCTAGGTACATACTCATCTAATGCATATTGTTCCTCAACACCATCTGTACTTAAGATAAAACTTCTGAGCCGAGCCGTCAAGTACTCTGAAACCCCCTTTTTATCACTTTTTCTGAACAGAAAAATCTTCCTACATTTTTTAATATTTCTATTTACGGCTGAAATTACCAATGCTGTAACCGCTTTATGATCGCTGATTCCCTGCTCCGCATTAATTGTTCTGAATAGTTCAGGTCTGTTTGTCACCAGAAGGTCTAATATGTTGTCACCACAAGTTGGTTCTCTGTTTAACTGCTCAAGGTAGTTTTCAGATAATGCACTCAAAACAATTTCACTGGCTTCTTTGTCCCTGCCTCCTGTAATAAACGTTTGTGTCTCTCAATCTATATGAGGTAAATTAAAATCTCCTCCAAAAACTATAGAATGGTCGGGAAATCTACTCGAAATATCTTCCAAATTATCCTTCAGGTGTTCTGCCACAACAGCTGCTGAGCCAGGAGGCCTGTATAAGCATCCGATTACCATGTTTGAGCCTGCTTTAACCGTGACCTTCACCCAAATTATTTCACACTTCGGTTCTCCGTCTATTTCTGCGCTAAACATTCCAGTCTGAGTTTAGAATCTCATTTCTGGTTTCAGCCAACTTTATGTCCCTAGTACTATATGGGCGTTGTGATCGTTTATTATTGAGAGCAATTCGGGGACCTTTCTATAGACGCTCCTGCAGTTAACTACTACTACTACATTGATCAATTCCTTTCCTGTTGTGTTCTGCATACTGCTACCTTGTCGCGGCTCAAGAGGCAACTTGTCGGACCTAGGGAGGGAATTCTCTAACCTAAAAAAAAAAAACCATGTGCACTGCACACGTACTCCGCTACCCTTGTAGCCGCTTCCTGCGTGTAGTGCACACCTGACCTATTCAGGGGAACACCCTACATTTCTCCACCCGATAGCGGAGGTCGAGAAATTTGCAGCCCAGATCTTCGCAGAATCGTCTGAGCCTCTGGTTTAAGCCTTCCACTCGGCTCCAAACCAGAGGACTGCTATCGGTTCTGGGAACGACACTACAAATAGTTAACTCAGATTACCTCCACGAGCAAGGCTTTCTGCCTTCACCAACTCCGCCAACCGCCTGGATGAACTGAGGATGACTTCTGAACCCAGCCGGCAGGAGTCATTGGTGCTGACATGAGCGACAATTGGCAGTCGGGTGCACCCAGTGCTCTCTATTGCCACCGGAAGGGCCTCCTCCACATCTCAGATGAGACAACCCCCCGCCCCCCCCCCCCCCCCCGGCAAGTAGAGTGCACACTGGCCTTCTTCCCTGCCCTTTTCCGCTATCTCCCTAAGAGGCTCCATCACCTTACTAACATTGGAGCTCCCGATCACTGATCCAAATGTAGGCGTGTTGATTCCACTGGTTCCATGAGTCACTTGTTTCTCCAGGTCTGAAGCTCAGAGGAGAGGTGGTAGCACTTCCTAATTGGGCACACATTTGTCAGTGTATGGGCAGTCACTCAACGGAGCACAATGAGTATGTCTATCTAATGGATGATAGAAAATAGTGTTTTCGCTAAGTCAGGCCACAACTTATGATGTTGGAGGAAGTCAATACCTAAGATAGATTCTTTAATGTAAGCTGTAAGGAAGGTCCACTTTAACTTGCATTCAGGCAAAATAGTAGTTGTGAAGGACGTAGAACCTTAATACGATAAACTCGAAGAGCTCATTGCACGTAAAATATTTTTATGAGGGCGTACATTCTTGGGCACAAGATGTGCGGGAAGGAATGATACATCTGCACCAGTGTCTATTAGAAGATGTACGCCTGATAGCAAATCGTGTACGTAGAATGCGTCCGCTAGGAGCACTATCATTTGACACTGAGTGTAACGTTGCATGGTGCCCGTTGTTTACAATGCAGGAGGTGGTGCCGCAGCCTACCTGTGATTGAAGTTTGGGTAGGAGCATGGTAGTTTGCATTTGTGTGCTTGTTCCCTGAATCTTGAATGGAAGAAATAGTTTGGATGGGCGGGCACCTGCTGCTGTGAGTAGTTAGCAGGGGGAGGAGGATGCTGCTGCCCAGAATCTTCCACGGAGTCGGATGTGCTGCTGTTGTGCAAAGGTGAAGGTGCCGGCAAGGCAGCGAGCTTAACAGATTTTGGTTTAGTGTACTCTACAGGGTCATGGTGTTAAGGAGCTTCATAGTCTGTCCATGCCCGAACATTGGGTGCAGCTGATAACTGACAGCTCTCCCAGACTGCTGGACACAGTGTTCGCACTATAGAGCATAATAAGCTCAATCGGCAATGTGTAAATGATCACTGTTTGACCTGTCTTTGTATGCACAGATAGCTGTTTAGACAGGCAGGGACAGCTTTTCCATCTAAATTATCATAAGTGTGTCATCTGGTATGTCGTGCTCGCTGAGGAGAAGTCAAAGGCATTGCCATAGTTGGGACAGATATGTCGCCAAGATGTTCCTCAAAGGTGAGCTGCTGCACATTTTCTCTTCTGGTCTTGGAGATGCATTCAAGTATTGTCTGTTTAGTTGTGGCATACTTCTGTCAGAGAAGTGGCTTGACCAGGTCATAAATTTAAGTCGATTCGCTCGTGCAGATGGTTCATAAGGCATCTCAAGCAGGCTTTGTTGTCCAGGGTGCAGACACTGAATGTTTGCCCGACCAGATTGAACCAGAATTCCAAGTGAGCAGGTTTGGTAGCTTTGGTAAGTTCGATGAAACTGAAGTCAAGAAGATGTGTACACATTGTTTCGGACGGAAGCAGTACAGGCTTACGGCGAGCAGCCTAAACTGTGAGCATCTTGCTGGGTGGGTATCAAGAAACTCACTTGGTGCTTGCAAGGTTACAGTTGATCGATGAGTGTGAGCATCGTAGTTAGCATAAGCATTATCACAGTTTTAATTGGCTGCCGAGGAATTGAAGATATTGCTGTACACAGTAGTGTGTTGATTATTGCCTTGAAGTTCTCTCAACTCAGCTGTGGATTTGGTTTTCAACATCAGGGAAGTTACAGTCCAGTCCAGAATTATTGATGTGGTGTTATGCTGCATGCGAAACACCACGTCCCGAACTATATACACTTGTTGTAATATTTAAAGTTTGGCGAGCGTCAGCTATGCGGTGGCTGCTTGGTGTGGAAGGATACACACGTGGTGGGTAATGACTCAAATTTGAAATTTGGTTACCAAAATAACTGAAACTATGCTCGACACTTTGAGCGGGAACTAGTGGCAGTTTCGACAGCAATGTAGTAATGTTTCTGGAACCACTTTGTGTGAAAATTGAGATAGGTCAGGACTGTTGAAGCCATTGGCTGTTGTTGTGCTCTTGTAGCACTTGGTGACTTCCATTGCATCTTGGGGCTGTCAGATGTTTCATATTCTGGATCCACGTCGATTACTGTGGCAGGAGTGCTGGAGAGTTGCTGAAAACCCGGGTGGCGGCAGATACTGGTAAGCCATTGTCCGAGAGGTAAACAAAGGCACGCATAAACAAACTGATGCGGTAGTTGCGAAAGACACACTTTCTCGGGTGACGCACATGTACAGATGAAATAATCGGGGTCACCACTGAAGGAGATTATGTGATGGCAAGGAAATACCAACAGTTCTCTTCTATTCACACTGACATTTTATGCCACTTCAGAATTCATCAGAGCCTATGGTCTGTCCAAAATTACTTTAGGATTGACAGCTATGGCGGAAGCAGTAATGGGGAAGTCCATGCAGGAGGCACGGGCCACAGTCCACCAATCCCATGGTCCTGCAGCCTGCCTACACCCCCTCCACCGCCTCAGTCTGCCGCGGCGACCACATTAAGTTGCTAAACCTTCACACCCCCCCCGCCCCCCCCCCCCCCCGTGATAAATACTCATACTCTTGGTTTTTGTTCTGTTCAGAATAAGCTGAAGGATCTTACAAATGAACATTAGATTCATTACAAATGTATTACTAACAGGTTAATTATGAAGTTTGTGATAGTTTTTTGTTACGTAACCATAGGGGGGCTACTTGGTGCTTCATTCACCAGCAGACCATACTGTGTCGTCTTTAATTGAAATTATCTGGTGTTAGAAAGCTCTGCCAGAGTTTGAGTTTGCAGCCAATGAAAATGTTATGTATTCTTAAGATTTCACTTGCATAATGTACCCACCTAATGTCAAAAATTCATTAACGTCATTAGAAAATACATTTTCATAAAGTTTCTGTATATTGTCTTAATAACTAATTGCTGCAAATAAAACTTAAAATGAAAACATAATGGTGCAAGTTCCATATTTTTTTCAGTAAATGGTTTGCATGTTTGAGTTGAATGAAATATGAGATAATGCACAAGTTCCATGTGGGACGTGGCAACTCTGCTTCTGGCCTCCACTTGGACATGCAGAACTGTCAATCCTAAAGTAATTTTTGACATACTGTAGGTGGGAACTGCCTCGCTAACAAGAAGATACATGACAAAAATGAAACATAAAGATATTATATCTCAGTCGGCATGCTGTCAATCATTTGCTTGACCTATGCCACACTGTTTTGTGCCTCCAACTTTCTGACCATCGAAACAGCCACCTTTCTTCTTCTTCTTCTTCTTCTTCTTTTTTTAAAGGAGACATTTCACTCACATATGCAATAGCACAATAATGGCAGGGAACCAATTAACAATGATCATAGTCATTGAAACTGAAAGTGGGCGACTGGCGATCTCTTTATTGTGTGTTGCGCAAACATTATAACAGTATTTACAGCGCACAATACTACGTTAATAACGATATACCACCCTTTCTCATGTAAAAAAGAAAAAATAATAAAAATGAAAAATACTAACCAGATGAACCAGAATTCCAGATAAAAAAAGGTTGTTGTATACAGGTAAGTTATGTTGTTTCATACCACCTTGATCATCTGAAATGAAAATCCTATACATGCATCAGACCTTCAGTTATAACCTTTATAGAAATTACCTCAAGTATTAAATTAAAATAAATTGTTCTGCAGCACATGTAAATAATTTTGCGATGTCTAATTTCTGATCCAAAATACATGAAAACCCCATTTTTACGTTCCCAGATTTTATATTTTCCTGCCATTTACACAATTTTTTGTTGTTCCCCTCAAATTTCCTTTGTTTACAATGTTAATTCGCCCCCATTTTGCGTTAACATATATACATTTCTTCCTCGTTTTACACTTTTTGAAACCATGTTTGTGAAGGGAAAAAATGACGTTAAGTGACATAAAGTGATTCTAGCATGGCTTTCACCTTAAATTATAGGGTTTATAAATGTTACACAGTCAAGTTTCTTGACAAACAGGCAACCAAGACAACATAGTTGTTCCCACATGCATTCTGTCCCACACCTCACTGTAAACTAGCATCATGCATTGACTCTTTGTGGTCCCTTGTGAGAAATTTGCAGTACACTTACTCAAAATTGTTTTTATGGCATGAGGCTTACAACTCGCCCACCCCACCTCATGACCCAGGTTGTGAGTAACCTTTCCCTTCTGTCACCTCTCGCTTCACTCTTCTCCTACCTTACAAATGAAACATAAATTTCCAAAGGCTAATGTAACATTTAGTTTCATTGCCATTTGTTTTCTATCAGCTGTTCCAAACTATAGTAAGTACTGGCCAGCCATTCTCTCTCTCCTTTAATAATTCATGTTGTTGGCGAAATTTGTTTTCATACCTTATTATTATTCTGTATTGAGTTGCTTACTTTATGTTGTTAATCATCCTATTCCTGTGAATTTTATTATGAAAAACTACAATTTAAAGAAATGAAAACCATACACTTTCCTCAAGATTCAAACCCACATTCTCTGCTTCCCAGCCAGTTACCTAGGCAATTGCACTATTTGGCACTCTCGGCAAAAATTATTTATCATGAGGGTACATAAGTGACAGCTGTAAAAGTTTCTTTCTTCATTTTCTGGAAAAATAAGCATTTGCAGCCCCCATACATGTTGATGAAAAATCGCCTATTGATCCTGTCAATTGCCCATTGAGTTTAGGAGTGATTTTCCTCAAAACCGGCAGAGGGGAGGGGGATGTTGAGCCAAAATGTCTTAGTCCTTAATTTTAGGTTGTACTCAAACAATCTGCCAAATTGGAGACAAATCAGTTGGCCATGTCCGAGGTCTTCCTCTTACCAGTCAGATTTCAGTTGACAGTGAATAAACAGCTGACAGCAAAAAACTTAGATTGCTGTATGGAGTTCTGACAAATGTTTGATGCTGAAAATACTTGCTTTAACCACTTGGAACTGGGTCATTCCATGTCAATTCAACACAGTAAAGTAATATTTTCAACCGGACCATCTCAGATTTCTTTCAGATTTGGTGCATTCAATGACCCAGATGTGTTGTTGTTGTGGTCTTCAGTCCGGAGACTGGTTTGATGCAGCTCTCCACAATACCCTATCCTGAGCAAGCCTCTTCATCTCCACATAAGAACGGCAACCTACATCTGTCTGAATCTGCTTACTGTATTCATATCTTGGTCTTCCCCTGTGATTTTTCCCCCATACACTTCCCTCCAGCGCTAAATTCACAATTCCTTGATGTCTAAGAATGTGTCCTACCAATCTATCCCTTCTTTTGGTCAAGGTATGCCAGAAATTCCTTTTCTCCCCAATTCTGTTCAATACCTCCTCATTAGTTACGCGATCCACCCATCTAATCTTCAGCATTCTTCTGTAGCACCATATTTCAAAAGCTTCAATCCTCTTCCTGTCCGCACTGTTTATCGTCCATGTCTCACTCCCATACAAGGCAACACTCCATACAAATGCCTTCAGAAAGGACTTCCTTAGGCTTAAATCAATATTCGATGTCAACAAACTTCTCTTTTTCAAGAACACTTTTCTACCCATTGCCATTCTGCATTTTATATCCTCTGTACTGCGACCATCATTTGTTATTTTACTGCCCAAGTAACAAAACTCATCTACCTCCTTTATTGCTTTGTTTCCCAATCTAATTCCTTCAGCATCACCTGATTTTCTTACACTGCACTCCATTACCCTAGTTTTGCTCTTGTTAATGTTCATCTTATATGCACCTTTCAGCACACTATCCATTCCGTTCAATTGCTCTTCCAGGTCCTTATTATTATGTCGTCGGCAAAACACAATGTTTTTAATTCTTCACCCTGAACTTTAATTCCTTCTCCAAATTTCTCCTTGCTTTCCTTTATAGCTTGCTCAATGTACAAATTGAACAACAATGGAGAAAGACTACAACCCTGTCTTACTCCCTTCCCAACCACTGCATCCCTTTCATGCCCTTCAACTCTGACAACCGCTGTCTGGTTTTTGTATAAGTTGTAAATAATCTTACATTCCCTATATTTTACTCCTGCTTGCTTCAGAACTTAAAAGAGTTTATTCCAATCAACATTGTCAAAAGCCTTCTCCAAATCTACAAAAGCTAGAAATGTAGGTTTGCCTTTTCTTACTCTATCTTCTAGGATAAGCCGTAAAGTGAGTATTGCCTCCCGTGTTCCAACATTTCTCCTGAACCCAAACTGATCTTCCCCGAGGTCGGCTTCTACCAGCTTTTCCATCCTTCTGTATATAATTCACGTTAATATTTTACAACCATGACTTATTAAACTGACGGTTCTGTAGTTTTCACACCTGTCTGCACCTGCTTTCTTTGGAATAGGGATTATAACATTTTTCTTAAAGTCTGATGGTACTTCACCTGTCACTGGTTTTCCATCAGTGTCCTTGATATTCATAGAGCTGTTTTTCTTATCTCTAAATGTTTCTTTTATTTTCCTGTAGGCTGTATCTATTTTCCCCTATTTATACATTCTTCTACATCCTTGTATTTGCCTTCTAGCCATTTTGCACTTCCTGTCAATCTCATTTCTTAGTCGTCTGTACTCCATTTTACCTGTTTAAATTACTGCATTTTTATATTTTCTCCTTTCATCGATTAAATTTAGTATCTCCTGTGATATCCAAGGATTTTTTGTAGGTCTTTCCTTCCTACCTATTTTGTCCTCTGCTACCTTCACTATTCATCTCTCAATGCTACCCATTCCACCTCTACTGTTTTATTTTCCCCTGTTCCTGTCAATTGTTGCCTAAAGCTCCCTCTGAAATTCTTAAGAACCTTAGGTTCCTTCAATGTATCCAGATCCCATCTCCTTATTTTCCTACCTTTTTGTAGTTTCTTTAGTTTCAGCCTACAGTTCATAACCAACAAGTTATGGTCAGAGTCTATATCTGCCCCTGGGTATGTCTTACACTGTAGAACCTGGTTGCGAAATCTATGTCTTACCATTATAAAATCTATCTGGTATCTTCCGGTGTCTCCTGGTCTCTTCCACGTATACAACCTTCTTTTGTGATTCTTAAACCAGGTGTTTGTTATAACTAAATTATGACCCAGATAAGAGATGGAAAAATACCAATTTGCAGAGGTGTATTACAACTGTGAAGAAACTTACAAGTCTGGAAAGTTTGGAATGTGTGCGAAATTTACACGCGTCTGTCTCAACATAAATGACTGTAATTCTGGTTTTAATTCAATTACGGCAATGAAAATGGTACCATTGGAAAGCTAATGAATAGATCTTTACACTGATGTGCTGCATTGCAGGTTTCTGACAATTTTCATGTTAATGGTCATTGACCTTGACTTTTCACCTTTAATATATCAAAACACCCCATCATCAATTTTTTTTGGAAAATATATATTGTATTGCTTCAGTATGATACTATGAAATGGTAAATATCAAGATGGCACACCAAAGGCATCATGTGCAAAAACATTTTGCCCGCATCAATACACTACCAAAATGAAGTAGGTAACACACACACATGAAAAACAAATTATGATACAGTACAATACATTAGTAATATTGTACAAAAAGGATTTACATTATTTTAGTAATGTTATTAACCATTTACATTCGAGTTGTTATGGAAAGGCAGTGAAAAGTCATTAGATCTCTCCTCTCAAATATCTAACTAAATTGTTAATGTTTGCCAGATCTGATGCAGAGAAATTGTTTGTCCTTACAGTTCATGTCACTGCATCCATTCTTGTCATAATGTCACATTTTCTGACGACACAAGTGTTTGATTTGGCAGGAAATACTAATGATGGAGACAGTCCAGGTAGATGCAAGAGGTTGACTTTTACTTCACCTGTTTCTTCACAAGTTTGTAAGACATATGCAACCCACCACTGACCCTCATATATACAGGCAACAAATCCATGTATGTCTGTTAAGAAAAAATATAATAATGGAAAGTCCAGGTTGGAATTAATAATATAGTAAGGACAGTTTACAACTCACCGCAAAGACGTGGCGATGAGCTGCGACAGGCACATACAAAAGACACACAAATACAACACTTTCGGCCATGGCCTTCCTCAGAAAATAGAACACTCATGCAATCACACAGGCACACAACACAGTCATACAACAATCACCTCTGACTGCCGCACTTCAAAACTTGATATTTTTGCATATTTTATCTGGGTCATTGAATGCACCAAATTTGAAAGAAATCTCAGAGGATCAGGTTGAGAGGTGTGTTGAATTGACATGGAATGACCCAACTAGAAATGAGGCTTATGAGTTCCTGTTTCTAATACTGAAGTCTCTTGAGTATAACAAGTTCACAGTTTGACAACTTACAGTTTTCTGATCTGAAAATTGCTTAGCACCATTATAGAATTGGTCATCAGGGAGTATATTGTGGTTTGGGCTACATTTATCAAAAACCTTTGATTAACAACTTCTGTTATTCAGTACGACATTTGCATTTGTCATTGTTGGTATAATTTTATTTTCACTTAGTTTTTCTAGTATCATTTAACTAAGTAGGTATAGTTTATCTGATTGTACAATTATTTATTTATCTGTTTGTATTTTTAAGGACATCAGAAATACTGTGGGTAACATCCCAATGAACTGGTATGATGATTATCCTCATATTGGCTATGATTGGGAAGGGAAGAAAATTTTGAAGCCACCAAAAGGCGATGAACTGGATACTTTTCTGAAAAAGATGGAAGACCCAAATTTCTGGTGAGTTTTTCCTGGTTTGCCTATACTTACAGCCAGCAGTGTCCTTGACAGCATTTCATTATTCCTCGTAGGTTTGTAGCTCATCAAATTTCACATAGACAATGGTGCGTTAATTGCATGTAACCAATGACAAGCAATAAATGATGTAACAGATTTGTAGCACCTAAACTGAACAGTTTTCCTGGTTTGGTGTTTTTTTTTGTAATCCATATTTGTGATTGTCTCTCATAGTTTTGTGTGATTACAGTACAACCTAATTGAATGACTTGAATTCACCTAATTAGCTCCATGATTAAATTTAAAGTTAATAGTCATTTGAAAAGAAGATTGCTTAGAAGAGCATTGTGACAGCAGTCTGCATCAGGAACAACTGTGCCCACTGCTCAGCCACTCGGGCATCTCGGATATTTGCAAGTCTGCAAGTGATAAAGACTCCAAAGAGTCAAGTACCTGATAAAATTAATTTTATAAACCATTTTGCAGGAGATTTAGCAATTAACACTTCCTAAAAGTAACTACACTGACATTTTGTCATATCTATGATACGAATATTATAGACGAAAAATTCCTAGCAGGAAAAATATATATATAAAAAATAGATGAAGCTTACTCACCAGGCGAAGGAGCACAGGTGGTGATAGTAGCACAAATACACACACACACACACACACACACACACACACACACACACACACACAAGCTTTCGCAACCCAGTTGCTTCTTCAGGCAGAAGGGAATGTCTGCCTGGGTGTGTTTGCATCTGTGTAAATGTGTGGGTGTGTGTGTATTTGTTTACCTTCCTTTTCTTCACTCCAAGGTAAGTCTTTCCTCTCCCGGTATTGGAATGGCTCCTTACTGTCTCCCTTAAAACCCTCATTATTTCCTTTTCCCTCTCCTTCCCTTCTGTCTGAAGAAGCAACTGGGTTGCGAAAGCTTGCATTTGTTTGTTTGTGTGTGTGTGTTTTATTTATTTGTGCTACTATCACCACCTGTGCTCCTTCGCCTGGTGAGTAATCTTCATATATCTGTTACGTATAGGTCGACTTTCTACTAGAGACATTGACTGATCACAGAAGTGTCATTTTCTCACCATGCAACAAAGTGAAATAACAAACAGAAGGAATTCAAATAAAATACATGGATTGATCCACGATCAGTTGCAGCCTGTAGAGCTTGATACACATGTTAATCACCAGGTCGCGAGGTGTTTAGTGATATTCACAAGATTCTTTTTCTTATTGCTATTCAACCTCAGAATTTGGCAGTGTTATATGTGCCTTTGCATGTTGTTTGTGGTGCAACCATTTCTAACTATTAGTGTTTTGTGATAAATATCAGTGTAAGTAA
This sequence comes from Locusta migratoria, assembly GCA_026315105.1. Classification (NCBI taxonomy): domain Eukaryota; kingdom Metazoa; phylum Arthropoda; class Insecta; order Orthoptera; family Acrididae; genus Locusta; species Locusta migratoria. Next base: position 334,961,825 of record CM048748.1, on the reverse strand, counting down.
CACACTTATCTTCTTGAAATTTAAAAGTAAAAATCAAAGCAAAACCTGAAATAGTATTTCTATGTCTTTCATTTTGAATTAATTGTCAGTTTGTTGTTTCACGTGAAATGCAATATGAAAACATCTTTTGTCTGAATTCCTACTACAGGCAACACTAACTCAGTAACTCCAAAAATAAAAACACGGCCAATATTTAGTGGGGAGTATATAAACTACCGAATTTTATTGATATCTTTGACAGAAAGCATGACAGGGTTGACATTCCTTATTACTGAACCATGGATATGCTGCCTAAAATTATTTTATTGTTTGTCTTCATTCTTTGAACAAACTAATTACATAAACGCAATTTACTTGATCATTGTGATATTTCACACAATTAATTTTGAGTTGGCCGTGTGGGGATGGGCGTAATATCACAGATTGTGTGGCCGCTCCCACTGTAGGTTTCTGTCCTTGCTTGGGAATGGTGTTGTGTGTTGTCTGTAGTATAACTTTGTTTAAGTAGTGTGCAAGTCCAGAAACCGATGACCCCAGCAGTTTGTTCCCTTAGTTACACAAACATTGAACTACTTCTTAGTTTATCTATTATAGTACTCAACACCATTGTGATAAGAAATACAGGCATATTTCTCCACTAGATTAACAGAAATGAATAATGAACTTAGTTATTAACATTTCTCATTCTGCTAGATACAGAGACAACAGCATAACTAAAAAAAATAAAAAAATAAACATTGGTAAAATTACAGAAGGGGGAGAGAATTTTTCTATTGTAGTTCTAAATGATTTATAGTCCTTTTTTGATTGGAATTATATGAGCAAAAAGAATGATATTGGCTTGAGTGGGGTATCAGGTACGAAGTCAAGCGGGTATGAAGGTATTGGGTAAAGACCTTACTCTGTCGGCCAATTACCGAACTGAAATCACTCGGTACCCGGTCTACCTGCTCGTTGCAGACCTCGGCATTGTGGCAAAGTAAAGGATATTGTTTTTCCTTTTTTAATGTTTTAATCATTTCCCCCCTTTTTTCCATTTGTGTGCAGTAAAAATCTTTTATTTTGTTGCATTGTTCTTCAAAATTGGGCTTGTCTCATTCCATGTATAGAATAGATGGCTAACTCAAGGTGCATTATTTCCATAATACCTTGGTAATTGCTGACAACATTTCTATGCATAACATTGTATTGTTACATGATAAGATCAGATGTAAAGCGCCCCATTGTTGTTGGCAACTATACCTTATGTCCCGTAACTTTCAATTGGTCAGTCATAGTCTGGGAAAACACACTTCAGACTTGTGCTTACCACTAAGTAAATCTATATGTAGCTGTGTAATTTTTTACATAAAGGTAAAGCAGTCAACAATCCGAAGATTGGTTTGAACACCACAGTGCTTTACTAGGCGTGGTCCTGTGGTGGAGATGGTATGCCATTGCCTTCCTCCAACCTTCGAACTGACTTACCCAGCCAGTTATAGGGGGTCCTACAGTTTAATGTGGGTTCTGAACCACGGTGCTACTCGCTATTTTTCACATCACCAACACTGCGTGAGGTAAATGAATTAGAAAGTGTCAGATAAAAATCTTAGGAGCTGGCGGGGATTGAACCTGCGACCTTTGGATTTGTAGTCTGGCACTCTACCACTGTTCTACTGAGCTGCACATTTTTGTACATAAAATAGTAATAATAAATGAGGTCCAGCTATGCCGTGCCTCTTAATCATCTTTCAAAAGCTAGGCCTTGGAGGCAATCAGACGTTTCATTTAATAAATTATTGGTATGCGAGACCCTTTTTGTTAAATAAGTGTTCGAAACAGTGAAGTACCTTGTAGAAATACTCTCATTTTTTTATTTGTCATAATACAATTGACAAATTAGTAAGAAACTGTTCAAACATACAACTGCTTTCGGCACTGATTCAGTTAAGAATGAAGACAAAAATTGTTTCACATAGATTAATTACCATGGTCAGGGAATACTTCTATCTTAATCTTTCTTTCTCTTTGGCCATGTTCTCACACATGCAGGGTCCGCTTGGTTAAACCCGGATTTGGCAGTTAATATTTGTGGGGTGGCTGGATTCCATTCCTGTTGCCACCCCATGCACCCCAGAAGGAAATGTATACCCCAAATGCGTGTGTATAGTGTTACATGTGAGAAAATATAAAGTGTTACAAAATGTTTGTGAATTGTATAACTGAGGCAGGACTTGGGTACCAGACCGGAATTCACCTAGGGGGATGTGGAAAACTGCCTAAAAACCACATCAAGGCTGGCTGGTACTCTGACCCACTTCAGTAATCTGCCGGGAGGATTCGGACCAGGCCAGTATGCCTCCCCGTCTCAGAAAGCGGTGCATTAGACCGCACGCCTAACAGAGCAGGTTAATACTTATATACTATGGAATTTAGTTGTCTTCTCTGAGCGTCCACTGTGCAATTGCCAGCTTCTGGTAGAATCTGCAACAAAGACAGAGCCTTGCAGTAGCCACTGCTTCGCTAAGGCACTCTAATGCAATTTAATTCTTTGGTAATCTCAAGTCGATCCAGGAGAAAAATGTAGTTTATTTTTTAACAGTCCAACATGTAAGTACAGCATTGGCTTTATTCTAGACCTTATATGAATTGGAAGTATTGATATACAGAGGGTGTGCAAAATAATATGGGCTAGAGTTGGGATTGCACCCAGCAGGAGTGTCGGTGGTGCTTTTGTACTGCACATAGGTTGGCAATGCACCACATTTTGTGTAGCCAATGGCATGCTGCTTTCATGTAACCGATGACAGATGAGAAAGGCTGGATTGAATATATATTTCAAATATATAATTAAAAATACTAAACAGTTGAAACATATGCAATACGCATTATTGAGTGATGAAAATATCTAATTGCAACATTGCTGTCTCACTTGGTGCACACAAATAAATGACTTGCGTTACTACATCCTGACATGCCTCACACCATGTGCTGCAAACATTGCTTTGCCAATACACGTAAGTGCTGCCTGTGTTGTCGACTTGAACCAATAATATGAGCACCTGGCATAGGCTTGATATTTATCATCAAATCATGATATTTATCTATTGTTAAGGAGTTGCTCATCATTGGCTTTGAAACAGATGCAACTTTTTATTATATTAGAAATATAAAATGACCTAGAACAGTTCAAGTTATAGCATTCACTCTCATACTTATCTTTTTGACTATTCTCAACAAATAATTTCAGGTTTTGTATGGAAATATAAGCAGCAACTGTACCTTGTAGGTCCACTCTTTCTGCAGTGCACTGTAGGTGATGTCAGTTTTTGCTTGATGTGTAAATGTTGGTAGTGGTGTGGTGTGATTTAAACCTGAAATTGTCTACTGTTAACTGTATAGACCTCTGACAATAAAGTTTAGTGAATATTCCTGTACAATCAAAGTAGATGAGTTATGAACTACAGTTTCCTTTCTGTTCTTCTTCTTTGGCACTACAGCTCTCGGTGGGCCATGGCTTTCTTAACAATTTTCCTCCATATCTCTCAGTTCTCAGCTTTTATCTTCCACCCTCGGATCCCTATGTAACAACTGGCCTCATAAGGGAATAAAATACTCTTAATTTGGTTGGGCATCCTGTTTTCTTTCCATTGTATAAAGATATAGTGAAATTTCTTAAATCTCTGGGAATATGTTGGTTAGGATGTATGGAAACAATGAATGAAGAGTATATTATTCCCTAAGTTTCCATTCCATAATATACATTTTATACATGGTGGAGTTATTGGCCTCATGCCCAACCCTCATCATGTAGGAACCGCAGCCAACCCTAGGAAGGTTGGCTTCCCTACCCCTTTAGAGCCCATCCTGCACTATGTTGTGGGACACACTTCATCTGACTTCTCAGTAGAGACCAATGCAGTTTGGGTGACCCTGCCAGTAGCTACACTACTGCTGGTAATGCTCTCAGCTTCATCAAGGCACATGAACTCTCCCACCTGACACTGAAGGTACCTATGACAATGCGGTATTCCCTGGGAGGGCCTTCTGTCCTTCAAAATAGTGTCTATACTCTGACATGCTGGGCCATGTATGACAACATTAAGACTTTCTGCATTTAGCACTGAGCCAGGTTATTTCCTGAGCCTAGATTTCTCTCATACATAGTGAGTGGACCTGCTTACACTCTTCTGTTCAAAGGACACCATGTTTTTGGTTTCTCGTCTCTGATTATCCCATTTGTCACTATCTCCTTTCAGAAAAGGACTCTGTCAAAAGGATCTTCAGGTTTGATGTGTAGCATCTGAAGGTCTTCTGTGGTGTTTTTAAACCATGGCAACTTAGTTTTTGGTTTTTAATATATATGTATACATGCATACACACATTTGATTAACCTATTTTCATCCATTCATCTGAGATGGCCATAAAATTGTGCCTGTCTTTTATGGAATGTGTTTATAATTTTTTTCTATTTTACTATAGACTTCCTTGTGTGATCTGTTTTGGTGGCTTCCATTCCTGTACTTGGTTCTTGGGATTCCTCTAATGATTTCTCTAGTTCTTCTAGGGGTCCTTTATTAGCATTTAGGAGTAAAGTTTAGGCTGCATACAGAACTGCTGCTTCAAAACTGTTTCATTCTTATATATCTTAGTGTTTTGGGAAAGGCATTTCTTGTTGTAGATTGTGTGGAATGTTTGGTTAGTTTTTTCTAGATTACATATAAATACATTCATTTTCTAAATATAAATGCATCAATTTTGAATATTTTTATCATGACCATTTGTCTCTCTGTTTAAATATTAGACTGTTATAAAATTGAATCCTTTGAAAGAATGTGGAACTTAGAAAAGCCTACACTGCAAAGTTTGTAGCAAATTAAGGTATAAAATAATATATGAACACTTATAAATAAAATATCAAAAAGACAATTTACTGCCAATAGATTCAGATGTGTAGTCCTAAACAGTCAGCCTATCCACTCAGCCATTAAAACAGATGTGAAACACTTATCATGTATATTGCTACCAATGTGTAGTTCTTATATGTCTGTGTGCTCAAATAATGATACTCAGAAGTAGTGATATGATGATACAATATTTGGGTTAAATTGCAGTGAATCTTGACATGCTGTATCCTGTTATATTGCTTATATTTGAAGATGTAAACACTAAGCTGAAGCTTTACAGGCTGCCAGAGTTGTGAAATCTGGCACTCCTGAACTTGAGCTTGCCAATGTTCTGCTCATGGACTCTCAATTATTTGGGCTGGGTAATATTTTTGCTTCTTATTGTATATTGAAACCCAGTCACTACATGTGTATGTTATTTTAATGAATGGAAATTGACCACATTTCATTCAAAACTGGAATTTATAATTTTTATTTCTTAATACAATTTGGTCTTTTGTCTTCACTCTGGAGGCCACACTTTCGATAGTCACTGCTCCTTTCAAATTATTTTACACTGAATATTGACAAAAATATTAAACTGTTTTCAGAGACTGTCATGATCTTTTAAAATTTTTGTCTGTTTTTAGGCAGGCACCTAATAGTAAAGCATCAGATTCTCTGAGTAAAATGAGAAAGAATAACATTTACACTGTACTTCATCAGGAACATTAATGGTATTTTCTAAAAATATGTTACAATACAGCGCATAAAAATATTTGAATCCACAACACTGAATGGTTTGCAAGATTTAAAATGGAAAAGCTTTCTTATTGGCTTTCTGAACGCCACTTTTGATTATTCATTGGACCACTACCCAGATCTGCGCATTAAGCAGAAGTTGCCATCACCTAAAGTTTATTTTAATCATTTCTGCTGTCAAAGTAAGTACACCTAAGATAGGTGGTAGAGAGCAAGTCTGCAGAAATAAGAAACCTCTTGGTAACTGTGGCTTTGTACTACTGCAAGAATTTACTCTTGCATGGCTCCTGCCCCAATGCAAATTCTCATATCCAGCCCAGACGACATGATGTTTCCCCTTAAACTCTAAAAACATTGCAGTTAGGCTCTCCAAAAATATTAGATTAACATTGAATGATGTGGTGATCCCACCTGATAAACTGATATAGGTGTTATTAAAATTAAACTACGTGAATTTGAGATGTTAGTGAGTAGGAGGACCTGTGTTTGAATCCTGGCATATGTACTAATCTTCATTTGACATTTCAGTCTGTGTAAATACATCAACACAAGTTATTTCAAACATTGTTGCTCATGTGAGACTAAGTCCAGAATTGGTGACCTTTCCACGATCGTTGTTCTTAGCCAGATGAAACAAAGGTGTAATCTGACTGTTGCTACAGGTGTAAGAGCTATCCAAAGTAGTAATCACTGACTGCAATTAACAGTAAAAATGTTGGAGAGCATCATTCAGAATTTTCCCAAGGCTAACAGTGAACATGAAGTTGCTGTCTCCCGCATGGTCTCTCTGTGTACTTATCTGAATGCAAAACACCAGGTAAAGGATTGTAGGGTACACTGCTTTCACCTATCTGCAGTCATTTTGCCAGTCGTCTGGCATTTTACAGGCACTTGAAAATTGAACATTTGGTAGTGCATCTTCCTGAGGTCTCTGGCAAACCACATTCAGCCCTATTCACCCCCAGTTCTTTAGGAAGGGATGATACTGGAAGCTCCATATTTGGTAGTAACACTGTTCAGCTAAAAGATAAATGTCACTGACCTTCCAATAATGACTAGCAACAGCAGTGTTTTATGTTACTTGGCTTTGCCCTAAGTGCTTTTATCAGTGTGGACCTCTGTCCCAGTGGCTTTACTCATTTTTCAGCTCATTATAACCTTAGTGAACCTGAATTTTCTGTCCTCAGGTTTCAAGCTTTATACATATGTTGAGTGATGGTTATCCTTGTCAGAGTGCAATAATGTGAAAATACTGTAGGTCCTCTGCTTGTATTTCACAATAGGCGAAATGGATACTAGAATTTTGGCTAGATGCCTGTTCTTCTATACATTCAAATTGGTGCTACATCCAACTTCAAAAAGAGTACCTTTTGTATTTGCTATTATTAGAAAGAGGTGGCAAAATGTGCCATTATATGCCAAATGACTAAATGTTATATAAATTAGTACTGTGATATACTGCAAGGGTTTAATTTCAACAACTCCACCCCTCTTTTGGCATCCATACTTGGTACACTACTTCTAAAAATGTATTACAGTAAAACAATAACCCCTATGTAGTGACCTTCAACACATTCCCATCAACTTTGAAGCCATCTCTCAGGGGGCTCATGATTCTTTCATGAGTATGTGCATGGCAAGCAAGGGGCCCCAAGTTAATGCAGTCTTTCTTCCTTCTTTCCTCGCTGGACTGCATTTCCTTTCCCTTCACCTCCTTTCCTACCCTGACTCCTTCCCCCTCCCCAATGGGGGACTGATAACCTTAGCAGTTTGGTCCCTCTATCCCAAACAACCAACCAACTTTGAAGTTTGCTTGTATATTAAGCTTATATGACTGAAGTATGTAGTTCTGAGGCATTTCACGTTCATCAAATAACTGTTTAGGGTTCATAGTAGAAGTTGGGTATGTGCATATAAGCATTTATATTTATAATGAGTGCTTCATATTTTTTGTAAATTCGTTTTATTTCCATTAATTCAAACTGTTTTGTTCTTGTAGGCGCACTGTGAAAGATCCACAAACAGGACAAGATGTTGTGCTTTGTGATGCTGATGTCGACCTCATTCAGAGACTGCAGAATTCAAAGATACCAGATGCTCAATTTGATGAGTATGCGGTAAGTTTTATAAGCTTTTTTGTTAGTTTTTTTAGAGGTTAATCTTATAAGTGCTGTGCTGCAGTGGGTACACAGTTTTCCTTCAGATTCCCATAGTCACACTATTGCACTTTTTTTTTTTTTTTTTTAGTTTGTTAGGTGACCATCTTCGCTGCCATATGCTGCTAACCTATGAGGATGCAATCAGCCTTATGAAGCCAGTTGAGGAGCTTGATTGAAGAGTAGTGGTTTTGGGACACAATAACAACAAACAAAAGCCATGAAAGCAAAAATGAATAACACTTATTAGAACTGCTGTGTGTTTATGGCTATATAGTGATCCCCTTATCTTCTTTCAGTAAATGTAGAATCATTTACCTCTCACTATTTGCCTTTTTATCTAGTGTGTTCCTTACTGTTATGCATAACACTGTAGATACATGGATTTAGGAACTCATACACCAGTGTGTGTGTGTGTGTGTGTGTGTGTGTGTGTGTGTGTGTGTGTGTGTGCATGCAAATGCTTATATGTCCCCATTTTTAACTTTTTTTAAACATTTGCGAGCAAAGGTACTTTGTCGAGCATCAGAATACCTTTACTTGTCAAGTTTTTAGATGTTGAAAACAGCTCAACTGATCAGGCAAATAAATCATGAAACCAATCTCTAAAAATTGTCCTGCTTATCTACACATTTCATAGGTTTCAGTACCAGACTGAAAACTGATCTATTTTAATGTGCTTAAATGCACAAGCGTCCTTTGATTTTCCAATGAAACCATATTTTAATCTATGATCACCTGTTGCATTACTGCATGTTTGATTGGGACCCCCTCCTTACTTCTCTTAAAAAAACAGCGACTGACTATTCTTTCTTTAACCCTTTCAGAGCTGGCTGCCAATATATTGGACAATGAATTCTAATGTATTCTATAACACTATACGATTTCATTTTACTTTGATATCAATTGACCTGTTTAGTGGACACCTATCGCTTTTCATTTCGTGCTTCTTGCTACCATTTGTAACCAGAATGGTGTACTACAATGGAAAACTTTGAAGATAGTGGAGCCGTAGCATGATATTACTAGCTAAAATTACTTTATGTATTCATTTGTGAATTTTGTACAAATTCCATTTTGATATATAGTAGAAGTTCCATAATAAATATGCTGTTACTTGTGTAACTGTTGACATGTCGTTTCACATCCATAACTGCATTCTAGGTCTGGTGTTCAATTTATTGAACAATTTTTATTTTTGAAAAGTATGAAAAATTATTATTTTGCTCAAATATACAATAAATAGGGTCTTATGGACATGAAAAACTGCAACAATATGTTTTATTCCATTTTAAAAATAATTCAGCACTGAATGAGTTAAAGCAAGGTTTTAGCTTGTAACATTTTATGATTGAACCATGTTTCATCACAATGGGACAACATATCTCCTGTCAAATGTTCAACTCTGATAAACTTCTGAAACTTCTCCTTAAAGAGACACTCCCTACATGTCAGAAAGTTGTTTTTCCCTATAAATAGTAGGTTGTTGGACTGCCTAGTGGCAATCTATGATCACTGTCATTTTAATTCTTCATAAAATTTCAAAGCCTTTTCATGAAGGACTGGCCTAATAATTCATGTACCTTTTTCTCTTCTTTGGCAAAACCAGATGTAAAGTGCTTCATTTACCTCATTAAACTCACTTTCCTTCATACTTTTCCTTTCTTTTAATATTTCTGTGCATATTCTGTTAATACAACACAACTGTATAGTGTATATTATAGAGGGAAATACTCCTGGTAGGAAAAATATGTATAAAAATAGAGATGGTTTAACTTACTAAAAGCACAGGCTCATTGACAGATACACAAATAACAATACACACAAAAACACAAAAATTCAAGCTTTCGTAACCGTTTGTTGCTTCTTTGGGAAAAGAGGAAGGGAGGAGGGGAAAAAGGGAAGGATGCAGGTTTTAAAGGAGTGGATGAGGAGTCATTCCAATTCCGGGAGTGGAAGGACTTACCTTAGGGGGAAAAGGAAAAGCCTCTTAACTTCCTCTTTCCCTAATGAAGCAACAAACGGTTGTGAAAGTGTGAATTTTTGTGTTTGTGTGTGTGTGTGTGTTGGTTTTTTATTTGTGTATATGTCAACGAGCCTGTGCTCTTGGTAAGTTAAACGGTCTCTATTTAAAAAAAAAAAAAAAAAAAATAGAAAATGGATGACTTACCAAAGGACAGGCTCGTCAACAGACACAAATAAAATCACACCAGGAAAGTTTCCTTCTATAATTTTCATCTCTGTTTTTTCTAAAACTATGTAGTGAGCTTCACATAGATGTGTGCATTGATAGGAACAATACACTAGGTGAAAAAGTCACTGATGTTTACACTATTTGTAATTGGTCCAGAGCCTGACTTTCAGTAGACATTAGTGGCTACGTATTTCTCAAATCCACAATATGTAAGTAGTTTTGGCCCTTTATCTGTTTATTAATCAATAACAGAAATTTTTGGATGAGCAATACACAAAATAAGGAAAGACAACCACTCAATTAAAAACAGACCAATGTGTGTAGCACAGCAACATGTAATCGAAAACAGCATTGACGTTAGCTTTCAATATAATTTAATGCTATTTTTGCCTTTCAATAATTTCTGACTTTGTGGTATTTGTGTGTTATTGCTCCATCCCAAATATTTTGGTACAGCAGTTGTATGTTTTAATTGTGATTTATTTGTTTAATAGCCTTGGATTGAATGGTTTACCTCAGAAGTTATGAAGACGCCACTACGAAAGTTTCCAGAACACAAACGATCTTTCTTGCCAAGCAAATCAGAAAAAGAGAAAGTTTCCAAATTAGTACATGCAATAAAAATGGGTTGGATAAAACCACGAAAAGAGAAAGATAAAGAACCAAAATTTTATATGTTGTGGCAGACAGATGATACAGCTGAACACATGAGGCGTATTCATGATCATATACCAGCTCCAAAACGTCATCTTCCTGGGCATGCAGAGTCCTACAATCCTCCACCAGAATATCTGTTTGATGAGCGAGAGGTAAGTAACTGGTTAATCATTGTATTAGTGACACTGTAATAACATACATACATTTTATTTTATTCAAAGGAGAGAGATGGATTTTATTCAAAAGAGAGAGAGATTGGCAGGCCAGTAGTTACCTTAGCTCATTACTGCTGATAATCACACTAAAAAGATGAAAATAAACATCCTTCCCCTCCCCCTTCTCCATTATCAATATTACCTAATGGAGGAGCTTGTGTCTACATTTATCTTCATCTTTGTTGTGTGACTATCAGCAGTATTGAACTGAAATAAGTACCAGCTAGCCACTCTCTTTTGAATATTATGTTTGCATTACCTTGGAAAATTTCCATTAGATTATTTGAATAAATTTTATGTTTTATATTGATAAGCTATTGCTTAACATGGATATTTTCTTTGTTTGCAGTTAAAACAGTGGAATAAGTTGCAATCTACACCATGGAAGAGGAAACTTCACTTCGTACCTCAGAAATACAAATCACTGAGGGAAGTTCCAGCTTACAGTAGATATATTAGAGAGAGATTTTTACGTTGTTTGGATTTGTACATGTGTCCACGGGCTAGGAAGATGAGGGTAAGTTAATAGTTCTTTTGCTTTTTACTTACAGGAAACTCTTTATATTAAGGACTGATCGAATTTTTTGTTTTGGCCAAAATATTGGTTTTGCCTGCAGTTTCTGTTTTGTCCAAAAATAGCTGAAGCTTCAGCTTGGCCGAAACTAGCTTTCTTGAACTTAATGATGAGGTTAGGCCATGTTTGAGATGGATTCAGTTCGCGTAAAAATTGTATTATGTTATTAATCACAATGTAGCATAATCGTATCTTATAGTGATATTCTACCGTGTTTGTAACAATTTAACTTGTTCATATTGTACTAAATAGAACTGGTTCACATATTGTTACACTGAGAAGTTCTATTAATGAGTTTTATTGGAAGCAAAGGACTTTATAATAACCAATGTGGGTTTAGGAAACATTGATCTTGTGGTACAGCTTTTCCTTTTGACTTTGTTTAAATTTATACTGTCAATGATCATACCGTTAGTCGGAATTGTGACATTATTTTTCAAAATCAGTTTATGCAGCACTGATTGAAGCTGATTTACTGACAGGAACGGAACCTATTAGTCATCAGCGCTATATAAAAACTACTTTACTTCACTTAAATCTAATTACTGTAATAAAAAAAATGAAAAATAATAATATGAACAAATACTAACACCGAACAAAATTTTACAAAGCATATACAAGGTGTTGGCTGTGTGTGAGTCAAGTCTTTCAGTGACAGGTTCTAATCTGAGTACCATGCAGTGACCATGCTCCACCATGATTGGGTAATATGTAAATGTATAGTAATTGGGATCCCAGACTTTATTTTGAGTAAAATAACTCCTCACAACAGTAGATACATTATAGAGAGGTTTTCAGATATTCTGCTTTGTACTTTCTTTAGAAATGCAAAGTGCTATGAGAACTGCGAGGGGGAAAATGACATAGCTTCACTAATAACACTGGCTCGCAAGTCCAATTTAAGGAGTGGTTGTATTAATATTCACAACTGATGGGTGTGAAGTTAAGGCCAGTAAACCTGTACACCTCCTATGTCATCTTCTGCAGACTCCTGGTTAGGCTCCCACACACTCAACAATGCTTAGTACAGGGAGGTGATCTTGCAAAATGTGCGAAAACTAGTGATTTGCGGTATAATGTCAGTTTACGAAAATTTTAACTTGTGTAAGTTTTGGTTTCGTCTGAAAATAGAAGAGGAGCCCAATACTTAGCTACAGTTTCGGCTACAAATCATGTTTCGGTTGGACTCTACTTTAAACATATATGAGGTGTTCAAAACAATCAGTTTGTTTGTGGAATAGGAGACTGTTAATCTAGAGGTTTGGAATCATCAATACATTTTTCAGGTCTTCCTCTCATCCAACATGAGTTTTACCTCTTCAAAAGATAAGAGATAGCATTTGCCCATAACTGACTATTTCATAGTAAAGTAACTGTGGCAGCTCGATTAATGAGTAATTTTGAGGGTCATTTAAAAAAGTCCATTGTCTGAATGAAAGTGTTAATTTATTATACTGAACATACCCACTGATTTGGAAGAAACATTTCTGCCATAGTAATTATCTGAAAATGATTTATTTGTTTGTTGTGTTGCTTGTTAATATTTTGTATAGATTGTGGCTGATTGATAAGAAAATTGGAATTGATAGAAAAATTTAGTGTAATGTGTTGTTGTAAACACTATCCAAGAGTATATTGAAAATATTATATAATTTTTTCTTGCAGTTGACAATTCAACCTGAAGAATTAGTTCCACAGCTTCCAAGTCCAAAAGATTTGCAGCCATTTCCAACTGTTATGTCACTTGTTTATAAAGGACATACTGACATGGTTCGAACTATTGCTGTGGAACCCAAAGGGCAGTTCCTTGCCTCTGGCTCAGACGATCTTACAGTGAAGAGTAAGGATAACAAAATAGCTGCAGCTTTATTATTATTATTATTATCATTATTATTGACGATTACAATATGAATACAGTTTTCTAGTTATATTTTATCTTTTCAGTTTGGGAAGTTTCTACAGGCCGCTGTGTGCGCACAATTCCAGCAGGTGGAATTGTGCGAAGTGTTAGCTGGTGTCCAAATCAGTCTCTCTCTCTTATTGCAATAGCAGCTGACAGGAAGGTATTGCTGGTCAATCCAGGTGTTGGAGACCACATGGTTGTTAACAAAACTGATAATTTACTGCAAGATCCACCAGAGCAGGATATTCTTAGTATGTACAAAAATTATTAAAATATTGAGAGAACAACAGGTAACTGAATGGTCCTAATGCTAGTTTTTGTTCACAGTTCCAGAGAGAATAAAAAGTGCAGTCCAGTGGGAAAAGCCATCAGAGAGTGATTGGAAAAATGGAATCCGTATAATATTAAACCACTTCAAAGAAGTGAGACAGGTAATTCAATAAATAAAGATTTGTATATAGACTTTTGAAAGAACTTAAAATTTTGTTCTGCATAAGTAAGAACAATAATAAAGTAGACTGTTTACTTGCATGACAGATGAAAATTTGGTAAACAAAATTATACAGAAGATAAAATTTTAAAGATGGCAAAAACGTTGTATGTAAATAATAACCAGTCCCTCTTCCACCTGTATGTGGGAATGCCCATTGCAAAAATAGCAGTCATGCTGTTATAAGCATAAGAATAATGGTTGCCTATAAATACTGAATGTGCTGCAGTTTC